>JABFTP020000021.1:19615982-22115982 GCA_013387265.2 Cryptolaemus montrouzieri | reverse complement strand
TTATTTTGATATCTCGCCTTCTGAGACTCAACTTATACTTATTCAAATCAAACTAAAAAAATAACTAAATAGATTGCTGGAAGCGTCCTCCACCTGCAAGAATACAGGCCTCTGTCCTTCTTCGCATATTATCACGCACTCTTTGAGATATTCCTGGGGTTTTTCTTACCGTGTCACAAGTGGTTATTATTCGATTTCTCAATTCTTCTACAGTGTTCACTGGAGTGGTATAAACTAAACTTCTGAGATATTCCCATAAGAAAAATTTTAAACTATTTAAGTCTGGGGACCTAGGAGGCCATGGTTCTGGCCCACCCTGACCTATCCATCGGTTGTTGAATGTAATATTCAAGAATTCCCTAGTTTCTCCACTGAAATGTGCTGGTGCCCCGTCATGCATGAACCTCATTATGTTTCTCACCAAAAGTGGCACATCCTCGAGCAATAAAGGTAACTCCTCCTCAAGAAATTACCGATAAGCGGAACCGTTTAGTCTGTTAGGCAAAAAAAATGGCCAAGTTGAATAATTTCCAATTATTCCGACCCAGACATTTAGTCAGAATTGTTCTTGATGATGAGATTCTTCAATCAAATGGGGGTTTTCCTCAGCCCAATAATGATTATTGTGAAAATTTGTCATAGCAGTTCTCGAAAAGTTATCTTTGTCTGTGAACATTATTTCACTATCAAAATGAGCATTTTCTCTAACTTTATCTAAGAACCATCGGCAGAAATTCAGTCTTGAAGGAAAATCACGAGGAAGTAGAGTTTGGATGCGTTGAATATGAAACAGGTACAATAAAAAATCGTGGAGAATCCTCCAAACTAGAACCTGTGAAATTTTCAACTGAATTTCCAACTGCTTCCTCAATATCTGGAGTTCTCATAGTTTGAGTTGCATCTTTTGTTATTCGATTTGTAAAGCGCACCTGATATAATCACCTAGCTTCTGTTTGTTTCCGCCAGCCAGATCGTACATGTAATGGATATCAGCCAATTAGCCATTTTTCCTCACAGCAATAACTTTAAAACTAATCGTTAATTTAATAAACAACTCGAGCAGACACTGATTCAACTTTAGCAACTGTTAAAATAAATAAACAAATGAAAAAATCAAAGCTTACCAGCCATTTTTTAAATTAGAATTGCTTTCAATTCAGCGAATGCATACAATCGTTAAATAATTTTTTGCTCGAGAACGGTTGAAGATACGAAAAAATTACAGGTATCAAAAAAGTTTCTGAATTGAACGAAGATGAAGAAAATAGATTCTACGCTGATCAGTGGCATACTGCAAAAAAGGTTTGAAAGGGCAAAAGAAGACATGGCTCCGGAAAAACAAACACCTTGTAGATTCTAGTTAAAATTTAGGACGTGTAATGATGGAGGCTGTAAAAAATAACTTGTATTCCAAATTTGGACTGAATATCTCAAATAATGCAGGAGTTTTGAAGAAAAAACAATTTTCTCCGGAAATTTCAACACCCTGTAGCTCCGAAACGAAGCTTTTGCGGACTAATGTTTATATGAACTTTTTTTCTCAAAATTGCATGTAGATTTACGCCCCCAAGTTGTGACATACTATTATGTAACACTCTGTAGATCGAACTTTTTCGACATTTGATTCCAGAATATAATACTCCAAGAATTTTTCAGCAAATGTTCATAAGACCTTTTCCCACTTGATAAGAGATGAAGTATCATCCTCTGGAATTTTTGACGGATGTCTTGGAAATACCCTTCATATTGTGGTTATAATACCCATCGTTACACATATATCTGTCATATGGTGGACGAAGACAATTTTTGACTATAAACAAGCTGCAGAAATTGCAGCGTTTAGCGTGTGTAGGCAAAAACCCATCACTGACCTAGGGGAGATCCTTAATCTCCCTTCCCTTCACATGCATTTGAAAACAGAGGTTATGACAGCATTACCGCCTTTGGATACGCAATTATACCAGTTTCCCATCTGGTACAGTGCTGGATCCAAAACGATCTAAACCTACTGGGAAATAATTGCAGCAAAGTTTTGAGCAATAGATCAACTCTGATTTCAGTTCGAAAAGACTGTAGAGACAAAAGACTTTTTTCATTACAATGTGAGAGATGTAGCATTTGAATTCTAGTAATTTAGTCATAATTCAAAAACTAGCACCACTGCGTCTTTCGTTGACATCAGACCAGCAAAAAATCCCTCTCTTTGAGTTTTTGTCCACGGATGAAGTCGGCAGCATATTTGGTTTTAGCTTCGTGGGTACTATCTGAAAGAAAATTTTTTTGTAGTGTTGTGGAAATGAGGACTTTTCAACCCGCATTCGGAGCAACAACAGATACTGGATGACATAGAAATAGAATAGTGAGTAGAAATGGTTATGAAGCATTAATTCTAAGCCAGAGTTCCAAGTCAAGACTGAAAATATTGTTTCTTTATGTTTGATGTTTCTATTGACCGAAGAGTGACTGAGCTAAGTGACTATGTTGACGTCCTGGAGCGGGTACAGGCACGTTTTTTCCGGAAAAACTGGATCTTAAACCATGACAATGCACCGACAGATTTAGCGTTGATTAATCAATCAACCAGTTTATTACACCATCAAAATATTACATGGCATGTCAATTGGATGGTAAACAATTTCACAATTAAGACCAACATATATATAAATAATAAATCTTTTGAAATAAAAAAGTACACTACAAGAACTAATACCTGAAAAAATATCTAACAAATCAATAGATGAAACTAATATAAACTAATTTAAAATTCATGCATAAGAAACTCCTCTGTGGAATAAAACAAATTATTTAATAGGATTTTTCACCCTCCTTCAGTAAACCGGAGTCCCAGTAGACTCTCCAATCTCTGTGACTATATTTAAAACTTTAAACCAATGTGATTCGCTCCGATTTGTGTCCTTGCGATGACGGCTTGAGGAGATCTGGTCCTTATTCCTGGTATTGTAGTTTTGAAAATTCCCATTCAGGAAGAGTTTGCCTTTAAAGTTTGAGTTGATAAGGATATAGACTGCCACAACAGTAAGAATCTTTTGAGATCTAAACAGGTCTCTACAGCTTGTTGTTCTGTAGCCCACGGCTGTTTAAACAATATCCTACTGATTCCCACACTATTAACCCACAACATAATTCCATATGGTATGAAACTTGGCGAAGTGAGCCAATTTGCATATGGGCTGAGTCGATACCAGACTTCTGGAAATATCCTTAATGCAGCCTTTCCATTTGAGACTGTAATCAATTTCAATAGCTATCAGATTGGTTGTATTTTTCTCTTGTCTAGTTGTCTGGAACTTGATTCTTTACGTCTTGCTGCTGAGATTCAGCCCATTTGCTGAAAACCTTCCCACCTAGCATATTTGTGCCATCGGCATAGAGTAATGTATCATGAAATGGTATATTTACTGGTAACCCGTTCATATATATACAAAACAGAACCGGGCCCTAGATAGATCCTTGAGGGACACCGATCGTAGTCCTTATCTTCTCTGAGGCAACATCATTCCACGAAACAATTTTTGACCTATTAATATGACTTATGAATTTCTAGAGCCACACCTCTTATTGATATAAGAGCAAGAAATCTATAGATATACAATCGAATGCTTTGGTATGTTCGCAAGTTTATGGATCAGCATGTTTACAAAGGCGTCTGTTAATGCTACAAATATTTGAGATGAAGCAGTTCTTCCTAAATCCATGGTGCGAGGAACTAATAATATTTCAATTTTCTTGAAATCTCACTAGTCTTTTGTTGAGAATCCTTTATAGGATCTTTGAAAACGCTAATAATATTGAAATTGATCTATAATTGCTGCAATCCTTAATGTCTCCTTTTTTGTGGATCGGCAATAGTCTGGCTGATTTCACCCTCCTAGGAGAGGTTTCTTGTTTCAAGCACTGTTCGGAAGTTATTGGAAATAATCTTTTGAATAGAATTTATATTAACTGATTTTTTCTAAGGCGGACTACACTGGTTAAGATACCTCATAGGAACTGTGGCGAAGTAGCAATTGAGCAGGTACTCTCCTCATTGCGCATCTTTTTACCCTTAGCTGCTTCTTCACTCATGATTTTTCCCTATTACCTTTTGATCTATCGGATGCAGATGCTATATACAGGACATAATTTTCTGCTTTATTGCTGTAAAGCTTTCCCGCAAGTGGTGTTTCAGAACTTTTAAAAGCTTTCTAGATGTAGCATTCCTCCTAACCCGAAATATTGTTATATGCTTTATTTATCTTTATATGATTGGTTTTCTTAGTTCTTAGTGCCTCTTCATCTATCCGAGCCCTCCAATGAACTAGTTTTAACCCTTAAGTCTTTATGGTTTTTCATTGATATTTATGATTTGCCTTATAACCATAGATGGGGATCAAAAGTTCTACTAATGTAATTATCACAACGAATGTTGAAAAAAATATTGTCTATGCATGTTTCACTTCTATTTGTTATTCGACTTTCTTTGTCTGAAGGTAGTTTTAATGCCAAATGATTTCAACAATTTCTCTAAATCATCCCTATATTTCCAGAATTTCTGACCAAAAAAGGGATTCAAAGGATACCATATCCACTTTATAGCTTTAATGTTGTCTCTGGCGATTTTTTCTTATTCTCCAAAAAAGCTTATGATGGAGTAGAAGAGATCAAAGAAGCTCTAATCGTAGTGCTTTAGAGGATTAACAAGGGAATTTTGTATCGTGGAGTAACGTTGAGACTGTTGAGGTGAATGGAATGTTGATAATGAAATTTTGCATGAAACCTCATTTTCTTGTTCTTTATAGACCTGATATTCAAGTGCCACACCTAGTAATACATCAAGTTGAGGCACTCGGTATAATAATAATTATTCCAACAAGTTTCAACTTGTTGGTTTACATTGTTCGCCTCATATTGGTACATTTACCAGGCCCATTAAGACAAAAGTTACTCCCCACATTTATAAACTTCCACAAGTATCTTTATTAGCGGCGTGACTAGAATGTATGGAATATTCACATAACATGTGCCATATAGTCGACGTTATCTAAATTATCTTGATATCTATTCGCATTGCAAACACCTTCTTGTGCTTTCGTAGAACTCAAGTTATTAAAATGGAATAATTCAAGGCTTAAGAGGGATTTATGATGCATTCAATATTAAATTGAAAAAGGCATCGAAAATTAGGTTATCTTAAGTGCCGGTGTTTTATGAAAGGCTCAAGTGTTTTTAGTATTCATGATATCATTTATGTTTTCATCACTTCAATTATATTCAAGTATTTGAAGTTGATAAATTATATTGATCCAAACAAAAATAACGAAAATTCTTTCTTATTTTACGTGTCACGACAAAGTTATAAAAACAAATATTATCGTGGGGAATTGCACAACAATTATCAAATAATCCTTCTGGAGAAGCTAGATCCGTAATCTACCAAGCAAGGTCGACGCCAATTTGAGTTACTACAGTATTCGATAGGGATGCATCCATGGTATCTGTGGGTATTACACTCATCTTATTTTCTAAAGATGTTACTTTTGAGCTTATTTATATGATCAACTACAGCAAGGTTTCCCCTTAATTTTTTGTGTCGAAAAATACGTCAAATAATAACTGATTAAATCACAAATGGATTATCTTTTACTTACGTTATTAAGATACATGGTTCGCAAACTATTGCATTCGAGAAAATAATCAAATTCCACATTTCCGCCAATATATATATATATATATATATATATATATATATATATATATATATATATATATATATATATAAATTTATTGATAACGGGTTAGTAGTCTTGGAACAGAGAAATACTCTTTTTTCATGGCAAGCTTTCGGAAATATATATTGCTTCCATCTTCAGGCCTCTACAACGAACAAACATCAATGAAACTAAATCATATAAACAAAAATAATCACTTGGAAACCATAAGAATGGCAACTTACAGAAAGTTGAGGTTAAGTATCCAAAAGTTAGTATGTGATGAAAAACCGAAGTCATGAACTCAAAGAACACAAGACACATCGACAAAGTGCACAATAAAACTCATATAAAACATCATCAGGTACAAAATTGAGAAAATTGCCAGTTTAAAAACAACAACAAATCACGTAAAATTCATTTCATTCTAAGGCATGCGCCGTTTCATGCCTTAGAATGAAATGAATTTCAACAATATATATTTCCGAAAGCTTGCCATGAAAAAAGAGTATTGCTTTGTTCCAAGACTACTAACCCGTTATCAATAAATTGAAATTTTAGAAGTCGTTATCATTTCCAGCAGTTAATATATATATATATATATATATATATATATATATATATATATATATATATATATATATATATATATATATATATATATATATATATATATATATATATATATATATATATATATATATATATATATATATATATATATATATATATATATATATATATATATATATATATATATATATATATATATATATATTTCAGAAATCTAACCAACCAAATTAACGTAAAAGTACCAGTTTCCCTCAACCTTCTGTGGATATCTGAAAATGTTCGCCTGTCTGGTGTTACTCGATTTGGAAAGCGCACCTGATATAATCGCCTAGCTTCTGTTGTGTTGATGTCAGCCAGACCGTACATGTAATGGATATCAGCCAATTCGGCGTTAGTACAATTAGCCAATTTTTCTTACAGCAATAACTTCAAAAGTCTTAAAACTAATCTTTAATTTAATGAACAATCCGAGCAGACACTGGTTCAACTTTAGTAACTGCTAAAATAAATAAATAAATGAAAAAAATCAAAGCCTACTAGTCATTTTTTTAATTAGAAGTGCTTTCAATTCAGCGAATGTATACAATCGTTAATAATTGAGAACGGTCGGAGATACGAAAAAGTTACAAGTTTCTAAATTGAACGAAGATGACGAAAATTAATTGTACGCTGATCAGTGGCGTACTGCGAAAAAAGTTTGAAAGGGCAAAAGAAGACATGACTCCGGAGAAGATTCTAGTTAAAATGTCGGACGTGTAATGATGGAGGCTGTAAAAATAACTTGCATTCCAAATTTGGGCTGAATATCTCAAAAAATGCAGGAGTTTTAGAGAAAAAAACAGTTTTTTCCGGAAATTTCCTGTAACTCCCCTGTAGCAATGTTCATATAAACTTTTTTCCTAAAAATTGCACGTAGATTCACTCCCTCAAGTTGTGACATACTATTATGTAGCACCCTGTAGATTGAACTTTACGACATTTTGATTCCAGAATATAATACTCCAAGAATTTTTTAGTGAATGTTCATAAGAACTTTTCCACTTGATAAGAGATGAAGTATCATCCCCTGGAATTTTTAACGCATGTCTTGGAAATACCCTTCATATTGTGGTTATAACACCCATCCTTACATATATCTGTCATATGGTGGACGAAGACAATTTGTGACTATAAACAAGCTGTAGAAATTGCAGCGTTTAGCGTGTGTGGTCAAAAACCCATCACTGACCTAGGGGAGATCCTCAATCTCCCTCCCGTTCACATTCATATGAAAACAGAGGTTATGACAGCATTACCGCCTTTGGATACGCAATAGTTCCAGAATTCTTATCAAAACCCCAGATATAGTGTCTTCAAATTATCACTTTTATACCCCTCTTGACGATCGGAGTACAGGAAAGGAGAAAATTATTTGTATATACCAGAAATTTCCCATCTGGTTCAGTGCTGGATCCAAAACGATCTAAACCTACTGGGAAATAATTGCAGCAAAGTTTTGAGGAATAAAAAAGACCGTGGAGACAAAAGACTTTTCTCAATACAATGTAAGAGATGTACCATTGAATACTTGTAATTTAGTCATAATTTAAAAACTAGTAACACTGCCTCATTCGTTGACATCAGACCAACCTCTCTTTGAGTTTCTGTCCACGGATGAAGTCGGCAGCATATTTGGTTTTAGCTTATCTGAAAGAAATTTTTTTAGTAGTGTTGTGGAAAAGAGGACTTGTCAACCCGCATCCAGAACAACGGCAGATACTGGATGAAATAGGAATAGAATAGTGGGTAGAAAAGGTTGGGAAGCATTCAATCTAAGACAGGGTTCCAAGTCACGACTGAAAATATTTTTTCTTCATGTTTGATGTTTCTGTTAACTAAAGAGTGACTGAGCTGAGTGACTATGTTGACCTCCTGGAACGGCTACAGGCACGTGTTTCCCGAAAAAACTGGATCTGGAACCACGACAATGAACCAACCGATTTAGCGTTGATTAATCAATCAATCAATCAATTTATTACACCATCAAAATATTACTAGCATGTCAATTGGATGTTGAACAATTAGGACCAATATATTATATATAAAATATAAATTCTTTGAAATAAAAAAGTACACTAAAAGGACTAATACCTAAGAAAATATACCTAAATAAATTAACATAAAATTTCGGCATAGAATTCCATAGAGCATTTTCGTTACGTTTGCATTAGAAAATCTTGTAAAAGAAATTGAGACCATTGAAATTATTGCTCATAACAACGGCTTTGATTGCGACTTAATTGATTAAACAAAAACAATTACAGCTATTAGCCAAATATATTCAATTATTACTATAATTATTAAGTACCAATAAATCCAAAAATCATTCCTTTATCATATCTTAAATTGCATTCAGACCTCAAAATCAATTGTCATCACTCTTACTTAATATTGAAAATTCTAAAGAGAATTTGAATAAATCAGGAGTTCATGTTATCTTGTCCAGACTGCAATTATTTCTACATAAATGTTCCCTCGAAACAGGCCCGCCGTAAGCGGGCGTGCAAGGCGTGCAACGCACGCGGGCGGCGCATTCAGGGGGGCGGCAAATCAGACAATCATCAACTAAAATTCAGACATTGTCACCTCACAATACTAAAAAGATTATCCTTATAAAAATAATATGATGAACGACGCCCAAATACTTCTTTCATATCGTAGCATTACATAGCGCCATCTATTGAAATTCATGAGAACAAAGTTAATCCGTATCGTGCTCTATGCGAAATAGGGAAATCCCACAGATATCAGGGAAAATCCCCTTAAAACTATATACTCATTTCTTTGTTTCTATTCATTTAACACAAATGCGAAAGTGATGTGAGTGAACAACAAACTTCAATTATTTGGTTATAGCCCTAATGTGAGATCCGGAAACGGTCCAGGGTACTTAAAATTAATAATATTCTGTATATTTTTGTGCTAAGTGTGACTATAAAAATAATTTAGAAAATTATTTATATTATCCGTCGGCGCAAAAAATCATAATTATCGTAAGTGTCTGTTTAATTAATCAGCATATGGGCGCATTCATATAAACAGCAGGTATTCATGTAAAATATAAAGGTTATTTTACTGAAAAACTTAAAGTAAAGATTTATTTAAAAAATGTATTAAAATTAATACAGAGTGTAACAAAAGTAACTTAAGTAACGAAAGGGGGCATTCCATCTAATCAATACGAACAACTTTTACTATGGGGTCAACTCTGAAGTCGCGAAAAAAAATTAGTTATTCCATCACATTTGTGTGCAGTAGATATGAACATTTTTTTCGCAGTAGTATTGTGGTTATTATTGTGATTTAAAGGGTATTTTTCTGTTATACAACTTAAGAGTGAAGATTTATAAAAAAATATTTGACGCTTTACATTAAATATCAGATAACAATTCGTCGGAATGGGATTGTACAACAACTCACAAAGCACATTCGCTTGCTTTGAATATTCAAAATTATAGATTTATTTGCTTAGTTGTAATTTGGTTTAATATTTTAAACGAAATTAATGCTATTAGCAAAATGATGCAAAACCCACAATAAATACTCCAATCTGCATAAATTTGTTAAATAAATTGATTCATAAATTCACCGAATATCGCACAGATGAGCATTTCGAAAGGGTGTTAGAAGAAGCTACCACTGTGGCTCGGGAACTTAATGTAGATGCAGAATTTCCGCCTATAGATACCGTTCGTCCACGAAGAAAACCAACTCAATTTCAGTATGAACAGAGTGATGAAGTCTTACTAGACCCTAAAACAAAATACAAGGTAGATGTTTTTTTTAGGATCCTGGACCAAACCTTAACTTCTTTAAAACGTAGACTCGATGAGTTGGAAACTTTTACCGACGTTTTTGGCTTTTTCACCAATAATAACTTGTTTAGTTACTCCAAAGATGATTTAATGAAACATTGTAAAGATTTGAATGTGAAGCTAAAAGATAGTTGAAGTAGTGACGCAGATATTGACGGTATAGATATGTTTAATGAAATCAATGCTTTAAAGTTGCATTTAACTGAAAACCAGTCTAATGATCCACAAACCCTATTGCAATACATTTTTGCTAATGAATTGATGTCAACATTTCCGAATACAGCAATAGCGCTAAGGATACTACTTACATCGCCGGTTTCAGTTGCATCTGGTGAAAGGTCATTTTCAAAGTTAAAAATAATAAAAAACTATTTGAGATTAACTATGCACCAGCAAAGACTAAGTAATTTAGCAATAATTTCAATTGAACATGATATTCTAAATAGACTAGACACCAAAAAATTATAGCTGATTTTGCCAACATGAAGGCAAGAAAGGTGCAGTTTCTGTAAAATAACTTAATACCTATACCTACCTACATAATATGTATAAACTGCACCTTTCTTGCCTTTATTTTTTCATTTAATGTCGTATTAGTGTATCTATCTTGTATAAAATAACCTAATATAACATAGTTTTTCACTGTACAGCATTTTTTTTCACATTTTTATAAACACCTAGGTTTTGTAGTTAGATAGGGGCGGCACGATAGGAATTGCACACCGGCGTTCAAACCGCTAGCGACGGGCCTGCCTCGAAATTTGATATACAGAACATCGAATCTCATTGAAATGAGCAAGATTCAAAATTAGCTAACCACTACATCTAAAATGGTGACGCTTTTCCTAGTATTGATAAATTCTACACATTGCCTCAAAAGGTAATAGTTATTTATATTTCATGTCATTTTGAAATTGGTTTTCGTGATCGACTATAGGTCAAAATCGCAGTAATAGTGATCTCTTAATTTAATTCATTTGGTGCTAGTAGAAACATTGGAAGAAAATTACATTTGTATTTTCATCATGCTTAACTACGAAGTAGTAACGGCTTAATTCATATAAAGTTTGAATAGTTCATCCGTAAGCCGTAGACATTTTTTAATTCGACCATAATCTGATGAAGATAAGAGTGATCAGCGAAAGGCTTGAAAGAGTTAATATCTGCAAGTTTTGTCGATACAATAAAGAACAGACAGAGGTTCATCATTCATCTACAATCTGAAATCTTTGACGAGGCTTTATAAAAGGAGCAGAAATTCTTCATTGTAAACGCGCCCTCTAAATTTTAACACCAACACTAGAATTTCAAATGACATCTTGTATATTTTTTTGTAGTATCTTTAGGATACTACAACGGTTTGACCTGATTTGATTTTGCAACCCAGAAGCTTGCCTTCACATCAAGCTTTTTCAAGCTGCTTGAAAACTTGATGCTTTCAAGAATTCTTATAAAATTAAGTTCACTTGCTAATCACTTATTGCCATACCCGTGCAGGTTCAAAAGAAGTTGGTAGTATCTTTAGTCATACAGAATTTTTTAATTGGCTGTGACACACAAGGATTTGAAAACTTGGTACGTTCGATCTAGTCAATTCGTTTCGGAGCGCAACAAGTAGATACAGAAGCTCCGCTAGGAAATTTGTATAATTTAAAGGAAAAGGGAAGAAATCAACCAGCAGTCATTTCAAAAATGTAAAGAATTTCTGTTATCAACAACAACAACAAAATATTGATGTCGCCTACAAGGTACAATAGATTTCTCTAAACAGAATTGAAATAATAGTTTCAGAGGTTTTTCTTATCATTTGTTGAAAAATCAACATTCCTTGTAAAAATATGATGAAGATGAAGAATAGTTCACCATAAATGCGACAATTAGGAAAATTCATACTTTAACCAAAAAATTGAAAAATTCTGAAAATCGTAACGTAACGATTTTGAAGAATTTTGCAATAGTGACAATTTGGGGATGACGATGCCAAAACTCAACACCATTACCTGCTGGAATTCTACCTTCGAAATATTGTATTGGCTTCGAAGTTTAAAAGGCATTTAATATAGTTTGCGATAATACTGAAACAAGTAATTTAAAATTACTCAAGTTGACAGACACAGATTGGCCATTGATAGAGAAAGTGTGTAGACACCTCAAAATCTTTCCTCGCTTTGGTCGACAATCAACTGAAGTTAACATCGATAAAGTAAAGGAAACGGTAATTGAAAATCGCCATTTAAGTTTGAGGGACATAAGTAATGAACTATGTGTCTCACGCATTAATTAGTACCATTTTTACGATTGTTTGGGCATGAAACGCGTTGTCGCTCGACTAGTTTCAAAAGACTTGTTGCCTCTGTCGCTGAATACATGCTAGAATGTGTCAAATCCGACCCCACTTTCATAAAACGCATCACAACTGGTGATAAGACTTGGGTTTATGAGTTTAACACGCAAACCCGTCAACAAGCTTGGGATTGGCGCCTTCCAACTGAACCGAAACCGCAAAAACCACGTCAAGGTCATGGTGATGTTGACTGTTTTCTTTTATTATGACGGTGTTGTGTACTCAAAATTCTTGTCAGAAGATCAGACACTGAATGAAGATTATTATCTGAGCGGAATGGAATTTTTGGTTTATGAGTTAAACATGGAAACCAGTCAACAAGCTTGGGATTGGCGTTTTTGGAATTTTAATTATTTCTCCTCTCCATATAAAATGATGACAATTCGTAGGGCGAAGGAGCAGATGACCCAATAAAACTACCATCCTGTAAATTTTTCACAATAATGTTTGTGATGTATCAAAGAATAAAGTCCATAATTGATGGTAAATTATTTATTGCACTTTTGATACAACCTGCTTATTTCGATGACAGAGGAGCGTTTTGCTCCGTGGTCACGAGCTACGAGTAGTCAAGAGGGGATGACATGACACGCAGGTCAATTATTAATTATTATAAACTTATAATACATTACTTCCTTCCCTACTTGTAAATGAAAATATAACAGAATTCAAATCTCAAAATTTTTATCACAAGTACTATTCAATGTAATCCTTATTCCTATAGCTCTATTCTATAAACTACTATTTACAATTCAAATATACACTAAGGTTGAATACGATCGGGTGGTTTAACTATTCGCTTAGGTCTAGATGACAAAATTTGATTTTCATTTTTCTGTTGAGGAGAACAAACTGAAGATGTAGAACTCTCTTGAATATTTACAGATGTATTATCTAATGGGTACACAATATCTGGCAAAGCTTTTCTTAATTGATTAGCATGACGGTTCCAACGCTTTTCAATACCACTGATATTTACAAGAAATGTGTGTACCTATCTTTTTACATATAATAACCATTCACCCTACTAACTTTCCCAAGAATTCTATAGTCGTTTGCTAAAACTGTGTCCTGTGTCACTATATTATTCCCACGATAATTTTCTCTTTGTTTCTGTTAAGCTTTCAAGACTGTATCTTCCACCTTTTTTGGTGATGAATAAAGAATAGCATTGAATCTAGTTCTTAAATTTCTACCAAACATTAACTCGGCTGGGCTCACGCAAGTGGTGCAATGTACAGTAGTGCGGTAATCTATCAAGAACCTACAGAGAATCGTATTACAGTCTGAATGGGCGTTCTCAGATAAAGCTTTTTTGACAGTTTTGACTGAGTTTTCAGCTGCCCCATTGGATGCTGGGTGATATGGAGGTATCAATATATGCTCTACGATATTTTTCGATAAAAATGTTTCATAATCAGCAGAACTAAAATAGGTAGCGTTATCTGAGAAAAGAGTTTTTCGAGTTCCGAACCTTGCAAAAGTCTGTCTGAGAAATTGAATGGTCACATTTGTGTTGATTGAGGATGGTTGAAATACCTCAAGCCATTCAGAATGTGAATCTAGGATAACAAAATAGTATTTCCCTAATACTGGAAACGTTTGCAAATGTTTATGAAGGAAAATCGTCTTAAAGTAACGCGTTTTATGTACAGTTATAACCTTGCTACTATAAAGTGGACTGTAGATTCCTGAAACTTCTGGATGAAGCAAGTATAACTCGAAAACTGTTAAATCTTACTTCTCTTGAATCAAGAAATGTATCAATGGAAGAAACGAACTTTTACTTTGTCGAACAGATAATCCATTACTACGAAAAAGGTTGGAAATTTACCATCACCATTAGATTATTAGGTCAGGGGATTCGAAATTAGGAATGCGTGACTGTAATCCAATCGAACCATCTTTAACGTATATTGATGCAAAGTTCGTCGACCCCGGTACAGAGTTATCCCAAATTCATGGTGAAGAAGTTCAGGTATTTTGCCGTTTGTGGTTGCGCATTTTTAAGGGAGTATTTGCTTTGAACTAGGCAGCAGTTCAGCAGTTGTATTCGAGCGTGCTGGCGGCTCTTCTGCAATCCGAAATTAACTGGTTCAATATTTTCTAAATAATCGGGTATGACCTTGTATTCGTACGATGCAATTTTCGTTGAGTTGTAAATATTGGTAATACATTTTTACAACTGTTGGTAAATATTATATTAGATTAGAGTTATTTTGAAATAGCCCATTTAACTGCGAAACAGTTTCAACTAATAGTACAAATGTTTGCTGTTTGTAAATCACTTGAAAATTGCTGAATAATTATCGATAAACTTTTTATACAACGTATGAAATGGAACAAATTCAGCAAAACGTCAAGCAATATTTTTATAAATTTTCAGTCGGTTATGTTCTGCATGTAATTTTGTAACACCTTCTTCTGAAAAATCCTATTTTAAAAAATAGGATTGGAGTATTTGTTCTTAACATTATTCCACTACTTCGTGTTATAATTAAAAAAATAATACAAATAAATGAAAATAACTCGTTAAACTTCTTGGCACTGTACTGTACACTGAATATATGTACTCTTTAACGATATCTGTTTTGTGCCCAAACAACTATCTGTAGATTTTAAATTAATTGAAATATCGATAATTTCGGGAATTTGGAAGTTTTTTCAAAAGTTCTCAAATGCCTCATTTCGCATAATTTACGCATGATATTTTTTTTCTCATTCATATGACGTTGGAATTGTCCAATTCAAAACTGTCAAATCTTGGGGCATTGTGAGTAACCCATAGAAATAAATCTTCTATGGGCACAGGTGGTTTAAACCACAGAATATCGAACAATATTTTCTATCTTCATGTGGTATGCCCATAGAAGTCATACTTATCTTTATGGTTTAATCACAAGTTGCATATGAGAAGAATGAAAGAGCTAAGCGTGTACTCAATGAAGAGAATAGCATGCAGGTTGTTTTGAGCGCAGTAGACTTTTTGAACATGTATTGAAGATTTCGAACTGAGTAATTTCGAATAAGTGGAGACTTAGCTCCAAGCACAACTGATAAAATCGCAAATAAATCCTTTCTTGTGAAGAAATTTCGATACACCTTGAAAGTTTTGATGTTTAAGTTTCATTGAACAGCAAAGAATCTAATTTTGTATTGAAATTTGCATATTTCAATGTCTGAATTTTATCAACAGCATGTTTATTGCAAGAAATACCTAGTCCTCACAGTAATTTCGAAATTTTCTGGGAAATCTCCATAGGATTTTAAAAAAAGTTATCGTTGTGAAGCTTATTCGAGTGGGAACAAAACACGTGGAAAAGATACAGTTTTTCATGTTTGACAAAATTTCATTTTCGCCGGGTTACTAGGAACACTCATGTTTTTTCTGCATTTGACAATAAGGTAAAACACTTTTACCTCAAGAAAAAAAATATCATGCGTAAATTATGCGAAATGAGGCATTTGAGAACTCTTGAAAAAACTTCCAAATTCCCGAAATTATCGATATTTTAATTAATTTAAAATCTACGGATAGTTGTTTGGGCACAAAACAGATAGCGTTGAAGAGAGCATCTAAATTTTAATCAGAATATGATAAAAAATACAGGGCGTGCCATTTAAACAAAATCTATGTTTGTCCCTGGAGCAAAAATGGAACACCCTGTATGTACAAAAATAATTTTAAGTAATGCACACATACTTATAAAACAATAATCAGAAAAAATTTCGCTTTTATCTCAAATGGTTTCCGAGATATAGAAGTTCCTCGCCTTATTGACCCACCCGGTATAATTCGCGAAAAAGAACTCCTCTACTCTCTCGACTTCTGTTTCAGAAACCACTTCTGTACTGCTAATCTTTTAAGCCATATCTTCCTTGATGCTGCACATCAATATGGCGTTTGAAACCAGACCAAAAATGCTCATGATGTCAATTAAATATTCCATCATTGGCGATGTGGAGTTCATCGGTTCTTTTGACTTCTCTAAAATAGTATGGGCTTTCATGAATTTTTTCTGATCAATTAGAGAGTTGGCGAAGTTATGAAAGAAAATATAAAAATCAATATTGCATGTTTCTTACATTCGAATATATCATTTATCAAGTTATAAAACAAAAATTTGAAGTGATATAAAATAATTTCCTTACATTTCAAAAAATCGTTTGCTGAGTTATAAAAGTAAAGTTCAGAATCAATACTGAACTTTATTATTCTTCAAATGTTTGCAAAGTATTGAACTTAATAATGTGAATCCTTTAACTTAACAGGAAATATTGTTGTTATTAAGTATGTGTGTAAAACAAAACTACTGTTGTGTTTGAATCTTCATTTTACCGTTAGGGCGAGGGCCTTATTATGGAAAATCCACTCAGCCCCTTTTTGCATAAATTTTCATGGATAACTTAGAAACCACAAAACATAACTATCTTCAGCAAATCAGTTTTTATATTGGTTTCGGTATGTGTATTCATTGGTTCTGAACATCAACTTAATATTTTCTAAAAGTTTATGAATGCATCATCCAAAAATAAAATTCACTACCGAAACTTACCAAATTGAATTATAGACATAATTTCTCTCTTTTTCATCTCTTATGGCTATCTTGATTCACAATATGTCGTCATCCTTTCCAACTTAAAATAGCAGCTTTCTACAGCACGATCCAAACATTAAATATTTCTTTATTTTCACATAATTTTGTTGAGGAACTTTGTATTATTGAACAAGTAGCTCTTGATAATGGTTACAATCTAAATATTATAACTGACTTATTTGACAAAAACCGTAAACTCAAAGCCATAGAATTGGTGTACCAAAAATCTTAAGATCTACACAGATATAGTAACCTTACATACGGTGAGGAAGTTAATCATAATTTAAAACACTTACTGGAAAAGTTCTAGTTATACATCTCATTCAGAACCAATAATAAACTATTCAAATACATCAAACATAATAAAGGTAAAACAGATTGAAGATAAAAATCTGGTATAAACAAATTTAGCTGCGATAGTTGTAGTAAGATGACTATTGGTAAAACCTACAGAAATTTCAATATTATTATTATTTATTATAGTGGACTTATGCACTATCTCAGCTGTTATATGGATAACGTTGCACACTTGGTTATGCCTGTGAAGATAGTCCGCATTGGCCAGTTGTTCGCAGCCAGACGTAATATGCTGTATAGTCTCCGATCTTATGTGAAAGTCTTAATATTTGATACATCGAGTCCTCCCTTTTTTGTTGTTTTTACCGTCCTTGCAGATATATTCACAGCTTTACACACATGATTTACCCGCTTTATTTTCCATAAACCTTATTAAATCCAAACTGATTTTTTTACATTTACTATCAGACACCATTTTCATGATAAATCTGTCACAACTAAATCATTTCACGAGTTCTAGGTTCACAATGAAAATGAGACGCTACGCTACTGATAACTTTCAGCTGGCAGAAAGCACCGCCTACTACTGTTCTGAATTTCGAATCTGTACCTGGGATGACCTTGAGGGCTCTTTTTAGAGCTGGCGGACTATAATTCTAAATACCCGAACGATTTAATTGATCAAACTCATAATTTCAATCAAAATTTCAAAATCTTACATTCAACTAATGAGAAACCTGATATTCTCTTGAAGCCTATAAATATAAATTTTTCAACATATCATTGAATGAAAAAAGGTAAATTTTGGCAATAATTTCCCTTTCCTTAATTCATTTCCGGCTAAGTCTTTTAGATAATAAGTTCTGTGAATTGCTTGGAGTAGTTTTACTCACTTTTTATCCAATATCGTTCATATACAGGGTTAGGCAAAAGTTCCGGATCGGCTAATTATCTCAGTTATTTACCAAGCGATTTTTTTGAAAATTGGTATTCCTACATTGTGTAGCATAAAGAATTCAGTGTTAATATTTTGTGCTCAATAGTAATTCCGGTGTTGCCGGAAATGACCACAGCATGAGAATTTCAAATAAAACACTCTATATGTTTATTTATTTTTAGATTCAGAGGAAAAAACTTCCTTCGAAACAATCAAGGAAATGTTTTTTTCCAATGTTGTGTTCATAAAAAAATCAAAATGACAGCTCGTTCTCTATAAACTCGGCATTTCAAGTGACCCTATAAAAAGAAGTCCAGAGGCGATAGATCAGGTGACCGCGGGGGCCACTCGATTGGACCTCTTCCAGCGATCCATCCAGATAATTTCGAACATTTACCGCAAAGGGTGAGGGAGCTCCATCTAGTTGGAACCATACAATATCAGCTGGGGTTAAGGGATTATTTAAATTTGGAAATAAAGCTGTTATGGCTGGCACAGTTTCATTTCTTAATAATTCCAAATATCGCTCTCCATTTAAATTCCTTTCTATAAAAAATGGACCAATTATGGGGTCACCGATAATACCGGCCCAAACATTTGTGGAGGTTATGTATGTACCTCTCTAATCCAAGGTGGGTTGTCTCTCGACCAAATATGGCAATTATGCTTATTTACTGTGCCGTTGAGGCAGAACGTAGCTTCATCCGAGAATACGATTCATGGACGAAATGGATTTTATAGGGTTTCATTTTTGCTATTTTCAGTATCCTACAAACTTACCTCTGAGAAATATTATGATTCAAGGCTAGTTTATTTGTAGAAACCTGAGGATTTCACTCCATTGCCAGTAAAATGTCCAACTTTGTTTCTTCGTCAGTGGCAGACTTAGGGCGTCTTGCTCTGTGAATATCTTTCACTTGCCGACTTGCTTCATATCGCTGAATAGTTCTGCACACTGTAGATTCACAAATTTGATGATCTAAGTGAACAGTATTGAACAGACTGCGAACTGGTAAGATCGATGTCTGTCACCATATCAGCGCATCATCAAAACCTCGATCCGTTCTGCTTCACTGAGCTTAAATACCATTATTAGGAATTGAAGTGCAAAAATCTAAACTTTAACAAATACTTCATATTATTTGTCAACCTGTCCCGTTGATTATTAATGCAAAAGTAATTTGATTTAGGTGATATAACTTTTATTATTTTAATTTTTTATGAACTCGACATTGAAAGGAAGTGTTTTTTATTGATTGTTTCTAAAAAAAATTGTTCTCTGAATCTAAAAATAAATAAACATATAGGGTGTTAAATTTCAAAATTCACATTTCTTGGTCATTTCCGGCTACACCGGAAACACTAGCGAGCACAAAATAGAAACACTAAATTCTTTATGTTTAGCAATGTAGGAATACCAATTTCCAAAAAAATCCCTCGGTAACTAACTGAGATAATTAACCATTCCAGTACTCTTGCCTAACCCTGTGTAAAATGTTGTAACTTCGTTTAGTTTTCATTTTGTATATGTCTGATAAGGCGTCGTCCACTTTACAAATATAGTCATTTGAATGTAAATCAGATTTTCTCTTATTTATCATTCAAAATAGTTTCATTGCCTTTCTTACGATTTGACAAGTTATTGAAGCAAATATTATAATATTGAATAATTTTAGTGAACTTAATAGTTTGCCATGCTTTGAAAACAAATATGAAAATCAGTATAAAGGAATTTCAGTAGATTTCAAAATTTGCCTAGTTATAAAAACAACTATGAAAATCAATATAAAATAATTCTGATACATAAAAATAAACGTTTATAATCAATATTAAATAAGTTATTCAAGAAGTAATTGTTTTAATTCGCCCTCAATGCATTCAGAAGTTACGTAGTATATATCATAATCTTAAAGAAATTCGAATATTGGACAGAAATCGAGTTCGAACACTCTGACACCTACCCCGAGAAATCTTGGGGTTAGGTTATATTGCTTCCTAGTAATGAGAACGGGTTTTCGACATCTCCTGGTCAATGCGATTTCATCCTCCATAGGCGAGTGAATCATACCACTTCGAACCTCATAAGATGAAATCGTACCATTAACCACAAATACAATGATCTTTGTGCGAGTGACTTGTACCACTTAGTATTCCTGGTCGTCGTCTACCTCCAGGGATGAGTGGTTTGGACCACTTCAAGCCCCATGGAGGAAAAATATTCATAGTCGAATCATCATCACTTCCTGAGTAAATTCACTGAGCTTCGAAAACTGAATAACATTGCGGTCGCGGCCTTCATATATGTGTTGCTTATATGCATATGTGCTTCCTTCTTAGTTTGATACCAGACAGCCTCGACGGTTGCAATCTCGTGAGGGGGATGTAATAACTATTCCAAAGACATGGTTTTTACAGTTTTTGATGTTTTTAGCTGCTTTCAATATAGGTAATATTCTACTACAGTGAGATTTCGAAACGAAAGAATTTCCACTGTCATTTTGAATACAGAAGAAATATATAAAACATTTGGCCGGTAAATCTACATAATACATTAATTGACAATAAAAACAAAATTCAATCAGATCAAATAACAAGAAATTAATGGATAATTTTAGCAATACACACCGTGGTTTTGTTTGAGTCATTTCACATTATAACTGGAAAGTCCTTGAGCCGAATTTCATTCCTGCCAATGAATTTCACTCAAAAAATACCATAAGTTGTATGTAACTTTGGTAATAACCGAGATATTCACCAATGACGATTTTGTGAAATTTCTTGAAAAATATTGTATTGTTTTGCTTTGAAGATATTCAGCTTTTTGCAATAGTGAACTCAGTAACAATACCATACACAGCTTTCTGTTGTGAATTTGATATCAAACTTACTATACATTCATATTCAAGATTATTCAAATAAATTTTCGAGAATTTTGAAATCCATACCGTGTTATATTTTCGAACGACTTTATAAGTTGGTTTTGAAGATATTTATAATCAAAGCTGAACGTGGTCGTATAGAAATCTGAGTATAAACCTTCAATAAATCTTTGTATTATTCATATAGAGTTCATTGTTCTGCACATAAATCACTCATAAAAACGTACTGAAATAGACCAATTTATTGTTCTCCGTTCTCTGTACTCTCCAATATCAGTGGGTGCATTTTGAATTTGTTATTTTAGCATACGATTGCCAAAGTGCAATAAATTTGGAATATAAACTAAAAGTTTTGTAAACATATATGCCATAAATCAATCAAATATAATCAGAATTATTAATTATGGAGACCTTCAACCTTTTATTAAGATAAATATATGAGATCATATTTTGGAATGATAACATGAATTTCAGAAAACTGTCATCTAACGTATATGCATATGTTCTCTCTAAAAATTACTATTTGCGAGATCATTGAAATAAGTAGATGACAGTGACATAAACTCCAGTCATGACATCTGACCGTGCTGTACCATGTTGTGTGGTTTACGGTGATTATGAAGAGTGTATCGGAAAACCAGCTCCTTCTAGGAGGGATATTTAACGTTCTATGGAAGGTTGAATATTGTTCCTTGAATAGAAATTCTTCAATGTATATTCATACGTTTTGGCAGGACCAGTTGGACAAAATTGCCTGACTTTTGAATTTGGCTTCGAAATTGAAAGTTCGCTTTTCAATTGGTTTTATTGAGACGGTTTGAAATGTGTATTTGACAAAAAGTAGAGTATATACAATAGGTTACAGATACTAGGAACTAAGAGGATATTCCCTTCAAATCCATCTTTGTTGGTCTATGATTTTCTTTATAAACTATGAAACCATGAAACCAAATATCTTGAAGCAGATACTGTTGAATTCAAAGAATTCTTCACAATACAGGTGGACAGATTTCGACGTTTTAGTACTGCAGCTATGTAATATTGAAATAGAGGGAAATAATCTTTCTCCCTTCCCCGTGTAAGCTGGGTAATTGTTTTAATACACAACACGAAACACTGTTTTCTTTGTAATTAATACATATAAACAAAATAACATAACACTCATTTACTTTTGCTTATTTAGAATTGTTGGTAACTGAATGCTTATTTAGAATTATTGGGAACTGAATGATGAATGATTTGTTGAGAACTAAGTGATGAATGAATGAATGAATCCAATGATTTTAACTGTGACCTATAAATACCGCCATCTGAATGAACTGGACAAAGTATCTTATGAAATACATATGGTTCTCTCAAATTTTGGGATCACAGGCGCCATATAATTCATAGTAACTGCTGACTAATTGACATGGACCAAGTATTTTATAGAATACATATGGTTCCCGCAAAGTTTGGATCAAAGGCGCCATGGTTGACATGAATTCTAGGGAATTCCCTAGTTTTTGAAAATTCTGGTTTTATGTTTGGCTTATTCCAAGAAATGAACGAGAAAAACATTCTGAAGGACTCGATTTCACATGTTTTGTCAAGTAATATGATAATTTAAATTTGTCTTTTATTTAGTTCCTATAGTAAATCATAGGCGTAACATGGGGTGCTGAGTAGGTATATTACACCCGTGTTTTTTTGCATGAGGTATTGTATGAGGTATTGATTCAAACAGATACAAGGTAGCTTTTTTCGTTTTCCAGTTGTTTGAAAATCTTTGAAAATTATCAATATCAATAGCTAGATAGTTCTTAAATTTATGTAAATTCTTTTTCTGTCCAATGATTTTTGAGTTATAACGCAAACTTGCGTTTTTTAAATATGGATCATAGGTAGCTTTTTTCTGGTAAAGATGTGCCCGGCTCAAAGAATGGTCCAAGGTTGTTCGTCTTGCTTTCTTGTCTATCATTTTCTTCAGGGATTTATAACAGCTAATGGCTGAGTTAATTCCGCGAGAAACTTTAGCGCTACATTCGACATCAGGTTTGTTTTCAAGGAGGATGTTTATTTCTCATTCGAAATAAAAAAAAGCTTTCGACATATTTTTTTATGTTAACTGTTTGGAAACAACATACTCGGCTTGCAACTGAATATGTTCCTCGTATGAAAGGGGCAGGTCACGTAGCTCGAAGAAATGACAATCGGTGGACCAAGAAGCTCATGATGGAGGCCAAGAGTGGGGCATAGGAGTATCGGCAGGCCAAACACAAGGTGGAGAGACGATATTAAAAAATCAGCGGGTCTTCTTTGGATGAGAGAAGCTATTAGCAGAAAGAAATGGTTCAATATGGGAAAAGCCTACATCCAGCAGTGGATTGAAATAGGCAGATCGTGATCGTGATGAAAGGGGTTCCGTATCAGCTTTAAGTAGATCAAGCACATCATGTTGATTCAAACCTTCAAAGCCGAGATAATATGCTAGATCGAAAATGTTTGTCCAATTTCAGAAAGGAAATATTAACTTCTGCATGAGCACCTTTCACATATTCTGCCCTTATTTTTTTCTAATGTAACTCACTTCAGACATATTTGATGAATTTTACTTCAGACATATTCGATTGAACATATGGGATGCTGGGTAGCACTGCGTTTATATTTTTGCAAAGAGATCCGCCTTTGATTCAGGTGATGATGTGATAGAACCGTCATTTCTAATCAAAGGTGGGAAGGATGTCTTACAACCATTGTTGCTGACTGCCTTTGCTATAGACCAGAACTGACATATTCCACTTATCTGCTCCAGTTTAGTTTCACTTGTTGGATTTTCATTCCAGTTCTGATAATCTCTGTCTTTAACTGTAACAGCTTTTCGATAGTTTTCAATGAACCAAGGCTTTTGTGAGGATGTTATTCTCGTGGAGTTTGAAATTTAAAGGTCCACGTCTGCAGGAATAACTTCAGTAACGGACTCAGTGCAGACATTGATGTCAAGATCTGAAAACAAATGTAATTAAAGGGAAAAGACGAGAAAAACTTGCGCAGTTCCTACCAACTGGCTCGCTTGGATCTTTATTGCGTGGATGTAAAAAGGTACCAGTTGCAAAAATGAGGTTGTACAGTCGGAGTTTCCTAAGGGTGCTGAGACCTGTGAACGGAAATGACCAGGCATTATTTTAGTTTCTGTAAGAGGTTGAACATGAGGTTGCGTGCTGGTGTATTTTACTCACGTTCATTTTGTTGTGTCCCCCTCTTATGTTGCAAAGTTCAATTACAGTGGATGTTGTGGATGTTGGAGTCTCCCATTATGATCACCTCAGCTGACGGATGCTGTATTTGGATCGTTTCTACTTCGTCGTCTAGCTACCGAAACAATCTAGGGTAGTTGTTATCGTTAGGAGATCGATACAGACAACAGAGAAACAATGTTTTGTTATATAAATAGTTTTTAAAGCATGTCAGGTTGAAAGTGTCATCCTCTTACGGATTCCTTGGAATATGACATCCGATCTGTAAAAACACAAAACTCTTCCCCAAACCGAAGCCTCGAGTACAACTCATAGCCATTGTACTGTACTCACATTCATCTTGTTCTGTCCTAGCTCTCTTATGTTGCGAAATTCAACAACGAAATGGCTTCTCTCATCAGATTCTAGGGATCTGGCATCCGCCAGACGATCGTTGTTAGAGGTATTACCTTCATGAGCTCTCCGAGCCAGTACCCTCCGAAGATCCGATCGGGGCACGAAATTTGTTCCAAGAGAGTTCATTATCCTTTATCTGAAAAATCTCCACTACCCTAGAGATCGGACTATCTACCAAGCATCCGAAACATAGTCACAAGTAACCAATGCACGGAGCCTATAGCATGATGTGGTGGTATTATACCGGGCGACGGGATTGGGACCGTCTTCCACTTGTTAACTAATCAAAAATATAAAATTGATATAGTCATTTTTCTCACCTCATAATTTGAATATAGCTTTAGGAACGAATAACTTTCTTGGAAATACACACCACAAAAATTTTCTCATCACTTGGTATTCTGAATTCCACAATCGATTTAGCAGCTCGATCACAGTTTCTTTGTCAACATATTTTTTTGGACATATAAGGGGAAAGAATCTTATCTATGTAGTAACATTTGTTTCCATATGATCTCAAACACGCCTGAAACAAGAATGAGTTTATTGGACTATCAGTATTCATTAAATTTCTCTTCAGTTTTCACGCTAAATTAATACAAGTTTTCTGTGTTTCTTGTTGATTTTCGAATCCAACCAAAAGCTATATTTCTAGAGCAATTAATCGGTACCACGAAATGAGTGAATATGGTAGGAGGGCCGGACAGGGAAGAAATCGGATAACAACACCAGTTGATGATCGTTGGCTTCGTTTAACTGCACTAAGAGTTCGGCACTGTACCGCTAGAATGCTACAAAATGAACTTAACTTTCTAGAAATGTGCATATTTCATTGCAAACTGTTAGGAACAGGCTCAGAGAAGACGATATCTGACCAAGGGAGGCTTCTACCGGCTCGCGTCTCACCAGAGAGCATCGAGTTGCAAGACTTCAGTTTGCGAGGGAACATGCAAATTGCGGTATTCCAGAATGGTCGAATGGTCTCTTTTCCGACGAGTCCTCGTTCTGTCTAGTATCAAATGATAGACGCATGCCTGTATATAGACGACCTGGGGAACGGTATCAGCAATGCAATATCCGGCAAACCGAAAACTTTGGAGGGGCTCAGTAATGGTGTAGGGAGACATTTCTTTCCATGGTCGAACTGAGTTAGTCCTAGTGAATAGTGGAAAAATGACAGCGGCCAGATATATCGCAGATATCCCTGAACCCCATGTTGTATATGCATGATAATGCTCGGCCTCATGCAGCTAGAGTAGTTACAGAATTTCTGCAAAATGCTGAAATTGATATTTTAAGATTGCCAGCCAGAAGTCCCGACTTGAATCCCATAGAACATGTTTTGGACAGCATGGGGTGGCAAATTCAGCAACGTAGGATGCCTAGTAGAACACTCCAACAACTAGAAAATCTGCTTCCTGAAATTTGAAACTCAGTGACTCAAGAGTACATCCAAAATTTGTTTGAGGGGCTTCCGAGACGTATACTGGCAGGATTTAGAGCCCGAGGAGGAAACACTCGATTTTAAACATGATTAGTAACCATTCGATGCTAGTTGATTGGTCTCTTCGCGGATGTTTGAAGATGGTAGAATTTTTTAATTTTTCATTAACTCGAAAATTGTTGATATTTTCCATCATAAACTCATCTCTTTTGAATGATATTATCTTATTTTTCACTTCTGAAAGTTACCAAGCGACTCTTGAATGACCAACCTAAAAGTTTATATAGTATTGTCGTAAAAGTATGGTGATGCGACAATTTTTGTGAGTAGTGTATATTAGAAACTGTAAACAATAATGAAGAAAACAAAATTTGGGAGAGAATTTTATAGGTGGAACATCTAGAAATTTCAATATCAGGGTATCTGAACATAAACGCAGCTTCGACAAATAAAAATTTGATTCTCACTATGCGAATCATCTACTGGAAGAAAACATAGTTTTAATAATAATTTTGATATTTACATAATGAAAATAATAGATTAAAATAGGAGCATTGGAAATCAATAAACAGAAAAATTCCGGAAATCTACTCTATAGTCAGACTGAAATTTGTCACTTAATCTTATTAGATCCCGAAAGAAGCATCCGTGTTTGGATTTTCCTCCTATTTAGTCAAGTAACTAATTATTAAGTTAGAGCTTTCGTATAAGATTCTTTGGATTGCCAAAGGATGATGTAATGAAAGAATTGTCATCAAATTTCATTTTAGATACAATTCAAAATGGCCGACAGGTTTAAAGGTACATTACATTTTCAATTAGCTGGATTTTTTTTCATGGAATATTGAATATGATCCATGAAATGAGAAATTCAATTCTTTTCGATTATTATAGAGGATTAAACATGAAACTCCATAAAGAAGCTACTAAGATCCTAGAGCGATCGCCCCTTCGGGAGTAGAAAAGTTGAAACATAGGAAAATCGTCTTAAAATTGGAATTTTTATTCAATTCAAAATGGCCGCCTGACCCGAAGATACATCATTTTCTGTATCAGAATACACTTCTATGTGTAGAGTCGTCGGGAACAGGAACCACAATAACAAGCCAGAGCCAGTTCTACAAATGATGAAAGAGATAAAATAAATTCAATAAATGAAATTTTCGATTCGTTCTATATAATGTTTATTCTTATGGAACCAGGTCTCAGCTTCGGGATTTATGTCGTAGAATTTATTGGAGACTGTCATAAAAATATGTTTTCTGGTTTCAAATGTGATTCATCATATATTTTATAGGTCTGAACCTATAAAATATGGTTTCTGGTTTCTAAGTCAAGTCACGCAGTCCAAACGAGAAGCACGCTACTTGAAGGTACAAACGGGAGACGATTCGGAGAAAATACGTTCCTCTATTTCATGTGATATCGTTTCTAGATCTCCGAAGTTTGGGGAATTCAAACATTTTACTTTTCAGTTATGGAAATCATGAAAGGTGTTTTTTGAAGTCAAGGTTTTCATGGAATCTTTTTTGTATTTTCTACATTCTGCAAAATATTTTTATTAGAAATAGTCGTTAAGGACGTTCATATACATCAATGATAAGTTTTCTCAATTACAGTTTACATCATTTTGTTTTTGTATTGTAATGGGTCGGGTCTCAATCAGTCAAATTCTTTCTGTTAAATACAATAGTTTAATACATGTAATTACTCAAATTAATTTTCACACTAAATTACTTTTGATCACAGGGATATATATATATATATATATATATATATATATATATATATATATATATATATATATATATATATATATATATATATATATATATATATATATATATATATATATATATATATATATTTGTAAGTCTTGGTTATGACAACTACCCTGAACTTGAACTGAACTTGACGTTAGAATAAATATGAAAGAATGAGAACTGAATGAATGAGTCTGAGGAATTTTTGAATCAATGTAACCGTGGCTTATACACTGTGTCTACTATAAAAGGTGCCAAACTTCAGTAGGTGATAGTACAAGTCATTTGCAACAAAAGATTCCCTATAATATTTTTTCGAAAAGTTGATAATTATCGAATTATTTAACATTTCTTGATTTTACGAAATTTTTGCTTCTCTCTATAAACACAAGAATATCTCTGTTACTCTTACAGATACATCAAATCTGACTATACCATCAGAAAGAGCATTGAATTTGCTATAAAATAAAATAAGTAGGTACTAACGGTAAAAAAATTTTGTATACCGGGTTGTGAAAGGCTAAATGAAAAAATTGTGAAATGAACAAAATTAGTAATATTTTTTTGTTAGCTGTACGACTGAAAACTAATCGATAAATAGCCTTTTTTTTTGGAAAAAACTAGTTCATTCATCTGGCTAATCGGTACATCAACTTTTGAGCGTACTATTTGTTTACCAGTAATATCATGGGAAAGAGTAAGAGTGAGAACATTGAATTCTCTTATTCTTCGATCACAAATGAGCTAGTTTCACCGGAGCGTCTAAACTATTCCGCAAATGACTTTTAAATAATAATAAGCGATAAATAAATAACATATCTGGATATTGAATGTTTAAGAAACTAGGAATAATTAATTTTTCTCGGATTAGAAGAAGAAAATCAGAAAAAGAATCGTAAAAGAATAAATCACAGAAGGCTTGTATTACTTGATTCTAAAACAAATAAAAATATTTAGAATATGACAGAACTGTCATTCAATGAATTAATGAATTAAAGTTTATATTTTCCCTTTTACGGTTCCATTTTCTTTTTCGTAGAAAAGAAAGCATGCACAGTATCTCAAATATTGAATATCGAGATATGTTATTTGTTTATGGCTTCGCGAATGGAAATTCCCGTGCAGCGGTGCGGGAGTATGCATTGCGCTTTCCAAACACCAACCTTGCAGAAAGACATTTGTTGAAGCGTTTAGGCGCTTCGGTGAAACTGGTTCATTCAGTGGTTTAAGAATTAGAGAATGTGGTGGAAATGCTCAGCAATGGAGACAAGCACCTGAAATATTGCAGGCTGTTCGCGAGGACCCTACAACAAGTACAGGGAGAATTGGTGCTACATTGTGACTTCATCATTACACGGTTCATAGAGTTCTCAAGCGAAATAATTTACATCCTTACCATTTGAGTAAGGTTCGAGACCCAGTAGGTGGTACATGAATAAATTACAGGATTGGGATCAGATGAAATTCTATGGATGGATGAGACAACTTTTACCAAAGTTGATATGATAAATTTGAGAAATTCCCATATATGGGATACAGAAAATCCTCATGGCACTATTGTGTCACACTCTCAGCACGAGATTAGAGTAAATGTGTGACTGGTGTTAAGGATGGGTCAGCTTGTCGGGCCAGTTATACTTCCTGATCGTCTCAATTCAAACGGATTTTTAAATCTATTAAATAACGAAATAATTAACGTTCTGGAAGAAATGCCTATTGCTACTCGGCATCACCTTTGGTTTCAAATGGACGGCTGCCAGGCTCATAATTCTAGAATGGTCCAGAACTGGATGACTGAGAGATTTGAAGAGAAATAGATAGGTCGATTCGTGACGGTGAGATGGCCACCCAGAAGCCCTGACCTTACGCCGCTTGATTTTTATGTGTGGGGCTCATTAAAGACTGATGTTTAGAGACTTAATTTTAATACTCGAGAAGAATTAATTGAAAGGATTCGAATCTGTTGCAACGAAATGAGTCAAAAACACATTGAACTTCAAAGAGTAGTTGATAATTTAATTAATTTAAGAAAAAGTGCGTTCGAGAGAATACCTGTTATAGTTTTCGAATCTCTTTCGTGAAAATGTGATTCATTAATTTTTTTTAGTTCCTGTTCATGTTTCATTAAGTACTATAAGATATTTGCGTTTTCGAATTTTATGTTCTTATTATTCTTACCCTTGATACTGCTGGAAAATAATAGTTAGCTCGAAAGTTGATATACCATTTGAAAACCAGTCAAATGTAGTAGTTTTTCCAAAAAAAAAACACCTACTTATCGATCAGTTTTCAGTGGCACAGCTAACAAGAAACTACCACTAATTTTGTTCATTTCACAATTTTTTCATTTAGTTCTTTACAACACGCGGTATACAAATTTTTTTTACCATTAGTACTTACCTACCTTATAGAAAATTCAATGCTCTTTCCGATGGTGTGGTCAGATTTGATGTAGCTATAAGAGTAACAGAGATATTCTTGTTTTTATAGGGGAAGCAAAAAATTTCGTAAAATCAAGAAGTGTTGAATAACTCGATAATTATCAACTTTTCGAAAAAATGTTATTTGACATTTTTTGTTGCAAATGACTTGTACTATCACCTACTGAAGTTTGGCACTTTTTATAGTAGACACCCTGTTTATGCCATTGGCTGAATTGACCTGGATAAAGTATCTTTTGAAATACATATGGTTCTCGCAAAGTGTGGGGTCAACAGGCGCCACATAATTCATAGTTGAGTTGACAAGAATTCTCTAGTTTTTGAATGTTCTGGATTTTATGTTACCCTTATTCTAAGAAGTGACCATTAAAAAATTCTGAGTGGCTCGATTTCTCATGTTATGCCGCGTAATATGACGAAAATTCAATGAAAGAAAGATTCTTTTTCATTACATAGTAGATAGGTGGTCCAAGTCCGAAATGATAATGTAGATTTGTTTGTTTAATTCCTATAGCAAACCATAGGCGTAACATAGAACAACATAGAATTGAAAAAAGTGATAGGTGGTGTATAACAGAGTACATATACATTACAGTATGAAAGCGAGAATTTGGTGTAAAAATGAAAAGATGGCCTGTGTTCTTCTAAACATTAAGCCTTGAGATCATCAGTGTCCCAAAGGATCTTGAATAAAATAAAATAACCTTTCAACCATGAATATGTAGATATATTCCCTTTTTCTTTCAATTCACAATTATTAAGATTGTATACAAGGTTTCTTGGTTTAAAGGATCATTGAAATAATCTGGGGAATGGATTCATCGATCGATTTGAAATTTTGGCATTGAGTAAATCGATACTGATCTGCAATAGTTCTTAGAGCGGTGCCACTTCCGGTTATACCGGACATCGACTACAACTTTGCTAATTCAAATGCCAATGGTGTACTTTTTGATTTTTCACTAACTAACATCCTTCTTTAAGCATCTTTTGTTTAGATTTGTCCTATCTAAAATTAACCACCACTGAGCAATGATTCTTTTTAACAACATTTTCGGAATTACTGTCATCTTCGTTGCCTAAAAAAATTGACTCAAATTTGAATAAGATCATACCTTTTTTTTCATTTAACAAGAAAAGTGTTGTTTTTTAGGGCAACGCATATTCCTATGCTATTTTATGTACAGGGTGCTCAAAAATCACTTGTTAACTCAAAACAAAATTTCGTTTGTTTATTCATCCTTAAATAATTGTTCCAATCGTTTGGAGAACATTGTTCCTTTTTTTATCCAATTTTTAACCACCCCTTTCGCGGTTTACGATTTCGTTCTGAATCCAAACAAATAAAAATCAATCACAGCAATAGCGTAATTTTCGAACCAACTGATGAATTAACCTTCATAAGGTCTTCGGGTCAATTTTGACCCATTTTAAGATTAAAATGTAATTTTCTCAGAAAATAAGCGTTCGAAAAGTTTGATATTCTATGACTTTCAAATAATCGCTTCAATTTACTTATTATTGGAATAAGTTTATCAAAAGTGATGAAAATATTCCATGATTTTTTCACTATAATATGATAATAATATTTCACAATTGTTTACTCTAACGGTCTTCGGGTCAGAATTGACCGTAACTAATAACAAACGCACAGCGTAATGTTATCGTCACAATTGTTTATGTATCGTATAACTTTTTCAATAAGACGTTCTTTTGTTCTGACAGAGAGTGAGTGCGTGACCACATAAGTCTTAGTGTTATATTATAACATCAATCGAACAACACGTACCCTACGTATTAAATAATACTTAAAAAGGTTTTTACTATAAGTGCATAATGTGAAAACGTTATTTGCTTATAGTAAAAATGATAGACAATCAAATAGATGCGGCGTTATTAGATGAAATGTCGGATAGTAATGAATCTTGTTCTGAAAGATTATATCGAAGAAGCTGAACCATGTGATAGCTCGGATAGTGACAGTGAATTAGTGCTAATGCCAACAATGTCGTCAAAAAATGGACAAATAAAATATTCCAGAAACCCCGTCACACAGTCTTATGGAAGAGCTTCTATAACACGATACTCTTGCTCAAGGATTACCTAAGAAGAAAAATCCAGTTTTGAATTATTTTTCCCTTCACCTTTGATACACCATATTGAAATATACAAATTTGGAAAGTAAGCGTGTTTTCGATGATGATTGGAATGACATTTACGATATTGATCTGTTCGCATACATTGGTCTACTATTACTATCTGGTGTATTTCTTTCTAATAAAGGAAGTACCGAAAGCTTATGGGATAGTGAGAAAGGCAGACCTAATTTTGGGGCAGTCATGCCACTATGCCACTAAAAACATTCAAAAAATTGTCAAGGTTGATTAGGTCTGACAATAGAGGAACTCGATCTGAACGGAGAATGCTGGAAAAATTTACTCCAATTCGAGAACTGTGGAATCAGTGGGTTGAACTTTTGCCAAAATTCTATAATCCTTCTGAAAACATTACAGTAGATGAGCAGCTTATAACAGTCAGAGGAAGATGTCCATTTCAACAGTACATGCCATCGAAACCAGCTAAATATTAGGTTCTGTGATTCTGCCATAAGTTACGTTTGGAATATCCAGCCCTACACGGTTAAAGAAATAGGAGGTGTGCCTGAAAAAACCAAGGCATGCGTGTAGTCCTTGATTTGACTCGCGGCCTGAGAGGGCATAATCGTACGTTGGATAATTTTTTAACATCAAATCAACTTGGACAGACACTATCATAACACAGATCACTGTAATAGACCTATTCTTCCGAAGACCGGAAGAATAGGGACTATACGTAAGAATAAACCGGAATTGCCTCCAGAAATAGTAAAACCAAAGGAAAGACTGTTATATTCATCACGTTTTGCTTTTACCAAAGATACTACATTTGTTTCTTACATATCCAAAAAAAAATAAGTCGGTAAACTGTCTCCTGTTACAGTTGCAAAAGAAAAACAAAACGTTGGCCTTAAGTGGTATTTAGTGACATGATAGACATATCAGCCTACAATGCTCTCATATTATTCACGGCTGCCAATAGCAGCTGGAAGGTTGGCTGCCTAGCGAAACGGAGACACTATTTGGAAAATTTAGGTATGCAATCGGTTACACCGTATATAAAAAACAGGAAGTCATTACCGAGGGCACCTTTTTCAATAAAAATTACAAAAAAGCTCCGTCAATCTGGTGAGAGTGAATAAATTCCATCAACTTCCACCCAAGAGGAAAACAACACTTGTACAGCTAAGAAGGCTCCCAAAAGAAGTCGCTGCCAACTATGTGCTAACACTGACAATAAAACACCTTTTATCTGTGTAGATTGTAAGAAATTCGTATGTAAAAAACGTTGTTATACAATTGTTCTATGTACCCACTGTAATAAGATATAATTTCATTAACATTTTTCTTAATTACTGCTCAGTCTCTTTACATAAAAATATCTAACAACATAGTAAATTCTTTTTATATTAGATATATAAATTATAATTTTCACAAAAATAAATAGTAATACTGTAGGAATAAATATATATGTCGAATAAATCCATTAAACAATTTTTCTTCATTTTTTGTTCATTTTTCAGTATAATTTTACTACTTGGGTCAGATCTGACGTTTGTAAAATTAAAGACCTTATAAAGGTTAAGGATAACAGGTGGACCTGTCATTTCTATCGGTAGGTGTGTACCTTCCTTTAGTATTTGATGAAATTCAGCATTTTCTTCGCGTAAAAGGAAGAATATTCAATAAATAATGTTTTTACTTTTCTTTCCATCTCATTCCATTCGGTAGGGCAAATTGCAACATTTCAATAACGAAACATGAATAGTTTAAACCAGTTTTATTTATTGGAAATTTTCATTCATAATTTAATTGACACAAAGATAATAAAATTGGTATACGGCTTCTAATAAAAGATGATGTCATTGCTGCAAGTCGTTTACTCAAGGCTGAACTTTTATTGTCATTTTTTCTCTGAATAGATCCGATGTGTACCAAAATCCAATCATTCACACGATAAAACTAATTGCCTATTGCTATTTTTAGATGTGATGTCGGTTAGTAGAATTAGCTACCGGCAGAGATTGAACGAGTTGATTTTATTTAAAAATAGGTGTCCAGCAAGTTAGTTATCTTGGAGGTACTAAATGAATCCTTTTAGAATATTCGAATCCAAAATATGGGAATATTAAATTCGCTGAAAAATTTGTTCCGGAGACTGTCAATCAATATCATTTCCGAAAAGGGCTGTAACAGCAAGTTGCAGTCAAATTTCTTCCAGCTTTCCATTCCATATTATCCAATATGATTTTGAATGGTCGTATAAGGTAATAGAGCTTAAAGGCCTGAATTACACCTTGGTCCATAGGTTGAACCAAAGACGTCGTGTTGGTAGGAAAAAAGTCACTTTTATATTTGGATGCATTGTTTCAAGCTCGCGAGGATGACCTGGTGCATTGTCCGAAACTAGAATCGTTTAGAAGTCTAAATTCTTTTTTTTTAATAAGTTTCAAGTGAAACAAAACAATTCCGGAACCAGTAACAAAATATAGCGCTTGTAACCTACGCGAAAACACTGGCAGGTCCATCTTGTTTTGATTTTTAAGGCTCAAGGATTCAATGATCTGCAAAGCATCATTGGTTTGATGACTCAATCTCCAGTTGCATTAGAACATATCAGCAGTGTAACTCTATCATTTGCCCCCTCAAATCCAGGAGCAGATGAAACTTCTCCAACGATTTTGATGCTATGCAATGATTGACTAACCTAACCTTTCGATGCTCAAAATCCTCCGCTACTACAACTACCACCAGGTTCTTTAAAATGTGCGTAAGGACGCTTCACTTTCTCCCGGATAATCGGACCACTCAGGGGCAATCTTCTTTGGTGGCGACAAACAATTTTCGCTGACAGTGAAGTTGAAGCTACAGATGACCTGATTTTATGTTCACATTTTGTTATCGATCTTACAGTAGATTCGTTAACATTGAATGAGCGTGATATGGATGACTCCTTGGAGAGTCCAAGGCGTAAAAGATCTGGGAACTGGAGCGACTCACAAAAATGAAGGAATTTTATGTGAATTACAGTTCAATTTCACTTCATCACTTAATCAAGGATCAATTCAGAATACCAATTTAAAGAATTTAAGAAAACTGTCTATTATTTGAGTTTGAAAGTGCTCTACTAGTCCTCTTAAAGTATTTTCATGGTGTTTTCTGTAATAGAATTGCATATGTCCCCCATCTTGTTTTCCAAATCTTCTGAACAAGTTAGTAGTGTAGCATAAACTGTGTGTTTAACATTTACGAGTTACGAGGTCGGGTGAACGTGGTGGCCACCTAACTGAACCGATGTTACTAATCCATCTTTTTTCTTCGGTGGTTTATAAATTCGGTAACGTGTTATTTGGGGGAAGATTCTCTTCTAAATTCGTAATTAACTGAACAAAGTTAGGGTTTCATCAAACAAATTAATTGCATTCGGAAGTTAGACTACTGAACTTGGTACAACTAATGTTTGGATCACGATCTGGTTCGACAGTTAAGCAGTTCTGGGAGTCGAAGAAGCTCTTAAAAATCATAATTTTCGTATTCATTTTCGATCTTATACGACTACAAGAGGGAAAACATTTGATTTTTTTGTTTTGTTCATTCTGATTCTGTGATAAAATTAATGAAAGAGTATTATGGACAGTCTAGAGAAAATTTATTCCAATTTCGAGAGAAAAACAAGAAATCACTTTCCTCTACAGGGTATCATTTATTTTTCAACATAATTTCCCTTTAGGGCTACCCACTTGTTTAGGCGATGCTAAAGCACTTGCTTGATTCTTTCAATGGCAGAAAAATAGGCTACGGCATCATCGTGATGAAACAAGATTTCTTCTTGGCAATATTGGTCGCTTTGTTTCGATATTATCGTTCAATTGGTCTAACAATGATGTATAGTACTCTCCATTAATTGTCTATCCATTTTGGTGAAAAATGTAGATAATGCCCTGTGCGTCCCAGAAGACGGTGGCTATCACCAGCAGTCTTCGCCTACTATTTGGTTTGCTTCGTCTTAGGCAAATAGAAATGAATCTATGTTTCATTTACTGCGATAAAAGCACAGAAACTCATCTAGGTTTCGTTCAAAGAGCTGAAAATTAGCCTGGGAAAATTTTTCCGTCTCACGTTTTTGATCAATGGTGAACCAACTCGGTACTCATTTCACTGCTAGCGTCCTCATGTGCAAATGCTCATGAAAGATGGTAAAATCTCGTTCATAGGAGATGTTTACAGTCTTCGCTATCTCTTTCAGTTTCACTTGGCGATCGTCTAGCAAAATATCGTGGATTTCCTTTCGGGAGTTGTTACGTCAGTGGGGCGCCCTGTTCTGTGGCATCTTCTGTGCTCAACGAAAATTATCAATTACTTAAGTGATATAGTTCTTGAAAGATTTTTTAGTTTTCATGATGGTTAAGACTTCTCTGAAAATAATCTATTCAATCTGTAAATATATTTGAGGCTAAACCATTTTTTATTATTTTCAGATGAACAGGAAAGAGTACAGAAGAAAACGTTCGTCAACTGGATTAATTCATACTTATCTAAGGTAAGCTTCTTCTTGTATATTGCAAATGATAATTGACGAAGAATAACTAAAAAAGTAATATGCATTTGCCTAGTTGATAATTTGAAAAACATATTCGAAGAAAATAAAGAACTACGTGAATTATAGTATGTAAATCAAAAATATCACTCATTTCTTGGTTTGTTCATTACCGAAACCATTAACGTGGAATTGAACTGAACGAAATTTGTTTCAAAAAAGAATCAAATGCTTACCAAACTTTGATTAACTGAATCTTCAGGCGCGTGAAGCCAAAAGAGCGTTGAAAATCACATGAAATATACTATCTTTTGCTCCGAACGTTGCATATGAGTATAAAATATTTAGTTTCTTTTCAATTGGAAAGATCGATATATATAATTCTATTCTGCACCAAGAAAATAATGCACAAGTTCAATATTTCAATTTTATGAGAATCAAAATGAAAGAAATGAATTGAGATTTCACGAGAAACGACCACATATTGATAACAGCAGTTGTTGATCAATTTTTGCAAGTAACGTTTGTTCTTCTTGAAGTTTTTAGTTTTCGGTAATGATGTAATGATGACGACTGGTAGTCATTAAAGGAGACCTCAGTAAGGTCGACCTTGAGCAACAACGGCGATCCATGATCGTTATTCAAGAATTTCTTCGTTGAAATGACGGTTCGCTTTTGCTAGGCACCTCCTCCAAATGCACCTTTGACAGAAGAATGGAGTTGAAACCATACGACAACGGAAATTGGTTTGAGACCTTGTGTCGCAGTTTGAGGATCAGCTCTATCCTCAAAACATCGAATATCCGGTTGAATTTTGCCGATGATGTCGAAATGAGAGGAATGTCCAGAGCAATTTTTTACCTCCTATGTTTCTGGTGGAGGTTCAATAATGGTGTGAGGAGGAATTTCTTTGAACGCCCGCACTGATCAGGGTATCGTCAATAAAGGCTCAGAGGTATTACAGACATTTTGGAAGAGTATGTTCTATCATTTGCGGCAAACATAAACATTTGTTTGTGCATGATAACATCAGACCTCACCAAGCTCATATCACTAGGAATAATCTTGAAGATCACAAAAGCTCTTCAATGGAGTGGCTTGTACGAAATTTAGACCTCAGTCCCATCAAACATGTCTGGGACATTCTCGATAGAAAATTAAGCAGCCAGCAAAACCAGCCAGCTACCGTGAATTCGAAACAAACTGATTCAAATTTGGAACGAAATGAATCAGAATACTAGAAGCTCAATGATTTTGGGTATGCATCCTGAATGTCATGCAGTAATTCTCGTCAGGGGTGGAAACATCCGGTATCAACAAATTTTCGGAGACTTTGATTCTTTCCAAAAGTTTTACATGTTTTATTTCATTTCGATTGTTCTCGAGCATTCCTTAATACTAGAAAAAAATTCTTCAACATACCTAAACTTCTTTTGAATAAATTGATTTTATCTATCAATTTCTTGGTGCAACTTAGAAACATACCGGATATTCAATACTTCATTTTTCATATTTCGTACCTTCTAAAATTTGGAAACTTGAATTTCAGGATAAATATGGTTAGCCATATTCAGAAACATTTGTCGAGGAAAATCTTTAAAACCTCATCTTTCAAGTTATTGATTTATTTGCTCAAAGATGATCTGCAAACTGAAATATTTGTATTTGTTCTAACGTTAGCGTCTCAGGTTGGCAAACCTGTTTTTAACGGACATAAATAAATATAAAACGTTTATTTACGAGATAAATAGTCCAATAGAACGACAATTTCAAGATCAACTGATTTTTTTATAGAAGTCAAAACAAGGTCATTCCGATTACAGTGATATATGGAAATTTGTGATGAAAAAAGATTTAAAACCACAGTCTTCCATATTTTGCGTTCTCACTGAGTGTTCGAAATGGGCGTATTTTACAGTGTAATATCTTCTATTCAAAAATAATTGTTCGATTCATATCCCCACTGTCAGGTGGTCAGGTGTTTTAAATGTAGGTATATTATGTTCGATTCTATTTTTCTTGAAAAGAATAATTTTCAAAATAAAACAATTAAGAATTTTCAGGATTTTTACTGAAATATAAAATAATCGTGAAGCGTTTCACTGCACCGTAGCTTCATCAGACGAATGAGGTGCAACTGATGTGTTCCTTGAATTTTAACGAGAACCGGATTTTTATCCTTTTCTCTTTTCGGCTTCATTTCTTTTCATGTCCTTTGTTGTCCTGGCGTTCTACTTGTTAGTTATCCTCGTTCTTTTATATTGTAGTTCATCTGGACTTGTCTGTAGTTCCTGTTCCATTGTACTTGGGAAAGCCTCTTTCCTGTTGATATTCCATTATTAGGTAGCTCTCGCTATTTTCGTGTTCTTCTATCTGGTCAATTGCCCTTGTCATGGGCCGTGTGATGATTAATTTCCGCCAGTGTTTCACACATTTCTTCGTGTACCCTGGGGCGTTTGTTGCTGTTCTGACGATCTTGTTCTGTGCTGCTTGTGGTTTCCTCTTCTCGCATCGGTCCTCTAGATGCCAAATTTGTCTCGCATATGTTATTCCTGGCATGATGAACACTTTGATTATTCCCATTTTGTTCCCCTATGTGAGTCTGCTTCTTCCGTTAATAGGGGGTACAATTATCCGTGGATTGCTCTTGTTTTCCTTGTGATTTCCTCAATGTGTCTCTTATAGTTCAGTTAGCCGTTCAGAATTACGCCAAAATACTTTGCTTCCTTCTTCCATTCGACTCGTTGTCCTTCTATGATGATTTCCTTTGGTGTTTCCTCTTCTTGTGGTGGATGAACATTGCTACCGTCTTCTTCGGCTTAACCTTGATCCTCCATTTTCTAAAATAATTGCTACGTTGGGCAATATCCACTTGCTTTGTTTCTGTGGGATGCGACTGCTTCATCTTCGGTATGTTGTTTTTTTTATGCGCGCTTCCCAGGAATAGGTGAACCTGTTACACCACATGAGTGGGAGCCTGGGAAGAATTGAGGTGTCTGTTTACTCGCTTCTTGAAGAGAGCCAAATTGTAGGAAGTTGGGAAGATGTTGGCCGGAAGCGAGTTCCACAGCTCACCGGCCCTGTAAACGAAGGAATTGTTGTAGTGAGAGGTTCATGGGGTCGTTAAATGTACCGCTATATGATGAGAACCCCTTGCCAGCCTAGTGTTGCGGCAAAACATGAGTTTTCCCGAAACAAGGACTTTAAGCTCCTTGGAGTATCTTCCGTGGAGATCTGTAAAACAGAGAAAAGTCAGCAACTTGTCGTCGTTACTATCCAACATCCGCAACCAATGTTTGGGCTCAAATCCCCATACATGGGAACAATATTCCAAAGAAGGTCGAATCTGCGCCTTATATAGAAGCAACAGCTGAGATGAGGTGAAGTATCACGTGGCTCTGAAACGAAAACTGAGTTTAGCTGATGCCGACTTAACTATTGCTGATACATGTTCATGCCAGCAAAACCTGGAATTGACTGTTATTCAGAGAAGTTTCATCGAATCTTTGGATGCAATTTGATGGCCTTGTATCATTAAAGGAGGTTCTAGAGCGGGGACCTTTCTAGAAAACGTAGTTGCTTGCGTCTTGCTCGCGTTAAAGCTCACCAGGTTCAACTGACCCCACTCAGCTATCCTCTGTAAGTCAGAGTTTAAGTTATTAATTTGTTGGCATCTCTGACCCTGAGATTCCGCAGCTGCAATCGGCCGCAGACTACTGAAAGCCGAAACCAGGGTACAATCGTCTGCAAAACCGAAGATCTTGTTCTCTGTTGATGACAGAAGATCGTTTATCTGCAACAGAAACAAGGTTGGCGAAAGAACGTAACCCTAAGGTACTTCTGCTTGCAACCGGAAACAATCAGATGTTATACCGTCGACCACAACTTGTATAGATCTATTCGAAAGGAAGCTACTTATCCAATCCTGCAATTTTTCGGGAAGCCCATATGCAGCAAGTTTATTCAACAAGGCTGCATGCCAAACCCTATCGAAGGATTCAGAGATGTCAAGGGCTATTACTCTAGATTCCCCATGATTTTCCATCGTTGATGTACAAACATGAGTCACGTAGGCGAGCAGATCTTCTGTCGATCTTTGCCTGCGAAAACCATACTGACGGTCGTTGATAATTCCCTGCAATTCAAGATATTTTATGAGTTCATCATTTATGACTCTGTCTTTGGACATAATGGGAAGAAGTGCAACAGGGCGGTAGTTTTGCGGTAATGACTCTTTCCTTTCTTTGGGAACGGTTGAATTCTCGCTATTTTCCAGCTGCTCCGAAAAGTCTGACTTTCATAAGAAATCTGAAATAGGCGGTTAAGAATGAGTGCCAGTTCGGGAGCACACTTTTTCAGGACGATTGGCGGTATTTCGTCTAGACCAACTGCCTTCTTGCAGTTCAGCTGCTCGAGAGCCCGTCTCACAGTGCTGACACTGAACTTGATTTCTGCTATGAAAAAGTTTGTAAGTGAAATGTTCGGTGGTATTGCGTTAGATGAATCTAGCGCAGAATCTCTTTCGAAGATGATGCTATACTTCCGTCTTCTCTAACAAGAGGCGGAAACGCAGATTTGCAGAAATTGGCACTTACAGTCTGTTTTCTGCCATGAAAGAATTTGTCTGCGATATACACAAGGATGGTTTGAAAAGTTTCTAACCTTTGCGTGATGATGGCACCACTCCTAAATAAAATCTGGTAAATTTACATTGTTCATCTGTTGACAGTTACTCGCCAAACTTTCAGCCATTTTGGACTTGCAATTGTTATGGAACAGTCATCTGAGTGAGTTGATGGGAGTGTTTTTGTGAAAATGGACAATAACGAATATCGAGCTGTCATCAAATATTCGTTCTCGAAATGCATTCTGCACCATCATTTATAACAGAAAGCACAACTTGAGGAAAACAGCCACATTTACAGAAGAAGAAAATCCTGTTTGACCAAGGCAACGCCCGTCTCACACCTCAGCGATTGCCTGACGAAAATCCGCAGTTTGAACCATCCTCAGTACCCCCCACCACATCTAGCCCCTAGCGACTTCTTTTTGTTTTCTTATCTGAAAATTGCGCTAGGAGGACAGAGATTTTTGTCGAATAAAGAGACAATCTCATTAAATAGAAGTGGTCTTAGAACGGATCCTTGAGGTAGATCGGCTCCTATCTTCTTTGCTGTTAGTCTTCTGTTTTTGCAATTTGGTGTATTGTCGAATGTCGTCCTCTAAATATAAATTGATACTCCTTGCAGAGATTCAATAGGGTTGACGAGTTCACAACTGTTTGTTCATGAATCAAATCTCCTGTGTGTTTGTGTTTGTTAGTCTCTAATTCCCAATAATTTATTTTCCAATATTTATTATATGTGTGTAAGATCCGAATTTCAGGTTGAAAGTGTGATTGCATTCTAAAATACGATATGCGTAATTTGAATACGATTTCTGATTCAAAAATTTCAGTTGTGTTCTGTTATTCTAGTATAAAAATGGTCCTACCATTGTAAAGTTTATTGCAGCCGTTCCAAACTCGTAAACAGATTATTTATTTTATGAGACTGAGTTCTATTGTATTTGCTCAAATTGTTATTAATTCAGAAAGCTACATTGAAATTCATTGTTTCATCAAGTTTGTTCTTCCAAAGTAGGTTAATGTATTGAATTTTTATTTTCATTTCAATGTAGGATAAATCTCAGTCAGAGTTGCTCCAATCTGTTTTTTCTTAAAATAACCATTGTTGAAAACTGTAGGTTTGATTATATTCAATTATTGATTGTAATTTTCTGGAGATAAGAGTATGTTACCTCATCTATGGATTAAACTATAAAATGCCGGGATTTTGTGTTCATAAGGAAGAAATGATGAGTTTTGTAATGTTATATTCTTATGCAATGGTTTATGGTGAATCGAGAAAACATGTTCGCTTTTTCCTTTGAAGTTGTTATATTTATTTCAATACTAAAATAGTAGAACACAAACGCAATTTTGTAAATCAAAAATCGAATTCAAATTACGCAAACCATCTTTCAGAATGTAATCATACTTTCATCCCGAAATTAGAGATCTTACAAATAGATAATAGTAATTGGAAAATAGATTTTTGGGAAATTTTAGAGATTAACGGACACAAGCACACAGCAAATATAATGAATGAAGAAAAGGATTTTAATTCTTCACCCTATAGAATCTCGTTAAGAGGTAATCTTTACAATAGACTATGCATTTTCCGGAATATTTAGTGATAAGTGTATTTGGTAATATCTTTTATGTTTCCTGTTCAATACGAATAACTTACCATCATTGTTGCATCTCAATCGTCTAATAAAACTAGGGTATTTTGGTTAAAAACCTGAAAATTTTGAATTGTTTCGTTTGAAAAAATTTTGAAGAAAAATGGAATTGAACAAAATTTACCTGCGTTTAAAACACCTGACCCAGTATATAAACAATCAATTTTTTCGGAATAGCTGATTTTAAACTGAAAAATATACCTATTTCGAACCCTTAGTATAATCGTTCTCCTCATGTTGCTATTTTTCATGCAAAGGTGCTTCAAATATTTGGTTTCTCCATAAATTAGCTTTGATAACCCAGTCTCCTCCTAAAACAGCTTAAAATAGCTCAGTCTTCTCCAAAATTATCTTCAAATAACTCAGTCTCTTCAAAAAGTATCTTTAAATAACTTAGTCTCCTCGTAAAGCTAGAAGAATTCAAGGAAATCACAACCTGAACAAAATATTACGGCCACTATCGATTGATACTAACTATTTAAAACTGAAGTTGACTAAATTATCTGAAAACCAATAATCGCAAAAGATAAGTCAAAAATCTGAAAATTAAATGAGTCCTTATTCTGCTGTATGGTTTGAAGAAATACACAGGGTTATTTTCACAAAATACAAGACTTTAATAACTATACTGAAAACCTTATAACTAAACTGAAATTTGCCAAGATGTTGACTCGATGGCAAACTAAGCAGAAAAGGCAGGTTGAATAATGCAATGAGCGAATCCAACGTGGTGGAATTAATCTTCCGAAAGTTCTGGCGATATAAAAGAAATATTTGGGCGCCGTTCATCATATTATTTTTATAAGGATAATCTTTTTAGTATTGTGAGGTGACAATGTCTATGCGCCGCCCGCGTGCATTGCACGCCTTACACGCCCGCTTACGGCGGGCCTGCCTATATATGATAGGCCAGGCATGCACTCAATCTACTATCTAAGTGGGATTTCGTCTTAGTGAAACGTGGTAGCGCAAACTAGACATTCAATGACGAACTATACACTGTGTATATAAAAATTTCTCCGAAACAGATTAACCGAAATCTAGACCGGCAAGGACCAACATAAAACCATATACATAGTATATGTATATATATATATAGTATGTCACAACTCAAGGGGTAGATCTACGTCCAATTTTGAGAAAAAAGCTCAAATAAACATAGTTTATATATTTTTTTCAAAAGTCCTACAGTTTTCGAGATATTCAGCTCCAATTTGGGATACAAGCTATTTTTTACAGCCTCCATCATTACACGTCCTACATTTTAACTAGAATCTACAAGGTTCCGGAGTCATGTCTTCTTTTGCCTTTTGAACTTTTTTGCAGTACGCCACTGATCAGCATACAATCAATTTTCGTCATTTTCGTTCAATTTAGAAACTTTTATGACACAACGTATCACCAACCGTTCTTGCAAAAAATTTTTAAACGATTGTATGCATTCGCTGAATTGAAAGCACTTCCAATTAAAAAAATGACTAGTAGGCTTTGATTTTTTTCATTTATTTATTTATTTCGACAGTGGTTAAAGTTGAAACAGTGTCTGCTCGAATTGTTTATTAAATCAACGATTAGTTTTAAAACTTTTGAAGTTATTGCTGTAAAAAAAATGGCTAATTTTACTAACGCCGAATTGGCCGATATCCATTACATGTACGGTCAGGCTGACGGAAACACAACAGAAGCTAGGCGATTATATCAGGTGCGCTTTCCAAATCGAGTAACACCAGAGAGGCGAACATTTTCAAATATTCACAGGATTAGATTAGAAATAATCATTCAAAAGGTGCAACTCAAACTATGAGAACTCCAGATATTGAGGAAACAGTTTTGAATTGTATTGATTTGAATCCTCATGTGAGTACAAGAAAAATTGGAAATCAGTAGAATATTTCACATGTTCTGGTTTCGAGCATTCGACTTTTTATCGTGCCCAACGCGTCGAAACTCTACTTCCTCGAGATTTTCCTTCAAGACAGAATTTCTGCCGATGGTTCTTAGATAATATTAGAGAAAAAGCTCATTTTGATAATGGAATAATGTTCACAGACGAAGCCAACTTTGATTGAAGAATCTCACCATCAAGAACAATTCTCACTAATTGGGCAATTTTTTTGCCTAACATACTGAACGGTCCCGCTTATCGGCAATTTCTTGGGAAGATGTTACTTTTATTGGTCGAGGATGTGCCACTTTTGGTGAGAAACATAATGTGGTTCATGCATGACGGGGCACCAGCACATTTCAGTGGAGAAACTAGAGAATTCTTGAATAATACATTCAACAACCGATGGATAGGTCAGGGTGGGCCAGAACCATGGCCTCTTAGGTCCCCAGACTTAAATAGTTTAGACTTTTTCTTATGGGGATATCTCAAAAGTTTAGTGTATACCACTCCAGTGAACACTATAGACTAATTGAGAAATCGAATAATAACTACTTGTGACACGATAAGAAATACCCCACAAATATTTCAAAGAGTGCGTGATAATATGCGAAAAAGGACAGATGCATGCATTTTTGCAGGTGGAGGACATTTCCAGCAAATTATTCGGTTTTAATTGTTCTTTTCTATAGTTTGATATTGAATAAGTATAAGTTGAGTCTCAGTAGACGAGCTATCAAACTAAAAGCAAATTTTGAGCATACCTATTGAGTATTTCTATTATTTTTTTTATTTAGCGAATAACATACAATTCTAATAATTCAAATTCAATAATTTTTCACTAGAAAACGGTTGGAGATACGAAAAAATTACAAGTGATCAGTGGCGTACTACTGTTCAGTGGCGTACTGCAATAAAGTTTGAAATGGCAAAAGGAGACATGGCCTCGGAAAAAAACACCTTGTGAATTTCAGTTAAAATCTAGGACGTGTAATGATAGAGGCGGTAAAAAAATAGATTGCATTCCAAATTTGGGCTGAATATCTCAAAAACTGTAGGAGTTTTGAAGAAAAAAAACAATTTTTTCCAGAAATTTCAATACCCTGTAGTTCCGTGACGATGCTTTTGCGGACCTATGTTTATAAGAACTTCTTTTCTTAAAACTGCACGTAGATTTACCCCTTGAAGTTGTGACATACGATTATGTAACATCCTGTATAAAAGGCTTGAAAAGATAAAAAAATCTAAAAACTGACACAGAGGCTGCTACCTACGCCACTGGGTAATGATGAGTACAAAAGATTGATCCACCAGAAAACTTCAAGCAACCATACTTGTTCGACTATCTCACACTACTGTGTGGCCTAGTTTGATGATGATTTTGAAGGATGGATCGGAAAATCAGCTCATTCAGGGAGAATATTTAACAGGTTGAATATTGTTTCCTGAATACAAGTCTTCAATTAGTTTACGAACTCTGAACTTCCTAGCCATGAGAGATTATTTGATTATTCACTCAATATTGATAAGTTTGCATTAAAACAAATCGAACTTCCCGAATCTTCTGCAATCGTATTGAAAGTTAATGAAGTTAGTTCCTTTATGCTAAATACGGGTTAACTAATCGACTAATTGGGGAATGGCAGGTTCGATTTAAATTAAGAGGTGGTGCTAGGCACGTGGCGGCGTAAACCTTTGTGAGCACTCTCCGGGGTTCATGCAAATTAATACTTCAAAATGTCACGATTTCAGTAAAAGTCCGACTTCACGTCGAAATTCTGGTAGACGTAAACGTAATTAACCGAGGTTTATTAGTGATTGGATGTTGGAAAATCGAAATCGTAAGTGCTTCCTCAAAACCTCATTCTTCTATTTTTAGAACATTTTCATTGAATCAGCGAGGAGATAAAGTGTTATAAAATAGACTGGAATAAATGAAAAACTGTGTTTAGTCGTCACATTGAACTTCTGACATTTTATATGAGTGAAATTCTAGAGGACTTGCGGACAGAACTTTTTCAAAATCCAAAACAAGTTTGGGAGAAAATAATTTATACTATGATGGTCTGTAAGTAAGCCCAAAAATTTTTTGAAAACTACACATATGCATTCAATTATCCATCGTTTGACCATGTTTATCAAGCAAAAAATTCGTTAATCCCATGTTTCGGTAATGATTCATTGAAAACCAAAATTCTGTGATTTCTACTTGAAACGTTTCATCACCCAAAAAATTATTTATCCAACCACTTCATTTGTTCTACCAAGCGACAAAAAAATAGTTTTATATTTAATAATGGGCTAACTTAACGTTTTATAAACAAAATGGTTTTTCGGTTTGGAAAAGTTTGCATGTTTACTATAATTGTTTCACCACCCTTAAAGAATATTTATATTCGAACTAGATTCGTTTTACCTCGAGACAAAAAAAAAACGCTCATACTCGATTCCGGGCATTTTTCAACACCGGACAACCACTATTCATAGAATGTGAATCAAAAACCATCACAATTATTTTTTTTTCCACGTGGTAAAACGAATCTAGTGGGTGGAAAACGTTTTGTTTAGGTGGAGGAACTATCTACTACAGGGGTGCTCAAACGGTCGATCGCGAGTGCTTTTTGAGTAGATCTCGAGAAGAAAAAAATTTAATAAGTAGGTAACTAAACAACAAAAATTCATTACGTAATAGAATAACACTCTGCTAGCGACAAAAGGCGGCTTTATCAAAGGAACACGCGGTACTTGTCAAAGAAAAGCCGCGTTTTTTATTCTTGCCGCTTTTCTAGAAATTTCGGGCGGCGCGTTTGACTGGAACATTCGAGACTTTCGTTCACGCCGATATATATGTTGCGCATGCAGGAATAAGGGTCATTCTGAATTGTAACTTGAAGGCAATACTACGTCGATACAAAGTTTATTATTAAATAGTGCAAGGATAAGTGCATTTGTCTTATTTGTCGTGCGTTAGTTGCAATACCTAAGTAGCGTGGTAACTTAGAGGGGCACCATAAAACGGTTCATAAAAACTATGAGAAGGATTTTCCGCCACAGAGTGAAATAAGGAAAACGAAAAGTACGTGATTTGATATATTGTTTAAAAAAAGAACAAACCATGTTCTCAAGATCAGCCAAATAAGCAAAAGCTGCTACGATTGCGTCATTTAAAATATCTCATGTATTGGCGAAACACAAGAAACCATTCGAAGATGGATCGATTCTGAAAGAAGCATTTATTAGAGCGGTTGAGACTTTATTTGGAGATTTTAAAAATAAAACGAAATCATGTCTGCTATTAGAGAACTTCAGTTATCTCGTCCGACTGTCACAAGGCGTATTGAAGTCATGAGTCAGGACATGGCAGATAAACTAAAACATGATATGAACATACTTTTCTTCACAGTTCGACGAATCCACCGATATGACAGACACTGCCCAGTTGTGTATTTTTATTCGGATGGTATTCTATGACATGTTGGCTAAGGAAGAATTTTCGACAATCATTCCTCTAAAGGGGAAGATCAGTGGCGAAAATATATATGATATTTTCTTCAGTTTTGTTAAAACCTACAAGCTACCAATATATAAATTAGTGTGCATTACAACCGATGGAGCACCAGCAATGACTGGAAACAAAAACGGTTTTGTGGCATTGTGTCGAACTAATGAAGATTTTCCTTAATTTTTTTCATTCCATTGCATTATTCATCAACAAGTTTTGTGCACAACCGTTTTCAACACGGATGAAACTATGGGCATTGCAACAAAAATTCTAAATTCCATCAGTGCACGTAGCTTGTAATGGCGGCTCTTTACGTTGCAGTTGGAAGATAGGGAATCAGCTGAACACACTGATTTAGTTCTTAACACGGACTTCAGATGGTAGAGTCGAGGAAAACTCCTTGAAAGGTTTCAAGAATTATTGCCCCAAATAACAGCTTTTCTAGACGAAAGAGGTGATGACACTCGGATGTTGAAAACCAAAAAAAGCTGACTGATTCGGCATTTTTGACTAACATCACAATGCACTTAAACACCTTTAACTTGGAGCTTCAAATTGCAACTTATAATACATCAACTGAAAAGAAGGAATCTGAATCATTTTTCGTCTTTGAGAACAAGGATTCCTCAGTTGAATTATGATACGTAAGAGGCTGAATTATCAAATATTTTGGGACAATTCTAAATGCGTTCTTATGATTGCAGTATATTGGCAAATATAGCATCATTTATGAGTTATCCTTTTTGCATGTAAAAACATTTAGGAATTGGCTACTGAAAAAGCAAGTCAGTTTAACATGAACTCATGTTGTGTTGAAAAGGAGTTGGTGCAGAATTTATCAAAGCTACAGCTTCTGATACAAATTTCTAGTGTTTTATAGCTGACGAAAAATATTCGAATCTAAGGCAAATGGCCCTTCAACTGACGGAAATGTTTGGGTCAACTTACTTGTGTGAGTCTGCATTTTCTGAAATTAAGATAATTAAGTCAAAATATCACAATCGACTAACTGACGATCATATGTCATCATGCTTGCGATTACACTCTGTGGTTACGTACCATCTTATGAAAAGTATGCTGGGGACATGCAGTGCCACGCTTCCACATCCAAAGTCACTCCTTAGTTAAGTTTAACACCATATGTAACTCTCTCAATTGATATTACAGAGAAGAACCTAAACTAAACCTAACCCAAACCTTGACTAAAATAATGTATATTGTGCGGAAAGCTAATATCTGTATATGCTACGATACACCCTATCTAGGTAGGTAGGTACACACATACTTGCAGCCTCTCAGAGTCGATCGTAAGTAGTCTGAAAATATTGGGGTAGATAGCTAGCAGTTCAATTTTGAGCAGCCTTGATCTACTACTTCCGTTCACTAGGAAATGACTTTAATCTAACAGGTACTCGAAATGACCCGAAAATATTGATTATGATATAACATTTCAGTTTTACTTGGAATGACAGAAATAATCCTAGATAATCACGAATTTACGTTGGGTAAACGATCAAATATTATTCCAATCAATTTTTCAGAAAATTCCAGGCTGTGTAAGTTAACCCAAAAAATTTGTTTTCTCAATAAATCAATACCAAAATATGGATTAACAAAATTTTCGGCTGGATACACATAGTCGAATTATGTACAGGGTGTTTGCGCTAAAGGGCCCCATAGAGGTATCTGGGGAACGGTTTCATCGATCAATTTCGGCATTAGACTAAGTATATACTAATCTGCAAATTGCAATTATTTCCAGAATGTTATCACTTTTCGGTTTTACCGAACATCGACTACAACTTTGCTGTTTCAAACGGCATGATGGACATTTTAATTTTTTTATTCAAAAGCATCCTTTTTCAAGCATCTCTTGTTAAGTTTTATCTAAAACTAACCTTCATTAAGCTAGATTTTTTCCATACTCTACAATAATGTTACAAGCAAACTATTAATAGTACACATGATATAATATGGCAAACTTTGAACTTTACCGTAAACTAGAATGAGATGATCTATCACTTTTATATCCTACGTCCTACGCAACATTCCTTGGCCTATAAAAGGTCGAAGAGAATTTTGGCTTCGGTTTACATAATTCTGATAGCAATCATAGCCGTTTCGATACCTCTTGGCTCGGAAAAGTTCAATTCACAAACAACTTTTTTCATGTATCACTTCACTTCGCTGAGACAGCTGGAATTTGCTTTCAAACGCCAAAAGATACTGCGTTTGAGAGCGAAAATAACAGGCGCCTAGTTGATGCTTCAAAGAAACAAATCTGAGGTGATAAATTCGTACAATTAAACAGCTATTTTTTCATATTTAAAAGTGGTAATATACAGATTGTCCAGCCAGATGTTTCCAGTAGAAATATCTCAAAAATGGACCGAATTAGCACTACGAAAATCTAATTACAGAGGTTTCTGGGAATAATAATTGATTCCGCCGTTACCACTTAATGATGATGATAATAAGAAATTAAACTATGTATTATACTATCACAAGAGTTTATTGAAAATCATATTGGTTGTTCAAAAGATTATCTCCATGAAGAGTTCGTTAGAGTTTGGAAATTTCGGTAAATTCTAAGAAATCTAAAATTCGTTCTTTAGGTATTCTGTATAAGTTGATCTATGGGTGAAGAATGACGGCAAATGCAAGTAGGTAAACGATTATTTCTACTAAAATATATTATTGAATGCTCTAAGCGTTTCGATACACAGTAGCTTTATCAAGAGCGAATGAATACTACAAATATATCTTACTAACAAATTTTTATATATACTAGAGAGGCAATCCACCCAGAGCTATCCGTACTTGAACTAATGTTTAGGAAATAAATTTAGTAAGGGTGAGTTATTTATGTCTACCTGATCAGCAAGAATTTCCGGTGAATACCTAAATTTATTAATTTCAAGTACTTCCAGAAGGTTGAGTTTTATACCTCTCTTCTCAGAATGTAGAATTTTAAATTCTGAATTGAAAGAGTGACCATTTTCCCTGAAATGATTTGAAAAATTTAAATCGGTTTTCCATTGATGAAACTGCGTCTATGTTCAGAGATTGTAACATTAATATTTCTTCCTGTTCTACCTATATAGAAACAATTGCAATCTGCACAATCCAATCTATAAACACCTGATTTATTTTCTTCATTAATTGGAGATTTATAATTCCTGATAAATGAACCTAAATTTGTTGATGTTTTGAGCGCTATATTTAAATTTGTATTTTTAAGATGGGATTTCACATTATTCCTAATATTGCCTATATATGTTAAACTATTGAATTTCTTGTCTTGGTGTTCACCGATTGGATATATATGTTGTAAAGCTAATAATATAATCAGACATAATAGATCAGGTAGACATAAATAACTCACCCTTATCAAATTTATTTCCCAAACATTAGTTCAAGTACGGATAGCTCTGAGTGGATTGTCTCTTTAGTATATATAAAAATTTGTAGTAAGATATATTTGTAGTATTCATTCGCTCTTGATGAAGATACTGTGTATCGAAACGCGTCGAGCATTTAATAATATATTTTAGTAGAAATGGATTTCTATCACGTAGAAGCCTCGTCAATTGAATTTTTGAAGAATGGTGACCATTTTCGAGCTTTGTACCTAGTTTTGAATGAACCACCTGACCTACACACAACCAAATTTATATGGAATAATCCGATATTTTGAATATTCCCTCAGGGATTTTGCTAATGTCGAAGAATTAAAAAAAAATTCAAAATTGTTTTCTTTCGGAGTAGGTGTTTTTTTTCTCGAGCTCAGTAGCTTGTATTACCTCCTCTTTCTCTGATACAAGCCTGTATCCGTCTAGGCATGCTTTGGATCACGTTTTCGACCTCCTCTGGGGTGATATTCTGCCAATTTGTAGCGGCTTGGATGAGCGAATGGTTACTAACCATTTTCAAAATCGAGTGTTTCCTCCCCGGGCCATAATTTCTGTCAGTATACGTCTCGGAAGCCCCTTAAACAAATATTGGATGTACTCTTGAGTCACTGAGTTTCAAATTTCAGGAAGCAGATTTTCTAGTTGTTGGAGTGTTTTACAAGGCATCCTACGTTGCTGAATTTGCCACCCCATGTTGTCCCAAACATGTTCTATGGGATTCAAGTCGGGACTTCTGGCTGGCTATCTTAAAATATCAATTTCAGCATTTAGCAGAAATTCTGTAACTACTCTATCTGCATGAGGCCGAGCATTATCATGCATATAAATGAAGTTTTCGCCAATCAATGGACCAAAGGGTACAACATGGGGTTCAAGGATATCTGCGATATATCTGGCCCCTGTCATTCTTCCATTATTCACTAGGACTAACTCAGTTCCACCGAGAAAGAAATGCCTCCCTACACCATTACTGAGCCCCCTCCGAAGTTTTCGGTTTGCCGGATATTGCATTGCTGATACCGTTCCCCAGGTCATCTGTATACAGGCATGCGTCTATCATTTGATACTAGACAGAACCTGGACTAGTCAGAAAAGAGAACATTCGACCATTCTGGAATACCCCAATTTGCATGTTCCCTCGCAAACTGAAGTCTTGCAACTCGATTCTCTCTGGTGAGAGGCGGGCCGGTAGAAGCCACCCTAGGTCTGATATCGTCTTCTGTGAGCCTATTCCTAACAGTTTGCAATGAAATATGTACATTTCTGTAAAGTGCAAGTTCATTTTGTAGCATTCTAGCCGTACAGTGCCGAACACTTAGTGCAGTTAAACGAAGCCACCGATCATCAACTGGTGTTGTTATCCGATTTCTTCCCTGTCCGGCCTTTCTTCCATATTCGCCTGTTTCGTGGTACGGAATAATTGCTCTGGAAATAGTGCTTTGGTTAACATTCAACAAGTTAGCCACCTAACGTTGGCTTCGCCCTCCTCTAAAAGTGTTCCACTTCTTACTACTTCATGATCCCTCAAATAGCGCCCAGGACGTTCAGCAGCCATTGCAATAAATTCAAAGATACGAAAATCAACAAGAAACACAGAAAACTTGCATTAATTTACCGTGAAAACTGAAGAGAAATTGAATGAATACTGATAGTCAAATAAACTCATTCTTGTTTCAGACGTGTTTGAGATCATATGGAAACAAATGTTACTACATTGTAAGATTTTTTTCCACTCCTATGTCCAAAAACATATGTTGACAAAGAAACTGCGTTAAACATTAAAGATCCCTCCCATCGACACAACAAACAAACACAACTGAAAATGTGCCCAATGCACCAATTTTCAATTTCAATAATTGTTCAAGTACAAATATTAACTAATATTAAAAAATGTGAATACAAACGTCTCAATAAATTGGTTTATTGTTTTCAGACTAAACTAATTTGTTTTTGATTCAAACTTTCGGTCGTAGAGAAATTTCTATATTTATGGTTTTCAGTCGTTCTCGAATTTTTCCATTCTAACTAACCTAGTTACAGAATATACTATACCATCATTGTTGCACATCAACCGTCTGTTGTAGTGAATGATTATTTCATATTAAAGTGAAATTCTCGATAATTCTAAACTGTATTATTTTGTTTTTCCTACGCTCTTACTATTCTTCAAATATTTATGTTGGCCTCTTCAAATGTCGGTATAGGATGAAAGAAAAAAGTTGTATCAAACAATAGTAATGTAGTACAAGTACTGGATAGATCTGAAGAGAAGCTCACTGTTGAATGTTCTAATGTCAATCTTTGTATCATTTTTCTTCGTAAATAAAGACACTTCTTTTATTTTTTCAGCGAGTTCCACCGCTTAGAGTGAATGACTTAATCGAGGATCTGAAAGATGGCACGAAACTTCTTGCTCTCCTAGAAGTTCTATCTGGAGAAAAATTGGTGAGTTTCCGACATAACTAATAGACTACATTTAATGATATTTTTTTCCTCATAGCCGGTGGAAAGAGGCAGAATTCTGCGTAGACCACATTTTCTAAGTAACGCCAATACAGCACTACAGTTTCTACAAAATAAAAGAATAAAATTAGTTAACATAAATGCCAGCGATTTGGTTGATGGACGACCTCCTGTTGTGCTGGGACTTATTTGGACTATTATTTTATATTTCCAGGTGGGTGACTTAATGATTATTTATAGTTAATTATGGTGTTCGTAAACTATGCATAATTAGGATAATTAGTGAGGTTTCGAGAAGGTCTGTTGTGTGGTTAAGCAGAACATCATGCTAATTTCTCATCTTGTATCTGTAGTTACCTTTTGATCCCTATTTTTATGGCATGTAGATCTACAGTTTTCGGCGAAGTTTATTGAGATGGATCCTAACAGTTTTTCACTTATTTGATAATTCTACGCCAACTTCGTACAATGATCTTATATTCACATTTTCTGAAATTCAAAAAAAAAAATTGATTTATATTCAAATTTCATCACATTCTATTTTATTACGAAAACTAAAATGTTGCTCATTACTTTTGGTACTACCTATATACATTGCGCCCAGAAATTAAAAAACAAAGTCAAGGATTGGTAGGGTTAGATAGTATAGTATATGTCTTACTAAAACCCTGAGAAACGTCCCATTCAGATATCTGACGAAATGGTCAGAAATGAGTCATCTAATCTGCTCTGCCAACAAACCCTACTCCCACGTCCTAGAAGATTAGTAATCGCGTAGCCCCTGGGCAATATGCATGATGATTTTCCAGTTATCGTGTAGCAAACGGGAGAGGATGAGGGCGACATCCAGCGCCTTAAAACTGGAACTACGACTAAGAGAGCACACCCCGAAAGAAAAGCCTGGTCCTCCAAGCATGGGGTTTGGTCGTAGGTTTAGCACCCCTGCACCTCCAAAAAAATCCAAAACCGCTAAAAAACCTAGTAAAAGAGAGAAACTGGATGGAATTATTGGAAAACAACATGGCAAATGAAAAAGGTATATGAGTATTGGTACATGGAACATACAGAACCAACACAAAAAAAGATGAAGTTTTCTCAGAATTGGATAGACTGAATGTCATTCGCTGTGCTGTCAGAAGCTAAAAAGGAAGGAAGGGGAATCGAGAAAGTTGGAAATTATATCCATATAGTAAGAGCTAAAAAACTAAAAAAGGAGTGTCCCTAGTAATCAGAAAGAAATTCAAACACTGTTTAAAGAAATGGGAAAATATCAATGAGTCACTTGTGCAGGTAGAACTCAAAATGTAGGGAAAGGATATAGTAATAAAAGGAGTCTACTCCCCAAATGACAGTTCCTCAGATGAGGAGAAAACTAACTTTTATGAAAACTCTGCTCGATAAAGTAAGGAATAGGAAGTAATTATTTCTAATGGGCGATTTTAATGGATGGACAGGAAGGCTAACTGGTAGTGAAGTTGTCGGAAGGTATGGAGAGGAAGAAGTTAACAACAATGGAAGAAGACTGGTAGAAACATATGAGCAATATAATCCGAAAATATGGAATGGCGTTTTTGATCATAAGAACATCCATAAACATACATGGACACAGACAACAAGGAACCTCAAATCTATTATCGATTACATTGTAGGAAGAAGAAGATCACCACTTAGAGTCGACGATGTAAGAGTATATAAAGGTGCTGAATGCGGTTCAGACCACCACTCCATCAAAGGTAAGATCTATTTTGTATATCTATCATATACATATATGATACCGCCGACTCAGGAAATCACCGATGAAGAACGCCAACGCAAGTCTTAAAGATACAAATTGGACCTTCTGCAAGATCCTTCAGTGGCTTTTCTCTATAAATTAAGATTGAGCCAGAAGTTCACCCAATTAGACGATTCCACACCAACGAAACTGTATGATGGTCTAGTTAAATCAATCCACCAAGCAGCTGAAGAGAGTCTTGGGAACTGGATAATGGAAGGAACACGAAAAGTCTATACTGGTGAAATGATTCGATCAAGGAAAGTATAGAGGAGAAAAAAAGGGCATACAATAAGTGGGTAACAACAAAAGATTCAGAAGACAGAAAATACTACACGCGAATTAGTAGGGAAGTGAAAAAAGAAATAATAAAGAGAAAGAACGAATTTTGGGATGCGAAATGTGAAGAAGTTGATCAATATTTGGGAAGCAGCAGATCAAGGGAATCTTGGAGACTCTTGAAGAACTTGAGAACCAACGAGAATAGCAGAACGAGTTTACAACCAATAAGTAAGAGTGAATGGGAACTTTACTATAAGCAACAGATGAAAGAGGACAGAGTACAATTCGACAGGACGTAGTTGGAACTGAACGAACAAAACACTGAAATAACAAAAATAACTCCACAAGAAATCAAGACCCACATCTGCTTGCAAAAAAAACGGCCGATCACCGGGACCGGGGCAGGTAGACACAAAACTTCTGAAGAGCGGTCCGGATATCCTGATCGAATGGCTAACACATTTATTCAATAGATGTTTATCAGGAGAACAACTCCCGGAAGATTTCAGGAAGGGGTGCATAACTAATATTTATAAAAAAGGAGATAGAAGGGATTGTTCGAAATATCGAGGAATAACGGTGTTGAGCAGCATAGGGAGAATATATGGAAAACTACTTAAAATCAGAACAGAAGGAAGTTTGGAAGAAGTGGGGGACAAGAGCGGCTTCAAAGCAGGGAGATCCTGCGTTGACAACATAATCAGTAAAAGAACAATAACCGGTAAACGCTTGGCCCACAATCTTATGACTTTCCTCCTCTTTGTTGATCTGAGGAAGGTCTATGACGGCATACCGTTAAAAACACAAAACATAAATTACTGCTACATTAAAGCAGTCAAAAACCTATATAGTGACAACATCAGCTACGTGAAGAACGGATCGTTGCTTTCTCGGGAAGTCGAGGTTTCCAAGGGTCTAAGGCAGGCATGCTGTATCGCTCCGACTCTGTTCAAACTATACCTGAATGAAGTGCTGAAGGAGTGGAAGAGAAAATGTGGAAATATGGGGATAGAGGTAGATGATGATATGCTTTTTTCGCTCAACTTTGCAGACGACCAGGTCATATTTGCAGGGGATGAAGATGACGCCCATTATATGTTGCGGAAGGTCAACGAAGAAAACACAAAATGGGGTCTGCAGATAAACTTTAACAAAACTGAGTGTCTCGTGGTGGGAGGAAATGGAACTTATTTGATGAAGGATGGAGCTACAGTGAAAAACTGTAGTAAATACCGTTATCTGCCGGCATTGATTTCAAAGGAAAGAGGGAGTGAAGAGGATATAAATGACGAAATAATAAAGGGGAAGATAGCATCAGCCAACTACACAGCGTTATTTGGAATCGGAATATCCGTAAACCTATCAAAAGAAGAATATATAAAACTATTGTGTAGACGCATGACACAAGAAAGATGGCCTCTTAGAATATGGAAATGGCAGCCAGCACAGAGAAGAAGAAAAGGTAGACCAAGAACAAGTTGGAACGAAGCCGTCGATGAAGCCATGACAGGAAGAAACCTTCAAGAAAATGACTGGTAAGATAGAAAGATATGGAAGCTAGGTTGCGAGAAACGCCGTATGGTGTAATCCCGCTCGCAAAAAAAGTCGAAAATTCAAATCTATTTAGAAGAAGTTTAAATATGTTGAAGAATCATTTTTTCAGTAATCTACTAGCCGTAAGGAATGCTTGTGAACAATCATCAAATGGTACTCATAAATTGAATCCCCAAAAACCTGTTAATGCCGGATATTTCCGTCCCTGGCGAGAATGACTGCATGACATCTACAATTCATACTTAATACCAATGGCCTTAAATTAAAATATTCTGATACTAAACCAAACTTCAATCAGTCTGTTCCGAACCTCATTCACAGTAGCCGGCCTATTTTACTTGCTTCTTAGTCTTCTATTGAAAATATTTCAGACATATTCGATGGAATTGAGGTTCGGACTTCGTGCAGGTCAGTCCATTGAAGTGATTTCGTGACCTTGGTGGTAGTTCCTAACGATATGAGCTTGGTAAAGTCTGGCGTTTTCATCCATATGCAAAATTTTCCGCAGATGGTACATGTTCTTCTAAAATGCCGGTAATGTACATTCAGGGTTTCATTATTCACGATGACCAGATAGGTGCCGGCGTTTGAAGAAATATCTCCGTTTACCATTATTGGACCTCCATTTAAACCACATAGGTCGGTGAAAGGTTGCACTGGGCATATCACTAATTTCGACGTCTGAAGACTAGACAACGTCGATCGCAATGAAAAAGACAAAATCTAGACTCATCTGTAAACCAATATCTCTACCAGTCAGCTTCTTACCAATTGACATGTATCCTGGCAAAATGCAATCAGAGTCTTCGATTCGCTGCGGTTTTAGAGCTGGGCACGAGCTACGACACGGGGCCTCAAACCAAACTACCTGAAACGTTATCGTATTGTGTCAGTGCTTATTTGCACTCCACTGTTCTGTCGAAGCTGCATTTGAAGGTACCTAGTAGTAGCGAACCGTTGTCTCAACGAGGAAATTCTCAAATAACGGCGATGAATTGCCGTTGTTGCTCCAGGTCGTTCTTGCTCTGATCTCCCTACGTTCCTGTCCCTGTAGATCATTCTGAAAACAGGTTAATGAAACACCCCAGGTCTTTGGCCTATTCTTGTTTAAGCTCAACCTTTCAGAAAGAAAATGTTAGTCGCAAAAATTGATCAACAACTGCTGTGATAAGTACGTGGTGGTTTCAAGCCAAATATCAATTGATTTCTTTCATTTTATCTCTCATAAAAAGAACATCGAATATTATTGACATATGTCCGGATATATTCGAAAAAAAAAAACATGTGTTAATAATAATCAGTTAACTAGCAGAAAAGAAACTTGAAATATTAAGATTGTTCGTTACTTTCTTGGCGCAGTGTATGTAGCAAAAGTCTCAACCAAAACCAACAATTTGATATTATACAATTTTTATCTGAGCTGTACAATATTATATTCTAATTTTATTATGATTCTGAAGCTACGAAAATGGGATTTCTCTGGCATGGTGAGTTAATGAAACTATTCAATGTGAGCACAAAGTTATACCATTCCCATTCACGTAGAACACAGCATAGGTTCGAGGTTTTCATTAGTGCATTTTCTCTTTTTCAAATATTCAAGTATTTCTGGATCATATTTTTATTGAAACGTTTTCATACAGATTGAAGAGAATAGCCGAGCTCTCGAGTATCTGGCTCTATGGGGAAGCCAGAGCAGTTTGGAGAGCGCAGGAACCACCGCTTCCAGAGATAAATGGAAAATGGGGGCAAGAAAAACACTCTTGAATTGGGTCGCCAACGCTCTCCCAAGAGATTCAGGAATTGAAGTAAGGGACTTTGGTGCAAGTTGGAGAGATGGTGTAGCCTTCCTCGCTATCATAGATGCCATCAAGAAAAACATAGTCGACATCGCAGCACTAAAGAGAGAAACTAATAGAATACGTTTGGAAACAGCTTTTGATGTAGCCGAATCTGAATTAGGTATCACAAGATTACTTGATCCTGAAGACGTAGACGTACCAAAACCAGATGAAAAATCGATTATGACGTATGTAGCCCAATTTTTGAATAAATATCCTGAACCTGGTTCAGGTCAACAAGACGTTATTATCACCATTCAAGAACAATATGGTGAACTTTTAACGTGGTTGAGACAAAAAACTCAGTATCTTGAACATTTACAACGAACAGATTCATTACCGCTTGATTTTAATGAATATCTAGCTTTTAAGAGTGAAGTTGACGAAAGGGAAAAACTTTACACCAAGTTAAAACAGCTAATAGAATCACAAAGCCTAGTAACGCTTACTAGAGAGTCATGGATAGACATCATAGCACTCTGGGAAAAGCTACAGCTGCAACTCCTCCAGTGGTTGTGGTTAATAGACTCGAAACTTCCTGGTGATTTTAAGTTTATAGGAGAGTGGTTGGCTAAAGCTGAAAGATTAATATACTGTGATGAAATTCCTTCAGTTATGAATGATGAAACGGCTGCAATCATCAGCAGAAAATTGGAGGAGCATAAAGCTTTCTTCGTAGATTATCCGACTGTTAAACAGAAGTTTTTAGAAGCGTGTAGTAGTCCCCTAGCTAAAGAAGTGCCTTCAGAAAAGTTGAACAATTTGAACACTAGACTGAACGAAATAGGACCTAAGGCCACCCAACGTAGAGTTAGACTGAAATTCCTAGAACATAAGGTAAGTTTAAAATTTCTTGGGAATATCTTTGGGATAACTAATTTCCTGTAAGGTAATATTTTTAGAAGGTCTTTTCTCAGAATAGAATGACAATTTTTCTCGAAAATATCATCTAGTCTTCGAGAAGAATTCTCTCTCAATTATGAGAGATTTCTTGAATTTCTCTTTGAGACCATCCTGGCTTACTCGAAGGATTCTTCTTTTCATTTTGAGTAACGAGAGAAGATTCCCAAATCTGCTTTCTCCACAGTTTTTCTTCATCATTCTCAGAAATACACTTGTGAGAAATAATTCTGAATCTTATTTTTCCACAGTGTTGCCTTATTGCATTTTTGCAACTCACCGAGACCAAACTCAAGGTATGGACTGCTAAGTATGGAAGATTAGAGAAAGTTACGCCTCTGTTGGATCAATATCGTAATTTTGTATCTAAGAATAATATTTTCCAAGAGTTCAACAAGGCTTTCATTGACATGAAAGCTGTAATTCAGGAGTATAAGCAAGATGGAAACATAAGTAAGTAAATCTGAATTAATTAATGATTGTTAGAACTACCATTGCTAACTATTTTGAGTTATTTTAATGCTATTCAGTATACAGAACTTAAAAGGCATTCAGGCATTCATTAGTGTCTGGTTAGCACTGCCTAGTATATTTGGGACTCTCACAACTTCTTGGACGACAATCAATTAGTATATGGGTGCCCAAAACTACACTACTCCTTGAAATTATCGTACGACCTAATAGATATTGAAGTCCTGAATGTTCGTTACGGTAGCAGCTTTTTGGCGCCTTAAGTATGATTTTCTTTTCCTTGACTTTTATTACATTTAGCCATTGTTGAGCATTTTTACCACATGTGTAGCTGCGATATCATAAATTTTTCATCAATTTGTTGATTATGGAACATAATTCAAGATATCTTTACAGTGATGAATATATCTAAGCCATGACGTTGTCTCAAGGAGGATTGAGCTATCGTCAAATTAGGCGAGACTTGGATGTCTCATATGATGATGTCTTACTTGATACAACGATTCCAAGAATTAAATGATCATGCTAGACGACATGAATAAAGAAGAAAACGCTGCCGCAGATCGCTTTATTCGACCGCGTTTTCGACTAATACACACAACCAAATTTATATGGAATCACTCGGTATTTCACATTAATGATTGTTTTCAAGCATGAATCTTTGACTACTTTTGAAAGATGAAAGAAAGATGTTCTTTGTTGTATGAAGGCTGGATAGTATGATGAAATGTTGAATTATCACCACATGTTCGGGATATTTTACTCAGTCGTCACTAAGATTTGAAACTGTGAATTTCAATTTTAAAATAGCCTATAATCTTAATTGAAAATGCCTTACGTTAGATTGTCCGATTGTTCAGAAGGGTCGAATAATTGCTCTCGTAGGAGAAGGGTTGACACAGAGGGATATAGCGGCCACAATGGGGGTATCACAGGGGGAGATTTTCAAAACCTACGCCCGATACGTGGAGCTACAATATCTGCAAAATAGGCCTAGAGGAAGTCGTAGGAAGATCACTCCTGAAGAACAAGACCGTTTTTGTGCCAAATTGCAAGAAGAGACCCTAGTGCGTCACACCCCATACTCCAAAGGTAATTTCTGGAAGCAACAGGCATCAGTGTATCAGTCAGAACGATATTTCAAAGACTTCGTTCAAGGGGTTTATACAGCAGAAGGCCCTTAAGAGTTCCAAAGCCAACCAGACAACAAAAAATTAACAGACTTCACCAAAATTGGAATATTGAGAATTGGCAAAATGTTCTTTTTTCGGATGAGACCAGAATTGGTGTTCGATCAGTTGACCGCCAGATTCAGGTTAGAAGGGGTCGTGGAAGACAAGCAAGATTCCGAGCAGCAAGACAAATTCCGAAATAGCAAGGGGACAGTGTGATGTTTTAGGTGGCATTAAGCTAGAAGGTAAAACAGATTTGATTTCGTTTTCTGCAAGTGTAACGGCTAGAAATTACGTGCACCTAGTACTGGAGCCCATAGTGAGACTCTGGCGAAGTGCTCACGGTGAGAATTTAACTTTAATGCAAGATAATATTCCTCCGTTTACCAGCAACCTCACGCGACATTAACTTGAAACAGAAAGGTTGGATAGGAAAGAGAGGCGGAGGAAGACCAACTATGCAGTGGTATGATGATATACAAAGGGTGGCATGTCTGAACTGGATAGCGATTGCACAGAATAGGAAACAGAGGAGGGAGGCTTATTCTTAAATTTGGGCGCGATAAGGCTTATAAGAAGATGATCTTTGGAAACTTCAGAAATCAACAAACACAAACACTCAGATAGACTCATTAATGAACAAGTCGATTTAAGCCCTTCACCTCTATTTAATCTCTTCAGGGAGCAATCTAATCCTTAATTTTATTGGATATACCTGTCATCAATAACCACTTTGGAAGAATCATTTCAATAGGCTCTTAATAACTTAAGAACATTTGTATTTTTAATCTCAACTGTATCTATATATAGTTGTCATAATTTCTGTACATTCGTTCGTCTGAAGACGCTACGGTGTAGTGAAACGCGTTACGAACAACAATTATCCCGTAAAATTCCTCAAGAAAACAGCACTTATTTTTATTATTGATAATGGAATTCTACCAAGGAAAAGCCTCCCAAAATCGAACGTCTTATAGGAAATGAGATAACATAGCGAACTCATTTTGCGCAAAAATCGGGATTGTCGTCTTTGCTTTCTAGACCTCTCACTCACATCTCTCTTATAACTCACCTGTATGTGGTTTTAACCGAATATGTAGTGCCTTTTGTCTCTCCAACAAGTCGAGAATTTCTCTTTGCAAACCGCATAATTCTGCACATATCAGAAATGTAATGAGGTAGCCTCCATGAAATTCCGAGCTGAACCCAATTGAGCACGCATGGGATTCCATGAAATTGAGACAACCAGCCATGAATCTATTTTTCGAGGTTATCTGGTTGCACTTTGGACTCTTTTACAGACCAAGTTGTAATAAGATCAACAACAATGATCATAAATCGAAGATGTAAGGCGATTAAAGATCAACAGAGAATCTTCACTCAATATTAATAGCTACGAATGTCATTTTTTCAATTGTTCGAATGATGATTGTGTTGATCAGATTCTTTTTCACAATTGAAAAATGAATGGGAGAAACCCCTGTAATGTATTTTCTGCAGATTCGTGAAAAACGAGGATTTTTCTCATTCAAGAACATTTTAGGTTAGGTTCGGTACTAAACATGATTATTGAAAGAAAAAATTAATGAAAAATAATTCTTCACTATTAATATTAAGAAACCTGTCTTTGCCTGTAATTACCCTATTACACCATCTCTTTGTTTCCATGTCTTCATCTTTTCGATTTTTTGAGATTCAATAGCAACAAAACACGTTGTGTGTAGTTGAAATGGAGCTCTGCAAATTTTTCTTTCTCTTCCTTTTCTTCCAAGACGTCCCCTTTAGGGATAAATTTTCTGCTTTTTACTCTTTATTTTCTTTGTTAGAACTTGGGACTATGTAAGGGCAACTTCAGAGTCTCATAAAAAAATAGTTTCATTTTTAATACTTGCTTATCTAAACTGCGAGGATCTTTTCGTTTTTACCTTATCAATACTTCTTTTCCCATGACAATATGCTCCTGATATCGGTAGATAATCTCTGTAGCAAAATATTTTGAAGAAAACATGTCAGAGTTCTGTTACTTTAAATCTTTTGAATATAAATGGAATGAAACTCTATTGTCCTTTTCCACATTTCCATGTTAATTTTTGAAAGGCACGACCGGTTGCGACAGTTATGTCATTTTCAAATGTCTAGAAATAACAGTTATGAGAAAGAATGTGCTAACTATACCAATTTTAAATGTTGAGTAAGGGGGAGTGATTCAATTCTAATTGGCTATTGAGAGCGGTGAATTTTGGGTTTTTACAAAGTTTGTCAAGTTCCAAACCTTCCAACAGCTTCATTTTTCTCCCTTCATTGCATTTGTGGAGAATTTTTAAATTATCTGTAATTATGTGATTTGTAGATTTAATATGTTCAAGAGCTGCGGATTTTTTTATGGGGGATGTTCTTTAAATCTTTATTCTAAATTTCGACCTGTTTGTCCTACATAAGCTGTTATTTTAGTTATTTGTTTGACATTGAATAGGAATTTGCTTATGTTGGGACTACTGGAGAAGAAAGTTGTTATATTGAATTTGGAAAGATAAATCCGCAGGTTTTGAACATATTAGGTCTACAAAACCATAATTACATGACCTAATTTGATATTTCTCCACAAATCCAATAAAGGGATAACAATAAATATGTTGGAAAGTTTGGTGATTAACAAACTTTGTAAAAACCCAAAATGCGCCTTTCTCAATAGTCAACTAGAATTGAATCAGTCCACACTACTCAACATTAAAAATAGATATAGTTAGCACATTCATTCTCACAACTGTTAGTTCTAGACACTTAAAAATGACGTAACTGTCCAAACAGCAATAAACATTGTCGAAATCAGACAAAAGAGTTGCATTTTTTATATTGACATTAATTTCGATAAAGTGAACCCATCAACAATAGCATTAATTAATCCAATCTTTGTTTATGAGCTTCTTTGAATAGTTCGACCAACTGGTATGGAGTTATTTTCTGCAAAAGATAATTACGGTAATATTTGCTGCATTCGTTATTGAATGCATTTTTCAAAGGGTAATAAAAAGTGACATTAGGGGGTGAAGTTTATGGAAAGTGTGAGAAGGATAGTCACCATCGAAATTCCATTCGTCTTGCAAGCCTTATGACCAGAGTTGAATGGATTGTATGACTGTCCATAACACTGGATCATCTCTCCTTGATTTCACATATTTCTGAATCTTGTAGGTATTCTTCAGTGATCTTCAGTGATTTAACCCTTAGCTGAGCAAGAATACAGAGGTCTATGCAAAATGTGAGAAGGGATAGTAACCATCGAAATTCCATTCGTCTTGCAAGCCTTATGGCCAGAGTCGAATGGATTGTATGACTGTCCATAACACTGGATCATCTCTACTTGATTTCACATATTCATGAATCTTGTAGGTATTCCAGGAAAAGATCTTCAGTGATTCAACACTTATCTGAGCAAGAATACAGAGTTTTTGTAGGTCTGCCTCTGTAGCAGTAGACTCGTTTTCTACAAGAACTATACATTCATGTTTTTTGGCTCTTTTCCAACTTATGGCAAATTCTACTTGCATCAAAACCTGCAAACATTCGGGCAAATATCTTTCCAGTATTTTGATCAATTGATATTCCCCTTTCGTCATAAGTCAATCATGAGTTGTGAGAACTTACTCCTCTAGTTTCGAGAAGATCAGTTTTCCACTGAGAGAAGGTCTGGAATTCGAATTCTCCGTTATGAATTTCTAGAGAGTAGCTCTCGGTTCATTAAAGATCCCCAATTCTGTGATCGTCTTTCCCCTTCTCATGTCCTCGAGGGCGGAATTCATATGCGCCTTTTATAACGTCCTGGAATCAGAAAAAAGCGAGTGGTTAGTTTTGAAGCTATTTACAGGCGAATGATAAATTGAAATAATGCCGGAGTAATTAGGGTCAGTGACAATTACGCCACATAAAATTTCTACATTCCTTGGTAACGATGCACACACTTATTTTTTATAGTTTTTTCTATATCTGATTCCGCTAAATGTAGGTGGTACAATAATTTCTTGGAGGAGTGTAGTAAATAATAGTTGTATATCCTTGAATAAAGCGGTAGTAACCAAAATATTCTTTCAGGTAAACATGAGAAAACAGATACTGACCTATTCATCAACGAGATAGCTGAAAAATGGAAGAATGTATCGATGGAACTGAGATGTGTCCAAAGCATGCTTGAAGAAGTAGTAGCATATTGGAGACGCTGGGATTCACTTTCACCCAAATTCGAAAATTGGTTAATAGAGGCAGAAAACGCCCTAAACCTATCAGAAGACGAAAAAATTGAATTTTTCCAAGATATAACTGTATGGCGAGATAATTATCAACTACTTGGAGATACAGTTAGCTTTCTCATAGCAACATGTAACGATCAAGTAGCTATGGAACTGAGGGATCAATATCACAACATCACAATTAGGTGGGAAAAACTATTCCCATTAGTCAACAAGTATAGCCACAGTGGAGATCTTCTTAGGAACAAAAAAGACTTCAGAAATGGCATAGAAATGCTGTCGGAATGGTTGAGGAAAGCTGAAAATATTATCAACTCCCCACAACTTGGATCAACTGAGAATATTATCAAACATATTGATAAACTAGTACATCTTCAATCTGAAATTGAAAGTGTCGAAAATATTTTCAAGACAATCAGCAAAACTTTCCAATCCCTAATTCAAGATCTCTCCAGGGATGAAGTTGAAAAAATGATGGTCACATTGAAGCAAGAAAAAGAAGCTTTGGTAAAAATGAGAGCTTTGATTCCTGCTCAGATACATTTGTTCAATCAGGTATTGGTTCAACAAAAATCCCTTGAAGATGGTCAGAAAGAGATCAATGCTTGGCTGGACGATGCTGAGAATTTATTGGGAAACCTAAGTTTGATTTATGAGCGAGACAGTCTGAAGAGTCACCTTGAAAAGGTGAAGCAATTTTTCACCAGAACTTTATATTACAAGTCAATGTTGGATAGTAAAAACAAAGTTATGATGGGCATTATAAAAACTGTCGATAGAAATGAGAATAGCGACGTAGCCCAAATGATCGAGAAAATGGATCAGCTTAACGATAGGTTCGGCTATGTTACCCAAAACGCCCAAGTTTGGGAACAGAGGTTACAAGAAACAATCAGGTGTCTCCATAACTTCACAGATTGCCACAGAAATATTTCTAATTGGTTAAACCAAGCTGAGAGACTTATAGAAGAACGTCGCATAGACAACAAGGAAATCGTTGAAGATCACAAAAATTTCTTCACGTCTGTTAACGAAAAATGGATGCACGATCTTATACAACACTCACAAGACTTGTGCAGTTGCCTTCCAAAAGAACAGCATAAACCAATTTTGAACTCAGTTAGCGAACTGCAGAATAAATGGAAACAAGTTCTTTCTTTTGCTCCGTTACATCTGATGAAGCTGGAATTTAGACTAGACGAAACAACTTTCAATTACTATTTAAAAGAGCTCGAAAAAGAAATTCATTCCGAGCATTTAGCGTTCAGTAAACAAACCAATGTAGGTTCAATTATTAACAGGAATAAGGAATATTTTTCAAGTGCGGGTCCTTTAGCTGAAGCTCAAAAGTGTTTAGAAAGCCTTAAGAAGATCGCTACAACTTACACAGCACACAATCCTGCCGATACATCAGTACAACAAGCTGTTGAACATGCCGAAAAGCAATGGAAAAGTCTGAATACCAAAATTGAGAATTTGAACAAGGAATTGCAGCAAATTCCGGAAAAATGGGACGAATACCATAAGAAATTCGAGGAAATTACAAAATGGATGGATCATGTGAACGAATCTTTGTCAAGCCTGCTAACAACATGTCAATCTTTCGAAGAATTTGACCAGCAAAAAGAACAATTTCAGGTGAGTACGTTCGAAATGTTTTGGTCGATATTTAACAATTATCAAAATATTTTTTCATAAATACAATTTCAACGAATTCTTTTTCAAACTTTGGTTGATCATTAAACAAAATTTATATGGAATTCTTGCTTGTGAAACATAATGATCAATTGATTAATTAAAACACTTGGCAGAGGTTTCCCAAAAATATATTAAAATACTATATGTTCCGGCTATCAGCCCATTATGTGATTAGGAATTCACGGCTTGACTTGAAAAGCTGGTTAGCTTTACTCGACTTAACATCAGATCAAGCTCACGTCAAGCTTTTTCTACACAGAAGCTTGAAAAATTCAATCTTCTTGGAAAGCTCTTCTTTGAAACCTCGAATACAATTGCAATAATACATTGAACTCCTTCTCATATTCAAAGAGAGCGAGAATGAAGTTTAGAATAATACTAAATATTAAATCTGGAAATAATCAAATGAAATTCAACGTAATAATCTGATAAAATTAATAAAATTGTTGAAAGACACACAAAAACAGAACAAAAACAAGAGTAAAAGTGAAATTTGTATAAACAAATACCACACAGCCACATAAAAACAATATCAATAAATTTTCGTATAAAACAACTTGAATAAACATATGTGAAAATAAAGACAACTGAATTGAACTTCTTTGAAACTAAAAAATACTTGAAACCGAAAATAATGAGAATACGCGAACCTACATTTCCACTTCATCAGATAGTACATAGTTCGTTGTTTTTGAATCAAGATATTATTATTATATATTTATTTATATTCTTTCACTTATTTCTTATGTATGTACTCATTCTCTGGACTCCCCCGGCTTGGTTTTCAGGGAATCACCGTTCAATCGCGATTCTTAGGGATTCACTCATTCCCCGAATGGAGTTCTGCTGAATATCGCAAATTCAGTAAACCTTAATCGATAGATTATTGTACTTACACTTCTGGCCGCTAGATGACGACACTGTATAAATATCTTTCAGTTTTTCATATATTTTCAAAAGAAACATTGAGTTTTTAACGAATGATACGAAAAACCTGTAAAAGAATCATCTAATTTGAATCTATTCTATATTATATAGAATCTTTTGTAAAGTTAACTGAGAAATCTCTCTTTGGCTTTTATATTAGTCCTCTGTCAATGTCAATGAAACTGACAACTGGCTGTCTTCAGCTGTAGCAGTTTTTAGTTTTTCATGTTTTTTGTGAGCGATATTACCCGTTTCGATAAATCTAATTAGAAATTTTTCAAAGCATCTTGCATCAGGATGCCTGTTATCAGGAAACCTTTGTGCATAAACTCTACTTGCCAACAAAGAATTTCTATCACATTCACCCAGAATAAAAATCATATCAACTATTTCTTCTTTGGAGAACTTCATGGCAGTCAATTGAGAAAATTGGGTTCAAACCTCACTTAACAATGTTTAATAACGAAATACTGATAAGTTCACCATGTAAAATGCAGAATATGATATGTCCGGCCACCTGACAGAAGGCACAAATAAAAATGAATGTCAACACATACCTCGATTTACGTTTTAATCATCTTGATTTTATCATTCATCAAAAGAATGTTTGTTTAGGTTTCATTTTTTACTACTTGAATCATTACAGAAAAAAACTTATGTGGGAATAATGATGCATGTTGATGAGTTTGATACGGTTTGTAGAATTTTCATCAAAAATTTTTACAAATAATCGAATATTTCGAAAATGATCGAAAATAAAGATAAGGTTACTTCTGCAAAAATATAGCACAATATTTTATGCGTTGACATGAATAATAAAATACAGGGTGTTCCATTTGAAAAAATCGAGATATGATATTTTTAAAATTACAATATTCAATAATTTTTTTGAGTCACTCCTTTATGAAATGAGGATAATCTATTTCAATTCATCATTAAAGCTATCCTTGGGCAATAAGAAAACAAAAAGAAAAAAGTATTCATCCTCTCTGGCCGTAGGAGCATGCGATGATGTGAGAGCCTATTTTCTTGAATTTTTACGGAAAAAAATGTTGTGACGAAACTACTCACCAAAAAAAATTATTACTTAAAGACATTATAGCAGAGTTTAGGCCGCTCCTGAATCTTGAACAAAAAAGTGGTCCTCCAATATGAAAAAAGCAGGTTTTTTTATAGAAAATTAGGACATAATAAATTGCTGAAGTAGATTCTTACTTTCTACATACAATACCGTTCGAACAATAATGAAATCTTCAAGAGTGTACGAGCACCGCGCATTACAATCATCACAATTGACACCTCGATTTAAACCATGACTTTTGTTTCTAAGATTTGCGTTCTTGACTGCAGCATCGATCTCCGCGCACTAGATACTTAGATTCGATTTTCTCACACGTTACTTCGGGAAATATTGGCTTCAGATAGTTCAAAACCGCGTCATTCGTGGTTCCGACATGCATTCTCGATAAATGTAGAGAATACTTCCGTGGAGCGGAACTGAGGGTACAAGAATTTTCACCAGATCCACGTATAACAGACTTGTTGTCAGTATAATACATAGTTTAATTTCTTATTATCATCATGATTAACTATCACACAGTAGCGGCGGAATTAATTAATTATTTGAAGATATGTAATAGATTGCACAAAAATAATATTAACAACATTAGTACCATTAGAAAGAACTTGTGTTCATTGTTAGTTAATGATAAGGATAAAATTAAATTATTGGATAGAAGAAGAGAATTGGAGAACATAAAAGATCGATTATTCAAAACACAAATTCTACTGGTTTTTCTGACCGTTGTATAGATAAAAACCATTTCATAGATTTCGAGAGAATTGAACTTATACATCTTGGTAATAAAGGGAAAAGATGGACATTTTAGAGATGATGGATTTTACTATATTTTTGTTAAACTTTTGCCAAGTGTTTTAATTAATCATTCATCAAAATCTATAGATATAAAACGAATATATGTCTGTCCTTTATGCATTACTACACTATTCATCCTCTTTCGATGAATATTTTAGGAAGATATATATATATATATATATATATATATATATATATATATATATATATATATATATATATATATATATATATATATATATATGTCTGTCCTTTATATGCTACATATATCCTATATGAAACTTTAGGAAGATACTGAGTACACTTTGATGAATATTTCAGAATAGTATATATATATATATATATATATATATATATATATATATATATATATATATATATATATATATATATATATATATATATATTCTTTTGAAAATAGAGGATTTACAAAATTTGAATAATTGTTTGAGCTCAGGAAATGTAACAGGGAACCATACTATCTTGCATATGATTCAATAAACGAGTGAAAAAACCTGAGGAAAAAACTCGTTTCCCTGTCGCTATTGCACTAGCAATAGCTTGTCTGTTTATGTTGTGTTAGTGTCGTGTGTGCATAAAGAGTACCAGAGATTTTTCTGCTTAGCCGCTTCATTCTCTTTTGCATTCCATGATTTCCAAACGAAGACAAGGGTGAAAGGAAGGGGGTTTGAAACAGGAATCTGTAACAATGGAAAAAGAAAACCAGCAGAAAAATATTTCAACAATCATATCTCTTATATGTCTGAACAAAACTGACAAAAGATTTTTACATAGCAAGCAAGGTCATAAAAGGACTAACGAGATGCCGATTAAAAGTAGATGTTTTAGAATCATTATGGACCCAATAATTTAGGTTGACATCGCCCATATATTAATTAATTTAATTTAAAGAAAAATTTGCGAGAAAATTTTGACAGGCGTTCAAAAATATGACAAATGTCATATAGTAAATATATATTATGATAGGTGGCGCGTGTGTCGCTGCACAATGTAAATATGTATTTGAAATTCCAACAATTCATTTTTTGAAATAATAATTTTTTGATGTTTTCAGAAAATTTGTGAAGAAGCTGATTTAAAGAGGCAAGACATGAAGTGGTTGGTGCAAACCCTCGATTTTCTAGTTTCCCAATATCCCATCAGCCAAGCAGAAACCGAACAGAAGAAATTAGATGAACTCCTAATACGCTACAAAAATCTCATTCCTTCCCTAGAGATCACCATGGTCAAAACAGAAACCCTCTCAAAATGTTATTCGTATCGCAGAGAGGTTCGTGAAGTATGTGACATTCTCAGGAAAGTCCGAGAAGTTAGAACAGAAATCCCTCAACCTAACGATCTGAACCATTTGATATCTGTACAACAGAATGCTTTGACTCATTTAGATTCGCAGCGACCAAGTATTATGTCAATACTGCAGAAAGGAAAGGATTTAGAAAGGGACATCAACGCTCCCGAGTTCATACAAGAAGAGGTTCAGAATTTGGAAAGAAACTGGTCTGAAACGTATAACACAACTGTGAAACGTTTGAATGAACTCAGGGAAACTCAACAGACATTAACTTCGTATGAAAAACAGAAGAACGAAATCAACTTGTTACTTTCTAGAGCTGAACAACAACTGAAAGAAATTCATCCAAGTGAGTACAATTTGGCTAGTCTTCCAGCAGAGTTGAAGCAAAAGCAAGAACAAGCCATACATTTACGTGAAAAAATTGAAGAGATGCTGAGGAGGTTGCGAGAATTTTCCATCGATTTACCTGAACAGGCTCCTGTTCTTGAAAAAGAAATTCGTGAAATAGAAATACGATATCATAACGCCTTGGATAATACACAGAAAAATATAGTCAACTTAGAACAATACACCATCAAAATGAACAGTTTCCAGGATAAACTATCGAAGCTGCAAGAATGGACGCTTTCGAAGGCGCCTTTGCTTCTGGAATCTGTTCAACAAGAAGACATTTCTCCCCAAGAAAAAATGGTTAAAACTGAAGCACTTCAAAAAGAAATTATCCACAACATAACACTGCTAAAAAGCTTGGATAACGAAGTTCAAGAAATTCAGATACATCCAGAAAAAGCTCCTAAATTACAAGCGGAATTGCTAACGCTTAGGGAGAAAGTGGAAGCTGTAAACAAAGATGCAGAAAATCGAAAGGCAATAATTTGTCAAGACTTGAAAAACTGGGAAGTTTGCCAAGCGAATTTGAGGAACGCCCAACCATGGCTTGAAAAAGCTGAACAAACAATTCGTCAAGGTTTAAAGAAACCAAGCACTCTCGAAGAAGCTATTCTTATGAAGACAGAGAACGATGAGTTTGCAAAAGAATGTCAAGTTCACTCCAATAAATTACAAGGAATATTATCCTTATCCCATCAGTTAAGTTCCAAAACTCCAGCCCACGATGAAATAGATTCCTCACTAACAAAACATACCATCATATTCGAAACTGTTCATCAATGGGATAAAAAATTGGACAAACTAGTAGCCAATTGGGAAAAATTCGACTCAGATGTTCAAGAACTTGAAACATGGTTGAGGATCGGTGAAAATAACTTCTCGAAAAAATCTTTAATTCTAAGTATACCCGAAATTGATAAATTAGAAACCCAGTTATCAGAATTGAAAACATTCAATAACGAATTATCAGAGCAACAAGCAAAAATAATAGGATTGACGCAAGGTTTAGATGCTATCAGTTATTATATTTCACCAGAAGGATTGAATGTGAATAAGCAGAATCTTCAGCAGCTCAAAGCAAGAATTAATCAGTTGGCTGAAGGAGTCAGAGCTAAGATTAATGAATATTCTGACTCCATTTTAGCAAAGCATGAATCCCAAGCTAAGATTAACAACTTTGCTACATGGATATATGATTTCCAGAACAACGTGTCACAATTTGATGAGGTTTTACCAGATAATTTGGATACAGTACTAATAAATATCCACAGTTTACTTCAAGAACATTCAGAAAAACAACCTGTCTTCAATGATATATACGAAGAAATAAAAGAAATTGTTTTGAGAACTTCTGGTCCTGAAAATAAAGCTATCTCTAACGAATACACGAATTTAGCTAAGAATTATCAGGAAGTTCGTGACAATTTGCAGAATAAAAAGAATGCTCTGAAAGAGTGGTCAGAATTGTTAAACTGGTACAATGAATCTTTGAATCAACTTCAACATTTAGACTATCAAATAGAGAGTAAAAGTATTCCCCAAGAAACTTTACAGGCAGCTCTTCCAGAAATGAATGTTATGACCAACAATATCATTATCTGGAAAGAAAAGATACCAACAATGGAGAATATGAAGAATATAACGATCATTAACAAACAAACAGGTTTACCTCTATCTGCTGAGCAACTCGTCAGAGAAATAGAATTGAAAACTATCAATTTAAAATCAAATATTGAACAAAGAATTGAAAGTATGGATAATTTGAAGAAACATTGGCAAACCTTCAAGAATTTGGAAGGAGTTATTTTGGGAAATCTAAATGATCTAAAACAGAATTCTTCAAACATTTGTTCTTTAATTCAAAAACCATCAGATCTTGTCGTTGCACTTGAACAAATAAATAAACTTCTAGAAAGTCAAGCTGAAAATTCAAAACACAAAGATAATCTAAGGAAAGAAGGGCTGTACCTTACCAAAGAAGATATACAAAATGTTTCTGTAATACAAGCTTCAATATCTCAAGTTGAATCAGAATGGAGCAAAGTAATTGACAGTGTACGTGACCAAAAGTTGGTTATATCAGATACTTTAGCCGGTTGGAACGATTTCCAAGAAGCTAAAAGCCTAATAGCTGCTGAAATCTTAAATATGAATGAAGGAATACAAAATTTTGATACACCAAATGATCTCCTTCAAGCAACTGCCAATTGTGCTAAAGCAAAGAAACTTCTCGATGCTTTCAAAAGATTCAAAGTTACTCTCGATAAGTTAGAAGGAAAAGGACAGGCAGTTATCAAAAATTGTGACGAAGCCATACCAATTTTGAAAACAGAAATCAAAAACGAAATTCAAGAAATAAGCCAGAGTTGTTCAACAATATATGAACAAATTTTAAGTTTGGTACAGAAAACTGAATCCCAAGCCACTATTTGGAAGGATATAGATGCGACTAAGAATGATTTGATGAAATGGTTGAGTGAACAAAATGATTCGTTCATCATAGCAATAGAAAAGCCTAATGAAGTTGAAACAGCTAATATGAAATTGGCAAAATACAGAGAGGAGCTTCCATTATACACCAGATTGAAGCAGAGTTTACCAGTGAAATATAATCAAATAACGAAATTGTCCAACGAGAATATATCACCGATTCAAGTACTCATTCAAGTTATTAACGATCAATTTGAAACCGTTGATGCTAATGCAAGGAAACTAGATGAACTAACCTCAAATTTTGGGGAAGCTAAAAAAAAGATTCAGGACAAAATAAAAGCCATAAATAACAAAATTGGTAGCTTAAGGGAACAGATTATAAAATGTGAAGATCTGGGTGGAGATAACAGACAAATTGTACAAAGAGTTTTAAAGATAAAGGAATTGAAGAAATCCTTAGTAGCCTCTGAAGGAGAAATAAAAGAACTTGAACAGAATATTAAACAAATTAAGGTGCATTATCCAAACTTGATCGAAGGTGTTTTTCCAAAAGAACAACAGCTCTTGAAGAAACGATACGATGACCTCATCAATCATTCAAATAAGATAGAAAACTCTCTATTGAGTTTCTTGAAAAAAGTACATTCTGAAAAATTCGGTGTTTTACAAAGGATTGTCTCAACTCATAAGGAAAAAATTGACTGGTGTGTTCCAGAAAATTTGAGTGACAAATACAATCTGGAAATCAAATTAAAATCATTAATCCCAATATCGAAAGCTCTTGAAGAAAGTGAAATCAAAGCTTCTGAAGTTGAGAACTCTCTGGCCTTATTAGCAGAAGTTGAACATCCTGAAGTTGTTAAATTATTGACTGCAGAAAAAGACCATTTGTTTTTAGAAATGAATGATATGAAAACTGCTTATGTGGATACAAAAGACAAACTAGAATCTGCGATAGGTTTGCATGAGAGATATGAAAAAATTACTAATGAAATAGATTCTTGGTTGAAAGATAAAGAAAACGAGGTGAAAGTTTCTAGTAGTGCACAAATTAACATAGATGATTTACAAGAAAAAACTGAGAAAATTATGGCCCTCAACAAAGAAATTGTTGGTTACGAGACGGGAATGAATCAACTCAAACCAATTGGTGAAGAATTATCTCAAGATACAAGGATTACCCAGTATATTGAACATTTGAATACTCGTTATGTCGCTATGAAGCAATTTCTATCGAATTATCTAGAAAAATTGGAAGAATTGAAAAAATATAAAGAAAGATACCTTCAATCAGTGCAGGATGTTGAAAATTGGTTAACAAAAGCAGAAGATAAAGTTAAATCCTTCACACAACTCAGCGCTAAACCAGATCAAACAACGTTGCAGGAGCTCAGAGGTTTTGCTGTTGAAAAGGAACAAGGCCAAAAACTCCTCGATAAAGCGTTGGAAAATGGAGAAGCATTATTCCCTGGAATCACACCAGACAACAGGGAACATATTCGTATTGAGCTTCGAGTTTTAAGGGAAAAAGCTGAAGGTTTAATAGAGAAAGTAAGCAGTCTCTATAAGAACGTTGAAACAATTTTGACTCAAAAGCAATCAATCGAAGAGAGTCTACAACAAATTAGGACATGGATGAATGAAACTACAGAAAAAATTGGTGGCGATTACGTACTAGACAATAATCTCCCAGAAAAAAGAGAGACGTTGCACAATTACAAAATTTTGAACCACGACATTGATCTGCATAAAACTATATTGCAAAAATTAAAAGATACTCTATCAGATCTGAGCAATGTAGATACAGAATCATCTTTGAACCAAAGCATTGTTGAATGTGAAAATCTAATTTCAAAATCGAAGCAGTATCGTGCCACTGCTGAGGATTACGTGAAGCAACATGAAAACTATGATTCTATGATTGAAAATTGCCAAAATTGGTTAGATGCCTTGACCTCAGAAGCTGTTCTACTAATGGATGAAACAGTATCCGATTCCGCTGAATCGAAGTCGTCCATGATTCAAGATTTATTATCACAAAAGGAACAAGGCGATCAAATTATAAAGAACTGTAAAGAACAGCTTCAATGCGTGCTAGAGCAAACAGCTGAAGGAGGACATGCTGCTCTAATTGCTTCCTTCGAAGAACAAGAAAAAGCGTGGAATTCATTCTTACAATTTTGTATCTCGGCTCAGGAAAAACTGGATAATATTTCTAGTCAATACTCGAAACTGGATGCTATCCTCAAAGACCTTGAAGAATGGCTCAGAGTCAAAGAAAACCAAGTTAAAGATCAAAGTTTGAAAAATACTGAAGAAACCAAAAGGGCACACCTTAAGAAACTAGAATCCTTAAATGATATAATTTTGTCTAAAGATGAAGATTTCCAAAATTTATCAGAATATAGTAACATAGATTCTAATCTCAAGATACCCACGTTGATAACAAGATACGAAAGTTTGAGGAACGCTTCCAAAGAAGCCATAAAGAAATATGAATTTTTCGTAGAGGAACATAAACAATTCAATGACAACTACAACGATTTCGTCCACTGGCTTTCCGATAAAACTGAAGACTTGCATGGTATGAGTCATATTGTAGGAGACATGGCTGTTCTTCAAAATAGAAATAAGGAAACTGAGGCGCTCATTGAAGAGAGAAATAAGAAAAGCGCTGAATTCGATGCTTTGCTGGAAAAAGGTGAAAAGCTTTATTCTCATACATCACCAGATGGACGTGAAATAATCAGACAACAGTTAAAGAACTTGAGAACGATTTGGGATAGCTTCGCAGATGATTTGCAAAATGCCAGTTACAAGTTAGATCAATGTCTAGTACAGTTTTCCGATTTCACAATGACTCAAGAACAACTGACTAAATGGTTGAAAGATGTGGAAAAAGCAATGCAACAACACACGGAATTGAAAGCTACCTTACAAGAAAAACGTGCGCAATTGCAAAATCATAAAATAATGCATCAAGAAATCATGTCACATCAACAGCTCGTTGAAGCAGTTTGCGATAAGGCACAGAAATTAGTTGACCAAACCCAAGATAAATCTTTAAATGTATATCTGCAGTCGATAAAGCAGCTATTTGTTAACATTGTAAACAAATCTGAGGAACTATTGAATAACTTGGACGGCTGTGTGAAAAAGCATATAGATTTTCACGATTCTTTAGCAGCATTCAAAGAATGGTTGAGAGGGATCAGAGAAAAGCTACAAGAGTACAACGAAACACTCGGAGAAAAACCTGATATAGAAAAGAAGATATCAGCTATTACTACAGCTAAAAGTAGGAACCAACAAGAGGGCCAACAATTACTAGAAAAAATAAAGGAGAAATTAATCTCAGCAGCAAAGAGTACAGCTCCTGCAGGCGTTGATACAATGAAGGCAGAATTACAAGAGGCATATTCTTCATTTGAAGAATACTTAACTGAAATAGGTGAGTGTTACATGATAAAACCGTGATATCATCGCTAACAGTTTTCAGCATACAGGGTGAAAATGATGAGGTGATTCCTCAAGTCATTTCGTAACAAAATCTTGATCTGAAGACTGATCAAATCTTCGGTTTCATTTCTAGCTCTTACAGTTTTCGAGACATTCAGTTCTGATTTTGAACATACATTCTGTCGAAAAAGTGCCGGGAAACACGAAATATTTATTTTTCATCCAAATTTATTGTATCCCCTTCAAAGCAGGTCGTTCCAAAATAATACATTTACGTCAACGAATAATCCAATCATCAAAATATTCTTCAAACGGAATCGACGACAGTACTCGCCGCGAATTCTCTTTTATGTCTTATATCGATTCAAAACGATTACTTCGAAGTGGTAATTTGAGTTTCGAAAAGAGAGAAAAAGTCGGCCGGAGCCATATCAGGTGAATACGGTGGTTGTTCGATAGTATTTGTTGAGTTTTTGGTCGAAATCCATTCAGAAGAATAGCCTTGTGAGATGTTGCATTATCGTGGTGAAAACTACATTAGTTTTCTTTCCTCAAATCTGGCCTTTTTCGACGAATTTTACTCTCTCAAATGCCGCATGACGCTCAGGTAATATTCTTTATTTACCGTCTGACATTACTTTGACTTTTGATCGACCTTAACGTAGTTTTTTCGGTTTCAGTTCAGTTGGAAACTTGTTGACAGGTTTGCATGTCAAACTTATAAACCCATGTTTCCTGAAATGAAATGAATTTCGGGTCGGAATTGACTTATTCTAGTATGTCTTTAGCGACCTTCACGCGATTCAATTTTTTAAGGAAATTCAGGTCTTTGTATCTAGTCGAGCGACAAAGCGTTTCATGCCGAAACAATCGTTTAAAATGGTACGAATTGATTCGTGAGACACGGAAAGGTCATTGCCTATCTCTCTCAAACAAAAATGACGATTTTCAATTACCATCTCCTCTATTTTAACGATGTTAACTTCAGCTGATGAGATTAATGGTCGGCCAGAGCGAGATAAATCTTCCACCACATCTCGGCTGCTGTTGAATACCCTGTACCTCTCATATGCACGTGCTTTTGATAGGGTCGATTCACCGTAAGTCTTCTGTAACATTTTCAGCGAATCGGTACACGAAATTCCCTTTGTGATCCAAAATTTGGGACAGATTCTTTGTTCTATATTTTTATCCATTGTAATAATCGCAAAACGCACTTGTGAGAACTGGCAGAATCGAGCACTGTAAGCAAACTAACAGATCGCGTTCACACTCCGCGTGGGTATAGTCAACAGTTATGCCAAAGAAACAACAAAAATTCTGAGAATCGTTTTGCGTAGAATTTTCAAATACAGTACAACTTCACTAGTCCTGGCGTTCCGGCGCATAATCGGACTATCGAAATGCCTGAATTTCTGAAGTGACTTGAATTTTTTCCATTTTCAAAACAGAAACAACCCTAAATCTGTTAAAGCCGAGTTGATTATAAAAATATCGAAAAATTGAACAAAAAATAGTCTCTATTATAAAACAGAATCAAACTATAAAATTTCAATCGTCAGTATTAATGTATATGATGAATAAAATCGGAACCAAGATTGTTCCCTGCGGAATACCGTATTCGACTTCTGAAAAACCACTGAATGAGTCCCCAACCTGTACGCACTTCTGCCGTCCTTTTATATAACTTTCACACCATTGAAGTGGCAGTCCCCTGATTCCACAGTCCTCTAAAGTTTTAAGACGTTCCTTATGGTCAACGTAGTCGAATGCTTTTGCCAAGTCGACAAATATGCACAAGCAGGGTTTTGAGGTGTCTAGGGGCTTGTATATCTGAGATGTATGATAAGAAATGGCATCTTTGGTTGATTTTCCTTGCCTAAAACCGAATTGTCTATCACTATGGATACTACACTTCTCTAAAAAAAGATCTTGTTCTCTTTTCTAGCTTTTTTTCGAATATTTTCGAGATACTAGACGTGAGTGAAATGGGGCGATAGTTATTGAGGGATTTGCTGTCGTTGCCTTTATATATTGGTTTAATTAAGCTCTTTTTCAGAATTGATGGAAATGTTCCAGTTTCTATTAACACTAGCAAAGTAAGTGAGGCGACAATATGACGTGCTATATTCTTCAAATTAGTAGTTGTGATACCATCTAGTCCTGGTGCATTATTTCGTTTCAAGACTTTGATAATCTCACAGATTTCTTGTTCGCTAGTTGGATTCAGCATTATACTGAGTGGATTCTTTGAATTTTTCACTTCTTCTGTTTTGTTTTTCATTTTAATAATATTTGCTAGATCAGATCCCACTCTAGAAAAAATCGAGTTGAAAGCTTTGGCTATTTCACATTTGTCCTCTGTCTCACCGATCCCTGGAATGTTGATCAATTTTATTTGACCTTTTTTATTATCTTTGTTGGATATTATCTTCCACAATTTCTTGGGATCATTCTGATTTCGGGCAATTAGATTCTTATAATAACTATCCTTTGCTTTCTTGATGATTTTCTCTGAATGATTTTTGTACACTTTATATCTTTCGTTGTTTTGTTGTTTTTTCAACCTTTTGTACAGTGAATTTTTTACATTTACAGCATTTATGATTCCGTTCGTTATCCAATCACTTCGTTTCAGATCATTTCTTCCTTGCTTCAATGACTTCGTGCTATCACTGATATAGGTTGACAATACTCCTATAAACTCCCCCGTCGACAACTCAACATCTGCAGCTCCACAAACACTTTCCCAAGACAGAGAAAACAGACAGTTCAATGCTTCATAGTCCACATACCTGTGATTTGTTCGCTCATCTACTTTTCTTTCATCAGGGCCGGGGCCATGAATTCCAACTGCAAAGGTCACTGGGTAATGGTCTGTTATATCGATATGTAAAACCGCTGATGTTAGGTTCTCCTGGTGAATCTTCGTTTTGAAAAATATGTGATCTATACATGTTCCACTTTTGGGTCTTGTCACCTTATTTATTGCTGAAGAAAAACCTTCCTCGCTCATAATATTTTTATATTCTTCATCGTATAGAGAGTTCGAGAGAAGATCCATATTTGTGTCCCCCATGAATATGTCCAAATCATGTCGCTGCTTATTTTTATGGAAGAAATCGATCAAGATTCTGTTGAATTCCTCTTTAGTAACAATGTGGGAACGATAGGCTGCCACAATCTTTATTGATTTATTATTTAGAGATGTTTCCACCATCAGTAATCGGAGTTCTTTCTGACAATTAACTACTTTGTAATTATAAGCAAAGATGGACTTTATGTAAACCACAACTCCGTCATTTTGATGAACTAGGTCATCGTTGTATATTGTATCGTATTGGGGTGGGCGACACAAACCCGGACCTGGTAATTGCCAAGTTTCTGTGAGCACGATTATATCATATGGGACCTCTACCCGACTCAACAAAATCCTAAGATGATCGAAATTCTTATTCAGACGGAGATATTTAAATGGATAATTCTCAAGTTTTGGTCTCAGGCGACAAGAGGAAAGTTTTATGTTCATTCATGTCAAACAGGCATTCGTTTGTGAAATTCAAGTTGTCACGTTCGAGATTTTGGATATAAACTTACATAATCAATCAAATATATCTGAAATATGGTGGTCCGTTCGTTCTCTTAGTTTACTCAATTGCAATTCATATAATTCACATCCAAAACACCATGCGCTACATCATATTTTGTCTTGAATTTCGTGTTACTCTCAGTACAGTTCACACACGCAATATCATTAGATTTGCATTTTTTATAATTGTGTGGGGCAACACGTCTTGAGCACTTTGAAGGTCCATTGTATCTGCAATTTTGTGATTTGTGGTTAAAGTTATAACACTTTTAGATTACTGGAAAAATAAATCAGATCAACATATCTACACTTCTTTGGTAGTAACTAGTCCAACCAATTACATAATATTAAATCAATAAAAAGTTATAGTCAGAACTGTTTCATTATCTGATCATAATGTTCAACTATCACATCTTCCTTTTCGTTTTCAGATAAATGTCTGGCGAGACAGAATTCATTCTTATTAGAATGGAAAAATTTCGATAAAAATCTGGACGAATTGACGAAATGGTGCAAATCAAGGGAGGTTATCTTAAGAGAACAGCCTCTTCAGGACACATTAGATGAAAAAATAACGAAGTGCAAACATTTCCAAGACGAGAGAGATGCAGTTTCAACCAAAGAAGTACAAATAGATCAATTCGTTGATCTCGCTCATAGCTTAGCACAGAGCAGTCGAGTTCAAAAGATTCAACCACTGGTTGCTCAACTGAGCACCAAATACCAACAACTGCTAAGTTTAGCTAAAGATGTTGTAAACAGATGGCAAACAATAGTTGATGACCATAAGAACTATCACAGCAAACTGCAAAATACTGAAACATGGTTGAAACAACTGGAAAATAATTTAGATATTTTGAAGTCTGAAAACGTTGAAGATTTATCGATGAGACTTCAACTTATATTAGCTGAAAAAGATCAAGGAGAACAGAAAGTCGCTACTCTGACCTCAATAGGAGAAAATCTATTACCAGATACCGCCACACATGGCAGAGAAATAATAAGAAACGAATTGAGGAATATCCGTGAAAGATGGGATAAATTATTTGAAGGTGAGCCTAATAAAATATTTCAAGATATATTAAACTCTTTTGCTCCTTTTTTAGATGTAAAAAGCTATCAGAAAGACCAAGAAGCTCAAACGCAGCAGTTATCAAGCTACCAAGATATCCTCCAACAAACATTAGCCTGGCTGAACTCCATGGAGAAAAATAACGAGTTGAATCCGTCTCAATGGAATAGCATTCAAGAAATTCGTTCGAAATTACTCAAACATAAAACAATGAATCAAGAGATACTAGGACATAGAAAAATTATTGCAGGTACGTGTGCTTGAGAAGAAATTGCCCTGTAGTGATATTTTTGTGATATGCATTACTGAAACAATTTTTGAAATATAGTTTAATTTTAAAGAAATATGTAGGGCATTAAATGACATTTGAATTTGGGAGGCTTTTACTTGGTAAAATTCCATTATCAATAATAAAAAAACAAGTACTGTGTTTTAAGGAATTTTACTTAATAATTGCGATTCGTAACGCGTTTCACTACACCGTAGCTTCTTCAGACGAATGAATGTACAGAAAATAAGAATGAGAATATAAATATAAATATTCTTGAGTAATTGAAAGCCTATTGGGTTGATTCTTCTTAGGTGGTTATTTATCACAGGTATATCCAATAAAATTAAGGAATAGATTGCTCCCTGAAGAGATTCAATAGAGGTGAAGGGCTTAAATCGACTTGTTCATTGATGAGTCTACCTGAGTGTTTGTATTTATTGATTTCTAAAGTTTCCCAAAGATCTACCTTCCAATATTTATTATCTGTATGCAAAATTTCAAACTGTGGGTTGAAAGAATGATTATTTTCTAAGAGATGATTCGCGTAATTTGAATCTGATTTTTGTTTGAAAAACTGCGTTTATGTTCCGATATTCTAATATTAAAATTTCTATGTGTTCTACCAATGTAGAAATGATCACAGTCATTGCAATTCAATCTATAAACACCTGTTTTATTGTTTTTACCTGGTTTGGTTTTATTATTTTTATATATTTGCCTAAATTATTATTAGTTTGGAAAGCTATGTTGAAATTATTGCTACTCAAGAATGATTTTAGTTTCTCACTTGTAATGCCAACGTAGGTTAAGGTGTTGAATTTTGTTTCAATTTATCGACAGAGTAAACTTCATTCAATGCGATTCTACTTTGTTTTTATTTAAAATATTATTTATTAGTTTGGGATTGTAACCATTATTTTTGGCTATTTGTTTAATCAAATTTAGTTCAGATATTCTTTCATTATTACAAATTTGTTTAGATCAAAATTATTTCCATTTCAATAACAAATATTATACTATTGAAGACGGCTTGATTATGGGCAAGTCCTTTGTTAGCAGAAATATTCATGAATAACTTAGAGAAATTAATTCATAATCATCCACTCAGTAAATATTGTTTATACTGGTATCGCTATGTAGACGATATCATTATTTGCTTCATAGGAACAGATAGACAGTTGAAAATTTTCGAAAATCATATAAATTCATTACATCCAAAAATTGCATTCACAACCGAAATAGAAAGCAATAATTCGATAAATTTCTTAGACGTAACAATTTCGAATGAAAATGGAAAACATGTTTTCACCATTTACCATAAGCCGTCACAGATATTATAATACATAACTCGTCGTGTCTTCCATATCAACATAAAATGTCAGCATTCAATAGTTTTATTCATAGATTGATTAACATCCCGTTCATCACCAGAAAATTTCAACAAAGAACTAAATTTGATTAAACAAATAGCCAAAAATAATGGTTACAATCCCAAACTAATAAATAATATTTTAAATAAAAAACAAAGTAGAATCGCATTGAATGAAGTTTACCCTGTCGATAAATTGAAACAAAAATTCAACACCTTAACCTACGTTGGCATTACAAGTGAGAAACTGAAATCATTCTTAAGTAGCAATAATTTCAACATAGCTTTCCAAACTAATAATAATTTAGGCAAATATATGAAAAATAATAAAACCAAACCAGGTAAAAACAATAAATCAGGTGTTTATAGATTGAATTGCAATGACTGTGATGATTTCTACATTGGTAGAACACATAGAAATTTTAATATTAGAATATCGCAACATAAACGCAGTTTTTCAAATAAAAATCAGATTCATTGGGGAGCAATCTATTTCTTAATTTTATTGGATATACCTGTCATAAATAACCACTTAAGAAGAAGAAACCCAATAAGCTTTTAATTACTCAAGAACATTTATAGTTATATTCTCTGTATATTTCTGTATATTCATTCGTCTGAAGAAGCTACGGTGTAGTGAAACGCGGTACGAATCGCAATTATTAAGTAAAATTCCTTAAAACACAGTACCTGTTTTTTTATTATCATTAAATGACATTGAATTGGAACTATTTCCATATCCAGAAATGCTTCGTTTCCGAAATACAGAAAGGTTGCACTTTCGGGAAAAATATCTGTTTTCGTGAATAACTTTTTTTCAAAGTATTGCGCACAAATTCGAATCTGTTCGTGTACAGAGAGATGTTTTCGGTGTAATGCTTCCTTTTTTCTCCAGAACTTTTCTGCAGTACGCCACTGTAAAGTGGCGAGTAAAAAACGAATTGAGAGGGCAATTTTTTTCATTCCCTCTACGAATTTATCTAGAAATATAAATTTGAAGCTGAAAAAGTTGACGAAAACATCAGCTCTGTTGATAGTGAACAATCCATACACCGATCTATAGGAAATGATGCAAAATTACAATTACTGAATCGTCTTATCTTCTTTCTCACATTAATCACACCTGAGACAGAATGAGATCGGTCAAATGAAAAGCTATGTGATCGTACCTGAACTTACCTTGAAGTTCTTTTTTATAATATAGGATCTTCTATTTGTATTAGCTCATCCAAGTTCTTTTATGCGAGGTTTTTATGTAATAAGACCAATTCTTCGTCGCTTAAACCATAAGTAACGAAATTGGAAAAAAACAGATTCGGTAACAATGTCTATTTGATCTTTGCAACATTCATATCAATTCTTTTCCTTGCAATCTTTGGAGTCTTTAAATAAATTCAATGCACTACCAGATCATTTAGCGAATGGCTTAATTTCCCGTATTATGAGTGGAAGCTGGTCCTCTAAGTGTTTTGATAATAATTTGTTATGCTTTATGAATGGGTCATTGCCCTGATACACGTCACCATATTTAATCAAATACATAAAAATATTAAAACCAAATCAGAGAAAAACAATAAATCAGTTGTTTATAGAATGAATTGCAATTACTGTGATAATTTCTACATTGGTAGAACACATTGAAATTTCAATATTATAATATTGGAACACAAACGCAGTTTTCAAATAAAAATCAGATTCAAATTACGCGAATCATCTCTTAGAAAATAATCATTCTTTCGACCCACAGTTTGAAATTTTGCATACAGATAATAAATATTGGAAGGTAGATCTTTGGGAAACTTTAGAAATAAATAAATACAAACACTCAGGTAGACTCATCAATGAACAAGTCGATTTAAGCCCTCCACCTCTATTGAATCTGTTCAGGGAGCAATCTATTCCTTAATTTTATTGGATATAACTGTCATCAATAACCACTTAAGAAGGAGCAACACAATAAGCTTTTAATTACTTAAGAACATTTGTATTTATATTCTCATTCTTATTTTCTGTACATTCGTCTGAAGAAGCTACGGTGTAGTGAAACGCGTTACGAATCATAATTATTAAGTAAAATTCCAAAAACACATTACTTGTTTTATTATTGATGATGGAATTTTATCAAGTATAAGCCTCCCAAATTCAAATATTCAAAATTTCTCGAATTTTGGAAGGAGAATCATTCACAGTATAATCAAAGTTACATAAAATGAATTTTACATTCTCCAGGAATTTTTGAGTGAAATTAAGTTATCTGCGTGAGCTGTAGTTAACTTAAAAGAACACCAGTAAGATGTCAACTCTTTTTATGTATCTTTGATAATAACATATATATCCGCAAATGAGGATTCTCCAAACATTCGAGAAATTTTGAATTAATCGAAAATACAAAGAGATATTGGAAAAATTTTTTTTGAGAAAGAGATCTAACTAAAATATTTCACTTACTTCACGTTCTAAAACAATTAAATTTGCTCACCCTGTACATTTCCTTTTGGCATCTTGAAGAATAACAATCTGTATATGATAAAAGAAAGGTTGATGTCAAATTCATAATTCAGATTACTGTTAGATTCAGTGATTCAAATCGGTGGCACAATTTATTATTCTAGCTATGAACAAACAAAGAGAATGTTTTAATGAAATAGAATTCAATTATTTTCGTCAATTCGAAATTTCTTACATGAAAAAGGCGATTAGTTTTGTTTTTACTTTTTCACATAACTGCACATAATCAGCTTCTCATCCACTGAATAAATTACTTTCGATTCTGATGGAAATCCATCGTAAACATAATTCAACGCTCTTTATACCGAACGTCTTCTTTACTATGTTGCAGACATAACAGCAAGAGCTCGGGATATAATACAAATAACCAATAACCAGGATAAAATTGCTCCAGTAGAGGAGCAAATAAGCTCCATCAATAACCGCTTCGAAGCCTTAATGAAGAATTGCCAGGCAAACATCAAGCAACTAGAAGACTCCCTGGAAATATTTCATCAATTCTACGAATTCCATAAAAATCAGCAGGATTATCAGAAGCAACAATGGGATAAACTCAACAATCTCAACGACTTATCTCGAGGAAAAGAAGAGTTGCAAGAACGACTGGCACAACTCGTTGAAATTCAAGATAATATCGGCGAAAATAGTCTTAAAATTAAAGATTTAGAAAAGTTTGCTGCATCGAAGGTATCGATTCTACCTGCTAGAATTCAGGAACAAATGCAACGAGATATTGCTAATCTCAGTTATGACCAGAACAAGTTTATTTCTGCATTAACTGATGTCAAGAGTAATCTGGAATCACGTTTAACAAAATGGAATGATTTTGAAAACTCCTTGGAAAGACTTCTATCTTCATTAAATGATGCTGAAACAATACTTAAAAACTATGTACCAAAATCAACAGCGGATGAAAAATTAGAGCAGTTAGAGAAATATCAACAGTTGAGTTCATCTTTATCGCAAACTGAAAGGGAAATAGATAAGTTGTCAGATGATATAAATGAGTTGGTTCAGAACAGTGGAGATTCTCGAGTGTCTGTTAATATACAACAGATAACATCTCGATTCCAATCTATTCAACTTGCTTCTAGAGAAATACTGAAGAAGTGCGAGCAAGTTTATACTGATCATAAATTTTATAACGAGAAATATAGGCAATGTGCTGACTGGATTGCTGCTGCGAAGGCTAAGTAAGTATTCTAAGCATTTTCATTTTTATATTAATATAAAATATAAGATTGATATACTTACTAATTTGTTATGCAGCAGAACTGATACTGAATCTTCTTTGAGTTTATTGAGTTTTCATTATCTTTCTCAATTATAGATTTTTCACATACCAGAAGAATGTCCAAGCTGGTTCAAGAGCTGCATTGTCCAGCGAAGCCAATGTCTTGGTAGAACTTTTAGCAGAAGAGGTTACTGCTAATTTATTACTCAACAATGTTGTCGAATTAGGTGAAAAACTATACCCCAACACAACTACTGAAGGTCGAGAAATAATAAATAATCAACTCAAGGATCTCCAACAATCTATGGAAACGTTGTTTGACAATCTCAACACCTCTGACAGGGAATTGAAATCAAATCTGACGAGGTAAAATGTTTATTTTGACATATGAAATATAACTCACATCTTTATGTAAAAGACAATATGGTTAATTTTGAAAATTGTAGGTGGTCTAGTTTTGAAGATAGCAGTGCCAAATTGAACGAATGGCTGGGCAGTATAGAAAATCAACTTACGGAATTAAAACTTTGGACAACACTTGATGAAAAGAAAAACCAACACGAAGAATACAAAAACTTAGCTCACGAAATAATCTCCCATAAGGAAGATATAATGGAACTCAAGGAAAAACTTGATATGTTACCAAAATCGAACGAATCCCTCGATCAAGAATTAGCCAACATGAGTGAAAAATATGAAGATCTCCTGAAGAAAGCACAAGAATTTGCTGAAAGATATGAATCTATAGAGAACAACCATATTCAATTCAATAAGGTAGTAGCTGAAGTGAGAGACTGGTTGGATTCAACGCATACCAACATTCTAGCTTGGAACGATTCAACTTTAGACAGAACCAACCTTCAAGCTAACTTAGAAAAACTAAAGGTAAGTTACAAATTCAATGTAATTCTTTTTCATGCATCTTTTTCGTTTCCAGAACCTCAAAGCATCTTTGAGAGATGAAGAATCAAGAGTATTATCTGTTAAAACCTTAGGAGAGCGTATAATTCAAGAAACCAATGAAAATGGACGACCTGTCATACGCGCAGAAATTGAGAATATTCAAATAGAATCAGCTAAATTACTATCGTTACTAGAAAGTTCAATCGACCAAATCCAAAATAAATTGAGAAGTTGGCATGAATACGACCAACTCAAAGAACAGTGTTTAGAATGGCTTAGAAACGCTGATGATGAATTGTACTCCATTGATCTCAAGGCAACTGCTGAAGAGAAAAAAGCTCAATTGGACCGCTTGAAAACACTACAAGGACATATAAGAGCGAAGGAGCTGGAAATAGACCAGGTTACTGAGAAAGCTCAACAGCTTACAAATGGCGCTAATAAAAGAAATTCACAAATACCCGAACTAGAAGCTAAATACCAAAAGGTTTCACACAAAGTTAAAGAAATGACATCTAGATGGCAACAATTTGTGGTTGCTCACCAAGATCTCGACTCACAAATAGCTCAAACTGAAGGATGGCTGCAAGACTTGAGCGACAAATTATCCGATTGTAAGAATATAAAAAATGCAACCCAGAAAGACATCGAAAGAAAAATTGGTATAATACAAGAGATTTTCTTGAAAAAGGAAGAAAGTTTCCAAAAGGTGCAATCTTTGGTCGAATCTGCCCAAGCAGTTTTGGCCAATACTGCACCAAGCGGTCACAACGCCATCAATGAAAAAATTGCAGCGTTACAAGAAGAGTGGTCTGCCATAGCATCAAGTATGATCGAAACCAAGAATATTCTCGATAACGCGATGACCAAATGGACAAGCGTCATTGAAGAAATATACGATTTGGACAAGACTATACAATGGATGAAAGCGCAAATCGCTGAACACTCAGTTTTTGGAGGGAGCATGTCAGAGAAGAAAAATCAACTCGAGTCACTGAAGAAAGTCGAAGAAAAGGCTAGATGTGACAAGATAGAAGTTGCCAATTTGCGACAAGCTGCTAATGTTTTCTTTGCCTCGCGTCAGGGAGAAGATATCACCAAGTGCCAAAATATTCTTGATGAATTTGATAACTGCGTCCGAACGATCCAGGTGACTTAAATATTATTTATATTTAATAATGTCACTAACATAGTTTTATTTTCTTTTATTTTCAGAAATTACTAATGGATAAAGAGTGTCAACTGCGAGACCATAAAATGTACAAGGAAGCTTACGACGAATTACAACGATGGATGACGAGAGCTCAGGAGAAAGTGCCACAACTCAAACAAAGACCTCTCAGTGACAAGCTCACTGTTGAAATTTTCTCTGGACCTCTAGACCATCTCCTCAACAAGAAAGCGCAAGGAGAAATTCTTATAGAGCACCTGGAACATACAGCGCAAGTTGTATTACCACACACTAGCGAATTTGGTCAAGAGACTATCAAAATGAAATAAACGCCCTCAAAGAAGCGTTCGAAAGATTATTCAAAGGTAAGTTATATTCAACTCATATGCAATTCCATTCATGAATAATTTTACTTTTTTAGATATCAAAGAGCAGCGAGAACAACTTGGAATAGTTTTGGAACATTGGCGCGAGTACAAAGACGAATACGAGAGGATTTCTGATTGGCTGCAACAAGTAGCAATATTGATTAAGAATCAGAAAATAGCACTATGTTCGAATCTTGAGGAAAAGAGAAAGCAAGTAGAAACTGTCAAAGAACTCCTGAAACAAATTATCGACGGTAGGGCTCAGATTGATAAACTGAATGATTCCGCCAAAATCCTTCTGAAATCGCCACTAGAAACGCACGTCAATAACCAGTTGCAACAAATAAATTCTAGATATGAAGTCGAGTTGAACTTGGGTAAAGATGTTCTGAGAAAAGTGGAGAACAATTTCTCCCAACATCAAGAGTACTCAGAGAATCTAGAGAGAAGCAGGAACTGGATAGACAACGCTAAAGAATTAATCAGGAATTCCTCAGAAATAACCTCTTTAACTAGCAAGGATGTTCTTCAAGATCACCTCAATAAAATACAGAATTTGATACAGGAAAGAGAAATAGGTCAAAGTCTTATTCATTCAACTGTGAACTGTGGAGAGAAAGTCCTAAGAAACACTCGATCCGATGGAAAGGAAGTTATCAATGCCGAATTGAAGGAAATTCAAAATGACTGGGACAGAATCGTTAAGAAAATGTCGTCTGTGAAGGTTCATCTAGAAACGGCGCTGCTACAGTGGGCAGATTACGACAGTTCATACCACCAACTTCAACAGTGGATAAACGATAGAGAGGCTAAATTGCAACAAGTCACTGAAACCAAAATCTCCAAAACTGGAAAATCTGGTCTGAGCGCTCTACCCATCGGCGAAAGAAAAGCAACTTTGAGGGAAACAGGAAGCATCGTACAAGATATCGTTTCATTTGAACCAATGATCCAATCGGTAACATCTAAAGCAGAAGATTTGAAACAAGCCAAACCTGCATCTGAGATTTCGACAAAATATGAAAATTTATCCAAGCAAGCTCAGGCTTTGTATGCTAAACAGAAGGAAACTATTGACTCCCATCAAGCATTCATTGATGCTGGGACAGATTTTGTCCAGTGGATAAGGGCGGCTAGAGAACGTTTGGGTCAATGTTCTGATCCAACTGGCGACAAAGAAAGCTTAGGTAGCAAACTGTCAAAAATTAAAGCGTTACAGAATGATCTTCCAGAAGGCCAGAAGAAGCTGGAACTAGCACTAGAAAAGGGCGATAAGGCTTGCCAAACTGCAGACGACGAAGACAGAGAAATTATCGAAGAAGAAGTTGGTCTTCTTCAAGATGAATTCGACAATTATACTGAGATGTTAACTAACTCCAAGACTTTACTTGAAGTTGGGTTAGTTAAGTGGACTGAGTATGAGGAACAATATCAAGAAGCATTGAAATGGCTGGCTAGAAAGGAAGAAAAAATCAAATCCTTCAATAAACTTCAGAATAGTTTAGAAGATAAAAGATCAGTTTTAGAACAATTCCAAACTCACTTGCAGACTCTTTTCGACTGGCAAAGTGAACTGGATAGATTAAATATGAGAGCTCAAGCTCTATTAGAAACATGTTCCGATACAAGAATAAGTAATGCCGTCACGCAACTAGCAACGAAATACGGTACGATATTAGCGCTAGCTAAAGAAAATATGCGTCGTTTGGAGCTACACTACCAAGAACACCAACAGCATAGCACCTTGTGTCAGGAATGTCAAGACTGGTTAGACCGTACCAAAGAAAAATTGAATAGCTGTCACGATATTCCAAATACACTCTCCGAAATAAACAACAGACTTCAAATAGTCAAAAATATCAGAGCTTCTATAGAACAAGGTCAGAATAAACTAAGATACATTTTGGAATTAAAGGAACGCGTTATGATTAATACCGAAAAATCTGGTGCAGATAAAATCGAGGAGGTAACAGAAAACTTAAACCAAGATATGGAAAAACTTTTGGTTGCTCTAAACGATGCTCGAAATAAATTATCTGCTAGAGCTAGCCAGCTTGAAGAAATTGAAAAGTTATGCAAGATCCTCTCTGAGCTATTGGATGATGTTGAAACTCAGCTGCAGCCCGAAGAAGAATTTCTTCACGATTTTGGGGAAAGAAAGGGTAGACTGGAAAAGCTCAAAGCTATCTCCAAAGAGTTGCAGTCTCAGAGCGATTTGGTAGCAAAAATTAAGAACGCAATTGAAACTAACAAGGTTTCGGGTGAGAGTTACGGAAACTGTCTTGAAAGATACGGAAAACTCTCTTCAGATGTTGCTGCTACTATCGACACACTAGAAAAACAAGTATCCGATTACCAAGAATACAAGAAATTTTACGATGAAACTACTAAATGGATCAATGAAAAACAAAGCAAGGTGCGAAAATGCACAATCATTCACGATGAACTTAAGGATATTGAGGAGAAAGAGAGTGATATAAATAGCATTGTGGAAACTCTGCATGAAGGGGAAGATCTAGTTCATAAAACGATAGAATTGAGCATATTGGTTCTCAAATTTGCTGGTAACGAGGAGCAGGACGGTATCAAGCAAGAAATCGATGACTTGAACAATATCTGGGAAGGATTTCAAGTGCTCTGCACTGAAACCCAAAAGTCCTTGGTCAGATGTAAGGACGCCTGGAATGATTTCATAGAAATCTACAACAAATTCAAGACATGGATCGGAATCTGTCAGAATAAGTTGGATGCTTTGAGCAAAATAGACAAGTTAAGCCCTGAAGATTTGGATGAAGCGAACGCTTTGTTACGTGATATAAACAACCAGAAAGAAAACTTGGAGCATCTGATAGATTCGTGTGACCTCGTTATGGAACAAAGCGCTGTTGGTTGGGTCAGAGATAAAACAGTCGAGCTACAAACAACGTATACGGTACAACTCATCGCTCTACAAGACTTGATAGCTAAATCCGAAAAGAGTTTGTCCGATCACAAAGAATTTCTCCAAGCCAAATCGAATTTGGAGCAATGGTTATTCAAACGTCATGGTGATATTCAAGATTGTGTTGGTGTTGGTGATGAAGCTAGTATAATACAGAAATTGGCAACTATTTCCCAGATTTCCCTAGGAATGCCTATAGGTCAAGATCTTCTGAATGTTCTGCAAGCAGCGTTCGCCAAAGCAATCAACGTTGTTCACGTGAATCAACAGGAGTCTCTAAGAGAAGACGTGGCTACGTTGAAAAAGAGCTGGGATCAATTAAATCTAGATTTAGCATCTATACAGTCCCAACTGAAGGCATCCCTTAACAGATGGAAGGAATACGGGGAATCCAAGGAAGACCTAATGAAATGGATGAGAAATACAGAAGATATTTTGGATGAAAAATACAACACGAAGGGGGAATACAGCGAAATGAAGATACTATCGGAACGATATAAGAATTTGAAAACGGAAATTTTGGGTAAACGTAACGACTTGGATAGATTGAAGATCGAAGCTGCGGACTTAAGTAACTGGTCTAAAAATACAGCTGTGGTGGCTGAAGCTAATCAAATGGAATCGTTGTATGGAAATGTACTTAGTAAATGTGAAAGGATAAGAGAAAATATTGAGGTGGAAATAAGAGATTATAATATCTATCAGCAGTCTCTACAAGAAGTTGAGAAGTGGCTGTTACAAACGTCGTTCAAACTCATGAATCAAAACACACTTTACATAACAAATAAAGAGCAAACAGAGGCACAAATTAAAGAACAAGAGGAGAACATCCAGGAAATACAAAAATTCCAAAGCAACCTCGACGATGTTAGAAGCAAAGGGCAGATACTAATAGACCGTTATGCATCTGCTTCTGTTGCAACTGGAACTTCCATCGGCAAGCAATTAGATAACGTGCAAGACAGCTACGATTCTTTACTCAAAACAGCTCTTCAAATCGAAAACAGACTCCTTGAGTCTCTAGTCAAGTTCAAAGAGTATGAGGCAACCTTAGAAGACATCATGAAGAATTTGGATGTGTACGAACCAAAAATATCAGAGATATCTGCTCATCCCGCTACCAACCTCGAAGGTGCACAACAGCAATTGGAGGTGGTCAAGGTAAATATTTGCATAAATTTAGTCTCTATTCCTTGAATTCTATCATTATTCGAATCGTTGTTGTTTCAGGACTTGAATGATAAGCTACAAGGCGAAAAAACCAGACTTGCGATTGCGGTACAAGCCTGCGAATCAGCTGCTTCGATGAGTAGGCCGGGAAGTCCAAGGGATATTCATCCTCCTCCAGTACCGGCCAGAGAGCTTGAATGTAGGGCGAGGCTGAGTAATATTACTGATCAGGTAACCTAATACCGTTCGATTTTAAAATGGGATAATCATAAAACACCCATGCCGTCATTGATTTGTCTGGATGATATTGAAATATATCAAAGTCATTCATGATTTCCTCATAGTAAAAAACTCGTGACAATATACAGAGTGATTCAGCATGGGAAATGAAATATTTCAGTATCATCCAGAGAAGATTTTTCACTGGAAAGCTTTTATGCACTTGATTTACACACTCTGAAAAGGTCTTGATTGAAAGTTTCATACACCTGGCTTCGATTATAATTTATGCTTATGTCGTTTGTTATTATGCATGTTTGCTTCGGCACTTAGGACCCAAAAGCAGATAGATCTGCAGCAGAAATAAGTCTTCAGTTCGAACACCTAGAAGAACCTGGAATGGTAAAAAGGCTACATCCTTTATTGACGAAGGTAGGTTCTGCTATAGCTACCCTGTTGAATGCATATTGAATCAGATATAAAATTCAAATCATTCTAATTTACCCTCTCATATTCTATCATCAGGTACAAACATGTTTGGGACAACTAACTTCAACGGTGTTGGAGTTGCAAGAAAGGGAAAAACTGAAAGCTGATCTGAAAGATTGGATTGGAAATAAGAGAGCAGTGATTAACGACTGGAAAAATAAGCCGACCAAACTGAGGTCTGATGCTGCCAAACAGGACTTGGACAATATGAATGAGTTACTCTTGTTTATCGGACAGAGAAAACAACATCTACTCACAGACTTCTCTGATTCCGATACGTCAGAACTGGAAACGCTTCTGGATTCTTTAGAAGCTGAACTGTCTGACCTCATTGCTCAGAGACAGAGTCACCAAGAACTTATCCACGAATACAGACAAAACCTACAAAGTATAAATAATTGGTTCGACAGCTTATCGAAGCAAGTTGAGGCTGTCGATAAAGGTTCTGGCCTGAACTGTCAACAGAAACAGAGCAGCGTCTTTGAACTGAAAATCGAGTTCGACGAAAAAAGTCCCAAGAAAATGGAAACGGTTAAAACGCTAGCAGCCACGATAATAAGTCTCGTCAATAACCTAGATTCGCAGCAAATTGAAGAGCAGATGAAATCGCTCGAGCGAAAATACAACGATGTTCAAAAGAAGTTGCAGCGTAAATTGCAAATACTAGAAATGACGCAAAAGGGTATCGACGATACCAAAAATGAAATCGAGAGAGCTGGGGATTGGGTCAAATCGAAATTGGTGGATCTAAGGAAGCAGGAACCGTTGGGTTTCGAAGTGTACAAGGCTGATGATAGACTGAATTCTTTAAAAGCTTTGCTTAAGGAGACTGACAATAAAAATATTCTAAAAGATACTTTATTGAAACGTGTTAATAATATGGTGAATGAATTAGAACCTTCAGAGAAGACTCAACTGGAAGATGCTTTGAAGAATCTAGGAAATGATTTAGAAGAACTCATAGAAAGTATAAGGAAGGAAATCGACAAGACTATTGCAGCAGGAAATACTCGAAGGAATTTAGAGTCCAATCTCGAAAAAGCTAAGGTTTGGTTGAAATCTAAGAACGCAGAAGTGAGGAAATTGAGTGGATACCTACCACTACAATCGACTGAGGTCAAACGTGATATAGATCAACAACAAGCTCACGAAACTGAAATCAAAGTGTTCGGCGAAGGCGACTTCAACGATTTGGTTAAATTAGGAAATAGCGTACTCAAAGAATGTAACAAAGAAGATAAAGAACGCCTACAAGCTATACTCGATGAAATCAAAGATGATTATGAAAGTTTGAAACAGGAATCGAATCAAAAAATAAAAGCTTTAACTGATCTGTATCAAGGCAGAAGAGAATTCGAGAATGACATCAACGATTGTATTAATTGGCTTAAGGAAGCTGACGTAGCAACAAAAGCAGAAATACGAGCACCCAATCTAGAAAACCTTGAAGAACAGTTAACCAAATATTTGAAATTGTCTGAAGAATCTAAAGGAGTTCAAAATAATATTGAGAAAATTACGGAGCAAGGTAAAGCTATACTTCCAACAATTAGTGAAGCAGACAAGTACACTTTAAACCAGACCTTAGAGAATATGAAAGATTGGCACAAGAGAATCGATGAGTTGATCAAGGATAGAACTGATCAATTGAAACAAAACATACTTCAACTGAGGGACGCTAAAAATAAAATTGCTGAAAGCATACAGTTCATCAATGACATACAATCTCAACTCAAGGATCTTAATAAACCTGTCGGTTCCAAAGTTGAAGACGTTAAAAACGTTTTATCTATATACGAGAATATTTTGAAGGATCTAAAAGCAAATAAAGATAAATTGAACGACATACCTGGTAGTGAAGAGTTACAGAATGTCATGAGTACCCAAGACGAGCTCATCAAGTCCATAGAAGATCAAATTGCGCGGTTACGCCAGCTTCTGTTGTTACGCGAGCAGTTCATCGCACTCGTCACAGAAATTATGACCTTCATTACCAAATACACGGAAATCATACGAGATATCGAAAAGGTAGGTGGTACCGTTGACGAGAAAATCAAGAAGTACGACGATGTTATTGTACGTATACAAGAATGCGAAGCGTTACTCGCATCTGCATATGACAAGGGTCAGCAGATAGCTACAGATTGTAGCGTACAAGACCAAAACAGCATAACTGAGCAGTTGCAGTCCTTAAAGAATTCCTTGTTAACCCTCAGACGCGCTGTGGAAAAACAAAGACAAGAACACGAGAATACAGCTGCGGAACATAAGAAATTCGCAGCAGCTTTGGAGGAAATCTTGGATTACTTGCATGTTAAAGAGGGCAAAGCTAAGTCTAGGCCGTTGCTGGAAAGAAACATCGGTAGCGTTGACAAGGAAATCGAAGAACACAAGAAATTCGCGAAGGAAATTCTTGGTTATCTAGATAAAATTCGATCTATCCAACAGGCAACGAAAAACGACGATAGCATGCCTAGTTCTCTCTTGGAACAACTATCTGAGGCAAATTCCTTATTGAACTCCCTACCAAAAGAATTGGAAGACAGGGAGAAATACTTGTTGGCAAATCGTGAAATGAGAGAGAAATACGAAGCTCTCAAGAAAAAATTCTTCGATTGGATCAAAGAGGCCGAAATTAGGCTGGAGTCTTATAAAGAAGGAGTTGATTTCGAGAACATCCTGACTGATCTGGAGGAACACAAGATATTCTTCAGCACAGAGAACAGTATCAAAGAATTGGTATCGGTCAATATCCAGAAAGCCGCGGACGAAATTTGGTCAAGTTTGACGAGCGGCGAACAAGAAGAGTTGAGTAGGGAGCAACAACATCTCACTCAAACCTTGAAGAATACCTTGAATTCTGCCAAGAGCCAAAGGGCGCGGATGGAGCAGAGCGGGGAGATTTGGAAGGAGTACTGCCAATCTCTGGACAAGGTGAAATCGGTGATTTCCAGGACCAGGTTTATTGACGAGCCCGTTTCGACATTGGCTGGCTTACACTTCAATATACAGAAGATTTCTCACGCACTCAACGACATTCAGGTGAGCTCAGTTCTCTTTTTCTACTATTAGTTGTAGAACAGAAAAAGTGTTTTAGATGAAAAAATATCGAGACATTAATAAAGATGTCAGGAAATTTAGAAAAACTGCGAAAAACATAGTTTTAAGGGTTCTGTATTCCAAGACGTCTGTCTGTCTGTTTATTGTCGATCTATTTCTATTAAGACGCTACAGTATAGGTAGTTTTTATCATTTGTGGTGGTATTTTTAAGTTTATTCTTTGAGTTCTTTACGGCATTCGGTTGGCATACTTCAGTCTCTCAAGGCTCCTATAGGAAAAAATCCTAAGGGGGAAAATCCAGTGAACATGCAGACCACTTTATCACTACAGAAGCATTTGCTATGAAGTTAGTATCGAACTTGTTTTGAAAAAATTTAGTAAATATGAGAGTTTCATGAGTAGGTGTTCCATCTTGCTGCAACCCAATTTGTTGTCTTTCAGCCTACGATCTTTCTTCCAAAATTTCAGGTAACACGTTTTGTAAAAAGTGAAATTTTCTCGCGTCAAAGTATTCTCATAAAAGTAGGTTCCAAAGATCCTTTCATCAAATAATCCACTCCAACCACAAAAATTTAGTTTCCATTACTCAGTATGGATTAACTGGAGACATACAACTAGAATTAAGCCAATTAATTAAACCATTATTGTGGAACTTGCTTTCATCACCCCGCATTATCTTAGTTCAAGGGGCTAGATCAGGGGTGCTCAAACTTGAACTGCTGACGATCTACCTCAATATTTTTAGACTACTTACGATCTGAAATTGAAGAAAACGTCATATATATCTTCGCGACGAGTCTTTCCCTTCAGAGGAATGATTGTCAAAAATTCTTCCTTAGCCAACATGTCATTGAATACCATCCGAATAAAAATACACAGCTAGGCAGTGACTGTCATATCGGCGGATTCGTCGAACTGTAAAGAAAAGTATGTACATTTCATGATATCATGTTTTAGTTTATCTGCCATGTATTGACTTTACCTTCAATATGGCTTGTGACAGTCGGACGAGATAACTGAAGTTCTCTAATAGCAGACATGATTTCTGTTTTATTTTTAAAATCTCCAAATAAAGTCTCACCCGCTTCAATAAATGCTTCCTTCACAGCCGATCCATCTTCGAATGGTTTCTTGAGTTTCGCCAATATATGAGATATTTTAAATGACGCAAGCTTTTGATTGTTTGGCTGGTCTTGTGTTTGAGCACCTCTGGGCTAGATGATTTAACGTATACGCTTGTCATGGATTAAAAGTTTTTGTCAGCATCATTTGGATAAAATCCCTGTACTAGATGAACGATGGAAGATAGTTGAAGTCTTTTAAGATATATTTAACAAAACTTTTTGTTCTACCAATTTCTTCAGATAGTTTTCACGAGGGTCAACTGTACATAGCATAAAACATTCACAATATTTTCTTTGGTACGTTCTTATCTTCTGGAATTATTGCGATTTTCAATTGGGAAATGATCTTACCCCAAAAATTCATTTCATATGGCATCGAAAGAATCTGATATAAGTCTCTAGCTCTTCTTCTATTTTCGGAGCTTTCGCTGTTAATAGAAATCATGTCAATATATTCTATTGCCCTGAACTTGGCGTTTCACCAAAATTATGAGATATAATAAAATCTTGACGAGCACTATTTTATTCAATTCAGTTTCAGTGTTTCGTCTTTTGTTTTTTTGAGTAATGGCTAACTTGATGAAAGTATGAAATGTTAATTTTATCATCTATTTAGTAACTTTCTGTATTGAAAAAAGTAATAAATTAAGAATTGGCAATACTAAAAGAAAATTTTAGGGCTAGGGTTTGTTCGCGAAAAATGTTTTCGCTCTCATTGTAAATCATTTTCATAGATGAAGTATCTAGTTCATTGTCGAAATAAATATTTCAAAATATTGTTGAACTAGAGCCTGGTTAGCTCACTTTGAGACTCCCAGTATACAGGGTGTTTCATAATAAGATGCCGTAAATGGAGAAGGTGATTCCGTTTGTGATTTTAAGAAAAACAGTTCATTTTAACCTGGATCAGAAAATGCCTCGTCTTTCAGATACAGAGTGTTGAAGTTTCAAAAATTTTTCGAAATTTTTATCATAAAACAACAGTTTACGGAATTTTCAGCGCACAAATGACACATGATTCATTTTCAGATATATAAATCTTTGAACGAGCCAAACGTTTGTAACAGTACAAAGTCCGCCTTTTTTCCTCTTTTTGTGATACACCACTGACGTGACTGAAATCGAATAGATCAATTATAATCAAACTTTTTGATTCCGGCATTTTTCCCGTAGATGTCACCGTTTTTTGAGATATAAATTATTGAAAATCAATCGATAGTTTTACTCATATCGAAAGAATTTATATATTTTGGCGATAATTCTTTCGATTGTTGACATTTCGAGCTCAAATTCGATGCACGGGTTACCTACGAAGATCTACAGAACTAAATAAAACAAATTTATGTGAAAGTATACAGGGTGATATTTTTACTGGGTCATTTCCCCTTTTTGCCCTCTAACTCTTTCTGATACGCTACTGACATATTCTGTACACAAAATCTGTTTATCTGTTCAATTTAAAAACATTTTTGTCTCCTGCTTTTTTCCGTATCTTTCGCCGGGTTTGAGATAAAAATCGTCGAAATATCTGTCCCATTTCAAAACACGTCATTGACTTAATAATACACGAGTTCCTAGTAGGCTTTGATACCAGATTGCTATCATAGATTAATCACTATGAAATTCAATAATTGTTAGTTTTGACATTTGGTCTATCGTGCGCTCACTCAGATTATAACTTTGTTTCTATTATTATATTTTGAAATGGTTATCACTCGTGGTGAATTTACGGATATACGCGTTTTCGAACTAGTGGGATATTTCGACGATTTTTATCTCAAAAACTGATAGATACGAATGAAATTCAGGAGATAAAAAGTTGTCGAATTGAACAAATAATCAAATTTGTTTTACAGAATAGTCAGTAGAGTGTCAAAAAGAGTTTAAATGGCAAAAAAAGGGTATGAACCAGAACAAAAATCACCCTGTATACTTTAACATAATTTCGTCTTATCTCGTACTGTAGATCTCCGCAGGTATCCCGTGTATCGAATTTGAGCTGGAAATCTCAACAATTATCGACTAAATATCTGAATTCTTTCATTATGATTAGAACCATCGAATTATTTTCAATCATTAATATCTCAAGAACGGTGACAGATACGAAAAAATTGAATAATTAAAAACGTTCGAATAATAATTGATCTATTCGATTTTATTTTGCAAACACGTCAGTGGTGCATCACGAAAAAGTCGGGGGAGAAGAAACGCAGCCTGACCCGTTGAAAGCTATTATCCTGTATACTATTAATTATAACTATTTGACCTGTTCAAATACTTATATATCTAAAAATAGCTTTTTTAACAATTCTTGGCTGGTAATTCTAAAAACTGTAGTTTACTCAAAAATTTTTGAAACTTTAACACCCTTTATCTCGGATACGAAGCATTTTTCGACCCGTGTTTGAATGAATTTTTTTCTTATCATCACTCAAGGACACGCTTTCTTCATGAAACCCTCTGTATACTTGGTCTTTAAAATGAGAGCAACATTCATATTTTTTATGTTATTTTTAGGATTCCTAATCCTCTATTTATTACTATTATCGATTCAAAATCGGTTAGTAAAAAGAGGAGAAAATTAACATTTCACATTTTCATGAAGTAAGCCTCGACTCGAAAGAACAAAAAGCAAAACATCTTCGACACTTGTCAAAAAGAGCTTTAAGAGTTTCAAAGTTTGAAGTTTTTTAACAGTTTTAGAAATATGACAAATGAAGAATGAATAATAATAATTGTCTACAAGTGTTATATATTTTGAACAGTAAAAAAATTGCTGCATCCAATAGAGGTAAAATTTTTTATAGTTTGTATTTAAAAAAAGCATGTTTGCATTAAAACTCGAAAACCGCCGAGCAAAAAAAGTTTTTCAAAAAGCACTGTATTATACTTGAAAAAGGTACATCTAGAATGTCAAACTTATTATTATTTAACTTTGATGATGGTCGAGATATCCGCGATTGACGAGAAGTTTGGATTAAGTCGAGAACGGAAAGAGATATCAGAAAAATTTTGGCATCACGAAACTAATCCCTGAAAATAAGATCAAGGGAGGAGGGTTCATTTTTCTCTATCTGCAATATTTCACATAGCTGCCGTACAAATACATCGAAATTTGCCCACTCTGTTATATTTATAGTGGTTCGTAAACGTGTTGGTGATATTTCGGAATATTTTGATGCATCCTTTCATGAAATATAAAAACTACCGCTTATTATGTACAAGTAAGTGGTGACATTTGCATATCAGGTGCTCAGACAAATTATGAAGAAAGCATAAATGATGATGTCATCTTTATATCCTCTGTTCGGAATGTTTAAATTCGATTGCATCATCGACAATAATATGAAAATTACAGACGCATTCATGAATGCGTTTGGCCTGCCTCAAGGCTGTCACCTCGAAATTTCGCTCTCTTCGACGCCGCCGGCTCTGTTTCAGTAGCTTGAGTTATCTCTATGACCGATTTTCAACGAATTTAGTAGAACCGGCACGCGAATATAGAACATTGTGATCGAAGCGGACCTTATGAACTATTCCGTTTTTGATAATAACTTTGGTGTTTATAGAGCTGTTTGTGTTGCAGTTGATCTATGAGCGACGAAGTGAATTTTATGTTCACGATTCTATCGAAATTGACCGGAACATCAGTGATCAATTCTAGAAGTCTGAGACTATCAAACGTTAAATGATCTTGTAATCTCAGATGAACAATTTGTGTAAACGATATTATTTTTTCCTTCGGTAGGAGAGCTTTCAGGTGTCCCAGAATTTATGGGATACCAGCAGCGTATAGATGACCGAAAATGATACTGTAAGTTTCTCAAAATTTGTCAATATGATTCACCCCAGTTATTAGCCGCGCAACCTTCCATCCATTACTTCCAAAGCTATTGGTGCACTTCAATTGAATTATTGCCGTTTTTTAAATCTACTGGGAGTCTAAAAAAATTGGGCCCAGAACAATGACGGTTTCCGGCCAAAACAAATTATGGATTTGGCTCAATTTGTCATACCAAAAGTTAAACCCATATACAGCTTAACAAAATTGAAAAACGAAATCACATTTTTTTAAACCTTTCGATTGTTTCAAGCTAATTTTCGTAATTTCGTATATAACAAAGTTGTATTCTAAATGTATCAAAGATTTCAACGTATTTCTTCCATATATTCTGAATAAAAGGGGTATACCTGAATGTCGTTAGAGGAAACGCTTTTCAAGAATACCTAATCTAAAAGTGAAAATGCATAAAATGTCCACAGTAAATAATACATTCTTTTAGATTTTTCTCAATTTTCATTGTTCCAAATGTTTTTTCTTTAATATTTTTGTTTCTTAAAATTGAAAAAAACACTAAAAGAATGTCATGTAACATAAATATGGATGGTTAGGGCATTCAGAATTCTATGATTACATTACTCACTGGTTTTGGGGACCAAAATCCGAACTTGAAATCGTTTTATCCCGAAAGACAGTCGTATTTCAGAAAAAAAATTTTAAATTTCTTTGAAAGTCCTTTTGTCTCTATCATTCAAACTATATCTTTACATCATCAAAATATTCTTGTTACTATTACAATGGATAATGTATAAGCATATGAACCATTAATTAGTTTTTTAAGTTCAAATCTGCTTTATTTCCTCAGATAAATGATTTCTATTCGAACATTTATTTTCTTGACAGTTCTCCCGCCATATTTTCTTTCCAGATGTGATTGCCCCTCAATTCTTAATATTAGGCAACAATTTCACACATATACAATCCAAGACCTGAAATGATCCCGACAAGTGTTACAATAGTGATTACTCACTATCTCTCTGTTCATTCGTTCAACAGAGAGTAAAATTCAAATAGAAATCTTACAAAACCTAACCTAACTTAACCTAAAACCTGTTTGTTTGTTCGGCTTTTAACGATGTGCTCGGGAACTTAGCCCATCTACACAGGTGGACCAACAGCTTATAGTGGTCTTTCAAATGAGATCAGATTTTGTACTCATTTGAACGTTTTGGTTTTTTTTTTAATGCTTGAATCTTATGAACTAGAAAAACAAACACTTAAAAAATATTAAAATTTTAAAATTGAGTAATAAAATCAACAAAGGAAAGAAACCTTTTAGGAAAAAACTATTAATTAGTTTGTTTTCGACGACTCATGGTGGCTGGAACGGCGCAAACAGGGCCCCTACACAAGAAACACACACGTGCGCCACGCGAGCTGCAGGTCGAGTGAGATCAGCCGGAATCTGAAAAGCGTGCGTGATCCTTTTCCTCTTCATCTCGCTTATTTCACATCTACTTGGTTTGTCCTGGGGTCCTACTGGTTGGTTATCATCCTTCTTTTATGTTGTGGTGCCTCTATGCTGGCCTGTTGTTTCCTCTTCCATTGTACTAGGGATGTCCTCTTTCCTGTTGTTCTCGGTTGTAGTTCCATTATTTGGTTGATATCCTTGTTTTCGTGGTCTTTCACCAGGTCGGTTGTCTTCGTCGTTAGTCGTGTGATGATTTCTTCCAGTGTGTCGATTTGCATTTCCTTCTTGAGTTGATCGTTTCTTATGTACCATGGGGAGTTTGTTGATGTCCTGACGATCTTGTTGAGTGCTACTTGTAGTTTCCTCTTCTCGAATCTGTCCTCTAGATGCCAAATTTGTGCTGCGTATGTTATTCCGGGGATGGTTATTGCCTTGATTATCTTGATTTCGTTCCCAATTGTTAGTTTACTTCTTCCGTTGATAAGAGCGTATGGTTTTCCGTGTATTGCTCTTATTTTCCTTGTAGTTTCCTCTTGTAGTTCAGTTGGTCGTCAGAATTACGCCGAAATATTTTGCTTCCTTCTTTCATTCGATTTGTTGTCCTATGGTAATTTCCTTTAGTATTTCCGGATATCTCCTCTTCTTGTGGTCGATGTACGTTGCTACCGTCTTCTTCGGGTTGACCTTGATCCCCATCTTCTAAAATAATTAGTAAGTTGGTCGATATCTTCTTGTAACCATTTCCTCACTGCTGCTTTGTTCCTGTTGGATGCGTATATTGCCGTGTCGTCTGCGAATTGCGCCATCGATATGTCTGATATGTATATGTTGAATAATAGCAGTTCTAGTACTGATTCCTGGGGTACCCCGGCTCCTATCCTCTTGGCTGTTGACTTATGAATATTCTGTTTTGTAGATATGACTTCGTGATGTTAGTAAACTTCGCTAGGAATTCTGCCGTCTTCATCTTGTAGATTAGTCCTTCGTGCCAAACTTTGTCGACTGCGTATATGTTCAGCTCTCCTCTCGTTGTCAGTTTTGTTCCTGTCTTTTCGATGTTCTTTGAACTGGTGCGTGCTTTCTTCACCAAGATCGCTGTTCCTCCTTGTCTTCCCTCTAGTCGGTCGGTCCTGTATATCGTGTAATTCCTGATGTTGAAGTCCTTCGTTGGTTCGAGATGGGTTTTGCTGACGAGCATCACTTCGATCTTCTTCTCCTCTAGGTAGGTCGTCAGTTCATGTCGTTTGTTGGCGTTCCATAAATCAATTTCGTGTTGAATTGCTGAATGAGCCTGCTTTGTTCTTCTAAAAAATTTCATCTTTTGTTCCGTGCTCACATTTGTCGCGTTGCATTGGATGGCCATTCGTCCTCGCTAGTCCGTGTTTGCTAGTTATTTGGGGTCCTCTTGTTTCTTCTCCTCCTGTGGTCCTCTGTCACTTCGCTTAGTCGGCAGCCTTTTTCTCCTCCGCCCTTTTTGTCCAGAAGTTCGCTGGTGCGAGTTTTTCGATCGGTCGATTCTTGGGATTGTTCGGGTTCTTTGGGCAGTTGACGATACTCTATAGGTGCTCTCCTTCGCAGTTGGCGCATTTCGGTGCTGATGTCCTCGGCTTCTTACATTCCGCTGTCATGTGGTCTTCTCCTCATTTAAGGCATCTGAATGTAGCGTGGCGTGGGACGACGCACTCAAAATTTATACCACTCTTTTGGGACCGCGTCGTCGTTTCGAAGAAGATTTGTGACCTAAAGTTAAATTCATAATTTTGAATTGAGTAGGTTAGGTTTTAGGTAAAGTTAGATTAGTAAAGTTAGGTTTGATTGTTGTTGTTTGTTTCATCTTTTTACGATGTGCTCGGGAATTTAGCCCATCTATACTGGTGGACCTACAGCTTATAGTGGATTCCGAACCACTCTCCTAAACCGTACAATGATAACTGCTACCACAAGGATTACAGGTTATCTGGGCTTAGAAATGTTATGTCCACTTGAGGCGACTCTTGGAAGTGTCACTTTTTTGTTGAAGGACAGCATCCAGAACTTGAATCCGGATTCGAACCAGGCACCTGGGCTGAGCAGTTCCAATATGCTTGCGCACAAACCGTGCTGCTACCGAGGTGGTTGTTAGGTTTGGTAAGATTTCCATTTGAATTTCTCTCTCTGTTATGAACGATAGAGATAATGAGTACTTCTATTTATTTCTTGCATCGTTTTAAGCATTACTTGGTGTAACATGTAATATTGCAACTTTGTGCATATGGCGGAGGAACTCTCAAGAAAATGAATATTCAAATTGAAATGCATTTCAATAAGAAATTAATGTATATTAGGGCGTAAAATTACTTATTAATGGTACATATGCCTATACATTATCCATCTTAATAGTAACGAGGATATTTTGATGAACCAATGATAGAGTTTGAATGATAGACACAAAGAAATTTTGGAATTTTTCCTGAAAGAGTACTGCCTTCCGGAGCAAAATGATTTCAGATTCGGATTCTGGACCCCAAAACTAGTGGGTAATGATATTTTCATTGAATTGTAAATATCCTAACAACCCTCAATAATTACCTCATTTTTTAATATTATCCTCTGGTGACTAACCAGAAGTAAATTTTATTTAGCTCAAGTCAAAAAACATGGTTGTGGATTCAAATAGGAGTCAAATAACTATTAGCACATTGAAAACTTTCATTCAGAAAACAATACTTAACCTTCCGTCAATAACCCACCATGAGGGTTGACGATGATCATTCTTCATAATCATCGTCACCAAGGTCACACAGTATTGGTGCAGCCTGGTTGGATTTCATGAATTAAAAATACAGACTGCAGTATCGGACTGGCTCGACCCTTTCACAACACCAGGTCAGACTGCCACCTACTCATCTCAATCTGTTGGAGCGCACTAAGTACATGTATATGTATACATACAATTGGCGCCCTCCAACGAACTGACACAGAGGCTACCACCAGCGCCACCATTGGCGATGAAAACGAAGAATAGATCGAACAGAAAACATCAATAAGCCATACTAGTTCAAGATGCGAAGTGTTGAAAAGATAACGCTTCCGTACTTGTCTGGCGTGGTGGTGTACATTACTTCTCAATAAGGGTGCAATATGTACCGTTTCACGGAAGGTTGAATATTGTTCCGTGAATAAGTCTTCAATGTGCTTACGCATATAGCGATAAATTTCGCATGTTGTCATTACTGAGATATGAATGATAAAAGAATTCGAAATTTCAACAAACTGCACAAATTATAATCTACAACTACAGTTTGGTTATTCGGTTATGTTGGTTTTAATTTTCATGTTTCTTTGAACTTTTGGTCATGGCAAAACTTTCAGATATGGATTTCAATTTCCAGCACTGAAATTTTATTTAGAACGACCTCTATGTTCTGGTATGTAAAGCACAGAAGTTTCTCGTTCGACCTCTGACGAACATAATTCTGAAATTCTGCAATTTTGAGAGTTATTATTAAAGTAGTGAAAGGCGAAATAGTTGCCAAAAATTCTCGGACAAGCTGTATAATGAAGTTTATGTTGATTGTACAAATATCCAATTCCAAAATAAAATAAACGTTAAAAAATCATCATGCCAATTTATCCGAACAAAATTTCACAGTATTGTATAGAAAAGATTATTTAGTTACGTGAAACGGAAACAAAGCAATGGATTATCGTACCATAACAGAAACAATTCATACGTCATCTGATACAATTTTGTCTCAAGTATCTTTGGTTTTCAATTTTCAGAATCAACAGTTTGACCTCGATCTGCTTCTTCAACGCGTCAGCGAGATATCGCAACAAGCGGATGAGCGGAATATAAAAAACATAGAAAAGCAGAGTCGGGAGGTCTCCAATGAATGGGCATCTTTAATTTCGGACTTGGAGGTCAGAAGAGAGACTCTAACAAAATTGGCGCAGATCTGGGATACATTCGAAGGTCGATGGCAGAACTTTGAGAGTCTATTGACTGGAATAGAAGAGAGATCCAAACACGTGGAAACTATTGTGAGAAATAAAGAACATGTGATATCCACAAAAGACTGATAGAGGTAAGCCATATAACCAATTCAATCGAATGATAGTCCTAACACAGAGTAGCCTTGAACTTCTTCTTACAACGCCATCGAACTAAAAAGTTCGACGTATCCATCTACAATTTTTTTCTCAAATTCTCAACCCCCAAACGTTTTCAACATTCTTTCTCTTGCAGGAATTACAATCCGAAGCGGACTCACTAGAGGATTACAAGAATGAAATCGAAGAATTATCGAAAAATATATTGGTTTTCTTGAACGAAGTTTCCAAGACTTCCTCCAACGTGCTTACGGAAAAACTGTCTCAACTGAATAAGACTTATGAAGGGTAAGTTGTATTCCTACTCTTCTTAAGAAAGTTCACCCGGTATAAAAAATCCGAAAATAGTTGTAGGGACAACGAAAAATCACAGATGATAGCAAGGTTTCCCAAATGGTGAAAATGAGAATGTGATGTGAAACAAAACAATTTTTTGTACCCATACCAATTGCCCAGGTATCTGGTCATGTAATTTAAGATATCACATGAAAAATTCCATTACCATTAGTCATAATATATCCTGGAATAATCATATACAGTACCAATGTGTAGTATAAAAGGGTGCAGGCCTCCATTCTTGTAATTATCTCTCAACGATCAATTTACGCAGGTGCGGGGATGTCTTTTATATTTTGCATGCTGGGACATATAGCACACCAGCTGTCGCTACTAAAAATGAACCTCTACGATTTCTTAATATAAATCCAAAGTTTCAGTTCTATACTTGCTCTGTTTCAGCCACAACAAACTGTTAGAGTTGACAAGGTACTTAAAAAATGGAATTAAACAGTGAGCGTTTTCGCGCAATAATTTTCTACAATTTTCGAAGACAACTGTCTCAACCAGAAAGTCTTGGCGAGTTGGTTTCTGTTCTGGTCATTGAAGCAACACACCAGTCAACAGTTCCCCGTTGGTTTGGAAAATTAAAAAAAAAAGGTTAGGCTTAGCGACGATCAAAGTGCAAGTGCACCATAAACAGTGGTCACTCAAGAAAATGTGGATTATCCAGGTCACCATATCGAGAGATCAACACATTCAATGCGGATGACGGTACGGTGTGCGCCGGAAATTGTCCTATTGAATTCCCAAGTTCCCCACTCTTTAACATTTACAGATATCTATGGAAATACGCATTTCACTATATTAATGAAGGTACCTGTTATGCGGATTGCATAACTACTTATTAAGTGATGAAAGACGCCCAATGTGCGTCATTAAAAATTTCAGGTCACACACTGGCGCCCGTGTAAGAACCGGGGTTGTTTACATTATCAGCATCGAACGTGTTAAGGCATCCTTGCGGATTTCAAAGACCTCAATACAAAAAATTCTGCACGAAGAATTGCTTCTTCTTCTTCTTCCAACTTTATTTTAGGCGAAACCGCCTGTTTATTCTTCGGTCGTTTGTCTGTTACGGAACGTTCAAGTTGTCACTCCACCTTTTTCGTGGTCGTCCCACGCTTCTGCGCCCCAGTGGAGATCTATCACGGGCGATTTTCACTATTCTTCTGTCATCCATTCTGTTTATATGGTCATTCCACTCCTGTTTTCTGTTCAATACCCAGTTGTTAATGTTGTCCACCTTGCACATGTTTCTAATATTCTCACTCCTCTCTCTGTTGAGCAGTGTTTTCCCGGATATCCTGCGAAGTACCTTCATTTCGGTTGTCTCCAGTAGTCGCCTGGTTTTCGTTGTTTCTGGTCTAATTTCTGCAGTGTATGTCATAATGGGCCTTACAGTTGCTTTGTAGATTCGTGCCTTGGCTTCAATTCCGATATGCTTATTGCGCCATATTGTGTCATTCAGACATCCTGCTACTCTTGTTGCTTTTGTTGCTTGCTCCCTTACCTCCGCCTCGACATCTCCGTAGCCCGAAATCTCTATGCCGAGATATTTAAATTTCATTTCCTGCTGGATAGATTTACCATCAACCTCAAGCTTGCATCTCAATGGTGTTTTCGATGTAGTCGTGCATTTTGTTAGAGGCAGAAATTATCATATTAAACGATTTGGCTGTACGGTTGAACTGGTGTAGGAGGCGCTGTAAATCGTTTTCATTTTCTGCAATCAACACAGCGTCATCGGCGTAACACAGGATAGTTATCTCTTTGTCCCCATTTTGTAGCCCTCATTCCTCTTACTTTTTGATTATCTCGTCCATGATGATGTTAAACAGAAGGGGCTTAACGAATCTCCTTGACGAATAACACTTCTCACTGGTATCTGTATGGTAAGCTCCCGTCTAATCTTGCCTGGATCTTGTTCGCAGTATATATATTTTCGATAGTCTTTATTATATTACGTGGATTTGCCTGTTGTAGAGCAGATGTATAATGTCTGATAATTGGACCCGGTCGAAAGCTTTGAGCAAGTCAACAAAACACATAAATGCTGGCTTATTATATTCTATCGACTTTTCTGTTACTTGTCTTATGACAAATACGGCGTAGGTGCAAGATCTTCCAGATCTGAATCCTTGTTGTTCATCAGCGAAAGAGGTGAGGCTATTTATTTTGTTTGTTATACACTTCGTAGTAAGTTTCAGCGTGGTGCTCAACAGACGAAGAATTGCGTATGAAAAAATTAGTTCTCCGTTGGATACCGAAAAACAGAAAGTTGGTGGTGAAGGGTGATGTCAGAAAATTATGGACTGTTTTGACTTTGAAAAGTCGAAAAGCATTTAGAACTTTGTCAGTGTTTATGAGTCTTGAATTTATTCATACGAGCCAGAAAATAAACGCCATCATCTGTTTGGGTGAGGGGAAGAAAAACCGACAAAAGTCATCCATACAAAAAGACGGCCGCGACGTTTATTTCAGAAACAGATAGATAGATATCATATGAGTGAGGGCTGCCTATCAGCCCGGCCACTGTGACCCAGTGATCTCTTGTGGCACACTCTGTCCCAAATTTCATCCACGAGCTCCATCCTTCTCGCAAGGGATACGAGTTTCGTGGGTCAGTCAGCTCAGTCAGCTTTAGTTTGCTAGATCCAAGTTCAGATCCTGACTCTGTCCCAAGCTGAACACTCACACATTACATGTTCCATTGATTCTGTATCTTCTTCAAATAGCCTACATAAAGGATCTAACCTAACCTAACTTATACAGGTGTTTCCTGAGGCGACAGTGCCCCATTAGTATGGCAGTTAAAACTCTCAGTTCCAACCTAGAAAGTTTGAGTTAAGTCTTGGCTATCTTAGTGGAAGGTCCACTGATGGCACGTCGAGCATGTCTGAGTGGACTCATCCAGTGCTCAAGTACTTTCAAGTCCAGCCATCGGCTTTTTCCATCCTAGCAGTCTCCAGGAAAATTTCGAGCTTAGGCTCCGGATTTATGAATTCCAGTCCAGTTCCTCGAGCGGCCAATGAGTCCTCCTTCTCTTTCCCTCAATGCCCGAGTGACCGGGCACACATATTAAACGGAACCTACTCCGCTCTACTAGTTTTGGCAACGGTATAGCGAGATTCCTGCACCATAAGTGACGTACAGGTATCGGATCACAATGCTTCAGTGAGGATTTTCATTGACCTATTTGTTAAGCAAGAGGTTAGCACAGTGATCAATGGCGAATATTTCTGCTTGAAAGACAGTCGCATGCCCACCAAGACAGATCAACTGTTCCTTGGCACCTTGACAGTAGACACTAGCTCCAACACCTTTTGCAGTTTTTGGCCAGCCGTGTACCAACAGGGACCCTCAAGTAGACGGTCCTTGGAGTTGGTCCATTCCTGTTTATCGGGAATGATGATCTGGAAAGGCCTCTCCATGTTGCTTTTAGATATTGCTATGTCAGACCTTATACTTAGCACCTCATTTTCCTCGATTTCAGACTGTAAGGCGCCAGGCACAAAGCCGAACTTAACCGCTTCACTTCGGAAAAGATGTTGGAATCTGTAGAAAGCAATTCTAGCCACTCCTCTTCTCACCAGATGAAGAGAGGCAAGTCAATATCAGTTCCATGACCGCAGTGGGTGTAGAGCGGAAGGCTCCAGTAATCATCATGCAAGTTTCAGAAACAAGTCATTCAACAACAATTCCTTCACAAGATCAAAGAATAATTACTGCCGAGTGGTACACAACGATTTGTTTGCCGCAAGTCAAACCAACTCCGAACGGCAAATCATCCTTCATCAAGACAGACCGCCATATGATGAGAACTCCTTGCCAGCCTAGTGTTGCGGCAAAATATGAGTTTTCCCGGAACAAGATCTTTCAGCTCCTTGAAGCATCTTCCGTAGAAGTATCTGTAAAACAGAGAAAGGTCAGCAACTTGTCTTCTGAGAGCCAGCGGTTGGAGATCACGGGTGATCTCCGGGTGGTCGATAAGGCGCACAGCCCGTTTTTGCACACTATCCAACATTCGCAGCGAATGATTGGGAGCAGATCCCCATACATGGAACAATACTCAAAAGCAGGTCGATTAGCAATAGCTAAGTCGGCATCAGCTAAACTTAGTTTTCTGTATCAACAACAGCTGATACATGTTCATGCCAGCAAAACCCGGAGTTGACCGTTATTCCGAAAAGGTGCATTGAATCATTGGATGCAATTTGTTGGCCTTGCATCATTAGAGGAGGTTCTCCAGCGGGAACCTTTCTAGAAAACGTAGTTGCATGCGTCTTGGTCGCGTTGAAGCTCACCAGGTTCAACTGACCCTGTCGACCACAACTTGTATTGATCTATTTGAAAGAAAACTACTTATCCAACCACGCATTCTTTCGGGAAGCCCATATGCAGCAAGTTTATTTAATAAGGCTGCATACCAAACTCTATCGAAGGCTTTAGAGATGTCGAAAGCTATTGCTCTAGATTCCCCATGCTTTTCCATTGTTCATGTACAAACACGAGTGACGTAAGCGAGCAGATCTCCTGTCGATCTTAGCCTGCGAAAACCAAACTGACGGTCGTTAAGAATTCCCTACAACTCATAATATTTGATTCATCATTAATGACTCTCTCCATCACTTTGGACATAATGGAAAGAAGTGCAACAGGGCGCTAGTTTTAGGGTAAGGACTTCATCTTTAGATGAATCTAGCACAGAATTCTTTGAGAACAAGATAGCAAAGAGATCGGCTTTCTCTTTCGGAGATGATGCTATACTTCCGTCTTCTCTAACAAGAGGCGAAAATGCAGATTTGCAGAAATTGGCACTGACAGCCTTCGGCATGGACCAGAATTTTCTAGTCCCGCTTGCCTGTTCAAGGAGTTTATTAGTCACCCCTTCGTTGAAATTAGCCTTTGCTCTTGCAGTTGTCATGTTGCATACGTTCCGTATTCGTAAGAAGGTTGTTCTTGTTTCATCTGTTGGATTTATCTTTCATTACTTGGAAGCTCTGCTCTTGGCTACAGAGGTTCTTTCGCAGTGTTTGTTAAACCATGACTTTTGTGCTGTTGTTCTTTTCATGGAATGATCCATTCCTGCATGAATGATTTCTGTAACAGATTCAGTGCACACATCGATGTCAGGATCTGAAAGGCAAACATCACTGAATGGAAAGCACGAAAATAATTCACGCAGCTCATCCCAATTAGCACGGTTATAGTGCAAAATGCGCCTGGGTGGTTTAAGTTCTCGGTTTAGCGGCAGCACAATGGTTCCAGTAGCCGATACAAGGTTGTGGTCTGAGTTGCCTAGCGGTGCTGAAACCTCCACTCCAACATCATCTGGATCTGAAATCAAAAAGAGATCCAAGGTGTTCGGGAAGTCGGTTGGATGATCAGGTATTCTTGTTGGATCGTCAACTAGCTGCGTAAGATTATGGCTAATTGCGAAAGTTTCAGCCTGTCTTCCCGCTTCATCTGTTCTATTGGAGTGGCGGAGCCAGTTGGTGTTGTGAACGTTGAAGTCGCCCAGTACAATGACCGCAGCTGCCGGATGATGTGTCTGAATCTAATCCACCTTATCACCTAGATACTGAAACAGACTAGGGAAGTGAATTTCGTTTGGCGGGCGATATAGACAGCATAAGAACAGTGTTTTATTCTGCAGAAAGATTTTATACCACGCAAGATCGAAAGCGTCGTCCTCCATCGTGTCCTCTCTCTGGCATGCAACATCCGATCTGGCGAAAACACAGAGGCCACCTTTAAACCTAAATCTCGTATGAAACTCATACCCACTAAAACGTAAATACGTTGTGTCGGTTGTTTGACTTATTTGGGTTTCGGTTGGGGCCAGCACATGGGGTTGTTCGTTTTGCAGATGGTGGTGTACTGCATCGACATTCACGTTGTTGTGCCCCAGTCCTCTGATATTGCAGAACTCTATCAAGAGTTTGCTTTCTTCTCTAGAACGTGAATGAATTAGTGAATTCGCCGGATGAGTGCTCGACTTACCCGAATCATAAACCCCTCGAGGCAGTCCCCCTCGGAGATCCAAATCGGAGACTATTTTAACTTCGGATGATTTTGTCCCAGAAGAGCTCATCATGCTTCGTTGCCCATCCTTCCCACCCTGGAAACCGGACCATCCGCCAGATCCCGAAACTTAGTCACAAAGGTGACCAATTCACAGGACCTATAGCTGGATGTGGAGGTATCACACCGGGCGACGGGGGTAAGGCCGCCTGCCACCTTTCACTACTACTATTAGTTACTATTGTGTAACCTTGTTCCAATATCTTGAAGATTGTAGGAACTTCAACACTCTGCAGAGCCGTAATGAAAAGTTTCCAGACCTAAGTCTATTAGAAACTTCATAAAATCAACCAAAGAACAACATATTCTGTTGGTACAAGATATTTAGGATAACCATCCCATTAAAATCTAAACGTTCTGCAACACAAACTTTCATTGTGTAGAATACACAAACGTGTAATATGTATCGCATAGTCATAACAAATAGGACGAATCAAGAATTAATCGTTCAAACTATCGAAAGTTTCACTTTTTAGACTAACCCCTTGAACTTTAAAAGTTGATTTTATAAATAAACATTCTGATCTCATACTCCTAAAGTTCGAGGCATTGTTAATATTTGTAGAACACTCATAAAGTTTAAAACTCCCACTCTAATCATATAGTTTCGAACAGATATGTTGATTTTATTATTTTCTATTTGTATAATGGCAAGACGATGACAAGGTTATTGTCATCATCCTGTGAAAATATCGCAGATGTTGGCGAATCGTTTTCGTTCTGAAAACATGTAAGTTCCTAATTTATACGGATATGCGATTCGTGGCGCCACGACCAGAACCGGAATACGTATGTGCCAAAGGAGCAATTTCTTTTAGGCGATATAATACATTTTTAATGTTTATGTTTTTATGATGATTATATGAGAACAATCAATTATTTCTACGTTCACTCCACAATTCACGTATGATACGTTGTTGAAGACTGTAGATTACGAACGAGGATGTTTTCCTCGAAATTCAAAGCTATAAGGAAATTTCTCTACAAGGTTTTTGGAGATGTTCTCGCGAACTATTAATGATATTTTACCATATTCAGTTCTACCGAAAGTAATGCCGAACTCTTTTATTTCGATGATAAACCTCTAATTTTAATTCCAGATTATATTTACCCATTTAATTTTCTGTCAATTTTGTCCAGCATATCCCTAGTTAACATTTCACCATTCTCCAGTAAATCATCATTTCGGGAAATTCAGAAACAAGTAAAAAAAAGTTGATACGGGGGATGTCATACGTTCTGCATATAGAACTAGAATGAAACAGTTGAGAGCTTTTAAAGACTTAATACAATTATACAATCGTTCGAACCAATTCTGGAAGCAGTTGCAATCGGTGGTGCCTGTCATACCACAGCCCAAGATGATTTAATGTGTCTGTTAACTGAAACCTTTGACTACGCAAACGTTTTGGTAAAAGTAAAGAAATCGTTGGAATGTGGGATGTAACAATTCGATCTTTCCTTGCGAAATATTCCATTCTTTTCCGGAGTTTTGAAACAAACGTTGTGACCATCTTCTGGGAGACACTTTGGCCATGGATGACTATTGTCGGTTCTTCATCCTCTTGAAACACCCCTACAGAATATTGGCACTTATTTTCTGGCTCTTATGAATAAATCCAAGTAAACTAGCATCACCACTGACAAGGTGAACACTTTTAGACTTTCCAAGGTTGAAACGGTTCAGAGTTTTCTAACATCACCCTTGCAGCCTTTGTTCTTCGGTTAACACATACGGTATCCAAGGTTAAACTAATTTTTTCACACGCAATGATTCCTCAATCTCTCGATATGTTACACAGAATCTTCGTTTTCTTGGGTGACCACTATTTGTTGTGCACCTGCCTTATATCATCGCTAAGCCTAACACTTTTGCGTTTAAATTCTTTATACCTACAGGAACCTGCTAACTGGTATGGTGCTTCAATGCCGAAAACAGTAACCAACTCGCCGGGAGATTCTTGTTCAAATAATTGTCTTTGAAAATTGCAGAAAATTATTGATCGGTTTAATTCTATGTGTCAACTAACTCGTCAACTTTGACATTTTATTGACTAAAACACAGCACGCATAGGACTGAAACTATAGATGTTTGTTTGTTTGTTTGTTTTTCCTTTAACGTGCTCTATTTCCGCCTTTCGGCTAATGACACGCCGGGGAATTCTGTCACTTCACTAACCCGGGAATTTTGCTGAACCCTTCTCGTGTCGAGGAAAGGGATCTTTGATGTCCAATACATCTCTGTTGAACAGGACCGACAGCTTTACATCTCCTCCGAAAGATGGACACTCAAGCGATTCCCAGAATCCGAAAAATCGCACCGAGTTTGTGGGGATTGAACCTAGGTAACTCTGCGCAGGGGACGAGCATCATATCCTCTACGCCACCGAGCCGGCTAAATGGCAATAGGTATACTTCATTTACACACAGCAAAAATGAAATATTATTGAAATTCTATGTGTATTCTAAGCACCAACCAGTCCAACCCATGGGTTTCATTACCATAAAAAAAGGAATCCTTATAGGAACACTTGAAAGTATATACTGAATAAATGGCTGTGTCTAGAAGGTGTAGATGTGAGTTTCCTGAAACTCAGGTGCTATTACTAGGTATAGATTTATAACTGACAGTTGATTAATGTTGTCCTCTATGCCTCTATGTCAGTATATATGGCATCAACTTGAATGCGATTATCTAGAGAATCGTGCGAAAATTCCACAAAATTCATTAAGTTAGTTTCAACCGATCTGCCCCTGAAGAAGCCATGCCGGAATAATTTGGTTCTTCACGAGACTGTGTGTGCGGAAATACAAGAGATTCGATTCGTATAAGGGGCAGATTTAACTGACCAGGTCAGGAAGTAAAACATGAAGAGAGTTTCTTCCCCCATTTTCAATTAACAAATAATTCAACTGAAAATGTATAGTGTACAGTGATACGAAGAATATCCTTTCGTATATATTATTTTCAACACTTTCTCAGAAAATTTCCTCATTCGCGTCTTGACTAACGGAATTTAAAGTAACCTGAAATCAAATCGATCAGTATTTTATAATATTGAAGTTTAGAAGACCTTTCGACATGATCACTTCCTTTCAAGCATCTTCCTTGTTATCATTTTCAAACGGCAACATTTCTGCCTATTCTTGGTACGTACGTCGATCTGGTCCAACGAAAATACAATCACATTGACACAATTTTTGGCAACTCGTCCCACTACGTTTCTATAAATAATCTGCATCAGGACGTTGCGTCCATCTAAATTGTGTTAGCAAACTCGGTTCCAAAAATAACGCGTCGAATAAACTTTTCACCCGGACGTTAGGAGGTATTTCGATTTTCGCCAATCGCCGATTTCACATTCACTCTAAACGAACTCCACTGGGTGGCTGGAGAGCACGAAAAAACGACTCACGTATTTTTCTGATGGTGTGCTTGTTGGTACCAGTTGCAGCACGCGTCCCCTACGTAATACGAATCGCGGAAGCATCATCCCCTAATTCGAATAAAACCGCGCCCTTGATTTTATCATAAACTTGCATCATTCGGTAGAATTCGTTTCTTCGATCGGATTTTTTTAAGTGCGTTGTTTTTTGCGAGTGTAGTGTATTTGTGTGGTGCAGTACGACTTATACATAAGTTCTTTGAGCATTTTTGGAGGTGACGTTCTTTCAATTTTAAATCGGGAAATATTTTTGGTTGAATAACTTCGCCTTTCAACAAGAATTGAGCATTAATGTTGTTTAGAAATGGTGCTCAAATTCTTATGTTTCATTGTAGAAAACTACCATATTCTGATGTAAAAAACAAAACAATCAACCGAATCATTAATCATCATTTATAAACGAAAACAAAAATTTTGACTTTCCATAACACTGTTCTGAATTTTTTCTTTCCTAAAATCTTTTCCAGGAAATAATAGTAAAATAAAAAGAGAATATCGAAATTCAACATTTCTAAGTTAGATTTGATCAACAGTCCATAATGAAGTATAATTCCTACAACTCGTCCGAATAATTCTTTTTAATTGTCCAGATTTTTTCCTGTATAATTTTCCACGAACTTATCGAACAAAAGAAAAACTGAGTCATTCGATTATCTCGTTCTTGTTGTCAGTTATGATCAAGAGTTAATACGAAATCTAAATTTTCCGACTTTCCTCTGTAATTTCCAGAAATTCTAAGAATCTTTCTGTTTACCTCAAAGAAGGATTGAACACTTTCATCTTTCGATTCGTGATCTTGAAATCATAATATATTGCCATTTTGTTTTTCACGAATTTTCCAGTTAGCTTTTCTAACTTTTCCGCTCATAAAAGTTTGATTCGAAGTATGGCACTAAAAATAGCCGAACGCTTAGCCGTTCTCAAGTGATTTGTTCATATAAATGAGGAAAATAAGTGAATGATAATTATTTCACAAAATTAGAGAACTCTAAGTTGTATCTTAGTCTACTAGGGTGAGTTGATTAGTCAGATAAAAACAACAAGAATTCATTTATATTGCATCATAACCTCTTTTTGAAGCTCTATACTTGCTTAGGCGATGCTAGAAATTTTTGATGCTCTCTTTGTCGTAGTGTTCTTCAAGGTCCTCGAAATACGCTTTTGTTTCGGAGCCTTCCGAATCCCTTGAACATCTCCATCCTCCAAGCTATATTTTCATATTTGAAAACAAATTGAAATCACTGGGAGCTAGTCAGTAGAATATGATGGATGAGTTACCAATTCATATAGTAACTCCACCAGCTTAGCTGTTCCAATGATGGAAAAATGGACAGGAGCGTTACCGTGGAAAAAAATTTTTCTTCTTGGCATGATGTTGCCGGCTTTTTTAAATCACCTTTCCAATTGGTCTAACAGTGATGCATGGTACTGTCTTTCTTCTTTGAGAAAATGAATATATTGCCTTCTTCGTCCCAGAGACGGTGGCATCGACAAGCCGGTCGATGAAACCATCAGGACATTCTTGGGTGCACTACCACCAGCATCCATCCACTGTTTGGATTGCTGCTTCATCTTAGTCGAGTAGAAATGAATTTATGTTTCATCTTCTGTGATAAAAAAAACGCAGAAAGTCATGTGGGTTTCGTTCAAAATGCCGAAAATTAGTCTGGAAAAGTTTCACCCTTCCTTATCTTTGGTCAATTATCAACTTGTCATAGCATTCTCATGTACAAATGCTCCTGAAGGATGTTGAGAACTTGTTCGAAGAAGATGAATCAACATAATATCATTGACTTTCGTGATCACTTCCGGAATTATTACCTCAATCCTCGTCCAGGGTGGGGTGCTTGTTCTGCCACAACGAAAGTCAGTAAACCAGTTCTAAATCATATCAACTTATGCAGTAGTTATCAAGAGATTCTTTGGTTTGCATGATTATTTTCTATGAAGGGTAATATTTGATCTATTAGAACTCCATTTTAACAAAGCAGGAGCAACCCATCACTTGGCCACTCGAGTTACAGTCTTGGGATTCAACGGGCCTGCAACTCGGGTTTGAATTCTCCTGGAGACAATGATGGAAAATAACTGGTGCTTGAACCTGAAGGTACGAGACCACTGGTTGAGCCTCACAGGTCTCAGGCATTCTCGACTTACTATTGTGGACCTTCCACTGCAAGAGCCAAGCCGTGACCTCAAAGTCTCCAGGCCAGACATGATAGTTTCGTTAGCCATCAGAGCAGTGTCACGTCAGAAATCACCTGAATATCTTGGAATTGATCGGGGACCTTCATGAAGAGTATGTGAGCAAGAGATAGAAGTCATGTGCAGCTGAGCACATTATTAACATTGATGGGATCTAACAAACTGAAGCTACCTGAGCCACTCACAAAGCTTATAACCTCTACAAAAAGGATGAAGCTTTTAGGTGAAATTTAGCACAGAGTGGGCAACAATAGATCACTGATTTGCAGGCGCAGGGCTGTCAATCAGCTCACACTCAATTTTAATATCTATCTATCAAAGTCATCCGATTTGATTAGTTGTCAAATTAATACTGAATAACAAATCATCATGAAAGCACATTCAAGACATCATCAAAACATCCAAGGCATCATCAAAACATCCACTTCATTCATTTCCACCTGACTTTTCAATTCGCTCTCGTATATCATTGTCTCTTCATAACGCTGTTTTTAGTGAAACGCGCGTCGAAATTTGAAGAATTTCGGTTTGTACAAAGGTTACTAAGTTTTCTTTTCTATTCAACCTTGAGAATGGAATTTATGTGAGCAAAAATGCTCAGATCAATCATTTCATAGAGTCTTTCCTGAATTTTTTTTGAGGAAAACAAGGGACAATTATTCACTAAACTAGTAACCTTATACTCGTGCTCGTAATGAAAAGTTGAAATCATTCTTGAGTTAACACAAAAAGCTGAATTAAAGCTTCAGGAAAGAAGAAAAACTGAACACAAAAAAGTGCTGAACAAAACTTTATCCTATACGAACTGACATTGAATCAACTCTTTTTTATGAACTGTTGTCGAAAAACCAAAAGTCGGTTAGACCAGCTTACCAAAATGTGGATTGTTGAAAAAACATTTGACAGAAGTGTAGTCGACGTGGCATTGGCCCTGTTTTCAAAGATATTTCCAACTAAACTATTGCTTTGATCATAACAGCAAAATTATGTTCAACGCTTCCGTAATAAGCTTATATTCACACAAATTTTCTCAAAACGAAAACAAAAATTTGGATCAACAATAATCTAAATGAACAAAGCAGTTCAGAAATGCAAACAAAAAATTTTTCTGCGAAAACATCAATTTCTAAGGAATAGATGTTTGTTTGAAAGTCACAATTTTATTCGGAATTTCATCGTCTGGATGGAGGGCTATCATTCCTTCAGTTTCAATGATAAAATGTTAATGAATGTAGATATAACTCGTAACTGCAAGTGAAAAAGATCACGACTTTCCTATTTCCAAGGTCAACTTTAACGGTTACCTTCTCTAAAGATGACTTATCAAGGTTATGTTCCGAAGGTGACCTCCATAGACCTTCGTTTATAGAGACGAAAAACACTGAAATTTCAAAATTCAAGTGGAGTTAGTTACGCAATAAGTCTGTTCCGAATTTGTCATCGAATCAGAACCAATATTAAAGAATCCAAACTATCAAATCCAATATACAAATATTTTCGCTCAAATTCAGACTAGTCTCACCCAAAACAAATGAATGAAACCTTTATTAATTCAAGTGAAATAACACCATTCTCATTTTAGCCTGCCTATAATACGGCGTGAGGTCATATATTTATAAAAATAGATCAGCGAGCAGCCTCGTCTGAAACATTAGAATAATCGAACCAGTTGATAATTTATACGTAAATAAAATTAATCTCTTTTTTGCAGGCTCAAAGAACACTTGTCGAATCAGAAGACGCAAATCGCGACAGCTCTAGAAACTATAGAGAACTGTCTGTCGAGAATTTCTGACAAGAAGGTAAACCTAGAAGAATTGAAAGAAGAAGCAGAATCTTTCTACGTCTACGATCATAATACGTCGTTAACGGAAAACTCGATTTCGGATCTGCGCACCAGAATAGAATCTGAAGTGCAATCCACGAAAATTTTATCCCAGGATATCAAGGAACTATACAGAGCTCAAGGTCTTCTTCCATCCGACATCGCTCAAGAACTAAATCAATTAGAACTCGTCGGCGAAACAGTCCTCAATATCATGGAAGAGAAAGACAGGGAATTCAAGAAAGCCCGCACCGTCCGTACGGACTATTTGAACGACGTCGAAGAGGTTCAATCTTGGATCAAAGACGCCGAGCTGAAGATTCAAGATAGAAGCATCGAACCCCAAATTCTGCACGAGTATCTACAGAAGGTGCAGGGGGAGATATCTGGAGTCGGGGACCGTCTGGAAAAGCTTACCAAAAACGGAAAAACAATTGCAGATAAGACTAAGGACGACAAGGAAAAACAAGTGATTCTGTCTACCATTACGGAACTCACGGAGCAGTTGCAACAGGTTAAGAGCTGGTTGGACGAGAAAAGGCAACAGGTTAATGAAATATTAGACTCTTGGGATCGCTTTTTGGCGCTCCATCGCGCTGTGATGTCCTGGGTGGAGGAGAAGAAAGTCTTCCTTCAGGAATCTCTGCATCTGAGTACGCTCCAAGAGGCTAAACAGAAATTACATGATTATAACGTGAGTATATGATTATTTTCATTTCGTGATCTTCTTGTATTGAAAATCATTGCTGGACTGGGCTTTTAAATATGCGTTTGGTCCAGCAGGTAAATACAAATTGTGAAAATTCAAGTTTTGGAAAAACTCTAATGGAAAAATAGTACATTGAGATAAAATCTATACTTATAGTTTTGCCTTTCATTAATGAAGCTTTAAAGTATTCAATCACTTTCAACTTGCCTTTCAGAACGCCGTGAAAAGTTGCAAAGTAGCAACTAAGAACCTCAGTGAAATGGTGAAAGAACTGGAAAGCATCGGCAACGTAACTAGCGTGGGAGACTTACCGAAAAAAATGGAACAAGCCGAAGAAGCTAAGACTGAAGTCGAGGCTCAAATCCTTGAAAGAGTGAGAACAATTATTTAATCATTTTTCTTCACCTTTGTTGAATTGTGTATTTTTGTAGAATGGACTACTACAAGAAACATCTGAGGAATGGGAGCAGTGTGAGAGGAAAATGAGAGACGTCAAGAACTGGATCGAAAAGACCAGAACTGCTCTGGATTCTCAACAGAACAAGAAGAAGGCGCTAAGAGACCAGCATGCTCTCAGGGAGAAGATGTTGGCTGATATACACATTCAGAAAACAAAGATATCGTTGTCTGTTGAGAAGCTGCAGGTTTGTAACAAAATAACGGTTTCTTTTTTATCCAAATCTTCTTTGTCAATACTTTTACATCCTTTCTATTAGACCTTGTGGAGTATATGTTTATTCGAAATTCCCTCACAGAAGAATGTCTCGTTCGTTTCACTTCCTCCTTGTATTATAAAATTTCGTTACAGCTTCATTTCCGAGCTGGCATCAGTGGCGAAGCCAACATCACCGAAACGGCTCAAGAACTCCTGGATAAACTCGACAGCTTGAACGAGACCATAAACCAAGAAACTCTACAGCTGGAAACCGCCATCGCGCAAGTAGATCAGTACCAAGAGGAAGTCCAGCAGCTTCGCCAACAGATCGTTCAGGTAGAACAGCAGCTTAGAACGGCTATGGCACCCGTCCATCTGGCTGACGACAAAGACGAAGCCCTCAGAGAACAACAGGTAGGTCGTTTTCTTGTGGAATAACATGATATACCGTTAGAATAGATGGGGTGGCATGAACTGTTGGTGATGTTTAGAATTGTGGTGATTCTTCTTACTTCTTAATAACAAATATATGTCTGTTCATTCATTCATTCGTTCATTCATCACTCAGGGGCGCGAGTGAAGTGAATTTAGAGCAGAAAATCCCATAAACTTTCTCTGAATTCATTTACACAATGATGCTGTTTCAATTAAGATGACCTTAGGAAATTTCAACAGCAGCAGCTCATGCCACTCTCATCCCAAGCAAAAAGCACTGCAGTCGCCATTTAGAGTCCGTCGAAGCATAAAAAAGCTTCAGTTGATTCGTGACGGTACTTCCAGATGATATCGTCGCGCGAACAGTGTAAATTTATTGGAAACATTTTGATGTTAACAGCGAAATGTCAAGATGACTGGCGTGTCAGTTCGTCATCAAGGTGTTTCCATCCTCGACCCTCCGCCTTGCAGCTGGGGATTGTGTTTGTATCAGTACGGGCTCTTTTTTGGTGCTTTGATAGTTCTTGGAAATATTTCTTTTTGTAATTTACTCATATTCATTTATTTGGTTTATTCTTGAAGTCTTCACAATCAAGGCTTCAAAGGAAATACACTTTTAATCTAACTATAGCTATATGGAAACATGTTGAAGCTCTCCAGTTCATGAAGCACCTCAGACCGTCTATTCTTGATAGAGTTTTTTGCCTTTCTCCTACAAGAATCTGGGATGACGCTTTTAGCAAAAAACTGAGGACTCAAGGCAAACAACAGATCTCAGCTGAAATATTCAGGGTGAGATCGCCTATGGACGAAAATAAGATAACGATTCTTTATATAAAAGCTGGAAGGTATGATTATCCACCATTTGGCAGCTGACTTCTTTTTGGATTGTACCTTCATGGCAGATGTCTTTGGGAGCAAGTAATCCTTTGAAAAATTACTGGAATGGATGAAAAAAGAGTTTAATCTAGCCCGAGTCTAGCTGCTCGGTGTCACATAGAAGGAACCTAACCTAACTTTTATAATTTAGGATTCTTCATGTCCACTGTCAGTACGAAACTTGATACCAATTTAGGTCACCAGGACATCTCAACAGGCAATGAAGAATATAGTATATGTATAGAATGAAAAATTCTGAGAAAAAAGGGCCCTTTTCTTCATAACCTAAAAATTCTTGAAATTGAAAACTACGGTTTTTCACAAAAGAAAAAATACTAAAGTTCGCAGAAAATATATTGAATCAAAGGGTTTCAGGAATTACAAAGGTCGATTTATTCTATTTTATATTGGTCGCAGTATTACTCTACGAAATATTATGTACTAACGGAATGGGTTACTTTTGTTAATTTTATGGGTTTATCAGGAAAAAAAGGAGGTGCACTCCTGAAAAAATATCAATTCATCGATTATGTTGACAGTTTGACACCACAATTCATGTAGCTCAGTTTGTTCAACTTCATTCCAAAATTTGAGAAAAATATCTAAAAAATGGCAGAAGCTTTAGAAAAAAAAAAAAATATCGAAATTTCAACACCTTGTAGATCCGTAACGAAGCCTTCAGCGATCAAAGTTCATTTTAAACTTTACTCATAAAATCAATCAAAGAATCACCCCCATTCTCTTTGTACATTATATTTAGAATCCCTATATATCAAAAAAACATCGTGATCTGACTATTTTTGTTTTTACCGTACTTCTTCAAAATTAAACGTTCTGTATATTGTTGTAAATGTACCCCACATCTAGACAAAATACGTTTTTCAAAATAAGTAGACGTTGAGCATTTTGAGATTGTACAATTTGTACAACTGTATCTTAATTTAAATTCACAAATTGTAAAATTGATAGAAATATCGAAATAGCTATCACGTTTGTTAATTAAATATGTTCCAACTATTTTTGTGATATATTACAAAGTAAACCAAAGTCACTCAATATCATTCTTAATTTTTTTCGCTAAAAGTATAGAGAGAACTAGAACTCCATTTTTAAAATTTAAATATATATTTCTTCAATTCAAGTAGATTTTATATCATGGCAAAATTGGCGAATATTGAATTGAAACGTACGAGCGCGACGCAAGCGGGTGCGGAGTGGAGATCTTTGCGTTATCGCTTATACCTGATCTCGAATGGAAAATATCATTAGGTCACTCAACTTTCTGAGATTTAGTGTTTCAAGTTCATCTCTGAATATTTAAAATTAAAAATCGTTACTGTAGGGCTATTTGTCGAAATATTACAGCTAATGTCCTCAAAAAAATTGACAACTCGAAAACTTTCAAATTTGTTTTATTTCTGTCATGGATTATATCTATACCAAGTTGCAAGTTACAAAGCGATAATTTGCAAGAAAAACGGCAAAAACAAATATAGTTCATAATTTTTCTGGATAGATCTAAATCGATCAATCTCTTTGATGCCTATATATTTTCGATTTCAAATCATCAAGCTTCATTTTTTCAATTTTACGAGGTCAGCTTTCATGCGACTATATTTTTGTGGTTTGTGTGAAGATTTTCTTGAAATTATACATTGAAAATATTCATTGAACTAAAATTAAACGAAAAACTGCGTGAATAATGATTTAGTTTCCAAGAACTATTATAGCAAAACATTTAATTCTTGTTTGCTTCATTTATGCTTTTGCTTTATCACCATTTTCATATGAGTATGTTAATTTTAGGGGCATTATCACTATTAATTTTTCATCTGGATATGTGTTCACGAGCTGCCTCTCTTTCTAGCCGACTTTAACGCATCACCCTCACGCATTTCATACTTTTCCGTTCATAATAAAACAAACAAAGAAGGTAGTCTCATTGAACACGATCTATCTCCTCCAACATTTTGCTTTTGTGCGATTTCTATCATGTGACTTCATTTTGTCCTTATTCATTTTGTTGTTATTCGTTTCGCTGCATCCTTCTCGATCCTCTCACGGCGTTCAGATGTTCAAAGACCGTCTACGCGCTCTGCAGAGTAAGATTTCCGCTCGCAACGAGCGGATTAAACTTATTGTACAGAGAGGCATGCCGGACTCGGACCATCTAGACACCTAGTCTATCCCAGTACCCGACGTCTCCCGAATTGACCAATCACCGACCTTGACCCTAACACCTGATACGACGACATCGCGTCGACCATCTTGCATCGCGAAAATGTCATTTTACGCGTTTACTGATGAGACTTTTTCATTGTCGCGCATACAGGCGTCAAGAATGCAGGACTGTCAACAGCGGATCAAATTATTGACGATGGCCATACAACGTATGGATCCTTACAACACCACTGAAGTACCTGCGTCGTCCATGTCCACTCTGGACGCTAGTTATGCGGACATTGCTGCAGGACGTTCCAAATCTACAGAAAGATACGCTGCAGACAACAGCAGAGCTCATGACCCAATAAAAATACCACACTTAGACCAACCAATGACGAATCAAACTAAAACAGTTAACGAATCCCAAAAAACGACCATTTCTGTTGTTACCCCAAGTAACGAACCAGAAATTTTAGTCGAACATCATCCCCAAGAATCAGCGCTCATTCCTCCAAAGGAATCTAAAATGAAGAAGCTAGAAATGCCTAGAAAAAGTAGATCTCCTAGAAGAAGAGGCATAGTTAAAGAAAAGAAAATAGATTTAGATACGCCAGCTTCTAGTTTACCCAAACTCGAATTACCAGAAGAAGACAACGAATTTAAAATTGAAGTAACTCACAAGGAACCTACCAGATTCCGATCCCCAAGTCCGATGTGGAAACCTGGTTCAATACCATATGCAGATGTCCTCAAAGGGCTTCATCCCTCTGAAAACACTAGTACAACGATCGAAAATGTTATTCCCATAGATGCAGAAAATCAGCAGCAATCAATTGTACCACCAAACCAAAACGATTCCATAACCAGTACTTCTCTCGATATATCAACCAGACAACACTCTGAATCTCGTGTTGCCCAAAATGCACTTTGGAACACGCAACCAGTTGCAAGCAATTATACAACAACTCAACTTCCACAACTGACACCATTCAGTGCAAATATTAACTATTATAACAACGTCCCACAGAGTGCAACTTACTATAACTATATACCTGTGCCAGAAATGTTTGGTTTTGTAGCTTCAGGTCAACAACTGATCAATTCTGGCCTAGGTACTTACCATACATCAACGCAGTGTGCAACAGAAACATCTACAGTTTACGGAAATGATATATACGAAACAAGATTTACCACCTCCCGAAACGAAGAAGACATTGGACATATAGAACAAAGTACTGAAAATCTGGAAAAGACTGAGGAGTCCCAAAAATTGTTAGAAGTTAAAAAAGACGAAGAGAGAACCGAAATCAGAGAAACTACACCCAGTAAAACTTTTTCATACGCTCACATATTATCTCAAGGCCTCGATAAACCTTTCCAGCCATCCAGCACAGCGATATCGATGCCGAAAGATAAATCTCCAAAGTCTGGACTAGATTCCAGACCTAAGGATGAAAAGACTGATCTAATATACGCTAACAAGGGTGAAAGAAGTACCCCCTATGTTGACGGTGCACAACATAGTTCTAGCCGAAAACCTGATCGAAAACGTCGCAACGAAAAAAATACTCCACTTCCTAGGTACACTGAAGAGCTTATTGGAGGAAATAGAGAAGCATCTGCTACGCCGTCCAAAGAGTCGAAGAGTCCAGAAGAGAAGAATCCTCACGGTACTCATGAAAAGAGAATCAGAAAAGGTAAGAAGATTAGAGAAATGACTGAAGATGAAATTGAACACGATACAAAAATAATAGATATAAAGGCAGAGCTGAAAGCTGAGGTTGCTCAAAATGACCAGAATCTAAATTCGATTAGCTCTCGAAATATAATTGAGAACTCTACCTCACAGAAGAAGAATGGAAAACAAAAGAAACAAACACAAACACAAATAAACAAAGAGGAAATTGAAGCTATTCTTACAGAAGAAAATCGTGAATCAAGGGCAAATGAAAAGGATCAACCACAAAAGAAGATAAAACCTAAAAAGATTATTGAAGAAACAAAGATTCATCAAGAAACTGATGTGGTCCAACATGAAGACAATCTCGAACTTTCTTCTCATCCGAAATCACTCCAAGAAAATGAACAACGAAAGGAAAAGGATAAGAAGCAAAGGAAATCAAAGCAAATCGAAAGTAGTATATTAAATGTGGAAAATCAAGATATGCAAAATAACCAAAAACCTAATATTCCAGCTGAAAAATTACCTTCTTCAATAATCGAAGAAAATAAAACACGAAAGAAAGATAAGAAACCCAAAATGGAAATCGAAAGTAGTATATTAAATGTGGAAAACCAAGATATGCAAAATAACCAAAAAGAAATTAAAATACCAAAGAAGGTTAAGAAACCAAGAATGAAAACAGCAACAGATATTCAAAATGAAGAAAATGTTGAAATAATTTCTTCGAAAATCACAATTGAAGGAAGAAAAACAGAGACGAAGAATAAGAAAAATAAAACTCTGAGACAGAACGAAGCAGAGGCAGAAAAGGATAGCATCCAACAATTAGGTTATTCACAAAATGAAGAAGCTCCAAAGACATCTTCATCCCAAGATGTCGTTGAAATAAATGAAACACAGAAGAAGAGTAAGAAGCAGAAAAAACAAAAACAGAAAGAAATAGCATTAGAGAAAGAAAATCACCTCGAAAATATTTCCCAAACAATCACGTCTCATAGCACTGTTGGATTAAGTGAGACAGACAAAGGAGATACACAGAAAAAACCTAAAAAGAAGAAAACCAATGTTTTAGAAGTGGAAATCAACCAGAACGAAGATCTTGTCAAAGTAGCTCCTTCCCAAGATCAAATTGAAACAACAAAGAGAAAGACTAAGGAGCATAAGTCTAAAGAAATTAATATTTTGGAAGAAAAAACAAGTCAAGAAAGTTTAGTTATTCAGAGCGAAGGAACTGTAGAATTATGTGCTTCCCAAAACGAAGTTGAAAGAAATGAAAAACAGAAGAAGAGTAAAAAACAGAAAAAACCCAAACACAAGAAGGTAAGTATATTAGAAAATGGAAATATCAAAACGAGGATTCAACTACTTATCATAGTGCCAATGAAGAAAGTGAAAAAAGTGAGAGTCAAGAAATGGGAAAAATAGAGGAAACTGAAGTATCAGTCATAGAAATAAATAAAGAAAAAGATGATTTCAAAAATGTTGACAAACTTAATTTAACTGCTTCCCAAAATACTGTTGAAGGAAGCACGGAAGAAATGAAAGGTAAGAATTTAGTGCTTCAAAATGGAGAAAATTATGAATTGCTCCGCCGCGCTGTGAACACAACTGAGACACAAAAGAAAAAAAATAAAAAACCGAAGATGCCAAAACGGAAAGAACCAGAGACTAAACCTCACCAGGAGATAGAAATCACCTCACAAAATGAAGAAGAAAATATTCAATCAATTCCTACTCGAATATTGATTGAGGATATCGAAACGCAAGAGCAAGAAATTCTGAACGAAGATATATCAAAAGTGGTAGACAAAAATATCACAAAAATAGCAACTGAGCAAATGGAAAATATTACACGACTTGAAGATACCGTTGAATTGAAATCTGTCGAGAATGAAACTGATAAAGGCGAAACAGAAAAGAAAAAAAAGAAGAAGAAGAAACAGAAAAAAGTGGAAAAAGAAACTCATGAAGACGAAAAAATTGATGATGAATCTACCCATAAAAATGAAGCAGATCATGGCAAAATTACTGAAAAAGTCAAGCATATAAAAGAAAATTATGAAAATCCCATCCAAGATGCAGAAATTGTCCAGATAAAAGAAACTCAGGATCAAATCGTAGAGAAAGAACAAACAGAAGCTCTTAAGAAGAAAAAATCAAGTCGCAAAAATAAATCAAAACAGTTGGGTCATTCAATATCCGAAACAAAATATTTCATTGAGAGTGAAAGAAATGAGCAAACTATAATTTCTGAAAGTGCTGAAGAAATAACTCCAAAAAAGGTTATAAATACTGAAATTGAAAACATAGAACATGAAGAACCGAATGATCTCATCCACCAATCAAAAGTCTCCAAGAAAGACGAGACGGAAGAACCGAATTCGCAAGAATTGAAAGAACTTGTGCAAAAAGTAGAAGTTACTCAAAATAAATGCGAAACCTTCAAGGTTGAGAAGATAAAAGACTCACCACAAGACGATCACAATGTCACCATAAAAACCCAGAAATTGCAGACTCAGAATGGAGATGGTGTAACCAAGATAACTCTGATAACTCATGAAGAAATCAGAACTAAACCTGTTATATCGCTCAAAATGCAATTACCCACTCGTAAGGAAGAGTCTTTGGATGAACAATTCGAAAAAATCACTGCAGACGATATAGAAGAAGCTATATTCGGATCAGTAAAGGATAGAAGAAGGATAAGAGTGGAAACTGTTGTAGAGAAAGAAGAAATTCATACTAAATACAGTACAGATACGCAAGAGAAGAAAAACCGTATTCCCTTAGAGCACCTTCTTCAGTCTGAAGATACACCAAACGCTGATTCCTCAGTACCACAGTATCCACATGGCGAAGTTGATTTACTTGCCAGATCAGATTCTATCGTCGATCAAGAAATCACAGATATGAAAGACATCATCGGCATTCTGAAATTCAAAGAAAAGAGTTCTTCAGCTTCAGAAAGTTCGAAACGCGATGAAATTGAACAAACTGTAGTTAGCCATGAAACATCTGAATCTGAATACTCCGGTACACAGGTTGAAACTATTAACGTAGCAGAAAGTAACGATATAATCAATTCGAATGAAAAACAATTATACACTTCAAATATTCTAGCTACAGAAGATCATTCAGTTATTCTAGCCGATACAACCTCAGAAGAAGTAGTAAAATTGTTGCCAACAGTTAATAATGAAGTTGTGATAGATCAAGGGATCGGTAATGAATCAAATTCCAGGAAAGATTATGCTGGTTTACCGATAGATAACACCTTTGACATCTTCGAAATATTGGACGAACCTTTGGAGTTATCCGATGAGGAGTCACCAACTGTTGCAGGCACAATCAAAATTGATCTCACCCAAAATGATGAATCAATATGTGTTGTAAATGAAAATATACCAGGGAAGGATCAACCAATACTCTATGAAAGAAAGATGGATGAAAAATTGGCCGCAAATGGAACCGAACCAGTCATTGATACCTTCGATAACTCTCCAGAGTTGAAAAATGATACACCTAGCGCTGATTCCTCAGTACCACAGTATGCACACGGCGAAGTTGATTTACTTGCCAGATCAGATTCTATCGTCGATCAAGAAATAACAGATATGAAAGACATTATCGACATTCTGAAATCCAAAGAAAAGAGTTCTTCAGCTTCAGAAAGTTCGAAACACGATGAAACAAGAATTGAACAAACTGTAGTAGGCCATGAAACATCTGAATCTGAATACTCCGGTACACAGGTTGAAACTATTAACGTAGCAGAAAGTAACGATATAATTAATTCGAATGAAGAACAATTATACACTTCAAATATTCTAGCTACAGAAGATCACTCAGTTATTCTAGCCGATACAACCTCGGAAGAAGTAGTAAAATTGTTGCCAACAGTTAATAATGAAGTTGTGATAGATCAAGGGATCAGTAATGAATCAAATTCCAGGAAAGATTATGCTGGATTACCGATAGATAACACCTTTGACATCTTCGATATATTGGACGAACCTTTGGAGTTATCCGATGAGGAATCACCAACTGGTGCAGGCACAATCAAAATTGACCTCACCCAAAATGATGAATCAATATGTATTGTAAATGAAAATATACCAGGGGAGGATCGACCAATACTTTATGAAAGAAAGGTGGATGGAAAATTGGCCGTAAATGGAACCGAACCAGTCATTGATACCATCGATAACTCCCCAGAGTTGAAAAATGATGCCAACAAGATCAAGAATAAAGAATATGCAGGATTACCAATCGATAAAAGCATCGATATTTTCGACATTTTGGACGAAGCGCTAGATTTGTCTGCTGAAGATGAAGAAGCTGATGATTATCATAAGAATCTTGAAGCACTTGGCGATGCAACAAAACAATTTGATGCAGACTTGGATAAGTCAAAGGGTATCCACGAAGATAAGGATGGTTCCAGTTCAAAGAAAGCATATGCAGGACTACCAATCGATCCATCCCTCAGCATTCTAGATATTTTAGATGAACCAATAGAACTACCGGATGAAGAAGAAGAAAAAGTTAATACAAATATCCAAAGCATCATTGATTTGAGTTATGAGGATAAAGCCAGTCCTAAGAATGAAATTGTTGTTCCTATCGAAAGTACTATTGAATCTTTCGAAATTTTGGACAAACCTAGGTCCACAGAGAAAACTATTGAACCAGAATTAGATGATCTGATTGCTGGGAATCCTCCACAGCTAGAAATTGAAAGTAGTCAAGTTGAGAAGATGCAGCTAAAAGTAATATCAGCAGACTTGGAAAGCTTGATTGCGAGTGACCAAGAATTTACAATTGTCAGAGTAGAATCTGAATCGACTGTAACTGGAGGCAAAGGAGATACGTTGGGGGTTCCGAATGACCAAACTAAGAAACGAAAGAAAAAATCTGTTTCTTTTGGAACAACAGATTTGATTCCATTGGAACCAGAACAGCAATTGGAAACAGAGATAGTAATGCTTGACTGTGTTTCACCTAATGAGGAAGTTCTGGAAAAACCGTCTGTAGAAGTTGTCGAGGAAAACAACTTGGTTTTAGATGAGAGTTTATGCAAAGATAAGAAAGTTGAGAGTAAGAAGACAAAGAAGAAAAAGAATTCAAGTAAAGTTAAAGAAAATAACGTTCTTGAATTTCAGTCAACCAATATTGATATTGGTGCTCCAAAAGAAGATGATGGTACATTAATAAGAATTAAAGACATAAAGGAGAAAAATGCCATGACTTATTCAGAAGCAACCAGAAAAGCTATAGAGAAGGAAGGCAGTGTTCTTCAAAAAGACAACCAGTTGATGGATGAATCTTTCATAAAAATAAATAAATCAGGAGAAGAAATACTAGAAAAAGATAACAGCGAACAGCGAACTATTGAAAAAACACTTCCAATAACTACAAGAGAGGTGGAAACCATTAACCAAACAGAAACAATAAACGCCAACATCAAAGGAACAATAGCCATGAACGAGAATGATGAACTAGAAAAATCTAAAAAATCAAAGAAGAAAAACAAAAAGAATAAAAAGAGTTTCTCTGAAGTAGAGTCGATTGCAGATGACTGTGCAATATCAAAAGTGGTTACTGAAGTGGTTACTACATCCATCGAGAGCGATGTTCAGAAATTCAATATAAACAGACAACAAAATCAGCTCACAACTGAGGAAAAAGAAATTACAACTCGTAAGGTTTTGGATGATGAAACTAGTACGATAATCGTAAGTCCAAATGGAACTGATGAAAGTTTGAAAGAAACCGAAACGAAGAAAGAAGCCTCAGGAGGAAATGAAGAGTATATGCACCAAGAACTGCCAACCATATTGAAGGAACCCCAAAAATCTATCGGTTTCGAAATCATAGCTAACGAGGTTTTGAAGAGCCCTACTTCTCCAATGTCTGAATCTTCAGGTTTCGAAATAATTGATGCAGAAATGTGTGAAAATGATCAAGAGCTGAGATGTGAGGTGCAATCCGAAAGAAATGAAATTATTTCTCTTCAAAAAGAAGAATATAAACCTATTGGCTTCGAAATTATTACCAGCGAAATACTGGGGAGCTCTGACCCAGCAGAACATACTTCAGTTGCCTTAGGTTTCGAAGGTATTGCTGCTGAATTAGAAGAAAATCTAGAAGATATGAAAAAGGAACAACCAGTAGTACCAACTGTCATTTCACAAGACACTATACCAAATATAGAAATTGGATGGAAATATCAAGTAGAAAACGATCAACAAGCAATTACATGGAATCTTCAAAATGAAATTAAATATTTTGAATATATGTTGGACGAAAAATACATAAAATATCAGATTAAAAACTCGAGAAATCAGAGTATGAATATTTCAGTAAGACACAATCTAAAATACCCACTGAACATAAACCTACTTCTAAGAATTATCAAGAATATGAAGATATTATAAAGTTGATTGGTTATGACGTTGTTAGTTTGAGAAAAGCTGAAACTAGTTGGTATGAAACGATGAACAAAAAAGCTGTAGGTACTGAAGAGGAATCGATCGAATCAAGTAAAAAATGTGAAACTGTGTCTAAACGCGAGGAAGAAGGTAAACCAACAATATCCTTACATCCTGATACAGGAAAGGAAGAAGTTTATTACCATCCTGGTCAATATCAAGATTTAATAAACCTTGTTAACTACAATTTACCACAATTATGGCAGAGTGAAATTCAGTGGTATGCTCTAAAAAGTAAAGAATCTAGATTGAAAGAATTCGAGAGAAGTCAAGAAGTTGAAAACGAAGACAAAAAGAAATCAACAGGAATAGTCATTGAATCTAGACCGGAGAAAAACTTAGTTGTAGTGATTCCACAAACCAAAGAGGAAACGCTAGAAATAACCTACACGCCTGAAGCACAAAATGAAAGTGTAGTAGAAGCTATTGTAGATGAACCAATTTGTACAAATGAGTACTTGGAAGAAAAAGAAAATCCAAATATTGTAAAAGTAGAAGCAAATGATTCAAAACCTATCATAGAAGAAATAAATATTCAAGAAACAGCAGAAGGTGATAATATTGAATTAAAAGAAGAACCACATGGTAGTTTCTTCATGTCTAATCTTAACCCGAACGCTGCTGAGTTCGTTCCAGGTTCCAGAAGTGAAAAACTGATCGAATCCTTCCAAAAAGATGAAAACTTTGAAGAGAAAGTCATTCCCAAATGGAGTGAAGCTAACACCGAATTTTCCTACGAGGACCAATCAACTCAAGCTTGGGTTGATCAGATCCTTGAAGAAACTGAAACTCTGCCGTCTGAAATTATTACCCAATTTCAGAAAAATTTAGAAGATAACATCGTTAGATCTTTTTCAGAAGAAGGAAAGACGAAAAATGAGCAACCAGTAATAGTTGAAGATTATTCGCAAATAGTTGAAGAAGTAGCTCCTAATTACGAGATTAGAGATCTAGAACCAACGATTATTGGGGAACTAAATGGAAGCAAGAAAAAGAAGAAGGAAAAGGCAAAAAAGCCACAACCAAAACATTCAGAAGAGACTACCGAATTCAGCAAGCATATAGAAATCACCACTGATGTGCATACTAATGATGAGTTGAGTACAATTGAAAAATCTGAAGAGTTCTCTGATGAACAAGTATCTTCTGTAAAACTGCAGAATGAAGAAGAAAATGACGAATTGAAAAACAATGAAACGTATCAATCTCCTCAACATGATAATTCCATCATGGAAGAAGTTGAATCAAAAGACCAAATTACTGGGAAAATAGAGAAAATGATAGAGGAATCTGCTTGTATTGACGAAGAAAAACCTGAAAAGATCAAGAAAACTAAGAAAAATAAGAAACGCAAAGATCTGGATAAGAGTGTCGAAAAAAGTGACGCTAACGTGAAAATTGCTGGCGAAAAACGTCAAACACTTGTGGAAAATAATCATCTTACGAATAGTTCTTGGGCAAACATTGTAAAAAGCAAGAAGACTGGAAGTAATATTGAAATAACTAGCTCTTTCATCAGTGGTGAAAGAATTCAAGAATGTGAGAAACCCGAAAGCAAATCAGAAACACTTTCTGAGAAACGTGAAGAAATCAGTAAGATTTCAGCTACACCATCTGAAGCATTAATAATTAACGAACAATCCGAAAAACCCAGTTCTGAAGAAAGTACGAAAACCAAAAAGAATAAGAAGAAAAAATCAAAGACTCGTAATTCCCAGAATGAAACACCCAAACATGATGAGAGCCAGTCGAACAGAGAGAACCGAAGTTGTTCTCCAGCAAAATCGAAGATATCAATGTCAGAAGAGATAGCTGACAGCAAAAATGACAACCGAGAACTAGCTGTCGAAATTTGTCAAAATATTCCGACAAAAGTAAATGTTTGGGAATCTTTGAAACAATCGGATAAAACTTATGCGGAAGTTGTAGCGAAAAATTTACAAGAAGTTTCATCAAAACCTCATTTGACTCCTGAAGATAATTCTAGTGCTTCCCCCCATCGAGTGGAAACGGAATCCATCGTTCAAATAACTGTTACCGAAAGTGAAAATTTAGAACCAATTGTTCAAACCGACAGTGAAGGTTTCATTGAAGTGAGGAGAAGTAGAAGCCGATCAAATTCGACAGCTTCAAGGAAAAACCAGAAAGATAAATCTAAATCACCTTCTAAATCAGATATGGGCAAGAGGAAACCGAGGAAACGTACCAAAGACGAAACTGGGTCAACTGGATCTACGCAATCCATCAAACATTATAAGGGCTGCTCTTCACCTACCTACTCCACTAATAGCTCTTGCTATGGAGATTCGAGGCCAGTTTCTGCTATCAGTGATGATTTATCCTCAAGTAAAATAGAAGAATCTTTCGTTTCACCAAACGAACAAACTCAACAACAAGAAACGAATAATTTGAAGAAGAAATCTAGAAACAAGAAGAAATTAAATGCCGAAAACGATTCTAATGACCAATCCCCAATTTCGCCGCCTACGGAAGGAGAAATCAAATCAGAAAGTAGTGAACCTCTCGCTCCTTTCGAAGAACACGAGCCATTTGGAGACGGTACGAGGTCACCTACGTTGCCTGAAATTCATTTCGAAAAATCTGAAAACAGTCAATTGAATATCCTTCTTGGTTCACAAAAATCTAGCATCATCAGTACGGAGATTAGATTAGAACCCGAGCTGATGCGTACGATGAGTTTCAATAAGCAGTCAACTGATGATATGAAAGCTATAACGGGTTCTGACGTGATAACAGAAATAGTTGAAGGCATCTGTGAGAAAGTGAGCCAAATTTCCCCAACTGTAGACAGCATTCTGCAAGATCCAAAGCTGAGTTTTTCGTCCAGGGAAGACATTGAGACCACTGAATTAAGGCAACTTTTACAAGAAGCACTACAAACAGTTGGTGATTCTTCAACTGAGAGGGCAATCAATAATAAAGTAGACATCGGCGATGTTTCAATAGAAGAGCCTAAAGATTGTATATCTGATACAGAAAATGAACATATTTGCATAGAAGAAAAAACTCAACAAGTCACCGATACGCCATCTCCAGCAGGGGCCAAACTAATTGACAGCCAACAAGAAGAACAAAAGTCATTAGAAACAGAGGAAAAAATTCACGAAGATTCAGACCAAGAAGGTTTAAGTGAAAGGTCAGTCAGGAGCAAATCTTCAGGAATAGAAGTCTCTATGACTTACAGTCTCGAATCTTCACCGAAAACGGAGGAGTCGGCCGTGAGACAAGCGGGTGATACGTTGAATATTACCGAGAATACAAGTTTGCAAGTCGATTCGTTGAGAACCGACGGAAATTTAGAAGACCTCATTCCGAATTCCATAGATGAGATCGAGAACAACGAATTAGATATGAACAGTTCCTTCGAAACGAACCGACATACACAGAATGTCGACTGCGATCTGGTACATCCTTCGGATTCCGATTTTCAGTTACCTGAAGATCAAATGGCGGAAATCGGTGATTTATCTGAAGTACCTACCGAATCTCTTATACAACTTCATGATTTCTTGAGTCAGATCGACCAGGATGAATCCTATGAGAACCAACAGGAATCTTTGATACCTTCAGAAGTTGGTGGCAAAGAATCTTTATTGATAAATGCCGACACAGAACAAACGATGTCTAAAGATTCTCTGGACTCGAAATCTGCGGAAACCGTATCTTACAACGAAATAAAAGACGTCAGTTCTAATGAAGACGTCGTCAAACCTCTATCTTTGAGTGACAGCGGCTACGAGATTGTCAAAAATAAACCCTTGAAAAAAAATGACACTTTATTTGATACAACAAAAATCGTGTCTAATACACGTGATTCTGGGCGCTCTGTAGGAAAAACTAAGCAGTTTTTGGATGAAGAAATAGCCCATATAAAATCAGAAGAATACTATTCCGCCTCAGAAAAATCAACTTCGAATTCCACCATCGATTCCGAAATACAAGATCTTGGAAAACTTTCTAAGGCTGATATAATATCTGTACCTGCAGATTTGGACCAGGAGGGCAATATTGAAGCTGCAAAGGAAGAAACAATTGAATGCCTTGGGGAAGACCGAATAGAAGTAGAAGAAGGGACAAAAGAAATTTTAGACCTTGACAATTACACTGATGCTCTAGATACTTTAGATGACCAAGAGCATAAGAGTATGGTAGCTGTGAAATCTTCAGTAAAGGCTGAAACGAATACTGAAGATGAAAAATGTGATTTTATACAAATGAATACTGTTGTAATAACAGAGCAAATGATAGCCGATACCAAAAGAAATAATAATCTTAAGTTGACAGAAATGGAACCATTGCCAGAATGTAGTACGAGAGACAAATCAAGCTCAGTCGAAGAAACCAAGACGATAATTACCGAATTTTCTGGTGACAACGAAACTAAAGTGGAAGCTTTAATTACTACTGAAGAGCAACCAGTGAAACCAATACTGCTGGAAATATCAGCAGAAGAATTAGATGATGATGTTATCGAGAAACCTCAAGAAGATGATCAGAGACCGAAAGAAAAGAAAGGAATATGTGCCAAAATCCTTAACTCTTTATCAGGAAAAAACAAGGATAAATCTTCCCCAGTGGAGGAGAAAACTCGAAGCCCACGAAAAAGAATAAGTCGAAATCAAAGAAAACTAAGAAGCAGAAAGAAGCTGAAGATGATTCCAAAGACTCCAAAGATGACAAAACTAAACCATCCGCTAACGATATCAATCAATCGTTTTTGGACCACGAAATCGATCATTCTTCGAGCCAAGGAGCACATTCAGCTTCTAAAGACAATCCACAAAAGCGCACTTTCCTTAAGAATATATTCGGCATAGGAAAATCTGCGAAAGGAAAAGAGAGTTGCTCAACTGAAAGTCCTGACTTGGTTCCTGAAGATTTGATTGTAACAGAAGAACGAGAAGAAAGTGAAAACGTGAATCCAGTTGAGAAAGTACAAGTTACCCCAGACTCTAAAGTATCCAGCAAGAAATCGAAGAAATCTAAGAAAAACAAGCCAGTCGAACCCGAGAAGTGTAAACCAGGAGTTATAGGCAACTTGATGTCGAAAATTTCTGAGGTTATGAACCCTATGAAAAAATGTACATGTACCGAGCAAGACGTAAAACTGCGATGCTTAGCGAATAATTTAGCTCAAGATGGTCCGTTTTGGATTACCAAGTTCGTTTTTGAAGAGGCCGAAATCCTTTGGCACACCGATTTGGCAAAGAGAAGCAAGGAGAAAGCTGCTGGTGATGCTTCTATAAAAAGCTATGATAACGATCCTGACAACGACGATAACGGTTCTTCTAGAGGAGGATCACCTGACCATAGCCAAAACCAAGCGAATAGAAGAAACCTAGATGGAAGCAGTTATAAAATATATTCTCTTCCAGGAAGAGTTGCTGGATGGAAAGACGAAAGTACCTATTTAGAATTGGAATCACAGAATACTTCCGACAATATCTTACCCGTAGTTGACTCTATACGAACTGACGTAACTCCCAACATACTTCCCAAAACTATTCCTACATTCGAAGCTATTCCTCCTCTAGGGCCCAAAAAGCAGCAGTCACCACCTAGTAGCACCACTTCAAAAAGCCATCAACAAGAAAAGGTGATTGTAAATGTGATGTGTTGGCGTTATCTTTGAAATGCATGCAAACTAACACGAAATTCTCAATCATTTAAATGTTGAATTATGCCTGTGTTGTCAATAAAAATTTATACTAATCTAAGGCTTCATGAGTTATCTATCGTAGGAATTGTGTAGTGCATGTTTACGTGTATTGTAAATAATTTAAATGTAACAGATATTGTCTCTCATGGTGATGGTTTAATGGGCGTGTATGGGGTGTGAGAAATGCCCCAATCTATAGCTGCTACAATCCTACAAACGACTGATTAGATACCCACTTGCTCAATAGAGATTTAAAGCAGTACATCACATGCAAACGTACGCGCAGTACGATTTTTTCTGCGTTCCTACGTTACGTCCGATGTAAACGTATGCTTTGCTGCGTAAGTTGAAAACGCAAACGTATCGGCTTATTTAAAGATGCGTTGACATTTCTAGTTGAGATTTCTAGGTTATGGTTTATCAAAACAAAACGCTCAATCTTTCGATAGTGAATTTGTAGTATAATTATGATTTGAATTTGGGAGGCTTTTACTTGATAAAATTCCATTATCAACAATAAAAACAAGTAATGTGTTTTTGGAATTTAAATAATTATGATTCGTAACGCGTTTCACTACACCGTAGCTTCTTCAGACGAATGAATGTACAGAAAATAAGAATGAGAATATAAATATAAATGTTCTTAGGTAATTAAAAGCTTATTGGGTTGATTCTTTTAAGTGGTTATTTATGACAGGTATATCCAATAAAATTAAGGAATAGATTGCTCCCCGAAGAGATAGAGATGATGGGCTTAAATCGACTTGTTCATTGATGCGTCTAACTGAGTGTTTGTATTAGTTGATTTCTAAAGTTTCCCAAAGATCTATCTTCCAATATTTGTTATCTGTATGCAAAATTTCAAACTGTGGGTCGAAAGAGTGATTATTTTTTAAGAGATGATTCGCGTTGCCATTTTGGCACGAGTTACACAAAAGTCTGGAAACTTATAGAGTAAAACTGTATTTTTTCCACGCTTTATGTTCGCATGAGGGACTAAGAGGCATTAGATGACTCCTCACTACCCACAGTTTTTGCATTATTTACTCGACAGGCCATGTACTTGCCATGAATATACTTTTCCATCATCTCTTTAATATGCAGAAAAATTCAGCCGTTAATTCCGTAGCTTGATAAAGATGATTCTATGTGAACATTTGTTGAAAGATGCTTTATAACTTGAGGTACGCCTCTATAATTTTGACAGCTCGAGTATGAATCTTTTCGGTCAGTTCTCGCCTGAAAATATTGTCGTAAAAGAATGACGGATTAATTTTGAACACAAACTCCATTTCTGGTAGAGACAATTTCCATTTTCTATTTTTTTTTCCATTTTTCATCTTGTCTTAAAGAAATGTATAAGATTTCGAAGATTCAAAATATTCAATATAAGTTGCATGAAGGCATTCCACGAAATATTCTTTCGTTTGGCTTGAAATCGCAAAATTGAAGGATAAAAATTGATTAGGTCATAGCTCCCATTCCGAGACTGAATAATGCTCCGTTTTTAAAGAATTTTAGAATGAAAGTACGCTTTGGTTATGGAAGGATGCTCATGCCCCCATTTCGTCATAAACGACCACGACTCGATCCTGAGCCGTTCCGGTGAAGACTTCGCTACAATTTTTTTCTGCTGGGAGATGAACTATTCGAATTTTGAGAACGGATAAAAAGTGTTGTACACGTTCGGAAGAATCGAATTTTCGTTTTTACGAAGGAGTTTTCTACAAAATAATTTTTTTCGAAAGCCAGAGCTAGAGTATCGCCTGCGATCCCAATTCTACGTCGGTTTTCCAACACGCCCATTTCCTAGTTGAAAAATTAGGACAAAATAGAAAATCACAATTTTTTATATGCGCTCTTGATTAAAACTGACGATATGATATTATGCTGATTCTGTTTTGTTTCCATAGCTGAGACTCATTAATAATTCAGTGGAAAACTGGAACAACTGGAAATAACCTGAAAATGTATTGAAATTTGGACAATACAACATCTGTTGCATCAACTAGTATTCAAATAATTTCATAATTATACCGAAAAAATTCAAATTGAAAACGTTCCAATAGTCTTGTATTTTGGGAAGCGTATCTTGTTTGTGATGAGAATTGGTGTTTATGTTACAGTGTTGAAGAATGAATGTTTCGTTTATTGTCGACATGTTTATGTACATATTTCTTTAGATTAACCTATATACCGGGTGTAACTGATACTAAGGCCACACCGCTAACTTTTCTTCTATCTGGAATATTTTGATAAAATTTGGGAATCTGATAAAAGACAGCATTTTGAATTCGGTTACATTAGTATGTTTGATATCTCGTTTCTGGTTAAGCCAGAAATGATACCAACTTTCGATTTTCAAATGGGACACCCTTTATTTTTTTGCTTATTTTAATTGTTCCTCTCATCCTAAGATCTTTTGCCATATTTTTGAAAGAAAAACGAAACGCAATCCTTTTTTTTTTCAATTTTCATCTTTCGTTCTAGAAGGCCATGAACAGTGGCAATTGTCTTAGCTCAACATCTCCTATCACGAAAATACACGATTGTATCTAAAAAGTTAATTGCTCATTTTTAACGGGGTGTCAAAGTTAATAACAAAAGACCGAATAGCGAGAAAGAATTAATTATAATAAATGTTCAAACATACCACCATTCTCACGAACACAACATCGCACACTATTGATGGTTCCCTCACAACATTATTTAACTGTTGGGCTGTAATGCCTGCTATAGCTTGTCTCAAACGGTTCTTCAATTCTTGTTTGGTTCTAACAGGTGTTTGGCAACCCTTCATTCTTCGAATGGCCCCACAGGAAGAAATCTAGTGGATTCAAATCTGGTGATCTAGTTGGTCATCTTATGGGACCATTTTTTTGTCTATCCATTTTTCGGGAAAAAGATGCAGCGAGACCTCCCTTGTGTTGTGAGAAGGTGCACCATCTTGTTGAAAATATTTTTCATTCACAACAGCTAATGGCAACTCGTCCAATTCATCTTGTATTTGGGTCATCAAAAATTCCAAATATCTTCCCATATCAATGAATCTTCAAAAATTATAGGCCCTATTAAATATCTTCCCATCATCCCCATCTAGACATTGAACCCAAAACTTTCTTGGAAGTAAGTTTCCATCTTGATATATGTGCTCATTTTGTTGCGACAGTACCTGGTATTTTGCCTATTTAACACTCCTTTGTTCGTGAAACGTAATTCGTCACTGAATAAAATCTTTATGGGATATTGGGAATCGCCCTCCATTTTCCTAAGGCACCCTTCACAGGGGTCGCCTAACACTATTGTTAACATACAGGTGTTGGTGTTGTTGATATGTAAGTGAGCTAATTTCAAGCTCCAATCCATCACCAAATGTCAATACGTCTATTTCGGTATCTTCGTCGATAACGAGATCCTCCCCTTCAGCGGGTTGCACCTCACGAAATTTTCGTTCAACATTAGAGAAATAGGTTCTATTTCGATGAAGTCTTTCCGGATAGCGCCGTCTGTATAATTGTTCAGCTTGAACGCTATTTTGCCTGCATTCTTCATAAATAAAGATCATATCGACTTTTTCTTTTTGGGTGTATTGATTCATACTCAAAACCTAATTTACTAAAACCCAGTGTCAATAATTACGAACAATGTTATTTTGCCACAATGATATTTTCATGATCACAGAATATTATAAGTATGAACAAAAATTTTGCATCGCCATCGTAGTTATTGTTATTAGCAAATGGGGAAATTCTGCAAAAATTACCTAGGTATTTTCCACTATAACTCCGGAACCGTTAATAATAGTGACGTGAGTGGTATAAAAAAAGAAATAGAAAAATACTGTTTCTGTATTACCGGGTGGCCCGATCTGGTCTCAGAAGAAAACCTACTTTTTGAGGAAAAACTGAAATTTAAAACTTTGACACATCGTAAAAAATGGACAATTAAATTTTCTGATACAATCTTGTATTATCGTGATGGGAGATGTTGATCTAAGCCAATTGTCACTGTTCATGGCCTTCTAGAACGAAAGATTAAAATTGCAAAAGAAAATTGTGTTTTGTTTTTCTTTCAAAAATTTGTCAAAAGGTCGTAGGATGAGATGAACAACTAAAATAAGTAACAAAATAAAGGGTGTCCCATTTGAAAAACGAAATGTCGAACATTGTAATGTTATAAAATTCAAAATGTTGTCTTCTATCCGGTTCCCAAATTTCATCAAAATATTCCAAATAGAAAAAAGAGTTACAGGGGTGGCCCTAGTTTGAGTTACACTCGGTATATTGCATGATACTCTTTCTCGTTTTTGCTTTTCGCATTTTATATGCAATGCTGTTTGTAAATATAATTTTAACTTTACAGCAACTGTCTGAGGACTTTGACCAACTTCAGAAGTCAGTCCAAATAACCGAGGAATCCATAGAGCATCTACCTCAGGACAATTTTCCACAAATATTGGCAGCCCTAGAGGTAAGATTTTCATTTTTTCTCAAAGGTAGTGAAATATTTTCATTCTTTATACATACGATTATAGTGTGTAAAATAAAATTCATAATTACTCCTCCGAAGTTTCTGGGAAAAATGCTAGGACAAGGCAATTTGAATTTTTATATTTAGCTAGAAATTGTTTGATCAGGTAAATTTTTTTTTACTCTTATTTAAGGATAAAACGTCAGTGACCAATTTTCTTTTTCATTTAACTGATACCCCGTAGTGACATCTGCAATAATAATTCTTGAGATACAGGGCGTTTCATCCGAGAATTTGATAATCTTCACATTGCGCCAATAAATTATAATACAATTTCAATATTAACATTAATTAACTATCCAACTCTACTTTTTCTGAATGAATTTGAATTTTCGGATTTGAGCGTTAATTTTTTCGCGACGTTATTTCCACTTAGCTTATGTTTCGAAAAACCCCTTTCTGCTGTCAATTAGATGTAAAGGAAATCATCCCCTCACTCTCTACAGTCCTTGACGTATAAATCTGGATAGAGCAAAATGTTTGAATGGCATCTTATTTGAAAGATATTGTGAATCAACAAAACAAAACAATTTTTCCTTCGTTATTTAGAATGACACTTTTATTTCATTTATTTATTTAATTCAAATACAAAATTGTATACATCAATTTGTATAAGAGTATACGGAAAACCCACTTCACTCAAAATTACAAGAAATATATCGATAAGAAAGATAGTAACAATAAAATAAAAACTACTACGAAACGAATACATATTCACAAATGCCTTATTAAGAAACCTACTTTTGCCTTAAAACTATCCAAAGAGACTGAAAATTAGTCGAGATCTCTATCAATATTCCTCATGAGTTCGAAACAACGATTGAGGAAAAAAATTTGAGATGTAATTGTATTTGCACATTCTAGATCGAAACAGAGGAGTGTACCGAGTTAGTGTACCAGGTAAATTAAAATCGATCATTCTCAACAAATCAGAACAGTCTACATGCCCGTTCAGAACCTTAAAAAAACATAAATCCAAAACCCGTCGTCTAGTCATCAAGGTATCCAATTTTAGCTGTTCTCGCAGAACATCAATACCAATGGCAGTAATATTAAAATGGGTCCTATATGATAGCAAGCGTAGAAACTTTCTTAGGACCTTTTCTAGACTATTTATACAGGGATATCCACCGGGACCGTCCGTTAAAGACTTTGTAAGTTCCAATTACAATATGAATCTGAAATTTTATACGCGGCCATAACTAGCGATTTCCAATTGAAGTGAAATATTTTCGAAGTGATACCATTTCCGGTTATAACGGAAGTGGGTCATCACTTTGTTATTTCAAATGGCATTCTACCTTTTTTATTATACATCTAGAACCGACATTTGAGCAAGGTTTAAAATACCCTAGTTGTTGATACTTATCTGTCAAAACTTTTGACAGATTTAATTATTTTTGTTATAAACTCGATTTTTGAGGAATATTAAAAAAAATTGTACCTCGTAGATCATTTGCACTACAGACACAATTTTTGCTTGGGTGGATAGAAGAAGGATCAATTAATTTTTTAAGCATTCTACACATGTCAAATGTTCGTTGCGTTGTTTTGTATGATTTTTTCAATTTGGCCTTTTTCAAACAGCAATAACTCAATTTTTTCAAATGGCACGTGCCACTTTTTATATCGCCATCAGATGAAGCGTCAAATTTCAGATGGAATTATATCAGCATGTACTATACCCATCCCTTATAGTTCCGAAATACTTTGGGAATATATTGAATTTTGATGATTTTGCAAGAACTAACAGAGAATGCTTTGAAATATTTGAATCAAGTAGCTGAACTGGCTACGACCTGACAGGTGCCTAAAATTAATGTACTACTCACTTCGTTCATTCGAATTTGATATTTCAACAAGAATTGTTGGTATTTTAAGGGAAAATTTTTGAAAAACGCCAGATTGATAATAAAATGGCTGATTATTCAAACGAGGATATCTTTAAGCTCTTTTTAATTCATGGCGAATGTCAAAAAGTGGTGGATAGAACTTGCAGGCAATTCAATAACGAATTTCCAAATTTGGCGCCTATGAGTAAAACAAAATTTCGAAGAATTAGAAGCAATTTTCTGCAATTTGGAGAAACAAAATTCATAGAAAGTAGAAGAAAACCAATTCTCGAGGACGACGACAATCAAATTAATACGCTAGCGTATTTTCGCGCCAATCCACAACGTCCATTAAGTCAGCATCAATGGATATTGGATTGAGTTATACTTCCATTCAAAGGATCCTGAAGAAACATAATATGCACCCGTATTCTTTTATCAGACTACAAAAATTGAAACCAACTGACCTTCCCTAAATTTCTAAATGATTTAAATTTCTAAATTTCTGTGAAAATTTATTAATTCGGCTTCAAGAAGATGAGACAATTCTGCAAAAAATTATATGGTCTTATGAAGCCAAGTTCATTGAAAGTGGAATAACCAACAGGAGAAATCGACATTTTTGGGCCACAGAAAATCCACATTTCATTGAGGTTATTGATTTCCAACATAAATTCATCGTGAACGTTTTTGCAATTTTAATGAATGATTTGTTGGTTTATCACATTTATGAGGAAAATCTTAATGGACAAAGATACCTGGAAATTTTGAAAGGAACATTAGCAAATTTTTTAGATGGATTACCCCTTAACATTCTGAGGGATTGCTATTACCAAATGGATGGTGCACCAGCACATGAAACACGAGCTATAGATCGGCAGCTAACAGAAATGTTCAAGGATAGATGGGGGGGTAATCAAGAACCAAATTTATGGCCTCCGCGTTCTCCGGACCTGACGCCCCTTGATTTTTATTTATGGGGCAGAATCAAGAGTGAAGTGTATCTTATTCCTGTAAGAAGTAAAGAAGAGTTACTAGAGCGCATTCATAATGCTTTTCGTAATATTGATCCTGAGAAAACTAGGAGCGCAACTCATAATGTTCGTATACGAGCTGTCAAGTGTATCGAGCAAAAAGGGCCATATTGAACATAAATTAGTTTTCTCCTATGATGTTTGCTATCATTCATTCGTATTAATGTAATGATCTTCGATGATTGGTTTTCGCTTAAGTCTTACAATTTTTATTCATCCGAACTGTAGAAAATTGCTTCTAATGCTTCGAAATTTTATTTTACTCATAGACGGTAAATTTGGAAATTGGTTATTAAATTGCCTGCAATTTCTACCCACTACTTTTTTACATTCTAAAATGAATTGAAGAAAGATTAAATATATTTTCGTTTGAATAACCAGTGCTTTTGTTCCAAATGTGTTGTATTTTTTGGATATTTTCAATCTGAAATAACGACAATTCTTGTTGGAATATCAAATTCGAATGAACGAAATGACAAGGACATTAATTTTAGGCACCTGTCAGGTGAGCGTAACCAGTTCAGCTACTTGATTCAAATATTTCAAAGCATTCTCTGTTAGTTCTTGCAAAATCATCAAAACTCAATATATTCCCAAATTTTTTCTGAACTATAAGAGATGGGTATAGTACATGCTTATACAATTCCATCTGAAATTTGACGCTTCATCTGATGGCGATATAAAAAAAATTGAGTTATTGCTGTTTGAAAAAGGCCAAATTGAAAAAATCATACAAAACAACGCAATGAACATTTGACATGTGTAGATTGCTTAAAAAATTAATTGATCCTTCTTCTATCCACCCAAGCAAAAATTGTGTCTGTAGTGCAAAAGATCTACGAGCTACAATTTTCTTAAATGTTCCTCAAAAATCGAGTTTATAACAAAAATAATTAAATCTGTCAAAAGTTTTGACAGATAATAAACAACTAGGGTATTTCAAACCTTGCTCAAATGTCAGTTCTAGATGTATAATAAAAAAGGTAGATTGCCATTTGAAATAACAAAGTGATGACCCACTTCCGTTATAACCGGAAATGGTATCACTTCGAAAATATTTCACTTCAATTGGAAATCGCTTGTTATGGCCGCGTATAAAATTTCAGATTCATATTGTAATTGGAACTTACAAAGTCTTTAACGGAAGGTCCCGGTGGATATCCCTGTATATTATACGTCAGCAGAAAGAATTTTTTCGAAACGAAACTTTACGTTACAGATTTTTGAATTTATCACTGATGATATAAAATTCTGTTATCTCGGATCGAACACCCTGTACCTCAAGAACTATTCCTCGCAGACCTTTATTATTGTGTTGCAAAACTCCGTTTACGATATATTGAGAAAAGGGGAAACAAATATTTCATTTTACCGAAAAATTTCTAGCTGAATATAAAAATTGCCTTTCTCAAGCATTTTACCCAAAAATTATTAATTTTATTCCTAATTTATACTTCCACTGTATTGATGCGGCCATAACAACATGCTTTAATTCGAGAGAATTCTTATCTTGGTATAGTAACTTGATGATACATATCTCACTAAGTCGCGTAAGCTTCAATAATAGGACGAAATAAGGATATCACTTGTTTCCAATTCAATTGTTTGAATACATTGATTTCACTCTCAAAATCGTAAGTACATTTCAATGATAACTTCGCGCTATCGGCAGCTCACCTTTTGACTCATATTTAAAAATAAATGTTATTGAAATAAGAATATATATGAGTATGAAAAAACCTTCAAGCTATTATAGGAATCTGAATTAATCTAAGTACCTTGTTGTAAGTGAGGTCATGTTCAATGCACCTGTATTCCTAGAAGATTACAGAGAGAAAAGAGAAAGGAAATGAATACATAAAAATTAATGATTTAGCCAATACTAGTGAAAGAATTTTTTTCAGCTAGTCTTATTAAAACAAAGGTTCTGGAAACGCGGACGATTCGTTTACTGAGATATAAGCGGTTGAAATTTTGAAAAATTATTCAGTTTTCGTAAATATCTCCGTTATTTTTCGAGACATTAATTAATATCCAAAACGTAGGATCTTTTTGGAATCTTGGACCTGGTTTGATGAATTACAATGCATTAGTTTCTGTACCTAAACTTTTTCTCTGAGTTCATGATTTTTATTCTATTTGAAAATACACTCCCCACAAAAATTGTCGCATCACCCTACTTTTACGACAATATTATATAAACTTTTAGGTTAGATAACTTTCAGAAGTGTAAAATAAGAAGATATCATTCAAAAGAGATGAGTTTATGATGGAAAATATCAACAATTTTCGAGTTAATGAAAAATTAAAAAATTCTACCATCTTCAAACATTCGCGAAGAGACCAATCAACTAGCATCGAAACTAATCATTTTCAAAATCGAGTGTTTCCTCCCCGGGCCCTAATTACTGCCAGTTTACGTCTCGGAAGCCCCTCAAACAAATTTTGAATGTACTGTTGAGCCACTGAGTTCCAAATTTCAGGAGGAAGCAGATTTTCTAGTTGTTGGAGTGTTCTACAAGGCATCCTACGTTGATGAATTTGTTATTCCAAACATGTTCTATGGGATTCAAGTCGGGACTTCTGGCTGGCCATCTTAAAATATCAATTTCGGCATTTTGCAGAAATTCTGTAACTACTCTAGCTGCATGAAGCCGAGCATTATCATGCATATAAACGAAGTTTTCCCTAATCAATGGCCCAGGGGGTATAACATGGAGTTAAAGGATATCTGCGATGTATCTGGGCGCTGTCATTCTTCCATTATTCACTAGGACTAACTCAGTTTCACACAAACCATTACTGAGCCCCCTCCGAAGTTTTTGGTTTGCCGGATATTGCATTGCTGATACCGTTCCCCAGGTCGTCTGTATACAGGCATGCGTCTATCATTTGATACTAAACAGGACCTGGACTCGTCGGAGAACATTCGACCATTCGGGAATACCCCAATTTGCATGTTCCCTTGCAAACTAAAGTTTTGCAACTCGATACTCTCTGGTGAGACGAGGGCCGGTAGAAGCTACCCTTGGTCTGATATCATCTTCTCTGAGCCTGTTCCTAACAGTTTGCAATGAAATATGCTTATTTCTGGAAAGTGCAAGTCATTTTGTAACATTCCAGCAGTACAGTGCCGAACTCTTAGTGCAGTTAAACAAAGCCAATGATCATCAACTGGTGTTGTTATCCGATTTCTTCTCTGTCCGGCCCTTCTTCCATATTCCTCTGTTTCGTGGTACCGATTAATTGCTCTTGAAATAGTGCTTTGGTTAACATTCAACAAGTTAGCCACGTAACGTAGGCTTCGCCCCTCCTCTGGAAGAGTTACAATTCTTACCACTTCATGATCACTCAAATAGCTTCTAGGACGTTCAGCAGCCATTACAATAAATTCAAAGATTCGAAAATCAACAAGAAACACAGAAAACTTGCATTAATTTAGCGGGAAAACTGCAAAGAAATTGAATGAATACTGATAGGCAAATAAACTCATTCTTGCTTCAGACGTGTTTGAGATCATATGGAAACAAATGTTACTACATAGATAAGATTTTTTTCCCCTCATATGTCCAAAAACATATGTTGACAAAGAAACTGCGATCGAGCTGCTTAATCGAATACCAGGTGATGCCACAATTTTTGTGGTGTGTGTATTTTTGTCTCTTCCAATCAAAATATGATTTAGCTTAACAAGCTGCAAAGATTAGTAATATAAACTTACTCAAATTATTGGCAGAAGATCAAGTCACATTCGATAGAATGTAAAACAAATTCATATATGACTCATATTTAATTGAAATTTACTTTAATGTAATAAGAGTATTTATTATTATCATAAACTACCTACAATAGGTTCTTATCGTTCTACATGAACAGAAAAATAGTACTTCCCAGAAATTGTAATCTGAAAATCCCATTTTATATTTTATATACATATACTAATATACTATAATTCAAGAAATTTATTAATCGTAGTTGAGTTCTTTCATTTCATAAATATGTTCACTATTCTAAGTTTTATTCGAGTCTGCTTCACCACAAGCTGGAAATCGTGCTCGATAGAGTCCAGATCCTCTAGTACTATTTAGTACTAGTAGGAATATCATGTCCACGCTAGAGGGCTAAAGTATCTAGGGAACAGGTTTATGGATCAATTTCAAATTTTGGAATTAAAGTAAATCGGCACTGAACTACAATTTGCAATTGGTTTCAGATGGGTACCACTTCCGGTTATACCGGACATCGACTACAACTTTGCCATTTCAAATGGAAAATTCCTTTTTATTATTTTATTATCTTTTTTATTAAGGAGTATCATTTTTCAATAATCTTTGTTAAGATTTATCCTATCCAAAATTAATCACCTATGATTTTTTATCTAAATTTTCAGAACCATAGTTTCATCTTCTTTTCCCAAAAAATTGACTTTGATTTGAGCAAGATTATAACTATTTTCTTAGTTTAACCAGGAAAGTGTTATTCTTCAACGCACTTTCCTAAGGGTACTCAAAAATCACTAAGGAACGTTTCAAATACGAGTACCTGAATTTTTTACTTTATATTTATATATATTTTATACGTGTGGAGCGCGTATTGGCACAACGCAGGTTATTCTCAAAGAAAAAACTAGGAAACTACTGATTATTTCAAATATAAAAATTATTTCTGAATTTTCCATTTATTATCAAGAAAAAAGCTCCATTGACATTCTTTTTGAACGATGCCAAGTTTTTGAATACAAAATGATGAAAAGAATCAGAAAAGTCCATTAATTGTATTGTCTTCGATTAAAAGAACCATCGTAGTGTATTTCTTTTATCATTAAATAACTTATGTTACAAAACAAAAAGTTTAATTCAAAGGAAAAACAAAGACTTTTGAATATCACCAATAACTCTCAAAGAAATTATAAAAGCTGTTCAAACCTAAACTCCAGCTCGGATGCAAGATTCCAGTCTTCTTCTCATTGATTGGCGAACTCTCTCAAAAACACAAGGATCTGTTCTTATCTAGTGGCACCCAGCGATGATTCTATTTCTTAAGCCCTCAACTTTTACCACAGGGGTAGTGTAAACTAAAGACTTCAAATACCCACCGGAAGAAATCTAGGGGTTTCAAGTCTGTGGCCACTACAGTCATCCGACCTGAACCCCATAGAGCATGTTTGGGCATGCTTCAGCAGAGGCTTGATATATTCAAGGTCTTCCAGCTTTTGAAAATGCCTTAATGGAACAGTGGAATCTACTTCCTCAGAATATAATTGATAATTGCATTCTGAGCATGCCAGAACGATGTCGTGCTGTTATTAATGCTCGTAGGGGGCATACAAGATATTAGTTTGAGTTTACTTGGAAAAGAATTATGAGAAACCTTTGAAGTAGTTAATGCGAATTGTATGACCTACGCTTAATATTTTTCCTTAGACCATTTTGAGTAGTATATATATATATATATATATATATATATATATATATATATATATATATATATATATATATATATATATATATATATATATAATATATATATATATATATATATATATATATATATATATATATATATATATTTCAAATTTCAACCACAATAGGAAACTGAGAAAATATTTCGAAAAGATTTAACGAAATCTACACACATGGAACAAAATTAATGTGAATGTGTTTTGAATCCCCTATATGTACGTAATAAAAAATCAATCATTTCAAGAAGGTTATTGCGAATCACAATAGACGTTTCATGAACGAAAGTTAAAATATTATTCTTCTATATTTAAGTATGTTCAAAGCATAACTGAAATACTCAAAATAAATATTACAATTCCAAACAGGTTGCCAAATTCGATAGTAGATCATCACTATATTTCGCGGTGATGTCATCTTTACATTCACAAAGTTGATAATTATAAATAACTTTTAATCACTTGGCGAGAAAACATTCGTCGTCAATGGTCGAGGAGTAATCCAGATTTACGGATTATCGAATAATTCGTCTCGATGAAGTTTACGAGTTTCGATTACGAGATTCTCTAAAATAGTAAACACCATTTTAAATTCCCCTCAACAATGTATGTTCGTAATGATCTGGAACGTTCTTAGAAAGGAAATTTGCAATAATAAACGGATGATAGCAAAGTTATACTGTGGTCATTTCTTATTGTCAAAATTTCAAATTACAAATCCTATTGAATGTTGTATAGATTTCCTATACCCATTTTGAATGGTTCTCAAATCGAAAAGGATTTTTTTATTTATTTAGGATTTTATGTTCTCAACTCTTCGGAGGTCATGGCACAGCTGTGGCCGCTCAAAATAATTCAATGTCTGTGTTCACTCGCTTCTTGAAGAGGTCAAATTTTAAGTTATAGGAAAGATGGAAATGGATACTTCCCGAAACCAAACCTTTCAGTTCTTCAGAGCATTTACCATGAAAGTGTTTGTCGAAAAAGAAAAATCAGCAACCTACCGCCTTTCAGCGAGAGGCTGGAGATCACACTTGATCTTCGGGTCGTCGATGAGGAGTATTGCTCTCTCCTGGACATTACTTCAAATAGATGTTATGAATGTTTGAGACAGACCGAGTTCAACTGGCCCCACTCTGATATCTTCTGGAAAGTCTATCCAGGAAAATCTTAGAATTTCTTTCCCAATCAACGGTCTTTCAAAAAATATGGTCCAACAACATAATTTTCCACAACCCCTCTCCAAAGGGACCAATTATGCTGCAAATTATTCATTCTGTTGATGTGCCGATTTGACTGTAAAAATGAAAATTGTGTCTATTCACAAATCCATTTTTAGAAAAAGTGCATTCATGAGTGAATAATATAAATTTTAAGAAATTCTCTGCCAATTGAGTCTGCAACCATTCACAAAACCGTATTCTTCTTTCGAACTTCTGCTCTATTTGTTCTTAGTGAACAAATTCGCAATTTATTTTCTTCATTTAAGACCGTTTTTGTTTGAGGTGTTTTCTCGTAATTAATGTTTTCAGACCCTTCAAAACGTCGGTTTAAATTTCCAGATATTTTCAAGGCTTAATAGAAAGCAACAAAACGTAATAAATCTTTAGATTTGAAGTAGTCAAATGGACTGAATTGTTTCATAGATAAGAACTGTTCCTGCCACAGTTGATAACAACGAAAAATTCATGAAACATTATTAGAATAACTCCTGAAGTTTTCAGAATAAGGTGAACTTTCGAGCAAATAAATCAAAAATTACTTTCAATCGAAGAACCGTTGAAAGATTCAACAAATTCAATAGAGTATGTGTCATTTGAAATGAGGAAAATAATGTGATTTGAATGTTTCCAAATGTTGACAATGAAAAATGAACTCCCTGTATAATTTTGCCAACATCCGCTCTGGTTTTTACAGAAGCTCTATTCTTTGAAACAGTTTTGGTGTCTCGATGGAAATTTTCTGACAATTCCAAGTAGTATAGGAAGAACATGAAAAACGGTTAGAATAATTCAGAAACCGTTGGGTTTAGGTTAGACATTTCTTATGTTCATTTCTTAGAACACACATACAGTAGAATCCGGTTATAACGACGGCCAAGGGACCGGTGATATTACGTCGTACTAACCGAAAGTCGTACAAAAAGAACAGTTTTTTTAAGTTTCTTATCAATTTATTATTGAAGTCGTAAGGCTTTTTTTGGGAATAATCCAAAGGAATAACGGTATTTTGAACCGGGCGGACATGAAGCGAAGCGGCGAAAAGAGCTAAAGGCCTCCGCAAGTATTATTTTTCTGGAGGTGCAGGGTTTGAGGAAGGTCCGCGTCGAATTTGGAGCCCCTAGCTCGAACGACGGAGCTATGAGGATTTTTCCGTCGCCGAGAGCGAACGGAAAGTCGAAACGGCGAGATTTCTTCGGAATCGGCAACTTCGGTCTTTCGGAAAGCGATCGGAACGATCGAACGGGCGGAAATTCATAAAGAAAGCTCCGAAAAAACGAAAATAAAAAAGGTCTCCGATATTTCGCGAGTGGAGGGGATAATTTCGTCGGACTTTTATGTCTATACAAATTTTTCCATCGCGTTCGATCGTTTCAAAACCTGGACAAAGAGCAAGCCTCAAGTTTCGCATGTTGCGCCGTAATTGTTTCATTCCCGTTAAACGACGGGAAACTGGAAAATCTTCGATTAGACGAAGGGCTATCGGCGGACTTTAGCAAAGTTTCCTCATTTCGAATATCTATGACGGTCAAAAATTAACGAACGTCGAGCTGTCAAAATAAGTGGTTTTCTTTCATTCGCCCTACTTATACGGGGTTACCGGGAGAATGAATTCTGGTGTCCAACGATTCCTACATATCTCGAGATCGGATCCGCTAAGAGAAATCGTTACTCGACGCCTTAATTTTCGAATTTGGGACGAATTTGAGACGAACTATAAGACCTAGTTTTTCGAAAAAAAGACCGGAAACGCGGGGCGGAGCCAGTCACCTCTCCTACCGTCCCTACGATCGCTATTCAATGTCGAAGTGAGCTTTACCAACTTTTTAATTTTGAATAATTACATTTATAACGTACATACATATTAATATCAAACATTCAAAAGTTTCAAACATTAAAACGATTTTACATTTAAATCAAAAATATTTATTGAATAATGTGCGCGTACATAATGTATCTGTCTATATAACTAACAACGAATATCTAGTGCAAAAACTCTGTAATTGCTTATTGTTTTTGGTTTTTATTTCTATAGTAAGAAGTACGGACTGCATCATGCAAACGAGACTTAATACTTTTCATTGTTTCATCATCAAAATTAGAATGCACAAATAGAGTCAATACTTCTGCAGCTTTTAGAGCTTCAGATACACTCGGAGTAGGACAATTTTCTTCTGTGCCGTCGTCGACATCATTATCGTCGCTATCTTGGCTGTTGACGATAACATTTTGTAGAATATTTTCGTTAGTTGACTCCTTACACGTTGCGATATCATCATCAACAGAAGAATATTGTTCAAGTTTTTCATTTTCTATGGGCAGTCCTTCCTTCAGAGCTCTTGCCAAGACAGAGATCGGCACATCATCATCATCTTTGTCGGCAGCAACACTGATATTGTCTGCAATACCAGAACCGTCTCGGACAAATCCAGCATATTTATAACAGTTAAAAATCGTCGTTGATTTAAGCTTGTTCCAGTATTGCGATTTTCGGATGTTGAGCACTGCTGGTGTCTTCATTTGCATTTAGACTGGCGAAGTTTTAGAATCAGGTTTTCACGAAAATTTGATTTTAACGCTCGAATTATTCCCTGGTCTATAGGTTGTAATACAGATGTTCTATTAGGTGGTAGGAAAATGAGAGTTATGCTTTTCAAGTCGCAGATTGGGGATTGAGATGGATAATTGTCAACCAGAAGCAGGATCTTTTTCTTCGCTTTAGTCAGTTCACGGTCCAAATTGCGTACCCATTTAATAAAAATATCAGGTGTCATCCAGGCCTTGCGATTGCTCTCATAATCTACCGGCAGAGTTCGCACATTTTTAAAACATCTTGGATCCTTGGACTTTCCTATAATTAACAACTTCTTTTTCATCATTCCACTCATGGTAGCAGCAACCATCATCGTTATTCTTTCTTTCGAAAGTTTTCCTCCCGAGCATTTCTCGTCTCTAAATTTCAATGTCTTATCTGTCGTTAAACAATCAACTGTCCCAACAAACAACGGACTACTCATAAACAAAACAACGAATAGATCTTTAAGCTCCTTTCTTTAAAACATTCCAACTTTTCGACACCAGATATGTGTCTTCCTCAGGGAACTACAAATAAATTTATACTTGGAGAGGAACAAACCGAAAATGGGACGAATAACATTCAAATATTGCTCATATTGGGTACTTCCATTGATTAAAACTTCAAGCTAAAATTATTATTGAGAATATTCAGCTCTTTAGCAAAAAAATTTCTTTTTTCTTGAAGCATAGGTCCATTTACGGGTATTCCCCGATTGTGTTGCAGCTTAAACCATAGTAAAAGTACCAAGTCAACTTGTTCATGACACGACACCCTCACGCGTTTAGGTTTTAAAACTTTCGCATTAAACAAAGGTTCTATCTTGTGTTTGTTTTTCTTAATTGTGGATATTGTCGAATGACTTACACCGAACTCCTTCGCAATCGTTACATTCGACTAGCCGGCTTCTAAACGTTGTATTATAATATTTTTTTCTTCAATGGAGGAACTTTTTCGTTTTATAGAAGCCATTTTTATACGCACTAACGTCACTCATCACTCGCAAATTATGCACTGATGTGAAATAAACAGTCGCGTTCGATAGTTTTTCACCTACGATTTGTTTATTTGTTAACACATCAACGCTTGTCGTCATTGTAACCAGACATTTTTTTGTGTAATTTCGTCATTAAAAGCGGTCGGTCGTTGTAAGTGGAGTCGTATAAAAGGGATGTATTTTCGATAACGGATATGTCTCTAATTACGTCGCTAAAAACGGTTGGTTGTTTTATGCGAAGTCGTACTAAACGGACTACACTATCTCATTTCTGTATGAGAAATATGAAAATGATGCGAAAATTAGTACATTCCATTTGAAAAAATATAACTTTGTTATAATCTCTGAAACGGGGCAGCCTACATATTCGAGAATTATTGTGAAATATGCAACAGTTTAAGATCTACCTATCTTTCCCTAACACCCTTTCGATACCATATGCAGTTTCAGAGCTATCGAACAAGAACGCACTAAATGGACATACGATATAATAATGAATAATAAAATAAAACAAGTTACTATGTTTTAACTATCACTAATTTATTGATGTAAAGAATGACAAAATTTTTACATTGGTTGGACCGGTTTCGGACATACGTCCATTATCAACAACAAGCTAATGAAAACTGAATACTCATGTACAATTCAGGAATTACCATCAATAAAATGCTAGTAGATGTTACAGTAAATTAACAATGGTGATTGGTAGGTAATTAAGTCTACCTGGTCGTTAAGGAGCTTAACCCTTTCTACCTTAGATGCCTTGAAAATTTCCATCGATTCAAAGAAATTGAGTTTATAAGATTTATCACAGGAACGAAGAATTTTTGGCTATTGAAGTTCTGGAAAAGGATGACATTCATTCAGACAATGTGCAGCTAAAGCTGAATCATATTTCTGATGTAGCAATGACCGGAAATGTTCTTTGTATCTAGCCTTGAAAGAGCGTCCTGTTTGACCTATATAAAAGGAATTGCACTCAGAACATGTTGATTGGTATACTCCTGATTTATCGAATTTATCGGTTTTATCTTTTGTGTTGAAAAGCAGGCCTGACAATTTGCTAACTAGTTTGAATGCAATATGAACTTTTTTACTATCAGACAAAACTCTAGCAACCTGCTCTGACGTCTTCCCAAAATATGTTAGAGACCTAAATTTTTCGGGCTTTTCTCTCTTGGATTGGGGATATATCATGTTGAATGTGTTGTTGCGTATTTGAGTATATCGGTTAATTAAACTCTCTATTGCTTTTATATCGAAGCCGTTGTTCTCGGCTATTAACATAATGGTGCTAAATTCTGATTTTCGGTCCATGTCCGATAAAGGCAAAGAAATCGCTCTGTGAATCATGGACTTGAAAGCTGCTATTTTTTGAGAATACGGGTGAAATGAATCTATGGGATGACATTATCCGTGTACGATGATTTTCTGAAGATATTAATTGATAAACGGTTATTATTCTCCCGGGTAATTGTTAGATCTAAGAAATTGATTTTACTATCGACTTCTGTTTCTACTTTGAACCTAATTTTAGGATGAATGTTATTAATGAAATTCAGGAAGATTTCTAGTTGTCTATTCGTTCCAATGAAACAGGCTAAAATGTCATCAACATATCGGTACCCAAATAGAATATGCCTTTTCGTCAAAGGTGACGTCATAATTTTAGTGTTTTCCAAATTAGACATGAAAATTTCAGATAGAAGGGGACTGAGGGGTGAACCCATAGCTAAACCATTATTTTGTGAATATATCTTATTATTGAACTGAAAATAATTTTGGGTCAAGCATAAATCAAACAGAGAAATTAACTCATCTTTACAGACCACGTTGAGATTTCTTGCCTCAAGAATACTTGATATTAAGGGGACACATTATGTTGCAGGTATATTCGAAAACATATTATCTACATCTAATGATATTAATTTTGCGGTTGGTGGCATGAGGAAATTATTTATTTTATTCGATAATTCTAATGAATTTTTTATACTATATTGTGAATGAAAATCTGAAATTGATTTGAATTTGGTATTTAGTTGCTTAGCAAGTATTTGTGTTGGACTATTGGTATATGACACCACTGGACGAATGGGATTATTTTCTTTATGTGTTTTAATAATGTAGGAATTCTAGGATTCATTTTAATCCATCTGTTTCTCTCAAAGCTACTAAAAAGTGATTGCATATCATTAGCGGCTGCTCTAAGTTGTTTCTGTATAAGTGTTGTTGGGTCTTCATGAACGAGTGTAAGCGCTTCTTTATTGATGAAATCTTCCATTTTTTCCCCATATTGTACTTTTGGAATAACAATTATAGCATTCGACTTATCTGCTCGCGTGAGTACTAATGAATTTTCAGAAATTTTGCGTTTGATATTTTTGATTAAAATTTTATCTTTCGAGTTGGTTTGATTTTATGGTTCTTTAAAATTCTCGCAATTTTTGCCTTTTCAAAATTGCCAGTATTTAAGGTTCTCATTAAAATTTCGGATTCAACGGCTAATGTTTCTAAAGAGTTAGTCTGTATTTTAGGAACAAATTTAGGACCTTTGGAAAGAAGATCTGTTTCTTTTTCGTTGAATTGAACATCAGATAAATTAACAACCCTTTGACTTCCCGAAGAATTAACTCTATCTATTATGCGTGACTCAAGTGTGACTGAAAATTTTGATTTGAGTGATTGTAATTTTCTAGACTGTCTATGAAATTTTTTGAATATGGAAATACTAATTTTAGATCTAATTGTATCTTCTAAAATATCAAATTCTAAAGAATGTAATGTAAAACTGAGTTCTGAGTGCAAGACCTTAAGGTAGTGCTGAATGACATACCTTTTATTATTAAGATGTTTACATTCTTCTTTTATCCAAATTATCTTCCCTACTTAGACTGCTTTATATGATGATGATGATACACAATTCGTTTTGATATTCACATATCTCGGTGTAACTTTAAACTTACGACACTGTTTGTTGAACCACAAGTCCTGTGAACAATTTCTGTACTTCTTCATGAGTTTGGCGTATAGGTTGGCTTGAACTGCTACACAAGCATCTTTCAAATAATTGATCGATGAAGCCTGAACTACGTGATAGTTGATATTCATAATGAATAATAAAATAAAACAAGTTACTATGTTTTAACTATCACTAATTTATTGATGTAAAAAAATGTAAAAATTTTGTCATTCTTTATCGATCAATTATTTGACACGATATAATACTTGATATTTTGTGAAATTACATAGAAAAATAATTCCTAACGTTTTCTTCATTACATTTGAAGTTCGCACTACGTATAACCTACATACTATTTGGCACCCTCAAGATTGCAAAACGCCCCTTTTCAAACGACCCTTGCCCTATATCATACCTAGCATTTTTCGGAATCTATCTTTGGAACGGTATCTCGACCATCCAAACGCATCAGAATCCGGAAAATAAGAAAGAAAAACGTACTCGATCGTTCCGTGTTCTATTTGAATCAATGCGAACGGCATCGGTTGCCAAATACTCTGTCGATCCGAGGATTCTTTCGTTTAACTTTTGGATTGGTCGACGATTCGCGGCCGCTGTCGGACGAGTCATTTCAAAATAGTAAATCAAGTTTCCTTTGGCGATCGCATTGCCGACGACCGAGGTCTTGCCAGTGAAAATATTGATGCTTGCCGGCTCGAACATCGATGCAGATTTCGCTGATCTCCCGTCAAGTGTTGCCGGTGTTTCAAAGGTGCCTAAAAGAGAATTAGGGCGGATTATTAGGCTGTTACGAGTGTTTTCAAGGGTAGTGCAAGTAAAATGTAAGTTCATCATTGCTTACAGCTTATCATCAACTATTTCAAATTTGAACGCATGATTGAATATGCATACAGGGTGATTTCTTGAAACATGTCGAAAATTATTGAAGCGCCAAAGAATTGCTTTAACTTTTTTTTCTTTGGGATCCACTCACCCTCTTACTTCCACGCCCTCCAACTTAAGAAATTCAGATAAGAACACGCCTCTCGTGACACATCATTTGAGAACTCATATCTTATTGAGTACAGTTATACAGGGAGTTCCTAAATATTATGTACTGACGGAATGGATTTAGTTATTGGTCAATGTTATAGGTACAGTTTGTAATAAACGCTTCGATAGTTTCTTATTTTTTTTTCAATAGCTCCTGCAACTTTTGAGATATCTCTAATTCTGTAATAACCTTACGCAATAAAAGTTTCATGAATGCAAACCGTCAGCAGAGTCTAGAAACTAATTTTTTCTAGAGTCGTTGCCTCTTTTCTCCCCTGACCTTTTTGCGATGTGCTGCAACATACCAAAATTATTGGTCCATTTTATTAAGAAAATTTTCGTATCCATAGTTTATTCTCGTCGCCGACACTTATCGAGAAAAATCATGAATGAAATTAAATTTTTTTTAAAAAGTCTCTAATAGACTATGGCAGAGGTGCTCAAACTGTCGATCGAGTGCTTTTTGAGTAAATCTCGAGAAAAAAAATTCTAAATAAGTAGGTAACTAAACAACAAAAATTTATTATGTAATAAAATAACACTCTGCTAGCGGCAAAAGACGGCTTTATCAAAGGAACGCGCGGTACTTGTCAAAGAAATTTCGGGCGGCGCGTTTGACGGGAACATTCGAGATTTTCGTTCACGCGGATATAAATGTTGCGCCTGCAGGAATTGGAGTCATTCTGAATTGTAACTTGAAGGCAATACTACGTCGATACTAATTTTATTATCAAATAGTACAAAATGAGTGCAGCGAAGAAATCTAAATCGTATCATTTTAATAACGATTGGGAGGAAGAGTTTTTCTTTTGTATGGTGAAGGATAAGTGCAATCGTCTTATTTGTCGTTCCTCAGTTGCAATACCTAAGCGTGGTAACTTAGAGAGGCATCATAAAACGATTATGCTATTGATATATAGAGTAGTTTTACTCACTTTTAATCCAATGTTATAGATCATCTTCTTCTTCGTGGATTGCGCCCTTATTGGCAGCACTCAAGGCCATTGTGTCATCTAGATAATAACTCTGTGAATTGCCTAGAGTAGTTTTACTCACTTTTAATCCAATGTTATAGATCATCTTCTTCTTCGTGCATTGCGCCCTTATTGGCAGCACTCAGGCCCATTGTGTCATCTAGATAATAACTCTGTGAATTGCCTTGATTAGTTTTACTCACTTTTAATCCAATGTTATAGATCATCTTCTTCGTGGATTGCGCCCTTATTGGCAGCACTCAGGCCCATTGTGTCATCTAGATAATAACTCTGTGAATTGCCTAGAGTAGTTTTACTCACTTTTAATCCAATGTTATAGATCATCTTCTTCTTCGTGCATTGCGCCCTTATTGGCTGCACTCAGGTCCATTGTGTCATCTGGATAATAACTCTGTGAATTGCCTAGATTAGTTTTACTCACTTTTAATCCAATGTTATAGATCATCTTCTTCTTCATGCATTGCGCCCTTATTGGCAGCACTCAGGCCACAATTGTGCTTGCCGTGTTGTGTTGTTGTTATCAGTCTAGCAGAAACTTTTTGATGAAGTTTGCAAGACTGTTATAGGGGGCCTCGTGGATTATCAGGGTACTAGGTTAGTCCAGTGCCCAATGTGTTCAATCTGGTCGCCTTATGAGCGGGACATTCGAAGAGTATATATTTTTTCTTCATTTTCTAGGCTATCAAGACACTGTGCGATTTCCGTCATTCTCAATAGGCCAACTACCATTCCAATAGACTTTTTGTCATGGGACAATAGCTAATGTATCCTCTTCTTTGATTGCGGGCCTTTTATGAGCCTCTTTTACTGTCTTAGTCCCAAGATGTCTGCTCAATAGTTCTGGGCCTCGGTGTTCCAGTTTTCAAAGAAGGAGATCATGTGGGCCCGCGGGATAGTCAGAATAGGTTCTGGACATAATAGCTCTCTCCTCTTCGGCAAGGCTGTCTGCTTTCTCATTCCTTTCGATACACGGATGGGCTGGGCACCAAAGCAAAGTAACTCTGTAGTACTGAGTTGTCGAACCACTACTCTGCATTCGGCAATTAGTTTGGATGTAGCCCTTGGATCTTTCAGATATCCCATGGCGTTCTGGCTGCCAGAGAATATGTAGATGTATGCGTTTCTGCAGTTCCTGTGTAGGTTTTCTTGCACACATCTCAGAATAGCGAATATTTCTGCGTGTGTTATGGTGGCGTGGTCTCCTAGACCAATCGTAATGTTTGCCCACAGATCGTGGACACCAATGCCTACAGCCATCCTGGTTTTGGATCCGTCTTTAAAGCAGGTGGGACCCTGTAGAATGCTATGTAGACCAGATTTCTTATGGTATAATGACGACCTTAAAGGATTCGTCAAAGTGGTAGGTGGATCACATTTGATCTCCTCTTGTGAGAAGGTCAGGTCGGAGTTCTCTGATTTTATTGAGGGATGTAGAGTGTCTAGAAGTCGGATTTCTATTCTCCACGTGCCTACTTCCCACAGCCTCCATGAGGCTTTCATGGCCGACTCCTCCACCATTATATGTAGAGGAGGGGCGCCCAGCAGACAGAGGCCCTGGGAGTGAAATGAGTTCAAATCAAGTAACGGCCACTAGTGTTCCATTTTTAGTTAAACTTACTTGAACAGTTTAGGGAAAGAAAATGGGAAAAATGACGCCTACAAAAATATTACCCTGTAGATCCTTTTGATCGTTTGATATGTGCATTCATGTACCTACTCATAGTGTGCAATATTTCATATTCCAATATTTGAGAGTAATATCTCAAAAATTATAGGAGTGATACAAAAAAACCGAAAAAATAAAAATAAATTGTGAGCAGCTGTAGATCCGTTACGAAGCGTTTGCAGGCTTTAGTTTATTAGAGTAATCATAAAATTAACAAAAGGATCACTCTGTTCTGTTAGTTCATGTTATTTAGGAACTAGATACAGGATATAATTATGATAATTCAGAAATTGAATAAGAAATGCTAGTCTGGAACAGGGATGAAAATATACCATTAAATAATAGTTAGAGGATATTTCCGGTTTAAAAGAAAATGCTAGAATATTGATACTAATCAAGACTGCAAGAACATTCCCGGAAACCTTCATGGAGAAATTTAATGAAACTAATTTGATCCTGAGATATTCCTTCTGGAAACTCCCGGCAAAACACGCTGTACCATGTGTTCCAAGTGACCACGCCCGAACCCGGAAAGCAGTGATTCAAGCGAAAAACTTCATTATAACTATTGAAGAAATCGAAAAACGTGAACTAAAGCTCACGGGCATCGTATTTGGGCCACTCCATATAGAATCGAAAAACTATTCCCTAAGTAAATTAATCGATGATCAGAGGAAATAATTCAACGTTTTCTGGCTGATCGGTTTCAATAAAAATATTCAATTTCCAATTGCAGTATTTATATACGACATTATCACCGCCCGATCGAGCCATTGTATAGCTGAAGAGATAAAAATAATTACGTCATGCTTTATTAGTTTTTCAACTACACAAATCGCTTCTGAGAAGCTATGAATAGAATTTATTCGACGGATGCGGTGCAAATAAATACTGCTTAATTTATATCTGACTCAACCACGCAGAACATATTGACCTAGTCAAGTCGTGTATTGTACAAGGGACATTCCAAAAAAAATAAGACTTTGTTAAAATGCAACTCTAACCTTTCAATTTTGCTTTCAGGTAATCGCTACCGATTTGAAGAAACATGCTGCAGAGGCAATTCGTCTGGAAAGCCTAGTACTGGAAATTGATTCAGACTTAGAAACCAAGGACTTGGTCAACCGTTTGGCCAACATAAGAACACGAATAGCGTTCCTTTTATCACAAGCTGAAAACGGACGCATAGCAGTTACGGTAAATATTGTATAAACATTGATAAATACATTCATGAAGCTTAATTAAACGCAATTTTCTGCTCGCAGGGAGTTCAAACAAATCAAGCGAAGAAGAAGGAGGAACTCGACGAATATCGACGCTTTTTGATCGAAATCGAGGACTGGATAAAGTCCGTTAAGAATTCCTTAGAAAGTCCAAAACGAACTGAAACCGAATCGCAGATCCAATCGGTCATCAACGACGTAGATAACTTCAACAGAGAACTGATAGAAAAAGAGAGAAAACTCCAGGAATTACTGAAGATTTGCGAAGATTTTGAAAAATATCCCGACCTAAAACAGATCTCCATAAGACTTCATTCCCAACTTGAATCGATTATTATCGTCTTCACCGAACAGAAAATAATTTTCGAAACGAAACTTGAAACTCTAAGGACTCGCCTCCAGGAAATTCGAGAAAGACGACAGAGTACTCACGGAACTCCGGACAGTTCTCTTGAGAACACCCTGAATTCCATCTCTATGCCCATCGAAGAAGTTTCTATACATGCTGAAGTCAAATCCAGTTCTGAGCCGATAATTCAGCCAATAACTGCTGTTACTATCGAAACCCAAACTGGAAACAGCCTGAAATCTCAATCCAGCGAGCCTTTGAGGAAGGATTTTACTGTTACTTACAATCAACCAGTTGACGCCCAGACCCAAGCTCAACTTTCGCAAGAATTCATAGACTGGGAAGGTGATACGCGACAGAGAGAAACAATCACCATTTCGAAGGTCGTAAAAGGCGACGAGGAAACTATTCAGTTTGCTACCAAACAAATGGCAACTCAAGACCCTCAACCGTTAATCGAAGAGCCAGACGACGATCTCTTGATCGAAGCAAACTATAAGAAATGTACTGAAGCGGACTCAAAATCAACTGAGCTCAATATAACTAACTCAAAACCGAACCAACCGTTCGAAACAGTATTTGTGGAACCAGATGAAACTACAACTGAAGTCATTGTTGACGCTGATGGTACCAAGAGAATCATTGTGAAAAAATTACATAGGACAGTTGTCAGGCATCAACAACATGTACAACAGCAGAAACTAACCTCTTTCAGTACTTTAACTCAAGATAATGTTCCTATAAGCCACTCATTCTCCCAAGTCACCCTTCAAGGTCAACAAAGTAGTACAACTGTTGCTAGAGGAGATGGAAGAAAAGAAACGTTAAGCAACAGACAGTTTGGAGGAAAAATAGTAACAGGATCATCGGGAGGTGATATCGATGTCAAAGAATTCCAAACAGAGCCAGAATCGCACTATACAGTTATAGAATCTCAGAAACCAGACGAAGTTGAAGTCGACGGTGTGAAACTGCACGAAGGTGACGTAACTTTCGTTGATGACGCCAACAAACTGGTGTCAGCCGAACAAGCCCATGTCACGTATGAAAACAGTCACATTCACACTTCAAGCTCTAGCGTGCGAGCAGTTGTCCAACAAGTCACCAGGAAAGTAATCAGGAAAACTCGAAGAATCATCAGGAGAATCGTTATCATTGATGGCAAAGAACAAATAACGGAGGAAGTTGTAGAAGAACCCGAAGAGGTCGAGGTGACTGAAGAAGGTATTCCAAGGGTTAGCATAAATGTAACAAGAACCGAGGATGGTACAACCATAGAAAATCAACAGTTCGAAGAGAACATTCAAGAACCAATTCAAACAACAATCACAACCGTGGAAGAAGAACATCCAGTTAAGATAGTTTCGGAACCAATCCTAGAAATTTCGGAGCAACGTCATGAAGAAGAAAAAGAGCGATTTGTTCCTATAATTTCACCTCCCGAGATTATCAATGTCGAATCAGAAATCCAAGAAATTAACGTACAATCCCCACAGAAATCAGTGAACGAGGTAATCGAAGATATAGAAAATAAGAAAACTCCTGAGATGCAAGAGATCGAGAATAACATTCTGAAAATAACGGAAGAAGAAACTGTTCCATCGGCAGTTGAAGGTGATCAGAGGTACGTTGTAGATCTGTCACCTCCTCCTCAATCTGCACAGCTTGTAACTATCACAACTCAAACCAGTTTCGAATCGCATAAAGACATACCTCCATCTGGCATGGCTGTATATAAGAACGTAGAAGTTGAAACATCAGCACCTATTGCTCAAACTGTTTCGATTCAGTCACCTAGTGTCGAAGTAGAACCTAGAAAAGAAAACGAATTTCCTCTCACGGACACTTTACTTGTCTCAGAGGTAGCCCAAATTCAACCTGCTGAATTGGAGGAGAAGATTGAGATTTCTGTGGCTCCCAATCAAGCACCAAATGTTAAAACAATTCAAATAACCGATGATGATCAAAAACTACAAAAACTACTCACAAATGGTTCACAAAAGTCTCACGTGCAAATTTCTGTACATGAAGATGTTGAGGTATCACCTCTCGAAAGCAAAGATGTTACTTTAACCAATCGTAAAGATCTCAAAACTATAAATATGCATGAAATCACAAGAGAATTCATCACACAAGAGCAAAAGACTGACGAGAAAGGAAAAGAATCTGAACCTGAAACGATAGTTACAACTCCAAGTCAAACAGAAAAATTGGAGAAAGTCACACCTCTGTCTCCCAGAAAAAATCAACATCAAACCGTGGAAATCGCTGTTTCCCTTGAAGAGAAACCCATAGATTGGAAATTCGAAACTGCCAAAATTTCTTCTTCGATAACGGTGGAAAAGCACGGTATCACAGATGAGGAAAAACTTCAGCGTGATATTGACTTCACCTTACCGTCCATAACCCAAATTATGAACGTTTCTAGACCAACCACTAGAACTGAAGAAGTGCCATCCATCCTAGAACCTTCTGAGCACGAGAAATCTCTAACTCCCAGCGACATAGACCATGGAGGTCGAAAGAGTAAACGAAAAAAGAAAATTAAAACGCCAGTTGAGGAAAGTCCAATAACATCAATTCAGAAGAGTCCAATAATATCAGTTGAGAAGAGTCCAATATCGCCAGTTATGAAGAGTCCAGTCGCTTCACCAGATGAAAAAGAAGATGAGATTCAAGAGAAAATCATTTCTGAAGTTGCTTCTATTGAAACTTCCCTTGCGGAGTCCACTGACATCACGATTCCACCTGATTCCCAAGAGCTCGAGGAAAGTCCAAAACCTACCCTCGCTCCATTCGAATCTTTAACTGAATCAGATCGAGAAGAAAAAGATACAGGATATGACGCTGATAAAACCACGGTTGATGAAAGTTTGATCGAGGATGACGACCAGGAGAAGAAGAAACGTCGCAAGAAAAAGAAGAGGCAAAAAGTTAAAGCCAAGGAAACGGACGAATCACATGTACCTCAAACGGTGTCTGAGTCGTCTCCAATTGGAGAATCTGTAGTTTTTACTGATGATGATATTCCACCAACGAAGCAGGTATTAGAAGAAGTGTTTCCGAAAAAGAAGAAGAACAAAAAGACCAAGAAAGAAGAAATAAAAGAGCCTGAGTTGGAAGAAAAACCAGAACCTATAGAACAGCAAGCTAAAGATGAAGAATTAGAATCAGCAAACGATTCATTGCACACGTTTTCAACTATATCCGACGTTGGCACAGTCAAAATTATTGAAGAAAAGATTGAAACGCCCAGTAAAGAACAAGCGGGAGAAATGTCCACTGAGATTATCACAACAGTTCCAGTTCTAGAGGCCGTGTTTACTCAAGAGGAACCATCACAAACTTCGCCCGTAGTCGAAGAGATTCCAGCAAAGATAGTAGAACAAATCGATACCAAACCAACGTCAGTTCAAACGTCCCCAGAAGTTCCCATAGAAACAATCGAGTATTCTGTACAAACAGACGAAGAACCTCAGTTAGAAAAACCGGAAATAGTTGAATCTTCTAGTCAAGTAGAATTATATGTGACTGAAATTAATACGCAGACAACTCCTAAAGTCGCATCACCTGAACCGATTGCTCCCGAACTTACAGAGACTTCTATACAAACTACAACACCAGATAAAATAGAGGTTAATGAAGAATTTGCTCAGACGGATGAAATAGTTCTTCCGGAACCTGAAGTTGTCGAACGTGTCGATTCAGGAATGCAAACTCATCAGCCATGTCTCAGTGTGGAAGAAGTTCAAACGAGTCCTACAGAAATAGCCAAGGTAGAAACTGTAGAGGCTGAAATGCAGGCTCAACCTTCTCCAGATATTCATTCAGTTCAAACGTCACCACTTCCCTCAGCTCCTCCTGTAGAAGATGCGGCGACTGAAACTGATAAAGAAACATTATCACCTCAATTGAGCGAAGAAAAAATTCCTGTTGCTGAAACTACAGAAAATGCAACACAAGTTCAGCCAACTCCTGAAGATCATTCAGCTCAAACATCACCGTTACCGTTGGCTCCAACTACTGAAGATGCATCTGTAGAAACCGAAGTCGACTATGTTCCTCCTCAAATTCGGGAAATAGTAGAAAAGATGGAAACGCTCACTCAGACATCCCCTACACCGTCTGCCATAGCTCAATTGACTCCCCCTAGTAGCCCATCGGAGTACGAGGTTTTGGTAGAAGCTGCAATCAGTATACCTACGCATAGCAAAGAATCAGGCAAATCGGTATGGATGAATACAGAGCCTACAGAAGATCAAGGAATTGAAATAGAAGAAAAGCCGCTGTCTGGCGATGTAGCTGTCGAAGTATCTGTAGACGATTTAGTACTCAAAAAGTACTCTACCATAACAGATTTTCTAGATAACGAAAGATCAGATATGGAAAACCAGAAATCGGAAACTCCTTCTGAAGGTCTAGTCATATCTTCAGTAGTTACTGATATGAACGAAGAAAAGGTGAATGAGATAAAGAAAAGGCAAAAACTCCTGAACAACCTGAAGAAACATCAGTACAAATCTCAATAACTCTCGAGCAAGAATCATCTTCATCTTCAAGCGAAACACCTACATTTACAGAGGAAAAGTTCGACAAAACTGATGATGGTTCATACAAAGTTGAATCTATAATAACAGAAACAACGAATAAACAAATAATCGACGATAATAACTATGAAATTGATAAACCATTAGTTACAGAAATATCTCTAACTTCGGAAACACCAATTCAAAAGATAAAGATATCCTCACCCAAAACAAGACCTAAAAGTAAACATGTATCTTCTGTTACGATAGAAGAAGTGCAATCTGCACATATTGTTGATACTCCATTAACTCCAGCTGAAGATTCCCCCCTTTCCCCTCCTGAATATCCAAGTACCCATTGGACACATGCAGAGCCTGTTTTCCCCAAAGATGATTCCCAAACATTAATCGACAGTGAAAAACGAGGTCCTGGAATCATTCAAAACATCAACATCACTTGGACCAATACACAAACTTTAGAACGGATTAAGAATTTGCAAAACGCGCAAAGGACGACTCATTTAAGTGACGTTTTATATCTAGCAACTTTGAGTGAAGTCGTAACTGAAGAATCAATCGAACAAAGAAGTAATAATGTTGACATGCAGCTTCAATTATTACAGAAGGCTGTTGAAAAGCGAAATGTACAAATCATACAACAAACGATCATAACAACAGTTGAAACCATTACCACTTGGTTGGAGACCATTGAATATAGGATTTACGTTAGCAGACAACAGACCTCTGATGGACCTTCCGAAGCGAGGGTGCAAGAATTCCACAACTTGAAAGACGAAATTGTGAATATTGAAGAAAAGATTGGTCAGCTTCAAACTGAACTTGGAAAAGCTGACGATATCTATAACGAAGAAGACCGTAAACGAATGAAGAGTTACATTGATTCCTTACAACAGCAAGTGAAAATAATTGAAACCATCACCGAGGAGAATGGACAGCTTGCTGAATGCGATCTTGAAAGATGGAATGAATTTATAAGTGACCTACAGAGCATCTCCCAATTAATCTTAGAAAACCACGAAACCCTGAACGACTTGAAAGATTCGGATGCTTCTCCGCAAACCAAGCTGAATCAATTAGATCACCTGGACAACGAAAACAAAACTCACGCAGTGAAAGTGTCACAGCTAACGAGCAACACGAAGGCGTTGATGAGGGACTTCCCTACCAGAGAAATGCCGAAAGAAGTTCACAGGAATCAAAAACTTGTGAAACAAATCGAACAGCAAATCTTATCGGAACGAGAGAAAGCATTCCAACTGCTATCACTAGCGGAGGAATACGAACAGACCCTCAACGAGTTCAGCAAGATCGTAGATATTGCCGAAGCGATCGTGGACAGTCCCTTGACCGTGAGGAGTCTGGAACACCTCGAGAATGAAATGCAAAATCACCGCAAATTCTTTGTGAACCTAAGTCATTGTAGGGCGATCTTGGAATCGTTGGAAGAAAACTTGGATTCCGAGACGAAAAGTAAGCATTCCGTTCTGCACAACGCGCTGTACGACCGGGCGAAGATCATCCTGGACATGGCGACCGGTAGATTCCAACTCATGTTTTCCGCTGCGTCAAAATGGACAACTCTAGAACAAGGCATGAAGGAGGAGATGAGATGGTTGCAGGTGGCGCAGGAACGCGTTCCGGATATAACAAATGTTACATCTTCGGATTACGAGAGATATATGGACCATTATCACTCTCTTAGTTTAGATATTGCCCATCATTATGCTAGTCTATTGCATCTGAATAACTTAGCAGTTAAAGTGCAGGAGCTCGTGGTTTGCTCAGGTTTGGACCAAGCATATTCTGACTCTTTGGAAATAACTAGGAAACTACAGGAAGATGTGCAGATGAACTTGCAAAGGCTTGCAGCTTTCAGGGATAATTGGGCAGCATATAATAACCAAAGCAATAAACTTGAAATATGGCTGAGAAACACTGAAAGAGATCTTGATGCAATTGATAAGCCGTCTTCGCAGAGAAGTCACATCAGACAATTTTGGGTAAGTACATTTCAAATTATAAATATAATTACGGTCTTTAATTGTTGGACAGTATTTATGAGAGCGGTTTTTCATTTTCATTTCAGGAACTGAAGGCCCAATACGAAGTCAATAACATCCTCAGACAAAACGCAACTATCTCCTTCGAAACGTCCATGAAAATAGTGCCAATTTCGGACGAAATGACCCAACGCAAATTCCACTCTGAACTACTCAATCAGTGGAACTCAGTATCGTCCAGAATATCCAACATCGAAAAATCCATTATGGAAACCATCTCGGCATCAGACGTACCAATAAATGAGAAGCTCTCCATCCTCCTGCAAGAACTCGAAGATCTTAGAGTTGACGTCGATCATCTCCAAGGAGTAATTAAAAATGAGGAAGAACTGAACCTGTACATAGAGCGACTACAAATCATGTCTACAAGATTGGATACCATCCAGAACGAACTGGGTAAACTTGGCCTTCTATCTGCCAATGAATCTGACAAGGTTGGTAATTTACTAGCTCTATCCAAGAGGCTTGAGCTGCAAATAACGGAAGAACTGGAAGGAGCTTCGATATTGAAAGATTCTCTGCAAGCCATGCAGAAGGGTTTTGATAGACTGAAGGGAAAATACGTGGAAATCACCGAAACGTTAGACCAGTGCGAAAACGCGGAAAAGATGGGAAGCGCCGAAGTTCAGAAAGCCGTCGATGATTGCTACAGGGTGGACGAAACTTTGGTTACACTATGGCAAGACGTTATGACGCTCCGCCAACTCCTACACACCCTCCCGATGAGGTTACGAGTAACTGTATCGCCAGTCAAAGTTGAAAGAGACATCTCGCAGATACAGGACGAACACACTGTCTTGGAGAGAAGATGTGGACAACTCTTAGCCTTATTACGGAGCAGATTGAATTTGTGGCAGCGTTTCGAGAGGCAGCTAGAATTGGTTCAAGAGAGTGTTCAAGAGGCAGATTTCATGATGGATCTGTTGACTATTCAAGGAACCGTCGATTACGAGAGACTGAGGAAAGCTACTGAGCGCCTAGAGGTGAGTAAATTTGAATCATTTATATTCTTGAACCGAATAACTTCGACATTCATAAAAATAATTCAGAAGTAAAGCTGATGTTTAATAAAGAACACAGCTGCTGTAACATTTGGATTGTCAGTTCATATACTAATACATGTCCACAAAATCTATTTTTTTTGTAAGATTATACATGATCTCTCTACACTAGGGTGTATCGTTTTTGACTTTTTTCGAAATTCAAAAAAGTATAGTGCGGAAAAGTTGCATTTGGTGGCACCGAGCATCTGTGATTTTTTCCAGAATTTTTCAACAATGCCTAGAGGTCGCGCACTGCCCTCAAAGTTTCTTATGTTGTGTATAGGCAACCCGCACAACAATCTTGCGTTTTCAAGCTGTTTTAGGGTTCTAAAGTCACATTTCTGAACTCTTTCTCTTGTTTTTAGTTGTTTTTTTTTTATGGAGTATAAATGAACTAAGGATTTCGCTGTATTGTTAGGCTCTTTTTTTACTTTTATTGTACAATACAATATTAGAGTTAAACATCATTATAAATTAAAATTTTAATTATAATATTTGCTTTGTTGGGATTAAATGATAATGGAAGATTAATACAATTAAAGCCAATTCAATATTGTTACAAACAAGTGTTAGTAAAGCATGGATACAATTTAACGTTAATGGAGCTTTGGTAAAATTAAATTTTGAAAATCAGAATTTCCTATGGACGCTTCTGCTCTTCTTGTGCAACGGCGTAGTCCTTTTGGTATGTAGAGATGGCATCCGTTGTCTGGACTCCAGTTTTACTTTCACGTACGCGTCACGAGATTGTGGCCAAAAACAGAGGAAGAAGCTTCTATTACTAGTTTTACCAGCCTTTCGACAGCCTGAGTGTGGCAGGGAAAGCGGTTGAATCCTTATCACAGAATGTTCGACTCCTAATATTTTCTTCTATTTCTTCGGGTGATAGTGATCGGGTTAGAGGGGGCTCGGTCACAGGGTGCGAAGACCAGTCTATAAGATCGTAGTAGTGCTCAGCGTTGAACTTTAATTTGGGCAATTCGAAGGCGCGTATTCCCTTCCGTGTTGTCTTCGTCGATCTTGCAATTTTTATTCTTCTCCAAGCAAGAGCTCTCGTGTCGGGATTGCCATCGTTGATCATAGCGAACAGTACATTCTCAGGGTGTCCAAAATAGGCATTGTTCTGAATAACCTTGTCCACAATATTCCGCAGTTTGAGAGGCAGGTAGCGTGACAGTCGAATCAACTTCCATAAATGTATTGGGCCCTGGGCAATCGAGGGTTCTTTTTTTACTGAGTACCAAACGGGAGCGTAAACTTTCATTACATACGAAGCCAACTGGCGAAGCGCCTCCGAAGGCTTTTCGGTACTAATGTATAATCGTAATACTCTACTAGCTGTTGTTAACCACCTAGATTGTACAACAGGGCCTGTTTTCTGCTTGCTGAGTTCTTTTGGACAATGTCCACTTGAGACAGCGGTACATAAACGTAGGAGGTATTTCTGATCGGTGCTAATATCTGTCAAACCTTCCGTGTCTTCTATCCAATCAACGGGGATGGCGTCGATTTTCGCATTGTAAAATAGCTTCTCCAATGGGTCCACCGGTTGCTTGTGGATTTTTAGTTCCTCCGTCTAAATATTGCATGAGATGTCGGAAAGGTAGCTCGTTCAAATGGAGTTGACAAACAACATGCTGCACAGGAGCGTTGATAGCTATCTCTATGAGTCGCATCACACCTTGGATCCGACCAGTATTGACGTTAGTGCCGTCACATCCCAGCACTGTTAATTTAGAAATATCGATTTTCTGTTGATCAAAAAAAATCGCATACTTTTGACGATATCATCAGCGGACCCTGATGAAGGTGAAACATGGCCTAGAAACGATGCAGCTACCCCACTCCCAGTGTTGCCAATGCTTGACATTTAATAAGAAAAGAGTAGCCTATTCCTGCTTGACGCACTTAGTATAAAGAACCTTACCGAACCAAATACGAGAAAAATAGCACTCTGGTATTTATAATTTCTTGTTTTCTTCCTCTAATTCGTTACATCGTAGTCTTTTATTCCTTTATACCACAAAGACAACAAATATACATAAACAAACTGCAAGAAAATCGACTTTAGACCTCTGAAAACACTTGAAATCGCGAAATTGTTGTGCGGGTTGCCTATATACAACAGAAGAAACTTTAAGGGCATTGCGCGACCCCTAGGTATTGTTCAAAAATTCTGAAAAAAATCACAGATGCTCGATGCCACCAAATGCAACTTTCCGCACTATACTTTTTTAAATTTCGAAACAAAGTCAAAAACGATACACCCTACTCTACACTCAAACTCGGCCCCCTCATTCGGTAGACTTCACGGCTATGGATTGTTTTATTAGGAGATATATGAAAATATTGTGTCCGAAAATCCAATTTCAATAATGTAAGATATGAGAATCAAAGCACATTACAATCATCTTTGCTGGAAGACATTTCCGGCACAACCAAACAAAAAAATTCAAAACTGTTTTGGACCAGAAATAATCTAACCATTTGAAGTGATGATTTGTTTCATAACAAACTTTCTTGCTTCAGAAAAACATTCAGTTTTTGGCTCTAAATAACTAATTGTTACATTTTTGGAGGAAACACTAACAGAGCCTTATTCTTTTTTGAATGAATTTCGTGTTTGTGAATTTCACGAAATGACTATAAAATGGTTGAATATTTCCTCCAAAAATAAGTAGCAAATTCAACAATTCTTCATTCAACAATTCCTATTGTTTCAACGACTATTTTAAACAATTAATTTCAACAATTATGATACGAGGGTGGCTTTATATGTTTTGCGTGCTAGGACATAGGACACCATAAATCAATTGTCAATACTGAATATGAACTTCTATGATTTGTTAATATATATTGAGGATGGAAAATTGCCACTTGGAAAACGTTGATTAAATAACCAGTCAATTGTAGGCTTGCTGAAACTGCGTATTTCAAGGATACTTATGTATAGGCGAGCCTGAAACAAACTGTATAAAAAATATTTCCAGTACAGACGGAATCTTAATCATTGATAGAAGACCGTCTGTACGTCTATTTTATGTTAGATCAGTGGCTGATTTGACGCTCCAAAAAGAAGAGAGCAGAAGTCAGCATTGCCAATGCTGAAGGCATGTGTTTCACAATCAACAACAGCCTAAAATAAGACACTATTATCTCGCTTAACAAACATAGGTAGTTACAACAGATATAACATTATGTGTAAACAAAATTGACGTGTACCTACTCACTTACGTATAAAGAATGTTCAACGGCCAAGTCAACAACATTAACTATAATAATAAAGAAATCGCAGTAAAGAACCTTAGAGTTGGCACGACTTTGTCTAGATTTCATTACTTTTTGGAGATAAACAAGCAGCTCCATCGAGACTTGGCCAATTTTTACAGAATGTTTTTGGTGGGATGGATTTTAAATCTTCATATTTTTATCAAATTATTCAGAATTCGACAGAGAAACGCTGATCTCTATCATTTGTTGGAGATCACCGTTTTCCTCATTACCAAGCATTTTCCAACGCCTCCGCAAAGTTTTCCTTTCGATTCCGCTACAGACGACGGAGAGAGTCGTATCGCGTTGGTTTGGCGATAAGCAAGAATTCTCGTTTTAAAATCGCCGTTTCGTGTTCAGTTGTTGACGAGATAAGTCGTTGGTTGTATACCGCTCTCGCGGAAATTCAAGACCTAATTTTTGATGGAAATTCTCCGGTTTCATTCGGCGAACTTATAGGCTACTTTTCGTTTCGTTTGATTACGAATTCCTGCTACGGTTCGAACTTCATGTGCAAGATTTCAAGGTGATGTGATTAAAATCGGAAATTGGTGTGATTAGTTTTATTACTTTCGGAGAAAACTGTTCGTTTGCAAGGTATACTTTTTTATTAATCACCGGAGATAGTTGAATTTTCAGTAATTGATTATTATCTAGGCAGAAACATGTTCTCTTTCAAATTGTATCTGATTCATTTCAAGGAGCAACTGTTGGAAAATTTCGTCATGCCTAAATTTATGCATAATTCTTATCTCATTAACATAAATAACCGTCGCTTTGATAAATCATAATATGTTTGTTTAAAAGGAAATCTCAACGAATTCTCTAGAATTTTATGGATTAAAACTTCGCTCTTTTGATATCAAAATCAATGTTTTGTTTTGAATTCCATATATCTCAGCTTTCGGTAAAACTCTAATATTTAAATTGATTCCAATGAAAAAGAAAATGAAACTTATGACGAAAAATTCAACTATAAATGAGAAAGAGTATGGCATGCATTCAGAATTATCTACAAAATTTCGATTAATAAATTCATACCCAAAAATCTACGGATACGAGGGCGAACCGAGAAGTCAGATAAAAAGTAATGTAATGGTGATAGTAGTACACAAGTTAGAGCGTTGGGCAATGCAATGCTTTGTGAACATGAAATTTCATACTGACATGTTGGTGTGTGTCAGAAAAAAAACACAAGTGTGAGCTCAGGAAAATGTAGCAGGGGAACCATACTACCTTGCGTATGATTCAATAAACAAGTGAAAATACCTGAGGAAAAATCTCGTTTCTCTGTCGCTATTGCACTAGTAATAGCTTGTCTGTTTATGTTGTGTTAGTGTCGTGTGTACATAAAGAGTACCAAAGATTTTTCTGCTTAGCAGCTTCAATTCTCATCGTGCACTCCATGATTTTCAGACGAAGACAAGGGTGAAAGGAAAGGGGTTTGGGACAGGAATCTGTAACAATGGAAAAAGAAAACCAGCAAAAAATATTTCAACAATCCTGACTGTTATATGTCTAAACACACTTGAATTTAAGAAAAGATTTTACATAGCAAGCAAGACCATAAAAAGGACTAAGGAGATAATCAAAAAGTACATAACCTGCGATATTTCCCCTTTCGCGGAGATGTTCTTCCGTCGCAGTGTGAGTCTCCTGAAATATAATCACTCCCTTGTTCTTGCTTTTCAATTTTGAAGTATAATCTCGCAAAATCCCTTCAATATTCAAACTCAACAAAACAATTCCCTCTCTGTTTGACCGAGAGAGCCCCGATGGCTAGGTTCGGTCTTCTAAGTGATGCCGACCAGGATCTATAGATGTTCTAGAATTATTATGAACCCAATAATTTGGGTTGACATCTCCCATATATTACTTCTTCGTGGTTCTTGTTTAATTGAAAGAAAAATTTGCGTAAAAATTTTGACAGTCGTTTTAAAAATATAAAAACACAGAACTGATATGTTATTAGTATTGATTGACAGCCATTCCAACCGAAGAAGTTGCTCTTTCTGCTTTGAAATGAAAAAATTGAATATCGAGTGATAATTGAACATTTCTTTTCACGCAAGAAAGCCATCATAAAAACCGAAATATCCCTTGATAAGTACTATGGTGATTCTTTTCCTTCTCTCAACACGTTGTGGCACGTTAACCAAAACAACACGTGTGTACCTTGTGACCTCTGAAGGTATTTTCGATAAGGAGACCGCTGTAATGCATCTCAAAAACAAAGAGTATTCTTGTTGAAATACGTTTCGTTTGCCTGTTATAATAGTCCAGTCATTATAGTAAGTCCACCTCGGAATTCGAGATACCCAGCTGTGAGTCTGTAAATACTTGTATATTGACACCCCAAAAGTTCTCTCAAAACCTACATATGGTAGCGTGTATTTATCAAAATAACAGAAAATGTATCTTCTCTGCTCCATACAACATGATGAAGAGCCGGCTCGGTGGCTTATGGGATATGATGCTCGTCTCCTACGCAGAGTTACCTGGGTTCAATCCCCACAAAGTCGGTGCGATTTTTCGGATTCTGGGAATCGCTTGAGTGTCCATCTTTCGGAGGTTAGATTCCCCGGCGTGTCATTAGCCGAAAGGCAGAAACAGAGCACGTTAAAGGAAAAACAAACTAACAAACATGATGAAGAAGAAATCCACCATCAATTATGAACGTTACATTATTTTCATTATTTCATTTCATTATTTTTTAATTTTAGGAAACGGTTATCAGTAATATTGAATAGATACAGATATGGCGTGTTTTTGAACGGAGGCACCAGTTGACCTGAAGTGATGCTGTGACCGCGCGCTCTCCGCCCTCTATCTCGAAAACGATTCTCCGTATAAAAAACTTTGTCAAACAAAATTTGTAGAGAATTTTGTACTCTACAATATTGATAATAAATACAAATAGCAAAAACCCATAGGAAGTGAGATATTTACAATAAAGCCCAGAAAAACGATTTTTGTGACCTTTGATCTTGAAATTTAATAGTTGCGTACGAGGCAAAGTTACAAAAACTCTTTGAGAATTTTTTCTGACGAAAATAGCGATGACAATGTTCACGGTAGACTTTATATGTAATAGTGAGAGCGATGTAGAAAGAAGTTATTCTTCATCTGATGATAATGTACCACAACATAAATGCTGTAAATATGAGCGGTAAAAAGAATTGGCGTCAGTAAACGTTTTTTCAGACCAGCAAATATCCTTGTCGTAAAATCTCCATGTGAACAATGTGAGTACAAAAAGTACATACAGGGTGCTTCAACTAAAACTTAACAGAGGCTATATCTACCAAGATATTCATTTCTGATCAAAACGCAAAAACAGGTCGATTTTTGTTTCAAGGGGACATCTTTTGGGGTACAATACTTGCCTGAAGTATCAACCTCCTAAACGGGGGTTGCAATCCTTGAACATTTTGAATAGGCAAGATGGGTCGAGTGATGACTCAAAAGAAAGGTGGTATCTTTGTCTACATTGCTTTGAACGAATTTCCATTTTTAATTGAGAACTGTAAAAGATACAGGGTGAGCAACTGAAAGATAGCGAATACTATTTCCCTGAGACTATTTAAGTTTCGGTGAAGTAAAATGGAACAGATCCTTGCTGATCAATGGCAGTCATCATCAAGTACCATCCTCATCTCGAATTTCAATCCTTAGAGCAGGGGTGACCACCCTTGAAAATTTGGAAGAGGGTAGATGGGTCGAGTGATACCTCGAAAGAAAGGTATTATCTTTGTCTGCATCCCCGTGAACGAATTTTCGTTTTTGATTGAAAACTGTAGAAGATACAGAGTGAGCTACTGAAAAATAGAGGAGGCTATCTATCGCCCTGAGCTATTAAAGTATTAGTGCAAAAAAATGGAACAGATTCATTCCAGATCAAAGGCTGTCATCTTTGATCTAAATGAATCTATTCCAATTTTTCGTACTAATACTCCAATAGTCTTGGGGCGATAGTATTCTCTATTTTTCAGTGGCTCACTCTGTATCTTCCACAGTTTTCAATCAAAAATGAAAATTCTTTCACTGGAATGCAGACAAAAATAATACCTTTCTTTCGAGTTATCACTCGACCCATCTATCCTCTTCCAAATTTTCAAGGGTTGTCACCCCTGCTCCAGGGGTTGAAATTCGAGATGAGGATGGTACGTGATGATGACTGCCATTGATCAGCATGGATCTGTTCCATTTTACCTAACTGGAACTTGAATAGTCTCAGGAAAATAATCTTCCCTATCTTTCAGTTGCTCACCCTGTATTGAGTCATCACTCGACCCATCTTCCCTATTCAAAATGTTCAAGGATTGCAACCCCCTAAACGGGGGTTGATACTTCAGGCAAGTATTGTACCCCAAAAGATGTCCCCCTTGAAACAAAAATTGACCTGTTTTTGCGTTTTGATCAGAAATGAATATCTTGGTGGATATAGCCTCTGTTTAGTTTTCGTTGAAGCACCCTGTATGTACTTTTTGTACTCACATTGTTCACATGGAGATTTTACGACAAAGACATCTGCTGGTCTGAAAAAACGTTTACTGACGCCAATTCTTTTTACCGCTCATATTTACAGCATTTATGTTGTGGTACATTATCATCAGATGAAGAATCACTTCTTCCTACATCGCTCTCACTATTACATATAAAGTCTACCGTGAACATTATCATCGCTATTTTCGTCAGAAAAAAAATTCTCAAAGAGTTTTTGTAACTTCGCCTCGTACGCAACTATTAAATTTCAAGATCAAAGGTCACAAAAATCGTTTTTTTGCGCTTTTTTGTGAATATCTCACTTCCTATGGGTTTTTTGCTATTTGTATTTATTATCAATATTGTAGAGTACAAAATTCTCTACAAATTTTGTTTGACAAAGTTTTTTATACGGAGAATCGTTTTCGAGATAGAGGGCGGAGAGCGCGCGGTCACAGCATCACTTCAGGTCAACTGGTGCCTCCGTTCAAAAGCACGCCATATCTATATTAGTCAAATTGTCTGGATGCACCGTTTAGGAAAATAACTATGTCATCACCATATCTATACCAGAAATGAATTTTAATAGGCAAGATAAAATTTAATATTTTGTTTTGTATGCTAGACATAAATATGTCTGCTAGATTTGTCATATATATTTTCATGAATTTGAAGATGATTGAGATGTATGCATAACTCCAAAATAATTACAAATTCGCAATGTATACAAGGGTTAACACGTAATTGTTCTAAACAATCAGAAGTTTTTAATTTTATTTTTGGGAATATGTTGCGAACTATGTACATATATTTAGATATTACTACTACTTATTTAATTCAAATATTCAATTTCTATTTCAAGTTCTCTTCAATTCTACACTATACACTATTGCATGTACAAGATTCAGAATCTCGTTTGCCTGCCTCGCCATCTGGCAGAAACCTTTCTGTTTTATGTCTGTTACTGTGGAAATACCAGCAAATGACTGTTTTATATCTTTGTAATCCCTCAAACGTTACTATAGGTCCGGTCTGTATACCTGACCCTTGGTTCTCCTAGAACTTAAGAAAACTAAAACATATTTTGTGAAGTAAACCAGAAATCCTTCTTGTATCAGTCTTCGAACGAGCAAGACGTGTATAGTTTCAACCATTTCATAAATCTGTCTTCACATAAGCAAGACATTTGTACTTCAATAAATTCTTAAATCAAACTCTTATCTTTCTACTACCAAATCTTAAGAGGTAACCAACGGTTAAGTGCAATATACTCCTGCGAACCTCAACAGAATGTTTGAAAACATGCTAAGCTTCTCTCAAACATTCCGAGAGATGAAAGAATTAATTTAACGTCCCATATTTCAGAACAATCAGATTCACCTTTTGATACATTGCGAATTTATAATTATTTTGGAGTTATGCATACAGCTTAAATATGTTCAATTTAATGAAAAGATACATTGAGAACCGAGCGGTCTTGCGATGGTGTCACCACTTATGCTTCTTGAATGGTGCTCGAAAATCGTTATGCCAGTGTTAGAGAGATAGCTCATGATCTCAACATCTCTCGTGAAACCGTTCGTTTGCTTTTGGTGAACTAATTGGGCATAATACGCGTCGCCGGTCGGCTCGTTCCGATAGAGCTGAGTTTTCTGCAAAAACAGTACCGACTTTAAGACCAAACACTCGATAAATACCATCGAGGAGCAGCCTTATTTGCCTGATCTAGCTCCGTGTGACTTTTTCTTTTCTCCAGACTGAAATTGCTGTCATAAAAGAAAATTCGCAGAAGGAGCTGAACGCGCCTATAAAAAATGTTTCGATGATTGAAAAAACGTTGGCACATGTGTATCACTTCAAATGGAGCATATTTTGAAGGACATTCAATAAATATTGAAGTAGACTAAGATGTTTTCATTTTATTTCAAATGTCCGGATACTTTTTTGTCACAGAGTATATACGAGGGATGTTTTTCATGTTTTGCATGCTGGTACATAGAGAACACCATGAATCAACTGTCAGTACTAAAAATGAAGTTCTATGATTTGTTAATATAAATAAAAAATTTCAGTTTTATGCGTGCTGTGTTTAAGCCATAATAAACTGCCAAAGTTGATAAGTTAGTTGATAAATGAAATTAAACGGTGAACGTTTTCGCGCAATAATTTCTTACAATTCTCAAAGACAATTATCTCGACAAGAATATCTCGCAGCGTTGGTTTCCCTTTTCGGCATTGAAGCACTATACTAGTAAACACTTTCCCATCGGTATGGTATGGAGTGTTCAAACGCAAAAGGGTTACAAAAATTGCTTCCCCCTTCTTAATAGCACTCTGTGTATTGCATAAGTATCAACACAAGTTTGTTAAGGGAGTTGTTGCAAATCTTGTCATACATCTATAGGCAACTTAATGACTCAAATATGATAGTGAGTATCTTGTATGATTTAAAAAAATGTCGAACGCATCACCACCGATTTGCAAAGACACAATTTATGTATGTTTGAGGGTAATTCTTTGGCATGGGCTGCTTTTTACTTATCAGATCAAAAGTTGGCTGTAGTACTGGCTGGTGTCCGCTTGAAGATACATGTGGTCACTCAAAGAGACCACAGGGATCAATTCTTGGATCCTTGTTCTCCATTATATTTGTAAATGACAAATTTGATAGCACCTTGCCACATGAGCAAGTCAACATTAGAAGTTGTCCAGCTTGGCGACGTTGCATCTCGAAATATCAACAACAAAAAAAATTGTTAATCATTTTAGTTGAGGTAAGCTTTGTTTGGATATTACAGGATGTCGTACGACACTAATCAATCCTAATAAGGACGAAATTGTAGCCAATCGATCAATCATTCAGCATTTTCATACATGCATTACACGTACTGAGACGGCTTTGAAATATCCGATGCATTCCGGATGTTATTAGAGTGTTAACGACCTCGTCGAATCAATTAAAAGCAGTGTATTTAAGAACGCTTCGGTTGAATCATGAAATATTAATTCTGCGTCGAATATTTATTGAAAAATAAAACAATGTATTGCATAGTCAGGTGCGGTTTGATACAAGGCCACGTGATACTTTCGTTATTTCTAAAAGTGTTCCAGAGTGTTGAAAGGTCGTGTTTTTCTCGTTGTATCTAAACAGATTTTGTTCAGTGGTCCGAAAAATTTCACGCACTTATAATTGAATTTAAAGTATGGTTAAAATTGTTGGTATATTACTGATGATCCAAATTTGATTGGAAAATTATTGTTTTCAGAATTTATCGCAACAAACAACAAATACAACTCTAAAATGTTTTTTTTTCTCTTTCAGAGTGTATCCGTAAACTTGATCAACCGCGAAAACCTAGTGGACGACCTCAAGTCTGCGGCCAAGCCTCTGGCGGAAACTTGTTCGCCAGAAGTATCGGCTAAGGTCGAAGCGGCAGTTGACGAAGCTGTCACCGCGTACTCCACCACTTGCACCAATCTCAAAGATCTCTGCACCAAATACAATCACGCCGCCGATCTCTGGAAGCAGTACAAGGAATCCAGCGACCTGGTACGCGAATGGGTTGAAAATTACATGGACAGTGTGGCAGATTTACCGCCGGAGGAAGCGGTTGAAGCTGTTAAGGTAAGAGAACCAAATAATTACATACATACTCAGTATGACGTGACATCCTTAGAAATAGCCCCCATTGGATTCAATAACAGCCGCCAAAGCCATTTCCGCTACTAGAAGTAGTGGCTTTTCGGTATCGCCCCAAAGCATTCATCGCTATTGCCATCATTTGTCGTCGAATCCGCGCCTTTTATGCGGTGCTATCGATTGTAAAAACCGCTTTAAATCGCATGAAGCTAGGATTATGCGAAGCTGGCATAAGTGTAAGATCTTATGATTTGCAAAATATTACTGCACAAATTTCGATGATGAAGTAGCCTATCCCGGCTCGCCCAAAGCAGTGACCATTTCTTTCCTATTACATCATGCCATCATAATTTAAACCCTATATTCATTGTTGATTGACCTTCAAAAATATTCTTATAGTGCGCAAGACCATTAAAACAATCAACATTGACATTGCTCCGATGTGTTGTCTTTTTTTTTCGTCGAGAACCGCACACAGCGTGGGTCGCTATCAATAAATGTGCGGCCATCTGTTAACCGTTTGTACCCCTTTCCATTTGCGTCTCCCCATATACTCGTTCCCAAATGCTGTTTTCATCATGTCGACAGTTTTCGCAAAACTTTTGTGGAGTGTAGAGCAATATTTAACACAAATGAGTTCTTTCAATTTTTCCGTCATTCTTCGCGAAAATAAAATTCGACGAATGCAAAAAAGACTATAAGCAATCTCAAACCAAGAGATTTCCCAGTAACAAACTCCAGCAGGAGGTTCGTGAAGTAAAATTTACGTTTATTGTCACCTAAAGATTGCTCAGACACACTGGAGTTGGGGAATAAAGATATTACTTACTACTTTTTTCTTAGTGAGGCTAATGGAGACAAGTTCGAAAATATTAATTATAAGGAACAGTTCACAGTGAAGTCTCACCATTGCTCAGAAAGGAAAATTTTTGTCTATTTAATAACAGAAAGGAAAATTTTTGTTATTTAATAACTTTTCTCTTGTTAACATTCTTGGAGAAAGTAGGCCAAGCTGTCACTTATAAGTGTTTGGGAATTGTTTTTGATAGCCATTTACGTTAGGACCATCATATTTGTACCGTAGTTGCAACTCTTCGTGGTGTGCTGTACAGATTCAAATACCTCAAAAATGTTCTCGATCAAAAAACAAACAAATCCAAAATAAATACTAAGATTTTACCAGCTTCCTTACACTTTCTCTGTCTAAACTCATGAGCCATCTCCTGAGTTTTCCTTTAAACATTTTCAAATTCTGTGTACTTTTCAAATCCAAAGAAAGAGTGTTGAAAATTCTGGAGGCAAGATAATAAAAACTTTTTTGAGCAACTGTTGTTTGAACTTTTGGAACCCGAAAAGACAACTGACAATACCTTCTATTCGCACCATGATCTATAAGAGATTGGCATGGTGTACTTCTTCTCAAATGCATTAAGATGGAGAAGCAGTATAATTGATATATATCCCATACATTAGCCAGATTATAAAGGAGTAGAGTAGGAAATAGAATATCTTTCTTGAACATAATTTTCAGTAACCATTTCTGTTGAATAACGATTTCGTTTAGTACGTTACTATATGCACCTCCCCAGGCTATCAACCCGTAACGATGTTGCGACTCCAAGTGCATGATACACGATTCTTAAATGATCTATTACCAGTATATTTGATAAGTGCTTGAACCTAGACACCAGTCCTCGCAGTTTCAAAACCAAACCGTTTATATGGCTTTCCCACTTCAAGTGCGAATCTAAGACTATCCGAGATATTTACATTCATGGGTACTAGGTATTTCAAAGGTGGAACCATCTTCTCGTATTCTCAGAGGCATTTCCATAGGGAGCGATCTCTTGTCAACTGAGAAGGGAATATATTTTGTTTTCTCGAAGGTAACAGTGAGCAAATGCTCATCCATCCACAATTTAATAATAAGAAAGTCCGATTCTGCATGTCGCCTCATTTCCGTCCAGCTCCTTCCCGAATAAACAATGGCCGTATCATCAGCAAACCCGATGAGCTTACTCCTGATACCATTTATATACAAACAAAACAATATCAGCCCCAAAACGTTTCGCTGTGGTACTCCACATTTTAACGGCAGTTCATCACTAAATGTATTCTGAATTTTCACTAATTGTTTTCGATTCGACAGATAACTCCGTATCATTAAAAACACATGAGTCAATTGTTTTAGAATAAATAATTAAACTCAAGAGTGAGAATATTTAAATTCTATTATTGAAAAGGATGTCCATTTTTAATAAATCCCCAAAAAGTAAAAAACATTTTCAGGAAAGGAGTTCGCTTTCTTTTCTTGTTGCCAATCTCTGATCTGTGCTTGAAACTTTTCGTATTTATATTTTGATTTTTCGGGCAGCAGGTTCTCAGTTATATTATTTGCATAATTTATAATTTCAGGTGGAATATTTTCCAGTTTTGTGTCTAGTGCACTCGATTTTTCACTCATACTCTTATTTAAACAATAAATTTTTCGAAGCTAATTATTATGTTGTTGACATTCACATATGACACTGATGCTGTTGTGAAATTCATGGCAAACCATGATGTTTGGTTCAATTACGAAATATTCATTCCGTATTTATTTCTAGAATGAAAATACATTTAAGGGGTATTATCACTTCAGAATGACAAAATGGAAGGTTTGTTTAGAATTTTTTTAAGAAATCTTTATTATGTATCAAAAAAACTTTCTACATGTTATACATAAAAAGGTATACAAAAAAAATTTTTTGGTGCCGCATGTGAGTTCTTTGTATAATGTGGCGCGCTTATGACGACGCTTCAAAAATGATTGGTTTTGCGGTTGCAGTGATACAGATCGAACGCGATATCTGAAATCAAAAATCAAACAAAATTTTGAGAATCATGTATGCAGCTGTATAACCTACCTCGGAAAATAAAAAATTTCATTTTGAGAAAATTACAAGCTTTCAAAAAAAGTTGAAGAAGGGTATTCTTTACGCGTTTCAACCCCTTAAAAGGAGTTGAATCTTCGAATTGATTAATTTCGAGGTAGGTTATAAAGAGAATTTCATGAATTGCATGTAGAAATTGTGAGAAAGCATAATGTCATTTATCATAGAATTGAAAACCATCATTGAACACTATTTGTTTTCTGATATTGAGCTCTTTCAAGAAACTATCCTCTAACATTGGTTTCGTGTCAAGTCTATGTATCTTAATGTTATAAGCAGCTTTTTTATGTTGATGTGGATGTGCGGAAGAATTGTGAATGGTAAAGTCTGTATGGAATGGTTTACGGAAAATAGAAAAGTCATGTCTGTCAATTTTGGTTTCTTCGACTGATCGGAACATCGCTTTTCTGCAATTTTGATGCGCAACTCATCTTTATCGTGACATCATCTCCATCAATTTTAGAATTGCTTTCGGCCCCTCGTTGAAGACGCAGCAACTGATCCAGGATGATAAATCGACAATTTGTTTTCCTGAATATATATGTTTTGGCACAAGTCCCTAGATGGTACTATTAAAAGATTCGTTATTGTTTTGCGTGATTTTTCCCAAACAGCGATCCAAAAGTCCATCTTTTGTCGAGTCTTCGAAAACAGGCTTCACGTATTCTTGCACAAGGTCACTAAGTGACGGTGTTTTATGGTTGAAGTTTTTGCCCTCTTCAACGCTTTGTAGATACTTACACCTGCTGATGCTGTGGTTTTTCATTAGTTGAAATTCTATGATGAAATCCCGCCCAAATAGCATTTTTTATGGCTTGCTTGTCATCGAGGTTGTTTTGAATGGCAAGACTGTAAAACAAAGAAATTTCTTTCATTACTTTACCAGTAAGTTCGGTTCTCTTTTCCTAAGGTGTAATTTTGCTTCGGCAAAGTTTCCTTTTAGCTGCAGGTTCTTCCTTTTCGTTTTTCGTTTCTTCTCTTTTTTTCAATTTTTTTATTTTCGTGAGAGTTTTATAGACATCCTTGAGCCTTCGAAACATTCTTGAATCTTGAACGTTTTTGAATCTCCATTTCCAACGTAGCGAGCGTATTTTGAGCCATTTAAATTTTCCGAACGACAAAACATCTCTAATACCCCTTGGACTTCCATTCCCCCGGACCCCCGGTTGGGTCCATCAGTTCTTTGTTTACTTCACATTTCTTACACGTTTTTGACGAGACGAAACAATCCAAAATTTTGCCTGTGTATTTTCCAATTTGAGTACAAATTCCGATGAGAGAAGAAAAACGCCGGACACAGTCAATTCGCCTTTTGGGAATCCGTGCTCAACGTTCTTTTCGTTTTCTTCTCTTCCAGCTTTTTGAAATATAACTTTAACCAAACATTCAGCCGAACAAGCGATATTTGTGCACGCGGTGTAGTACAAATTCTGGTTGAAGCGTCGACCTAGATCCATCATGGAACAGAACAAATTTATGCCATTGAGTCCAACCCCTAATAGGCGGACAATCAAAACCATTCGCCTGTTGATCTCATAAGTTTTATAGGTACTAGTGCAAGAATTGACCGAACTTGGATGCTGACAAGAACACTGAATTTCAAGTTTGAAACCGAAGCCAATAGCACTTTTTCATAAAAACTTAATATTACCATCACATTTTTTACTCTTTAAAATATTTTCCAAGTGAGAAAATACTAAACTGAAAGTTAGGATCACATAGCCAAATTTGCTATCGAACCCGACATGTAAATCTCCGTCAGGGTCACTGGGCCCTGCCAGTTCTGATGCTGATGCACTCACAAAATTTTTGTCCAATTTTGAATTTCCAGAATGTTGATTACCTTTAAATTACCTTTTTTTATGAGAACTTTCACGTACGAGTACCGTTCTAAAACCTCTTTTAGTTGGATGATAAATTTTGTCCTGTTTCGGTGGCATTTTTGAAAAAATTTTATACTTCTGACATTTATAAAACTCAAATTCAAATTCCAGAATGAAAACGGAACAATAGAAGGAAAAACATCTGCCGTCGCTGCGTATTATAAAGCACCGGCGACGCGTAGCCCCATTGAATATATATCGATATATATATATATATATATATATATATATATATATATATATATATATATATATATATATATATATATATATATATGGGACAAATTCTTCTGCGATAAACTTCATGAGGAGTCTATATTTGTATACTTGAGATAAGAAGAATCATTCAAAATCCGTAGATCAATGAATAATCCTTCCTGACAACAGCTAGTTCCCAAATCTGCCTGCCATGCACGCAGCCCCCAAGAACCACAATAGTGCAACTATTGCGACACTGATGAGCTCCTAATAAGGGCGAAACTGCAGTCTGCCGCTTCTTTTCTCGGAATCCTGCTTAGTTGCACTATTATGACTCTTGGGGGCTGCGTGCATGGCAGGCAGATTTGGGAACTAGCTCTTGTCAGGAGGGATTATTCATTGATCTACGGATTTTTGAATGATTCTTCTTGTCTCAAGATTACATATGTAGACTCCTCGCGAAGTTTATCGGTTTCATCTTGAAACAGAGGCTGAGAGCACTATTCCAGCGGGATTATTTCGCTCGTTTTCTACTGTTGATGTGATTCACGGAACGGCGAAAGATGTCTCCCAAATGTTTGGAATTTTTAACGTTTCCACTTCTGTTTGTCATTGTTCGTATCTTTCTCGAAGTCCGGTAGCGGGTTCGCCGTGTCGGTCCATAGAGGGCGACTCTCATACGTATGTACGAGGTGCGTCCTTTCTGGAATCGATAGAGTACCCCGATGTAGCTTGATAGGATGCTGAAAAGCGATATGCGACACCGATGAGCTCCTAATAAGGGCGAAACTGCAGTCTGCCGCTTCGTTTCTCTGCATCCTACTTAGTTGCACTATTGTGGCTCTTGGGGGCTGCGTGCATGGCAGGCACATTTGGGGACTAGCTTTTGTCAGGAGGGATTATTCATTGATCTACGGATTTTTAAATGATTCTTCTTGTCTCAAGTTTATATATATATATATATATATATATATATATATATATATATATATATATATATATATATATATATATATATATATATATATATATATATATATATATATATATGTATTACTCGAATTTTGACCTGAAATTTGAAAGTGATATTCTACAGGAATGAAGGAACACAAATATATAAAAACTCAAAATCGATTTTCCCAAAACTTTGAAGTGATAATACCCCATAAAAAAACACATGAGTCAAGTGTTTTAGAATAAATATTTAAACTCGAGAGTAAGAATGTTTAAATTCTATTATTAAACCTGATTTCAGAATTCTTATATTCAATGATGGTCGTGGAGAAATATTTTCCATTACACAGTACAGATCATTCGTCGTTAAACATGTAACGTCAGCTTCAGTTCAGCATATTTCTTGTCTGATTGATTTCAAGGATTTTTCACATGAATCTTGCACTACCTTTCATTTTACAAAGGAGCTTATAGTTTGTCGTTACTGAATATGTTGCTCCTCTGATTGATGGTAATGGTCCTTATTCGAATTTGTTATAACTCAGCTTCTAGATTCGCCAATTCTTTAAAGAAACGCTGGACATTTATCTTTAACACACCTCCATTCAGTTTTTCCTGATGCTAATTTACGATTATGTTCTTTTCATTCGAAACACTTATAAACTAAGAGAATTTTTCCTCTTTGAGCATTTCACTCAAAGTTGGAGCACTATTATTATCAAACATAGTATTTTTTCTCGTAAAACTTGCAATAACTTTCTAAATCTGATTGATTTTGTTTTCATTTTCTGATATATTCATAAACTATCAATGAACAGTTAAAAAAGGTAAATAATGATAGGGGTTGGGGGAGATTATCCCTTACCTTTTATCTGTGGAACTCTCGGCCGAGATGGGGATTTTCCAAGAATCATTGAAAAGGGTTAGGAGCCGAGATGGTCATTTTCGTACCGATATGGGTACCGCCCTTCTCGAAGTTATCGAAAAGAGGTAAATATTTCTCAACCACTTCCTCGTTTCTTATCAAGCGAAAGTAGATATTTATATTTTTAAATTCCCTTGACCATGTTTCCGTATCTTATCTATAAATACTTATATACATGAGTCAAACATCCAACAATTTAATGTTTCAAAACTGCCAATTTTACCCTGAACAAACAACAAATTCAAATGAACGATTGTAAACGGTAATCCAGTAATATTTTACGTTGGTCCGGTCGTATTTATCGCGGTCGAACTCAGACTTGAATTGGGTTCAGTTCAGTAGGACACGGTCTCTCAAAATTGGACCGATTTTTATTTTTAGTGCGGATTCTGGCGATTCATAAAATTATCTGGCATTCGAGATATTTCGCATGTGGCTAGACGTTATTTTTAAACGGCAGACAAAGAGTAATAATCGAAATAATTCGAGTTTGGTTCGAAATAGAAAATTTGCGTTTTTCGGACTTGAGAAAGAAAACGAAATTTTATAAGATTGTGTGATTTAAAGTTTTGAAATATGATGAAGAAGAAAAAGGATATAGCTTGGGAAAAGGAAAGTGAAGTGAGTAAAATATATTAATTTTTACTGATATTACTGTCTTATGTTTTTATTCAATTCAGTGGGGTTGTCGCGACCCAGTAGTTCCGCATTCTCAAAAATTCTAATCTTGCATGTTTAGTCGTTCATGATTTCGACGTTTTAGTAGTACTGATGATATGTGAAATATTGTGACTGAAGGAAAATGACTTCCTTTCCCAGAGTTCTTTTAACGTGAGGAATTCATTGCCGCGAACACATTCAAGCTAACTTCTTTTCGTTTTCGAATTATTTGGAAATTTTGAAACTTTTCGGAATCAGTCAAGTGCCAATATCTCGGTTGTTTCTGAAGTTATGTACAAATGATTTTGACATTCTACAGGCACTTCTTTACACTTTTCTTTTGAAATGGCGTGTGGAAATATTTTTGTCCAACGGTTTTTGAGTTAAATTTCTTAGAGCCGTTAATTCAAGGAAGAAAACTTGTGTTGTTCTATGTATAAATATCTCTGATGATACTCTGTGACAAGATATAGAGGTAGTGTGTGTGTGTGTGGTTGTGATCAAGGAAAAGATGACTCTGACGACTTAATAAAAATAGTAAATGTGTTAATATATATTATTAAATTGCCCAAAGTTCAGAGTCCAAAATAATGTAACATAATGCAAAGTTTCGTTTTTATGAATGCTAACCATAGGCAACCATTTTAATGAATAGTTTTTTGTTTTCGAAAATATATTACATGTGCGCTCAGTGTTTTCAACGAATACGTGTTTTCATAAAAATCGAAAATTGTATAAATATTTCCTATTTTTATCTAGTAACTCTATGTCCATTCACATAATTTACACGGAACATAGTTTAACCTTCATAAGGTCCCAAGTAGTAAAATTATACTGAAAAATGAACAAAAAATAAAGATAAATTGTTTAATGGATTTATTTGACAAATAAACACTCGGAGGCAAAATTAGCGGAACACTCGAAAATTTAACCAAATTCGAAGTTCGATATTTTTCCTAATTCTCAACCGATTCAGATGATTTGTTCGGCAAGTTATAGATCAACTCTTCTGCTTTGTAACAATTATAAGAGAAAACAAAAAAAATTTGAGAAAAATTTTATACGGGGGCAAAACTAAAAGTGTTTTTTTTGTCAAAAATTCGTAACACCCTGTGGAATTTCGTGGTCCGAGTTGAAACGTACAATATCATGGTCTGACAAGACACATCTTCCTACAGTAACGCCCTTCTTGTTTTATGCATTTATCTCTATTTTTACAAGAGATATCCAATTTGAAGCGAAAAGTCACAAATTTCAAGAATTTATTTTTAATCTTGCGTAGGTGCATAACATCGGAGATTAGCCAAAAAATAAAATCAAAATTAGAGAAGCGGAAATCTAACGAAATGAAAATTTTTCAAATTCACTGGCCAATTTCACGCTCCGGGAGAACTCGAAGTACACTGGAAAAATCGTTGATTTTGCACATTTATTTTTGAATTTTTTTGTGTGACACTCTATAATAATTATCATTCCTGTCCAAAATTGAGAGCAGGTGTGTATCCTGGCGATACACTCGTGAAATGAAATGAACATAATGAGAAAAATGTTCATGATGACCCACAAAAAAAAACATTTGATTTTAGTAGCGAGTATGACCCCCCCGAGCTCTTATTACAGCGCGCATACGATTTCGCATACTCCCAATGATGTTGTTTATCATCTGTTGAGGTATGTTGTCCCACTCTTCCACCAAAGCCAATGTCAGCTCTTCAACGTTGCCTGGATTTCGTTGTCGAACCCTTCTTCCAAGAATGTTCCAAACGTGTTCGATCGGGTTTAAATCCGATGGGCATTAAGTGATCCATTGCCAATAATCTCCAGTTCTGTTCGTACTCCCAAGCATATGCCACCCCATATCGTAACTGACCCTCCACCGTATTGCTCAGTTCCTGCTAAGTTCGCTTGATTGTACCGTTCCCCTCGATGCCTCCATATTCTATCTCTACCATCCACGAAATTCACACAATATCGGCTCTCATCACTAAATAAAACTCGTCTCCATTGATTGATTGTCCATGCTACATGCTCCCTAGCAAACGCCAATCTTGCTACCCGATGGGGTCTATCGAGTCTTGGTGCTCTTGCTTACGCGTATGATCTCAGACCAACTTCATTTAATCGTCTTCTGACTGTCCTCACACTGACGTTAATGTTATCCACTGCTTGTAAAAGGTTACGTGCCTGAACAGCAGTAAGACGAGGATTTCTTATGGTTTGATTGACGATGAAATGGTCATGTATAGCGCGGGTTGCCCGATTTCTTCCTTGTCCTCGCCTCCTCACGTACAATCCAGTTTCCCTGTAACGTCGGTAGATTCGATGGATAACCGACGTCGAGACACCCAACATGGTACCGACTGAGCGGTAGGTGCGCCCTTCCTCGATCAATGTAACTGCCCTTGCTACTGAGGTTGGTGGTAAATCTCTCATTCTGAATGAAAAATACCGTTTCGAATCGTAAACAGTAAAAGAATCACAAAACACCGCAACCGATCGAATTTGTATCAAATCAAAGAATGGAAAACTCTCATTCTTTAACAAGTGCAAATGTGGTCATATACAAAAAAACGTGTGTTGTATTTCATATTTGATAAAAAAAGGTGTGCACATGTGTAAATGAAAAGTTTTATCAATGGTCCCAGAATTCGGTTGTGTATTTTAATACCTACCGACTGTTCTCTCCTATGAATTCCTAATTATCACCAAATTAACCAAATTGTCATCAATAACTAATGCAATTCGAACATAAAAATCGCAAACGACAATTTCGACACGCCTGAGTGATAATAAGAAAATTCCAAATTGATAGACGAATTTTAATGACAATTTCTTGATTCAATGGAATTTCTCCAAAATGGTGATTTTCCACTTGAAATTAAATATATTTTGCAAAAATAGAGATAAACGCATGAAACAAGAAGGGCGTTACTGTAGGAAGATGTGTCTTGACAGACCAAGACATCGTACGTTTCATCTCGGACCACGAAATTCCACAGGCTGTTACGAATTTTTGACAAAAAAAACACTTTTAGTTTTGTCCCCGTATAAAATTTCTTTATTTTCTCTTATAATTTCTACAAAGCAGAAGAGTTGATCTATAACATGCCGAAAAAATCATCTAAATCGGTGGAGAATTAGGAAAAATATCGGACTTCGAATTTGGTTAAATTTTCGAGTGTTCCGCTAATTTTGCCTCCGAGTGTATTTATTTCTACAGAATTACTATTTATTTTTATAAAAATTATAATTTTATATCTCTAATATAAAAAGAATATACCATGTTGTTAGATATTTTTATCAAAAGAGACTGAGCAGTAATCAAAAAAAAGAATGTAAATGAATTTATATCTTATTACACTGGGTACATAGAACAATTGTATTACATACGAATTTCTTACAATCCACACAGATCAAAGGTGTTTTATTGTAAGTTTTAGCACATAGTTGGCAGCGACTTCTTTTGGAAGCCTTCTTAGCTGTACAAATGTTGTTTTCCTCTTGTTGGGTTGAAGTTAATGGAATTTGTACATTGTCACTAGATTGACGGACCTTTTTGCAATCTCTATTGAAAAAGGTGCCCTCGGTAATGACTTCCTGTTTTTTATATACGGTGTAACCAATTGCATACCTAAATTTTCCAAATAGTGTCGCCGTTTTGCTAGCCAGCTTTCCTTCCAGCTGCTATTGACAGCCTTGAATAATATGAAAGCATTGTATGCTGATATGTCTACCATGTTACTAAATACCACTTGAGGCCAACGTTTTGTTTTTATTTTGCAACTGTAACAGCTTTATCCATTGTATCCACGCCACCCTTACATTTGTTGTAGTCTAATATTATCACAGGCTTTTTGTCTGCGCGATTACTCACTTCTGAGTTGTGATGCAAAGTGCTGAGAAGATCCACCGATTTATTTTTTTTTTGGGTATGTAAGAAACAAGTGTAGTATCTTTGGTAAAAGCAAAACATGATGAATATAACGGTCTTCCTTTCGTTGTTATCATTTCTGGAGGCAATTCCGGTTTATTCTTACGTATAGTTCCTATTACAGTGATCTGTTTTTCTAATAGTTTCTGTCCAAGTTGATTTTGGCAAAAGGTCAACCCACTGATTCCACATATCTCGAATTGGAGTAAATTCATTCAGCAGTCGCCGTTCGGATCGAGTTTCACTATTGTCGAACCTAATCAACCTTGACAAATTTTTTAAAGTTTTTAGTGGCATGACTGCCCCAAAAATAGGTCTGCCTTTCTCACTATCCCATAAGCTTTCGCTACCTTTCATTATTTGAACGAAATACACCAGATAATAATAGTAGCCCAATGTATTCGAACAGATCGATATCGTAAATGTCATTCCAATCATCAGCGAAAACACACTTACCTTCCAAATTTGTATAGTTCGATATGGTGTGTATCAAGGGTGGAGGGAAAAATAATTCAAAACTGAATTTTTCTTCTAAAGTTATCTTTGGGCAAGAGTATCGTGTCAAACCTGGAATCAAGTTCATTATGTTTTCTCTGGAAGCTCTTCCATAAGACTGTGTGACGGGGTTTCTGGAATATTTTCTTTGTCCATTTTTTGACGTCATTGTTGGCACAAGCACTAATTGACTGTTCCTATCCGAGCTATCAGATGGTTCAGCTTCTTCGATATAATCTTCTGTTTCAGAACAAGATTCATTACTATTCGATATTTCATCTGGTAACGCCGCTTCTATGTGATTGTCTATCATTTTTTATAAGCAAATAACGGTTTCACCACTGTAAAACAGGGTACGTGTTGTTCGATTGATGTTATAACTCTAAGACTTGTGTGGGTAGAGGGTAGAACAAAAGAACGTCTCATTCAAAAAGTTATACGATACATGAACAATTGGGACGATAACAGATGCGCTGTGCGTTTGTTATTAGTTGCGGTCAATTCTGACCAGAAGACCGTAGAGTAAAAAAATCATATGTGGAATCATTTTTGATAAACTTATTCCAATAATGAAGAAATTGAAGCGAAAAATTAGAAGTCATAGAATATCAAACTTCTTGAACTCAAAATGGGTCAAAATTGACCCGAAGACCTTCTGAAGGTTAAGTATGTTCTGTACTTTCATGACAGAAATTTATTTCGAGCAATGACCATTCGGATAAATTTTTTTGTTCTAGTTTTTAAGTTACAATTCTTGTGTGAATATATAGGATGGTCCACAAAAAGCCGAAATTGCTTTTATTACCTATAACTTCCACAATTATTAAGTTAAAGCTTTCATTTCAGATTCTTTGGAATATATATAGGGCGTTTCACCCCGACGAGTTGCCCATATATCTGTTCATGCAATCAAACTGATTTCATGAAAATATATAAATCCACCACCCGGTAATTAATACCATTTCCAGGCAATGATTATAATCAAAACATATCCTGGAATAATTATATATTAGGATACCGTTAAATGTTATGAGAATATATCAATCTACCAGAATATATACATACTATAGCATCATCAGACAATGATATCAATGTACCAACGAGTAGTGTCGGAGGCTTTCTCCCCGGAAAAATCCAGTGTACGAACCTTAGTCAAGTAACACTGAATGTTACTCATTAATAGTTTCCTTTGTGTGAACTGGTGAACGATCAAATAGAATACTGCTCTGAATATAAATATGACAAAATTGTCAGTTAATTTTATTACATTTATATAAATAAATAAATAAAATATGAAATGAGATTCTGAGCAGTATAAACTAAAGAGAAAACCTATGACTCTACCTCATTATTTTTTCGGAAAGAAACCTACGAAAAATACTACAAGATTTGATGACTGTTATCTTTTGTAACTTGTTTGTTTGTTTGTTTTTCCTTTAACGTGCTCTATTTCTGCCTTTCGGCTAATGACACGCCGGGAAATTATGTCACCTCACTAACCCGGGAATTTTGCCGAACCCCTCTCGTGTCGAGGGAAGGGATCTTTAATGTCCAACACATCTCTGTTAGACAGGACCGACAGCTTTACATCTACTCCGAAAGATGGACACTCAAGCGATTCCCAGAATCCGAAAAATCGCACCGACTTCGTGGGGATTGAACCCAGGTAACTCTGCGTAGGAGACGAGCGTCATATCCCATACGCCACCGAGCCGGCTATCTTTTGTAACTGTTCAAACAAATTTTTCTTCAGGCCCAAAATCTCAATACTTTTGTGAAGATTTCTAGGAATAACACCTGTTGTGGAGATAATAATCGGTAGAATAAAAATTTTCTTCATTTTCCACATTTTTTTAATCTCGTCGCCAAGCATCATATATTTAGAAATTTTTTCATTTTATTTATTTTGTATATTATGTGTGTCGGGTATAGCAATATCAATTATATATGTTATTTGATTCTTTTTATCCTTAAGAATGATATCTGGTCTATTGTGTTTTACAGCTCTGTTGCAAAGTCTGTTGCAAAGAATTGTCTTATCAAAATAAATTTTATATTTATCATTTTCACAATATATATATATATATATATATATATATATATATATATATATATATATATATATATATATATATATATATATATATATAAAAGAGAGAATTTACAGAAACTTGAATAATTGTATTTACAATAAATGCTTATATATATAATTTTAGTGTGTGTCAGAAAAAACACAAGTGTGAGCTCAGGAAATGTAACAGGGGAACCATACTAACTTGAATATGATTCAATGAACCAGTGAAAAAACCTGAGGAAAAAACTCGTTTCCCTGTCGCTACTGCACTAGCAATAGCTTGTCTGTTTATATTGTGTTAGTGTCGTGTGTACATAAAGAGTACCAAAGATTTATCTGCTTAGCCGCTTCATTCTCTCTTGCATTCCATGATTTCCAAACGAAGACAAGGAGAAAGGATTGTTGAAAAATATTTCAACAATCATACTTCTTATATGTCTAAGAAAAGATTTTACATAGGAATCAAGGTCATAAAAAGAACTAAGGGGATAATAAAAAAAATACATAACTTGCGATATTTCCTCAAATTCCCTCTTTGTTTGACCGAGAGAGCTCCGATGGCCAGGTTCAGTCTTCCAAGTGATGAAGATTATGATCTATTGATGTTTTAGAATCATTATGGACCCAATAACTTGGGTTGACATCCCCCATATATTAGTTCTTTGTGGAACTTGTTTAATTTAAAGAAAAATTTGCGAAAAAATTTTGACAGTCGTTCGAAAAATATGACGGACGCATTGAGAATGACAAAGGATGACGAAATACAAGAATTGTCATCACATTTTCGGTACAATTCAAAATGGCCGACAGACTCAAAGGTACACTACATTTACAATTCGCTGGAAATTTTTGTTTTCATGGAATATTGAATATGATCCATGAAATCAAAAACTCATTTCTTTTTAACTATTATAAGCACTAGCTGACCCGGCAGGCTTCGTACTGCATCAATCGATAAATAAAAGACCCAAACTTTTGTATAGAATAAACTTGAAGCAAACAAAAGAAATCCGTAATTAATAAGATCCAATGATATTTTGAACATGTTTACTAAATTGTTGTTCTGATGAAGAAACATTCGTAATTTTTGGACAATGGCTTCATTGTTGGATTGTGAGCACAACGCTTATCCACTTCCGCATCTGGTAGTGGTAACAGCGCCCCCAGTAAGTGATAAATTTGTCCAATAATTATTTCCGCTATATATTTTAATACAAACCTGAATATTAAAAAAAAAGTATGGTATAATACTTTGAAAGTGGGCATGAAATTGTCCTGTATATGTGTAGCGTCAAAAGATGTAATCTGAAAACAACTGTTATATTTCTGAATGTTGGTCAAGAAGTGCTTAAAATCATTTGTGATCCCAGAAAGTAAAGGGCGTAAAGGATCTGTTGGTGTGACCAATTGTGGCAATATTACTTTGCCAGTAGATTCGCCATTTATTTCTTCTTCTTCTTGCACGGCGCCTTTATGGGCACCACTCAGGCCGTTTGGCCAATTGTACTTGCCGTATTATAATATTTTGTTTTGTGTCTTGGAAAAACTTTTTAATGAAGCTTGCAAGACTGTTGTAGCTGATCTCCTGGATCATCCGGGCGCTGAGTGTCCAAGGTGTTCAATCTGGTCACCTTATGAGCGAGACATTCGAAGAGTATGTGTTCCGTTGTTTCGTCGTTTTCTAGGCAACCACGGCACCGTGTGGTTTTCGATAGTCTCCTGACATGAGAGGTGTTTATTGAGTTGATGTCCCGTCAATAGGCCAAGTACCACCCCAATAGACTTTTTATCGAAGGACAATAGTTCATATACCCTCTTCTTTCGTTGCGTCCCCTTTATGAGCAATATTTACAAATTATTATCATTCCCCCAATTATTAACGATTTGTCGGCACAATAATCAATTACTGGATCATAATGGAATGCAGCTCGTTCAAGAATCACAGGAGCACTGCGTCTGCGGATTCGCTAAATTTCATTATGTCGTGCTTGCTGTTGTGTTTTATGTGCACGAACTCGTTGCATTCTAAGTCTATCTTCTTCATTGTTACTCACTAAATAACGCAATTCTGACATAGCAATACGACTATTTTCTTGATCTGTGAGGTAGCTCTTCGTACATTTGATTCACTGCGACGACCTAAGTCAGGTCTTCTTCTCCTCGGCATCGTAAATTGTAATTAATCAAAGTACGAAAATTACGCGCTAACTTAGCAGTAAAGTGTCACAATCACAGAATATCAACAAAAAAAGATCACAAAAGTAAAGGAAGTTATCTCGCCTGTAGCGGCAATCTTCACTCACAAAGATGGAAGGATGCGCTCATAGATATCGTAATACTTTTTTCCGTGTTCTGAAGTGCGACAGGATGAATTGACAATCTAATGTCAAATATTATGGTTGCGTTCAGAAATTAAATTTGCTACAAAACTTAAGATTTATCAATCTTCAACAGCTGAAGTCAGCTAAAATTAAGTTTCGCGAAACGGAACGAATTGAAAATCAGTACTAATACTAATGATCTATTACATTTTGTGACTATGCAATTTTGTCGCGTTAGCGATTATATTTGTTCGGTTTCGGAACGCGACATTAGATCAGCCAACGCGCACGCGAAGACTAATTTGATAGATATGATTGAATTTGAACTTTGTGCAGCGGTTATAAATTGCAAATTGACTCTTTAACGTTAGGAACACACCTACATTGCTTAGACAACGGTGAGTGATCATAATTTAATATGAACTTTACTTAAAGTTCAAATTGACTCTACATTTTATTTAGAAAACGTTTGGGAAATAAGAAAAGGCGATTTTTATGGTTTTTCCAGCAGTTATTCGAATTTTTCTCACCTTTTAAACCTTCCCTAGACCTCCAAGAACATTTCAAGACCAAGATAAGATAAATCCGTTCAGCCGTTCTCGAGTTTTAGCGGGACCAACGAACAACAATTGATTTTATATATATAGATGAAAATCCATAAAGAATCGAAGAAACTGTGAAGCGAAGAAAATTCCAGTTTTGTATGCGAAGCACAAATTGGAATTTTTGGTTTCCTCATAACTTCCAAGATCCTAGAGTGATCGTCTCTCTTCTAGATTCAATCGGGAGTAGAAGAGTTGAAATATACGAATATCGTCCTAAAATTGGAATTTTCATCCAATTCAAAATGTTTGCCCGACCCGAAGATACATCATTTTCTCTTTGAGCCTGTCGGCCATTTTGAATTGCACAGAAAATGAAATTTGAAGACAAATCTTGCATTCCATCATCCTTTGCCATTCCAAAGAATCTAAAATGAAAGCTCTAACTTAATAATTGTGGAAGTTATAGGTTATAAAAGCAATTCCGGTTTTTCGTGGATCACCCTATAGTATCGATTATAATAACGAAGCGACCATGCCGTAAAAAATTTTTGAAAAGTAACATGCAAACTTTCAACCCAACGATTTCGAGCGGACTAATTGAGATGGAAACGGGGGTATCTTAGATTCGAGCGCTCATATATAGACCTTATGAAATGAGAATATCCCAGTTTTTGCTGCCATGAGATTTCCAACATCGAATCGATTTTTACAACTGGTTTCTGTAGAATATGAAGAAAATCCGTTGTTTTTCCGAGAAATACTTCGAACTGATGAAATTCACGTCAGTAGCGCTGGAATATTCAATCGCCAAAATGAACATTGGTGGTCGAATGTAAACCTCTATCGCCATATTAATATTTAATATGGGTTCAATGTATGGTGTACATTGAAAGATAATTGCGTATGAACGTATTGAAACCTTCGTGGGGAATTGTAAATAACAACATTATCGATGGATATTTTGATGAACTGCCTGTTGTTGAAAAAAGGAATATCTATTTTCCACATGATGGAGTTCCTCCTTATCAAACTATCTATAGCCATTGCTGATTTACGCGAACTAGTCGAAATATTGTTAAAGTTGAAGCAAAATTTCAGACATTGTCTTGCTTCGGTTACCAATATTTAAATTTCCACTGCGTGTCGGAGTATCCTCAGACGTTGTTGTGAATAATGCATACAGAATAATGAAAATAAATTTGAATACCTAATACCTGAATATGAAATTTCATTTCATATAATGGAATATCTCGTTAGTTTTTGTTTCGAAATAATATTTGCATGTTACTTTTCAGAATATTCGTATGGCGGGATCGCTTCGTTATTACAAATTACGATGTTCACGCAAAAGTTGTAACTTGATGAAAAAACATTGAATAATTTATCTAAATTGACATTGCAAGAAATAATTTTCGAACTGTCATAATCAGAGCACAGAACATACTTGAGCTATTCATTCGGTGTGAATTCTAACTATTCTATTCTATCTGTTCATTTTGTACAACACATTCCTTCGCATGAACGTAACAGGTTCCAAAATGTACCCAAAACTAGAGAATATTCCCCATTTATTCCTACTTCACAAAGAATTCGTGATCCTCGTGTATAAAAAAATAAATAGAAATAAAATAACTCTAGATATCTTCCATCTCCGTAGGAGAATACCTAAAAGTCTTGAATTCCGGAAGTGACCCATTAAAATAGTAAAAATACTATATGGAGAGAATCCGACATTTCCCCATCCGGTTCTCCGGTAATACGAACAATAAAAGGCGAATTCCATAACTGCTGCGAATTATTTTTGATCGTCAAAGTTCTGCATTGAAGGAAATTAAAGCCTGGCGTTTCGCGTGTTTTAATCAAATAATAATTGTTGATATTTATGCGGTTATTTGAGGAGTACCACTTTGCAATATACGGTATCTTTTGCACGCCAAATTGGATTAAAATAATCGCGATTTTCCTGTAAATTTTGATAACGTTAATCCTCGTTTTACATACACTACTTTAAGGAATTATCGCACCATTTTATACGGGGGTGAATTAATAAATCAGAAAAAAATGAAACAAGAACTCACTTTTCTTTTTTGGGTATTATTTATTGTTCAACATGATCGCCTTTTAAAACAATATACTTGCTTAAACGATTCTTGATGCGAGGGATGTCTTATGTTTTACATACTAGGGCATAGAGGACGCCAACTGTCACTACTAAAAATGAACTTCTATGTTTTGTTAATATAAATCCAAAATTCTATGCTTGCTGCGTTTTAGCTACAAAGAACTGTCAAAGTTGACGAGTTAGATAAAAAATGGAATTAACCGTGAGCATTTTCGCTAAATATTTCCTACAATTTTCGAAGAAAAAAAAATCGATTTAGGATTAGCGACGATACAAAGACAAGTGAACATCCAGGAAGATCGACATGGAACATATCGAGAGATTGGGGCATCATTGCAGATTTCAAAGACCCCAATACAATAAATTTTGCACGAAGAAATGCGTGCGAAAAAATCAGTTTCCCGTTGTATATCGCATCTGTGTTGAAGAACAGAAAACAGCAACGGTGAATTGATGTCAAAAAACTCTTAATCGTTTTAACTTTAGAAAGTCTTAAAACGATTACAACATTGTCAGTGGTGATGGATCTTGGATTTATTCATACAAGACAGAAAATAAGCGCCAATCTTCTGTTTGGGTGTTCTAAGGGGAAGAAAAACCGACAAGTCATCAGTGGCCAAAGTGTCTTCAAAAAGATGGTCGCCACGTTTGTTTCAAAACAGGTCACGTGGCAACAATTCCTTTGAAAGATCAAAGAACAGTTACTGCCGATTGTTACACAACCATTTGTTTATCGCTAGTGGTTAGTAGGTTTCGATAAACCAACCCCAAACGACCATCATCCTTCACCAAGACAAGTCCTAACTATTTATTTAGTTTACCCAAAAACAAGAACGGACTGCGTGGTCGAAGGTTTTGATCTTCAGATGAAGCTGTCGATGCCTTCCAAAAGACCGTTTTGAATGTAGCAACAAACAATTAGAGTAACTGCTTCCAGAATTGATTCGAGCGAATGCAGAAGTGTATTAATCTTCGCAGATTCATTTGAGCTCTATATGCAAAACTTATAAGACATCCCTCGTAGTAGTCTCTCAGAAATTCCTCAAAATACATATTTTCATGTTTGGAAACAAATACAAACCTCTATAGAACTAGTTCAGGAGTATATGTAGCAATCAATATCATAACTTGATCAACTTGAAAGTTGCATTGGAGAAAAAATGGACAGGGACATTGTCGTGGTTTCAATTACCCAGGGTGCCTATTAGAATATAGGTAAAATAAACGCAATGAATTACCACCGACTAAGCTCATGTGGAGAAGGTGTGGGAATATATCTACTCAATCTACTGCGCCACCACGTCCAACTGACGCCTGAAACGTAGAAAATCGTCACACTGTTAGTGGTACTCGTAGAAATGAGATATTAATCAATTCAATAAATGTTTTTAATGAAAAAACAACAGGCAGATGACTTATGATGAATTTAAAAAGGCGAATTTGATCTCAGGTAGTTGTACCATAAAAAAATGATCAATTTGTGATCACAGAAGATTAACAAGACTGTGATCTTAAAACGCCAATAAAAAAATAAAGATAATAAGTTAAAAATGATCCTATCTTTCCTTGTGATCGAATCTTATGATAGACGCCTGACTAAAGAAAGGTCTTCTTTTAGTATCCTATTTTATTCCTTATATTCGGCTTATTCCTGGTTTTCTGCTTACTCCGGGTACACTGCTTATTTTTGGTACACGGCTCCCCAAGATGGTTGAGGTGAAAAGGTACTTACTCCCTCAGTTAGAAATGGTGGCCAGATCCGTAAAAGACGTAGTCTTCAAAGTCCAAAAAAATCCAAATGAAGAATTATCGGCAAAGTAATTCGTTTCAGAGCGAATCCTGAATGAATAGAGATTCCCACTATCAAAAATCTCTATGTATAAACCTTAATTTGAACACTTTCGAACTCATAAAACTTAGGAAGCATTTAATTCTCTCAGTTTTGGTTCGGAAAAAAACAGTACGTTAGAATTGGAAATGAAATGGAGACCTTCGAACCTCTTACTGTACCAACTGTGGCCAAGTCTGACTCAGACATTGAACGTAAAATCTTCTAATTGTGCCATAATTAATCTGGGAAATTTTCACACTTTCACGTTTCTGGTCAATTATCAACAAACTCGGCACCCAGCTTGCCCAAAGCTTTCGCATATGCCAGTGCTCATGCAAGATACTGAGAACTCATTCATATCAGATGTGTACAGCCTTCCCTATCTCTTTCAATTTCACTTGGCGGTCGTATAACAGAATATCGTTCGTGATCATTTCCAGAGTTGTTACCTCAATGGGGCGTCTTGATGCTTGTTCTGTCGCAGTAGCACTTAGTAAGCCACTTATAAATTACACTGGTCTACAATGGTTTTGTTGCCCTAGATATGAAAATGATTTTGGGTCTATTTATGCACACAATTCGTGAAACTATCAATGATTTTGTAGGATTTGCTCTGATTTCTTTTTAAATCTTTATTTTCATTTTACATAACAAAAATCGTAAAACAAGAAACAAAATAACAGATAAATTTATAATGTCAGTTATGTTTTGAGAAATTCGGATACATCGAAGTAAATAAAGAGGAAAATGTCGAAAATATATTTCATATTTCCATAAAACGCCTTTTATGAGCTTTTCTTCTATAATTTTTCAGGGGACAATCTCTTTTCAAAGACCAGCAGTAATCTGCCATCATGTGACAATCCCATCGACCTTGATACCTTTCTTCCATCACTTTTAGATCTTGATGAAACCGCTCTCCCTGTTCCTTACTATAATTTCCTAAATTATCCGGAAATTTATCTAGATGATTGCGGAGATAGTGTAACTTAATACTCATATTTGTTCCTAAAGTCTGAAAGTTTGTCAGCATATTTTGCACAATTTCTTCATAATTTGCTGCTTTATGGTTACCTAGGAAATTTTCGAGAACCAACACAAAACTTTTCCAAGCTTTACTTTCCGGAACAGTCATAACTTTGATAAAATCTGAGTCTTTCATCAATTGCCGTATTTGAGGACCATCAAATATTCCACCTTTCAATTTTTCCATACTAAGCTTCGGAAATTTTCTGCAAATGTAATTAAAACAATTTCCGTCTTTGTTCAACGCTTTACAAGATGCTTAATCATACCTAACTTAATATGTAATGGTGGAAGTATGATTTTGTCTCTGCTCACCAGCGTCTCCTTATTACGTTGGCTTTACCGACAGTTAAAGAATTTCTTACAGGCCAAACATCTTGTTCCCAATGAAGTTGCCTTGCTCTACTATCCCACATACAAATAAAGCAAGGGTATTTTGTATATCCACTTTGTTGGCCAAGTAAAAATTAACCATTTTAAATCCACACAGATCGGCCATTGATGCTCAGAGTATTTAATTTTCTCTAAAACTAATTTTACATTTTCATATTCTTCTTTGAGTTTCGTTGAATGGGCAATTGGAATTGATGCAAATTTATTTCCATTGTGCAATAAGACGCATTTTAAACTTCTTTTGCAACTATCAATAAAAAGGCGCCATTCAGTAGATTTGTACTCTTTTAAACCCATGTCTATAAGCAGCTTCGCGATATCATTACAATACACTAATCCTTCATTTTCACTAAAAATTGTAATAACTCTTTTCTCGCGTTCTGTATGTTGTAATTGTTACTGTTGGTGCCAATAAATTTTTTCTTTCAATCTTGAGGCTAACAGTTCTGATCCTTGTTTTGATAAATTGAGATCACGTATTAAATCACTGAGTTCCTTTTGAGAAAATAACTTTGGCGTAGATGTTTCACCTTCCCATTCACTTCCACTAGTAGATGGTCCCGATTTCTGTGAATTTGGTAACATCATTGTTTCTGAGGGCATGCGAATTACTTTTGAAATGTATATGGGCCGAGGGAGATTTTCACTGTGTAGAACCGGACATTTCGTAGACTGTAAGTCTGGGTATCTCCACGTTTGATTTCGATTAAAACCTTTGACATCTACTACGCAAAAGTAACAATCATCTAAATGATTCGTAGGCTCCATCCAGATCATAGGAATACCAAAGTCTAATCCAGAACGTTCACCTTTTTCCACAACCGTAAAGACTCAACACAGGACTTATAAACTTTATTAGGAACCCATGGTTTACCTAATTTGTCCATTTTGAAACCAAAATATTCAACATAAGTCTCCTTGACAAAGTCTGTGATATTTCTTTTTTGTTTTTTTGGTATATAAACACCGCAAATATAACAAAATAAATCACTACAATATTTACACTTTCTTCGTGACGAACTCATATTTTAGACTAGAAGACAAATATATAAGAATGGACATTCAGTAATTGAAACAAAATATTAATCCATGACACTTTCCATCCAGATTTACGTCTATATGTACTTCAATATTGTCAAATAACTGAGATCTCAGCTGTTCTGTGGAGCAAGGGGTCTGAGAGTGGGGATCAGGTGATGTTTGTATGCGCGAAAAAGTTGCGCAGAAGCCTAATCATGACTGGAAAATTAAATTTTATTTCTAACAAGCTTATAATTGTTCAAAATATAAGAAATGCAAAAATCATGAAAATACGAGCACATTGAGAACTTTCATGAATATATTCGTAATCTGGGCACTTGAAAACATAAAAATTTGCGATGATATCCAAGGCAACAATAAAAAAATTTTTTTTTGTAGAGCTGTGTTATCAAATGATGGAAAATGATCACCATAATGCATATCAAGAAATCTTTCAGTTTCCCTGATGATTTTCTTGCGAAAAATAATGTTTTATTAGTACTGGATATTCACTTTCTTCTGTTGCAACTTTTTTGCCACAACATTGATGAAATATTGATGATGTTTTCTGCACGGCCATTGAATCAATTATTAGCCGAGTGCGTTTGTTTATCCATTAACCTTGGCCCGCGTTTCAATTAAGAGTTCACCCCTAAAATCGGAAATCTACACTGAGATTAGTAATAACTCGGCACGCGAGGTTAATCACTTTCATTCAAGACTGCATTCGTTCACGGCTAATTTCGATAATATTCCAAATTCGTACCAGTGTTTCGAGCATCTGCAGAATTATGGAATGAAGTTCCAAACATATAATTTTGCAAATTTCATTTCTCAATAAGCACAAATATTCTTAACCTACATTTTAATATTGAGATATCTTCAATGTATCCATGGCTGGTCGTAATATATCTTTGGGTATTAATTAAGGTCCAGCCTCCCTAGTGTTCGTTCTGAACATATCTGAAGAACCTTTCAGATCTCAAATAAGCTTCCAATAGCACCATAGATTGATTACTCAAGCCGATATTCATTTAGCTATTATACTTTCTCAACTGACATCTCGTAGAAAATTACCCCCATGATTTGCGAAATAGTCCAACTAACACTACCATTCTGTTCTAGGTTTGCGAAGAAACACTTAGCAAACATGTAGAAAAGTTCGCCATCCTGAAGAGCATGGTGGCCGAAATCGCCAACGCAGTAGGTCTAGACTCCAAATCCCTGCTGAACAGCGAGATCGAAAACCTTGGAAAACGACTGCAAGACGTCCGGGAGTCGCTTACAACCTTGACTGACGTGGCCGAAGAACAAACCAAGTCGCAGAATGAAAACGCAGAGAAGATAAACGCCACCAAAGTTCTCATAGATTCCATCAAATCGGTAAGTTTGAATTTAAGCTCAAAGGAGTTTAATATCAAGTTCGGAATATTTTCAGAGCACAAACGGAATAAGTTCGAGTTTAGAGAAGGATGAACAGAAACTGATTGCAGTCAGAGATAACCTTTTGGCTCTCAGCAAAGCTGAAAGCCAAATTCAACAAGTTCGTAACAAAACTCTGGAACTAAGTCAATCTGTGAGGACAGAAACAACTGTTCTTGAAGTTCTTGAACTGTGGCAAGAAGTATTCAAAGAAACATTCCAACAATATCACAAACTCAGCACTAGGTTGGTAAAGAATGAAGATGCAGCTGCAGCTCTTCGATTATGGCAGGAATATTTAATTAACGTGCAACAATTCCTTCAAGACTCCATACCTGGTGATTACCACAGTTTATCTGATCATCAACATTTACTTCAAGTTCATAGGAATCTTTTAGCGACTCAGCAAAATATATTGCAGCCTATAGACGACAGGGGGCAACTAGCCAGTAACCTTGTCGAAATGAGTGTTTTAGAACAATTCAACACTTTAACATCTCTGCATAATGATACACTTGCCAACATCGTGGATAGGTACACCGAAGTACAAAACCGTCTTAACTACTGGGACAGATACAGAAGTGATCAGAATAGATTACTGTCTTGGTTGAAGGAATTAGAACGAGAAAAGGAGAAAATGCAGTTGAGATATTTACACATCAGAGGTATTTCTAGGGTCATGTCTCAAATAGATAACATATTAAGTAAGATGGCTTATGGAGAAGAACAAGCTGCAGATTTGAAATTACAGCAGGATAAAATTCTACAGTTCTGCGACGATGCTCTTGCAACGTCCATACGAATGGAACACTCAGCTATCAAACAAAGAATATCTAACCTCGAAGCTGCTCTAATGACTTGGAAACAGTTCCTAGAAAGAATCCTCAAACTTATTCAAAGCCACGAAGAGTGTGTCAGTAAATTAGAAAACATTTTTAACAGTACCCAAGACGTAATTACAAACTCTGTCACGGATAAATCATCATTAAGTTTGAGTGGTCGTCTAGAATACCTCCAGACTGCTAGAGCAAAACTAGCCAATACCGCTAAAGACTTGGAAGAACTCGAATCTAGTCACAAACAATTGAAAGAATGTCTAAGTCCGTCCGATATGAAAGCAATCAATCAAAAAGTATGGGTGCTTAAAAATCAAAGGAACGAATTGGACCACGAACTATTAATTTTATGTCAGCAGATCGAAGAAAGGTTAGGGCAGAGATCCAAATTTGAATCTAGGCAACAGAAATTCGTTGCGTGGACCGACGAGTTAGAAAAGAGGATCCTGAAGGATAGCGCCAACGACTGTTCTGTTGATGATCCCGAAGAACTCTTGAGAAAATTGGAAACAGATCTGAACGTCGAGATGATGTTGAAACAACGTGAATATAACTGGCTTATAACGACAGGCAACGAATTGGTTTCATCCTGTGGAGATCAGTATAGTGACGTTACGGCTAAACAGATAATCCACTCGAAAACAAACGAAGTAAAGGTTAGGTGGGAAAGATTAGAAGCTCTTGGAAAATCAAAAACAAATAAATTACATAGTTTACTTGAAACTATGACGCAATTAGAAAGAAAGATTGCCGAAATAAGAGCTTGGTTGACTCAGATGGAACTACAACTTGGAAAACCTTTAGTGTTCGAAGATTGTAAGAAAGAAGTAGTCGATCATAAGATTCAAGAACACGAAAAATTGAAGAAGTCGATTGAGGCTGAAAGCGGAAATATTGGGGAGGTGCTTAACTTGTGCGAGCTCCTTCTGAGCGATGAGGAAGTCTGGAAGGCTCATTTCAGGATGGAAAATTTATCGGTAGCTATAAAGAATCTAGAAAAGAGATGGAAGACCGTTTGTGGGCAATCGGCAGAAAGAAAACGAAAAATAACATTCATATGGAAGCTGCTGCAAGAAATAATCAAGATAAGTAATGAAGAGGAAGAATGGCTGCTAGAGCAAGAGAAACATCTGAAAGACTTGGAAAAGCCAATGAAAGACTTGAGCAAACAGGAACTCCAAGACATGATCTTCCATCTAGAATCACGGATTAAGGAGATCGAATCGCACGTACCAACTTTCGAAATTCTGGAAAAGACGTATTCTAAACTAGTCGTATCAAGCGGTTTGCTACCCGAAAATATCTCAAACCTAACTACTAGGCCCAGAATTGTAATCACAAAATGGAACAACCTCTTGCCTAGAGCTAATATGATGTTAAAAGCCCTTCAGAGCGAAATCGCGCTGTTCAAAGACTTCGAAGTAGCCCAAGGCAATTCCATTCTAGTCTTGGCTAGAATCGATTCAAAACTAACGGAGTTGGTACACCTCGACGACTCCAAGAAATCCCCAACGGAGCGTATGCAACTTTTGGACGCTCTGGAATTAGATCTGAACTCTCAAAACGCCACTTTGGAAAGCGCCGACCAACTCGGCTTGAAAATCATGAAGAAGGGAAGAAAGGAGGAGATTCAAAGAACTCAGGAACTGATCGACGAGTACCAGCTCCTTTGGAAAGACATACAAGAAAGAATCATAGTTTTAAGATCTGAAATTCGAGTTCTCGTCGAACAGTCGATGCCGCAGGAGATTGACGAGAGTATACAGGTGGAAACGCTCAAGTTTGAACAGGATACCGCCGTTCAAGTTAACACTCTTCCTCCGCAATTACAAAGGATGACTTCGATCAGTGCCAAAGACGCTTATCTAGTAGAGCTTTCGAGTGCGATAGTCGAATGCAAGTCGAATCTGGAAAAGCTTGAGGCTCTTATTGCTAAAGAAATACCGCCACAAGGATCTCCAGATGTGAATAAGAGAGGTAGAGAGATTGTTGAAGTCATCGCTAGCTGTCAGTCTAACATTGAGATTATAAGGCATTTGCATGATTTACTTGAGAAAGACTATGATATAACATCTGAAGAGATTATGTCCATTGAAGTTACTCTGCTTATCAAACGGTATGAGGAGTTACTAGTGAGAGCAAAGGAAACCCAACAGAAAATCAGGGAAATCAGGTGAGATTATAAGGATCAATATTTTGCTCGAAGCATGATTAATTAGAATTGTTGAAAAAATAACATGGTGTTTGTTTTTTCTCTAACACAGGTCTACAGTCTCTGCTGCTTACAATCTCTTATGCCAACAGTAAGTTGAATGATTAACATTGTTTGCTTCAGAATATCTAATTAGATTAGATAACAGTTTAAAAACGTTTTTTAATTAACTTATTGTTCCAACAGTGAAGCCGGCAGACTAATTTGTCCTCTGTGTACCAAACGAAACTGGGCACAACTGGACAACGATCTTTGGAGACTTGAAAAATGGCTTCAAGTTGCTGACGGCACGCAAAAAACCCAAAAGAGTCCTCCGACGAACATCGAACAACTAGAAGACGTCATCCAAGACCACAGGGAGTTTATATTGGACCTTGACAGTCACAAGAGCATCATCAGGTCTTTGAATATTGTCGGAACACATCTGGCAGATCATTCTGAAGACACTGAAAAAGCGAATCGGTTGAGGAGTAGGCTGGAAGAGGACAACAAGACTTGGGAACTTGTGTGTAGAAGAGCAGCCGAATGGGAGAGATTGCTACAGACTGCATTAATTGAGGTAAGGATAAATTCTCATGTCTTGGTTTTTAATGTAGATTTGAGAGACAAATTAATTCTTTTTCATAGAATCAACAATTTCATTCCATAATCAACGAGCTATGCACTTGGCTTGAAAAGACTGAACAGAAAATCAAGCTATCCGAACCCGTTGATCTGACCGTAGACACGCCAGTCATCGAGAACAAGTATCAGGCGTTCAGGGAACTGCGTTCTGAATTGGAAAGATGCGAACCGCGAGTCATGAGTCTCCAAGAAGCCGCCAATCAACTGTTGCGTCAAGAGAACTCGCCGGAAGGCTCTTCCACGACGTACAGAAGACTGACAGATCTTCGATTAAAATTACAGTCGCTCATAAAACTTACAGGCGTTTATATCCTGAAATTGGGTGCTGTTATAGGTCGTGATCCAAGGGAGCTTGGAGTTCCTTTAGCTTCTTCAACGCTAGGTGCACCATTACTTTCCAGTAGCTACGACGTAAGTTTGACCAATCGTTGTGTAATTTTATAAAATTCGAAAAAATTGTGTATATGATTTTCGTATTATAAAAAATCTTCTAGTTTGTGTAGTTTCATCACTTTGTTATGTGTCAAATATGAAAAGCAGATTTTTTTTTAATATATCAATGTTCCAGTTAGTATTTGGAATGGTTGTACTTCTGCTTGCTTTTAGATATGTCAATTATTTTCGATTAGTAGATAATATTTTGCACGAATGTAGTAACGTCTGTTGAAGTTCAATGGTTATAAGGCACTTTTTCACATTTGGTTTGCGTTTTTGGACAGCTTGTGGACAGTTCCAGCCAGGATCTACCCAGAACATCTGCACAGGGCGAATCTGCTCACACGTAAATATTTTTTTCTATCTTTATTTTTATCATTATTATCCGTTCATATATTATCTAAGTTTCGTTTTATTGCTGGATGTATATGGACGGATTCGAATTTTGCTTCATTCAAATGTAGAGATGCTTGAACACGAAATGCTCATCATCAGTAGCCATAAAAAATTGTCAGAATTCAAATATTGGAATTTGAGTTTTGAGTGATACTACAGGGTGTTGCGCAATAACTTATCCTTTCTAGATAGATCATCCTTGCAGTAAAATCCAAAAATGTTTTGTATTTGAAAAACAGGGTGTTGAAATTTGGTTTTTGTCAATGTCTCTTTTACTTTTTGGGATACATGATTCAAATTTAGAACATAAATTACTCTTAAAGAAATAGACTATTTGTTTTTCAATTTGTTGTGAAAATTAACAGGGTTGTAAATCAAATGCGGTAGTACCTCTTTTTACTGTGCAGACTTTTTTGTCGCTCTCAAAATTTTTATAAAACTTCTAGCTTCCGAGTAAAACAGGGCATTAAAAATAAGGCACCAGTTTTTGTTGGTTGTACTTTATGTAAAGGATGGAAAAATTATTACTCATTTTTCCTTTTCAAAAATATATGACACGTTTAGTCTATTTTCTCATGCACTACCCTTTTTCAGGAAAAATCTGAAATTCACAATTTCATTCATTCGGTATATGTTAGTCACAGATTATTTAGTTAAACCGCCTCGAAAGCTGCACGGTTAGTGCGCAAATATATTGGAACTGCTAAGCCCAGGTGCCTGATTCGAATTCGCGTTCAAGTTATGGATGTTGTCCTTGAACAAAAAAGTGATACTTAGAAATAGTCGTCTAAAGAGGGCATAAAATTCCGAAGACCAGGTAACTTCCTTGTGGTGGCAGTTATCATTAAACAGTCTATGTGAGTGGTTCGGAATCCACTATAAACTGTAGGTTAGATAAGGAATTAGAAATAATAGGTCCACTGTGTAAATGGGCTAAGTTCCCGAGCACATTGTTAAAAGACGAAACAAGCAAACAATTGTTTAGGTTAGGTTAAATCCACAACCGTGGTTGTTTCTGTAGTTAGATTAAATTCAGACCATAGTAATTATCTGTGGTCACTTCTGTTCTTCATGAATCTATGATCTATACTACAGAAAGCAATTTCAGATAAAAATTACCTTTCAGAAATTCGTAATTCACCTTTCCTAGGTACCTGAGTAATTTTATTCATCGTATGGCACATCTAATGAGTATAACATAAATTTTACATGACGGACGGCCGCTGTAGACTCTACGAAGGCATCTTGGACAATATGGCGAATTGTCTGCCTGTCAGCTTCGCAGTCGCATTGTGGTGATGGTCTTATGTTCCATTTGTGGAAGGTTGCGGCGCATCTACCATGGTTGGTCCTTATTTGATTGAGTGCATCCCATGTCTTGCGGGGCAGCTCAAACCCTGTTGGAGGGGTTGTTATGCAGGGCATGTTCCGCAATTCAGGAGATATGGCTTGGAGCCATTCCTGCCTCCTTGCCTCCGCTGGACGAAAGTCGCTATTTTTCAGATCCACGGCCGTCTCAATTGAGGGGTGCCTAGAGCGCAGCCTGTTTCGCGGAGCGTCTTCTATGTCCTCATTAATTGGGAGCGGTGAGTTATCCAGTACTTTGTTGTACTCTCTGAGGATTGCCGTGGATCTTCGTATTTTTGGAGGGGGGATGTGACTCAGGACGGGAAGCCAGTAACATGGAGTCGTTCTGATTACGCCAGATATTATTAGTCGCATTGATTGGTTAAGTTGGACATCGACCACCCCCAAATGTGGGCTGTTCAGCCATATCGGGGCTCAGTATTCTGCTACGGAATATACGAGACCCAAGGCAGTGGTTCGGAGGTTAGCTGCAGAGGAACCCCACGAGGTGTCGCATAGCTTTTGGAGGATGTTGTTTCTTGTCTTCAGTTTAGCGGCAGTGTTTGTCAGGTGTTTTTTGAATGATAGGGTTCGATCGAGTGTAACCCCTAAGTATTTCGGGTGTGGATTATGACGGAGAAGACTATCGTTGAAATATACTTTAAGCTCTTTATGGGCCAATCTGTTGTTTAGATGGAAGCAAGCCACTTCCGTTTTGTTGGTATTTGGTTGGAGTTCCCATTTTCGAAAGTAGTTTCCTGCGGTGTTCGAGTCGTCGCTTAGTACACTCTCCGTTTCCTCCATTGTCTTGCTTCTGCTAGCTATTGCCCAGTCATCAGCGTACCCGAACCTTCTTGAACTTGTTTCGGCATGTCCGCAATATATAGGCTGAAAAGAAGCGGAGCTAGCACTGAGCCCTGAGGTAGGCCGTCATTAAGTGTCCTCCATCCACTCAGCGAGTTTCCCATGACGACACGGAAACGCCTGTTGCTGAGCATGCTGTCAATCAGCTCCGCTGTAGTCTTGCAGGGTATGAGGCGAAGGAGTTTACAGAGCAACCCTTTTTTCCAGACAGTGTCATATGCTGCGGTAAGGTCAACGAAAGCAACCGAGCATTTTAGTTGTTTCTAGAATCCTCTATGTATGTTGTTATTGACAAAACTTGATCGGAGCAGTTTCGTTTGGGCCAGAATCCGGCTTGTTCGACTGGGATGTTCTCCAAGATCTAAGCGCTTATTCGGTTGTATATGAGTCTTTCTAGCAGCTTGTAGGTAACGCGATGGGGCGATAGCTCTCAGGTTTGTTGGGTGACTTACCTGGCTTTAGGATAGCAATTGTTTTTGTTTGTTTAAGTAGCTGTAGAATATTCTCCCTCTGAAGAACATTGGTGAGGAATTTGGCCATCCACTGACGACCGTTCTTGCCAAGATTAATTAGAAACCCTGGGTGAATGTTGTCAACCCCCGGTGCCTTGCCTCCCCTGACTTCCCGCATCGCCTTCGTGATGTCGTCCAAAGAGAATGGTCTAGAGTATTCCGAGTGTGCGGCGGCTGTTGCTTTCCGGTTTTTCAATTCTCTCTTGACCTGCCTTGATCTTTTGGTGCTCTGGACGTGGAGACAGTATAAGACGAAACCATGTTTGGAGTTACAGCAGGATCAGGGCGAGGTGATGGGTTTGCGCTTCCTAATTTCCGCAAGAGGGACCAGGATTTCCTGCTTGAGTGTTGAAAATTAACAGCCTCGACAGTCTCCGTCCATTTTTGTTTCCAGCAGCGTCCAGGCTATGGACGCTGTTCCATAGTTCCTGTGCGGTTTCTTGGTTGTCTGTCGCAAGGAATTCCTGATATAGGTTTTCGCTCATCTCACCCCAGCCGGGGATGTATTGCTTTCGGTAGCCTCGGGGAATAGTCTTCTTAGCTGTGCTGATTATGAGCTTGGTGAATGAACCTGAAGCAACTTTCGATTCTATTAGTGAAAGATGGCCAGTCTGCCTTTTGGAAGCTCCATCGCGGTCGGGGTTTGGATGTTACTATCGGGACTCGAATGCCCACCTCAAACAGAACAGGTCTGTGCTGACTGTGTGGGAAGTTGGAAAGAACCCTCCTTGAGGTAGCAAGTGGGACATTGTTTCCGTTTCTAGAGACAGAGCACAGGTCAGGATTATAATCTCTTCCAAAGGCAGCCGACCTGAAAGTTTCTCGATCCTTCGCGTCAAACAACACCAGGTGGAGGTTGAGATTTTCAGACCAGCTGACTAATTTTTACTATTATCGTCGTTACTATGGTATTTCCAATCCTAGTGGTGGCTGTTGAAATCGCCAATGTACAGTGCTGTTGAAGGACATGTTGAGGCCATTGGACATTCGGTGGTTTATAGACATTTACGACCGTCATGTCTCCTACTCTAATTGTGACTATGTGTATATCATTGATGTTAGATGTTTCCACAATCGAGGCATTCTCAATGGTACTCCGTATGTAGGTGACGCAGCCATACGCTCTGTCGTAGGTAGCTCCCAAAATCTCGTACCCAGCCATCATTCATCTGGATCGGAGGTCAGCTTCGTCCCTTGAGTGCGTTTCCTGTACGACAGCCAAGTCAATGTCGTTATCCTGTAAAAGTCTAGACAGGTACTCGCATTTAGATCTGCTTATGCCTTCGATGTTTATCTGGCAAATTACGACTGAAGGTCCGATATTTCTTGTCTGAGGGTTCTGAGAAGAACCTGTATTTTTAGCGTCTCGATTCATCGTTATATGTAATAACCAGTGTAGATTTTTTCGCAACTATACAAGTAACCTGAGTATTATCAATATGAATCTATCGATGTCGCATTGGCAATATTCCATTCAAAATGATTACAAAAGAAGCATGTATAGAAAGTAAATTCTAATATAAGAATCATATCAATGACATTAAACCTCCATACGGAAATCTTCAACAAAAAAAAAAGAGGAAAAAGTTCTACAGGCCCAAATGAGTGGAAAAAAATCTATCGCTACTATTAAAAAGTGTTTTTAATATATGAATTTCATTACTGACAAATACTACGGCAGGTATTGAAAATATGGGTATGGCATCCCTGAAATTCTTTTTTTAGCTCTTCTGAATTGTCAGGTTCTCTTGTAGACTAAATATTCAATATAACCCCAAAGAAAGAATCTAGTGTAGTCAAGTCAGAGAACGAAGTGGCTATCTCAAGTATCCCCGAAATTCAAACTTAGCAAGTCAATGATGGATCTTGTTTGGTGAGGAGGGCACGATCGTGTCGAACAAGAGTATTCGATTTTTGTACTTGCGACAGTTCATCGAGGAATCCTCCAATATTGATGGTTTCTTTTAGGCATACTATATACATTGAAGCTATATCTACCTTGATGGTGCACATTAAGAATGCGCTGGTGATTGACATCAGAACTGAAATTGAAATATCACTGATGATGGTGATGATCAATCCATGACTTTACTAAAAAAAAATTGAGCGTTCAAGGATTTTTTCTGAATTCTCGGGTGCAGAAATTGTGGCACTCGCATTTTATGGAACGTGGACTTGTTTTCTTTCAGAATACCAAACGCATGACATCTAGAAAATCCAATTTCCTCCTTTATTTCACTGATCTAAATGGAAGGTTTGGCCGTTACAGCTCCAATTACATCTTCTTTATCTCTAGCTTTATATTTTTTTCCTTGATACTTTGAAGAATCTACCTTTTTTTCAACCTTTGGAAAATAAACTTATCGGGCTAGTATTTCAGGAAACCGATTTGAACTTTGAATAAAACATTCTATAATATCAAATTTCTCAAAATTTTCGTAGTGATGATTTTAGTTCAGCATCTTGAAAGATCGACACACGCAGTTGAACAAATTTTCAAATGAATGAACTTTGAACACTCAACAAACAAGCTGTTCAATTTTGATATTTAGAAAAAATTAATCTACTTGAAAACTCAAATCGTAAGGGATCGTCAAACTATCACAGATAAATGCTCTGAATTTAATCAAACCACAGAAACAACCATGGTCCTGGACAGGACTGGAATAATATGTGGTTTTTAGTCATAGAACAACATGAATCCTTTATAGGCTTGCACCAAATGATTGAAATTGAGACAATTTCAAGTTTTTCCGGAAAAAGGAAATCGAAGACGAAAACTGAATGTGATGTATAATTTTAAGAAGAGAAAAATGATACTGCATCTGCCTTGGGGGCAAAAAAGAAACACTAAAAGAAACTAAATTTCTAACCCATATTCAACAACTTCCTCTGCGTTAAACCGATAATAAAAATACATTGTATAAAAAGCGCTATTAAATAATAATTTACAAACTCATAAAAAACTATGCTTCACTTCATATGGTGTTTGGAAATTGAAGGGATTTTTCGTATCTTTACATTTTGACGTTTGAAGTGAATCCTTTATTAGGCACTGTTTTCATTCATAACTTAAAGTCTACCTCAAGTATTAGTTGCTACAAACGAAAAATGAAACCCATTCGCTTTTCACACAAATGAATACCAGCTTAGATAGAATTTATATTAACTATTTACTATTCAATATAGATATATTCATGAGTTGCTTTCCATGTTACAGATATACCACCGATGAAGATGAACTCCAAATAAACCCCAGTGTATTGAGGAGGAGTTACCGTTTCTTGGGTAGAGTTCTAAGGGCCTCCCTTCCGATCCAGGCCATGATGTTGCTCTTACTTGGCGCAGCCTCACTAGTTCCTTTCTCTGAAGACGACGATTCTTGTTCTCTCTATACTTCCATCGCGAACAGCCTTTCACCAGTTTTGAGATACAACAACGGCCTACCCCCAATCTGAACAAGTCTTGTCCAAATTTATCTACAACCATTCCAATAATTCGTTCCTGGATTTGAGTTAGGTTTCACTCGATTTCGAAAATTATATTGCGGACTTAGATTTAGCCATTAGGTTTTGTATTTTTTTTGTAAATATGACTTAATTTAACCTTGTTACGAGATTGTGTTATACGAAATGAAATCTGTCTGATGACAAAATGATTTAATTTAAGTTTTATATTGAGACAAGAGAATAAATTTTATGTGTATATTGAGAACGCACATATTTTGTAGAGGTATGTCATATATTTTATATTACTGTTTTAATTATATCTATTTTTACTCGGTGTTATGTGATATTGCAAAGGAGTGGAACACTTTGTTATATTAACGCATCGATGAAATTTTTATGATCTTATATGAGCTTCTGGTGACTCTTCGGCTTACATCAAAAGCTTAAGCATGCTCACTAGATCAAAGTCATGCTCTATATTACACACAACTGATTAAGTAACAAAAAGAAAATGTTTTTTTCAATTATTTCTTTTCACTCTTCAGTGTCTTCAAGCCTTTGATGTTTGTTATAATTTTATTTTTCGCTTCTACATATACAAATATTTTATCTATTACCGTGGTGCTATTATTGAATATAAGGTTGTTAATCCAGAACTGCAATTGACTGAAAATACTTATATAATTTAAACTGAAAAATTATACATTTGTATATTCAGGTAATTGAAGTTCATTTACTTATAAACATTTTGCTTTTTGCCGAATTGTAAAAACCTCATAGGATATGAAATTAATCGATATTAGGACTGTTTTTCAAATTATTTTATTATTTGGCAATCTACTTTATGTCATTAGCTGTTTCTGAAATAAATTTGCAAATTATATTGATATTTTTATTTCCTCTAGATAGAAAATTAATTTCAGTAAGTGAAAGTGGGGTTATCCTGCTGTTTACGCGGCCCACACGCGCACCCTGTACCGAGTCGACGGGAAATGTTTCCGAACGATTTTAATTTCAAGCCAGTGTTGCCAGATCCCTTACCTGAAGTTCATTTAAATTTCAGTTCGTATAAGAGTATAAATGTTTGATCTATTTCCTCATGAAATGTATTTGCTAGAAAACCACCTACGAGTCGGAACCGCTGCTTTTGTGAAATATATTGTAACAAGTTGACGACAAATCTATATTATTTTAGTTTATAATTATTATTGTAACGATTTTTTCATGTCGTAAAATATCCGAAAAGGTCAATTTTAATATCATTTTGGGAAGAAAATTCAAGTGAAAATGTAATCAAAATCGGTTCACTAAATCGGACTTCATATATGTAATTCTCGTACAGAACCCCAAACTATTTTCAATACTCTGAAGTTATCATGGGTTATTTTTCAGTAAAATGCCAATAGAAATCGAATCAGCCGTTTCAGAGATTGCTCCGGATTGACAAAGTTTTTAAAACTTTTATTCAGTTTTAAGTACTAAGCGTATATACTTTAATAGAAACTCAGTAAAACGACTTTTTATTGCAAACATTTACATGATGTATGCACCTTAATCGATGGAACGAGACGCCGCTGGTCGTATAGACAGACAACTTTCCTAGAATTATAACGTCCCTTTGTAGCTAATATAGACACCGTCGGACAGTAGCTCTGATTAGCCCGCGAAATGAGCACTATATTCTGTTTCACTTCAATAATACATTTTATCCTTTGCTATTTAATTTTCAACGATAGGTACTCAAATCTCCGACGTGAGATAAATCGTGGCAACACTGGCTCAAATTTCAAATCGTTCGGAAACATTCCTCGTCGACTCGGTACAGGGTGCGCGTGTGGGCCGCGTAAACAGCAGGATTACCTAAAATTCAAATTTTCAAAAATATATACGTACCTATATTTCTACATATTGAATAATTTTTATTTGAAATTCAAACATTTCTCCTCCTCAAAGTTCACGTTTGCCTAATACTCAACCATTTAAATAATTCTGTAAAGCAATAATTAGTAACCCAATTATTTTATAACTATTTGAAATCAGGCTGTTTTCGTTTGTTCATCAGCAATCAATATTTCGTCACCTTTAAGAAAAAAATGAATCATGAATCATTCTGTATTTCTTGTTTCCAAACTCCAATCCGTAACATTATTCCTAATTCTAAAAAATAAAATATAAATAAACATGTAAATAATTCGTTTGACAACATTCAAACATTTTCTGGGGTTTACCTCTTAACCATAGAGCTTTCTATCCAACGCTCCAGCACCGATGTTTGCTTCAGATTATTCTGTGATTTCTTTAGATAGAATTGTCCTTATAATACCATAGAGAATTATTTCAACGATTGAATAATATGCATATTGGGGCTTAAAAGGAAATATTTATATATAAATAAAAAGAAATCATCATCAATAAGAAGTAGCTAAAATTCTGGTGGACTATTACTATTTTTTTAATCAAATAAAATTATGATGTTCAAATTTTCACTATACTGATAAACTTATGACGCGTTTTACCACTATGTGGCTTCTTCAGATATGTGATACATGTAAAAGGATGATGTTCCTTATATATTACACTGGTAAAATCTGGTGGTTAGCGAAAAAACAGAATATCCGAACAGTATTACTTATATTGATAGCATTTTACTACATTCATGATTCTTCCGCACATCCACATTAAAATAAAATCACTGCTTATAACGGTATGATACTTAAACATGATAACAATATTAGAAAGTAATTTTTGAAAGGACTGAATATTGTAAAACAAGTAGAGATCAATGATAGTTATAATTCTAGTATGTTTCGTAGTATGCTTTCTCGATGAACAATTTCAACATGGAATCCATAAGGTTTTTCCTATTGTTGAAGAAACTAATCAAAATACAATAATTGGTAATCCAGTCTGAATTTTAAGTCATTCTTCTCATCTCATAATTTGAATATAACTTTCAGAACGGATAACTGTGGAGGCTGATATATTAAGACCTGCAAACCTAATATTCATAAAAGAAACAAATCAGGTAATTATGTTGTTAGGTTTTGAGAAAATTATGATCTATGATGATGCCCAGGAACTAAAATAATTAATTCTCGACCAGTAGATGTTATCCTAAACACCGAGAGCAGGTGGAACAACGGTATTGGTGTGACTTATTTCAAATATTATATAGTAATTTTTGCCTTTTTTAATATCAATCCGTTGTTCAGAACCTCCCTTCTACGTCATCAAAAACATGGGAAACCCTCTGCTGGATACCTACCATACCGCTGTCCTTGATCATTTTGGGGACATCATCTGCATAGTTGACAGATTCATAATCAAATTTTGAAATTATCTGCGGCAGGTCATTACTAAATTTCAGAAACAGAAGGGCCCAAGAATTACTTGCGGTACTGCTCTCTCCAATTTCCTTTCCTCCGACACTGACTCCCTACCATCACCATCAATCTTCACTTTTTGTACCCTATCTTTCAAATAAATTACTAAAAGAAATAGCAGTGTTCCCCTTTTTCCATATATTTTCAATATTGCATGAGTTTTAGTGCTTCAGCCGCACAGAAAGCCGTGAGTTAAAAATCTGGAATATCACAAAAATCATTTTTCTGAAAAATTGCGCCTATAATTTGAGCGAGCCCTTATCAATTTTATTCAACCAGTCTATGAGAGAAGGTATTTTTCCTAGGAGGTGGAAAGAGTCTGCTATTATTCCTATTTTCAAAAGTGGTGAGAAAGGAGAAATTTCTAATTATAGACCTATAAATAAACTGTCAGTTATAGCAAAAATTTTTGAAAAAATAATTTATAAATATATTTTCTCTCACGTAAAGAACTTGATTATACCTCAACAGCATGGCTTTTTCAAAGGCAGAACAACCTAATCTCATAAATGGAATATCTGCATCATGCAATGGATTCTCAAATTCAAACGGACACCGCCTACACCGACTTTTCGAAAGCTTTCGATAAAATTAGTATTGATATTTTAATCAATAAACTGGTTGAGGTGGGTGTGGGTGGGGGTTGTTGGTGTAAAAGGTCTGAAATTCTTCTAAGCACTTCTGGTGTTCCACAGTGAACCCACCTAGGACCTCTTTTTTTCATTATTTACATCAATGATATAGGTAAATGTTTCAAATATTCCAAATTTTTGCTTTATGCTGATGACTTAAAAGTATTTCGATCTATAAAAAGCTGAGAAGACTGTCTTAAACTTCAAGAGGACTTAAATGAACTATTCAAGTATTGTGAAAAGAATCAGCTATTCCTAAATTCAAAAAATGTTTTACAATAACTTTCACCAGAAATCAATCAATCTTCACCTTTCCTTATGAAATTGATAACAATGTATTGAAACGTGAGTATTCAGCTTTAGATCTGGGCGTCACATTCGACTCTTCTGTTATATGGAATCCCCGTTATAAATGTTTCTCTCATCGTATCGAAAGTGTTCATCCGATTTTTGTGTCCTAAAATTAATTTCAATATTGTTGATCACGACTACGCCCCTGGTCGAAGGTATTTGAATATTTCTTCCCTTGAAAATCGTTGAATTATTTCTGATATTTTGATTATGTTCAAAATCTTAAACGGCCTGCTTCAAGTACCTGATATTCTATAGATGGCTTTCAACAATCCCTCCAGAATACTGAGGCATCATGACCTTTTTTCCATTAAGTTTCGTAATACTAACAGTGCTCAAAACTCCCCACTTGACAGAATTTTTCGTTTGTGTAACCTTTTTCCTTAATCTTTTCAAAATAAATATATATATATATATATATATATATATATATATATATATATATATATATATATATATATATATATATATATATATATATATATATATATATATATATATATATATATTTTATTAAGTTATATATATATATATATATATATATATATATATATATATATATATATATATATATATATATATATATATATATATATATATATATATATATATATATATATATATTTATTGAGTGATTAAGTTGATTTTATTTGCTAACCCTTTCTTCAAAAATAAACAAATTTTTACTGGGAAATCGGGGTGAAGAGAACGGAAAGTGTTTGAGGTTGAAAACTTATAATTTGCAGTGTTTTTACGCGTTTCGGCACAGGGCCATCATCAGAAAACATTCATCTCTGCACAATTATTATTTTTGGCTTTGCGTTGAGGAATTCAGGTACAATGTTAAATTTTTTACATCGTAAAAGAAATATTCTCTCGTTTCTCTCCTTAGCTATCTTCTGCTGTAGATTCTCGTATTTTCTGAATAGGGGACTCCGTTCTCTTAACCCCGATTTCCCATCAAAAATTTGTTTATTTTTTAAGGAAGGGTTAGCAAATAAAAATCAACTTAACCACTACAGAAAAAGGCTGGGATTCATGCCTTTTCAATAACTGTAAAGTGGCAACTCAAATGGATACATGGTATCGAGATTGCAACTTACTTCAAAACCATACTACGAGGAAAACTACCAGTATTAAACGAGCCTTCAGGATGTCAAGAAATCAATATCTAACGAGTCCCCTATTCAGATAATACGAGAATCTACAGCAGAAGATAGCTAAGGAGAGAAACAAGAGAATATTTCTTCTAAAATTTAACATTGTACCTAAATTCCTCAACGTCAAGCCAATAATAATAATCTAACCTAACTTCAAACACTTTCCGTTCTCTTAACCCCGAATTCGCAGTAATATATATATATATATATATATATATATATATATATATATATATATATATATATATATATATATATATATATATATATATATATATATATATATATATATATATATTTTCTTTTGAAAAGAGACGATTAACAAAAATTTGAATAATTGAATTTACAATAAATGCTTATATCTATAATTTTGATATGTGTCAGAAAAAACACAAGTGTGAGCTCAGGAAATGTAACAGGGGAACCATACTATCTTGCATATGATTCAATAAACGAGTGAAAAAACCTGAGAAAAAACTCGTTTCCCTGTCGCTATTGCACTAGCAATAGCTTGTCTGTTTATGTTGTGTTAGTGTCGTGTGTACATAAAGGGTACCAAAGATTTTTCTGCTTAGCCGCTTCATTCTCTCTTGCATTCCATGATTTCCAAACGAAGACAAGGGTGAAAGGAAGGTTTGGGACAGGAATCTGTAACAATGGAAAAAGAAAAACCAGCAAAAAAATATTTCAACAATCATAATTCTTATATGTCCAAACAAATCTAAGATAAGATTTTACATAGCAAGCAAGGTCATAAAAAGGACTAAGGAGATAATAAAGAAATACATAACCTGCGATATTTCCTCAAATTTCCTCTCTGTTTGACCGAGAGAGCCCCGATGGTCAGGATCAGTCCAAGTGATGCCGATTATGATCTATAGATGTTTTAGAATCATTATGGACCCAATAATTTTGGGTTTGTTTAATTTAAAGAAAATTTTGCGAAAAAATTTTGACAGTCGTTCGAAAAATATGTTACTTACCTGTTGATATTAATTTGTATATTCAGCTTCATACTTCTGACCATACACTTTAATTCAAATTGTTTCAGTGGATGTCGTTTTGGCGTTGGCCGTGTACATTCCGATGTTATAATAAATAAAAAAATAATAATAATAACAATAAAAAGAAACCGATCAATCTGGTACTCATTATTTTTTCTTCTCATTTGGAAAAGAAGGATAGCAAACTGGTCGGTTTGTAATTATTCAAATCACATCGGCTTCCTTTTTTAAATATTGGTTTCACTATAGATATTTCCAAACTGTCTGGAAGTATTCCAAATTTTAAACTGTTATTGATAATATGAAGGAGTACCGACTAGAGTGTTTGAGAGTTGCAAGAGGTATGTTGTGATACCCTGACCTGAATTTACTTTGAAGTTGCTAGCAAGTTGTCATTCTTTGAAGCTCTGTAACTGGAAATATAAGAAACTATTCTGGAGTGGTTCATTTGTAGTTCCCTGTTTCTGATGTCACCACTGACCTACCTAGTTGATAAAGAAGTTATTGAAATCATTAACTAGTTTTTCCAGATCTCCAGTGAAATGGACGCTGCGATTTTTGTCTTTGCTGGATAGTTTTTTTACGAGTTCCTATGAGGTTTTAGTTTTATTTTGTGAATTAGCTATTGTTTACCCGGTTTTCTTTCCTTTCGGAAGTCAGTTTATTAAGTAAAATTCCTAAAAACACATTAATTGTTTTTTATTATTGATAATGGAATTTTACAAAGTAAAAGCCTCCCAAATTCAAATGTCAGTCAGCGTTTCTCTGTAATATTTTTTTAGTGCATTCAGTAATTTTTTCACGAGTTCCAGTACTGGTGTATTAACTTTTATTCTGTTATTTTTCCAAGATACAGTTTCCTTAGCGGAAAACTTTTCGAAAATTTTCCCATAAATTGTTATGAAAGTATCCTTTGAATATTCACTTCCATGTCCTAAATTGTTAACACTTCATCCTACCCAATCATTGATTGGTTTGATGAAAATTTCAATTCATTATTTTCGCTGAAATTTCTTGTCATTCTGGTGTTACATTTTACAGATGGAGCATTAACAAGTAATACATTTAGTATTTTACCAATGTAGCCCAATATATGGGGTTCCACAATATGAGTTTCATATTGAGTTACATTTGTAATAATATTATCTATACATGTCTTGCTACTACTGGTTACTCGAGTTGGTTCATTCATTGTAACTTTTGATCCGATGCTTTCTAACTTTGAAATGAACAGGAGTTTATTTTTGTCATTGTTCAGTAAGTTGATGTTGACATCTGCACCTATCATATAGCTGATCTTCTCGTTTGAGATGATACAAAGTAGTGAATGTAGTTTATTGAAAAACACCTCCAGGTCTCTTTGAGGTGGCCTGTAGATGGTAACAATGAGGACTTCTCCTGAACAAAGTACAGTTTCTACAGTAGTACATTCAAAATGTTGTTCTACACTTAGGATCTGAATGTCATTTCTCTCTCTAGTCACAGTTTCAGTTAAAGTAAATAACCGCTCCTCCACTTAATTTGTTCGTCTACAGTAATCAGCTGCTAACTTGTAGTCAGACATTGTACAGGCCTTCAATTTTTCTTTGGATTACCAGTGTTCGGTTATGCCAGCGAATTATCACTTTTGTTCATTCAAAAATTGTTCCAATCGCACCAAACAGTCCCCACCAACCGATTGAACATTCTGATGAAGGAATGTATAATCACTACATTGCACTTAGTTTTGTTTTATTTACTGCTGAGGCGCACTAAAAAAAGGGCTCAATACAGCTCCTTCTGGCCAATTTTTGAATTCTTCACTGCTACCTCATCAGTTGTTTTGATGGAGATCTTGGACGATGAATATTCCTCGGATCTATTTGATATTAATTTCTCGCATTTGACATGGTTAATGTTCATGTTCTCTAGATGTTTGATTATTACCTGTTCAGTATTATCTGGATGCAACTTGCATACATGCAAATGATTTCTTGGTGTGCTACCTCCCAAGTTTGTATTGGTTTTTCCAGTTCCCTTTATTGGTCGTCTATTGACTTTTTTAGCGGTCAGATCAAAGTCAAGATTTTATGACTGTTCAGTTTTTCTTTCGTCCCTGTCATCAGTAGGAGGTGTTTTATTAATGTTACTCCCTGTTTCGTATGGGACATGAGTATTAATCTGAGTGGGAGCCTTGGCTACTAGCAAGTATTGTATATGTAGGGGTGCTTAGTACTTGTATAGGTTGCTGGATCATGCTCATTGCCTTTTTTATTTCGAAATTTCTCGTTAAAGCAATGCTATGTTTTCATCTACTTCTTGTTTCCCTGCTTATTCCATGAACTCCGTCCCCTAAATGTTTTGGTGTTTTAGTGTTTCAGTTTCATTCTTCAATATTCGGTTTTCTCTAGCTAAACTTCTCTCATTTTAGTTTCACAAACCATTTTGTGTTCAAGTTCTTTGTATGTTTAATTGATTATTGAATCATCAGCCCATAGTTTCTTGCTTTCCTCTTCAAGTTTTTTGATTTCTGTTTGCAATGCTCAGTTTTGATTCTCAAGATTTGTAAGAGTTTCTGCTTTTTTATCGTCGTTACTGGTGATTGAATTGTCAATTTTCTCGGTTACTTCTTCATTTTCTTTTTTTAGTTTCTTATTTTTATTCATCATTTCGGATGTATCAGCTGTGCGCTCTCCTTTAGCGGGACACATCTCTCTTCAGTTGCACTCAGTTTGACACAGCTAGTGCAACTTGTCGCTCCACAGCATGCAAAGTGTGACTTGTATTCACCGCTCTTTTGCAATTTACGCACTGCATATTACCATTTTCCGGCTTCAGAGGAAAAGCGCTTTGGCAACACAGTGCACAAAATATATTTAATACGTACGATGTCAAAAACAGTCCGGCAATCCGGTCTGGTGGTTATAAACTTAATTGCAGTGGTTGCAATAAAATGAGTCATTATTTAGTCTATTATTTTTCTGTGAACAGCTAATATTTTCGAAAAACCTACTTTGTGAATTAAGAAAAAAAGTAACGACTTACGATGTTCTCAAAAGATCCGCCATTTCCGTTATATGTTCTACCACGGTGCAACGCTGCTTGACATCAATGATGGAAATAAGTAAACGATTATGAAGAAGAACTTTAATAAAAATTCCTCACCAAATTAATAATTCCTGTTGGTTTAAAATAGTTTTTTATTTGAAACATTACGCTTTATTCTACTCAATTCCTTGGAATTATGCCTAATAATATTTCAATGTTTATCAGAAAAGGTACCGCTAGCGATATATACGCCAATTTGATATTTGTTATTCTAGGAACAAAATTATATTTAAAATGCCCCAGTCTATTACTCTGAAGGCCGGTCCTGTTCTTCTAGAGTACAATAAAAATCATATTTAATTCAGCGTAGGCAAAATTACTGAATTTTATCTATCTATAATTTTTCCTGGAAATTTTCTGTTAATATAATTCATTAACAAAATACAGTAATATGAATATTTTTAACTCATCATTCGACGATCACCCAATCGTTAATAGCCAAAAAAGAAATGATCAAATCGATCGAAGCGCTCCTGTTGGTGCAATTCGTAATTAGTAGGTAATGCCGTCGGACAATGCCATTTTATGTGTTTAATAGGTGGTTCTGTCAAAATTGTACAAAATAATAACTTTAAAGGAAGTGCTAAGTGTTGTGAACAATTCTTAGGAGACCTACGTGAAAAAATGGAACATTTTTCTCTAAATTTGTTGTTAATCGAACTTATGTCAGTGTAAAAAAGATCGTATCTGCCGCTGAATAATATTTCAACGTTTCATTTGCACAAGTAATTGTGTTTATTTCAAGATCATTCAACAACTCAAGCTGATGAAAATAATATTCAATCTATATTTCAATGACTAATGTATATTAGCCGGTTGAAAGCCAAGATGATCCTCAGATATGGCGGCTTATTCGAATTCGTTTGTAAACAATTTATCATGAAGATCTGCTAAATTCCCCAGAAAATGGAACCAGTATTGCAAAGATTTGGCGATGTCACGATACAAAGGGTCGAAAGACCTAAACCAGCAGGGCTCCTCCTCCTCCAACTCCACCACAAAACCCTGAAATTCAAATAAATAAAACAAAAGAAAAATCAGAAGATGAAGATGATGAGTATTATAGTAGTCCAGAAGAAGACAGTTTAGATGAAGAGGAAGAATCTCCAGTTAGTGTTAAGAGACCCTTAGAAAGAAGTTTTTCAGCTAGTAATGAATTAGATCCGAAAAGGGTGAAGCTAAATCCATTAAACTTAAGTACTGGTGTTCCTAGCGATATAACTATAGATAAAGTATTAGGAAAGAAATTAGGAGATGATATTTTAAATAACTTCAGTGAAGATGATATACCATCTGACTTTGGTACAGAATCTGAGATCGATTCAGACGAAGATCTTAATATTCCTGAACCTAACCTTCCTGACAAAAGTCTGGTAAAAGAGGAGGAAGATGAATCTACAGGTAACTCATTCTTGGAGAAATTAGTGGAAGGTCCCTTTATGGAACCTTGTACGAGTAGTAGTGGAGTATCCAGCGTGTCTAGTAAACCATCTGAGCCTCTTGCAGGGGATACGGAAGATTATGATTATGATATTAAGGAAAAATTGAAAGAAATGGGAGAGATCAGTTTTGAAACGGTCAAAAAAGGAGAAAAACCTAAGAAGGCAGAAGTGAAAATTGAAAATGAAGTTGTTGTCACTCCTGCTAAGAAGCCAGGTATGTACCAATTTTCGGCAGGGTTTATAGTTTTTATTTAAATTCGACAATGACAAATTGTTTCTGAAGAGTGGTTAGATTTAATTATGGAACCTTTAGTGCCATATACAATTTTGAATACTTGTCCCAGAAAATTTTCGGAGTGACAAAACTGTCCTATCACATCATTATTTCAATTATTTAGAACTTGTGAGACCTAATATATCACGAATATTTCAGGTATTGATGGTGATGAAATTGATCGTAAAACACTGGCCTCTGTAAATATGCGACGTAACATCAGGGAAGTAATGGATGAAACAAAATTAGACGAAGCTACGCTTGCCGCTCAAAGGCTCGAAATGGAGAGATTGCAGAGGGTACAAGAGCAACAAAAATTGCTTAGAGAGCTACAGCGGCAAGCTGCACAAGAAAGAATGCAGAATAAGGTTATATCCTTGCTTCAGGGCAATAATTTTTCCAGACCTGGTAAGTACTGTATAATTTTTTTCATTTCTGAAATTGATAAAAGGTATAATTTCAATTACAGTTGTATTGTAATGCTAATAGGTAGTTTCTAAAGTAACTGAAATATTGCTATTCTCCGGTGCGTACAGGAAAACCTACATATGAACTATAGAGATACATACATCTACATATGCTCTGATAGCCAAAACGGCCTTAGATATCTTAAAGATACGAAGGTTAAATCCAAACTGGTTGACGAATGCAGAACAGCACTTCGACAACTCAGTGCTACAAACAGAGTCACTCTGATTTGGTGCCCAGCCCATCAGGGCATCGAAGGAAACGAGATAGCAGACAACCTCGCTAAAAAAGCAACAGCTATCAGGCCGATGGTACCAGAACCAATTCTGACCATCCCATGGACCAATGTGCTCTCTTTCTTTCAAAACTGAGACCCAAAAATACTGAATAGGCATCTCGGGACTGAGACAGTCAAAAAGACTCATAAAAGGGCCGCAATCAAAGAAGAGGGTACATGAACTACTGTCCCTCGAAAAAAAGTCTGTTGGGATGATAGTGGGCCTATTGACGGGACACCAACTCAACAAACATCTACACGTCATGAAACTATCGGAAACCACACAATGTCGTGGTTGCCTAGAAAATGACGAAACAACGGAACACATACTCTTCGAATGTCCCGCCCATAAGGAAACCAGCCTGAACACCTTGGGCGCTGGGTGTTTCAGTGCCAGGATGATCCAGAAGGCCCCCTACAACAGTCTTGCAAGCTTCATCAGGAAGTTTTTGCACGACAAATAACAAGTCAACAACACACGGCAAGCACAATGGGCCAAACTTCCTGAGTGCTGCCCATATGGCCACCGTGCAGGAAGAAGAACTGAAATATTGCTGAGCAATATTTCAACTGAAATATTGTTGAGCAATATTTCAACTGAAATATTGTTGAGCAATATTTGAACTGAAATATTGTTGGGCAATATTTGAACTCGTATATTGTTCAGCAACATTTGAACTCAAATATTGTTCAGCAACATTTGAAGTTTGAAATGTAACATTACGGTAACTCAAAATGGAAACTTGAGTTTTCCATAATTATGTATGTGGAATAGTTTGATAGTCCTGATTTTAGCAGTAAGATCTAATGAGATCTATATTTTAATTTTTCAATCAGTTCAATAACAATAATAATATTTATTTACTTCCAAAAATCACAGTACAATCGCAATTGTAAATATATAAATATACACACATGAATATAAAATGATTGGTACAAAGAAAGAGGAAGAACTCAGAAATCTCAATGAAAATTTGGAACAAGTAGATACCGATCAATGATCGCAAAAGCACTCAAACTCCTGTATACTCTATAGTTCACATGTTATTATAAAACTATAAATTTTCTTTTTGAACAGCTCACTCTCGGTTATTCGCTGGATCGTTCTAGGTAATCTATTAAATAATCTTATAGCCATGTATTGTGGACTCTTTTCTCTAATAGATCTAGTATGAATCGGAAAAAAATAAAGAAAGACCTGACGAGTGTGGTTTTGGTTTTCAAATTCATCAAAGTAGTGTCGGTGTTTATGCATAAATAGGAGTAGTTCATAAATATACATACCATACACTGTAATAATCTTGTTTTTACGAAATATTCCCCTACTTGACTCACCGTAACCCATTCAGAACATAACTCGCATAGCCCTCTTTTGGATTTCGAAAAATTTCCCACTTTGTGATGCTACCTCCCAGAACATAATACCATATGACTGAAAATATATCAGTATATCAGCCTCAGAACATGAACATCCACTCTCATCCTTAAAACATTCAAGGTATACACCACAGAGCTCAATCTGCCACTCAGATGAACGATATGGCTATCCCATTTTAACTTTCTTTCGATAATAATTCCAAGGAATTTAATTGAGTCATGGACATCGACAACGTTGTCACCACAATTTATGGTGTTGGGAAATTTCACTCTAGATCTACCAGAATCAAAAGCTATACACTCAATTTTGTTCAAATTTACTACCAGCTTGTTAGAATGTTACCATCCCTCAGCACGATTTAATACCCCATTCACAGTTTCAATACTTGATGATACTTCTGATGCATATTTAACTGGCTTGCAAGTAGTCTTAAGGACATCGCTGATATCATTAATGTATAATAAAAATAATAGTGGGCCTAAAATACTCCCCTGGGGTACTCCCATAGTAATTTGCTTTTCACCAGATAGATATGTGGTATCATTAACTGAAATCAACACTGTTTCCTTCCTGTTAAATAACTTTCAATCAACTTAACTTAGTTATCTCTGATTTCGCAACACTCTAATTTCTCAAGCAAGATACCATGCTCCACACAATCGAATGCCTTAGATAAATCTAGGCAGAGTGGTATTTCACCCTTACCTTGAGCAAGATACACCGCCTGAGTCAGTTCGAAAATTGCAGTCTCTGTACTTTTATCTTTCACAAAACCATGCTGCGATTTAGCAATTACATTGAATTTTTTGAAAAATTTCAGAAGTCTAGTTGCCAGAACTTTTTCAAAAATTTTTGAGAATGATGTCAAGAGGCTTATTGGTCGGTAGTTACCCATTTCATTGATATCGCCTTTCTTGTATAAGGGAATGACTGTAGATATTTTTAAAGCATCTGGAAATACTCCCTCCTTAAATTATCATCATATAATGGATTAAATATTGGGGGACAGGGTTACATTAGGAAAGTGAAGCAATTACATCATTAAACAACTTTTCATTGAGAAATTTAACATCGGAATAGTGGATTATAATAAATTATCTCTCAAGTTGCACATTGACTGTGTGATTAAGAAATCAAATAAAATTGTTGGATTTCTAAAAAGAAATACCAAAGAATTCGTAAATATCAGATGTTTGATAATCCTTTATGTATCAATAGTCAGACCTATCATGGAATATGGTTCTCTAATTTGGGCCCCGTATAAGCAACGCACATCGTGATACTTGAAAGAATAAAAAAAAATTCATTCAGTTTGTTTCAAAAGTGGCATCGAGTTCGACTCACACACCTACGAATATCATCTGACATTATTTACACTTTCCCCTCTTGTCAGCGGTAGGTCCTACTTCCGTACAATGTTTGCATTTAAAGTTCTGAATGGTATCATCTCTCTGATGTCTTGAATTTATTCTCTCTAAATGTTCCCTCAGAGAGCATTAGAGTGAAACATCTGTTATCGTTTGAATTAATTAACAAACTATGGACTTCATTCTCCGTTGGCTCAAGTTGTGAAAGGGTAAATCAAATGGATCTCGATATTTTCTCAGAAAGCTTAAATAGTTTCAAAACTAAGCTGAGACACTGTCTGTATTGAGCCAACGTCATCGTATTGCAAAACTGTATTTTTTAGTTTTATTGTTCATGTCAGCACATAGTCTACTTGTAAAAGGTTAGGTTAGATATTATCGTGGACACTATCTCAGCTGTTAGCTGGATATACTTTACCTTTCCCAGATTCAGCAATCAAAGGGAATAGGCTCGATTACAATATACTTGATATAAATTTTCTTACTATCCTACATGTATTAAGAATTACAGCTTTTTGCATTTCTATATAGGTATTCTTATGCAATACTAATTTCTTAAGGCTATCATGGAAACTTTTTGGTATTAACCCAGTCGAGGATACGATGACAGGAACAATATCTTTTTTATCGAGGTGCCACATCTGCTTGATCTCAATAGCAAGGTCTGTGTATTTGGACTTTTGTCCAAATTGTTGTATTTCACCATCTATGACTTTTCCTCTTTGAATGTTCAGTCTTACATTTTTCAATCCCGAAGTTCATATGAACATCTGCCGAGAACCTACTGACAGTTTTCAGCAGATCATCCAATTGCTTCTTGTTCGAAGCATATAATTTGATGTCATCCATTTACAGCAGGTGAGAGATGGTGTGATAGTTCCTATCTGCTTTTATCTTAAATCCGTATCCTGTTCTATTGAGCATTGAAGACAATGGGTTTATAGCCAGACAGAACAGTAGTGGACTCAAAGAGTCTCCTCGAAAAATCCCACGACATATGGGTATCTCGTCGGTTTAAATATATTCTCTTGGTAGGAAAATAACAGTTAATTCATTCGAATATACAATGTTTCTCGATTATTAGTAAATATTCGAAATACATGTAAGTGAAACTGATGAAGAATTGTTCCTAAAGGAAAAATTTTACTCATGCATGTATTTTACAAATTTATATATACAAATTAAGTGTTCAATAGATATTTAAATTACTAAAAATGAATGAAATGGCACTTCCACAAACAATTTTATTTTTTCTAGGTCCTTCTACAACTAGAATAGGAAACACAGTATTAGTTAAACTTCCAAACGGCCAAACCAAACCCATGACGCGATTGCCAAAACGGCCTATCGAACTCATGAAGGTTCCCAAGGGTATGGGTGGGGCCACCATGCCCGCGCCTAAGCCTCCGAGAAGTCTTTTGTCCATGAAGAAACCTGGGAGTCATTTGACGCCTTCAGTGAGCATTGCTCCAGTTCCTGGTAACAAGAAGCACATGATGCCCATGCTAAAACCACATCACAGTGATAGCGAAAGCGAAGGGGAGGAGATACCTCCAATAATGATGCATAGGAGGAAATGTGAGTGAGAGACAGGATAAAATAGATTAGATTAGATAAGATTCCCAACAAAAACAATCATAACTTAATCAAAACATCTTATTAAATTCTCGACATGTCAAGATAGGTCTTTTATGTATACTGTATACTATGTTTATATCCTTTAATATAATTAAAGCGATTAATTTTCAAATGTTTTCTCAGCTAAAGATGCCCCGTCATCCAGCACAACAACAATAGACATATCTTCCGATGACGACTGTATAGTGGTATCGGAGCCAGAAGGAGATGGGGGAGATGACGAAGAAGAAGACCCTAGTAATTCGGGAATGCACACCAACGACGAATTCAATCAACCCGACGCCGAAGGAAGGGTACTCATTAATGTGGGACATCCTGAAAATGATCCGGATATCTTCCTGGCGCCGCAAATAGCGAGGATTATCAAACCCCATCAGATCGGAGGCGTCAGGTTCTTGTACGATAACGTTATCGAAAGTACCAGCAGATTCGAGAGTTCGGCGGGTGAGTCTTTTAATGCCTTACTTTCTATATAAAATGAAATTTATTGTTTTGAATGTCACAGGATTTGGATGTATATTGGCGCACTCCATGGGTCTCGGAAAGACATTGCAAATAGTATGTTTCTCCGACATCTTCCTGAGACATACGCCGGCCAAGACAATACTCTGCATCATGCCCATCAACACCCTTCAAAACTGGATGGCGGAATATAACATGTGGATTCCAACGGAGGAGAACGCATCTTCAAGTCCCCTATTGAGCCACGGTGAAGTGAGGCCGAGGAATTTCAACCTTCACGTCCTCAACGACAGTCACAAAACCTTGACGGCGAGATCGAAGGTTATAAACGCGTGGCGCACGAATGGTGGAGTCCTCCTCATAGGTTACGAGCAGTTCAGATTGCTGTCTCTGAAGAAACATCCCAAAACGAAGCGGAAAAACGCAATGGATCCCCCGGATGACAATAAAAACAAGGCGCTTTTCGACGGTAAGATCTTGAGATAATTTTGTATTCATATTTTCGTCAAACATTCATAGTTTGCGTTTCGGATCTATAATATTTAATTTTTCAATTGGATGAAATAATGCTGTTCAAATTTTTACAAACGCCACACTATTACTTCATCAGATATGGAGAAATGAGTTTAAAAAAAGTTACAGAGATTCTATACTAAAGTATTAATTAAAATATCCTATTTTTGGCGATCTTAGCAAGACTATAAGGAAAATTTATGAACTGGCAAATAGAACGCAAATTGTAACACTGAAAGGAAAAAAAAGGAAAGGGTGCACAAAAGCTATGTTACCTCACAACTTTCTAACCTGTTTCAGCAAATATCAAAATGAAACTATTATAGCAAGAGATTTCAACAAGGATTTTCTGATGGTTTTTAAGAAAAACTCATGCAGGTTTTCAGCGATTTCAATATGAGTTATGTTTATAGAGATCCATCTAGAATAGGCAATAACTCAAGTAATTGTATTGACAACATGTATTGGTACAGATACTTATAAAGTAATTACTCTCTTAGAGACCATCACACACAACTGCTGAAAATTTCCCGTTGACACCAGGAATCAGGAACTGAAATTCATAAGACTATGCCTATGATGAATCCTGCTAATACCACCGTTTCATCAAACAGATGAAAGATCCTAATTGGACACCTTAATGCAATGAAGATGCTAAAGTTTATTATACCGCCTTCCACTATACCCTTATGAGATGCTTTAATGCATCATTTTGTGAAAAATGATCAACCAAATTAAACAAAGGAAAAGTTACTACTACACAGTATAATTGACTGTAAGAAATAAGGTGGAAGCTGCAAGAACTATGTCAAGAGTGTTAGGAAACAGGGATCTCTGAAACTGAAAATTTTTCAAAGGTGTATTGAAAGAAAGAATAACTGAGCAGACATCTCAGAACATTGAAAAAATGGAAAATGCGGTAATTAAACAAGCTATGATGTGGAGATTGATAAACCAGGATACTAGTGTAAGTTAGAAGATAAACTCACTTTGCAGCAATGGAAGGAAACATTGAATAAGGTTCAGCTATCAAAACTGCAATCTGAAATTCTTTTAAATAACTGAGCTGAATTAATCAATTTCTGTCTTCTTGGCACGAGTGGTATCAAATGATGTTCTCTATTAAAATATTGAAGCTGATTGTGCCTTACATAGCAGATCTGTCACAATAGACCACTGGGTCGCAGTGGCCAGGCTGCTAGGCAGCCCTCACTCAAAGATAATATCTTAAAATACATAGCAGACCCCCTTGATGATATAATTAACAACTTTATGTCTCAGAGAAATTTTCCAGATGAATTGAAGTATACAAAGGTAACTGCCATACTTGAGGACTGCAAGAACTATAAGCCAATATATGTCCCGCCTGTAATTTCCAAAATATTTGAACTAGTCTCAAAAGAGACTGGTGAACTTCTTGGAGAAATATATGTATTTGCAAGAATATCAACATGATTTCAGGCCTGGCAGGTCTAGTTTAACAGCAATGTTGAACCTATTGAAAAGTATTGTGGATGCATACAATGCTGGCAAGGAACTGGAACTCACTTGCATTGACTTGAGCAAATCCTTTGATTCCATGTGAGATCCTGGAGAAGCTTTACTGCTATGGCATAAAGAGCAACGCTGTCAGTATGTTCAGATTGTATCTAACGAACAGATTCCAGATTGTTGAGTGATGCGGTACTGTGTCTTAGCAGAAAGGTTACAACTGAACTTCCTCAAGGAACTATACTGGAGATAATACTTTTTATAGTGTTTATGAATGATCTCTTCAGTAATGTTCAGCCTGATATAACCTGCGCCTATTTAGATAACACCAGCTTCTTAAATACTACAGACGACTAAATGACATTAAAATCCAAGTCATCAGGAGCCAAGAAACTACGTAAACACCTCAAAAAAGTCTAGGGAACACTTCTGAATATCGATATATCATATCCAGAACGATCAATATGGATGATTTTTTCAAGAAATGAACACCTGCATCAATTTCTCACCAAATTATGTAGAGTTTTTTATAAAAAACTAAAAATGCAGCAGATGCGACGCTGCTTTATAATCATTTCATGTATTCAGTGTTTGAAATCAGTTAGTTGGCACTTTGTTTCTGTTGTAAGCACAAATAAAAGATTCAAGTTTTGTGATTCGACCATGGAAAGACGACATTTGACTAGAGAAGAGATGTTACGAGCCGTTGGCATGCTCCAAGCTGGGAGCTCACAACGGGAAGTATCCAGGGTTCTGGGAAGTAACCCAAGTGTCATAAACCGTTTATGGTCGCGTTTCAATGAAACAGGTAGCGTAGAAGAACGCCATACAGGTCGTTTCAGGATTACTACAGTCGCCCAAGACCGATTTTTGGTTTTACAAGCCAGAAGAGATCGTACTACCACAGCATCTCAATTAGCTCAAGAGCTATCACGAGTTCATAATGTACAAATTTCCGACCAAACTGTGAGAAATTGACTGCACGAAGGTCAACTCCACTCCAGACATCCTTTAAGAGTTCCACAACTGACCCATGGAAATCGCGCTGCTCGTTTAGCTTGATGCCAAGAACACGTAAACTGGGATCAAGAGAGGTGGGCCACAGTTCTCTTCAGTGATGAATCTAGATTTAGTTATTATCCCGATTTGGGAAGAATTCGAATATGGAGGGAACCTGGAAAGCAAAACCGTCTCCAGCATGCTCGAGAAGTTGTTAGACAGAGAGGCGGATCAGTGATGTTTTGGGGAGGTATACGCCTTGGTGGAAGAACTGACCTCGTTTTCATACAGAACAATCTCACGGGAAATTCTTACGCGAATGAGGTAGTTTTACCTGTAGTGGTACCGTATCTCCAAACAATGGGTCAAAATCCACTCTTCCAACCATGTAATGCCCCTCCTCATCGTGCAAGAGTTGTCTTGAATGTTCTTGAAGAGAATGATATCGATCTTCTACCGTGGCCATCCTGCTCCCCAGATCTGAATCCCATCGAGCATGTGTGGGACACCCTAAAAAGAAATCTCCCATCTTCCATCATGAACAGGAGCTTTGATTAGCAGTTCAGAGGGCTTGGAATGACTTAAGCCAAAATGTAATAGACAATTTAATATTCAGCATGCCGCGACGATGCCAAAGTCTCATTAATAACAGAAGTGGACCTTCTGGGTACTGAAAAATATAAGTGCTTCCATATCGTTTCGAAAATATTAGTTCAGGATTTTTTTTTGTCTTTTACCAAATTTTGTCATTTTCAAATTTCAATTTTTTTATAATAGGTGCTTTGGAGAAGTCAAATATTATTTTGTTTTCTTGAGAATACATTATATAAATACATCCTAACAAAACCGAAAGATTTCTATAAATTCGAATCATCAAATTCATATTTTAAAGATATTGGTAAGTGTTCCCTAGACTTTTTTGAGGTGGATATGTGTGGGTCTCACATAATGTCGATAAATTCCAGGAACACATTCACAACCAATCAGAGCCCGGGCGGCTTACTATGTTATTTGGGCCTATAGTATCAACTGTCTCAAGTGGAGCTTTCACGTAGACAAGAAGAATTCTTAATTGAAAGTGGAGTAGAATCACATGAATTTTCAATGATATTTATGAGATAACGTGAAAGTTTGGCTGCTTGGACTGTCATATATGAGACAACTGTTCTGATGAGAACCTCTTCTATAAAGCTTGACAAGAGAATAAAGTTTTGGTGGATTATCTGGATTATCAACTAAAAGTTTGTATTTTTTATTGTTCGGCATTAAAGATTTGGCATTCTCTAAGGAGTGTTTACAGCACCAGCAACCAAACTTTCACTTTATCTCACAAATATCATTGAACATTCATGTAATTTCAGTCCAAAATTTTCAATCAAGAATTCTTCAGATCTAATAGAAAAATTCAACATACTGTACTACCATATAATGCTTTAGAAGTATGTTTAGAACAAAATTATTTTAAGTATAATGATGAAATTTACATGAGCAACAACGGCTTAATAATGGGTGATCTCTCAGTCCCTTACTAGCAGAAATTTTCATGGATTACATTGAGAAAATAATTCTTATAATCACCCGCTTTGGCAACACTGCATTTATTCGTTTAGTTATGTAGGTGACATCAGTTCACATTCTATAATGGTTTCAATATTTCAAGAAAAATTGATACAATTTGGATTTGCAATTTTTTTATCTGAATGAATGGGGATTTGGTTTTGTTATTGTTGCTGATTTCAAATATACTTCGATTCATTGTTTAAAGTAATTTTTCATTGATCAATATCAGTTGTGAATTAAATAGATAATCAATTAAATATTGCTCATTGTATGTAATTTGTAATCTGTAATATTTGCACTTTCATTCATGGTAACAGCCGTACATGTGGCTCTAATCGATCCTGGACCAGACTTGGTGATCTGCGACGAGGGTCATCGAATCAAAAATTCGCACGCTTCTATATCCCAAGCGTTGAAACAGATGAAGACGAAACGAAGGATAGTTTTGACGGGGTATCCCCTACAGAACAACCTTATGGAATACTGGTGTATGGTAGATTTCGCCAGACCGAACTATCTCGGTACCAAAACAGAGTTCTGCAACATGTTCGAACGTCCCATTATGAACGGTCAATGTATAGACTCGACCGAGTCTGATATAAAACTGATGAGGTAATTATTATTATTAAAAGGTAAAGGGTGTCTTGTGAATTTTTCCTTTTCTGTTTTAGGTATAGGGCACACGTTTTGCACTCTCTCCTCGCTGGTTTTGTGCAGAGAAGGTCGCATATGGTACTCCAGACTGCATTGCCGCAGAAGGAAGAATACGTGCTCTTGGTTAGGATGACGAATTTCCAGAGGGATCTCTACGAGACCTTCATGAATGAAGTCGTTCGGATCCAGGCTGTTCCCAATCCTTTGAAAGCGTTCGCTGTGTGCTGTAAGATTTGGAATCATCCGGATGTGCTCTACAATTTTCTTAAGAAAAGAGCCGAGGGATGTGCAAGAGATATCGACCTAGAGGAAGTTGCAAGTGTGACTGGTGAGTTGAGAGTATCTGTGTACACTGGCTAGCAAAAATTGTGGTATAATTTCGAAATATTATCTTTTTTACGCTTTTTTTCTCACCAACTGTACCTTAGGGATCTGCAACTATAGAGGAAACTTGCTTATAGGTATTATGATGTTTGTGTTCTGATATATTTAGCATTTGACAGTTTTTCAGCATCGTTTTTGATAATTTCTTGGAATAAGCATCATTTTTGGCCACATTGAAAAGTCGCCATTTGGCGGTGGAGTTTTTGTAGTCGCGCAGAGTCTAATTGATTGGTTAAAATGCCTTTAGATGCTATCGCCGTACCAAGATGTGTTGCATTGTAACAAGGTGACCGAGGGCAACTTGATATATGTAGAATTTTTGGAAAAGTCTTTGTTTACTTCAAAAAACATGATTGATAACCAGGACAGGTTTCGGTCAATGAGAAATCACATTCCAAAGAGATGAGCTTTTTTTTGTCTGCGAGTTTGCGGAACAGAATATAATGAATTAAAAAAGATGAGGTAGAATGTTAGTGGATGGACTCCCAGCTTCAAGCAGTAGGATTCAGTTGTGGAAGAATGCCTACAGGTCCACCACTTGAGTGCAGGTATAGAATTGGAGGATTGGCTTTTTTTGATCCTGGAGTTTTCAAATACATAGAAAACATTTTGATTTTTTCAAAACTATTTTGGAAAGATAGCATTCGGACAAAGAAGAGATGTCGATAGCTCACAGTGAAAGGGTATCCAGATTTCTAGAAAGTACCCCAAGTATTATCAATTATGAACCGATGTTTTCGTTCTTACTAGTCAGAAAAAAAATCGTTCCACCAAAGCAGTCCAATTGGTTCAAAAGATATCTTGAATACGAGATCCACCAACTTCTTCTAACTTGGTGGATAGAATCATACTAAAAAACGGCGTTACAATTTCACCAATACTTTATTACTTAACTCTCGACGCGCGTTTCACTAAGTTGGCATTATCAGAATATGATAATGAACTGCTCTACATAACTTTCCTTTTTATATTCAACCTACTGCATCCAGTGCGCTCGACGAACCCTCGTTCTGATTGGTTGAAGCACTAATATGTGGATTGCCTAAACTAACAAATTGTTGAGTGTACTGAACGGAATCGGATCTTTGTCCTTATTTAATGAATGTTTTCACTTCGTTATATGAATACTTCTGAACGTGTTCAATGTTTTTGACACTTCTTAAATAATCTCCATTCTCAAAATCTGTCTGAGTAATCTTTTTGTTTAACATAGTTCAGACAATCTTAACTTAATTTCATATAAGCTACTAACTAAGAGTTTCAAGGTTAAATTTGATTGAAACCCAATTTTATATCAATGTTTTCGAAAAGATTTTCTAATCTTTAGATGTATCATGAATCGAATATATATACACCGGTTAGCAAAAATTTTGAGGTTATTTCGAAATATTTTCCTTTTGGCGCTTTTTCTCGCCAGCTGTACTTTACGGATCTTCAACTGTAGAGAAGGCTTGCGTACAGGTGTTATGATATTTGTGTTCAGACATTTTTGGCATTTGACAACTTCGTTTTTGATAATTTCATTCAATTAGCATTCTATTTGCCACATTGAAAAGTCGCAATTTGGCGATAGAGTTTGTAAAGCCGCGCTGAGTCTAAATAATTGATTAAAATGCCTGTAGATGCTATCGCATCTCGAATAGTTGCATTGTTATAAGGTGACCGAGGACAGCTAGAATCGTTGGAAATAGTCTTTGTGCAGTTCAGAAAATAAGATTCATAACCAAAATGCCAGGTTTCGGTCTAAGAAAAATCACTAGGGATGACCGTTTTTTGGTATCTACAAATTTGCAGAACTAAGCATAATCAATTACAAAAAGTGAGGAGTGTTAATGTTAGTGAAAGTACTGTCAGAAAGAGGCTTCGAGCAGCAGTACTCAGTTGTAGAACAAAGGCTACAGGTCCACCTCTTCAGCGCAGACATAGAATTGGAGGATTGGCTTTTCTCCGAGATCACTTAGCGTGGAATGATGAAGACTTAACGAGGGTTATGTTTTCTGATGATTTTCGTTTTTACCTCAATGGTTCGAATGGACGTCGAAGGGTATGGTGGAAACCTGGAGAACAATACGTTTCAGCTTGTATCGATGAAAGGCTTCCTTTTAGTGGTGGGTCGGTTATCACTTCAGAGCGACGTACACAGTTGATTTTCGTCGATGGCTCTTTCACAGCTCTACCTTCATGATTACTATAGGCGATGACGGCATTTTTATATAAGATACTGCCGGACCACATACCTCCAAAAACGTTATGGAATATCTGGATGAAAGGACAACAAGGCGTTTTGGGTGGCCTGCTCTTAATTCGGATTTAAATCCCTTTGACCATGATTGAGATGAGTTAGGAAACGTATTCGAACTAATATTCCAGCTCCAGCAAATGCCCAGTAGCTTAGACCACTTTCACAGTATGAGTTGATCAATATCCCCCAAAATATTATTCCTATAACTTAACAGCTTATCTTGCATACTCCAAATAGTCATTAATGCAAGAGGAGGAAATACTCGTTACTAGAGAATAATCTTTTTCACACATTATTTTTTTTGTGAATAAATAATTCAAAAATCAGTAGAAGATATTATTTAAGGTTCCCCATTGAAGGAAAGTATTGAATGATTCATATAAAAAACTGAGGTTCTGATCATTTATCAAAAAAAACACTTAATTTCCTCAATAACCTCAATTTTTGCTCGCCAATGTTTATCTATATACCAGATGTCCATTTAGTGCGTAAACGGTTCATAACTTTGTTTCTGTTGAATATATTGAAAGAGTATATATGAAAAAACTATACTCAATTTGCTGCATGCCCTAAAATTATAATCAAGCATACATTGTGTCTCATTACAGAGATTCATCTCAAAATTATGTTTTTCTTTTCAGAATGATGCCTTACGTCTTATCTGACTCATTTTAGAATTTTTCAACATTTTCTGAATATAGTTAATTTTTTTCGATTATCTACTGTATCTTCATCTTGAAATCTCAATTTTAATGCTAAATTATTCTCATAAACCTATGATCGATGAACAATAAGTAAGTGTTGATACAATGTTCTGTAATGGATGTAAAATTTTGTTCAGACTGCAACCTCATTATTTTTCGTATTTCAAATTAAACATTAAGAAAACCAAAACCTACTGAATTGTATGAGGTGTCCCTACAACCTTTTTCCACAGATTCTGATCAAAAATTGTTTTTTATTTTTATGGTAAAATATTTACATAATCTTATCAAATTCTGCTCTAAAATTTCGAAAAAAGAGTAACTTAGACGTGCTATAAAAAATATTCAAAGTGACTACCATATTCTCGGATTCACATAATTTCTCCTAACGACTGTCCGGAGTAATATTCTGGAATGCATCTCAAATTCTTTGCATCCTATAATCCCTTGTAGTTAGTTAATTCTGGAAAACTTTAGTATTTAGTATTTACTTATCCTCATAAGTCCTTTCCATCTACCAATTGTCCGGAAACATAGTGTTCAATTCGTTTCAATCATCAATGAAATAATGTACAAATCTATATATACTTGTTCAATACATTCTTCATGAACAAAGTTATAGATCAATTATGCACCAAATGGACAACGATATATTTTCCTTATATATAAAAGGTAAAATTCTATATACTGCAATATAAAAAATGGTACCATTCAACATGCTCCTCCATTATGAGCTGCCAGGATAAAAAAGTGGCCGTCAAGATCTCAAGATCAATAAAATTAACTAAATAATCAATTAAAAATTAACATTTGAATATTTCCTTCTCCTATTTTGTATAATCCTTTTTTCAGGAGCTTCAGGTGAAACTACAACTCCAGCTTCGAAGCAAAAGAAACCGCCAGCACCTAGAGGACGAAAACCATCTCCCAGAGGAAGGCCACCAGGATCTGGCAATAAACCTGCTGCTTCAGTAACTCCTTACAACAGCGCGTCGGAAATTCAAAATAATCTTCCATTCCCGAACCAACCACCACAGAACGAGGCGAAAACGCAGGGCAACTTCCCCATTTCCCAAATCCACCATCAGAATAACATCTCGGAACCTGTTAATTCCAATCAGAACAGTAGCAATTTCGTTCCGCCGCCACCGCCTTTCTTCGAACAGTCGAATGCGCAATTCCCACCCAGTTTCCAGAGTAACTCGTATCCGGAGGGCGGCGGCAGTTCCAACTTCAACGAAAACGCCGCCTGTAATTTCGACGTGTCTCAGAATCCGACGCAGATGTCGACGGATTCAAACAATTTCCTGGAAACGTCGCAGGATTCCAACCAGACGGATACGAAGAGCTACCTGGATATTAGCAATCCGACCGGGAAGCCAGTGGAAGTTTTCACGCAGGGAAGTCAGTTTCCTCAAAACTTTGGTAACGCCGAGGGCGGTAATCAAAATTTCAATTTCGGCCAACAGAATTTTCAGAACAATCAACGGAACTTTCAGAATAACCAGCAGAATTTCCAGAACAGTCAGAGTTTTCAAGGTAACCAACAAAATGTTTGGGGCCAGAATGAGCACCATGAATTCTTCAATTCGCCGTTCAATGCGAATTACAACAGCAATAGTAACTCGAATTCGTCGTGGATCAAGAAGGAAGACAAAACCATGCTGGCCACGCCTGCGACTAATAGTCCGATTAAAAATGAGACCAGCAATGATTCTAAGCCAAAAATTAACATAATCAGTGATATAAAACTACCCTCTCTGTTCAACACTAACCTCAACTTGAATACTACCAGTAACACGAGTTTCGAGAAGAAGATAAACATTATAAGCGATATAAAAATCGAGCCGAAAAATGAAAATATCCAAGATGTTGATGTAAAATCAGAATTGAAGGATATTACTTTATTGAATGTTCCACCAGGTACTCCTCAGCCCTTTGGTGCTTTGCCAGCAAAAGAGGAAGTGAAGAAGGAAGTCTGCGAGGTGAAACTTCCTCCCCCAGAGTCTCCTGTTGCTGCTAAAAATAATTTCCTCAATCTGAAGGATAAAGAGGACTGTGGAATTCCATATGACTGGGTAAGTTGTATGATGAGATTGCCTCTTATCAAGTTGAACATTGCATGGTTATTTTTATACAACCTCTTGTTCTAATGTGATACGATTATTAATTGATTAGAATTTCGAATAATTTTTGAAGTGAATATCTCAAAAAAGTCTACAGAATCTGATCCCAGAGTTTTGCAAATACAAAGAAAACATTTTGATTTTTCCAAAACTATTTTGGAAATATAGCATGTGAACAGAGAAGAGATGTTAAAGCCCATTATGAACTCACAGTGAGAGGGATTTCTAGAAAGTAGCCCAAGTGTTATCAATTGTGAACCGATTTTTTCAATTTTACTAGTAGAAAAAAATCGTACCGCCAAAGCATTCCAATTGGCTCAAGAGCTATCCTGAATACTTAATTTACCAATTTTGTCTAACTTGGGGGATAGAACCTTTGGCATTGAATCATACTTAAAACCGGCGTAACTATTTCACCAATACTTTATTACTTTGCATATTCTGAGGATAATAATGAACTGCAACAGATAACTTCCTTTTCATACTCTACCTATTCGGGCCACTCGGTGTAGAGTGCACTGAACGGAATCGTTTTGTATTTCGTTTACTTTTAGGGTTCAAACTAGGATAAAATAAAATTAAAAACATTTTTACTATCCATTTTTTTATACAATATTTATTGATTTTTAAAGTATATAAAAATTAAAAAAAGTCGAAAATTCATCCAGTGACAGGCTGGTGAAGTTGGATAAAAATAAAATTTACAAAATGGCGTCCAATGAAAAAAAAATTTTACCCCTGTTTTTCGACCTTTACGAATTTCTTAAAAATACTTCAAATTAAAATTTTTCAAATTCCAAAGTCCAAGTGATGAAGAGATATATAAAGAAGATTCTCACAAAATTTCTAAGGAATCGGTCAGATAGAACTTGAGATATCGTGTCAACCACCTCAAAAAAAGGAGTTTTGAGAAAAACGCGTCTAAAGTTTGAGAAAGGTTTCCAGTGGAATAACTCAGATAATAATATTTAATACTCATTTTGGATTAATCGGCGATCCCATATTCATAGATTGGACCTTCTATCTCAAAATCGATGCTGCTTTCGAAGCAGCAGAAGCTCGTAGTTCAGAGCGATTGATTAATCGTCGGCCGGTTTAGGTGCCGCGTCGCAAAATCCGCTGTATCTCCCAGAATAATTCGAATTTTGAAAAATCCTTTTAAGAGCATATTTTTGAAAGTCTAAGCTTTGAAAATATGCATAAAAAAATATTTTTTTTTTTAATTTTCTAGACCAAAATACCCCCTTGATAGGCATGGTATGAATCATTAGATAATAGATAGTTGTTCAATACAAATAGTGCCGATTAATAAATATAAATGTAATTTAAAATAGGCTTGCAACTCTTAACACAGTCAATCTAGAAAATAGTTCTCGAATATCTCTTTTGAAGCCTGAAGATACCTTCAACATCCAAAGAGCTTCCCCAGAAGATTATCCCATATCATACTCTTGATTACATGTAGGCATGATGCGCCAATAATGCAGCGTCGACCCCTACACAAGCAGTTAATATTCGAAGGGCATAACAGTAACAAGAGATATTAGAAAGAAAATTAATGTGATCCTCCCAAATTAGTGCACTGTGAATCTTTATTCCGAGAAAAACCACCCCACTTACTGAATTTATTTTATCATCTCTATGATTAATTGAAAGTTTGAAGTACTTTCTTATAACAAGAGTGTATAACTTTGTGTTTTCACAATAATGATAAGTTCTCAGTACATCACTTTTGATGTTAACTAAGTATATTTTAAGGTCTTTTTCTCATGACTGTGCGTCCTCAGCAGTGCAGATCAATCTAGTATCATCAGCAAACTGTATAACTGCATTTGTCATTTCATTTCCCATGTCGTTAGTATATTATGTAGAACAGAGGACCCAGGATTGATCCTTGTAGGACACCCCACTGCAAATACTAAACTTCAGATACTACTCTATCACCACTCCTTCTCATATCTACCATATGTTGAGATCTATCACTCAAATATTACCTTATCTGACAAAAACAACACCACGTATTCTACAGATGTCCAGTTTGCGCCGTAAGGTTTCATGGCAACCGCTATCGAAGTCTTGGCAAGATCTAAAAAAGTACAGTAGTGACCTTGCCATTATTTTATTATTATTATTGTCTTTTTAATGTGTCAGGGTAGATTTAGTAAGAAACGATTGATTGATAATGTGATCACTGGGAGCAGCAATTAGTTCAGCAATTGCTTTTAATAGCAGTACTAGTACCTCAGCTCTTCTGGATTTCTTATTCTCTGGTTTTGCTATATAATTGATAACATGCTGCTCAATTAACGGCCCAAAGAAAAGGCTGAATTGCAGGCTCTAACATCAAATAAATCAGGCGGTTTCCTCCACTTATATCAGGACTGATATTAATAAAGTGTTCATTTAATTGGTTAAGCAGTTCTTGTTTTCTATTATTCTTGAAGGTTCAGTATTAGATGTTCGTTAATAAAATTTATGCTTGATAAATGTTCATACAGCCTTGGTCTTATTTTTGGGGATTTCCGCCGTCTGATTATGACCAATTTTTGCCTGTAGAAATCCACTGTCACCCTTCCCTGCCTTATGGTTCCATATTAAAAACTGCTTCCTTACACTAAATATTTGAATACCCTTGGTTACCCATAAATTATTTGACGCTCTATTCGTGTTTTTCCTAATTGTAAACATAAAGCTGCTATTATACCTTATTGAATGCCCTATTGTTAACACCACTCTCCGCCAAACCACCATCCTACTTGTGGTCCTTGTATGAAAAAAATTGATGAATTTTAGATTTTGAGAAAATTCTCTTTTTCTGTGACAATCTCATTCATTACTGAGCTGTTTGAATGGAAATGATCTGCTAGACCAGATGAGAACACTATCCCCATCAAATCTCTGAGTACTTAGAAAAATGTTATCAAGCAAAGATTCTACAGACCTTGACGATCTATTTGGACTGGTAATTGTTTGTCTGAAGGAGATCAATAAAATCTCTGATTTCCCTATTCTGTAAAAAAAGATTTACATTAAAGTCACCATAAATCACGACATCGCACTTTAGAAACTTGATAGGCACCTCACTTAATACTTGATCGAGTCTATCAATAAAATCTCCAAGGTTTTATACACTGACAAAACCACTTTTTTCCTCAACAGTACCAAATTCATAATAATTGTTTCTGATGTTAGGTGTCCAAAGAAACCGATTGGCTATCTTTTATTTCATTCAAATTTCCCAAATTGATTTTCTTGGTATCAAAAACAACACTATACAGGGATATCCACCGGAACCGTCCGTTAAAATCTTTTTCAGTTCCAATTACAATATCAAGCTGAAATTTTATACGCGGCCATAACTAGCGATTTTCAATGGAAGTGAAATATTTTCGAAGTGATACCATTTCCGGTTATACCGGAAGTGGGTCATCACTTTGTTATTTCAAATGGCAATCTACCTTTTTTATTATACATCTAGAACCGACATTTGAGCAGGGCATAAAATACCCAAGTTGTTGGCACTTATCTTTAAAAACTTTTGACAGATTTAATTATTTTTTTGATATTTCTGACCAAATTGTTAAAAGTTTGTTGTTCAAAAGTCAACATTACTTCGGACATCCCTCGATTGACACTAGGGAATCAGGCTGAATGTTTAACTTTGTGGCATGTAAATTGGCCCATTTCTCTTCAATTGAGGCATCACTACAAAGATTTATATATCCAAGACTAAGTTTTCTTTGAATAAATAAAACAAAATGAATTGTTTAAAGTTTTTACTTTGTGATTGTGAATACGATAAATATATGGTGCATTGATAGATATTTTCTAAGAATCCAGTAGTTTCCATTACTTCAAATTTGGTAGGTAGGTTTGTACTTTGTAATAACAAACTCAATCGTTTCATTTCCTCGATATTTTTAAATAAAGAATATTTCTTCATATTTATAACAGGCTTTTCCACTGCACAATGAAATTTAAATGCTGTTCAAAAACAATATCACAACATTGATATCGTTAACTGTATTGTAATCCCCATTTTTTTATTCAAAACTTGACAGCTCCCGTTGGTTTTCTAGACTTTTTTGAGGTGTAGGTATAGATACAGGTGTACCGCCTCTGCGCAGTTTCGCTCGCTTTGTCACAGTTTAACGACAATATGTCAATAACACGAACTTTAAACAAAAATTGCGCAATGCCCCAAAAGAAGTATTCACTTCAAAAATTAGGAATATTACTATTTCATGTTCTAGTTCGATCTAGATTATTGAAGCAAAAAGTTTTCATCTTTGATAAATCATGAAGTAGCTCTGCCAAAGTCACTGTTTCTAAAAAAGTTTGAAGATTGTATACTTTCCTACGTTTCTTTTGATGAATCAATTGGATAAAGCCTTACAAAAATATCGAGTTTCTTTCATTGTTTTTCTCTAATTCTTCAAAAAACGCATTGTTTCAGGCGGTTGATTTGCTTAAAGATTACGTTCCTGGTTGTATAGAAAACTCGGCCAAAATGGAAATTCTTTTTTGCATCATAAGAGAGAGTATATCCCTGGGCGATAGGCTGTTAGTGTTCAGTCAATCGCTGATTACTCTAGATTTGATAGAACAATTTTTACAATCCAGCATCGTACCCGGTGATTCAGTGAACTGGGCCAAGAATACCAGCTACTATCGTAAGTATTGATTTATATTTGAAGGATATTTTTTACCATTTATTTTACATTCAAGGACTTGACGGCTCAACTAGCGCACTTGAACGGGAGAAACTCATCAACGAATTCAATTCCAATCCTAAAATTCACCTTTTCCTGGTCTCTACAAGAGCTGGATCTTTGGGCATCAATCTCGTCGGTGCCAACAGAGTGGTGGTGCTAGACGCTTCATGGAACCCCTGCCACGATACTCAAGCCGTCTGCAGAGTTTATCGTTATGGTCAAAGAAAACCTTGCTTCGTGTATAGACTGGTCGTAGATAACTGTTTGGAAAAGAAGATATACGACAGGCAAATCAACAAGCAAGGTAAGACTTTTAATTCCTTTATTTATTTAATTCCTGTCTCTTTGTGTCCTTTTTTTTATTATTTTCAACTCTTTGGAGGAGACAAGGCCTGTCACGCCACAGCTGTGGCCACCCACGATACGAGTTACACTGTACACTAGCCCTGTAAATAAAAGAATTTTTATAGAGAAGTATGTGGCGTTGCTAGTTGGACCCTCTGCTGGTGAGAGTTTTCCGCGAGTCTGGTTTTTCTTTGGAACTGGATTCTTTCCGGAAACAAGCCTTTCGGTTCTTCAGAGGATTTACCATGGAAGTACCTGTAAAAAAGAAAAAGATCAGCAACCTGTCCCCTTTGAACGAGGACTGGAGATCACGCCTGATCTCCGGGTGGTCGATGAGGCATACTGCTCTCTTCTAAACATTATCATCATAATTAATGTTTTGGTGCGAAGCCCCACACATGGGAACAGTATGCCAGAACAGGTTGCTCCTGTGCGTTGTATAAAAGCATCAGTGGTGAAGGCGTGAAGTACTTCTGAGCTCTGAAAAGAAAGCTGAGTTTAGCAAAAGTTGACTGTGATGCCAAATAGATGCATTTTTGTTTTTGAGGAAATCTGATGTCCTTGCATGATTAAAGGAGGTTACATTACATTCTTGAGGGTCGATTGCCTTTGCAAGCCTTTCCGAACTGCGACCAGATTGATCTTTTGTTCGTAACCCTTCTTATTCATTTTCCTGTAGGTCTAGATCCCTTACAAAATTAAGAATCTCCCTGGGAGCTTTCGCTTTTACTTCGTGCGGCTCTAGTTTGTCGATACCAAAGTGTATATATCGTTAACGGACAGTTGCAATGCAACTGCAAAGAATATGTTCGGCAGTTTCATCGCCCTCTTTACACATTCTGCATGTTGCCGTTTCCGATTTGCCCATTTTATTGAGATGGTATCTCAGTGGGCAGTGTCCAGTAAGGAGGCCTGTTATGATCCCCAACTCGTCCCTAGAGAGATCGAGAAGCTGTTTTGTCTTCTTTGGCGAATAGTCAATGAACTTTTTCGCTTGCCTTTGGCCTGGAGTTTTCCTCCAGTATTCTTTTTTGCTGTTTTGCGGTTCAGGTCCGGTGGGTGGGATTCCAGCAGCTGATTTGGCCAGTTCGTCAGCGGCTTCATTTCCTTGTATGCCTTCGTAGCCAGGCACCCACCACAGGAAAAGTTTGTTCCCCTCAGCAAGTTGCTTCAAGGATTCACGGCATTCCCAGTCAGAGATGCTCCGATAACTGTAAGAGTTTAGAGCTTTTATTACTGCCTGACTGTCCGTTAAAATGTAAATCTTTGCCCCTTTGAGTTTCCTTCGTAGTCCCTCCTGGCAGCAAAGGTTTACAGCAAGTGTTTCTGCTTGCATTATTGTGGGAGTAGAGCCCAGAGGCACTGATGAAGAGTACTTGGGTCCATATATGCCTGCTCGTGTTCCATCAATTCGTTTTTGATCCGTCCGTGTACCAAATGGAGGATTTTTGGTCTAATTGATTTATTTTTCCCTTTACGATGATGCGGTCTTCTATGACCACTTCGAAGGGTGTGTGAAAATCAAACTTAAGCGGCATTATATCCGATGGTTGTGTTAAGATATCTTGCGCTATGTAACCCAGAATCCCCAGGTGTCCCTTCAGATCACCAGGTAATAGTTTTTTTGTGTCTTGGAGCCGTAATGCCGCCATCAACGCCTTCTTTTTCAATTTTATATGAAGAGGAGGGAGATTTAGGATTACCTCCAGGGCAATAGTCGGGGTGCTTCTCATAGCATCTGTTATGCCCAAGCACGCAAGCCGCTGCAGTTTTTGCAGCTTATTTTGCGTAGTTATTTCTGATGTTTTCGTCCACAATACAGACGATGCATATGTGACAATGGGTATTATAACCGCTGTGTATAACCAGTAGGTTATTTTTGGCTGTAGTCCCCAGGTCTTTCCGAAGAGTCTACTGCATGTCCATAGGCACGATGTAGCCCTGGAAAGAGTTTTGTCAATGTGTAAATTCCAGTTGAGTCTCTGATCTAAGGTTATCCCTAGATACTTAGCCTGTTCCGAAAATTTCAGAGTATGTCCATTCAGAAAGGGGGGCTTTAAGTTCAACTTTCTACGTCTTGTAAATGGAATTAGAATGGTTTTATCTGGATGGATGCTGAGTCCCTCTTCAGCACACCATTCATTTACGATGTTAAGGGCTTTTTGCATCAGGTTCGATAAGATTCCATCATGCTTTCCCCTAATGATGATAACTAGATCATCAGCATAGCCTTGTGCGTTGAAGCCAGCGTTGTTCAGTCTTTCTAAGAGGCCATCAACAACTACTGACCATAGTAGCGGCGATAGGACACCTCCCTGAGGGCATCCTTTCACTGCTGACACCGATATTTCGGTGTCTCCAAAAGTGGACGTTATGATCCGGCCTTTGAGCATTTATAAAGGAGGTTATCCAGCTGTGACTTTTTTGGAGAACGCTGTAGATTACGTCTTGATGTTACTAACTACCGTCCTATTTCCTTAGTTCCCGTTTTTTCTAAAATACTCGAAAAAAAATCATGAGTAATCAGATAGTAGAATATATTGAGCAAAATGATCTTCTTTCGAAACAGCAATACAGTTTCAGAAAAAGTAAAAGCACAACCGATGCAATTTTTGAATTCATTTCTAATACGATCAAATACTTTGAATTGGGTCTTCATTCCCTGACGCTGTTTTTGGACCTCACGAAGGCCTTTGACTGCGTTTCTCATTCAGCTCTCGTGTCGAAACTAGAGCGTTATCGTTTTGATGGCGGGAGCATAACCTTAATAAGTTAATTTTTATCAAATCGTTACCAGTGTGTCTATGCAAATGGCAGTTGGTCAAACAAAAAACTTATCAGTGTAGGAGTACCACAAGGCTCCATAATTGGACCTTTACTGTTTTTGATTTTTATAAATGATTTTCCCGAATATATGACTGACTGTCTGAGCATATTATTTGCCCATGATTCCACTGTTTCTATCTCGTGCGATGACCCTGGAAAGGCGGGTCAGTTGCTTGAGCGGACGCAGTCGAGTAACATTCAGTATGAGGGCAGTTGAGTTTGGAAGTGTTCGCTTTCTGGGGGTCTACTTGGGTTCTCGGCTTACCTGGAGTGTACATGTTGAAAATCTATCTAGAAAATTAAGCAGAAACATTTTTGTTTTGCGGAGTCTTAAGGAATGTGTATCACCTCAGGTATTGAAAATTGCCTATTTTTCACTATGCGAATCACTCTTAAGGTATGCCTTACTTTTGTGGGGAAATTCTGCGGGAGTGCAAAGAATTTTTAGACTACAGAGACGTGCTGTTCGTATCATGGGGGTATCGCATGTAGAAATTGCTGCAAGAGCTCATTTACACAACCAAATATACTAACTCTTCCGGGACTCTATATTTTTGAGAGTCTTGTGTATGCGCACAAAAGTTTTTCTTCGCTTGATCTTGGCGAGGACATTCATAATTATGATACGAGAAATAAACACGATGTCAGAATTCCCTTTGTTAAGCTCGAAAGGTTGCAGAATGGCCCAAATTTTTTGGCTTTCTCATACTATAATAAATTGCCGTAGTCCTTGAGATTGTTACCTATAAAAAATTTCAAAAATAAAATTAGGAAAATGCTGCTTAATGCAGATTATACAATGCTTGTGAGTTTTTCAATTTGAATCTTGTTTAGTCTGAAACGTTAACTGTTTTTCTGTTTGTCTCTGTATTAATTTATTATGAATTATTATAACTGTTTACAGTTTATTAACAATTTATTGACAATTTATATGCAGTTTATTTACAATTATTTACAATTCATTTACAATATTAATTTTAACATGTGCATATACTCATTCAGTGATATGCTCTGTTGGTATCTTTGTCAGTGTGACTCCTCAACAGTTATAGGACGCTGACTAGTACAGTCCCGCAAACGTAGAAAAAAATTGTCGCGAATATTGGGAGTATGACCAAATACAAACAGATAAAGTATTCGGAGTAAAGGAGATAGAAAGGACGCATGACCCGAAGATCGGCAAACTACCGCATTAATATTTTCAGGTATAAATTTGAACGGATACATTGACTAAGAATATACTAAATTATCTTTGACGGATAACGATGGACACGAATTGATATAGGGAATTTCAGAGCAGTTTCGATGCCAAATAATTGTTGCGAGAGTTATCTAACTAACCATTGAAAGGCGAATTTTCTGTTTCTGGTAGAGTGGAGCACATCATTAATCTGCAACAGAACAAGAGTTGGCAGGAGTAAGGAGCCCTGGGGTACTCCTTCATTCATTTGAAAAGATTAACTTGTTACACCATCAACTACCAATTGCACCGATCTACTGAAAAGAAAGGCGTTGACATTTTTCTTTAGAAGCTTCTCCATCTTCGTGTTGATCTGTCTCTTGACTTCGTCGATCCTGCTCCAACTTTCCAGTTCTTCCATGTTTGCCTTCGTTCACTTATTCTGTCCAAATGACCAAACCATTTCAACTGATGTTTTTCAACACTGTTTATCAATGATTCCAGTTTTTCTTGCACAATATCATTCCTTATTCTATCCAGTTTCGTAACTCCTAGAATTGCCCTTAGGTATTTCATCTCTAGAGCATAGATTCTACTCCGAATTTGTTGTGTCAGAATACAGCTCTCACAACCGTACGTCAAAACAGGCTTGAAAATTGTTTCCAGCACTATTAGCTTTAATTTGGTAGATATTTCCTTTCTCTTATGAATACGTTATGTACAGCGTGGTACACCTTTGTTGTGTTTTCAATTCTTGTATTGATCTCTACCTCCATTCCTCCATCTGCCTGTATACTAACACCAAGATATTTGAAATCTGCCACTTGTTCAATATTCTCGTTATCTAGTTTGATATTCGTATTTATTTTGTCAGGTCTTACTATCATTACTTCAGTTTTAATTTTATTCATCAGTAGGTTGCTTAAGGCACATTTACCCACCTCTATTCGCTGAATATTTAGTTATTCTATTGCCTCTTTTATTTCTTTTAGAATGTCATCTAGAACAGCGCTTAACACTCCACCTTGTCAAAGTCTTTCTCTAGTGACAAATTTTTCCTACAGCATATTTCCATTAAGAACATAATTACATAATTAAATTATAGCTCCTTCATAAAAATCTTTTCTGATGATGTTCATTTCAGGAATGTCTGACAGAGTTGTTGACGAATGCAATCCAGACGCACATTTGACTGATGATGTTCATGAAGGAGTTGTTGTGCAATAGCACATTTGACCTGTGTTGGGACAATAAATACGATGAGGAGAAGAAAAGACTGGTCTCACGTTAAGGATAATTACATCGACGTCGTATTGCAGAAAGTGTTGGAGAGACATGGTAGACGACTCAATTGCGAACCTTTCCAACATGAATCATTACTGGTCGATAGGAAGGAAAAACAACTATCCCAGCAAGAAAAGAGATTGGCTAAGAAGAGTTATGAAAGAGAAAAATTAGCTTCTAGACAACCAGCTTATACATCTGGAGGTTTAGCGAGAGGTCACAGACCTGTTGCATCAGTTAGACCAATGCAACAAGGTAACTTGGATTTAGAGCTTCAAGCTCCCAAAATTTATTTTATTTTATTTAAATTTATAAAATAAGGAAAAATATTGTATTTTTCATTTTTTTTTCACAGTCAACCGTATATATTTTCAGGAAATCAAAGGCCTTCCTTTAACCAAAGACTTGTTCCAGGACATGAAAGGCCTTCAAGATGGATTCCAGCAGAGCATTGGCAGAGACAGGGAATGACTGCTCAAGAAATGACCCTGCCTCTTGACGTGGTGATTCCCACCAATCAACCAGAAAAGGGTAACATTGTACTGAAAGCAGGACAGAAAGTCTTGGTTCTAAAATCCCCCAAAGGTGTTTACATGCAGCTAGAAAGTGGAAAAATTGTCGCCATCAAAACGGCAATAAAGGTAAAAGGTAAAGCCGAAGATAACAACGATCCGACAAAGAAGTCGTTAATGCCGCCGACCGCCAAAATTAATCCCTCGTTGCCGGTGATGCCTCAGAAGAAGATCGTGAAACCTTTCACTCCCGGAATAGCTAAGATGAACGTGAGGAGCGTGAGACAGACCGTGCCGAATCTAGTATCGAGCATACAGAACGTGGTGAAGAAACCGCAAACCGTCAAGTCTCGTCCGTATAACATCGGGACGGAGATAGCGAAATCCATCACGCAGGGTCACAAAGACGAATCGTTTCCTTCGAGCAGCGACGAGGAACATTTACCGCCTGCGCCGCCGCGAAAAGAAGAGGCCAAATCGAAACCGAAAGACCTGATGTCGAACGAGATGAGCGAGATCGAGAAGCACATCTCGATGTTGAAGAATCAGATTTCGATAAAGAGGACCTCGGTGCCGGCGCCTTCTCCCGCAGCTAAACCGCCATCCAAGAAGGTGAACGCCTCGGTTTTGGAGAAGTTGGAACAGACTACATCGTTGGCCTTGACAGATAACTTGCCGTTCCAGGTGAGGAACTGGGTAAGATGTCATGAACATTTACATCTCTCACTCAGTTTGTGCGGTTCTCTTTACTTTCCAATCGTAACTCCTATCAAAATTTTGACACATTGATGAAGTTTCACAAACAGAAATTAATTTTGATATCCCTTCTTCAAATCAAATCAAATTTAATTTATTGAACATATAATTATATATTTCATATTATTGCACATCATTAAGATTATACATTCCCATTAGGCGTTCTTCTATGTCCTCTGGATGTATTAGAATACCTAGAAGAGTTTTGACATAAATCAAAAATTCATGTAATTAAAAAAAGAAATACCTTAGAAATCCTTATTTTTCATGGTGTATATAAGTTTCTGACGGTAAGTTTCTTTAAAATTGTTGAAGAAAGACTGGAAATTTGAAAGAAAACTCCCCTCACTTGAGGACGTAAATTAGACCTTATTTTGACGAATGATCCTTCTCTCACCACATCTATTGAACATTTACCACCAATAGGCAAATCGGACCATGAAGTCCTCAAAACGTCGATACAAGCCAACATTTACCATTCCCGAAAAAGAACTAAAACCATATCCACTGTAGACTACGAGCAAGTCGCATCACTATTGGCCTCGATAGACTGAATAGGTGAACATTTTTCTCCCGAGTTCGTTGCTTCCAGTGGTGTTCCCTAAGGTTCAGTACTTGGTCCGCTACTTTTTCTTGTATATACAGCTGATATTCCTTCTGTTCATGAATCCACTGTCTCGATGTACGCAGATGACACCAAGTTGTACAACAATGCTCTCTCCAACCATAATACGCTCCAAAATGACAGCCTCGATCCTTAACTGGTGTAAAAAGTGGCATCTCGACCTGAACTACGATAAATGCGTCGTACTACATATGGGTAAAAATAATCCCCGCCGAACGTACCATATAGGAACTTTCAAACTCCAGGAAGTCAATAGTCAACTAGATCTTGGGGTGGTGATATCACATGATCTGTCTTGGTCAGAACATATTACACGAACAATCAATAGAGCAAGAAGGATCCTGGGGATGATGGAGAATTCATTTCGTCAATGTAGTCTTGATACCTCTACAATATTATACAAGAGCTTTATTCCACCTATATTGGAATTCGCTGGTCCTGTTTGGTGCCTCGTCGTACAAAGAGACATCCTTCTTCTGGAAAATATACAAAGCAGGGCAAATAGAATGAGTTCTGGTAGAGCTTGGCCTAAATATGAGCAACGTCTCGTTTGCCAGAAACTAAAAACTTTCAAAACCAGAAGACTCAGAGGCGATTTGATTATCCTCTTGAGAGCAGTTCACGGGCTTTTAAATTTCGATTCAAATTTCTATTTTTACTTTCCAAGAACACTCAACTGAGGGGCCACTCATTCAAGCTGAATAGAGAGAAATTCGCTACGTCTCAAAGACAGCATTTTCTTCAAAATGGAACCAATTACCCGAAGAAATAGTGACTTCAGCGTCAGTGAATGCCTTTAAAAATAGGCTTGAAAGAGGGACGTCTTGTAATTCACTTTTCACATTCGTTTTTTTCATATAGATTTTTTTTCTCCTTCTATGAGCACATTCTGCTATTTTACATTTGATTATGATCTTAGAGTGTATGTTAAAATGATGTATTCTTCAATGAGTTTATAAGTTACTCATTTTCATTTTATAATTATAATAATAACCATTTGGGAGAGATCAATTGCACGAGCAATATCTGTGGTATCCTTGGCAAAAGAGCTGTAACTGTACTATGCCTAACAAGAAATCCAGATTGTACTCCTGAAATGTTTAATATTATTTACTGGTGGCTCACCAGAGATCAATTTTAATGAGGTGTGTGAGACGATTGTTGTGGATTCATTAAGTAGCCAAATAACCCAGCAAAATAAATACTATGAACCTTTTTGTAAGCAATCCCAAACCATAATATTAGATCAAAGCTAGCGAAAAATGTAGCATGTTAATTTTTGATTCGAGGGGTATCATTTTTATGTTGATTTGGAGCATGTGAAATGATCCTCCCTACCCTCAGCATCCCACAACTCAAAAACTTCCTAAAGGTCTTTGAATTCTATTCTCGAATATTCAATTTTTTAAAAATTGAATTATTCTACAGGCTGTACCGCCGCAGCGAAAGATTATTCACTCAACTCGAAAAATTTCTAAAATTTAATTCATTTCGGTTAAAATATTAGGATAGGCACATGTCCACATCAAAAAAGGATTTTCACATGTAAATTTGGAATTTGTTGGACCATCTCCGTCCCTACGTGCTAGCTTGAAAACATACGGGCAAGTTGTACTATCGTGAGAACCAGATGAAAATAGAATTAAATTGTAGACTGAAAATTAAGGTCAAGACCAGACACAAAAAATATTGCATACACGATGCTCCGTTTTTGATACGTTTGAATGGTGTCTCTGTTGATATACTTGTGCAGTTTCCACAAACTGTGGTACTTTTTTGTGTAACTAAATATTCTGAAACAAAATCGTCATGGCCCTCTTCGTTTCATAGATACAGGAGAGTCCAGAGAGAGGCGTTGAAAGATTTCTTTCGAAGGGCACAGATTCCTGGTTATGAGATGAAATTAATTCTTTCACTTTATAACACCCTATCGATGAGATTGGATTTTTTACAAGCTTTTCAGATAATAAGTGCTTTTTACATTCATAAGTACTGACATTACTAGACAATGAAGCTCTTGAGGCATCAAAATACATTTTTAATAAAATGTTCACCACTGGAAATTTTCCACAGTACTTAAAATATACAATAGTAAAACCAATATTTAAAAAGGTTCCAAACATAAAATTTAAAACTATAGACCGATCTCTCTGACCAGTAACATAAGTAAAGTACTCGAAAAAATATTGAAAGAGAGAATGCTTTCCTTTTTAAATAAGAACAACCTACTAGCCAACAATCAGTATGGATTCAGGAAAGGCATCTCAACTGAAGACGCTATATTTCATGTCACTTCGCGCCTTCATAGTTCACTGGACCAGAGCGAGGCAATTTTGTGTATCTTCCTAGACCTTGCTTTTGGCTTTCGATACAGTGTGCCACTATAACTTGTTGAGCGTTTTGCGGGGTTTAGGCTGCAGAGGAATTGCTTACAAGCTGTTGAAGAGTTGTCTCTGTGGAAGAAAACAATGTGTTGATATCGATGGGGTAAGAAGTGAATGGAATTCCTTCAGTTAAGGGGTACCTCAGGGCACAGTCCTCAGCCCAATCTTGTTTATTATTTACATAAACGACTTACTCTATATGGAAACAGAAGGCGAGATTGTGAGTTTCGCAGATGATACTGCGATCATCTACAGAAAAGCATCATAGGATAAGCTGAAAAACAAAGCCGAAAAAGACTTACAAAAAATATTTAAGTGGTTTAATTACAATCTACTCACATTAAATTATTTAGAAAACAATTTTCTTACCATTTTCCTGTCACAAGGGTAATCTGCCTCATTATGACTCTCTTAAGACCAAAAACAAAACTGTCACCATAAAGAAAGCCTTGCAAGTCACATACTTGGGTATCGTTATAGACTCTCGGCTGCGCTGGTATCACCACGTAGAGAGCATATGCAATAAGCAGAGGGGCCTTATGTATAAGTTTGGATTTTTCAGAAATATACTCGGTCTGAAACATAAACTCATGATGTACACTGGTTTGGTGGAATCCACTCTGCGGTATGGGATAGTCGCTTGGGGAGGGCTGAATCGGTTATATCTGAAAAAGGTTGAGGTTGTACAAAGAAGTCTACTTAAGATATTAGCAAACAAAGATAATACCCTGGTAATCTATTGTATTTCATCACCAGTAAATTCGATGTCACGCAGCTTTTTGCTGTATCCTTACTTACCTATCAATATCCAAATTAACATAATTTGGTGTCACAGCATCACATCGGAACAAGATCTACCCACAGGGGTAACATAATAGAACCGTTTGCTATGAAAAGTATTGGCCAAAGAAATTACTCGTTTCTCGGGCCAAGACTATTCAACCTTTTGCCCATACATGTAAAGGATTGTAAATTCAAAAAAAGTATAAAAAGTATGTTAAGACATTCATCCAAGCTTATAACCGTCATCATTTTAGAGCTCAAATATACTTACTTTAAAAAAATACCACTGGATAATGGTTGTTGTTATTAGAATAGAATAGAAAGGTTATTTATTTGAGCTATAGCTAGTACAATAATTACAAGCTTTTAGAATTCAAAAATTGTTTGTTGATAATATTGTTTTTGTTGTATGCTATTATTGTGTTGCTGGTTGTTCCCTGCGGACAGGTTTACCTTTATGGGGACAACCAAAAGGCACAATTCTTTCCTTATTCCTTTTGAAAATGATTTATTAAATTGTACCTATATAATATTTAGCAATGAAATGATAGTAAAAACATATTGATTGATAATAAATAATAAAATAAAACAAGTTACTATGTTTTAACTATCACTAATTTATTGATGTAAAAAATGACAAAATTTTACATTGGTTGGACCGGTTTCGGACATACGTCCATTATCAACAACAAGCTAATGAAAACTGAATACTCATGTACAATACAGGAATTACCATCAATAAAATGCTAGTGGAGATCACAGTAACTTGAATAATGGTGATTGGTAAGTAATTAAGTCTACCTGGTCGTTAAGGAGCTTAACCATTTCTACCCTAGATGCCTTGAAAATTTCCATCGATTCAAAGAAATTGAGTTTATAAGATTTATCACAGGAATGAAGAATTTTTAGCTGTTGAAGTTCTGGAAAATGATGACATTCATTCAGACAATGTGCTGCTAAAGCTGAATCATATTTCTGATGTAGGAATGACCGGAAATGTTCTTTGTATCTAGCCTTGAAAGAGCGTCCTGTTTAACCTATATAAAAGGAATTGCACTCAGAACATGTTAATTGGTATACTCCTGATTTTTCGAATTTATCGGTTTTATCTTTTTACTATCTGACAAAACTCTAGCAACCTGTTCTGACGTCTTCCCAAAATATGTCAGAGACATAAATTTTTCGGGCTTTTATCTCTTGGATTGGTTATATATCATCTTGAATGTTTCACTTTCTCTTTCTGGAGATTTCTCTGTTTTGTTTCTTTATAGAAAGTATTTTATTATGATTTTGTAGGTCTTCAAGGATTTCTTTCAGTTTTTCTTTGTTGTTATTGGATTTGAGTAGATACCCTAATTTAGTTTTCAGTATAACATCGGTGTTTGTTGAATTTTTGTATTCCATAGGTCGGCCATTTGGATTCTGTCTTTTACTTCCTCACTGTTCACCATAACATAATAAAGGTTGGCATATTCCGTGTTTTGAATTCCTTCATCTTCAAAGAGAAATTAATATTTGTTGTTTTATTTGTTGTTTATTAATTGTTTGGGATGTTGTTCTGGTTTCTTTAGTGTTTTGAGTTGTACTTTTATTGGATGAAATCCTTTAAATGGGCCATATTCTTCTTTATCGCTACATGTGACTTTGTTTACTCTGGCAGTGTTTATGTTTTGAATTGTGGGGCACATGTATGACATCGTTGGAATTCCCAGTTGTTTGATAATTATTGAGTATTTTTCGATTAATTAAACTCTCTATTGCTTTTATGTGGAAGCCGTTGTTCTCTGCTATCAACATAATGGTGTTAAATTCTGATTCTGATATTGATATCATTCTTAATACAAATCTTGAAAATGCGACTAAGAAAAATTATATTGCATTGTGGGCTGGACACAAAAAATATTGGCATGAATTGTTTGAGAAAAAAATTCACTTGGAAAGCTAATTTTCAAATTTTAGCTTATCGAAGGCCTTTGTGGTAATTTGTGTTTTGTGCTAAATTGGTATCGAAATGTATTACATGAATCTAAAAATTTTATTTATCAGTTTGCTTCACATTTCCAGTAAGAAGATGATATATAGCAACTCCAGTTTCTGATTCAATAGCCCTACAAAAAGTTGAATGTCCTTCCTCTACAAATGTTAAAACATCAAATTCAATGTTTTTTCTATTTCTTTTATTAGTTTCACTTAGATTTTGAAACAAACCATAATCAACTATCGATCAAAAATAGAGGGTGTTACCTAGTACAAAAATTAATTTTAGATTAGAAGTCTCGCTTGGTTAAATATTTTTACTAAACAATTCAGGAAAAGGGGTTCTTCCTTAATTATTAGATTAACTTTATCTCATAACCCAGAATTCTTCAACACCTCTGGATTTTAGGTGGCAACTACGATAAATATCATTCATAATTTTCATTGTGGGATTTCACATCACCAGAGATATCACGAGGGGTACCCTCGCGGATAATTTCTGAAACGAAGAAGCCCATGACGTTTATTATTCCACAATATTTAGTTTCACAATAAAGTATCAAAGTATTGAGAAATCTGCATTCCTCAATCTCTTATATTAACGGAGATACCATTCAAACATATAAAAAAATGACACACACAATGATATAGTGAGAAAAAACAAAATATTTCTGTAGACTTCTAAATACTTAAAATGTATCTTTGTTGTTCTGCCAATGTTGGGTTCCTGGCAGAAACAGATACTTCTTCAGAGACTGAATGCCTCCAAGAATTTAATGAACTCTACAACTGGGTAACTCGAGAATTGGCTGAACTAGACTATACATCTAGGCGTCTAAATATGCTTGCATCTGGATATGCTTCAAAATAAAACAGGACTTCAAGGTCCTCAAACTCTATGATCAATCGTGCATCTTCGAATCAAACCTCTTGAATCTTAATCTATTCAAATGAAAAGAAAGACTAATTTCGCAGTTAACCTTCTCTGTGTTGTAAATTTTCTCATGTCAATATTTTTGTATTTTCAGGATTCCTTAGACAGCATCACTAGCGGAGGTTTCAAAGATGATAATATGGAAGATGAAGTAGAATCCGGCGCTTCTTCCGTGGATATGAATATGAAACCTGGATCGAGCGACGTTAGTGATCATAGTGACGAGGTAACATACGTTTCTGAACAACCGCCGCAATACACTTCCATGCATTCGCAGCAACAGACTCCCCAGACGGTAGAACCGAAAATCGAGCAACCGCAACAAGAATATTCTTATAACTATTATAATTATCAGCCATATCCTCCACCTCCTCAAGGATATTCTTATCCGCAACCCCAGCCTTATGAAATGATGGGAGCTTATCCCCCTCAACAGCCGCCTCCGCAACCTCAGTATAATTATGGATATCAAGGTTATCCCCCACCTCCGCAGCCGTATCACCCGCCTCCTCCTCAGCCTAATTACGATTACAACGCTCCACCACCACCGCAGCCAATATATCCTCCATATAATCCTTATCCTCAGCAATATCCACCTCCTGTTCCACCACATCAAGGTATGTATCCCCCTCCGCAGGCTCCGCCAAATGCACCTCCATACCCTGATTATCAGTACCAACAAATGAATAATTCACAGCCTCCTACTTCAACACAGGCAAATCAACCTTCCCCTTCACAGGCCCCACCCAGCTCTACTCCTCAGACGTATTTTCCTAATTCGTAAGATATCTTTAGTGCAATGTTTTCATTCAGTCGTCAGTTATTTATTGATAATCGTAAATGCATACTTTCATAACACAGTAGATGTAATGTTATTCAAAATGTTTCATCGGTTGATACAAAATCTGCTAGCATTCCATGAAAATTTTGGAAATAGTCTTCTATGTGGGAATGAGTGTTCCAACATATTTCTTCATCATCAGTAGAATGCAGATTGTATATTAAGAAATCCACTCGTTTATAAAAGATGTGTATGTGAATGTTCCTTTGGTTAAATAACTTTTCGTTGAAATTAATTTTGATTTTGTGATAATATTTGAAATATATAACTTACTGAAGATTTTCAGAACAAATAATAATTAGTTTGACAACTTTACAAATATATTTTTATTATCTTTTTGTGAATAATTAGAAAATTATCGGTGAAAATTATACAACATTTAATTCATTCAAGTTACGTATGACATTGTGTGATTGAATTTTCAATTCATAAGTAAATTATAATTTATGGTTTTGATTGACAAATTTATTGAACTGTTGGAATTTAGTTCTTTTTGGTTAGGTTTTAATATCGCTAGGCTAGCTTAGAAGAAACATTGATTTGCTTAGAATGTATACCTTATATATGTTGAATTTAATGTACTTGTAAATTAATTTTTATCTTGTAACAAGATATATCAACGGAACTGATTTTTTACTTAAGTAATATATAATCATGTTTCTTATATATATAATTTTAATTCGCATTTATTATTTAAGATTATAATATTTTACAGTGTAATTTAAAGTGGTAATATTAAAACATTATCCGTAAATTTTTTCAATCACAGTTAAACAAAATTCACTGCCTCAGTATTTTAATTTTTTAATTGTCATAGATTTATCTATCCTCTTTATTTTGCTAACAAATAAATGGAATTCAATACTGCTCTAAAATAGTTGTTTCTATCGGAAATCAAGATTGAAGTTAGAGATGTTGTAAAGGTATACATAGAATAGAAAAGATCGTAACAAATTTAATTTTCAGAAATTATTGGTTCCCAGGTGCCTGGTTCGAATCAGGGTTCAAGTTATTGATGTTGTCCTTGAACAAAAAAGTGAAATTGAAAAGAGTCGCTTAAATAGGGCATAAACTTCCTAAGACCAGATAACTTTTAATCCTTGTGGTGACAGTTATCATTGCACAATCTAGAAGAGTGGTTCGAAATCTACTATAAGCTGTAGGTCCTTCTATGTAAATGGACTAAGTTCCTTAGCACATTGTTAAAAGACAAACAAAATATTGGTTAGACAAAGCCGTCTCTACTATCTTACTATGTATAATGCGGCAACGGCGGTTTGAGTAGTCCAGCTCCAATAGGCACAAATTCACGAAAGATCTGAGAATATATACCGGTGGCCATTTGTGCTTAATTTGTCTTCCTGTTGAATATATAGAAAAAGTAAGACGCTTTGTTGTATGTCTTATAATCATTCATATCAGTCATATTTTTTTTAGTGGGACGCCCTATATTTCTCATTATTTTCGCACATATTAACCCGAAATAAGATGAGTTTTTTCAGATCAATAAATGCCTGAACTGAACAATTTTCTAGTTAATCAGTTTGTGAAAATATGACTCTTTTGAACCCATCTAGATGAAAGGAAATGTGGACCAATTAGGTGATCTCCAATCCACACGTTCAAAGAAAATTGTTCCTGGTGAGCTTCAACAAGAGCATGAGGATTTTCCTCCGCCCATATGTGGTTGTTCTGTTTATTGAGAACGGCATCTCCCGAAAAACTTCCTTCGTCCGTGAATAAAATATCCTCCAGGAATTCAGGTTGTTGCCTAAGCATATCTAGCTTTAAAAGCGAAAATGATTGTAACAAAATAACTTTACCGGTTAAGCCCAGAAAAAATGAGCAATGAGACTCTATTCATCAATTGTCACTGGAATCTTGGAAGAAAAGTCAATGTAGTTCTACTTAAATATTTAATTACATATTATAATTATGGTGAACAATGTCAACAAATGCTTCTTTATATATATATATATATATATATATATATATATATATATAAACACCTCAAAAAATCTAGGAACAGTTCTGAATATCGATATATCGTATCCAGAACGATCAATATGGATGTAAAAGTTTTTTGATACATAATAAAGATTTCTTTGAAAAAATTCTAAACAAACCTTCCATTTTGTCATTCTGAAGTGATAATATCCCTCAAACATCATTTGCAGGCATCATTGACAACCGTCCTTGCGCACAAAAAATGACTTTTGACTTCATCTGTAATTGTCCTCAAATTTTTCTTGAAAATGTTTCCAAAACCTTAACATTATGTTTTGTTCATTTTGGAACGCCCATCGTACATCCTACGTATTAGTACAACAACATTTCAATCGAGGTATCAATCTGGGTCACTATTTGGATCATAGATCTCTCGAACCAAATAAGGCTCAACCTTGATGTCCAATCCAATTCCTACCAAAACAACGAAAAATTCTAACATAAACACCTCAAAAAAGTCTAGGGAACACTTCTGAATATCGATATATCGTATCCAGAACGATCAATATGGATGATTTTTTTTAAGAAATGAACACCTGCATCAATTTCTCACCAAATTATGTAGAGTGCCGCAACAGATTCCAGTTTTTTTTTATAAAAAACTAAAAATGCAGCAGATGCGACGCTGCTTTATAATCATTTCATGTATTCAGTGTTGTAAATCAGTTAGTTGGCACTTTGTTTCTGTTGTAGTAGCTCAAGTGTCATAAACCATTTATGGTCGCGTTTCAGTGAAACAGGTAGCGTAGAAGACCGCCATACACGTAAACTGGGATCAAGAGAGGTGGGCCACAGTTCTCTTCGGTGATGAATCTAGATTTAGTTATTATCCCGATTCGGGAAGAATTCGAATATGGAGGGAACCTGGAAAGCAAAACCGTCTCCAGCATGCTCGAGAAGTTGTTAGACAGGGAGGCGGATCAGTGTTTTGGGGAGGTATATGCCTTGGTGGAAGAACTGACCTCGTTTTCATACAGTACAACCTCACGGGAAATTCTTACGCAAATGAGATAGTTTTACCTGTAGTGGTACCGTATCTCCAAACAATGGGTCAAAATCCACTCTTCCAACAAGATAATGCCCCACCTCATCGTGTAAGAGTTGTTTTGAACGTTCTTGAAGAGAATGATATCGATATTCTTCCGTGGCCATCCTGCTCCCCAGATCTGAATCCCATCGAGCATGTGTGGGACACCCTAAAAAGAAATCTCCTGCGTCAAAACGTCTTCCATCATGAACAGGAGCTTCGATTAGCAGTTCAAGGGGCTTGGAATGACTTAGGCCAAAATGTAATAGACAATTTAATATTGAGCATGCCGCGACGATGCCATTTTTTGTGTTTTACCAAATTTCGTCATTTTCAAATTTCAATTTTTTTATAATAGGTGCTTTGGAAAGGTCAAATATTATTTTGTTTTCTTGAGAATACATTATATACAATACATCCTAACAAAAACCGAAAGATTTCTATGAATTCGAATCATCAAATTCATATTTTAAAGATATTGGTAAGTGTTCCTTGGACTTTTTGAGGTGTTTATATATATACAGTCTATAAAACTTATCTTGGGGAAATAGATGAGGTCGTCAATGTTAGAGTCCCCAATCATTTAAGGAGTTCAAATTCCAAAAAGTTCTTGTATTTTACTGCTGCATATGGGGGAAAACCTCTATTTCAGCTTCGGATTAATCTGGATTTCTGGACTCCAGATAAAAGTTATAGCACTACCTACTACTCTCCACCTAGGAATCTCTATCTACAGATAGAAGTTATAGCTCCACCTAGGCCTAGGACTCTCTATCTACGACTCTCCACCTACGAATCTCTATCTACGACTCTCCACCTAGGACCAATATTTTTGATATAGGTTACTACACAATATTTAAGATAACGATATATCTCTAATTTTCACTACAGAATTTTGATATAATTTAATTAATTCAAATACAATTAAAGATTTTCAAGAACTAATTAGCTTGAAGGTCTGCGGCAGAAAGAAAGTGCTGGGGAAGGTTCGGAAGCCGGTAGGACATATCATCTGATAGCCAGATTATGCGCATCAGACCGTTAGCCAGTGGCGTGACACAAATGGAGGGTTGACTGGAATCAGGTGTTTTAATTCAAATTGTTGTGACGTGATTTTAGCATGTTACATGATGAGGAGTAACACGTTGAGGTTAAAATTCAGCATATCTTCTCGACGCTTGTCTGCATGTCGGCCATTTCTGCGTTTAAATAAATCTTTATCTTTAAAAAAATTCGAAAGAGTCACTGCGACTATCAGTGAAATATAAACAAAAGTGAATTGATAACAATTAATTTAGAGTTTTCAATAAAAAAATCAACATGATAGCAGTCTACTAGTGAAATAAATCACCGAACGATTATTATGTTTCCACCGTACACATGAAATTGATCAAATTTTTACACAAAACTGTGGCAGATAACAAAAAAAAATTAAATTGCGTACTGAAAAACATTGAATGGAAGATGGGACACGTGACCTCTGAAAAAGTATGACCCTGTATATTTTCATAATTGTTTCTGTGATTTGATTATAGAGATTTTAATAAAGAACGTATGTGCCGAATTTAAACTGAGTATCTGAAAAACTGTAGTAATCATTAGAAAAAAACTGAAGATATCAACATCCTGTACTTCGGTAACGAAGCGTCTACGGACATATGTTCTAGATATGATATTTTTAAAATTACAATATTCAATAATTTTTTGAGTCGCTCCTGTATAGAAGGAGGATAATCTATTTCAATTCATCAATAAAGCTATCCTTGGGCAATAAGAAAACGAAAGGAAAAAAGTATTCATCCTCTCAGGCTGAAGGAGCATGCGATGATGTGAGAGCCTATTTTCATGAATTTTTACGAATAAAAAATATTGTGACGAAACTACTCACCAACAAAACTTATTACATAAAGACATTATAACAGAGTTTAGGCTGCTCCTGAATCTTCAACAAAAAAGTGGTCTTCCAATCTGAAAAAACCACCCAATTTACTTCAAAATAAATTGCTGAACTAGATTTTTTCTTTTAAATACAATACCGTTCGAACAAAAATGAAATCTTCAAAAGTGTACGAGCTACAGAGCACCGCGCCACCGGTGAATCACCCAGTATATATGATATATAATGAAGTTGAACAATACGATTTAGCCCACAGATATCAATTAGATCAAAGGTCACATGTATGTATCGTTTGGAACTACCAATAGATAATTCGACACAATTACATTCACTTCTCGACTGGTGGTGTGGCTGTCACTTATTGTTATTAGGATAGCTATAAGATTAATTGAATTTTTTTGGCGAACGGTGTTGTAACTGTTATTCTTACGTGTATATATCAATTTCTCTTTTATTGAAAATATATTGCGGTCTGAATTAGAGAAAGTAAAAATGATTCTGTCAAAACCTCTAATGAAATTCTTAGGCATATATTTCAATCAATTATATTCAAATCCAATCAGAACAAATGCTGTAAGTGGGTGAGTGAATTTTGTACTTTGTTTCTTGAAAATAGATGTATTATCAACTTCTTGATTGATTTTTACGCAGAGCTGTGATAGCGGCAGGAGGAAATTATGCATCACAATTTTTAGCTGGAAAAAAGGTTATCAACCATCAAACAATTTTAGCTTATGGAGCCTTTGGGTAAGTAATAAAGTATATATATATACTAATAAATAATATCTTTAAGAACTTGCTTGAATGTAATACGAACTCTTTTATATATTTTAGTTCTGGAAATAAATGATCTTTTTCAAATTACATGTTGTGCATATGGAGTAAACATGATCTTATAAAAATTGGGAGTGTTTCTAATGCATTAGTAATTTGAAATTTTTTTATTTGTAACAATGAAGATATAGTAGTATATTTCACTTTATCACTTAAATAGTATCAAAGTTTTATTGATACGAAAACCAATTTGATTGAGAAAGTGAATTGTTGTTTCTCAATGAGTTTATGAAACTTGTATTTCATTGCCCATTTATTTATAAATTGAGCAATTATTGTCATTGGTTGCACTATAAGTTGATGAATTCATCTCATAAATTAATATAAGTTTTTTAGACAATTTAGATTAATTGAATAGAATATAATATGATGCTCTATTTCTCATGTAACACATTAATGAGATATGATTAATTGATCAGTCTGATTTTTCTATTTGATAATGCTTAAGTTATTCAGATATTTGTTGAGATAAATTGTCAAAACTGAAAGAAAGAAAATAATCTAACCATTATTTGAAATGAAATAATTTAAAAGGAAAACTTTGAACCTTTTGATGAATACATCATTTCAATATGAATAATATTAGTTTAACTAATTATACTGCATTTCAATCACTTTAATTGATATGAATTAGAAATCTCATGAGGACAGTCACACACTTATTGTTATGAAGTTGTATCAAACACTGATATATTTAAAGAAATTTTCATTACTGAGAACAACAATCATTTAATTCGCTTGCAATGAAATTTTCAAATATTTAAGACATATTTGTGATTAATTGTTGTGCTGGCCATCATCCATATAGAAAGAAAAAATAAAAATAATAATTCATGTGGTAAAGTTGAACTGAATTTGGTGAAATGAAAGTTAAGTTTCTTATTTCTCTAATTCTTGTTTCTCTTCATGATTCATCATCATAAGTTTTGTTTTAATAAACATTTGTTAGTCGCAGACAAAAACAGGTGATAAATATACAGAAATACAATAAATATTTATTAAATTTATCAAATGCTCTTCTTTAAGTATACATTTATTTCTGTTTACCATAATCTAAATATAAGCTAGCAGAGAAATTAATATCAATTGTGTACTAAGGTCTGACTTGGCTTTAAAATAATCACTTGATAACCCAAAAGATAAAACAAAAGTGGCATTTATGGAATCAATTATAAAGATTCAAATAATAATTGGAAATATATATCATGTTTAGAATATTGAACAACATGAAATCAAGTTTCTTCAATCACTTTGAACATGACTATAAAGAATAGAATCTGTATATATTTGATTAATTTTAAACAGTGTTTCTTGTTTTCAGTCTTCTTTTCGGAGGTTCAATACCCCATATGTTCTACATAGGGTTAGATAAAATAATTCCTGAAGAAGCAGGAATGGCTATTATGAAACGATTGTTAGTGGAAAGACTTATATATACACCTCTTTTCCAAGCTTTTTATCTTTATACCTTAGCCAGGTTAGAGGGTAAAGATCATACCACTGCTTTAAGGCAGCTGGAATCACTATATTGGACTGTGTTGACCTCTAGTTGGAAATATATTAGCATTATTGAATTCTTGAATCAAATAGTGGTACCTCCTATGGTAAGTTTTCTGTGTGACATAGAGAAGATTAATTTTTCTCAATGTTGTGGGAGATACAGACATTGTTAAATATGAAAAAAAACAGTAAGTTTTTTCTGAATGTTGTATCATTCAAAACTAATGGGAAGATAAAACTTGTTAAAAACAAATTCAATTACAAATGATTCTCTGGGAGTCATTGAACAATTGATGGTATAACTTAATGTGGTGACTGTAGAAAGTAATCATTTATATTTCATCAACCTGTTAAATTTTATTGTAAGCTATTTTGAGGTAACTGAACTTTATCTAAAGACATCAGTCAACAATAACTATAATCATTGAATATATTTTATTCAGTTTTGAAAATATAATCTCCTCAAATCATTTATCTTTATTATATAGAGTGATTTTTTGAAAACTGTCCACCCCAGATATTTCAAAACTATTGCAGTACCAAAAAATTGCGAAGGCATGTAAGCAAGAGCAAAGGCCAATTTCAAGGAAGGGTTAACTAATAAACTCCTTGAACAGGCAAGCGGGACTAGACGATTCTGGTCAATGACGAAGACTGTCAGTGCCAATTACTGCAAATCTGCGTTTCCGCCTCTTGTTAGAGAAAACGGAAATATAGCATCATCTCCAATAGACAAAGCCGATCTCTTTGCTCTCTTGTTCTCAAAGAATTCTGTTCTAGATTCATCTAAAGCAATACCACCGAACATTCCACCTACAAATTCTTCCATGGCAGAAATCAAGTTCAGAGTCCGCACTGTGAGACGGGCTCTCGAGCAACTGAACTACAAGAAGGCAGTTGGTCTAGACGAAATACCGCCAATCGTCCTGAGAAAGTGTGCTCCTGAACTGGCGCCCATTCTTAACCGTCTGTTTCAGATTTTTCACAAAGCCAGACTTTTCGGAGCAGCTGGAAAATAGCGAGAATTCAACCGATCCCAAAGAAAGGAAAGAAGTCCTTACCCCAAAATTACCGCCCTGTTCCACTTCTTTCCATTATATCCAATGTGATGGAGAGAGTCATAAATGATGAACTCATCAAATATCTTGAGTTGCTGGGAATTATTAACGACCTTCAGTATGGTTTCCCAAAGATCGACAGGAGATCTGCTCGCCTACGTCACTCATGTTTGTACATCAACGATGGAAAAGCATGGGGAATCTAGAGCAATAGCCCTCGACATCTTCGATAGGGTTTGGCATGCAGCCTTGATGAATAAACTTGCTGCATATAGGCTTCCCGAAAAATTGCTAGGTTGAATAAGTAGCTTTCTTTTAAATAGATCAATACAAGTTGTAGTCGACGGTATAATATCTGATTGTTTCCGGTTGCAAGCAGAAGTACCTCAGGGATACGTTCTTTCGCCAACCTTGTTTCTGTTGCAGATAAACGATCTCCTGTCAGAGAACAGAGAACAAGATCTTCGGTTTTGCAGACGATTGTACCCTGGTTTCGGCTTTCAGTGGTCTGCGGCCGATTGCAGCTGCGTAATCTCAGGGTCAGAGATGCCAACAAATTAATAACTTAAACTCGGACTTACAAAGGATAACTGAGTGGTGATCTTCAACGCGAGCACGACGCCAGCAACTACGTTTTCTAGGAAGGTCCCCGCTGTAGAACCTCCTTTAATGATGCAAGGCCAACAAATTGCATCCAAAGATTCAATGCACCTTCTCGGAATAACGGTGAACTCCGGGTTTTGCTGGCATGAACATGTATCAGCAATAGCTAAGTATGCATCAGCGAAACTTAGTTTTCTTTTCAGAGCCAAGATATACTTCACGTCATCTCAGCTGTTGCTTCTATATAAGGCGCAGATTCGACCAGCTTTGGAATATTGTTCCAATGTATGGGGATCTGCGCCAAAACATTCGTAGCGGATGTTGGATAGTGTGCAAAAACGGGCTGTGAGCTTTATCGGCCACCCGGAGATCATCCACGATCTCCAACCGCTGGCTCTCAAAAGACAAGTTGCTGACCTTTCTCTGTTTTACAGATACTTCCACGGAAGATGCTCCAAGGAGCTGAAAGACCTTGTTCCGGGAAAACTCATGTTTTGCCGCAACACTAGGCTGGCAAGGAGTTCTCGTCATATGGCGGTACATTTAACGACCCCTCGAAACTCTTTCTATAAGAATTCCTTCGTTTACAGGACCGGTGCGGTGAGGCACTCGCTTCCATCCAACATCCTACAATTTGACCCTCTTCAAGAAGCGAGTAAACAGACACCTCAATTCTTCCTAGGCGCCCACTCATGTGGTATAACAGGTTCGCCTATTCCTGGGAAGCTTCGCAAGTTCCATCAGTATAAAGTTATTATGTAACGAGATGATTGCAATGAAATAATTGGGTTTTGTAATAAATGACAATCAACCAAATTCGAGGTCCATATAAAAATTTTCTTAGTAATGAGGACACTTTCTTCTTAAATGATAATGTTAACAACCAAACTGTGCGATACTAGACTGATGATAGCCTTATATAACTAGAAAAGTACATACACAGGTTCCTCGCAAACAGCATGATCGAACTTTTTCATTAATGAAACACTCAATGGCGAAGTTTATTTGAATGTTCCCAATGTTATAGATCGATTAACTCATGAAGTCTAAAATACTCATGATAGCGACGGAAACCGGATGCTGGAGGAAAATGGACTGATCTGCGCGGATCAACACTGGCCTGCACTTTCTCCAGCTTCAACAACCTTAGGCATTTTCTTTGGTGATATCTTATAAAACAAAACCTGTGAATATTGATGTTTTGCGGCAACTTTTATATTTCAGTAATATAGAAGAATCATATCAGAAACGTCTCAGCGCGTATTGGAGTTGTTAGAGTCTCGTTTGCATTACTGTTTGGGGCAGAACGGGTACTCAATTTTCAAATGTAACAGTAATAAATAATGACGCTTCCAACTTTGAAGTTCATTCTTTCAAATTCAATTTACTTCAATCAAATTGAAGTTTTACTGACACAATATCAGGTTTGAACGGGGAATTGGAGGAAAAACATGTTTGAAAAGTTGATATGTAATGGATACCTGTACTCTGGAGAACATGTGCTACCTAATGAAGTGTTACGAAAGGGGTGTTCCCATTTAAATTTTCATGTTAGAAAAAAAGAGTTAATTTGAACACATTCATTTTCGAGTAATAAAGTGACTCCCAAACCTATTTTTTTTAATTTTGTGGCACTGCAATAATTTTTGAGATATCTTGAGTGGACAATTCTCAAAAAGTCTCTGTGTTGATAGAAATATTCTTGTTTCAGTCTGAATACAGAAAGAAAACATGTTCTTTGCGGTATATTTTTTGTTTCTCAAAATTGGCTTGGATGTGAAAGACTGTCAATTTGGTACCCTTACCCCTGTACTTATTGAGTACAGTAGCCACCTGAAAGAAACCTTTATTTTTGTTGGAAAAATTGCACACACAACTTTTCAATAACAAAAACATGTTTATAGAATCTTTTCTCTTCAAAATGGAAGGATAAATTTCTCATAATGATATTTCATTTTAGTATGGGAACAAACACCTCCACACATTAAAAAGAAACCCCCAGTGAAAAGATTATGACTAACAATATTTAAGATTGAAAAGACTATGTACGACAGTTTCTTTATGAATTTAATAAATATTATTTTTTCAGGTACGTGTGTTTGTTATAAATTTAATAGCCTTCTTTTGGACTATTTATGTTTCAAACAAGAGAAGACAAGAAGAGATAAGAGCAAGCCGTAAAATTAGAAAGAATTGATTGTACTTATTTTACTTAAGAAATTTTACAAGGGTAGTGGATATTTTCTGTTTGTTTTTTATATCAAATAATTTTTATATGGGTTTAGTATATTTTAATTATATCTGTTTCTCAATAAAATATCTATAAGTTTGTTATATATTCAATTCTATTGATTTAATTACATCTTTCCTGATATTAACTGCATCCAGTGATAAAATAGCAAAATTGGTTTATGATCATAAAAGAACGTCTTATAAACATGAGATGGAGTAACAATTTGCTATTCTATAATATAAATCTGCTTAAATTACTATGGATATTTTGTTTTTATTCAATTAAAAAAACTTGCCATTGGAGCACAAGTGAACTCAAAATCATCTCATTTCAATTGAAGAAGTACCTTCACATTATTGAAACAATTTTAAGTAACTTTCAAAATTAACAAAATATAGAGCTTCGTAAAAATTTTCGATAAACCCAAAATGTGAAACTAGCTGCAGTTTAATCCTCTAAAAAATATCAACGAGAAATTTTTTACTTATGTCATAATCATCTAAAGAGAATTATACCCATTTCAAGACAGATATTTATTAATTCAAATGTGTAATGAATGATATCTTAAAACAATTACATGCCTAGGTAAAAGATACATTACAACAAAGTGAAGTTGCCACAATTGCAAAACTAATTATATTCATTCACATCAAAGAAAAAATTGATCTAAAATTCGTTATGGTTACCTAAAAGGTATACATAAATGAAGTAAACAGATTCCAATATTTAATTTAACGTTTTTTTCAAAACAAACATTGTAATCAGATAATATACAACTATGTGTTCATCAATACAGCAAACTTATTCAATTAAATTCCATCAACAGGGTCTGCTTCATCTCCCGAACTAATATCATCTCCGAATTCAATATCTTCATCCAAACCTTCTTCGACAAAAGTAACTGTTTCATTGATTCTGACAGATTCTGGGAATTCTCCGTATGTTTTTAAATTTCGAGCTTCGTCTGAGGTGTATTTCAATATAACATCTGCTTTAGCATCTTGGTAATCACGAAGGCCTATAAGAATGATATCACCTTGGTTGATCCATACCTTTTTCCGAAGTTTCCCCCGAATATGGCATAATCTTTTCGTACCATCGAAGCACATTGCTTCCAATCTACCATTGCCCAACATTTTGGTTACTTGTGCATATTCTTGTCCATCTTCTTTGAAGACCAACTCACGTTTCTCAGTTTCGTTCTCGTTCTTTCCCCTTCTGCGATTTTTACCTCCTTTTCCCTTATTCTTCGGCATATTCGAGTTGCAAGTTTTTCACTAGGGAAGCAATACGAGAATTTGTTCAATGACTTTTTCACAATTTTTATATTTCAATGGCAATTTTGCAACAGCATATTATTAGGTCTGTGGAATGCAATGAATAATATTTCAGAAAGAATGTCATTTTTCCTGTCATATGCCACTTGTCTTTTAAATTCACAGTATATAATTATACATAGACTAAGTATAGAGAATATAAATCATCTTTGAATTATAGTCTCTTGTTCTGTGATTGGCCACTAAAAAGTCCTTCAGCTACCTTTTCTGCGGTGGGCATTAGGGTAAGATTTGGAGAAACGGGGATTCAGCTTAACACGTATCCTCATCAGCCAATATGAGCGAATCCCCATTTCTCCAAATGTCCACCGCACAAAAATTGCTCAAAGTTGTTTCAAGTGATTGGCTAACATTTAAGAATTTTTTTCTTATCGAAGCAACCTCTAGTGGAGTTTATTGCAACTAATAACTACCTTTATCAATTTCAATTTCATCATTTACCGTTCTTGAAATACAAATGGTGTCGCTAGAATTTCATAGGAATTCGAAACTAAATTTTGCTTGCAGATTTGCTTTTCCTCTATTATGATCCTACGATCTACACCAATTTCACTCTTAGCCAGATGTAAAATTTGGTATGATTTTTCGCTGAAAGGCTGTAGTTTGAGTCATTTATTGAATGCTCACTCTTTAAAACTATTTTGTGGAATTTATAGAACATACTAGTTTTATTCCAACAACGAATCAGTTCACAATCCCGCTGATTGAAGAAATGCTTGACTGCAGTTGATACAATATCACTATGCTATTATTCATAATTTTCGGAAAATTTACTCCTTTTGTAATAACTAGTAGAAGTTTCCTCTTCATTGGATATATTAATGTTGGGATCATCCCTTTGTAATGTACGAGTTGTACTACTTATGGGTACAAAAAGACTACCATAATTTGCAACAGTACGAGTACAAAAGAACTATTTTAATTTCGGAGGCGTTAGATAATTCTTGAAACTGAAGTCTGTCAATAACTCAATATGAGCCAAATAGTTACTGGATAGATTAAGTTGATAGTTTTTTTCAATACAAAACAGATATATAGAAATTATGTCTCACGCTCATTTTATAGAAGAAATGATTAGAGAATATTTAATTTTTCGAGGATTTAGTACAACATTAAAATCATTTGATGCAGACCTGAAAGCAGATAAAGAGAAGAGTTTCAGAGTCGATAAAATTATCGAACAGCTCTTACAATTCATTTCGAATTATGATCTTACTTCTTTGAGAGAATTATGGAGTCATTTAGACACTCATATGTTCACTAAACTTGAAACACAATTTGTGCCAGGTTAAGCATTATTAATCATAAAAGAAATAAAATTTACCGAATTAAATATTTTAGGGGTGAAGAAATTAGAGAATGCAGTTTTGAAATTATACTTGGTGAACTGTGTTACTAATAATAAGGCCGATAAGGTAGCAGAATTTTTTTTGAGAATGACTCCAGAACTGCAAAATCAAAGTGAATGGAAAGAATGGTTTGGTATGATCTTTATTACGAGTTTCAAATTTTAATTCTAATTTTATAGCTACTCTCATTGAAATTATTTTAGTTCAGGTTATCAAATAGCTGTTAAGATCTTGTTATCCTCTCCATATTTGCAGTTTTGCCGTATTTGAAGAATCCTGATGAAAATCCCACCTTCTCTCTTCATTTTACAAAGCATTGGCAAGATACTTTACTGCTATCCTTACATAATTTTCTAGCATCAATATTTCAGGTAATAGATGTACAAGAATGTATCATATTTTGGTAATCTTGCTGTTTACGCTGACGCTGTCGTGTATCCGGTACAGAGTATAACAGATGTTTCCCGAAAGTATTCAACTTGCAGCCAGTGTTGCCACGATTTATCTCACGTCGGATATTAGATTACCTATCGTTGAAAATGAAATAGCAAAGGATAATATATACTATTGAAGTGAAACCGATATCAAAACACTCCTAATCAAGGGCCTAACTTCTCGGGAGCGAAAGGGACATGTGTTTTTTTTATGTCTATGTCAAGTCAAATAGAAAAAAAAATTCGTCTCATCCACTGCAATCTATTAAAAAAAGTAATAGAACAATATGAAGATACTTTTTATGTAACTCAAAAATCACGACCGAGATCAAACATTTATTCTCGTATTTGAACGTGAAATTGAAATGAACACCAGGAAAGGGATCTGGCAACACTGTCTTAAATTAAATCGTTTGGAAACATTTTCCGTCAACTCGGTACACGATGCGCGAAGTGGTCGGCGTGAACAGCAGGATTACTCATATTTTTATTAATTTTTTGCTATTTTACATTACAGTATATGCCAACACCAACCATAATGAATTTTGAAGAAGATGCCCACAAAATTAGTAAACTAGAACAGAGAAATGAATCTCTAAAGAACCGGTTAGCTTTATTGTTGGATAAAGGCCCTGAAACTTCCGTAACGCCCTGCCAGGTTGAACCTCCTTCACATCTACTTGATGATTTTTACATAATAGCACAAGAAAACAACATGATCGATAATCAAGCAAGAACTTTGAAGAATTTGATCAGAAATATGGGTACTGGAGGAAGCCCAATTCTAGGAAGAAAAGATAATTATTCGAGAAAAAAATTCCTAAAAATTCAAAATCCACAGATTAGGTTTTATTTTATTTTATATATTTTTTGAAAACTCTTTGAATTATATATACATGTACCATGATAGTTCCTTATTTATTAAGTTTATGTGAAATACAATAATGATAAAATTACTCTCATAGAGAGTGTGTTTAATAGAAGTCTATCTCTTAAAAGAGCAATGTATAATTTCCCAAAATTCTGGAAAGAAAAATGAAAATATGGTTAAATAGAAAAAAATTGTAAGAAAGATTGTGTTTATCTAGTGGATCTCCGATAAGAACAATTAACAAAATTCCTAGAATTGAAAAAAAATTTCGCGAATTCAAATAATTATAACTTGTAAAGAAAAATTTTGTAGGTGTTGAAAAGTTCTCTTGACCCATTTTGTATCTTCTAACAGTTGGTGCATTACTTTTCAAGATCGACTTTTTCCTCCGTATTTCTTTGCAAATTAACGTTTCTAACTTGCTGTAAATGTAGTTCAGAGCAAAATATCGAATTTACTTTTCATGAGATTAAAATATTTTGAAAAAAATTTGATATATCAATTTTTTCGAAAATAATCTGTCACATCTCGATACATAGCATTCGAAAAACAAGTCTGTTTCTTCAGGACTCTGTGTGGAGAAGTGACATCTTATCTCATATTTTGTTCATAACAAAAGAATTTGAACTATGATCACAGATTTTCATTGAATAATAGAATATATTATTTATGATTTGAGTTGAATATTATTCTAGGAAAAATTTACCTAAACTTAAACAATACAAAAACCGATAATAAGCTTAAAATTTACAGAATTTTAGGATTAATTTGGTCCTTCCTTTCACTATTCATATGTGCTAAAAATGTCCACCATATCAAACTACATACACTGACAAAAGGCACTCTATTCCTTGCAGGAACCAGAGAAAAATTGAATGTCTGTACGAATGGCCAATAACAAAGAGCAATCTGCAAGAATCATATCTACTATAAATCCTGTTTTCAATTCATAAGTATTAGAGTACCTTGTAGGTTGAAAAAAACTTAGGTTTCAGATGATCCTGTATAGCAGATTGTAAAGTATTTCCCTCTAAGACTGGCATCACCGTATAGAAGCATAGCATTGTCACAGGTGCATAAGTAAATTGTTCAAGAATAGCCTTGAATGTACAAAAAATAAACATCTGTAGATTGATGAACATGAAGATTTCAATCCATATAGTTTCATTACATGTAAAATAAATATGTAATCAACATAAATTTCAGAAAAACGTTTATAGCTTGGTTTGTAGATTGATTGTTTTATTTCTTTTTGAAAAACTATAGCTTTTGTGTTTTAGAGAAAAATGTTAAATCACAAAATTTTGGAGTTAGGCAAATTTTCATATTCACCTTCTTAACTGCGTTTTCAGACTATCCTTTGGCCAAATAAAACCAACTATTTTGACCCAACCATGAATCATTGGGGCAACAACAATAATGCCATAGCAGCTGAATCGTAGAACTTTATTCCAGTCACAGTTTTTAAGATCTTTGCCTTGATAAACTTGTTGAATAACACATCCTGCTGGACATATGGCAGCATAAGATGCTAATCCACGAACTATTGGGTATTTTCTTGAAAATCTGGATAATTTTCCTAAAATCCTCATACTCATATTGAAAATATGAAATCAACAAAATAATCTTGTTTTCCTTCTATTAATGCTGTATATGTGATGTTATCACCGTTATCATGAGAAGGTGTTTTTCTCTAAGTTGCCTTGAACTTGAACCTTTGTTCCAAAAAATAAACAATTTCTAGCATTTTAATCAACCAAATATGAAAGGAACTGGAAGACATCACTATGTTAGCCAAACCAAGAGATATTCACAAAAATCTTTATTGGGAAACAATATGCGTCTGAGCCTTTTTCGAAGAAACACCGAATTCAACCATATTTCAAGTTATCGTTGGCAGGACCATTTCCACAAGCAGAAATCTAACCTAATGAAAAACAAGTTTAAGGGAATGTGAAAATATACTTATACTGCAATTGTTATTCTTTCACAATAACGGAAGGACAATTCTTCTTGGTCAATAGCATAGACCAAGTATATAAATCATCTTTGTCAATGGGTAATACTACTTTAAACGAGCAATTTTTCTTAATTTATAGTAAATTTTATTCTTCTTCTTTCATTTTTCTTCTTCTTCTATTCCTGCTTATCCACCCCAATGTAGCATTCCTCCCACAAGGAAGTAGGGATTAGCCTGGACCAGCAACTAAGGCAATGTAAACAAACTCAGTAATAGAGTTCCAATAAGAGCCTATTGTGGATCCTGGAGAAATGCAGGAGTCTAGGTGCAACTATTCCACAGGCTTTTATTTCTCGTTACTTTATGCCTAACTCTTGTAATTTAGGTTATTAGAGAGTTTTTGCAACTTAGGCGATTTCGTTAATTTTACCGTTAACTTTAATTATATTTACGATAATAACGGAAACTTCAAATAGAGTTTTTGCAACCTTACAAAATATTGTAGTTATTCAATTAACAGTTTGTCATCATAAAAATTATCATTTGCCATTTAACTACGGCCGATTTATTTTTGTTAGGTTAGGTTGCAAATGAGAGTAATTACCAGCTTTTATTCTGCCGTAATAACGGCGATTCTTTATCATTATTAGAGTTTTCGGGTACTATTTTTGAAGAGCGCATGCGCAGAAAATAACGCAGTGTCCAAATAAGAGGTGCTAAAACTCTTTATTGTCGTATATTATCATCCTTGACTGTGTTCGTGGGGAAGTAACACTGGGTAAGACAGTAACACTGGAAGGAAAGAGTTAATATTTAACTGACACTACATTTTTAAGAAAAGTTCAAGCGAGTCTAGAAGCAAATATTAGTTAATAGCACTATGCAAAGCAGACTAAATTTTAATATTGGAAGATTGAATGAACTTGAGTATGAGATCTGAAACCTCCTCTATTGGAGAGAACAAGACTTCATATATATTGATAAGAGGTTTGAAATTGAACTTTAATTGTTTATTATAGAGGAGAGTGGAATTGTATGAATTATTTACACAACCAGAAAATGTGTGCATGATATCCCCAGTGTCCCCTCATGGGGACCTGCATGGTCCTACTCTTATTTTGCATAAATGTGCAGGTAGACAATAATGACCGGTTCTAATTCTAATGAGCTTTACGAGATCGATTTTCATCTTTATATAGTTGTTTCTTTCTCAGAGACATATTTTCCGACATTTCCGTATAGATTCTTCCCTACTAAGTCCAATTACTCTGAATTCACGTTTCCAGTTAGACCATAGGTCGTCACGAAATTTGGGCCAAAGTTCTTGAGGTCCCCCTCTGATTGGAATGGGGTTTGACATACTTCTACCCCTGCTGTATCATTGTGGGCAATATATGAATGGCTAGAAACCCATACACAGAATATTTTTAAGCCTTTACTATTTGCCCTTTCATTTTTCTCGCCATGGTTTGTTATTAGTTCCACTTTTCCACAGATTTGGCAAAACATAGACAAAATGTACTAAATGTTCTTTAGATAGAGTATGGACCCAGTCTTGTTGCAACTTCTATTTGTATGTTCTATTTCGAGGTTAACTTCTGAAAACTATAGGGAATCATAAAAAAATATAATTTTTGTTTTAAGGAGTTCTACTGTATCAATAGATCAGTTCACACAGTGCGATTAGCTGCAGATCAGTAATATACTAGACCAGCTAAAGTATTATCCCTCATAGTGTAACCGGGCCTTAACAGTTTTCATTGTCAATGAGTTAATAGTTTCTGTGCATATGTCAAGTGTCTATGATCGGAACAAGAAAGAGATCTACACTGACTAGAAATCCGTGTTTTTGTTTAAGTTTAATGAGTTGAAATGCAATATCCTGAATTGTTAACTTCGAGAATTGCAAAGAAATTAAAAGCCCAAAACCTATTGTTCATGGTTTTATACAATAATTAGTTCATAAGGTTTAAATATCATGTGTATTTCCACTAACTAATAGCATCGCGGACATGGCTGCTACGAGAAAACTGCAGGGTGAAATTGATAGATGCTTGAAAAAAGTAACTGAAGGTGTAGAGACTTTTGAAGATATCTGGCAAAAAGTCCATAATGCAACCAATAGTAACCAAAAAGAGAAGTATGAAGCTGACCTCAAAAAGGAAATCAAAAAGCTTCAAAGACTACGAGATCAGATTAAAAGTTGGATAACATCAGGAGAAGTGAAAGATAAGAGTATTCTTATGGAGAATAGGAAACTCATAGAAACACAAATGGAAAGATTTAAAGTTGTTGAACGAGAGACTAAAACTAAGGCTTATTCAAAAGAAGGTCTTGGTGCTGCCCAAAAACTAGATCCAGCGCAGAAGGAAAGAGACGAAATCCAGCACTGGCTAGTTAACTCAATAGAACAATTAAATATTCAGTCTGATGCATTTGAATGTGAAATAGAATCTTTACAAGCAAATAAAAAGAAAAAACTAGACAAAGATAAGCAAGAGAGAGTGGATGAGTTCAAAGCTAGGCTAGAAAAGCATAGGTTTCATATAAAAAAGCTTGAAACATTGTTGAGAATGTTAGATAATATGTCAGTAGAAGTATCACAGATTAAAACAATTAAAGATAATGTTGAATACTATGTGGAGTCATCCCAAGAACCGGATTTCGAAGATAATGAATTCATTTATGATGATATAATTGGTTTAGATGATCTTGAAATTGCAGGAGCGGGAATACCTTCTTCGGTGACTACAGATAGTAATGAAACAGGTGGATCTCCTACTTCCATGATATCTGGCTCATCCCCAATCCCCTCGCCTTCTCTTAGTGGTAGTCAACCATATAACCATTCCAGTGATAGTTCGAATGAATCAGAGAAGAAAATGGTATGTGAAGAAGCACCTAAGCCCATTAAACCAACACCAGTTAGATTAACATCTACTATGAACATGAACTGTAGTACAAATTCATTATTAAGTACGAGTTGTAGTAGTGTGGCATCTATACCACCTAGTAACAATAATACTAGTAAACCTATTTTGATAAGTAGTACACCTAGTAAAGCACCTATGGTGAGAGAAACATCTCCTGTGCCTCCGTTATCAACGTCAGGTAATTTCGCTGCAGTTACTGCTAATGTTCCGAGTAAACCTAACCAAAGTGCGAGTGAAAATATTTTACCAACGATAGGAATGGTTAATAATACAAGTCAAGTTTCTGCCCCTAACTTATCAGCTGCGTCTGTTAATAATTCTATTCAGAGTTTGAATACGTCTCAGAATCAAGTCGATGGTATGTCTTCATTGAAAACGATGGCTCAACAAGTCATAGATCGAGCTGGTTTAGAGGCGAATCAAGTGATGGCTTTGGAGCAGAATAAAAATCAAAATCAGAGCCAGAAATCGGAAGCTCACATTCCTCCATTATTAGGTGTTGCGCCATTAGGAGCTGTACCATTACAAAAAGAACATCAGAGCCAGTTTCAATTGATGGAAGCGTCATTTTATCATATGCCTCATCCATCTGATTCTGAACGAATAAGGCCGTATCTTCCAAGAAGTCCTTACCCGACACAGACTTACTACATACAAAGTCCTTTACCACTTTCAGATACTTTAGAATTTTATCAACGTCTAGCCACAGAAACTCTATTTTTTGTGTTTTACTACATGGAAGGCACCAAAGCTCAATATTTGGCAGCAAAAGCTTTAAAAAAACAAAGTTGGAGGTTTCACACAAAGTATATGATGTGGTTCCAGAGGCACGAAGAACCTAAAGTGATAAATGAAGAATATGAGCAAGGCACTTACATTTACTTTGACTACGAAAAATGGGGTCAACGAAAAAAAGAAGGCTTTACGTTCGAATATAAGTACTTAGAGGATAGAGACTTGAATTGATGATTTTTTCTCAGAGGATAGAATAGACAATTCTGTTTGTTTTTTTTTGGATTACACAATTACAGTGTGTTTCTTTTATTTCTACTACCTCTGTCTTTATATTGTATATAATTGGAAATACATTTCTTTTGGTATAGATAAAATGCTTTCAATTAAATATAAAAATATGAATAATATTTTTATCCATAATGTATTCATAGTTGAGGGCTAGTCAGTTCATGTTGGTTGAAATTTTAATTTAAAATAATTTATTAGTATGGGTAACTTTGAAAAGTGAAAAAGTCAGTTCAGTATAAATTGTATTACTTAATACAATAATATTGCTTTTTTTTTGGTAAAGTGAAGTCGACAGAGTGTAATACATTCAGGACGAAACTAAAATTCAAGTAAATGTGTATACATCAGAATGAAATTCTTATAAATTAAACTTACTTCATTTAGTGTCAACTTCTTGTCTAGATAAAATATCTAAAATAAATAATACTTTAAAAAACACTTTTATAGCTGGTCAAAATGTTCAAAATAATTTTCAATTTTTTTTTTAATGAAAATTATTGGCACGTTTTCAAAACATTAGCCAGCAGATTATTATGTATTTATAGGGATATATAGGAGGGATTCTCTATGGTCTTAGTACCTAGCCTGATCCCATTAGGACAATTTAGAAGAATTCAAGAGGAAAGACGTGGATACATACGTTAAGGGGCTTGTCAAAGCGATTTTTATTCTTCATACACAAATAGGTAGAGCCGCGGAAAGGTAGTTAACATATAGGGAAATACGACAGATATAAAAGAGATTGTAAGGTTCTTAGAGATTAAGGGAAAGATAAGATATAAGGTTTTAATTAGAGGGTAATTCGTAGTTTTTTAATAAATTTGTATATTTCTAGATAAGTAATGTAGTTTTGAGTTTTTAAAATGATATTCAGGTTAAATGGGGACATGATATTTGTGTTTTTTTGGATAATCGAAACTAGGGAATTGATTTCTAAATGGTAGCGTTCACATTGAAGGATAACATGGTCTAACCATCTAATTTCTCCACACTCGCACAGAGGAGTGTCTTTCTTTTTGACCATATGGAGGTACTTAGGGCAAAGAGCGTGGCCGCTCCTTAGCCGAGACTTTGTTCGAATGAAGTCCCTATGGAAGAGAGGGACGTGTTCCTTTTCGGGGTATAGGTGGTGAACATTTTGGAACCAAAGGTCAGTAATGGGCTCTACATGAATGGATTTGTAAAAACAAGCCTTCGAACTATTTCGAAAATCGTTTATCCATTTAGCCTTTAAATTTTTCAGAAGAAGGGGAATAATGTCAGAATATATGCAAGGAGAAGAGTCTTTTTCTAAGGCTTCTTTCGCCAGATAATCGACTTTTTCGTTACCATGTATACCGGAGTGAGCCCTTGTCCACATGAAGAGACTTTAAGTCCCAAGTTTCTTAAATATTCGAGTGATTCGGGGGTAACTCAGTGAATGAAATTCAGCTTCGTTTCTAATTTGAGGTGACTAATCTCAGGAGAATGATTTGATTATCAGAGAGTATCGAAATATTCTTAGATTTAAATCGCTCGAACGAAGATGAAACATAGTGTAAAGCCTTCCAAATCGCGAAAAATGAAGTTGCCATTTAGGCAGTATTTGACAGCAGATTCTAGATGTGGGTCATAAATAGCGCAGGATGTTTTATCAAGTTGTTTTGAAGCGTCAGTATAGATTTGGTGATGATTACTGAAATTAGAATTTATGATTTCCTGAAAAGTCATAAGAGTAGATGGCCTATTCTCATATTGTGGAATATATACATTTTCATTGCTTTTTAGATCCTTCAGATTCAAACTATGAACTGGAAGTTTATCAGATCTTGCTATTCGAATATTATTGAGTTGTTATCTACCAGTGGAATAATAAAATAAAATAAACTTCGAAGGTTCAGTAAAAATAAATTTCATACAAAATTTTAGAAATAGCTACTAATGAAATTATTAACAATTTTTTCATCATTTTACTGTTTTTCAAACCCTCTGAAATTTTAGTAGTGGTAAAAAAATATACAAAAGCGTAGGATGCTTTGTTATATATTTTATAGTAGGTCAAGTTTTGGAAATATCTACTAATGAAATGTCATTAACAACTAATATCGAGCAGTACACACTTTTCTCATTAAAATATTCTTCACTTTAATCTTTCTCATAACCATCTGAAAATTATTTTATTTTATCCAGTAAGTTTTCTATCACTGAGTGATAACTTTTCAATACTTGAAAATTATTGTTTTAGTTTGTGAAAACATTATTTATTTTCTAAATTTTTGTGTTGGATATAGAAACATCAAGTTTATTTAAAAGCGAATAAATAAAATTACGCCATGCGGTATATAATCTGCAGCACTCAATACGTTAGTATGTCATGTGTGTTGCAGTGTTGTAAACATTCAATAAATTAGGAATATTAATAAAAATCGAATTATATAATTTTTTTGTTTTTTACACACATAATGAAAGAATGATCGTATTATCATTGATCTCTGATAAGTATGTAATGCATCAATTGAATCTGATGTCTGGTTAAAACCATGGGCGTAGCTATAGACTTAACATGGGGGAGGGTCCAATGGTAAAATTTACGAAGATTCAAAGATAAACTAGTTTTTGCTAATGATTTATGCTGGAAAAGGCATGTTTTTACACTCCAATATCAGTCAACTAGAAATTACTTATATACATTAAAATACATAGTTAGATGCGGGCAAACCACGGTTACCTTTAAATAGATAATTAAGCAAGTAATAAATGACTGTATATCGTTTACATTTCAGTCATTATAAAGGTGAGAGATATGTACGTGGTAGGTAATTACACTCACTAATAGATAATATACATGCAGTTATTTTTTGCATTGGTACACCCCCCCATGTATGCCCTTGGTTAAAACAACATTCGAAGATTCCGTTTGAGGGATAGATACATGTGAAGCTTATAAAAGCGTGTTGATAAGAGATGTTTTCCTAATATAACAGTAATTCAAGTTCTTGAGGGGTCTACTATTTTGCATTTATTACTTTCACAAGTAGACTGTTTCACAGCACGCTGTTTTCGAAATTTATAATAATAGAAGTTAAGCTTCCGAACCTTCTCAGATGTGAAATAAACAAAGATGTGGAATTATTTTATATTAAATAATTTGAATATCAATATATCTTTACAGTAATAAAATTAAGAAAAATACATTTTCTGGAAACAGAGCTGTAAGCTAAACATATACTGAAATCTCATAGAGAGAATCTTGTATTCATAAGATTTGAAGACATAGCTAACTAATTATAAGGTATTTTGCTGGAATCATTATTTGATTTTCGTATTTTATCTGTTCTCAATTTAATTCGATAACTTAAATCAGAATTTGATCATTAAAAATAGTTATGATTTGAATAGTAGAGTTGGCATCGAACAAAAGAAATATAGGTGACTGGGCGAAGTGAATCATATTACCGTTGTGTCACTGATGTATGAAGAGTGAAGACGTGTTTTTTAGTAATGTCGAAGGAAGTTCACGTGTATTGTAATAAGTGTTTGGGAAATACTAAAATTCGCGAAAATTATTGTAGATTATTATGAAAAACTTAATTGGGTATTAGACAATCGAAGATTTTTTGAGAGATGGGCCGAATTAAAACATATTGAAGCTTGTTTAGATGGATATTGTTTCCTTGCAAAAGAAGTTGGATCAAATTCTGTGATCAATTAATGTAACCTAACTATTCAGAATTCTGCGTAAATTTCGATTTAATTACAAATAACTGCATCATCGAAGATATTCAAATAAGAAATCGAGCCACTCGAAAGTAATAGATAACTGGATTATTTAAATGCATTGCTACTTACGTGTATTAATCTCAAGCATATATATAATTGTAGATTATAAACTGTGATCTATTTGAATTTTCAACATTTTGGCAGTCAAAAATGAGCCGTGAAACGGTTATTATTTCTATCTGGGTTCTTTTGATAGGAATATATTTAGCCAAAGATGGTTTATATGGCATCTATAAAGATATTAAGGGCGGTAGAGCTGATGAGGAACCGATAAATAGAATGCTAACAAAGTATAGTTTAGCACAGTCTGATGGGAAGGAATCTCCTTACTTGTATTTGAGTATATTGGGGAAAGTGTTTGATGTTACTAAGGGGAAGAAACATTATGGACCAGGGGCGTCATATAATTATTTCGTAGGTACGTCAATGGATGGCATAAAGATGGAATCACCCAAATTATATCAAAACTTATAGTAGTACAAAATCGAAAAAATACTAAAATCAAGTTTTTTCTTCAGGAAAAGATGCTACTAGAAATTTTGTTGATGGAAATTTTGAGTGTAAGAAAGATTGCGATGATGTTACTGGATTGACCGCTCAAGAACTTAGAACTTTGGTCAATTGGGAGAAATTTTATAAAAAGAGCTACAAACAAATAGGTTCGAGAATTTTGCAAGGAAATATGCTAACAACTAAACTTGCCTTTGTTTATTTCAGGTAAGCTCATTGGAAAATACTATAAACAAGATGGTACACTCACACCTTATGGAAAAGAAGTTCATAAGTTAATCAAAAATGCTTTCAAAGAAGAAACTGAAGAAGATCGCATAAAAATGAGATATCCGGGGTGCAATTTGGAGTGGGACTTGGACAGAGGTACACACGTTTGGTGTTCAGATAAGAGGTACAATTATAACTATAAAATATTTTTGTGATGCAATAAAAAATTTTTCAGTGGGGGAATCAAAAGAAATTGGGTAGGCGTACCAAGGAAATTCTTTTCTCCAGGGTCCACAAAACACAGGTGTGCTTGTGTTCAGGATGAAGACCTGAATGCTGGAAACGTGAAAGAATATGAAAAATGTGATCCAAAAAGTGCTCACTGTTATTTCAAAGAATAAATAATATAATTTATCTGTCGTTTTTTTTGTGAGAATTTTCTTCTGTTCTTTAGCATATTCTATTTCTCAAACTTATTCAGTTTTCTAAATCGCATATTTAAGTATATCTTCAGCTGGATATATTTTGCAAAACCAGTGTTTAAATTGACGACATTCGACGATTTTTAATTAGGATGACGGAAAATGAAAACTTTAATGATTGAACTACCATCTTAAAGTTGAATATTGAGTATGAAACTAATAATTTGTAATAAATTCCTTATTACTGAAATTCGCTTGAAGCTCGTTTTGTTTTAAATATTATTGAGGCCATTTATTTATATGAAAGAAGAAAACGTCAAACGAGTTAATCAATCTCTTCTTTGATCTGTGAACGTTTACACTTACAGTTCCATTTTTCTGCTTATCATCTTATCTCCTCCTATAAATATAAAACCGGATTTACTGTAAAGTTCTTCAACATTTATTCCTTGTACTTTGTGCTTGTGTTAAGTGTAAAGTGCTGTAACAGGTGGAATATATTCATTTATAAGTGAAAATAAGTTAGTCTTTTCGATTATTCAGTCACAAGACCATAATAATTCAACAAAATGTCGAAAATTAAGGCTGGGCCTGTAGTAGACATTCTTGGAGATGAAATGACTAGAATTATCTGGGATGCAATCAAGGAAAAGCTTATATTGCCGTTCTTAGACATCGAGTTACATGTTTACGATTTGGGCATTGAATATCGCGACAAAACAAGTGATAAAGTTACTGTTGACTGTGCTGAAGCTATTAAGAAATATAAAGTTGGAATCAAATGTGCCACGATTACGCCTGATGAGAAGAGAGTCGAAGAATTTAATTTGAAACAAATGTGGAAATCGCCTAATGGCACAATCAGAAATATTTTGGGTGGAACTGTTTTTCGTGAAGCAATCATTTGTAAAAATATACCAAGGTTGGTAACTGGTTGGAATAAACCTATAATAATTGGTCGTCATGCTCATGCTGATCAGTATAAGGCAACAGATGTTGTTATTCCTTCTGCAGGAAAACTAGAACTAGTATTTACTCCAAAGACTGGAGAGGTAGTCAGGTATGAAGTTAATGAGTATAAGGGACCAGGTGTTGCTATGGGAATGTTCAATACTGACGCTTCTATTACTGATTTTGCTCATTCTTCATTCCAATATGCTCTGGATAGAGAATATCCTCTCTATTTGAGTACCAAAAACACCATTCTGAAACGTTACGATGGGAGATTTAAAGATATATTCCAAGAGATTTACGATAAACAATACAAGTCCAAATATGAAGCAAAGAAAATTTGGTATGAGCACAGATTAATTGATGATATGGTTGCATATGCTATGAAATCAGAAGGAGGATTTGTGTGGGCTTGTAAGAATTATGATGGAGATGTTCAATCTGATTCAGTAGCTCAGGGTTATGGTTCATTAGGACTCATGACTTCTGTTTTATTATGTCCCGATGGTGAAACTGTGGAGGCTGAAGCCGCTCATGGCACTGTAACTCGTCATTACCGCCAATATCAGAAGGGTCAAGAAACATCCACTAATTCTGTAGCATCTATTTTCGCTTGGACTAGAGGACTATTACACCGTGCCAAACTGGATAATAATCAAGAACTGAAAAGTTTTGCTGAAGCCCTTGAAGCTGTTTGTGTTGAAACAATCGAGTCTGGTTTCATGACTAAAGATTTGGCTATTTGCATTAAGGGAATGAACAATGTCCAAAGGTCAGATTACCTTGAAACTTTCGAATTCATTGATAAAATAGCTGCAAATTTGAAGAAGAAACTCAAAAATGACTTATCCACAGTCATCTGTAAAAGAACGTTCATATATACTATTATATATATTTTTGAAGCATTTAATATATTGAAGTGAATTTTAGAAAGTGTTGAATATATTCAGTTATTTTTGTTGATTTTATGAGTAAAGGAATTGGGACAACAAATTTATTATTTTGCATTTTAATTCTTTGATTGTTTCCACCTTTCATGCCTCATTTAAATTTATTCAAAAATCATTCCACTTTGAATTTTTAATTTGAAATCAATGTATCCTTAATTACCTTGTTATTGGTTTGAAGGTCAAGGCTGATGTTTTTATTCAAAGTGGTATTATATTGGTCTTAAAATTATCTACCTGCACTTTGTATTGGAAATAATCTAATCAAAAAGAATGTTTGTGTGACTTAGCATATATTAGAAACACCATAATGAGATTGTGAGTTAACCTGATAACTTTATCAGAAAGATGGGATGTTTATCTGTTTCATGAAGGAAGAATGATATTGGCAATAATCTTTAGCTGTGGGTAGATAAAATATTCTTTGATAGTCTATTTCCGTAAAGATGGTTTATATTTTCTGAAAAACAATGATAGGGCTTGTACATTAATTCTGAAAAAATTTTAATAGATATACATGATACATATGTATTGGTATTTCTCACATTTTGACGCAAATCGAAGGGTTTTCATTTATAATATATTGTTTTCTCGGATATTTTTTGCCGAATTTCAAATCTTGGCAATCAAATTTATCAAAAAGTATATTGTTTGTTTATTATACCTTCAACGTGCTCCATTTCCGCCTTTCGGCCAATGACACGGCGGGGAATTCTGTCACCTCACTAACCCGGGAATTTTGCCGAACCCCTCTCGTTTTGAGGGAAGGATCTTTAATGTCCAACACTTTTCTGTTAGACAGAATTGACGGCTTTACATCTCCTCCGAAAGATGAATACTCAAGCGATTCCCAGAATCCGAAAAATCGCACCGACTTTGTGCGGATTCAACCCAGGTAACTCTGCGCAGGAGGCGAGCATCATATCCTCTACCCCACCGAGCCGGCATAGAGAATAATATAAAATCGGTTTGCGTGATTTCTAAACCTAGTAGACTTGTGTATGAAGACGACGGTATTGGCTACATTTTATCTATTTGACTCCACCTTTAATTTGGCAATATTACACTCCCCACAAAAATTGTCGCATCACCCTACTTTTACAATACTATATAAACTTTTAGGTTGGTCATTCAAGAGTCGCTTGGTAACTTTCAGAAGTGTAAAATAAGAAGATATCATTCAAAAGAGATGAGTTTATGATGGAAAATATCAACAATTTTCGAGTTTCGAGTGAAAAATTAAAAAATTCTACCATCTTCAAACATTCGCGAAGAGACCAATCAACTAGCATCGAATGGTTACTAATCATTTTTAAAATCGAGTGTTTCCTCCCCGGGCTCTAATTACTGCCAGTATACGTCTCGGCAGCCCCTCAAACAAATTTTGGATGTACTCTTGAGTCACTGAGTTCCAAATTTCAGGAAGCAGATTTTCTAGTTCTTGGAGTGTTCTAAAAGGATCCTACGTTGCTGAATTTGCCACCCCAAACTACTCTAGCTGCATGAGGCTGAGCATTATCATGCAAATAAATAAAGTTTTCACCAATCAATGGGCCAAAGGGTTAGATTTAGATCTAACCGCTGTCATTCTTCTATTATTCACTAGGACTAACTCAGTTCGACCATGGAAAGAAATGCCTCCCCACACCATAACTGAGCCCCCTCCGAAGTTTTCGGTTTGCCGGATATTGTAGTGCTGATACCGTTCCCCAGGTCGTCTGTATACAGGCATGCGTCTATCATTTGATACTAGACAGAACCTGGACTAATCGGAAAAGAGAACATTCGACCATTCTGGAATACCCCAATTAGCATGATCCCTCGCAAACTGAAGTCTTGCAACTCGATGCTCTCTGCTGAGACGCGGGCCGGTAGAAGCCACCCTTGGTCTGATTTCGTCTTCTCTGAGCATGTTCGTAACAGTTTGCAATGAAATATGCATTTCTAGAAAGTGCAAGTTCATTTTGTAGCATGCTAGCCTTACAGTGCCGAACTCTTAGTGCAGTTCAACGAGGCCAACGATCATCAACTGGTGTTGTTATCCGATTTCTTCCCTGTCCGGCCCTTCTTCCATATTCCCCTGTTTCGTGGCGCCGATTAATTGCTCTTGAAATACTGCTTTGGTTAACATTCAACAAGTTAGCCACGTAACGTTGGCTTCACCCCTCCTCTAGAAGTGTTACAATTCTTACCACTTCATGATCACTCAAATAGCGCCCAGGACGTTCAGCAGCCGTTACAATAAATTCAAAGATTCGAAAATCAACAAGAAACACAGAAAACTTGCATTAATTTAGCGTGAAAACTGAAGAGAAATTGAATGAATACTGATAGTCAAATAAACTCATTCTTGTTTCAGACGTGCTTGAGATCATATGGAAACAAATGTTACTACATAGATGAGATATTTTTCCCCTCATATGTCCAAAAACATATGTTGACAAAGAAACTGCGATCGAGCTGGTTAATCGATTGTGGAATTTAGAATACCAGGTGATGCAACAATTTTTGTGGTGTCTGTATTAACTGTGATGACGTTGAGAAACAAATCTGGTAATTTAGTACTAGTAAATTTATTTACACGTTTAATGGTATAATAGAGCGATTTCGATTTATTGCCAACATAAACTCCAAACATCAACAAAAAATACTTATAATTTGGAAATAAATCAGGTTATTCTATATCTATTGCTTGGAATATTATGGTATTGATATTTTTTTCACAAACTGAAACAGCTCAGTTTATTTAAGCTAGTATTTATTAGTACACAATAAATTTTGGTCTTAAAAATGTGATATGTGAGTAAATGAAACGGGAAAGCAAATAATAAAACATATTATAAAGTAACCTGTATCCACGGCTCTGCTCGCTCTCAACGAAGACAGACGGCGGCTGCGCAACACATGCCTAACCTATTAGATATTTCCTTCTTTTGAGCATGTCTTCGCATTTATAGTATAAGTTTGAAAGATTTTATTTTTGCTATCAACCTACCGCTTTCAAACCTACTATACGACATTAAAAATGTTCTAAAAATATAGGAATATGAATATTTATTTATTCATTTTTCTATTTTAAACATTTTAAGTCTTAATTTAAGTTTTCTGATGGGACCTTTATCCAGATAAAGTATGTTTACGTTCATAGGAATTACTCTGTAGCCTATTGTAAATAGAAAGTACTGATGCAAATTTTACTGGTTTCAATAATTGAAATGTTTTTGGTCATGTAAATAACACTTCAAGTTTTTTTATATGATACCTAATAAGAAAATAGATATATAATGTAATATCATTTCAATCTACATTAAGTATATTCTGTTTTTTCATGCAATTATTGAATGTTATGCAGATCCAAAATAGTGATTTAAAGTCAAATACGCTTCATTAAAACGAATGTCTTTGAACCATAAAATATTAAAAAATCAGATTTTAATATATGGGATACTATTTTAGATGAAACATAGAATGAATTACTGTATTTCCTAATTTTTGATCAATATGTTGCTAGTTTAAGTTTAGCAAAAAAACAGAATCGCTCAACAATATCATCAAACCCAAAAATTAAACAAAAGCACATCATCTGTTTCAAATATTTTCGCAGTTCATAGTGTTGCAATCAAATAGATTATAACTCTTAAAATATATTTGGTTGAAACGCTTCGTTATTAACAATTTAAAAATAGTGCCAAATTGAAGGCGTAGTCAACTAAATAGATTATTGCCAATGTTGTCGTTTCCATTTACAACTCCACTAGGTTTAGAAATTTTGCAACCCGTTCACGGAAGTCACATCTTGTGAAAGAAAGGAAAGAGTTTAGGCATTGAAATGGTCCTAATTTCCTAAAGACTGCTACTTCAGAATTAGCATATTTGGATTGTTTCTTAAGTTTAAAATTCAAACAAATATTTCAATTTGTCTGCTCTAGCTAGGAAAATAGAGTTAACTTAACTGGGGTACATAGAGAATAATGCTAGGTTCTGTGGTGGATTTCCTTGTCGATTTACCTGAACATCAGAGAACCATTGACTAAGTATACTGTGAGACAACGCAACCCATAGAGTTAGTTGAAGTTTCTATGCCAGCCAGAATCACCAATTCTGGGATTGAAAGATTGAGATAAGGTTCATAGATGGCTCTCGATAAAACAGAATGCTATAAATTTTTATTTTCAAATACGACTATCTGATGGCTGCTAAAAATTTCGAAGATATTTTACAATGATAATCCATGAGCGTACTTTTTCTTAGACAGTGGATATAACAGATTCCGATAAGTAAATACTTAGATTCTCATTACAAAAATAGAGATATGACTTTTTAAGAAAATTATAACAATGCTTTTTTAGAAGTCAACTTTAGAAAATTCAAAATAGTATCATTATGAGGATTGTGAATATTACTACGTAAAAAATATCACTTTTAAGATGGAAAAGTTTATTCAACGTTATAGCTAATTCCAACTTTCGCTTATCATCAGACAAGTATGAATTTGACACAAAAATACGAAGTTAGCAATTTTCTTATACATAGGTACAGAGAAATGGGTTAACAGAACAAGTAAAATACGTATTAGATATTAACATTAGTTATTAATTCATAATTGAGAACTACTTAAAAATCCCAAATATTGGGTATTAACATAAATCAGTCAGGTGGTTAAGTAATATTTTATTATTTTCCTGTATTGTGTTTCGCTTTGAAAATTTATAAGGATTCAAGATAATTGAGTTTAACAAAAATCAGTAATATTTTTTGAGGAATTTTACTGCATAATTGTGATTCGTAGCGCGTTTCGTCACTAGTCAGAGTCAAGTCTGTTTGTTGTTTGTTTTTCCTTTAACGTGCTCTATTTCCGCCTTTCGACCAATGACACGCCGGGGAATTCTGTCACCTCACTAACCCAGGAATTTTGTCGGACCCCTCTCGTGTCGAGGGAAGGGATCTTTAATGTCGAACACATCTCTGTTAGACAGGACCGACGGCTTTACATCTCCTCCGAAAGATGGATACTCAAGCGATTCCCAGAATCCGAAAAATCGCACCCACTTTATGGGGACTGAACCCAGGTAACTCTGCGCAGGAGACGGGAAAAGACATGTCATTTTTGATCATCAGGAAGTTCACATCAAGACAAAACACTTTAGGATTCATCTCGCAACAGGAATCTTTTTCTAAGTTTTCAAGCCTGATCTCAGCAAAGTATGTTGAGCTCAATCTTTCCATCTAACACATATTCTTCCTGTATGGAGGCTATAGCCTGCGGTCTGGAATTCTGTAGACAGGTTGCATATCTTCGAAGATTTTTCTAATCCTCATCATGAAACAAAAATCCTTCATATTTCACTGGAATACTCCTACGAGTATGAAGTGCCAATCCGAGGGAGTTTGTAAGACTCATCTGAAACATGAGCAGACATCTGTGCACGATTAGGTATAGATGTGGGTTATGGAGGGATAGTTTTCATGAAGAGGCCTGAAGAATAGGTCGGTTGGCCCCAGTTGTTTCTTCATTATTTGTAATGCATAATATACTATGCTTTTTGCTGCAATTGGACAGTAAAATATTAGCCACATGTTTCTCAATGCATTTTTTGGAGGACAAGTCGGGGATTGCATTTTTGAAACTGAAAATTATTTTCTGAAATCGAATTTTCAATTTCACATTCCTATTTTGAAAAAAGGATGATCTAATCTTTCAGAAATCTAAATTAAAATGCGTGTTACTTGTATTGGACTTATTTTTATAGGTATTTACTGCTTTTTCCTTCGATTTGAAAATGAAACATTCATATATTGTCTGCAACTCCTGAAAAGAGAAGCCAAAGTAGAATGGATATTTATTATATTTTGTGTTTAAGTATTTATGGGTTTATGAAAACATATATAGGAATCCTATTGATATATAATTGGGTCTATTTTCAATTTTCCATTTCTCATCGACTCAATAATCAACCCTAGACTACGGAATATAGAAAATGAGTAAAACCCTATCTCTCTGTTCATGTCTACGCTTATATCAACGAAAAATCATATATTGTTTCGATTTTACACGTCATCTATGTGCGATGTCAGAATAATTCATTCATTATGTTGTCGTATTAGTGCAGAACACTGCACTTATAGATATAGTACAGCACATATGGTTCATTATCAAGGAGGGCGCCGGCAGACGGACTGTTTATCACGCAAAATACTTTCTTTTGTGAGATAACACTACGATGAACTGGGTTCTTTATCGAGTGTATATAAATTATCTTTGACAGAATCTTGATTTGTGCTGTAGGAACTACCAGGTTTTGATAGAATTCAGTTGTCAATTGTACTACTGTCACTTTTCAACTTTCTTTGTCTCAACACCTTGCTATTGTTGACAAAATAAATAATATCCATTATTTTGATAAGCTAATTTAATTTGCTCTAGTGGTTTATACCATTATTTTGGACTTTATTTTGAAACCAGTTCACGAAAAAGAAGCATTTTGAGTATTGAAATAAATAAAACAATTATGTAGCCTAATAACTAGCAAGGTATATTGAGTCATGATTTGTCCATAAAGAGGCTGTATGGTTTTCAAAATAATGATACCTCCTAATTCTTCTACACAGGGACAATTAATAGAATTACCGAATATGGTTGGGTGGGTAAGTAAATCAAAATCATGGTAGCTATAGTTATTATTTCATCATTATATTTTTACAGAATCCATTCAATATGAGACAGGTCACTCTCATGAATATGGCTACAGCTCAGTTGGGTACAAAGAATGGTAATAAATCAAACTTACCTTATTATAGAAAAACTTTCAGTATTACAAATCCAACTAAATCATTGGATTTACTAAGGAAAAACTTACAGACTGCTATAAATAAAGATATTGAGAATGTTATAACCAAATATTTGGAGGTGAGAAACTAATTTGGTCTTTGAGGATTTAATTGACAACTTAAAATTTCAGAAATTCTTTCAACCAGCTATCATGAATATAAAGAATAATTTGGGAAAAGATTGTGTAAATGAAGAGCATATTAAAGAAGTCTGTAGAAAAATGTTGGAAGAAGCAAAATGTATGTACAAATGTAATTCTTCACGGGATAGTTCCCCTTTCGAATGCAGTGATTCTGAAGCTAGCATTTTGGATGGGAGAATCGGAAGAAATGTATGTATGCATTTTTCACTCTTCTATTTTCTCTTTGGTAATCCTGATGTTCATGCTGATCGCTATCAGGCATCATGTACTGAGTCGACGAGAAATGTTTCCTATCGATTTGAATTTCAAGCCAGTGTTGCCAGGTCCCTTTCCTGAAGTTCATTTCAATTTCACGTTTGTATAAGAGAATAAATGTTTGATCTCGGTCGTCTCACTCTTCAGTTTGTTCAATACTTGTGTTGGATAAACTTCATATGCGATTTGAGCTTTACTTGTGAGACGAGCGATTTACTTAAGTGATCTGGAATTTGTTGATTATTTTATTTTTAGGATTTATCATTTATCAAATTTTGTACAGTGTACAATTCTCAATTTATTACCCTGTTATGTGAGCTAAGTAGTAAAGGTTCTAGGTTACAAAAAAATTCTGGAGCGATTCAGATCCTGCATTCAGATTGTCAAAAAATTTATACCAAACAAAGGGAATAATTTTCCTCAATTTCATCCATCATGTTGAACTTATTGAATTACTGAAATGGGAGGTCAGATTCGAATATCATATAAATACTTTGGAAACTCTTTAGATTTTGAAAACATCTTTTGCTATACTGCACTACCCTGTCCAAAATTACTCAAAATATGTATCTGTTTATTTAGATAATCAAGCACTTGCGAAAAAATTACGAGTCACATATGTCCCTTCCGCTCCCGAGAAGTTACGTCCCTGATTAGGAGTGTTTTGCTATCGGTTTCACTTCAATAATATATCTTATCCTTTGCTATTTCATTTTCAACAATAGGTAGTCAAATCTCCGACTTGAGATAAATCGTGGCAACACTGGATAAAAATCGAATACCTTCGGGAAATATCTGTTCCACTTGGCGCTGGAGGCGCGATAGCGGTCAGCGTTAACAGCAGGATCACCCTTTCTTTATTGAGAGTTACACAGTCAAGCAATTATCTTGAGACAAAATTGGTAATTATTTAGTATAGTGTCGATAGTCAAAATTCACTGAAAAAGTGTTTACTTACTAATTTTGAGCTCAGAATCCAAATCTGAAATCATTTTGCCCCGGAAGGCTATCGTCAAGGAAAATACCAAAATTTCCTTGAAAGTCATCTTGTCTATATCATTCAAACTCTATAATTGCTTCATTAAAATACCTTGTTACTATTACAATGGATAATATATACACACATGTACCATTAATTATTAATTCTACTCTCAAATATACATTAATTTCTTATTAAAATGCTTTTCAATTCGAATGTTTATTAAACCGCCATATTTACACGATTGCTCCTCAATTCTCAATATTAGGCAACGATTTTACACATATACAATAAAAGACAAAGGTGACATGATCTGATGTTTATTTTCTAGATAGTTAACCCACCAATGTTTTCTTGTTATCGACGTACGGCTCAAAACGATGCAAGAAAGAGATAGAAGTACTGACTATCTCTCTTGTTCATAACTGAGAACGAAATTTAAATGAGAATCTTTCCAAACCTAACTAACCTAATTTTACCTAAAACCTATCCTGCTAACCTGTTCAATTCAAAATTGTAAATTCAAATTAGATTTGAGGTTCGATTAGGTTAGTTAGGTTTGATTTGAAGAGATTTCCATTTGAATATTCCTCTCTGTTATGACGGGAGATGGCAAGTTCTTCACTATTGTCGGGATTATGTCACGTTTGTCTCTGATTGTATATGTGTAAAATTGTTGCCTAATATTGAGAATTGAGGGGCAATCATGTAAATATGGCGGGTTAACTGTCTAGAAAATAAACATTCGAATTGAAAAGCATTTTAATAAGAAATGAATGTATAATTGAGCGTAGAATTACTAATTAATGGTACATGTGTATATATTATCAATTGTATTAGTAACAAGGCATTTCAATGAAGCAATTATAGAGTTTGAATGATACAGACAAAAAGACTTTCAGAGGAAATTTGGGTTTTTTTTCCTACGATAGTCTTCCGATTTCAGATTTGGATTCTGGGACCCAAAATTAGTAAGTAAACACTTTTTCAGTGAATTTAGACTATCAACACTATACTAAATAATTACCACAAAATTATGTTTCGGTTGGTCTTGTTCATTTTGAAAGAAGTTTCAGATAAAAGTTGTAGGGCAGAAAGGTGTATGATTTTGTGATTTATTAATCTGTTAATACATTTTTTCAAATAGAAAAAAAAACATGTATTTTGTCACCATTGAATTCGATTGAGAAATAAAAAATGAAACTTTGCTGGGGAATCCTGTTATGGTGACCAGTTCTGCGTTCCCAAAACGAGTCAATCAGCTGTTTGCCGAATGCATTCGAATTTTATACAGTGTTATCAGATTTGTGACATATTCTTTTTTGATTGGGATTATTCTCATGTTGTCATTGGAATCATAAGCGTCATTTCGTTATCTCTATCTCTATTTTTAACAAATTATAGTTGAGGAATAGAGCATGATAATCCATTTCTAATATGTACATGACAACAATTTAACAGAATAAGAAATTTTCAATTTTAATTTATAATAGCCATCTGTGACAGAATTGGCAAATTGACCTTCAACAAGGCTTTATTAAACTAGAAGAACGAGCGTACTTTTAAATGTTGCGATTAAATAACATGTCAGAATGACAACTCAGAATCAATATTCAAGTGGAATCTAGATCAAAAATATCTAGTTCACCACATTCACCCCCACCCTTAAACTAATGGTGTTCATAATCTTCAAGATAAGCAGGAGTTCTTCGAGGTCTAGAACTTCGTCGGATGAATGGAGAATTTCTTGGATCAGTAGTTTGATTAATTAAATTGGTCCTATTGCCCTCAACGGATTCACTGATAGTACCATCTAAAATTGATCCATCATTTTCTTGACTTGTAATCTTATCTTGGGGTTCAGACAATTCTGCATCTGTCATAGTCGAATCTGGGAGAGTCTCCTCTTTATGATGCCGAGTTGAAACAGTAGATCTTCTGTCGGGATGTTTGATGTGAGCGTATTCAGCATTTCCTTCTAAGAGCGTTACTTCCTTTACTAACGGATCAAATTTTGAATTTCTAACTGGGCATCGTAAATAAACAGGGCCAGGTTCAAGTAACCAGAAAGATGCTGACTGATGATTACTAGATCGTCTAGGTTGGCGGAACATTCTTTCATGAGGAGCCTCATTTGTTGCAGTACATAATAAGGATCGGATTGAGTGAATCTATTGATTGTTCTCGAGTAATCAATGACCATTCGTTTTTTATGATTTGTCGAACATAAATGCCACAAATCTCTGATCAGTGATGAGACGAAAGAGGCGGCCCTTAAGATAGTGGTGCCATTTTCGTGTTGCTTCAACTATAACAAAAACTACTACTACTACCTATAGCATTATCAGGTGCATCTGTTTCGACCGTGAATATGTCATCTTCATTGATAGGAGCAAGTGCAGCATTTTTATGTCTTGCTTTAGTGCATGAAAAGTTTCAAGCGCTTCTACTGAGAGAGGAAAGGAAGTGCGTGAAAGTATCGCTATTTTCTGAGAAAATCTTGGAATACTAGTTGAAAAATGTGCGCAAAGGCGAACTTGGTGATTGGTGATCACAAATAGTCAGATTTACAAAACACTGGCCAGCATTAGTCGAACGAAGAGACATGGATGCCATGGAAACTTGCTCTCTTGATGGAAATTTAGTTTGGTCCAATTTTCCTACACAGCGATCGCTAATGAAACTGCAGAAACTTCCAGTATCTATAAGGGCTTGGAGCTCAAATCCATTCAATTGTACTGAAGTTAAAGTTTTTGACAGACTCTGATGTGTCGTGACTGTATTAACTGAGGCAGACTGTGTTGAGTTATCATGAGATTTCCGGATCTGCAAACTTTTGCATAATGTCCCTTCTTATTGCAAAGATTACAAATTGCATTGGGTGCAGGACATATATTCTGCGGATCATAACCGCAATAGACACATGTCTCTTTCAGATTTTATTTTTCCATTTGAGTAACGAGGTCTAGTAGAGGTTGATGATTCTGCGTTTACAGTGAGAGTATGATTATAAGATAGTGCCTGCTGCTGAGCCAATTCTAAAGATCTAGCCGATTCGTAAGCACTCAAATTCAAAGTAGAATGTTCAAAAAGCCTCTGTCTAATGTGCGGAGTTGATAATCTACTTATGAAGGCATCTCTCACAAAATCATCTTGATGCTTATCAGCTGTAACAGCTTTGAACATGCAGTCTTTAGCTAAAATCTTGTAGATATTAGTCTATTGTCTCGCCAGGTTGCGGATATCGTGTGGCAAGTTTATGACGACTATAAACTTCATTAATAGGTTTCACATATAAAGTTTTAGAATAGAGACGGCTTCGTGGTATGAGTGAGATTCGCTTACATGTTGATAAATCCTTGACGATATATAGTTGAACAGGAGCTTCAACTTTTCAGAGTCTGATCTCTCGAATGTGAGATTGAGGAATCTTCCGTACCAATGTTCCCATTCGATTGCTGCAGTCGGCGAGTCGGGATCGATATCAAATCTTTCAGGAGCCAGAACTTTTTCCATCTTTTGGTGAATTGAGTTTATAGTTTAATAAATTGTGTTGGAATTGGCAAATTGACCTTCAACAAGGCTTTATTAAACCAGAAGAACGAGGGTATATTTAAATGTTGCGATTAAATAACTTATGTCAGAATGACAACTAAGAAACAATATTCAAGTGAAATCTAGATTAACAATATCTAATTCACCACACTGTCCATACTTTTCCAAAAATGTTTTGGATTCAATATTTGATCAATTACCGTTTTCACCAGATATTTAAAAAAATAGAAAAATCTGAAGCTGGTCTTAGCATATGAAGTAATAATTTGGGAGTGTAACGGTGTACTCAGAATTTAATGCAAAATCATTACTGAGAAACATAAAACGAAACATATCAGCAAACGGTAATGTAGCAAATCATCTTGTATACCTATAACCAAGAATACTCAACTGTTTTCCGGGTTCTGAATAATCTGAAAACACTAATGAAAATCAACAATTTTGAGAAGAAACAAAACTCCATTCCCACATTCATCAAAAAATTAAAAAAGATGTTTTTGTATGTACCACAGTATATTTCCGTATATTCGATAAAGTATTAATGAGATATTATAGAGTACTTTGGAGTTGTCTCCTTTTCTCTATATTTAGTTAATAATTTATCCCGTAAATTTTGTTTTTATGGTATTAACAATATCACATAAGTGGGGCAATTAATTATTTATTGACTAGAATCTAGAAGAGACAATAGGTCTACTAGAGACTAGAGTGTTCAATTATTGTGTTCGCATACTGACGAAGCAGTGCTACCAAATATTATTTCAAAACAAAAGTTACTATATGCGAGATTTCGCAATGTGTAGACACATCGAAGAAAATTATTTCTCAAGGGACGATATTCAACCTTCCGTAGAATATTAAATATCCTACCTTGAAGGAGCTAGTTTTCCGTTCTACTCTTCATAATCACCGGGGCCACAGGCAAGTGGTACAGCACGGTCAGATGTCACGAATAGGCACAATGGACTGCAGTTTCGGTCTCGTTTGACCTCGTCAGCATTGTCTACCCATTCGTAACACAAGGCTATGCCGTTACCTACTCATCTCAATTCGTTGGAGCGAACGCAATAATGTAAATATCACTGCGCCCCCCAACGAACCGAAACAGAGGCTTCCTCACCAACGCCCCGCGAAACGCTGAAAAGAAAGAGCAGATAAAACAGGAAAACGTAAAGTGGTCACACTAGTTCGATAACATACCGCCATGCGACACTCACGTATCAGACAGAAGCGGCTGTCGAAGGGCTGACGCTCCTCATTTCTATGTGGTTTACAAATAGGCATACACAAACATCTCAAAACAAAAAGTTACTATATGCGAGATTTCGCAATATGTAGACACATCGAAGAAAATTATTTTTCAAGGGATGATATTCAACCTTCCGTAGTATCCCTTGAAGGAGCTAGTTTTCCGATCTACTGTTCATAGCGGGACGTTGGTGAGGTAGCCTCTGTTTCGGTTCGTTGGGGGGCGCAGTGATATTTACATTATTGCGTTCGCTCCAACGAATTGAGATGAGTGGGTAACGGCATAGCCTTGTGTTACGAATGGGTAGACAATGCTGACGAGGTCAAACGAGACCGAAACTGCAGTCCATTGTTCCTATTCGTGACATCTGACCGTGCTGTACCACTTCCCTGTGGCCCCGGTTAACGGTGATTATGAAGAGTAGATCGGAAAACTAGCTTCTTCAAGGGAGGATATTTAACATTCTACGGTAGGTTGAATATCGTCCCTTGAAAAATATTATTTTGTTCCTAATCTGACAACACTAAAAAATTCAAATGCATTCAGCAAACAGCTGATCGACTCGTTTTGGGTGCTCCGAAGTGGTCATCATACAAGACAGGATTAACTGTTGCCCTCATCATTTTTTTGTTTGAACTCATATTTTAGCCATAAAGATTCTGAATGAAGGAAACTTATTAGTTGTAGTTAATGCTTAGTATTAAAGTTCTAAGGTGAAAAAAGTTATTTCAACATAACCTTAGAAAGACCTCAAGCTCATTATAAGATCTAATCCAAATTTTGATAGGGACATTTTTCATGACCCCAGAAATTACAAGAGCAAAAAGCTTCACAATAAGATGTTAAGTTGGGCTCAAAAAAGATTTGGTATCGAGGTCATTTTGACTACTCTCACTTTTAACTACTTTAAGCATTACCCAGGAATAAAAACGTTGATGTAGTAGCTTCTATTCTCTTCAGGGTGCTTATTTTCGGTGAGTACTCTCGCCTTTCACTATCGGGGTGTGGGTTTTCGGCAAGTCCCCTCTCCTGCTTGTTTTTAGCTTCTCAGAATTTTGTCTCGAGATAACCCTGTGTAGTTCAAATTTATTTCATTGTAGCACAGTAGTGTTTGGAAATAAGAGAACTTTGTTTTGTTGTTGTGTTAAGAAAGTGATCCAAATACCGTATTCCTAGAGTCCGTCCAGTGGAAAGCGGAAAGAATCTGACACAGATTCAGAGACCAATAAATATCATAAACGACTCAAAACAAAATCTCATGATTATACTTCGCACAAACTTCCAGTGAGAAGGGAAGCTCCAAAATGGGATTCTGATCGGATAAATAGTAGTACCCTTTTTATCATGGGTGCAAAGGCTAATAAAGTCCTGGGTTATGGGCAAACAAGAGGAAGACTTTATGTTCGTCATCCAGAGCTAGTTAGATATTCAGGGGATCAAGAAGATAAAGAGTGGTTATCTTCTAAGAATCTGATGCCGCCTAGCGGAGGGAAAGCTTACTTGATGATTTTAAATGATATTAAAGAACTGACGGAGAATGATGATTATAAGAATAGTGCCAACTTGCAGTTGGGCGAACTCAAAGGATTCGAAGTACCCCCGTTCTTAATGAATAAGATTAAAAGTTTCATGGAAAGTGTGAGAACTGATAGGAGAATGCCGGTTGGAATGGATTTGTTCGACTTCAGAAGTCATTCACTAACTCCGCCAAGTTTGGTTTTGGATTCTCCATCTACGCCTTCTGATGTGATGCCTTTGGGAGAATCTCAGTCAGGTAATATTTCTTTGAGTTTTTCCATAGACGATGGTTTTGAAAAAAAACTGAATCATTGTTGTAGCCAAGATATAACCCATTTTTAATACAAAAAGTTGATATAAATATAGGTTCAGAAATGCTTCCTTCCCATTGGACAGGGTACAGGGTTGGTAAATTTCGATGTTTTATTACAGCAGCTAAGAGAAATAAGTAAGAGAAAAATTACTATCTGTTTCGATCTCTTTTTCAGGGACAATTCTCGAATTTTGGGAATATCGTCGTTTGCGATTTGGGTGAATCTCAACACAAAAGTAGGTTTTGTGAAATCGAAGGACCAGTATAGTTTTTTAATTGTTTATTAACAGTACTATACAATTTTAGTTACTCCAAGAGTATTTTTGCCCACTGCTTGGTATGACACAATACTAAGGTTGTAATTATTGATATGATCAATATGGAAAGATAGCTCTTGATGGTTGAAGAGACAAAATGTTACTCGTTGAAAATACTATCCAACTGGTTAGTTGAAGTTACTTTTAAGCCTTGGGTTGACCTCATTAAGACAACTACCCAAACTGGTCATGGCGCAGATGTAAAAACCCTCAATTTAACATCTCTTAAGAAGGGTCAGAACATAGTACAAAAACTTGACAAATACATCAATAAAGGTAAAATTGCAAGAAGGTTATACCCCGCTGGTTCAATGGTTATAGTTATAACATGAACAACACATTTATAGCTTTACGCAGTGTAGTACCTTTCTAGTAACAGACTATATCTCTATAATAACTATTTACAACGGAATATGAGCTGATTGAAAGCAATAGAAAAATCCTATGATTCACAAGCGGCGAAGCGTTGCTATACAGGGTTGTACTTAGAACTAAATATACCCTAGCATATACATATAAATAACATATTCTAATTTATATATTTTTGCAATAAACAATGTTGTTTAATTCTCAACAATAAGAGTTTTATAAAAATGAGTTTAGACATTTTACAGGCACTTTTTTGGGTGACATTCAGTGGTGTGAAAGAAAAGTTTTTCGGCACAGCGGTTCTCGAGTTTCAATGCAAATATGCGATTTTACTTTTGTTGGATGCGGTTTTTTTCTTTTCAGAAATAGAGAAGAAAAAATATTTTTTAGATCGATAAATAACACGATCGGCTATCGAACAAAGTCTTTTTGCCAGTTTACAATTTATTAATGTATTTTTTATAAAAATTGAATTAAATTGATGTATTCTTATAGTATAGATAACTTTTAATTTGCTGTTGTTCTTGATGGTTTATCTGGTGCATGAGAGGCCTGATCAGTTCCTTGTTGTGTTATTGTGAAGTGAATTTTATGTTGAGTCTGTGGAGTCTATCTGCTATGGGCTCTATTTGGGTGTTTTGTGTAGTAATGTATTAAATGGATTGGAGAAGGGATTGTTGGGATACCTGATCTTTGTGATTCTTGATCTCTCTGTCCTGATAACAGTTTTTCTGCTGTTCATTAGAAGCGAGTAACAATAATCTACAAGTGGTCGGCAAATTATTTTGTCAATTTTGCATGCAGTCTTTGTTGTGTTTCTTTGGCTTTTGAACGACAGGTCGCGAAAGTGATCGGTCCCAGTAAGGGTAGCTTGTTTTGTTGTTTACTGTATGCTTTTAAACTAATTTTGTTGTCGATTGCAATTCGTAGGTATTTGCATGCTGCTCTTGCTTTCAGAATGTGGTTATTACATTTAATCGCTGGTGGGTGATTCAATGGTTAAAAATTATGTAGTGATTTTCCATTCTGCATCCATTCGTTTTGCTCGTGATGTACTGAAGTTGATATATTGCTTTTTTGAGTGGGGCATTGAAGTTTGAATAATTTGTATGTATATAAGACCCGCATGCCATACACTATTGAATGCCTTCTGGATATCCATGAAGATGGATTTGTAGCTCTTTTGTCTGTTATGTGGAAGTTGGTGGTTAGAATGATAAGAGAGTGTAGAGTGGAAGTTTTATTTTTGAAGCCGAATTAGTATTTTGATATTTTCTCCTATTGCTTCGATTACGTTGATTTATGAACGTTTTTCCCAATTACTGGTAGGAGAATGATTGACCGATGGTTTTCAAGTCTTGTTTGCATGGTACTGGCTTTTGATATTGCGATTAGGATTCCCCTTTTCAGATATCATTAATACAAGTAGTTGGGATACAAAAATTGCATATTCATATAATTTCATCAAGAACCTCCAGATCCAGCTTTATCAATACTTTACGTGGTATGTTGTCGAAGCCTTGTTGCAGTGTTTTGCATGATACCTTCCTGATCAATTTTCTTCATGTTGTCTCTATTCTGAAGGATATTGAAGTGTTTTCATACTACTTTTCTATGAGGTTTTGGTGTGTTTTATCGAAATTTTAGTTTTCCGACTTACTGAAGTATGTGTGGGTAGCAAGGAACTGTTATATGTCTTCGTGTGATGATAAATATTTTCCGTCTAGTTCTATTGGTTGCGAGGTGTTGTGGGACCTGTATTTTGATAGTTTCTTGATTGATCATCAAAAGATTCGTCATTGTTGATTCTCTATCTCTCTGCATGCTGCCAAGAACTTGTGTGATCTATATTCTAAACTCTGCTTGTGAATGCTCAAATAATTGAATTTTCGTTTTAGGATTAAGTCTCTATTGTGCTTTGTCTCTCCGTATTGTTGTTTTTTTATTGTATGAGTTTCAAAATATATGGTGGCAATATTTGGTTATATGTTTTTTTGAAGGTGGGTATGTGCTATGACTGTTTGAAATAGCCTGTCGAGAAAGTTATGTTATGTAGCATATTTTACTTCTCAAATATGTACTTCATTCCCTGAGCGTATATCATTGGATGTCCTTTTAAGAGTCCAGGTCTGAATTTAATCAAACTATAGAAACAACCATGGTTCTGAACATGATCTAAAACATCTATGGTTTTTAGTCATGGAACAACATGAATCGTTAAATGAAATCTAGTCAATTTCAGGAATTTCCAAAAAAGGGGTAGTATGAACGCGAAAACTGACTGCATGTGTTATATATTTTTGAAAGGAGAAAAATGTTGCTTTCAGCAAAAGTGAAATCGCCTATGGCGCGTAAAAAAAAGAAACATGTTTGCATTAAACTCGTAATCCGCTAAATTGAAAATTTTTTCCCACGCAACTGAATTTCACTTAAAAAGAATGCCAAACTCATTATTATGTAACTTAGATAATAGCTGAGATATGATTATTTTTCCCAAAATTTTGAATAACTCAAAAATAAAAATATTTTTGCACCAGTAAACTGGTCTCTGAAAAAGAGGTCTAGAGGCAGCAGGAGCCATTTTTCTAAATGAAATATTTCACCTAGCTGCCGTTCTGAATCATCGAAATGTTCCCATGCTGTACTCTAAAAATAAAAATCGGTTCATTTAGTTGGTTTTCTTGAAATTTGCTGGTGATATTGATGGTGATAAGAGGATAATTTAGCCCAAATCGTTTTTTTGAGTATATTTGATTTCTGTCTTAGTTTTGGAGATAAATAATTTTTAGTCTGCTCCTGAGACAACTTGAAACGAAATTAAAACAACCAAACTATTTTATTAACTTCGAAAGACAGCTCTGAATGAATATCTTCTTTCTTATTAGTTTTGGAAACTAGTAGCGCCACTAAAATTCCAAAATACCAAAATATTTTGTTTTACATTAAGAGATCATTTAGTACATTACTTTTTATTTTCAAGGAAGTACTAGTTCGAAGCAGTCCGACTTCGTGCATGTCCCGGAAACAAGTCCCAGTTCCAATAATTCTATACTCTCTGGAACGATGAACCAAAGCCCACTGCCGACGTCGAGAGGTCTTTTATCTCCTAACATGTTATTAGCTGTATCAACTGTGGATGGATGTTCAGATTCCCCAGTGATGATTATGAAAGGTACAACTCAGAATGGAAATTCGTTGACGAGTATATTGGCTCAGCATTTCGGTACTGGGACCACAGATGGTTTCTGAAGATTATTTTACCACTTGAGAGCTAATTTATTTATTGTTATTGTAATTTATTGAATATGTTGATTATGTAACTACAATTGGACCTGTGTAGAACTGGTCCATATTGTGGTAGTGAACAGTCATGGATAAACTAATAAATAATCAAACAATTACATTTTGTAATTATTATTATAGATAAAAAGTGAACACACTGTATGGCTTTAGCCGGTACTATTTGGTAGTTAAATATGGTAATGGTATGAGTGAAATTGTTTTTACAATGTTTTCACTACCAACAAATAAATTAATTTATTGAACTTTCATACTGTGCGAATATGTACGAAAGATCGAAATCGCTGTAACATAAATTCTATTTACACTGCGCCAAGAAATTAACGCACGAAATCGAAAATCCAAATTCATTGAGAAGGGTGTTACATAATAGTATGTCACAACTTGAGGGGGTAAATCTACGTGCAATTTAAAAAAAAAAGTTCATATAAACGTAGGTCCGCAAAAGCTTCGTTACGGACCTACAGGGTGTTGAAATTTCCGGAAAAAAATTGGTTTTTTCTTCAAAACTCCTGCAGTTTTCGAGATATTCCGCCCAAATTTGGAATGCAAGCCATTTTTTACAGCCTCCATCATTACACGTCCTAAATTTTAACTAGAATCTACAAGGTTTTTCTTTTCCGGATCCATTTGTGATACGCCACTAATCAGCGTACAATCAATTTTCGTCATCTTCGTTCAATTTAGAAACTGTTTTGACATTTGTAATTTTTCGTATCTCCAATCGTTTTCGGGTGAAAAATTATTGAATTTGAATTATTTGAATTGTATGTTATTCCTAAATAAAAAAATGAAATACTCGATTATGCCCAAAATTTCATTTTATTTTGATAGCTCGTCTTCTGAGACTCAACTTATACTTATTCAATACCAAACTAGAAAAAGGAACAATTGAAAACTAAATAAATTGCTGGAAGTGTCCTCCACCTGCAAGAATACAGGCCTCTGTCCTTCTTCGCATATTATCACGCACTCTTTGAAATATTCCTAGGGTATTTCTTATCGTGTCACAAGAGGTTATTATTCGATTTCTCAATTCTTCTGCAGTGTTCACTGGAGTGGTATGAACTAAACTTTTGAGATATCCCCATGATAAAAAGTCTAAACTATTTAAGTCTGGGAACCTAGGAGGCCATGGTTCTGGCCCACCCCGATCTATCCATCGGTTGTTGAATGTATTATTCAAGAATTCTCTAGCTTCTCTACTGAAATGTGCTGGTGCCCCGTCATGCATGAACCACATTATGTTTCTCACCAAAAGTGGCATATCCTCGAGCAATAAAGGTAACTCCTCCCCAAGAAATTGCCGATAAGCGGGACCGTTTAGTCTGTAAGGCAAAAAAAATGGTCCAATCAAATAATTTCTAACTATTCCTACCCAAACATTTAATGAGAATTGTTCTTGATGATGAGATTATTCAATCAAATGGCAATTTTCCTCAGCCTAATAATGTTTATTGTGAAAATTTTTGATAGCAGTGCTCGAAAAGTTAGCTTCGTCTGTGAACATAATTTCACTATCAAAATGAGCATTTTCTCTAATTTTATCTAAGAAAATCGGCAGAAATTCAGTCTTGAAGGAAAATCTCGAGGAAGTAGAGTTTGGACGATTTGAATATAAAACGGGTACAATAAAAAGTCGTGGAGAAACCTCCAAACTAGAACATGTGAAATATTCAACTGATTTCCAATTTTTCTTGTACTCACATGAGGATTCAAATAAATACAATTCAAAACTGCTTCCTCAATATCTGGAGTTCTCATAGTTTGAGTTGCACCTTTTAAATGATTATTTGCAATAAAAGTACCAGTTTCCCTCAACCTTCTGTGGATATTTGAAAATGTTCGCCTCTCTGGTGTTACTCGATTTGAAAAGCGCACCTGATATAATCCTTCTGTTGTGTTTCCGTTAGCCAGACCGTACATGTAATAGATATCAGCCAATTCGGCGTTAGTAAAATTAGCCATTTTTTCTTACAGCAATAACTTCAAAAGTCTTAAAACTAATCGTTAATTTAATAAACAATTCGAGCAGACACTAGTTCAACTTTAGCAAGTGTCAAAATAAATGAATAAATGAAAAAAAAATCAAAGCCTACTAGTCATTTTTCAATTAGAATTGCTTTCAATTCATCGAATGCATACAATCGTTTAATAATTTTTTCTCGAGAACGATCGGAGATACGAAAAAGTTACAAGTGTCAAAAAGGTTCCAAATTGAACGAAGATGACGAAAATTGATTATACGCTGATCAGTGGCGTACTGCAAAAAAGTTTGAAAGGACAAAAAAAGACATGGCTCCGGTAAAGAAAACACCTTATAGATTCTAGTTAAAATTTAGGATGTGTAATGATGGAGGCTGTAAAAAATAGCTTGCATTCCAAATTTGGGCTGAATATCTCAAAAACTGCAGGAGTTTTGAAGAAAAAAACAATTTTTTCCGGAAATTTTAACACCCTGTATACAATATACAAGATTTATATTTAAAATCTTTGACCTTATAGAATTCTGATAAATTTGTTCCAAATTTCGATCAGTCTGTTCCGAACCTCATTCACTGTATCTGGCTGCTTTGATGGCTTCTTAATCTTCTATTGAGAATATCTTAGACATGTTCCATGGAATTGAGGTTTGGACTTCATGCATTGAAGTGATTTCCGATCTTGTATGTAGTTCCTAACGATATGAGCTTGGTGAGGTCTGGCGTTATCATGCATGAATTAAAGTTTCACACATGTTTGCCCCAAATGGTACAACATGTATTTCTTAAATGTCTGTTGCATACCTCTGAGCATTCAGGGTTTATTATTTACGATGACCAGATCAGTACGGGCATTGGAAGAAACTCCACCAAAACCATACGTAGGTAAAAAGTAGCATTGGGCATATTTATCATTTCGACGTCTATACACTACAGAACGTAGATCGCAATTACGACTCATCTGTAAACAAAATTTTTGCACAGTGAGCTTCTAATCACTCGACATGTTGCCTGGCAAAATTCAATCGGGCTCTTCGATGTGCTGCGGTTAGAGCTTGGCCTCGGGCTGCGACACGAGGCGTCAAATCAAATTTACTGAGACGTTCTCGTATTGTTCCAGTGCTCTTTTGCACTCTACTGATTTGTCGAAACTGCTTCTGAAGGTGCCTAGCATTTTCAAACCGTTGCCTCAAAAGGAAATTCTTAAATATCGATCACGGATCGTCCTTGTTGCTCGAGGTCGACCTTGTCCAGCTCTCCTTTCATGACTACCACTCTCTTTATACCGGCGAATCATTCCGGAAACAATTGAATGGGACACCCCAATCCTTTGGCAGGTTCTTGTACAAGTCCAACCTTGGTCATCTAACACCACTGCTTCAGAACATTTGCCAAGGTCAAATTTGATGATTCGTCTTACATTATTATCAAAAATTGATTTTTTAAGAAGAATAAATGTTACTCCCAAAAATTGTTTCTGTGCAGTTTTATTAGGGTAAATTAAACATAGATTTATTCCTACTTGCCGAAGTTATAAGCCAAATAGTGATTGGAGGCAAGGCGATGGCCTCCGTCTTCTGGGACGCATAGGACATTATCTTCATTGTTTATCTCCAAAAACGAAAGACCATGCATGGATCGTACCACGCATCACGTCTACTTCATCCACCAAATTCGTGTGGCCTGGCTCTCATTGATTTCTATTTATTTCCAAACATGAAAATATGACGCGAAGGACGGACATTCTCCATAGATTTGAAAGTGAATTTCGAAACAAACGGGTATTTCGACACCCAGTAGAGAAAAGTGAGTTCTTTAATTTTTATCTGACTTATCAATTCACCCTCGTATATTGTTTTAATGTATTTTCAATGTGTCATTGTTGCTAACAATAAAGTTCTCTGAAATGCATTTGGTTCAAAAATAGAATCGTATGCTAAAAGATTCCAATCGATCAGTCAATATTAGTGTGATATACTTTGCGAAGACATTATCTAATGATGGCCTCACCTGTAAGAATTTTACTCAAGTATAACTCAGTAAGTAGAAGTGGATTTTGTGTGATTTCATCTATTTTTCTCAGGAAATACGCATTTCGTGAAAGAATCGACTTGAAGGAAATTTCAAAATTTGATTTGCTTGAAACTATATTATCGCATCATGTTGATTGAAAAATCGGCTAAATAGATATATTTGAAAGTCTAAATTCTGTGAGAATGTTATCAAGGAATTCCAAATTTGTGTTTGATGTTTATTAACTAGTAGCCTAAACCCTTGGCTCCGCTCGCTGTTTTGTGTTGGTAAGTAGAGTACTATAAGGTAGCCAAATTGAAGCATGCAATATATCATCAATAAATATATTTATGGACTTTCCGAGGAAATTGATGAAATGTCAACTTTGAAATTCTCCGTTGAAATTCGATACCCCACCATTCCAAATTTAGGTTTTAATCGCGGCATAATTTGGTACATTTTTATTCTCCACGAATGAGGAGCTTTTTATTTCATCACACATAAATGATTTCTTGCTGTTATGTAACTACAAATTAACAGATTTCTAATTTTTCGGTTTACTTATTCTTCAAGACATTGCTTCTTCCAAGATTGCACGATTTTAAGATAAGATTAATTAATTAATTCAACTTTATACGCCTGCGCGATCTTTCGAAAATTATACTATCAAAACACTTTTTCAATATGGGAATCAGTTTATTCTTTTCACTATGAACAAATGAATTATATTAATAGATTAGTGTTACCGAACTCCCCTTCATCGTAGGATGTATGAAAACCAAGTATACCAGATATAACTAAATACGTCGTTATTTGCATTTTGAAAAACCAGATATAAGATATACAGGGTGTTACATAATAGTATGTCACAACTTGAGGGGGTAAATCAACGTGCAATTTTAAGAAAAAAAGTTCATATAAACATAGGTCTGCAAAAGCTTTGTTACGAAGCTACAGGGTGTTGAAATTACTGGAAAAAATTGTTTTTTTCTTCAAAACTCTTGCAGTTTTTGAGATATTCCGTCCAGATTTGGAATGCAAGCTATTTTTTACAGCCTCCATCATCACACGTCCTAGATTTTAACTGAAATTCACAAGGTATTTTCTTTTCCGTGGCCATGTCTCATTTTGCCCTTTCAAACTTTTTTGCAGTACGCTACTGATCAGCGTTCAATTTAGGAACATTTTTTGACACTTGTAATTATTGAATTTGAATTGTATGTTATTCGCTCAATGAAAAAATAATAGAAATACTCGATAGGTATACCCAAAATTTGCTTTTATTTTGATAGCTCGTCTTCTGAGACTCAACTTATACTTATTCAATATCAAACTAAAAAAAAAGAACAATTAAAAACTAAATAAATTGCTGGAAGTGTCCTCCACCTGCAAGAATACAGGCCTCTGTCCTTCTTCGCATATTATCACGCACTTTTTGAAATATTCCCGGGGTATTTCTTATCGTGTCACAAGAGGTTATTCGATTTCTCAATTCTTCTACAGTGTTCACTGGTATAAACTGAACGTTTGAGATATCCCCATAAAAAAAGTCTAAATTATTTAAGTCTGAGGACCTAGGAGGCCATGGTTCTGGCCCACCCCGACCTATCCATCGGTTGTTGAATGTATTATTCAAGAATTCTCTAGCTTCTCCACTGAATGCATGAACTACTTTATGTTTCTCACCAAAAGTGGCACATCCTCGAGCAATAAAGGTAACTCCTCCCCAACAAATTGCCGATAAGCGGGACCGTTTAGTCTGTTAGGCAAAAAAAATGGCCCAATCAAATAATTTCCAAATATTCCGACCTAGGCATTTAGTGAGAATTGTTCTTGATGATGAGATTCTTCAATCATATGGGAGTTTTCCTCACCCCAATAATGATTATTGTGAAAATTTTTGATAGCAGTTCTCGAAAAGTTAGCTTCGTCTGTGAACATAATTTCACTATCAAAATGAGCATTTTCTCTGATGTTATCTAAGAGCCATCGGCAGAAATGCAGTCTTGAAGGAAAATCTCGAGGAAGTAGAGTTTGGACGCGTTGAATATGAAACGGGTACAATAAAAAGTCGTGGAGAATCCTCCAAACTAGAACATGTGAAATATTCAACTGATCTCCAATTTTTCTTGTACTCACATGGGGATTCAAATCAATACAATTCTAAACTGCCTCTCAATATCTGGAGTTCTCATAGTTTGAGTTGCACCTTTTGAATGATTATTTGCAGTAAAAGTACCAGTTTCCCTCAACCTTCTGTGGATATTTGAAAATGTTCGCCTGTCTGGTGTTACTCGATTTGAAAAGCGCAATTCCTGCAGGCGCCACATTTATATCGGCGGGAACGAAAGTCTCGAATGTTCCCGTCAAACGCACCGCCCGAAATTTCTAGAAAAGCGGCAAGAATAAAAAACGCGGCTTTTTTTGAAAGTACCGCTCGTTCCTTTGATGAAGCCGCCTTTTGCCGCTAGCAGAGTGTTATTTTATTACGTAATAAATTTTTGTTGTTTAGTTACCTACTTATTAAACATTTTTTTCTTCTCGAGATTTACTCATGAACCACTCAGACAAGATAGCTTATTTAATCCTAAGTCATTCAAATTCTTTATAGAATTATTAGATAAGAGTGATGTCAATTCCTTATGAGGTCTGAGTGCAATTCTTGATATCAATTTGGAAAGTTTATTTGTATCAGTATCAATTTATTCTTCCTTAAAATATAACTTATTAATTTCCAGTTCTTGAAATCCTATCCTAACTCTTCAACTTCATCAATTCTAAGAAGAAAATATGTTACTGAGGCAATGAAGAAGAAAATGGAACTGATGCAAGTTGACGATGGTGTTCCCGTATATATTAAAGGAGGAATTGGGGATAAAATATTATTAGGCATAAGTTGTGTATTAGTTGTATTAGGTCTAGTGGATGGTTTCTACTCAATGTACCGTTTAGCAACGAAACAATAGAATGTATTATTAAAGAATTATATTCAGTTATATTTGAGAGAGACTTCAATAAGTCTTAGTTTATTCAATAAATTTAATTTGTCAGCTGAAGAAGTGTCCAATCAATACTTGATGAATCTAGTAATAAAAATATTGATTACACATTATATATATTAAATGTAATATTGGTTAATAAAACATTGCTCCTGTAACAAATTTAGATTATTTAAGCTGTTATGAATGGGGAAAATATAGTTGTAGTTCTACATAGAATTATACATTATACTGCCGTACCATTCTTTACTGGAACCATTTCGCCTCATTTTCAGGCCCCTATTTGAGAACCTCTGGATAAGATTAGAACGCAGAAATTTTCGTCATCCGCTAAGCTATAATCTACAGGAATTGGTGAACTACTATAAAATACAAGACTGGCCACTCGTCGTTGGATGTGATGCCAAAGCTCACCATACTCTATGGGGAAGCCGAGGCAGCAACATCAGGGGAGAAAAGCTGGTCGAATATCTCTACAGTACAAACCTTACACACAATAGTTAAATTGAATGAATACTGATAGTCAAATAAACTCATTCTTGTTTCAGACGTGTTTGAGATCATATGGAAACAAATGTTACTACATAGATAAAAATGTTTCCCCTCATATGTCCAAAAACTGTTTAATTCAGAATAACAGGTGATGCGACAATGTTTTGCGACAATTTTTGTGTGTGTAACTCTGAGAATGGCTCTTCTGTTACTTAATAACCACGTAGAAATTTAAACTTATGGAGAATGATTTGCTAATTTAAAATGCTGAACCTTTTGAAAATGGTACGGATGGAATCTCTCCTTTCTCAGTACATTGAGCTACTTCCTTTCTTCTGGTCACAATTCATGTTCTGATTACAGATTCATTTTCAACAAATTCTAAAATCTCATTATCTACATCAACTATTGCTGGATTAATTTCAGTCTCTAGTTTCCTAGAGAGGAATCTTTTCTGTTTTCTGCAGTATCTGGATACAGAAGAGAACGTCTGATCATTGGACGTTCTGCTGTTTGCATAGAAGCCTTCAACGGGATTACCAGTGCTACGGTGAGAAGGCCCTGGAGTTGTATTCTCATCTTCTAATAGTTCATTAGCTTCATCCAAGTGCTGTGTGATTCGCTTGATTTGGCAGATCTTGTCAATTTTCCTAAAAAATATTAATGAGGATTGAGGATATAATTTCATTCAACTGATACGTTCCTAATGGTCATCTCAAGTTATTTGTAGGAAGAACTGTAGGTGGAGTATTGGTATTGCTTTAAATAAAAACGCGAACACACACAAATGTTAGTAACAAAACTCTGATATAAGATCGATTGTAACACGCGGTAGAAACGCACTTGCGAACTTCATGACACAGTTATTTATCAAAATAAAACTGACCTGCAGTGCTGAGACTGCACGGGTGTAAATATCCCGGTAAAATATTCTAGAAAGAAACGCATCGAGATAGTTCGAGGTGATGCCAGCTGTCTATTGTGCCAGAAAAAGGAGAATTGTTTACCTGCGGCTAGGCATTATTCACGCCGGCTTTGGCGAATAGTTTCATATTTTCGTCATACTTGAGGATTATTCTAGATTATTCTAGGAAGTTGTAAACAAGAACCCTAAAATAGTTAAATCATTTGACGTTTCAATAATCACTAAAAAAATCATACAAATGTTTATTGTTCAATATCAAATTTCTTCCAAACAGTATAATAAAGCTCGTATGTGACGTCAGAGGCTCGCTGGGTGTGATCAGATAGGGGCAGGTTACTCCTGCAAGTATTTAAATCTAAATCGCATCACACCATTTTATTAATATTTTTGTAAAAATTTTAATTTTCTAATTATTGTTCTGGTTTAACTTCTTCATTTTCATTGTGTCATAATTGTGAAACGAATGTCAAAATTTTTTCGCAAATTTTTCTATAAATTACTCAAGATCCACGAAGAAATATTATATGGGCGATGTCAACCCAAATTATTGGGTTCATAATGAATCTAGAACATCTATAGATCATAATCGGCATCACTTAGAAGACCGAACCTGGCCATCGGGGCTCTCTCGGTCAAACAGAGAGGGAATTGTTTTGTTGAGTTTGAATATTGAAGGGATTTCCAAGGATAAATGCGATTATACTTCAAAATTGGCAAGCAAGAACAAGGTGGAAGTGATTATGCTTCAGGAGACTCACACTGCGACGGAAGAGCATTTTCGCGAAAGAGGAATTATCGCAGGTTATGCACTTTTTGTTTATCTCCTTAGTCCTATTTATGGCCGTGCTTGCTATGTGAAATCTTCATCATTTTCTTAGATTCAAGTGAGTTTAGACATATAAGAGTTAGGTATACTTGATGAAATATTTTTCTGCTGGTTTTCTTTCTCCATTGTTACAGATTTTTCCTGTCCCAAACTAGCTGCTAAGCGGAAAAAATTTTGGTACTCTTTTGTACACTCGACACTAACCCATGTTATAACATGCCTGTTCCTATATATATATATATATATATATATATATATATATATATATATATATATATATATATATATATATATATATAATGTTATTTGAAAAATGTTATGAATTTAATTATTATAAATCATACCTGCAATAAATGAGAAACAACATTCAAAGTTATTATTCACAATAATTGTTTCTCTCGTAATCTTTCACAGGTAATTTTTTTATTGTTACGTGTTAACTTGTCTATCTCTCTCTAATATAAATTCTCCCTTCATATGTGGGAGATCTAATAGATCAACATATTTACGAGCGCAATACAAACTATTTGAGGATAATTCCTTACATATATATGTCAGCAAGACTTGAGAGGACTCTGGCACAGGTTACCGTCGCGGCCACTTTTGCGCCTGCCTGTGCACCACACCGTCGATTGAGGAAATTTGCACATTTCAGTGCTATAATTGAATATTAGATGCGAACCTGGATGTGTTAGGGCATTCGCCCAGCCAAATCTGGCATCCGCCCAGCTAAACTCCGGTTTCCACGAGTTCCGGAAAATCGGGTTTCCACACCTAGCCTGCTCCTCGGACATCCCATCCGAGTTTACCTTTTTCTTCCGCCACTTTTCTTTCTACATAGGGACTATAGCCTTCGGGCTGGAGGTTTTTAGTCGGTAAAAATCATACATTGGCCCCATTTCCGGAGTGCATCTTTTCGAAGACTTTCCTCCTCTTTGTCTAAAAAAAAAAGAGATACGCAGATACGCTATAATTGAAGAAGAATCTCTGACTTGAAAATGGCTGGTGCGATCCAGCCGAAACGTCGTCAACGAAAACCAACGAATGGTCAATACCAGGATCAACGGACGAGAAACAGGAAGAAAGAATCAACATTTAACTACGACCGCGAAAATCTACTCCTCATATATATATATATATATATATATATATATATATATATATATATATATATATATATATATATATAATGTTATTTGAAAAATGTTATAGATGAGGTTGAAGTGGATAATTCTTTGGTTAGAATAACACACTTGAATTGTTTCTGCAATAAATGAGTGGAGATTTATTAAATCATATTTACAATAGTTTATTATTGAATTTAATTATTATAAATCATACCTGCAATAAATGAGAAACAACATTCAAAGTTATTATTCACAATAATTGTTTCTCTCGTAATCTCACAGGTAATTCTTTTATTGTTACGTGTTAACTTGTCTATCTCTCTCTAATATAAATTCTCCTTCATATGTGGAAGATCTATTAGATCAACATATTATGTTGACATTCAAAGTTATTATTCACAATAATTGTTTCTCTCGTAATCTTTCACAGGTAATTCTTTTATTGTTACGTGTTAACTTGTCTATCTCTCTCTAATATAAATTCTCCTTCATATGTGGGAGATCTAATAGATCAACATATTTACGCGCGCAATACAAACTATTTGAGGATAATTTCATATATATATATATATATATATATATATATATATATATATATATATATATATATATATATATATATATATATATATATATTTGATATTACCTTTGTATCCAACCTTGTACTTAATTCTCCATTTAATCTAGTGCTTATTGCTCGATCCTTGAAGGTTGGGGGTTCAGCTGAACTCCCTGCCAACCCTGCGAGCGGAGTATACCACAACTGTGTGGAGCTAGTTGACGATGATTATGAAGGGTGGATTGGAAAACCAGGAAGGATATTGAATATTTCGCATGTAATCATTGTTGAGATAAAAAAATTAATTCTATCAAATAATTCGGCAAATTATAAGCAGTGCGATATTTCCTTATTGTCATTTGAATTTGTCCATCATTCAACAAACCGACATAATGTTTATGCTGGTAAGTTTCATTGAAATGAATTTTGTAAGAATTCGAAACCTGTGTAATTCTAGTAAATTTATTATGGTAAATATGGGTCATTATGTTGGAGGTATCATAGAAGTAAAATATCCACCAACTTCTCTTTAATAGATTATAATCAATGAATAATTTATAGAGGAGAGTCTCACCGCATCGTGGACTAAGTTAATAATTGATAAGATAAGCTTTTCAGCAACTCATCGACAGATGTAACTTTCAGTGAGGTACGTGTTGCTTCGCAAAACGTTTGATGAAAGATTAATGTCGAAGTGACCGCAAAAACCATGAAAATTCTTTTATGACAAATAATTTGAACAATTATTCTTATAAGAATAAAATGAGATCTCAGGTAAGTTGAAACTAAGAAAAAATAACATACTTTTTTATATCTGTAAACAGTTTTTTATTGCGCATAACTGATGAATTCATTTCGATTGGTACTCCAAGGTTCATTACGAACTACACACATGGACATTATTTCGGGATATTCTAATTTTTTTTATGAATATTCAGAGATCAGGTTTGCCAATTAAAATCAACAACACTTCTTCTACGTGTCTAATACCAAAGTTCTTTCGTTCAATCAGGGTGGTTTTATATCAGTGATTTAATGGTAGCAATCGATGAGATGTTAAGGAAGTGACAGTTACTTGTTGTAGAAAACTACGAAAAAGAAATATCACTTTTTCGAAAGAAGAGTATTGGGGATGTGTAAGAGAAGGTTGCAACACAAAATTATATTAAATAAATGGTGTGGTTTTTTTCTGATTTACATAACCGCATGGGCGATAGAGTGTAAATTTTAAACAGCCAAAAGTACACAACAGTGTTTAGACAAAGGCTGTGGGTAATTTGTCCAGAACACGTAGAAAAATCATTCACGAGAAGAACTAAAGAAATAGCGAGGTTATACTAAAATAATAAACTTGTCACAAACTTTGGAGGTGATTGCAATTCTAAGACAAATTAGTGAGAACAGCAGGTTCCTAATATTTTTGAATTCAGAGATATTCAGCTTCGGAAAATTGATCCTCACAGGTCCTAAAATCACTATTTATTTTCAATAAATTTTATTTTCAACATACGAGAGCAATTCTGTGGTGATACCATAGAAGGAATTAAATACATATCACGTTCTAAAGAAGGTAAAATGATCATCAAGAATGTTGAATTACTTATGATAGATAAATGTTTTTTCGTTTACTATTGTTTTAAAATCTCAAATTCCTAGAATTGAAAATGTATTCGTTCAGTAATGAAGAATATGCTCATATAATCTATGATTATGGTTTCTTCGATGGAAACACATGAGAGCTGTTAGAGAATACCATGGAAGATTTCCTCAAATACACCCTCCTACATCTACTTCGGTAAGAGAAACGGGAACACTTGAATCAAAACTTTGACCTCGTCGAGACAACATACAAATGAGGAGAACATTATACAGGGTGTTACATAATAGTATGTCACAACTGGAGGGGGTAAATCTACGTGAAATGTTAAGAAAAAAGTTTATATGAACATAGGTCCGCAAAAGCTTCGTTACGGAGCTACAGGTTGTTGAAATTTTCGGAGAAAATTGTTTTTTTCTTCAAAACCCTTTCAGTTTTTGAGATATTCAACCCAAGTTTGATATGCAAGCTATTTTTTACAGCCTCCATCATTCCACGTCCTAGATTTTAACTGAAATTCACAAGGTGTTTTCTTTTCCGAGGCCATGTCTCCTTTTGCCCTCTCAAACTTTTTTGCAGTATGCCACTGATCAGCGTATAATCAATTTTCGTCATCTTCGTTCAATGTAGAAACTTTTTTGACACTTGTAATTTTTTGGTATCTTCAACCGTTTTCGAGTGAAAAATTATAGAATTGAATTGTATGTTATTCGCTAAATGAAAAAAAATAATAGAAATACTCGATAGGTATGCCCAAAATTTGCTTTCATTTTGATAACTCGTCTTCTGAGACTCAACTTATACTTATGCATTATCAAAGAAAAGAACAATTAAAAACTAAATAAATTGCTGGAAGTGTCCTCTACCTGCAAGAATACAGGCATCTGTCCTTCTTCGCATATTATCACGCACTCTTTGAAATATTCCTGGGGTAATTCTTATCGTGTCACAAGAGGTTATTATTCGATTTCTGAATTCTTCTATAGTGTTCACTGGAGTGGTATAAACTAAACTTTTGAGATATCTCCATAATAAAAAGTCTAAACTATTTGAGCCTGGGGACCTAGGAGGCCATGGTTCTGGCCCACCCCGATCTATCCATCGGTTGTTGAATGTATTATTCAAGAATTCCCAAGCTTCTCCACTGAAATCTGCTGGTGCCCCGTCATGCACGAACCACATTATGTTTCTCAGCAAAGGTGGCACATCCTCGAGCAATAAAGGTAATTCCTCCTCAAGAAATTGCCGATAAGCGGGATCCTTTAGTCTGTTAGGCAAAAAAAATGGCCCAATCAAATAATTTCCAATTATTCTGACCCAGACATTCAGTGAGAATTGTTCTTGATGATGAGATTCTTCAATCAAATTGGGGTTTTCCTCAGCCCAATAATGATTATTGTGAAAATTTGTGATAGGAGTGCTCGGCGGTCACTAAATTATTCCTCTTCTTTCAATCCACTTGTTAGGCAAATCATCCAATTCAAGCACAAAATTTAGAAAGGGAACATATTGCGGATGCTGATAGAGTGGATCCTATAATTTTTCATTTAGGTGAAGATAGCTTTTATGAACACAGTGATGATGATTACACCGATGACAATTTTTTTTTGAAAATTAATCACTAATAATATACAGGGTGTTACATAATAGTATGTCACAACTTGAGGGGGTAAATCTTCGTGCATAATGATTATTGTGAAAATTTGTGATAGCAGTTCTCGAAAGTTAGCTTCGTCTGTGAGCATTTTCTCTAATTTTATCTAAGAACCATCGGAAGAAATCCATTCTTGAAGGAAAATCTCGAGGAAGTAGAGTTTGGTTGAATATTAAACGGGTACAATAAAAAGTCGTGGAGAATTCTCCAAACTAGAACATGTGAAATATTCAACTGATTTCCAATTTTTCTTGTACTCACATGAGGATTCAAATCAATACAATTCAAAACTGCTTCCTCAATATCTGAAGTTTTCATAGTTTGAGTTGCACCTTTTAAATCATTATTTGCAGTAAAAGTACCTGTTTCCCTCAACTTTCTGTGGATATTGGAAAATGTTCGCCTATCTGGTGTTACTCGATTGGGAAAGCGTACCTGATATAATCGCCTAGCTTCTGTTGTGTTTCCGTCAGCCAGACCGTACATGTAATGGATATCAGCCAATTCGGCGTTAGTAAAATTAGCCATTTTTTCTTACAGCAATAACTTCAAAAGTCTTAAAACTAATCGTTTAATAGACAATTCGAGCAGACACTGGTTCAACTTTAGCAACTGTCAAAATAAATGAATAAATGAAAAAAATCAAAGCCTACTAGTCATTTTTTTAATTGAAGTGCTTTCAATTCAGCGAATGCATACAATCGTCTAATAATTTTTGCTCGAGAACGTTCGGAGAAACGAAAAAATTACAGGTGTCAAAAAAAATTCTAAATTGAACGAAGAAGACTGAAATTGATTGTACGCTGGTCAGTGGCATACCGCAAAAATGTTTGTAAGGGCAAAAGAAAACATGACTTCGGAAAAGAAAACACCTTGTTGATTCTAGTTAAAATTTAGGACGTATAATGATGGAGGTTGTAAAAAATAGCTTGCATTCCAAATGTGGGCTGAATATCTCGAAAACTGCAGGAGTTTTGAAGAAAAAACCAATTGATTCCGGAAATTTCAACATCCTGTAGCTCCGTAACGAAGCTTTCGCGGACCTATGTTTATATGAACCTTTTTTCTTAAAATTGCACGTAGATTTACCCCTTCAAGTTGTGACATACTATTATGTAACATCCTGTAGACTGTGCTGAAGATAATTCTTCGATGTGTTCGGCGCATTGAAAATGCTCTGAGGTGTCGCGTGGCGTGTTTTGAAAAGATAGGACTGCACCTTTATCATCGATAATGAGTGCAGGCAATTAATGCAGGGGACGAGCAGCAACGACTCACATTTCGCCGCGGGATTCTGCAGCAACATGCTCAAAATCCAGATTTTCAACATTTCATGGTCTGATAAATCATGCTTTACGAGAGGTGGTATATATAATTTCCATAGTGATCAGGTCAGTATCAACGTTTGGGATGGCCTTTATGATAATAGCTTCTCGCCCTTTCATATCTTGAATAACCGATTAAATGCCATTACTTATCGAAATTTTCTACAGTACACGTTGTTCAATTTGATTGATGATATTCTACCAAATTTTTGTGTATTATCTACATAACGGAGCATCTTCACATCAAGGAACAATAGTTTCTGATTGGCTGAACGAATATTTCACAAATAGGTGCATTGGAAGGGGCGGTCCAATAGCTTGGACACCATGGTCATCGGATTTCAATCCCTTAGACTTTTATGTATCGGGATACATGAAATAACTCGCATACAGTGTTGAGATGACAAAGGGTACCCCAGCTAAAATAGTCGAAATGCACTTATTCGCGAAATCTTTTTTTCCATGATAACATCATTGGGGTGATCAGAAGAAAAGCTTTAATCATAATTTTAGGCTCTCAACATTCCTCCTTCCCCCAACAATAGAAAACGTGCTTCTTCACTTTTTATTTTCTTCTTGAATTGTGATCGCTTGAAAAATCTGGAAAAATTCATGAACACATGAACTACTAATCACATCACAAAACATGCAGAATTTTTTTAAACAATTGGACCCCCATAAGAGCCCCTAATTTTTTTTTCACACATTTTTTCCCTACGTTTAATGGATGTCTGGACAGGTTTAGTTTCTAGAGCGTTTGGTTTCTGTTGTTGAAAATTACTTCTCTGAATATTTTCGAATTTTATCTCCGAGTGTGCCACCTCCAAAAACGCAATAAAGCTTTTTTCGGAAAATTCAATTTTCTACAAGTCTGAGCGTGCGGAAACAATGAAAATAGATTCTTGTTATATTGTTTTACAAACAATACCCAACTAAAGGTTCGCCTCCCAAAAAAAATTTTGTACTGATGATTTTCAGATATCTTCATCATTACTTTCTAGCCACTTTTAGTGCGAAAAATTCCGCTATTGCGCTTGAATAAAGAAGGAAAGTCGTCTAATACTATGTTATCCTACAAACATAAAAGCCAACTGAAGATTTTTTAATATTGTGAATTTATTTATTTCAGTTATTTCTGCAATCTATCTTACTTTTCCGCCAAATTTTTGCTCCCAGACGTTGAGATTATAATTTACAATACGTAAACACCTCAAAAAGTCTAGGGACACTTACTAATATCTTTTAAATATGAATTTGATGATTCGAATTTATAGAAATCATTCGGTTTTTGTTAGGATGTATTGTATATTATTATACATTATATATATTATATATATTATACATATATTATTATATAATGTATTCTCAAGAAAACAAAATAGCATTTGACTTCTCCAAAGCACCTATTATAAAAAAAAATTGAAATTTGAAAATGACGAAATTTGGTAAAACACAAAAAAAATCCTGAACTAATTTTTCGAAACGATATGGAAGCACTTATATTTTTCAGTACCCAGAAGGTCCACCTCTGTTATTAATGACACTTTGGCATCGTCGCGGCATGCTCAATATTAAATTGTCTATTACATTTTGGCCTAAGTCATTCCTAGCCCCCTGAACTGCTAATCGAAGCTCCTGTTCATGAAAGAAGACGTTTTGACGCAGGAGATTTCTTTTTAGGGTGTCCCACACATGCTCGATGGGATTCAGATCTGGGGAGCAGGATGACCACGGTAGAAGATCGATATCATCCTCTTCAAGAACGTTCAAGACAACTCTTGCACGATGAGGAGGGGCATTACCTTGTTGGAAGAGTGGATTTTGACCCATTGTTTGGAGATACGGTACGACTACAGGTAGAACTATTTCATTTGCGTAAGAATTTCCCGTGATGTTGTTCTGTATGAAAACGAGGTCAGTTCTTCCACCAAGGCGTATACCTCTCCAAAACATCACTGTTCCGCCTCCCTGTCTAACAACTTCTCGAGCATGCTGGAGACGGTTTTGCTTTCCAGGTTCTCTCCATATTCGAATTCTTCCCGAATCGGGATAATAACTAAATCTAGATTCATCACTGAAGAGAACTGTGGCCCACCTCTCTTGATCCCAGTTTACGTGTTCTTGGCACCAAGCTAAACGAGCAGCGCGATTTCCATGGGTCAGTTGTGGAACTCTTAAAGGACGTCTGGAGTGGAGTTGACCTTCGTGCAGTCGATTTCTCACAGTTTGGTCGGAAATTTGTACATTATGAACTCGTGATAGCTGTTGAGCTAATTGGGATGCTGTGGTAGTACGATCTCTTCTGGCTTGTAAAACCAAAAATCGGTCTTGGGCGACTGTAGTAATCCTGAAACGACCAGTATGGCGTTCTTCTACGCTACCTGTTTCATTGAAACGCGACCATAAACGGTTTATGACACTTGGGCTACTTCCCAGAACCCTGGATACTTCCCGTTGTGAGCTCCAAGCTTAGATCATGCCAACGGCTCGTAACATCTCTTCTCTAGTCAAATGTCTTTCCATGGTCGAATCACAAAACTTGAATCTTTTATTTGTGCTTACAATAGAAACAAAGTGCCAACTAACTGATTTCAAACACTGAATACATGAAATGATTATAAAGCAGGGTCGCATCTGCTGCATTTTTAGTTTTTTATAAAAAAAAACTGAAATCTGTTGCGGCACTCTACATAATTTGGTGAGAAATTGATGCAGGTGTTCATTTCTTAAAAAAAAATCATCCATATTGATCGTTTTGGATACGATATATCGATATTCAGAAGTGTTCCCTAGACTTTTTTGAGGTGTTTACTTCCGTTGAAATTCATTTAATAATGATAATGATGATCACAATTGCAAAATAGAACATTCAACTGAGTAATCAATATCGAGGTCATGCACGTGATCTGAGGGAAATAGTGTCATAAAAGAAGGAAAATCTATGTTCTAAGGGGTGAACTCTATTGTTTTTAACTCAGAAATCAATCTGATCTTTGCGACGCACATATATACCTTCTTCTATAGAATTGTGAATATGAATGTGAATATGATATTCCGAGTGGATGGATTTTCGATTTTTTAGTGAAAGAGGCTGATGTTGAAGCAATTAATGAGGTATTTGATATATACGAGGACAGAAAAACAATATTCCTCTGTATTGATATGAAAATTAATTATAGTACGTATTTGAAAAAACACCACTTTGCTTCTTAACTCAGAGACCAATCGGAAACAAATTTTTTCGAATACTTCTCTGCACTCTACACAAAAAAGGCATGTAAAATGTGAAAATATTTTTTGCCTAATCTGTTTTCTCCAATTAGTTTTTCTCAAAAATTGGCCTCGAAAAAGATGGAATCATTTTTCTCTACCTATAATTTATCACATAGCTGCCGTACTGAAACATCGAATTCGTACAGGGTGTACCAAATTCATTGGCCATGAATGGTTACTCCTAAACTAATAGAGATACGAGGATGCGATTTGGATGAAGTGGTGCTACTTTTTGATGAAACAATAAATGCTGTCACCAACACTTTCATAGCTCTCTTCGTTTTCGAGAAACAGGGTGAATTTCAAAAACTTCCGCTCGTATATCGGTTATCCTTAAACAGATATTTTTAAGGGGTACAGTTTTCAGGTTATAGAGTAGAAATGTAGTGTATTTAATAGAACGCCCTGTATATTCTCACGTAATCGATTTCTGTTGGTTAAAACCTTCCAAAGTATATATTAAATTTTATTTTTCTTGAAAGACGAAAATTCCATTTTGATGTCAGAAATAGGATTTTTTCTTTTTTAATTTTTTGGAAATGTGTCCATGAAAAACAATCGAATCAGGAAAGTGTTATGGATAATTCGCTTTCTCGAAGCGATAATTAACTTTACTTCGGAAATCAATCCATTAACACTTTCGATGATGAAAAATTCTTTTCCCAGAACAGTATAAGATCTTTATTAGCGGGGAATTTGTTCTGTAAATATGCTGCGAATATAGAAAGCGTGAATATTTAATGGTGAATAATATGGGATTATAGGGGTACTCTCCTAGGTGACAAAATAAAAAATAGATACATAAAAAAATCAATTCAATTGAAGTTTTTGACCATATTGATTAATTATACTGTGCTAGTTCAAAATTCTAACACGAGGGAGACATAGCTAGTAAACCTATATCGGGTGGTAACCACCGTTTTTGAAAGTTAGCTCTTGTTTAGGAGATATTCGCCTTTGAAGTTAGCTGATTTTAGAAGGGGTCGTCGCTTATAACTTCAGTATATTATATGCTTGTAATTCCAAAACCGTTCAGAATATCGCTTTACTGTCTTCGGCAAAGTTTTAGCTATTGTCATGGCCAACAACTTTTCTGAATATACCAACATAGAAAAACCTCATTCAAACACCGTTTCTTAACAAAATGTACAAAAAACTCCATTTCTTTGCCATTTTTTCGTTAATTTTCGTCTAAATAATAGAAAAATCAAGAGAATTTCGCTTTAAAATCCCAAAATAAGAAAAGAAAACACATTTCCTATAGTTAAATCAAAAAATTTAAACGCAGAATCATGATTTTAACTCAAATTTTTATTCCAATTCCAACAATTTTCAACCAATAAACATATAAATTCATGTTCATTCTTCTTCTTCTCCATCTTCATCTTGCAGTGAATTACAGCAAATGTTTCCTAATAGAGAATCAAGTTTTTTTCCACTATACCAGTGCTCAAGCCTAGCCGTCACCTGATGAAACCGTTCACCATGCTCATCTGATTCACATGGTGATTGTTCGGCAAACTTGTCTGCATGGTAATGTAAAAACTGAATTTTCAGAGACATTTTTACACCGATGTTACGGAAAGCAACGAGCATATTTTCAACGTGTATGCTCCAGTTTTCGTCACGATGAATTCCAAGTACATTTTCGATGACTCCTTTGACGCAATCCCAAGCAACGAGCTGCAAATTCGACAAACTGTTTTTAAATTGTTGGTCTCTCATCAAGCGTCGAATATCAGGTCCATTGAGTATGCCTGTAATAAAATAATTCGAAAAAATATGTGTTAAATATTGAATAAGTTAGGTTGATTGGTACGTATATAGTTTCACACAAACCTTCTTTTATTTTCATTCCACTCAATCTTGGGAAAATTCGCTTCAACTCATTGAATGCATTGCCTTCAGGATGTAGGGCCGTTTTCTCGACGCAATCTGAACCCTTGTCTCATAGGCCAGCTTTTATTGGCATATTGGTCGCCGGCATATCGAATATCCCATAAACATATAAAACACATGTTTTTCGTTTATCCCGTCTGCATTCCTCTCGAAAGAGTTATCACCTTCAAATCAGCACAAATCTTCCAACGATGGTCTTCATATTTCAACAAATCAAGGAGTTTTTTCAATGATTCGTAATTTTCTTTCGTTTTTGTGCTGATGGCAATCGGGACACTGTTTTTTGAGTTTGTGACATGAAGCAAAACCGCCTTTAGACTACCTTTGGACGAATCGATGCAAAAAGACGCCAGTCTTTTGGTTTATACTCATGATGCATTTTTAATACCAATTCCTTGGTATCAGTGCAGTACGCGAATGAATTGTCTTCGATGGATTTGAATAAAGCAGTGAACTATCTATGACAGCCGATTGCTCCATATACTTTCACATCAGGTGCTAAGACATTCTTTTTTTTCAATTCCTGAGTCAAAATAATGGACTGGCGCTGCGATAATTTCAATCGACGAATAATTTTATACAGATCTTTTTGAGAAAATTCGGCATGATTACTTTGTGGAGATACATTTGATGGTACATAAACCGATGCAGACGTTTCGCCAGTAGTATCAAAAGCAGATGGAATGTTCTCTTCTGTCGGACTGGGTCTCTTAGGTATTGGAATGGATTCCGAATGTGGTAACGGCAACTGAACAAACCGAGTTCAACTTTACGTTTTTTAGCTCTGTTTAATCCGACAATTTCATTAGCACAAGCAAACCAGTCATCTGGATTATGTTCTTGAGGATTTGTCCAAATTACTGGAATGCCAAAATGCATAGATTGGAATTCACCTGTAATGAATTGATATAATTTTAAAATAAATGATAAATAATTTCATTTTACCTCTTTTCCATCCACTCAATCTTATGACACAACCAGTACAAACGATTTTTGTTGCCCAGTTCACATCTTTGATTACAGTTTGGTTGAAATATTGTGTGTACGATTCAGCAATTTCTTCAGAAATTGAACGCTTGCTTGTCATTATAGTAAACTTTCCACAAATGTAGAAAAATTTATTAAATTTACTGCACGAATTCATTTTGATATTTTTACCAAATATATAACTTGTGTAAACAAAGAAACTTCAACAAGAAATGTCAAATTAAGAAATATCAGAACTAAGGCTATGAAAAATGGTACACAAATACATAGCAAAATACGTAGTAACATCAGTGACAATACTAATAAATACGTATTAACAGTGACATATGTGAGAAATTTGAGTTAAAATCATGATTGTGTGTTTAAATTTTTTGATTTAACTATAGGAAATGTGTTTTCTTTCCTTATTTTAAGATTTTAAAGCGAAAGTCCCTTGATTTTTCTATTATTTAGACGAAAATTAACGAAAAAATGGCAAAGAAGTGGAGTTTTTTGGACATTTTCTTAAGAAACGGTGTTTGAATGAGGTTTTTTATGTTGGTATATTCAGAAAAGTTGTTGGCCATGACAATAGCTAAAACTATGCCGAAGATAGTAAAGCGATATTCCGAACGGTTTGGGAATTACAAGTATATAATGTACTGAAGTCATAAGCGACGAACCCTACTAAAATCAGTTAACTTCAAAGGCGAATATCTCCTAAACAAGAGCAAACTTTCAAAAACGGTGGTTACCAATGGATTCAGCGTACCCGATATAGGTTTACTAGGTATGTCTCCCGCGTGTTAGAATTTTGAAGTGTCATTTTCACGCACTGTGTTATCATCTTCAGGCTAAGGCAATGGATTATCCCATATAGCCCTAGTGTCCTTTTAAGAGGACTGAGGTTGTCAACCTAACTCGTTTCGGATGAAGTACTCGATTCTAGATGGCGCCACCTGTATAGCATAACAAGTGATCTATTCAAACGAGTTAAGACGCCCAACCGTTGCTGACGTTTAATTTACTTGTGATTAGCCAGTGTTGAAGTGAAGTTTAATTATATCGATCGAGATGTCCAAGAGTGGTAAGTAAATTCTTTCATTATTGTAGAGTATAATTTCATTCCATCTGATATTTGAGTTCAACAGAGTCCGCCGAATATTTCCATCGGCATAACCTCACATTCTTTTCATACTCCGCTAAATACGAGACAATACAAAAGCTGTCCTTTTAAAAGGACAGTAGGTTCATGGACTACCGTCGATTCAATTGGAATATTTTTGTTTCAGGTACAAAGATGGTCGTTTTAGACCTTTAACGTTAGCTGAAATAATGGCAGAGATCGAACAAATTGAGAATGAGGTTCCAGAAGGAATAGCAATTTTTCCTCCTGAGAATGCAATACAGATGAAGACTCCGAGATGAAAACACCGTCTCACTGGACAATTGACCGGGAACTCAACTCAGAGCTTCTGCTGAAGTACGGATGCAAACTGGATAGCGACGATGATAAACCTCTCTCAGAGTTTGTAGAACGAAGATCAAAACTACTAAAAACTTTGGATTGCAAAGAAAGTGATTTGGACTTGGAAAAGTCGCCTCTTCCGCAATGGACACCAATGTCATCGGCGGATAACAATCTTTCACCAGCTGCTACGTTCCCATTATTCTTCGATGAGGTGATCGATCTTATTCTTCAATTCTCGAACATCTTCACCTAGCAGAAGAATCGTGCCGGGGATATCACAAGAAATTAGCTACTTTGTTTTATTGGACTTCTATTTCTTAGTGGATATGTACCTCTTCCACGGAAAAAGATGTTCTGGCAAAATAGGGACGATACCAACAATAAAATGGTATGTGAAGCTACATCGCGTGATAGATTCCAGCATATAATGAACAACATTCATTGCAATGATAATACAAACCTGGATTTGAAGGACAAATATACGAAAATGCGACCACTTTTTGACATTCTGAATTCAAAATTTTTTGAGCATGCCCATATCGAAGAAAATCATAGTATAGACGAGTCAATGATACCATATTTTGGACGTCAGGGTGGAAAGCAATTCATAGGTGGAAAACCTATCAGATGGGAATATAAGTTGTGGGTTGGTGCTGTCCGACTAGGTTATATAGTTCATTTTGACTCATACTAAGGTTCTTCAAGTACGTTGCCAGATAAGTACAAACATATGGGTCTTGGCGCATCAGTAGTTTTACAATATGCAGATATATTGAAAAATATGCCCTTTGATATCCTTTGAAGGATTCCATTTATACTTTGACAATTAGTTCACCTCACTTTCGTTGCTCAAAGAATTGAAATTGAGGAAGCTACTGGAACGCTGAGGGAGAACCGAATCCCCTCATCACCCCTATTTGAATCAAGTGTACTAAAAAAAAGATCGAGGTTATTTTGACCATACTTTGGCGGATGACGAAATCATCATCACCAAATGGAATGACAGCAATGTTGTGAATAAAGCATCAAATGTTTCAACAGTGTTTCCGGTAAATAGAGTAAAGAGGTTTTCCCAATCTGAGAAGAAATATATTTATATAGATCAACCAGGCTTTATAAAACCTTACAATAAAAATATGGGAGGGGTGGACCGTGGCGATCAAAATCTCGGTGACACTAGAGTTAGCATAGGCGAAAAAAATTGTATTTTCCTTTATTTGCTCATTGCATTAACATGGCTGTGCAAAACTCTTGACGCTTACATAAGGACAATGGCGGAAAACTGGACCAACTAGAATTCAGAAGATCTATAGCAACTGAACTATCAGAATCTAACTAAGAGGATGAAAAAGAGAGGACCTTTCAGCTCCTAGAAATTTACACGAGATTTCACGTTATGACAGACTGGATCATCTCATTGTTTATAATAATAATCAGCGACGATGTGCAGTATGCCATAAAAAAAGCAAATTTTCTCTGCCAAAAATGTGATGTTGGCTTGAATCCAAAAGATTGTTTTGTTTCTTATCATACTATTTAATGTTTAGATGTTCTTTTGATGAAAATAAAGACTTTGTTTGAAATCAATTGATAATTTTATATGAGTATGCTATAGTACTAGTGTCTTTTTAAAAGGAAGCATAGTTTCGACCAATAGCAACACTCGAAAATTCAAGAAAATGGTGGATTATACTTTATAGTCCCCCTTTCAACCCCAATCCACGAAAAAAGTTCCATTTATAGAAAACGATAGTTTTAGGGTTATATGGGTTAAAGAATATTGTAATTTTTTCTTGCTTGGCAGTTTTTAAAGACTAGTTCAATTCAGACTGATATTCAGCAGTTACATTAGATATTTGTCTCTTAAAACTAAGACTTCGTTCCATAGGCGGATCAAATCATAAAGCTCATGTGCCATTCTTGAACGTTCACTAAGGTTTTTCAAATTAAATGTCACGTTTGCCAGAAACAGAGTGTTATGAATGTTATAAAAATCAAAGATGCTCTTTTCTCTGTTGGGTCATGTTCAAGAATAACCGAGATACGAGGGGTACTTGAAAATTGAAGACTTTGAATCACCCTGTTTCTCAAAAACGAAGGTGTTTATGAAAGTTTTGCTGACAACATCTATTGTTTCATCAAAAAGTAGCACCACTCAATGGAAGTCAATTTCTTTCATCTCTATTAGTTCAGAAATTACCATTTAAGGACAACGTGCTTCGGATATTTTGTATATGTATACGTTATTATTGACGTCATTCTTAAATAACCGATATTGCGAAAATGATGAATGATCTTATAGCAAAGGCACAATCTTCCTTCTACGCACAATTGGCCCACCCTGTAAACTAGTTGTATGTAAATCTATTCTCAAAGTTGAAAGAACTTTGTAGAAACGTGTAATTCAATTTTAATCCTAAGAAAATAGTTATTGATTTGAGATCGCCATAAATTCTACCCTTAACGAAATATCTCTGAATAGTTTCAGATTTCACCTCACTCAATCTTGGTGGAGAAAAATTGAAACTCTCGGCCGCGGTTAGATCTAGCACACTGATTGATTAATTAAATGTTTCGGAGTGTCAAATTTCTTAAAATATAGTAGGAAACTTTCCAGCTTCCGCAAGAAGTCTTTATCAACTTATTTTAATCATCAAAGATTTGTCAGAAACCGAATATTGTTGTCATATCCGCTTTATACTCGACCACCACCTTGAAACGAATGAGGACATAAGGATGTTGGTTTTATTGCATTCGAAACAATAAACAAAAACAAATGTTAATGAATAATTGGGTCTTTACTTTCAAAAATATTCTCTTTTATAATTTAACTCAAAAATCGTTAGACAAAAAAAAATTCCGCACGTGGTTCGATTCTACGCTAACAAGTGTCTGTAGAATATCAAAACTATTGTTACATTACTTCAAAAACAGTTGGGATATTGCTGTTGATAGAAATTTTCAAAATTTCTTAATAACTCGATAACCAAAAAAGCTACCTTCAATCTGTTTGCAGTACAGAATTCCTCTCGCAAAAAGAACATGGGGAAGGAGGGTCATTTTGCCCTACTCACAACACTTCACATAGCCGCAGTATTGAAAGGTTGAAATCTGACCACAAGAAATCCATACAAAACATTTGTAAGATTATATTGCTGTGTTACGCTCCCTTTTTGTCATTTCAGCTTATTTTTGGGCAGCCACTGAAGTGTTTCTTAATGCAAATCAAATAAATTGGCTGTCCAATTTCGAAAATTTTTATATTTTTGTATTCGAATATGTCACTCTTGAATAATCGAGAAACATATCACCCTGTATACCTTACAAAAGTTTGTTCTGTTCAGTAATGTAAATTTTAGTAGTGACTCTTGTCACTACTCTTCATCTATTTGAACGAATGAAAAAGTGAGTAATATAAAATTGGAGAACTACATGGACCATGGAACAACGCCAAATTTTGATGTCCGTCAAAATACGACCTGAAGTAACCACAGTATGTGAAAAAAAGGATAGCATTCCTACTGCGAGGAAATAGAGTGTGTATCGGAGGCAAACCGACAGACATCCAAAGTCTTGATACATCGGAAGGAGTAAAAACACAGACGAAGGATGAAACACTGGGGCACCTGGTGGAAGTCCACTTCTCGGGTTTCCTCATCGACAACACTGCAATCCAGAAATCCAATGGGCATGCTGACAAAGCAAACTGGAACACAGCCTCAATGGTAGTTACAGTAAAAAAGGTTCGATGAGCAGTAACTACCCTTCTACCATATAAAGCACCAGGAGCAGATGGTATATACCCTGCACACTTAATAAAAGGTATGGACCAAATTGTTATGCACTTAATCCACATCTTCAGATCCTGCCTAGCTTTGGGAAACATTCCGGACGCCTGGAAAAGGGTTCGGGTTGACCGATCGTATACAAAATCGCCAAAGATTTTAGACCAATCAGTCTTACCTCCTTCCTACTGAAGACTATGGAGAGACTGGTAGAAAGATATCTCAGGGAGAACACCCTAGTGGAGCACCCCCTAAATATCACTCAACATGCCTACGAGCAAGGTAGATCAGTCGATTCAGCATTACACTCCGTAGTAGGGTATATCGACAAAGGACTGGAAAAACGCGAAGTTACTCTACGAATATTCCAAGAAATAGAGAGAGCTTTCGACAATACACTATACAAATCAATAGATAAAGTAGATAGGAAAGTGAACAAAACTATAGCAAGGTGGATTTGACGTATGCTGTAGACCAGACGCATCGAGGCTCAGCACGGCGAGTCGACCGTCCGGGGGACCACCAGCAGGGGATGTCCACAGGAGCGTGTTCTATCTCCTCTTCTTTGGAGCCTCGTGCTGGATGGGCCACTGGTGGCCCTTGCCGAAGCTGGGCACTTTGCGGTGGGTTATGCCGACGACCTCGTCCTCCTTGTTCGTGGGAAAAACCTCAGCACCATATGTGAAATTGCGCAGAACGCTCTGCGGATGACTGAACAATGGTGCAGAGAGAACGACTTGTCTGTACATCCTTACAAAACAGACATGATTATATTCACTCGAAAAAGGGAACTACCGCCCTTCAAGGCACCCATTCTTTTCAACGAGGACCTAACACTAGTAAACAACTGAAATACCTAGGTGTGATGCTTAATACAAAACTGAATTGAGACAATCACATCGAAAGACAGGCGCGAAGAGCCCAAAACACACTCTGGGCGTGCCGGAGACTATTCGGCCCCAGATGGGGACTTAAACCAAAGATAATATACTGGCTATACACAACAGTGATAAGACCGCTCCTGACCTATGCCGCCATCGTATGGTGGCCTGCACTGGAAAAAGGGATAGAACGGAATAAAATCAACAAGATCCAAAGGCAAGCATGTCTGGCAGTCACACCCACGGCCTCCATGGAGTGTCTTCTGGACATTCCTCCACTACACATAGTGGTGTAGGAGGTGGCCATGAGGGCTTCTTTGAGACTGATAGAGGGAGGTATGTGGAGGGACAGAAATCCAATCTCTGGACACTCCACATCCCTGAACAGAATCATAGAACTCCGACCTGACCTTCTCACAAGAGGAGATCAAACAAGAGCCACCTACTACTTTGACGAACCCTATAAAGTAGTTATTCCACCAAAAGAAATTTGAATCACACCCCACGCCTTACTCACCCCACAGGGCCCCACCTGGTTTACGGATGGGTCCAAAATCGGGACGGGTACAGGCATTTGCGCTGGGAGACAACGTCACCGTAACACACGCAGAAATATTTGTTATTCTCCGGTGCGTACAGGAAAACCTACATAGGAACTATAGAGACGCATACATCAGATATCTTAAAGATACGAAGGTTACATCCAAACTGGTTGACGAATGCAGAACAGTACTTCGACAACTCAGTGCTACTAACAGAGTCACTTTGATTTGGCGCCCAGCACATCAGGGCATCAAAGAAAACGAGATAGCAGACAGCCTCGTTGAAAAGGCAACAACTGTCAGGTCGATGGGACCAGAACCAATTCTGACCATCCCATGGACCCATGTGCTCTCTTTCTTTCAAAACTGGACCACCACCGAGGCCCAAAACTACTGGGCAGGCATCTCGGGACTGAGACAGTCAAAAAGGCTCATAAAAGGGCCGCAATCAAAGAAGAGGGTACATGAACTACTGTCCCTCGAAAAAAAATCTCTTGGGATGATTATGGGACACCAACTCAACAAACATCTACACGTCATGAAACTATCGGAAACCACACAATGTCGTGGTTGCCTAGAAAATGACAAAACAACGGAACACATACTCTTCGAATGTCCCGCTCAAAAGGAAGCCAGACTGAACACATTGGGCACTGAGATGATGATCCAGGAGGCCCCCTACAACAGTCTTGCAAGCTTCATCAGGAAGTTTTTGCAAGACAAATAACAACTCAACAAAACACGGCAAGCACAATGGACCAAACGGCCTGAGTGCTGCCCATATGGGCACCGTGCAGGAAGAAACACACTAAGCCTTCTATGATTGCCCCTAGAGTGTAACCTCAGGAGATTCAGATGAAACGGGCGATCCATTCATAATCTATTAAAAGGTTCAAGAGAACATGGAGAAAAAGTCATTAATACATCAGTATACAGATATTTAATTGGAAGTAGGATGGCAGCAATCTAAAAGAAAAGATTGAAAACTAGTGGCCATAAGAATGCAAATCTATTTCAAATGATAAAAAGAAATGATTTACACTTATTTATTATATTTGTAATGCGTTTTGGCAACACTCCGTCTCTATTAGACTAATACAAAATGAAAACTAAAATAAGATACGAAAATTTATATATTGCTACCGGGATGGGATCACACACACGATGGAAACACTGATGGTTAACACAAACACTCTTTGTAAACGTAGAATTAAAATGAAATAAAAAAACACGTGGTTCGTTGGTAAACAACGGCGGTTTGGCAATATGGCGTGGGTACGGAAAGCTGGCTCGTGGCAACGCGTGTTGCAGCCGGTTTTCTGAGACAGTGTGTCGTTGAAGAGAAAATGAGGGAGTCTCCGAAATGCACGGATATTCAAACCCTCGGTCCAGGTAGGCCCAGGATATGTTCTGTGCCTAGCCTGGTCGAAGGGTCTACTAGACGATCTATTATTAGGGAAGCGTGGTTAACACGGTAACACGCTTATTCGGAGGGGCCTAGAGCGATCTAAGGTGAGATACCGTAGTGGAAACGGTAACAATATGATCTACAACATTGTATTAAAAGTGAGTAAAACTACCTAAGCAAGTATACAAAACTATTATCTAAACTGGATACAAATTAAGTAAAGCGAAATTATTGTAAAACTCTACCTGTTGACACAATAATATATTGGTAAATTTATATTTTTAGATTCCGAGGGGTTTCCTAAGATGAATATCAAGTCCGAATATAAAATCAGGTCGTCTGTAGTTGTTTGTTTGTTTTTCCTTTAACGTGCTCTTTTTCTGGCTTTCGGCTAATGACACGCCGGAGAATTCTGTCACCTCACTAACCCGGGAATTTTGCCAAACCCCTCTCGTGGCGAGGGAAGGGATCTTCAATGTCCAACACATCTTTGTTAGACAGAACCGACGACTTTGCATCCCTCTGAAAGATGGACACTGAAGCGATTCCCAGAATTCGACAAATCGCACCGACTTTGTGGGGATTGAACCCAGGTAACTCTGCGCAGGAGACGAGCATCATATCCTCTACGCCACCGATCCAGCTGTCTGTAGTTTCAATTTCAGTGTCAGCGAAAATTGTTTGTGATTCAGAAATGGAAAAAATGGAACTGGCGTTATTATGGATCGCACACCGCAACCAAAAAAGACTGCCCCTGAGTGGTCCAATTATCTGGGAGAAGACAAATCGTTTTTACATACATATGAATATTCCGATTTTGGTGTTAAATTATACTTGGTTTCCGTGTGCCTGATATGATTTATCTATTATTTGTAATAGTACATATTACTTATCAGATGAATCAATCAGCAAATCGCACTTATGTTTTCCGTGAGAATGTAACTAAAGTACAAACGAACTTATTATTTCGATTTTGTTATGTTAGAATTTATTTTCGATTAATTACATGCTATATAGATATCGTAGAATAAGATATCAATTTCTCGATAGATAGAACTTGTTAAAATAATGCTTCAACTTAATCTAACATTTTTCCTTTAACTCAGACCTGTTGAGATATTCACTCCTGAAGTTGAACAAAAATTATTTTCAAACAATAAAATCTGTTTTGTTTAACGAATATCTAATAAATTTGGAAATTTGAATAATACTTGAAATTCCACAATACAGCATTCTTCGTTATCACACTTATTCCACTATTATTTGGAAGAAAGTGAAATGTTCTGAGATTTGCTTGAACTTTTGAATTCTTTCATTATTTTCAAACAAAAAGATATTTTTGTTAGATATTGATAAAATGAACTGGTTACAAGAGCGTAAGTAATAGTATATTGTGGCACACTGTTCTAAATTTCACCTACAAGTTCCATCCTTCTTGTAAAGGCTATACGCTGTGTGGATGAGAGCTTAATAAGTTCTAGTTCGTTAGATCTAAGTTCTGCAAGCCTGATTATGTTCCGAGCTGGGCATTCGCACATTACGTGCTCTATTGGTTCTTTCTCCTCCACATAGGCTGCATGAAGAGTCGTCGATCAACTCTAACTTATTAAGGTGTTTTCTGAGGCGACAGTTCCCCGTTAATATGGCAATTAGAACTATCAGGTCTAGCCTGGAGAGATTAAGCCAAGCTTTGGCTCTTGTAGTGGAAGATTCACTGATTTGCCATCAGTGTTTGAGATCTGTGAGGTTCAGCCAGTGCCTGATAGTACAGGCCTTCAGGTCCAATCCATATTCTATCTTTGCAGGAGTATTCCAAGCCGGGTATTCGGTCCGTTGAATCCCAAAGCTGTTTTTCGAGCTTTCAATGAGTCCTTTTTTTATTCCCTTCAATATATGACTGGCCTAGAACCCACATCACATAGAGTCAATTTATTTTTCCTAGTTTGGCGAGGGTTGAACTACATTCCTGTAGAATAAGTGACATGCAGTTTTCGGTTGCCAAATCCTTTAGTGCAGCTTGGCTATCGTTGATGATTTCTATTGACCTTCTTAATCCCCCCGGAAGCAGGAGATTAGCACTATGATCAATGGCAAATATTTCTGCTATAAAAACAGTCGCAAGCCCACCAAGGCAAGAGACTGTTCCTCTCGACCATATACAGCTTCAACACCTTGGGCAGTTTTGGAGTCGTATGTGAACCAACAAGGACCCTCAAGTAGAAGGTCCTTGGAGCTGACCCACTCCCATCTGCTAGGAATTATGATCTGATCCATGTTGGTTTTGGGTATTGCTATATCAGAATTCATACTTAGCATCTTGTTGTCCTCAGTTTCAGATTGTTAAGCGTCTAGCACGAAGGACAGCATATTTCTCCTATTTCGGAAAAGATGATCGAATCTGTAGGTAGCTATTCTACCTGCTCATATTATTACCAGGTGAAGAGGTGCAAGGCCCAGTATCATTTTCATGTCTGCAGTAGGTGTAGAACGAAATGCTCTAGTGATCATCAGGCCATACTCTGCAACTAAGAGAGCTTGAGTTGGCATTGCTTTTAAAGGTTCCAGTTCCACCAAGCAATTAAGTCATATGTTTGGTCATCTCCGTGGTACAGTGGAGAGAAGTCCTGCTGTGACACGGCAGGTCGCTGGTTCGATGCCGGCAAAAGCCTGGCTGTTGTGTTTGTCCTTTATCTAGTCACAAATTAATTGCTCTGTTGGAAAAAGTCGTATAGGACAAATCCATGGCCTATAAGGTCAAGGAAGGACGGGCGTGGAAAGTATGCCTGCGTACCTCCCTCCTTTAGACAATAAAAATCGTATGTAACACATGTTCTCACCACTATCGCATATAGCCAATATAGTTAATTCAGGATAAGACCCCATATATTTCCACAGGTCAATTGTCGTGACCATAAGGAATGTCTAGCCTTGTGTATTATGGTTTACAGGTGCGAATTCCACACAAGCATACTATCCAAGGTTCCCCCATGTATTTTGCTTCTTTTGCAACCGAAATAAACACTCCATTCAGGATCGGGGGGATACGAATAACCCTAGTGAATGGTTTTGTGGGGGTGTAAGTTTTTCACCCTCATAACCCCCTACTTGTAGTCTGTCGAAGGCGTCGTCGTCATTTCCGCATTCAAGGGTGACTATATCGTCAGGGTAAGCTTATACATTGCCAGAAGGTCATCAACTAATAGGAATCACAACAAAGGCGATACTACTCCTCCGTGAGATAGCCCCTACCAGCCAAAACTGAGTACTTCCCCTTTCAGAGAAGTGTTGATCACTCTGGAGTATAGTATGTTGCTTTTTAATTCCGCAACAATACTTGGTACTCCTCTGGATCTGACAGCCCAACAAAATGAACAAATGGGTACCGCATTAAATGTACCCAAGAAGACTGCAGCGGCAGTTTCCTTACGGTCCAGAGTCTAAGTGATCCTTTCGACTAGTGTTGCCAATGTCAAGTTTGAATGATGGCAAGACGTTTTTTATCGGCCCATAGATGTCGACTATATGAATCTGTAACATCTTCCGAAAGCCTGTCTCACCCAACTAGAGCATTATTATCCTCATGTTGATTTCAAAACCAATTTTTTACACATGATAAGAGTGATATCATTGTTCCCTTTTAATTTTCACATGAATTGAATTGGGATGATAAGCTTTGTAGATTATGTAAAACAATACAAGGATTTTGTGATTTAATCAGATTTTTGAAAATTTCATCTCCTTCAAAATCATAGAAGAAATAAGAGTTAGGGTTGGTCCAACTTTTTTGGATATGGTGTCTTGTGGATTCAATTTTTATTCAAAGTCACAAACCCGCTAGCTCTGAAACATTGAAGACCGAAATTAGATGATTTACTTATTAAATATCAACTGTGTACAAAACAGTTATTGAAAATTTCACCAAAAGAGCAAAGGCGTGGATGCTATTTAAAATGTTACAAAGTTTTCGCTTCGAAATTGCATTGAAATTCAACCAAATATATTTTTTGATGAATTGTTATTATTCATATTGCATCACGAGTTCATAAATACAAATTTTATCCTTGATGCAGTTTGTACTTATTTTGATGTAAATTATTGCAGCATTTTCACAGGAAATGCGGTTTGATAGTTTTATGGTACCAACAAGTTATCGTGTATTGAATATTTCCTGGAAAACTTGCATAATGTTGAATTTTATAAAGCTTATCCCAAACTGATTTAGCTAGTCTCTAGTTTATTAACGTTCTTCGATATTTACTTGAATCAAAAACTAGATTAAAACAATTACACGGAGCACCCCTCGAAAACGTTCAAACACACACATTCCTCGGTCTCACCTTTGACAGTAAACTCACGTGGAAAAAACATATTACAAACCTTAAAGCCGACTGCATAAAACGATTGAACATGATTAAAGTTGCCGCAAACAACAACTGGGGAGCTGATGAAGCAATGCTTCTAACGATGTACCGTACGCTCATTAGGTCCTATATTATGGAGCTATTATATACTCCTCTGCGAGTAAAACGTTACTTAGAAGCCTGAATACCATACAAAACACAGCACTCAGACTAGCAACAGGAGCCTACAGAACAAGTCCTTCAAATAGTCTTTGTCGAGAAACAAGTGAAATGCCACTGTCACAAAGGCGACAATCCCTACTACTAGCATATGCAGCAAGAATAAGCGCAGACGACAAAAATCCAGTACGAGAAACACTTTATCTTGAAGGATATAGTGCACTATATGAACGTGAGCCAAAACTGAAAGCCCCTATATATTATACAATAAAACACTCTCCGTTAGGAATAAATTTTCCACAAACAATTAAATATAAACTTAGATCGAACGCCCCATGGACTATGAAAAACCCTCATTGTGACTACTCAATTATTGCCAACAAGAAATCAGAAATCAATCCAATCTTAGTCCAACAGCTCTTCCGCCAGAAAATGACGCAAACTCAGCACGACCAGATAATATATACTGACGCCTCGAAGACAACAAATGGTGTGGGATGTGCCTTTGTCGCACCGAACCATACTGGCAAATACAAACTTTCACCAATTAGCAGTATATTCACTGGGGAGCTCATAGCTATAATGCAAGCTTTCAAATACATCGAAGGATCACACTCAAAAACCACAATAATTTGCACAGATTCATTTACTGCAATGAAAGCCATAGAAGATTTAACATCCACAAATCCTATCGTCACTGAAATACATAATTTGAACAACTCGATCCGAAGACAAAATAAATCCGTGATCTTAACCTGGGTACCATCTCATTGTGGAATTCTAGGCAATGAAACAGCCGATCGTGAAGCAAAGAGTGCGATCCAGGACGGCGATGAAATCAACACCCTTATGAACTACGATATATCCAACCAATATAAGCTGAAAGTAAGATCAGAATGGAACAGGATATGGCACCAACAGGACTCGAAATTGAAACACATAGAACCCTCAGTACGAGAATATCAACGTATCGATATCAAACGACAGGACCTTGTCCACTTGAGGAGACTTAGAATCGGTCACATCGCAGCAACACATGGTTACATTTTGAAGCAAGAAGAAATGCCATGGTGCAATACCTACAATTGTCAAATCTCGGTGGAGCACATCATCAAACTATGTACGAACAGCAGAGGCTTTATCATAACGTCTGTAGCAAGTTGGAAGACGCCCTCAGCATGAATCAGGCACATTTCTCGAAAACACTCGCTTTCATGAAAGACATTAAAGTTCAAATTTAATAAGTACTACTCATATTTCAATAGTCCACAAATGAAATGTACAGAATTATTTTATATACTCATGGTAAATTGTAATACATACTGTAATGACCAATAACGCTAATGACCTAGGTGTCGAAGCGTGAACAAATAAAAAAAACTAGATTGTATATCTATGAGGATGTTTCAAAATGACAGAAAAAATTGACCCTAACTTTAAAGGACACCCTGTAAATTCTTTATTTAAGTTTTTGGGATTCAAATTCTTTCCTCATTACTTTTTAATAGAAAATATTTTTATAAATAAATGAGAAAATTAATATTTTATGTTTCCATCAATTTAACCTTGACTCAAAAAACAAAAACTAAACATTTCTGACAACCAGAACTATATACGGCTCTTATTATATTTGATAATTTTGTTGAAATGCAGAAGAATATGTGGACATTATTCTCATTCACGGCGAGTGCTAAAAACGTACTGTACGTAAAGACCAATGAAATGAAATTTCCGACACATAGATCATTACATTCGTACCCTACACGCAGGAGACGATCTCCTTGTTTTATACTGCCGATTGACTAAGTGCCAGAGAGGTTTCGAATTTATTTCCATAAAATTTTTCAACAGATTGCCTCTATCCGTGCGCACTCTACCTTTGCTAGATTTCAAGAAGGTAGTGAGGAATATCCTGTGTAAACGTGCCTATTATAGTGTGAGTGAATTTCTTGACGATGATCTCACGCTTCTCACTCCATGATTTTCATATTGTATTGTATTGTTGGCCTCAATACATGATCGTCATATTGTATTTTTATATTGTATTGTTTATGTGTATATATATCTCAATTTTATTTTAATATTCTGATTGTATTTGAGTGTAAGATGACAACTGTAAACACTTATATTCTGTATTTAGCAGGAACAAAATGTATTGCCATAGGGTTTGTGGATCATTAGACTGGTTTTCAGTTAAATGCAACTTTAAAGCATTGATTTCATTAAACATATCTATACCGTCAATATCTGCGTCACTACTTGAACTATCTTTTAGCTTCACATTCAAATCTTTACAATGTTTCATTAAATCATCTTTGGAGTAACTAAACAAGTTATTATTGGTGAAAAGCCAAAACGTCGGTAAAAGTTTCCAACTCATCGAATCTACGTTTTAAAGAAGTTAAGGTTTGGTCCAGGATCCTAAAAAACATCTACCTTGTATTTTGTTTTAGGGTCTAGTAAGACTTCATAACTCTGTTCATACTGAAATTGAGTTGGTTTTCTTCGTGGACGAACGGTATCTATAGGCGGAAAATCTGCATCTACATTAAGTTCCCGAGCCACAGTGGTAGCTTTTTCTAACACCCTTTCGAAATGCTCATCTGTGCGATATTCGGTGAATTTATGAATCAATTTATTTAACAAATTTATGCAGATTTGAGTATTTATTGTGGGTTTTGCATCATTTTGCTAATAGCATTAATTTCGTTTAAAATATCAAACCAAATTACAACTAAGCAAATAAATCTATAATTTTGAATATTCAAAGCAAACGAATGTGCTTTGTGAGTTGTTGTACAATCCCATTCCGACGAATTGTTATCTGATATTTCAAGTAAAGCGTCAAATATTTTTTCGAGGTGATACCGTAAAGGTTTGACTGCATCGATTCTGCTAGACCATCGCGTGGCACTTAATGCCTTTAGTTTTAAATCAGGTAAATGCTTGCAAATTATGGACCACCTTTTGGTAGAAGACGAAAAGAAAACGTAAATTTCTTGAATTAAGTTGAAAAGTTGACCGTGTCGTGCGTTATATTTGCCGCATCGTTAACGACCAAATTGAGACTATGCGCCGAGCATTGAACGTAAAATGCACGATTATTAATTTCCAATATTTTTTTGTAATCCATTGTGTTTTCCACGCATATTAGAACCATTGTCATGACCTTGGCCACGTAAGTTTTTAATATCAAGGTTTAATTGCGAAAATAAATCTAAAACAAAATTTAATAGTCCTTCACCTGTGGAGCTGGTTATCGGACAGATGCCAATAAAACTTTTGCATATTGTAAAATTTTTAGTTTCACTGTTTAAAACAACATACCTTAGTATAACTGTAATTTGTTCTGTGTGACTTAAATCTGGTGTGCAATCTAATATGATAGAGAAATATTTTGATTCTCTGACTTTGTTCAGGATATAATTTTTTATGGTCGTGCCGAGTAAATCAATGATTTCATTCTGAATCTGATCTCCTAAATAGTGAGTTATGCGAGTTGAATCGAATTTCGAGGCTTGAATTCTGTGAATATGTTCCCGCATAACTAAATCAAAGGATGCTATCATTTCTATTGCTTTGAGAAAATTACCATTATCATGCTCATATAATATTTTGGACGAGCCCTAAACGCCAGACATTGATGAGATAAAAATTTTATAACAGCTATGATCCTTTCCAATACATCTCACCATTGTTTTTTTTTCAGATTCTAATAGTCTCAGTTGCAGTTGATTTACAGTAGTTTTATTTTTTAACATATGATTTAGTTGGACCCAACATTTTAATTTTTCGCTATGGGAAATGCTTGTTTCGTGTCGTTTTAAGGTAGATGACAGATGTTGCCAATCGGAAAAACCGCTTGAGCTGACAGACTACTTACAGTTTTACTGAATATTTTACAACAAAACAATAGACTGAATCTTTTGACGTAGAGTAAACAAGCCATTCTCTGTTAATTCTCTTCTCTGAAGGACTAACATTTTTCTCTTCAGATACCTCCATAACTTCTAGATTTAAAGCTGCGCTTGTTGAAGCTACATCTACGTCAACATTCTCTTGACATTCAGAGTCCCTATTTTCTGGTTTGCTAAAAAATTTCTCAAGAGATCCCGCTAGTTTCTTTTTCTCTGTATCTTTTTCTCGTTTTTGCCGTCGAAATTGAGCTCCTGAAATTTTTTCCTTTTTGCGGTTCCTGGAATTTTTTGAAAAGTTTAGTATATGGTTGTACAAAGTAACTTAAATCCCAAGGGGTCGATCATTCCACCCATTATTGCGAACAACCTTTACTAGGGGTCAACACTGAAATCGCGAAAAAAAATCAGCTTTTCCATACATTTTGTATGGAATAGTTATTTTTTTTGGCGATTTCACCCTTGACCCTATAGTAAAAGTTGTTCGTATTTATGTGTAGAATGACTCCCTTTCGGGATTTAAGTTACTTTTGTTACACCCTGTATAGGTATAATTTTAATATTTTTTTATAAATATTCACTCTTAAGTTGTATAACAGAAAAAATACCCTTTAAATCACAATAATAATCACAATACTACTGCGAAAAAAATGTTCATACCTACTGCACACAAATGTAATGGAATAACTAATTTTTTTCGCGACTTCAGAGTTGACCCCATAGTAAAAGTTGTTCGTATTGATTAGATGGAATGTCCCCTTTCGTTACTTAAGTTACTTTTGTTACACTCTGTATTAATTTTAATACATTTTTTAATAAATCTTTACTTTAAGTTTTTTCAGTAAAATAACCTTTGAATTTTACATGAATACCTGCTGTTTATATGAATGCTCCCATATGCTGATTAATTAAACAAAGACACTTACCATAATTATGATTTTTGCGCCGACGGATAATATAAATAATTTTCTAAATTATTTTTATAGTCACACTTCGCACAAAAATATACAGAATATTATTAATTTTAAGTACCCTGGACCGTTTCCGGATCTCACATTAGGGCTATAACCAAATAATTGAAGTTTGTTGTTCACTCACATCACTTTCGCATTTGTGTTAAATAAATAAAAACAAAGAAATGAGTATATAGTTTTAAGGGGATTTCCCCTGATATCTGTGGGATTTCCCTATTCCGCATAGAGCACGATACGGATTAACTTTGTTCTCATGAATTTCAATAGATGGCGCTATGTAATGCTACGATATAAAAGAAATATTTGGGCGCCGTTCATCATATTATTTTTATAAGGATAATCTTTTTAGTATTGTGAGGTGACAATGTCTGAATTTTAGTCGATGATTGTCTGATTTGCCGCCCCCCTGAATGCGCCGCCCGCGTGCATTGCACGCCTTGCACGCCCGTTTACGGCGGGCCTGAGCAGGAATAAATCTATCTATCTATCATTATTGACGGCTTCTACATCCCTATACATGTTTTCTTCCAGCCATTGGCCCCTAATACCTTTATTCTTTCGTGGCATCTTTACCTGTAAGATAAAATTACCGTTTGTTACGCTGAAATTCATGATTTGCTCACATTCCTAAAGTGTAGATAAATATGGCCATGGCCGTATTACTAGCTATTAAAATTGGTCATATTTGCCTACATTTTTTAACAGGTAGTTTAAATGTTGCAATTTTTTTCAAATAATTGCTTACTCAAAATCTTATATTAAGAATATTGTTGACACATAATATAAACCCTGTACATAGCAAAGGATAATATTACTAAGCTGTAGTAGCGAAATTTTCGTGAAAATCTTTATTTTTATAGCATTCGTAACCACTTGCTCAAAATCAGCCATATTAAGAAACACTGCAGAAGTGGTGGCATCTAATGCGCAAATTGTCTACTTCCTAAAGAAGGACAACTGTTTAGCACCTTCTTTACAGATTACTTTAATTCAGATTAATTTTTTCAAAAAATATGACGTCTTGATCATATTACCAGCCCTGCCCATATTTACTGCAGGTATCTTACAAGGTATCTATATTACCCGTTTTCCGAAAATAAGAAGTATTTGAATTTTGTTTTTCTTTTGTGAGTTGATTAAGTCAAATGAGTCTAATGAATGTGTAAAATTTCATCAATTTCGGTCAATGGATCCTGGAGCATGAATGATGAAATATTCGACCAAAATGAAAACCCGGAAGCTTTAACGACTTTTATACACCATTTCTGAAAGGCCTGGAGTTATTCTATACTCCATTACAGTATCACCCTTTCGCCCGAAACACCCTGTATTTCTTCGAATGCTGCTTCTTCTGGTTCCTTTGTTTTAAGCTAAGAATCTCAATAGTTGATCATTTCATGACAAAGTAATTTTAAAGCACAAATGTTGTTGGAACAGTCTGTAAGAACATTGAAAAAAATTTTTGCATCCGATACCACATTAGTAGGCAATTTCCAACATTGTTTTGTGGTTGACATAATATCGAATAGAGGAATATTTTATTAATAGAATGCATTTTCTAAGCTGCTATTGATTTCGAACTACGTATAGACAAGAATCAACAAATACACTTATACATTCTGTTTTGCGTTTCAGATATACGTCAAAATGATTCTTCTAATATGGTGGTTATTGACCTATGTTGCAACATCCATTGAGTGCCTACCAAAGGTTAACACTATTGAAGGAAATGTTTCCGCGACTTTCAACATCACTGTAGACAAAGATATTGAGTATAATATCTATTACAAGTCGGTTTTGGTGAGTTATTTAAGATTTCAAAATACCTCAAATTAAAATGGATATATTAATGATGATTTCGTTCTTTGGAGATATTTTGGCAATTTTGTAAGGTTCTAAGGTCCGGAGGAATCACCGAACGAAAAATGCTTCTCTATCTTCTTGGTATCTTATTAAATGGTCGATGCAGTTTTGAGGGTATAACTACATGTTTGTAGAAATTATTCAAGCTGCTGAAATGTTGGTGTACGAGACCCTGCTCCAGATCCAGCCTGATCATACTCAGTACCGTTAAAAATTGGAATGCTGCATACCATTTTATTATTATAATTTCGTATGCTCCTACTTTGGTCTTTTCTACAGTTAAGTACTTAAACCAGGGCGCAATTATAATAAAACTCTGTTGATGTAAGAGTCGGAAATGATCAAATCAAATCAGTTCAGAATACCTTACAAACATTAATCAAAGTGCTCATGAACAGGTGAGCTACGACTCGGAATAGGAAAATGTAAAGAAAATTGAAAAAAAATCATTTTTTACTACTTCATTCGTTATAGCTTTGAAAGTAAGAATTTTAGAGGAAAGTTTTTGAATTAAATTTTACACAAGGTAAAATAGGTTAAAAATTTCAACAATTTTAAACAATGCTTCGAAATAGCTACAATACCTAAAAAGACAAAAAGATGAGTTTTTATCTACATTTTAAGATTACTTAAACTGATCTGAGGACCATGATATTTTGGTTAAAAAATCTTTATGCTAAAATAAAACGATATACCAAGTTTCGTTAAAATCGGTTCGATATTTTCCGGACACAATTTTGCAATCCAAAATTTAGAAATTATCACTGATTTTCAAATTGTTGCACACAAAATGATAAGTTTTTAATGATTTGAAAATTAGACAACATATTAAAGGTCACCCTATTTTTCAAAAGCTTTTTGAGAAATTAATATCGGTCGATTAGAATGGCCATATAAACAATTTAAAGTGAGTGTTTTTTCGTTATAACCAAATACAATTTCTGCAAATAATGGGGTTCAATTCAATATTTTCAATTCATAGATTTAAAGTACTGGAAGTACCTTTTCAAAAATTTGAAATCTGTTAATTAGTTTTTGAGATATAAGCGGTTAAAGTCTAAAGGCATTCACAATACAATACAATTAGGTATTTTTTTATCTTATAGCTTGGTTATTTCACGATCTTACGATATCGGCAAATTAGAAAAATAAAATATAAGGCTTATTCAGTACAAAAGAAGAAGAATTTATTTATAACAAATGCATTAGCATTGTGATATTTGAACTCCTTGCTCCACGAGCTATGGATTAAAAAAAGATCAAATGTGTTTATAAAAGCCAAAATAATTCTTTTATTTTTGCATACGTATTTCAAATTTCCGAATTCAATTTTATAGTCAGATTCCACCCCCACTTTTTCTGTTTTCAAGCAAGTTTTCATAAGAGTACTCCGAGTCTGATTCAAATTGGGGCTCAAAAAAATATTCCACGCCTTCTTCAAATATCGGAGCACAAGTTGTGTTGATATTCTTTCATAATCTAGCTTCCTTTTTTAAGAAAATTCGGATTGGCTTTTCGAGTTAACCTACCCAGATTGACTCATCGTCAGTTTAGCGAATGAATGATTACATGTTTCGGATTGTACACCTCACAGAAAAAGTATTTTTCTTCAAAATTGAATCGATAAGGAACAGAAATAACACAGCTCCACAAAAAATTTGAAAAATTATGCCAGAACCCAGACCAGTCTTACTATATGTTTTTGGGGTCGTTTTTAGAAATTCTTCCTTAGCCAACATGTCAAATACACAGCTGGGCAGTGTCTGTCATATCGGTGGATTCGTCGAACTGTAAAGAAAAGTATGTCCATTTCATATCATGTTTTAGTTTATCTGTCATGTCCTGACTCATGACTTCAACACGCCTTGTGACAGTCTGACGAGATAACTGAAGTTCTCTAATAGCAGACATGATTTCTGTTTTAATTTCAAAATCTCTAAATGAAGTCTCGCCCTTTTCAAAAAATGCTTCCTTCACAACCGATCTATCTTCGATTGGTTTCTTGTGTTTCGTCAATATATGAGATATTTTAAATGACGCGATCGGAGCAGCTTTTGATTGTTTGGCTGGTCTTGAGAACATGGTTCATTCTTTTTTCAAACAAGATATCAAATCACGTACTTTTCGTTTTCTTAATTTAGTTTGTGGCGGAAAATCCTTCTCATATTTTTAATGAATCGTTTTATGTTGCCTCTCTAAGTTACTACGCTTAGGTATTGCAACTGACTCAAGACAAATGCATTTATCCTTCACCATACAAAAGAAGAATTCTTCCTCTCAATCGTTATTAAAATGATACGTTTAAGATTTCTTCGCTGCAATCATTTTGTACTATTTAATAATATACTTTGTATCGACGTAGTATTGCCTTCAAGATACAATTCAGAATGACTCTGATTCCTGCAGGTGCGTGAACGAAAGTCTCGAATGTTACCGTCAAACGCGCCGCCCGAAATTTCTAGAAAAGCGGCAAGAATAAAAAACGTGTCTTTTCTTTGACAAGTACCGCGCGTTCCTTTGATGAAGCCGCATTTTGCCGCTAGCAGAGTGTTATTTTATTACGTAATTAATTTTCGTATTTCAGTTACCTACTTATTAAAATTTTTTCTTCTCGAGATCTACTCAAAAAGCACTCGCGATCGATCGTTTGAGCACCCCTGGTCTAGAGCTAACAATGTGTAAAGGAATGAGCTAACTATACCTATTTTATGTTTTAAGTAGTGGGGAGTGAGTCAATTCTAGTTGATCATAGAAAGTGGTGAATTTTGAATTTCTAAAAAGTGTCTCAATTTCTTAACAGATTTATTATTATGCCCTGAATTAGGAGACAATTTTCAAATTTTCCAATGTAATTATGTGATTTGTAGATTTGATATGTTCATAAACTGCATATTTGTTATCTGAGGAGTGATGTTCTTTAAATGTAGATTGAAAAGTTCATCATGTTTGTTCTAAGTAAGTAGTTGAGCATTCATTGCATTCAATTCTGTATATTTCAGACTGTTTCAATTTATTAGTTTTTGTTTGGCATTGAATAATAATTTCCTTATGTTGGGACCATTGGAAAAGGAGGTTGTTAAAATTGAATTTGAAAAGATAATTACTAGTATTATTTGAGAGTTGTTATTCGGTTTTTCTATAATGGAATATAGTAATTGAGAAACTTGTTTTTCATTTTGCGTTTAATAATACTGTTTAAGTGGGGACTGGAATATTATTATTTGATGCATTTTCTTAATGATATTGTTTTCCTATTAAGGTCTGTTATGGATTGAGGAATCGAAAAGGCTTTACGAATGATTGAATTATTTATATGTAATGTGGTTAAAAGAATCCATTAGAATTGTTGAGCCTGTAAATGTTTCTTTTTATATATGTTATAGATGAGATTATTATTGACTTTAGTGACTGTTATGTCAGGGAAATTTATGGAATTGTTGCGTTCTATTTCAGAATTGAAGGCTATTTTATTAGGCATTTCATTTAGAAAATCTAAAAACTGGTCTATTCGTCTGCTTGAGTCTTGAAAACCTACCAGAATATCATGAACGTATCTGTGGCAAAAAATAATATGTTTGTGTGCTAACTTATTTTTCTTTATAGATTTTCAAGATTATTCATAAAAATATCTGCTAGTAAGGAGCTGATTGGGGATACCATGAGGAGTCCCGAGTTTTGTTTGAAAATTCTGATTCAAATTAGAAATAATTCTGTGACAAACAGCTCACTAAAAGAAGTGATTTTGATTAAAGATTTCTTTTATTAGAGGCACACATTCATCTGTAGGTGTGTTTGGGTTCATATTTTTATATAAAAGAGACAAATTCAAAATCGAAATTGTGTCGAAAGTGTATCTTCAGGTCTACAGAATTACTATATTGCGAATGAGTTCCGTGGCTGTTTAAGATCTTTGCTAATTTAATTTTCAATTACCATTCAATACCAAACAAAAAACTGATAAATTCAAACAGTTTGGGATATAGGGACTTGAATTCAATGAATGTCTAATAACTTACGTTAGGACAAACAGGTAGGAAAAAAATGTTGAATCTAGATTCAAAGAACATATCTCCACAGATAACAAATCCTTACTTTGTGAACGAATTAAGTCTACAAATCACATAATTACATGATGATTTGAAAGTTCTTCACAATTGTAATGAAGGGATCATAATGAAATATGAAAACCCAAAAATCACCACTCCCAATAGTCAACTATAATACAGGGTACAACGAAAACTAAACAGAGGCTATATCTACCAAGATATTCATTTCTGATCAAAACGCAAAAACAGGTCATTTTTTGTTTCAAGGGGGACATCTTTTGGGGTACAGAACTTGCCTGAAATATCAACCCCCTAAGCGGGGGTTGCAATCCTTGAACATTTTGAATAGGAAAGATGGGTCGAGTGATGACTCAAAAGAAAGGTGGTATCTTTGTCTACATTGCCTTGAACGAATTTCTATTTTTAATTGAAAACTATAAAAGATACAGGGTGAGCAACTGAAAGATAGAGAAGACTATTTCTCTGAGACTATTCAAGTTTCAGTGAAGGAAAATGGAACAGATCCATGCTGATCAATGGCAGTCATCATCAAGTACCATCCTCATCTCGAATTTAAACACCTATAGCACGGGTGAACATCCTTGACAATTTGGAAGAGGGTAGATGGGTCGAGTGATACCTCGAAAGAAAGGTATTATCTTTGTCTGCATCCCCGTGAACGAATTTTCATTTTTGATTGAAAACTGTAGAATATACAGAATGAGCTACTGAAAATAGAGGAGACTATCTATCGCCCTGAGCTATTCAAGTATTAGTGCAAAAAAATGGAACACATTCATTCTAGATCAAAGGCTGTCATCTTTGATCTAAATGAATCTATTCCAGTTTTTCGCACTAATACTCCAATAGTCTAGGGGCGATAGTCTTCTCTATTTTTCAGTGGCACACTCTGTATCTTCAGTTTTCAATCAAAAACGAAAATTCTTTCACGGGAATGCAGACAAAGATGATACTTTCTTTCGAGTTATTACTCGACCCATCTACCCTCTCCCAAATTTTCAAGGGTTGTCACCCCTGATCCAGGGGTTGAAATTCGAGATGAGGATGGTACTTGATGATGACTGCCATTGATGAGCATGGATCTGTTCTATTTCACCTCACTGAAACTTGAATAGTCTCAGGGAAATAGTCTTCCCTACATTTCAGTTGCTCACCCTGTATTTTTTATAGTTTTCAATTGAAAATGGAAATTCGTTCAAGGCAATGTAGACAAAGATAACCACCTTTCTTTTGAGTCATCACTCGACCCATCTTTCTATTCAAAATGTTCAAGGATTGCAACCCCCGCTTAGGGGGTTGATATTTCAGGTAAGTATTTCACCCCAAAATATGTCTCCCTTGAAACAAAAATCGACCTGTTTTTGCGTTTTGATCAGAAGTCAATATCTTGGTAGATAGCCTCTGTTTAGTGTTCGTTGAAGCACACTATATAATCTATCTCCACTACTCAATATTAAAAATAGGTATAGTTAGAACCTTCTCTTTCACAACTGTTAGCTCTAGACACTTGAAAATGACGTAACTATCAAAACCATTCGTGTGTATTAAAAAGGAGCATTATGGAAATCAGATAAAGATGTTTTATCTATATTTTTTCATCGTGGAGACGAATAGAGCTTCCATTGAAACTTGACAAAATTATTCATTGCTTTCGTTCTCTTCAAACTTTCACTTTCACTCCAATCATCACTTGTTCAATGCTTCACAAATGATACGACGATGTCTGTTCAACTGTCGATAACTTCATAGATGCGAGTTACAATCATTTTTTCAACTGTCTGGTTCGATATTACTATAACTGCAGCATAGTTGCATAGGGTGCTGTATGTAGGTGAAGCTATTGAAAAGGTGGAATTTCTTCTTCTGCAGCTATTGTACCCTTTTGTCGTTCACCAGTGTGAATGGTCTCACAATATCGAAGTCGTGAAATTGATCCACAATGCTAAACTTGTATATCTAATGGTGTATGATTTGCAGGCTCACAACCCTTACCGCATCCTAGTGTCCAGTATAGACGCCAACCCAGAGAATCCAATTTTGGTAGTTGTACGTTACGAACAAGGCGTTATGTCATGGGAAGTTCCTTTGATGGTTGAAACTACCAAGAATCAAAAGCAGTACTACCATGAGACTTCCAGAACTTTGTGCCACAACAATATAAACGAAATTAACGATAGCAGTTTCCAAAGTGAGTTGAAAATTTGAGAATTTGTACGCAATTTTAACAATTCCATTGCAGAACATTTGAAAAACACTTTTCAACAAGATTTCACGATTGTTCTATCTTCTTCTTGTAATAAACCTACAAGTGTAATGGTGGAGACGATCGAAGAAGATAAGTTTTTTGCAACTGAAGGAAAGACTACTTGGCTTACTGTATCACCTAGTCAATCCAGATATGTGTACTATAGTCTTGTTGATAAGGATAGTGATACAGTTAACATTGAAATAACTTCAAATGACGATATTTGCTTGATGGTTTCTATACAGGATTGCCAAGTAAGTACCTTATTTCAATTTAAAAAAAGATGGAAGAAAGGGTGTTATAGACTGAGCGATGTGATGAAAATTAGAACAAATTGCAATTAACATAATTTTTTATGAACTCTCTATCATAACTGTTGATGGAAACGACAGATTTATTGCTATTCTTCTTCGTTTTGTTCCTTAGATTTCTTCAAACTTGGGTAAATCTTGAAATTATAATATAATATAATATAATATAATATAATATAATATAATATAATATAATATAATATAATATAATATAATATAATATAATATAATATAATATAATATAATATAATATAATATAATATAATATAATATAATATAATATAATATAATAAAATATAATAAAATTTTTATCAGCAATTTGCTATTGAAAACAACATCATATTGCTGGGTTATAGGTATGTAATGTCTTTCACAATATATCCTCAGCATTCTAAATATTACACCAACAATTAAATATAATTCTTCAATACAAAATCACTTTGTTTTTTAGATTCTTTAATATTAATTGGCAGACTATTAAATGTTATAGCTCCTCTTATTAACGCTGTGTTGTAAGTTTTATTAGTTTTACATTTCTCAATAGAAAAGTCGTTTATATTTCTTGTATTATAATTATGTTTATCTTTATTCATAAGTATCGAAGAAACGTTTAGTAACCTAGAAGGACAATAAACAAATCTCTAAATATTATCAGTATTTATTTTTAACTCATATCTATTGTGTAACTTCCGTATAGATAATCCGCAAATATCAATAAGCGACATATCCATGGATTTCAAAGTATTCCTCGAACCATGAAGGTGCGACTATCTTATCATATTACCCACTTGAGAAAGTCCCAATTTAGAGTGAAGTAAATTCAGTAAAACGTCAGGCGATATTTTCACAAGACAATTTTTGTTTTTATTCTGTTGTGTTTTGCATGTAAATTCATTCTTCTCGGGTCATAAAGGAAATGGGAACAACCCTTGATTATTTTTACAAATGGCATGATATTAGGTATGCAAATAAAGTAATGAGACTGATTTTCATTATATTTTTATTTAAGCTTTGAATGTTTACAAGTGTACCAAAATGAGTTGATTTGAGGAGATTTTCAATTCACGGGAAGAGAAGAACGTAACAAGGACTTAAGTTCGGCGAATAAGGAGGCTGAAGAATGATTTTACTGGTTAAAAATTTTATTGTAATTCCAGTGTTTCATAGCGCATTGGCGTGATGCAACACCCAGTTGTTTTTGATGTTTCGTAGCACACGAATGACTCTTTTTCGAAGTCTTTCAAACACCTCTCAGTAAAAGTACTGAATAAACGTTCAGTCTTGAGGTACAAACTCTTTATGGACGATTCCGGGGTTACCAAGAAAAGATAAATCAACATGCATGTGATTCTTCGTGCGTTTTTGGTCTTGATGAGGTTTCAGTGTGCCACACCATGCTCTGACGTTTGGCTTCTGGGTTGTACTCAAACACCCAAGACTCGTCACAGTAATGACATATTTCAGAAAACGGGGATCATTTTCAATCGATTCCAGAAAGTGGAGATTTCTTTAATTTATTATCCTTTTGCCCAAATTTTTTTCATCTCCAATCCATTGATCAAAATCTGATGACCAGAGGTGTGATTCAAATTCGATTGCTCCGGGATCATTCTGACTGTCAACTGTCGATCTGATCCCACAAGTTCCCGGTCTCTGTTGGATTGTTTTTCAATGTATGCATTTGAAGACCTTCCGATTCATGGTTCATATTTAATTCACTCTCTTCCATCTGATGGTGCCTCGAACCACCGAAAAACCTGGGTTTCTTCATAGTCCTGTCGAAATTTTTCAAATGTGCCTGTTGCATTGTGTCCAAGTTTGAAGCAAGTCTTTTTAAATCGCAGAAGAAAAACTGTTTCAAGAAATCTAACGCTACGGACAAACAATTAATTATAGCGAGTTCAAAGTTATACTGGAGGTGTATCCCATGTGCCAGTCTCATTATTTTTTTGTAAACCTTGTATGTCATATCATACCTCTTCGGAAATATACCTTCAAAATGAATCGAAATTGATTATTTATTTTTAACATTATTCTACAGCTTCATTTCATGATTTCAAAAATCTTTAATTTTGCATTATTCGCCTAAGATTACTTCTTGGAAATATACACACATTACAAAAATTGTCGCATCACAAGGTATTCTGAATTCCACAATCGATTAAGCAGCTCGATCGCAGTTTCTTTGTCAACATATGTTTTTGGACATATGAGGGGAAAAAATCTTGTCTATGTAGTAACATTTGTTTCCATATGATCTCAAACACGTCTGAAACAAGAATTAGTTCATTTGACATTCAGTATTCGTTCAATTTCTCTTCAGTTTTCACGCTGAATTAATGCAAGTTTTCTGTGTTTCTTGTTGATTTTCGAATGTTTGAATTTATTGTAATGGCTACTGAACGTCTTGGACGCTATTTGAGTGATCATGAAGTGGTAAGAACTGTAACACTTCTAGAGGAGGGGCGAAGCCAACGTTGCGTGGCTAACTTGTTGAATGTTAACCAAAGCACTATTTTATGAGCAACTAATCGGTATCACGAAACAGGGGAATATGGAAGAAGGGACGGACAGGGAAAAAATCGGATAACAACACCAGTTGATGATCGTTGTCTTCGTTTAACTGCACTAAAAGTTCGGCACTGTACGGCTATAATGCGACAAAATGAACTTGCACTTTCCAGAAATGTGCATATTTCATTGCAAACTGTTAGGAACAGGCTCAGAGAAGACGATATCAGACCAAGGGTGGAGAGCATCGAGTTGCAAGACTTCAGTTTACGAGGGAACATGTGAATTGTGGTATTCCAGAATGGTCAAATGTTCTCTTTTCCGACGAGTCCAGGTTCTGTCTAGTATCAAATGATAGACGCATGCCTGTATACAGACGACCTGGGGAACGGTATCAGCAATGCAATATCCTGCAAACCCAAAACTTTGGAGGCATTTCTTTCCATGGTCGAACTGAGTTAGTCCTAGTGAATAATGGAAGAATGACAGCGGCCAGATACATCGCAGATATCCTTGAACCCCATGTTGTACCCTTTGGCCCGTTGATTGGCGAAAACTTCATTTATATGCATGATAATGCTCGGCCTCATGCAGCTAGAGTAGTTACAGAATTTCTGCAAAATGCCGAATTGATATCTTCAGATGGCCAGCCAGAAGTCCCGATTTGAATACCGTAGAACATGTTTGGGACAACACCGAGTGGCGGATTCAGCAACGTAGGATGCCTTGTAGAACACTCCAACAACTAGAAAATCTGCTCCCTGAAATTTGGAACTCAGTGACTCAAGAGTACATCCAACATTTTTTTGAGGGGCTTCCGAGACGAGTACTGGCAGTAATTAGGCCCGGGGAGAAAACACTCGATTTTGAAAATGATTAGTAATCATTCGATGCTAGTTAATTGGTCTCTTCGTCAATGTATGAAGATGGTAGAATTTTTTAATTTTTCATTAACTCGAAAATTGTTGATATTTTCCATCATTAACTCATTTCTTTTGAATGATATTTTCTTATTTTACACTTCTGAAAGTTACCAAGCGACTCTTGAATGACCAACCTAAAAGTTTATATAGTATTGTCGTAAAAGTAGGGTGATGCGACAATTTTCGTGGGGAGTGTACTTATATTTCGGGAATAAACATCTCATCGTTTATGGCAAAGAAATAAATTAGAGTTAAAGGAATTTTGCCTCTATCTAACACTGAACTGAATACTCTGTTGAACATTCTGGTCAAAAAAATTCTGCTCAGTAAATTGTAACCATAATGTTTGCGATGAAACGGTTTTGAAATTGTTGATGAATTGAAGATGCATCTTTACAGAAAACAATTTGTATAAGATTTAGTTGAGGATAATTGGGAGTTACTGAGGTAGATTCAGATCGGCGAGTAGAATTTTGCGATACATTATGACCTACATTGATCATACAACATAGGCTTGGACTGGATATTTTCCTAAAAGAATCTATTTTCACATCAAACGTTGAGTTGTTGTACAAAACTGTCTTCATTGGTATGAAGAAAATTTTCACTGGATTATGGAATCTCATACTGCATATCCAGAGAAAGTTAAGTGGAAGGGCACAATTGATGGTCGTGTATAAAAGTCTTCGATAACAATCTTACTGGAGTCATATTTTTACTAGAAGATTTATTTCTTTCTTGCCCACTTTGCTTCTGAAGGATATAGATCCAGACTTAGTCGAGGAAAGAATTTGGTTTCAACAAGATAGAGCATCTCCATCTAATCTAACCTAACCTAACCTAGCCCTTAAATTTGCTCCGATGCCTGGATGATGATTTTCCTGAAAAGTTAAGTGGAAAAAGAGGAGCAATTGGCCTCAAAGATTTCCGATTCTTGTCATTAAATTTTTTATATAGGGATATTTGAAATCAAGGGTTTTTGAAAATAAACTTGACTCCAATGAGGTTTCTTAAAAAAACCTATAAGTCCCAAGATTTGGCAGGAATATAATGAAATATTATCATGGACTAGACATAGCTGACCCGGCAGACTTCGTACTGCATCAATCGATAAATAAAAGACCCAAACTTTTGTATAGAATAAACTTAAAGCAAACAAAAGAAATTCGTAATTAATGAAATTCAATGATATTTTGAATATGTTTACTAAATTGTTGTTCTGATGAAGAAAAATTCGTAATTCTTGGACAATGATTCTCTTCATTGTTGGATTGTGAGTACAACGCTTATCGTCTTCCGTACTTGAATTGCACATAAAATAAAGTTGTAAAAATTGATGATATGCATCTGGTAGTGGAACAGCGCCCCCAGTAAGGGATAAATTTGTCCTTGTATCTGTAATGTTTAAAGATTTGTCCAATGATTATTTCCTATATATATTTTAATACAAATTTGAATATTATAAAAAATATTATGGTATAATATCTTGAAAGTGGGCATGAAATATTTCGGTATAATATGTGTAGCGCCAACCGATGTAATCTGAAAACAGCTGTTATATTTCTGAATGTTGGCCAAGAAGTTTCCAATTCCAGAAGGTAGGGCGTAAAAGATCTGGTGATGGAACCAATTGTGGCAATATTACTGTGCCTGTAGATTCACTATTTATTTCTTCTTCTTCTTGCACGGCGCTTTTCTGGGCAGCACTCAGGCCGTTTGGCCAATTTTGTTTGCCGTGTTGTATTATTTTGTTTTGTGTCTTGGAAAAACTTTTTGATGAAGCTTGCAAGACTGTTGTAGCTGTCTTCCTGGATCATCCGGGCGCTGGGTGTTTCAGTGCTCAAGGTGTTCAGTCTGGTCACCTTAAGAGCGGGACATTCGAAGAGTATGTGGTCCGTTGTTTCATCATTTTCTAGGCAACCACGGCACCGTGTGGTTTTCGATAGTCTCATGACGTGTTTGGCCATAAACCATCCCAATAGACTTTTCATCGAGGGACAATAGTTCATATACCCTCTTCTTTGGTTGAGGCCCCTTTATGAGCCTTACAATATCTACAAATTATTATCATTCCCCCAATTGTTAACGATTTGTCGGCCAATAATCAATTGCTGGATCATAGTGGAATACAGCTCGTTCAACAATCACAGCTAATGCAGCTTTGAGGGCCTTAGGAAAGATACCTCGGCTTAGAATCATATTCACAACGTGAACAATCGGTGGAACCAGAGTATTCATTCCGGCTTTCAGGACCTCAGCAGATATTCCATCAACCCCCGTACTTATTTTGTTCTTTCAATTCGATATTATGTTCTTAATTTCGTCTTCGTTCGTTGGAGTGAAATGGAAACGGTGTTTAAGTTTATTCTTTTTTGTTTTGGTTGTGGCCGTTTTTTCGAACTTTTGAGCTAATTCTTTTCCGATGTTTGTGAAATGGCAATTGAAAGCTTGAGCGATTTCTTTAGGGTTTTCTATTATTTTGTTTGGCGTTACAATTTTTTTGATTTGATTTTGTTTTGTTCTTGTATTCGTAATACTTTTTTCCGTGTTCTTAAGTGCGACAGGATGGATTGACAATCAAATGTCAAATATTATGTAATACTGATGATCTATTACATTTTGTGACTATGCAATTTTGTCGCGTTAGCGATTCACTTTTGATTAGTTTCGGAACGCGACATTATATCATCCAACGCGCACGCGAAGACTAATTTGATAGATATGATTGAATTTGAACTTTCTGCAGCGGCAATAAATTGCAAATTTACTCTTTAACTTTAGGAACACACCTACATTGCTTAGAGAACATTGAGTGATTATAATTTAATATGAACTTTATTTATTAGCAATAAAGTTCAAATTGACTACATTTTATTTAGAAAACGTTTGGAAAATGAAAAAGTGCTATTTTTATGGTTTTCCCGGCAGTTATTCGAATTTTCCTCATCTGTTAAAACTTCCCTAGACCTTCACGAACATTTCAAGACCAAGATAAGATAAATCCATTCAGCCGTTTTCGAGTTTTAGCGAGACTAACGAACAGCAATTAATTTATATATATATATATATATATATATATATATATATATATATATATATATATATATATATATATATATATATATATATATATATATAGATTTGGGCACTGCTTGGATGCGATGATTGTCCTGCTTTTTATATAGGCGAAATTGGTCGTTCCATCAATAATATCAATATCTCATTTCAAATCAATAGAATTTCAGAACATTGTATAAACGAGAATCATTTCTTAGATTTCACTAAAACCTGAATTTGGCAATGAGGTACCAAAAGCAATCGATAAGATAGAATTCCTAGAAATTTCATTACCTCACTAAAATTTTCTACCAATAAGTAGCGACCTGCTTGATTTCAGTTTGTTCCACTTCTTTCATCTGTTTCTTAGGTATAAATGACGTTGTGATATTTTAATTTCCTCTTCCTTTCCGAAAAAGGATACACCCGCAACATATATCAAGCATATTTTTATTCATTATATTTTGTGGAACTTTAGCTCAGTGATTCTTCTTCCATTGTTTAATTATTTGTTAATAATTTTTGTTTCATTTTTCATTGTTATTTATTTTCAATTGTTTCTATTGCTTACTGCGTTAGTGACAGAAATATTGATTATACTTGTTTGAATTTAGTACTTTAAAGTTTGTTTATTCTGTTATTAGAAAATTTTTGTTTTGTTCCATTAGATTTTTAAATAGTAGTAACTAATGAATGATCAATAATGAAGAGGATATTCTTGTAATTTCTTGAAAATTTACAGAAATTTTGGGTAAATGAGGTGAAATTTCTGTAAAATTCTCTGCATTCTCTAATTATCTGTAAATTTCTGTGTATCTACCTATTTTCCTAATGATTTTATTTGATGATAAATTTTGATTGTTTGCTTTCAGTGCCCTGTGTTTGATCTTTTCGAAGATGTCAAGTTTAGAGGCAAATACCAAACGTTATCAAGAAAAGGAGGTCTGACAATAAAAGTGGGTGAAATATTTAAATATTGAATTCGGTATTATTGAAAATGGGGAGCACAACGATCTCTATCTTCAAACGTAATAACTCGATCCTAGTTACGAGATAAATATGGTGCTATTTTCAACATTACGTCTTATAGATGCTGAAGATGAAAACGAAATGAAAACCATGCAATTTTTATATTTCTGAGCATTTTTTTCACGATTTTCTTATTTCATTCGATTTATTTTGAATATGTATTTACATTGTGAAAAATGTGGAAACTTCTTGATAATTTGGTAGTTTTTTGATTGTTTTTATGTTTCCACTTTTTGATGAGACGTTATCAGTATTCTTCATGGCAGTATATGGAGTGGAATACATTTTTGAAAGCTGTTGTTTCACTTTGTACGTTCCTAGTTCTTTGTGCTACTCTATCATGCCATTTCTAAATGGCGATCATGAAATTTTCCAAATACTCTTTCTTTCTTGTTTTGTCAGGAAGAAAAAACATGGATATGATTGAAATGTCAAAAACTTATAATACGATAAGAACAACACTTTCTTGAAACTAAATGTGTAGAGTAGGCATATCAGTATTATGTTAATAAGAATAAAGAGTCACTCACTCAGGTTCAATCAGAAAAAGTTTCAAAGGTTTCACCAGTAAGATTATTTTCTTTAAGGAAATATGATCTAATTTTTCTGTTCTTCTATACAGGGTGTCTGTGAATTGCGCGTACAACGTTATACCACAGATTTTTCAGCACGAAATAAGTCGATTTAGGCCAACTTACCTATATGAAAAGTTTCTTCGTTTGATCACTAGAGGTCGCCAAATCCAAAGATTTCCTTTATTATTTTTCAAATTATTCGAGAACGACTCGATCGATAGAAACTATATTTGGTATGCGTAATCGGGTGCGTTACTCACGTTTTTAGTGATCCACTCAATGACCTTGACGTCTTACAAATGTTCCTATAAACTTGAACGTGTTTTTAAACAACCATAATTTTTCAACTGTCTGCGTTTGAGCAAAACTGTTTTAGATATTGAGTAGCTAGACTAATTATCAAACTTTTTGTCTCTTGAGAAATTTTGATATGATGAGCGGTTCAATCACAGAAAACAGTTTTTCATTTTCATGATTTCATTTTTTCAACCACCTAGCAAGTCAAAAATATCACATATTGACCATGTTGGCTTTGGATTTGTTTCTGTAGTCTGGCAGATCGTAATTTTATTAGGCTTGACAACCAATTGTTGACACAACAGTGTTCCGCAAGTTCTTAACTAGGTATTTTGGTGATGTTTTCCGCAAGCGTAGTTTTTCTTTGAATCAGCAACCTGCCAGCTTTGAACGAGAGGTTGAAGATCACGAGAGATCAATGAAGAGCACTGCTCTCTTATAGGCACTATCCAATACGTGTAATGACAGTTTGGGAGAGAAACTCCACACATGGGAACAGTATTCCAGACAAGGATGCACCTGTGTCTTGTATAAAGGTATCAGCTAAGATGGCGGGAAGTAGTGTTTAACCTTGAAAGGAAAATTGAGTTTGGCAGAAGAAAATTTGGCAATGGCAAACTCCAGTGTTGACTAGGTGCTGAGTAGGTGTACGTTTATTTCTGAGTAGATTCGATGTTACTGGATGATTATAGAAGGTTCTTCAGCAGTTACTTTTCTGGAGAACGTTGTTGATTGCATCTTCTTCGCGTTATAACTAACCAAGATCAACAGTTCCCACTCTGATATCTTTTGCGAAGTCTGTATTCAGGGACATACCCTGTAGGTATCTTTGTCGATGTGAGTCCTTAGCAGTTATAGGACGCTAACTTGAAAATGAGGACAAAAGAGTACAATCGTCCGCAAACCCAAATATTCTGTTTTCGGTGTAGTGGAGCAGATCTGTAACCTGCAACAGATGAAGAGTTGGTCTGAGTGTGGAGCCGTGGGGTACTCCTGCTTCAACCTGAAAATCCAACCACGCAATTTTTCGGGAAGTGCATATGTCATTATCATATTCATCAAGGCTGCGGGACAAACCCTGCCGAGGACCTTTGAGATATCAATCAATGAGTCTTGATTCGCCATGCTTTTCGATTGCTCACTGCTTTCTTACAGTTTAACTGTTGAAGAACGCGCCTTACCTTGCGCACTCTTAATTTTACTTCAGACATATTCGATTCAATATGTGAGATGCGATAGAACCGTTATCCCTCATCAGAGGTGCCATAGACCAGAACTGACGAGTTATGATTCAAGAGTCTATTCTTAACTCTTTCCTTGGAGTAGGTTTTCTCTATATCAATTGATGAGTTTCACAAATATATGGTTTACTAATCAGCAAGATAAATTAATATACCAAAATTTTATTTTCAAGAATCCACAATTTCTGTGTTTCAATCTTCCACATATTTCTGTATAGTGTTTGCTAAGTATGCAGACCCTATCTAAAGGTGATGATTTTGCAGCTGAAATGAGAAAGATATGTGAAGGCAAAATGTGGTTTTCAAGGTTTTATCTTCGCAATCAGTTCTGGGATTCTGCAGAAATCCACTTTATTTGGAAATTAGTGAAAACCACAAACCCTTCACAATTTTTTATTAGGAATTTTTTGAAACGTATAATTTGACCATGAAATGATTATTTTTTGAAGCTCCATTTCGATCGAAAACAGTCACGTATTTATCTCGAAAAATGCACCTGGACTAGATCCGCCTATTAGGTTAGGTTAACTAACTTAACTGATAGAGGTTTTCAATTCTATTCTCAATGAAATAAAACTATGGTATTCGGATTTTCACTATATTAACAAAACTATAACCGGTTTCACCACACTCAGGCTTCATCAGATAGATACAAAATAATGAACAGAGTTATTTTCACTATATTAACAAAACTATAACCGGTTTATTTCCTTCTCAATATTACAATAAGTACAAGTACAATGATTTTCTTCGGTAAGTTGGAAAACCCATCAGTTTTACTTACTGCTTACTTTATGAATTGAAAAGATTGAGTAAAGGAGAAGGATTTAGATCTAATTGACTATTAAGTACCTACCTGAATTCTTTTCTGTTGATCTCTAAAATTTCCGATAGATTGAGTATTTGTCTATTATTTTCATTGTGTAAAATTTTGAAATTATCATTGAAATTATGATTTTAATTTCGACTACCAATATAAGTTAAGCTGTTGTATCTGTCTTTTATACTTGGAAATACTTCCTGGATTGCTTTTCGAAATTTTTTGCGTGAAATCATATTCTCAATCATACTAGGACTGTAACGTTATTGACTGCTATTTGTCAATTATATTTTGCTCTTTTATAAAATCATTTTGTGACATTGGGATATTAATGAGTCTATGTACCATACTATTGTAAGCAGCTAATTTATGTGGATAAGGATGTGTAGATGAGCTGTGAATAGTAATATCTGTATGCGATGGCTTATGAAAAATAGAAAAATCATGTTTGCCGTAAATTTTTTTAGTAATAGTTAAATCCAGAAAGTTAATGGAGTTTCTGTTTTATGTTTTATTTTTAACGTGAATTTAATATTATCGTGAATTTTGTTAATGAAGTCTAATTGTCTGTTTGAGCCAGTGAAACAACAAATGATATCACATATCTAAACCAATAAATTGAGTATTTGAATAACGGATGTTCTTGGATAGTTTTTCAATATTATACATGAAAATTTCAACGAGTAGAGGGCTCAGAGGATTATCCATGATTAATCCTTTTTTACTATTATATAATACTTCATTGAAGTTAAAATAATTCTGTTCTAAAGAAATTTCTAAAAGGTGTAAGATTTCTGATTGAATTACCCAATTGACTTTATTAATTTGAAGAGCGTTGTTGATGAGTTTCACTGTATCACTAGGTGGAACACTAGGGAAGAGATTTACTACTACCCATGAAATAAGTTTAGCGTTCGGTGGTAGTATCGTGTGCTGAATTTTATCTATTAGAACTGAAGAGTTTTTTGTTGAAAATTTAGGTTCAAAATGAGCGTACTGTTGTATGATGTCCATGAGAAACCGTGAAAGTTTTGCAGCTGGAGCTTGAAAATATGAAACTACTGGTCTAATGGGGTGCCCTGTTTGCTTTTTACTCTCTCGTCAAACCCCATGAAACAAGGCATCCCATTAGACCAATAGGTTACATTAGGTACTTGTACCTAATGTAATATTAAGTAGGAAACAAGAATATTATAGAAGGAATAACTCTGTTCATTAGTTTTTATCTATTTGATGAAGCCACAGTGTGGTGAAACCGGTCGTAGTTTTGTTAATATAGTGAAAATCTAAATACCATAGTTTTATTTCATTGAAAATATGTATATCGATTTTCATCAAGTAACAACACCCTCAATCTAATCAATTCTATTCATAGATCAATTCATTTTCAGAGAAAGGATTTCTCGGATGGTTTTTTCCTTGTGTTCATTGCAGAACCCGACAATTATGATTGTACAGAAGAGCATTCAATTTATCCAATAAAAAGATTTTATTTCGAAAGAAATTCAGATATAACCTCAAATGTGAGCTTTTTGATAAAAAGTAGCCTTAGTAGAAAGGAGTACACATTTGTTCATCTAGTCACAATTGGGGTAATATTTTTATTCTACGTCGTTGCCATATCAATGGTTGTGGCATTCAGAAAGTATGGTTCTATAAAAAACATAAGAATGTCGACTACAGATGCAGGTGAGTGAATTATAATCAGTATTAATACAATTCTTCATGAATTAAATATTAATGTTGGTTTACATTGAATCTAAAACGATGTGGGAAATTTCACTCCCATGTTTGATGTGAAATTTCGACGGCCCAGAAAACACCTTCTCTACCCCTGTCTTCTTAATTTCTAATGTCTCCTAAAGAATTTAATAACGAGTATCGATACGAAAAAAAACAATTTCACCGCTCAGAGTGAAAATAGAAATACTTGATCATTTACGCCTTGAAGAGTCGTTTGCATCCTTATCACGCCCATTCAATGGTAAAAAATCAACTGTACGATCGATAAAAAAGCCGAACATGAAATATGGTCGTCAGTAGCTTCAACATCACTGTCAGCAAAAATTGTTCGTGATACAGCAATCGAAAAAGTGGAAGTGGCCTTGTCATTATGGATCCAAGATCGCAACCAAAAAAGAGTGCCCCTGAATGGTCCTATTATCCGGGAGAAGGAAAAGCGTCTTTACGCACATTTTAAAACACCTGGTGGTAGTTGTGTTAGTGAATGATTTCAACCATCGGAAGGTTGTATCAATAAATTTAAGGTGCGACAATCATTGCGTAACAGACATTTTTGTAGCAGAAAAGTATCCAGAAGAATTTGCAAGTCTAAAAAACTAGTATAAATTTTAAGTGCTTCGTCGCACGTATTTCAAATTCCAGGTAATCTCAGTCGACCTGCAGCTCGCGCAGCGCTCGTGTGTGTTTTTTGTGTAGGTGTAGGCCGCTACATAGAAGTGTGCGCCGTTCCAGTCACCATGAGTCGTTGTAAATAAATCTGCCACAAATGTATTAATCTGTCACAAATGTATTAATCAATAGTTTTTTTCTAAAAAGTTTCTTTCTATTGTTGATATTATTACTTAATTTCAATATTTCAATACTTTTTTTAAGTCTTTGTTTTTCTAGTTATTTTATTTAAGCATTTAAAAAAACGAAAATGTTCAAATGAGTAAAATGACTGATCTCATGACATTCAATTTGAAAAATATTAGTGAAGGATTAAGAATGGTAAAACAGCTTTGTGATTTCTTTATGAAAATGGTTTCGTCTATGGAACGAGGTCTTATTTTTAAGAGGCAAATTGCTAATGCCACTTCTGAATCTTAGTCTGAATTGAAGGAACCTTTAAAAACTGCCAAGCAAGGAAAAATAACAAAATTCTTCGAACCATCACCTAAGCCTGAAGATAACTAATCAATATGGTCAAAAACTTCAATTAAATCGATTTTTTATATATTTATGTTTTATTTTGTCACCAAAGAGGGTATCCCCTATAATCCCATGTAAATTATCATCCATATTCACGGTTTCTGTAGTCGCGGCATATTCATGGAACATATACCCCGGAATAGAGAGCTATTACAGTATAGCAGGGGTGCTCAAACGGTCGATCGCGAGTGCATTTTGAATAGATCTCGAGAAGAAAAAAATTTTCAATAAGTAGGTAAGTAAACTACAAAAATTTATCACGTAATAAAATAACACTCTGCTAGCGGCAAAAGGCGGCTTCGTCAAAGGAACGCGCGGTACTTGTCAAAGAAAAGCTGCGTTTTTATACTTGCCGCTTTTCTGGAAATTTCGGGCCACGCTTTTGACGGGAACATTCTAGACTTTCGTTCCAGCCGATATAAATGTTGCGCCTGCAGGAATTGGAGTCATTCTGAATTGGAACTTGAAGGCAATACTACGTCGATACAAAGTTTATTATTGAATGGTACAAAATGAGAGCAGCGAAGAAATCTAAAACGTATCATTTTAATAACGATTGGGAGGAAGAATTCTTCTTTTGTATGGTGAAGGCTAAGTACATTTGTCTTATTTATCGTTCGTCAATTGCAATAATAAGCGTGGTAATTTAGAGAGGCATAATAAAACGGTTCATAAACACTATGAAAAGGATTTTCCGCCACAGAGTGAATTAACAAAACGAAAAGTACGAGATTTGATATCTTGTTCGAAAAAGAACAAACCATGTTCACATGAGCAGCCAAACAATCAAAAGCTGCTACGATCGCGTCATTTAAAATATCTCATATATTGGCGAAACACAAGAAACCAATCGGTTGTGAAGGAAGCATTTATTGAAGCTGGTGAGACTTTATTTGGAGATTTTAAAAAAGAAACAGAAATCATGCTATTAGAGAACTTCAGTTATCTCGTCCGAATATCACAAGGCGTATTGAAGCCATGAGTCAGGACATGGCAGATAAACTAAAACATGATATCATGAAATGTACATACTTTTCTTTACAGTTCGACGAATTCACCGATATCATAGACACTGCCCAGCTGTGTTTTTTTATTCGGATGGTATTCAAAGACATGTTGAATTTTGACAATCATTCCTCTGAAGGAAAAGACCCGTGGCAAAGACATATATGACGTTTTTTTCAATTTTGTAAAAAACTACAAGCTACGAAGATGTAAATTAATGTGCATTACAACCGATGGAGCACCAGCGATGACTGGAAACAAAAACGGTTTTGTGGCATTGTGTCGAGCTAATGAAGATTTCCTTTAATTTTTTCATTCCATTGCATTATACATCAACAGTTTTGTATTCAAAAGTCTCAAACACGAAGGAAATTATGGGCATTGCAACAAAAATTGTGAATTCCATCCATGCACGTAGCTTGCAACGGCGGCTCTTTGAGTTGCAGTTGGAAGATAGGGATTCAGCTGAACACACTGATTTAGTTCTTCACACGGACGTCAGGTGGTTGAGTCGCGGAAAATTCCTAGAAACGTTTCAAGAACTATTGCCCGAAATAACAGGTGACGACACTTTGATGTTGAAAAACGAAAAATGGCTGACTGATTCGGCATTTTCGACTGACATCACAATGCACTTAAACACCATTAAGTTGGAGCTTCAAGGTAAAGGAAAACTATTATTGAGATGATTATCTATATAAATATATATATATATATATATATATATATATATATCAAAGTTACAGCATCTGATACAAATTTCTGGTGTTTTATATCTGAAGATAAATATCCGAATCTAAAGCAAATCGCCCTCCAACGGCAATGTTTGGGTCAACTTACTTGTGCGAGTCTGCATTTTCTGAAATGAAGATAATTAAGTCAAAATATCCCAATCGACTAACTGACGATCATATGTCACCAAGCTTGCGATTAGCACTCAGTGGTTACGTACCATCTCATGAAAAGTATGCAGAGGACATGCAGTGCCACGCTTCAACATCCAAAGTCACTCCTTAGTTAAGTTTAACACCATATGTAAGTCTTTTGTTCTGTAACAACCAATAAACTCGCAATTTTGAATAACTATGAGTTTTTTCATTGATATTATAGAGAAGAACCTAACTAAACCTAACACAAACCTTGACTAAAATAATGTATATTGTGCGGAAAGCTAATATCTATATATGCTACGGTACACCCTACCTAGGCAGGTAGGTAGGGTGTATCGTGTATATACAACAACCCTGCATCACACATACTTGCAGCCTCACAGAGTCGATCGTAAGTAGTCTAAAAATATTGAGGTAGATCGCCAGTAGTTTGAGCACCCTGCCTTTTTATATAAAAAAATAGGTACTCGTACCATTCTAAGATAATTCTTATTAACCTCAAAAACAATTAAAAATAAATTCGCATCTTTATTCAATCGAGAGATATTGACTAAGCATAAAATATTCATACCTGATTTCCCATATCCGGTTAGGGCAGTGTTCATGGAAATTGTTTCAAAAAGAAATTATCGTTTCAGTTATGGTAGAAAATCTCACTGACGATGCATTACCAAGGAGTTCAGCAGATATCCTGTATGTTCTTGAAAAACCAGAGCTGAATGTCAAAGTTTTAACTAAATACCCATTGAAGGATAAAAAGAGGTCTTTCAACTACTTGTGGCATATCATTAGCATAGCTATATTCTACAGCATACCAGTCGTTCAACTTGTCATTACATACCAAAGGGTAATTACTAATTCCTTGTTTTATAAAATGATTCGCCCTTTTTTCACTTAATAAACGTGAATATCTTTTTCAGATGGTAAATTCTACTGGAGATGAAGATTTGTGTTATTTCAATTTCCTCTGCGCCCACCCATTGTTTGGATTCAACGATTTTAATCATATATTTTCAAATGTTGGGTATTTGTTTATGGGTATACTTTTTCTGACTGTAACTACACACAGGCAAGCTGTTGTTCCATTCAGATATGTAAGTTAGTTCGTTAATTACAATGTTATAAAATGAAGAACGAGTTGTACTGCTTGGATGGGTAAATGTGCGACGGCTATTGTAAGATTTGTTTAATAAAACACCGAGGCAAGAAGTTAACGCAGAAAGTCAGAATTTCTTATTTCTTTTTTGGTAGGCAACTGATTATTACATCATATTTTTTTTGGATACGTCCGGACATATGTTATCAAAATTCGATGTGTTTTCTTGGCGTGCATCTTCCTTTCATGAGAAATAAATTGAGATTTTACAAGAAATGACGTCAAATGGATAACTGCAGTTGTTGATCAGTTTTTGCGTGTAACGTTGGTTCTTGAAAATTTCAATTTTATATATATATATATATATATATATATATATATATATATATATATATATATATATATATATATATATATATATATATATATATATATATATATATATATATATATATATATATATGTAAATCTGAAATAAGACGAATTATTCATAAATCCGTAGATCAATGAATAATCCTCCTGATAAGAGCTATTTTCCAAATCTGCCCGCCATGCACGCAGCCCCCAAGCGCCACAATAGTGCAACCAAGCAGGATGCCGAGAAACGAAGCGGCAGACTGTAGTTTCGCCCTTGTTAGGAGCTCATCAGTGTCGCATATCGCTTCTCAGCATCCTACCAAGCTACATCGGGGTATCCTATCAATTCTAGAAAGGACACACCTCGTACATACGTACGAGAGTCGCCCTCTATGGACCGACACGGCGAACCCGCTACCGGACTTCGAGAAAGATACGAACAGTAACAAACAGATGTGGAAACGTTAAAAATTCCTAACATTTGGGAGACATCTTTCGCCGTTCCGTGAATCACATCAACGGTAGAAAACGTGCGAAATAATCCCGCTGGAATAGTGCTCTGCTTCCGAGATAACTCTCCCGTCGGTAAATATTTGGTCAGAAATCTTCCGCGATAAACTTCGCGTGGAGTATATGTATGTAAATCTGAGACAAGACAAGAGCTAGTTTCATAACGTTTCCACATCTGTTTGTTACTGTTCGTATCTTTTCGAAGTCCGGAGTCTGCCGCTTCGTTTCTCGGCATCCTGCTTGGTTTAATTCGTCTTGTCTCAGATTTACATACATATACTCCACGCACGCGAAGTTTATTGCGGAAGATATCTGACCATATATATATATATATATATATATATATATATATATATATATATATATATATATATATATATATTCTTTTGAAAAGAGAGGATTGACAAAAGTCGAATAATTGGATTCACAATAAATGCTTACATCTATAATTTTGGCGTGTGTCAGAAAAACACAAGTGTGACCTCAGGAAAATGCAACACGAATCACGAAATTTGGCCCCAGCAGAATGTGCTGAAGCAAAGGTGTGAGATGACTTAGACTGGACTTGTACAAGAATAAAGGAAAGGTTTGGGGTGTCTTATTCAACTGTTTTTTGAAATGATTAGAAATCATAAAAGGTGAGCTGGTCAAGGACGACCTCTAGCACAACATTGAAATGCAAATTAGTAATGAAACGATACGACAATGTCTCAGGGAATTTGATTTGAGGCCTCATGTCGAAACTTGCCGCTCAGCTCTAAGTTAAGCACAAATCGAACAGCCCGAATGAAGTTGGCTAGAGACCATGTTAATAGGTTGAAGCTGACTGGGAGAGTTTTGTTTACAGATGGGTCGAAGTTTTTTCATTGCGATCGACGTTCTTTAGTACTCAGACGTCGAAATGAGAGATATGCTCAGTACAATTGAATGCTCAGAAGTCCATTACAGACATTTGTAGGAAACTTGGTTGAAAACTTTTTCATCTCCGAAAGAGAAAGCTGATCTCTTTGCTCTCTTGTTCTCAAAGAATTCTGTGCTGGATTCATCTAACGCAATACCACCGAACATTCCACCTACAAATTCTTCCATGGCAGCTTGAGTTGCAGGGAATTATTAACGACCGTCAGTATGGTTTTCGCAGGCAAAGATCGACAGGAGATCTGCTTGCCTACGTCACTCATGTTTGTACATCAACGATGGAGAAATATGGGGAATATAGAGAAATAGCCGTCGACATATCTAAAGCCTTCAATAGGGTTTGGCATGCAGCCTTGTTGAATAAACTTGCTGCATATGGGGTTGGATAAGTAGCTTTCTTTCAAATAGATCAATACAAGTTGTGGTCGACGGTATAACATCTTATTGTTTCCGATTGCAAGCAGGAGCATCTCAGGGATCCATTCTTTTGCCAACTTTGTTTCTATTGCAGATAAACGATCTTCTGTCATCTGCAGAGAACAAGATCTTCGGTTTGGAGACGATTGTACCCTGATTTCGTCGTAATTTGCGGCCGATTACAGCTGCGGAATCTCATCGTCAGAGATGACAAATTGGTAACTTAAACTCTGACTTACAGAGGATCTCTGAGTGGGGTCAGTTGAACCTGGAGAGCTTCAACGCGAGCAAGACACAAGCAACTACGTTTTCTAGAAAGGTCTCCACTGGAGAACCTTCTCTAATAATGCAAGGCCAACGAATTGCATCCAAAGATTCGATGCACCTTCTCGGAATAGCGGTTAACTCCAAGTTTTGCTGGCATAAACATGTATCAGCAATAGCTAAGTCGGCATCAGCTAGACTTAGTTTTCTTTTCTGAGCCAAGCGGTACTTGACGTCATCTCAGCTGTTGCTTCTTTATAAGGCGCAGATTCGACCGGCTTTGGAATATTGTTCCCATGTATGGGGATCTGCTCCCAAACATCCGTTGAAGACGATGGATAGTGTTCAAAAACGGGCTGTGCGTCTCATCGACCACCCATATATCACCCGCGATCTCTAACCGCTGGCTCTTAGAAGACAAGTTGCTGACCTTTCTCTGTTTTACAGATACTTCCACGGAAGATGCTCCAAGGAGCTGAAAGACCTTGTTCCAGCAAAACCCATGTTATGCCGCAACACTAGGCTGGTAAGGAGTTCAAATCATATGGCGGTACATTTAACGACCCCTCGAACCTCTCTCCATAAGAATTCCTTCGTTTACAGGGCCGGTGAGCTGTGGAACTCGCTTACAACATCTTCCCAACATCCTACAATTTGAGTAAACAGGCACCTCAATTCTTCCCAGGCGATCATTCATGTGGTGTAACAGGTTCGCCTATTCCTGGGAAGCGCGAATAAAAAAATAAAAAAAAATAACAGACCTCACCAAATTCATATCGTTAGGAACTAACTTAAAGATCCTGAAAGTACTTTAATGAAGTGGCCTGCATAAAGTCCACACCTCAATCTCATCGAACATATTTGGGAAATTCTCAATAGAAGATTAAGAAACCAGCAAAACCATCCAGCTAGCGTGAATAAGATTCAGAAAAGACTCATCGAAATTAGGAACGAAATGGATCAGAATGCTATAAGATGATTGATTTTGAGTATGAATTGTAGAAGTCATGCAGTAATTCTTGCCAGGGGTGGAAATATCTGGTATTTCAGTCATTGAGGACTGTGATTATTTCAATTTTTATGAGTACTATATTTATTTAGATTGTTCTCAAGCATTCCTTAGGTGGATTACTGATAGAAATAATTTTTCAACATATTAAAACTTCTGAATAAATTTGAATTTTGGATTTTGTGCGTTAATTTCTTGGCGCAATACATCATTCCATTCAAAGCTGAGCCTCCTCTACAATTTCTGAATAATTTGTTTTCGATGAAGTTAAACAATTTTGTGACATTCTGTAATTATCTACACATTCATTCACTTAAACATAACCAAAATAATTCGATTGAAACACTTCCATAGAAACTGTTTTTCAGGAAGTTGGTATACCAGTGCACTATGGTCTTTTTTACGCCATGGGCGTAGCACTGATTATAGAAGGGTTATTATCAGCTTGTTACCATATCTGTCCCAGTCAATCCAATTATCAATTCGGTAAGTATTTAGACTTTTTAACTGAACCGATAAACATTAAATTTCAGTTATATCGAGGTTACTCACGAAAATTTCCCGAAATATGTAATTATCGAATGCTTTTCTTCTGGAAATATTTCCTCAATATTAACGAACACATCAACAAAAATAAATGTGATATGTCATTAAATCCAATGCAGATAAAATTTATGGTAATATCTATTACACATATAGAGAAGAATTGATCGTTGTTAACTCATTGACATTGACGAGCTATGTTTGTTACTAAGAATTGAACTTGTAACAGTCCAATTTCTCGAATTAATCATTTATATCTTTTCAACTCAGTTTTCATAATTTTATTGATAATTCAATCTCATTTCATCAAGTAAATATTCAAACAGTTTGAAATTCGAATTAGGAATCTACAGTTAACGATACCCAATGAAAATTATAGTTATATCCGTAAGGTGTCGCTGCTATTGATCTAGGTTGTTCGCCGGTTAATTGTGAAATCAGTACTTGAAAGAAGATCGTTTTCTCGTTTCTGTGGGAGAACGGAAAACAGTAACTCATTCTATGTTTCGTTTCCACTTTATTGTTGTGAAGAAAATGATGTCGCTTTTTTATTAATTTTTTTGAATATCAATAGTTTTTCGATAGAACCGAGTCTATATAAGTTCGGAATTCATTAGATTCTTTCTCTTGTCCATTTAGAAATCTTCGGAATCATTTGTTATTTTATTGGAGCTGTGTTGTAGCGATTGGAGTGAAAAATTTGCAGAAATTGAAATTAAGTATTCATAGATTTTCTGGATAAATTCCAATCGTCTGAGGCGTATAAGTAGTCGGTAATTTTGCCGGATTTCCTCGACAACCATTTCAATTAGCAAGTGGAGAGATTTCGAATTTTCTTTTGTAAATTAACCTAGATCGATATCTGCTATTCCAAGGATTTTTTTGTTCACCGTCAAGATATTTGAGTTTTCAACTTTATGCCAAACCTTGTTATCTTACGTCTGGGGTAACCACGTTTTTGGGGAAAAAGTCTTGCCACCTAGGACAGTCACGTTGCGAACGATATTCAGCCAAACAAGTAACCTGTAATCTTTTTTTAGTTAAGTTATTTTTTTTTGTATAATTTTCTTTGATTAGAGTTAGTAAATTATTAATCAGATACTGTGATTTTGGATATTTATCTTGTAATAAAGCTAGTTGATTGAAGTGATGAGTATTATTCCTAAGGCTATATCTAGGACCTAGGTTCTAGACGAAGATCTCACACACTGAGATTAAGGGATTCTGATCAAGCTAGGCATAGGTATTAATAGGTAGTGCCAATTGTAATTTTCTTTAACTAGCCTTTTTATAATTCAATGTCATTACACGTCATTAGTTAAGTTTCGTAGTTCCAGTAAAAGTGAAATATTTCTCCAATTTTAGACAAAATCAGAAACAAAACCATTACATTTGGCGCCCAACGTGGGGCTTAACTAAAAAAAGATTAACCACTAACAATAAAATGAGTCTCAGATGAGATTAATTCAAATTAAATAGTACAAATTCTCAATTTAAAATAATCTGAGGTCTTCAAAAAAGCGAAATTTAATGATAGAGCTCTGTCAACAATTAAATAAAATAGAAAAAAAAAGAATTTGATGGTTAAGAGAAACACTTAGCTTTTATCAATGAGATTAATTCCCGCGATAATTTGATTTGGTGTTTGGTGTTGTTTGGCTGAATATCGTTCGCAACGTGACTGTCCTAGGTGGCAAGACTTTTTCCCCAAAAACGTGGTTACCCCAGACGTAAGATAACAAGGTTTGGCATTAAGTTGAAAACTCAAATATCTTGACGGTGAACAAAAAAAATCCTTGGAATAGCAGATATCGATCTAGGTAAATTTACAAAAGAAAATTCGAAATCTCTCCACTTACTAATTGAAATGGTTGTCGAGGAAATCCGGCAAAATTACCGACTACTTATACGCCTCAGACGATTGGAATTTATCCAGAAAAATCTATGAATACTTAATTTCAATTTCTGCAAATTTTTCACTCCGATCGCTACAACACAGCTCCAATAAAATAACAAATGATTTCAAAGATTTCTAAATGGACAAGAGAAAGAATCTAATGAATTCCGAACTTATATAGACTCGGTTCTATCAAAAAACTATTGATATTGAAAAAAATTGATAAAAAAGCGACATCATTTTCTTCACAACAATAAAGTGGAAACGAAACATAGAATGAGTTACTGTTTTCCGTTCTCCCACAGAAACGAGAAAACGATCTTCTTTCAAGTACTGATTTCACAATTAACCGGCGAACAACCTAGATCAATAGCAGCGACACCTTACGGATATAACTATAATTTTCATTGGGTATCGTTAACTGTAGATTCCTAATTCGAATTTCAAACTGTTTGAATATTTACTTGATGAAATGAGATTGAATTATCAATAAAATTATGAAAACTGAGTTGAAAAGATATAAATGATTAATTCGAGAAATCGGACTGTTACAAACTATGTTACGCCTTGTAATGCGTTTTAGGTATTGAAGAATTATCTGTACTATACAGTAATACTCCGCTTAACGTGACCCAATTATAAAAAAATGGAAAAATTCTATCTCGAATATTCATTTTTGAAGAAAAACCTCAAGCTGCGGTAGATCGACTAACACATCTGCTGAGTGGTCACTGGTGATTTAAGATTGAAACCTTTACTGGTGTACCATTCAAAAACACCCTGTGAAATGCGAGGTACAGACAAGACGAGTCTACGAGTGGTGTGGTGGTACAATAATAAGGCGTAGGTTAAACGAGAACTTTGGTATTTCAATAGTTTTCGCTCATCAGTCAAACCCTATTTTGACAGAAATGGGCATGTACGTAAAGTTATATTACTCACAGATAAGGCTCCAGGACTCAATGCGAGAGACTTAACCCAGCGTCATGGGGGTGGAAAATTGTTACACGGACGTGGGGGCTGGGTCATCATTACCCAGATAAGGATTTCTGTATGTATTTGAGAAAAACGATATTTTTTTGTAACATGCAATAATTTACTATTACAAGGATAATACAAAACCATAAACATAGTGAAAATACAAACTTTTATTAATAGGAACAAGGTTTTGAAAACTATTCACTAAAAATCAATAAATTTGGCTTTCCTTAGCAAAACTTATCTTAAAAAAATATTAACCAGTCTTTGGTTTTCTAATAAAGCCCTTATATATCTTCTTAGATAAAATAATAAAAATAAATTAGTCAGACTCATTATTACCAATACAATTAGCACAGAAAGGTACTATATGTTGAGGGCAAATATGCTTGTTGCCTCTTTCACATACGTGTGTAGTTTTGCGATCTTTGCTTGCAGGACACACTTGACACCTCTTACGAGCATTTGTTTTTTTTGCTGAGGGCTCCTCTGTAGATTCCCCTGAAAATTGGAAAATTTTTTTACGAAGTTCTCGTGGCAAACTTTGAACATTCCGGCGGACTTTCAAGTGATCACTAACAAGAGCAAGGCCTAGGTTTTTCAAATAACGGCGTCGTTTTATGTTTGACTTATTGTTTATGCGATGTATTATAAGTCCATTAATTGCCGTCTTGTTTAACATGGCATAAAAGATTGTCAGCGGCCACTTCTTTGAGTTACGACACACGTCATACGAAGCGCACAACTCATCTGCAACGTCAACTCCACATTTTGTTATGTTGTAATAGGTGTTTATCTCTGTTTTTTTCTTTTCGCCAGTAGAACTATCAATACTGTCATCATGGTAAAGGCTTGACATCAGCAACACTATCTTGTTCTTTTTGGGTGTATGAGAAACAAGAGTTATTTCTTTTTGGAAGGCAAATTGAGAGGTAAAAACACCTTTACGCGATTTTGTGAATTCAGGTGGTATTTGCTTCTTGTTCTTACGCAGGGTACCAACTGACGTCAATTTATGTTCACTAAGTAAATGCTGAACAAGTTCATAACTGGTGAACCAATTATCAAACGTCACGTTACGATTTGCCTTGGATATGGGCTGCACGATTCGATCTACTATATCAAATGGCTTGTTACTTGGAGAAAATGGACCATCAGGCTGCTTTCCAGGATATATTTCAAGATTTTTGATGTAAAAGTTATTTTTATATTTTAATCCATATTTGGCAGGCTTTGATGGAATGTATTGGCGAAATTTACAGCGGCCTCGGAAAGCTATTAGCATTTAGTCAATTGTTACACAGTCACTTGGTACATAAGATTTCTTGAAGTTTTCAACAAAGGCTTCAAACAGTTCTCTAATTGGTGCTAAGTTATCGTTGTAAAATTACAAGCGAACTACAAAAGTGCGGGTAATTTTGACCCAGCCCCCATGACGCCGGGTTAAAAGTATACCTGACGCATTCGCTACCGAACACTACGTCAATATCATACACATTATATACAGTGTGTTCCAACGAAAATTTGACCCCCCCTATAACTCCGAAATGAGTAACATTAGCGAAAAACACCAAGACACGTCGATTTTTGTTTCGAGGGGGAGCATTTTTCGAAATAATTCGAAACTTCTCAGATCAACCCCCTACCCCCAGCAACCCTAATTTCGAAATTCATCATAGGGAATAAGGGTCGAGTGGCACCTTACTGTGAAGGTCTGTCAATTCTCCATTCTGATTTGTCATTTTTAGAATTTTAAATTAACATACAGGGTGTCCCAACCGAGGGTAAAGTTGAATTCCTGCAAATCCCAAATACTAAATGGAATCGATTTATTTTGGCATAATGCAAGCGCAGGTTTATGCTCGGTCTAGAAAAACGACCTACACTTGTGAATTTGGAGTTGGTGCAATCAACCCCTATTTCCAGCATCCCCAACTCAAAAATCATTCGATCGAAAATAGGTCAAGTGGCACCTCGTTGGAAAGGTATTTCAATTTTCTCTTCGAATTTGGTATTTTCGAAATTCAGAATCAGCATACAGGGTGTCCCGGAGCAGGAACACTGAAAACCCAAATAACTTTTGAAACTGGTTCATTTCGGTATAATACGAGAACATGTTTATGTTTGATTCGAGAATAAGACTCTCTTGCGTGAATATGGAATTTTTGCAATCAATCTCTTCCATTCAGCATCCCCAACTCAAAAAATCATACAAGTGATTACAGGTTGAGTGGCAAAGTTCCAGAAAGATTTTTCTATTTTCTGAATCACTGAGGCATTGGTTTCAGTTTGGCAATCGAGGTTTTCTGGCGTGAGGATCAGGATGAGGAGATGATGGAGAAACTGATTGGATGCTCATCTAAACAGGAAAACGAGATTTATTGAACTTGTATTCAATTGAAAACAAAAAACTAACTTGATTATTACAACAATTGTTCAAAATGACCTCCGCCCACCTCCATACAGTTATACAGACGATTTTCGAACTCTCTTCTCACATTAGCGAAAACTTCAAGAGTCAAAAGTCGGCATTCTGTGATAATCCTCATCCGCAGCTCCTCCAGGTTTTCTGGTCTTGTGGCATATACTTTAGATTTTAGATGGCCCCACAAAAAAAAATCTAGGGGATTTAAATCTGGTGACCTGGCTGGCCACTCAACAGGTCCTCTTCTACCAATCCACCTTCCTGGGAAATTTTCGTCTAAATATTGGCGCACCCGAGCATCATAATGCGGAGGAGCACCATCTTGTTGAAAACGCATTTCGTCCTCAGAAAGAGTTGGATCGTTCTGTAAAATTTCTGTCAATCTAGGATGTATGTGTTCCTCTAACAACTGTAGGTAGCCATTTCCATTCAGATTACCCTCAATAAAGAAAGGCCCAACTAGATGATTGCCAAAAATTCCTGCCCAAACGTTCAACTTCTGAGGCCTTTGCGTGTGGGCCTCTCTAAACCAATGAGGATTCTGTGTGTCCCAATATCGACAATTATGTCTATTCACTTCACCACTGAGCATAAAGGTGCTTTCATCAGAAAAACAGATGTTATTCAGAAAATTTGGATTAGCGTTTAGGTTTTCACTTAGATTTTCACAAAACTGTAAACGACGATCTGGATCATCTTCGTTTATTTCATGCACTAATTTTACCTTGTAGGGGTGAAATTTGTGATGTTTCACGATTCTATGGACAGTTGTAGCTGATACACCAGTCAGACGAGATAGTTTTCTGATCGAAGTAGTATTCTCCATTTGTAGATGACCCACTACTGCCACTTCCGTTGCCTCATTTCTGACAGGACATGCCACTTCATGTTTTTGTTTGCCACCGAACCCGTAGCTAGGAATTTGTCAACCAAATATTTAACGTACTGGTGACTGACTCCCTTTCTCTTTCAGGATGGTTCCTATCGAATATCCTTGCCGTTTCTTTGGCACAACTGTTATTTCGAAAATACGTCGATACAATTTCGACCCTTTCCTCAGTGGAATAAACCATTTTCAGATTAATTTCAACTGACGAACAACAACAATAATGAGGAACTGATCTGAATAATAATAATATTTCATTGCAAAAATGAGAAATAACAGATGACTGCACGCCAGATGGAAATGAAAAAATGTGAACATTTTCAATGCAGAAATCAGCTTTATTTCTTCGTAATTGATGCTCAACACATCGTACTCAATACTTTTAACAGTTTCGAATTAATTTTAGTTGATAATTTCAAATGACGATATTGAATTTTTCGAAAGCGACATCCTGTATGGAGAGCCGAACTGAATGAAATGCTTTAATCATTCTGGAATTCAAAAACCTTTCTGAAGATATGCCACTTGAATTATTTGTATGATTTTCAAGTTGGGGATGCTGAATGGAAGGGGTTGATTGCAAAAATTCTATAACCACACAAGAAAGTCCTATTCTCGGATCAAACATGTTCTCGTATACCGAAATGAACCAGTTTCAAAAGTTATTTGGATTTTCAATGTTCCTGCTTCGGGACACCCTGTATGATGATTCTGAATTTCGAAAATACCAAATTCGAAGAGAAAATTGCAGTACCTTTCCAACGAGGTGCCACTTGACCTATTATCGATCGAATGATTTTTGAGTTGGGGATGCTGGAAATAGGGGTTGATTGCATCAACTCCAAATTCACAAGTGTAGGTCGTTTTTCTAGACCGAGCATAAACCTGCGCTTGCATTATGCCAAAATAAATCTATTTCATTTAGTATTTGGGATTTCCAGAATTCAACTTCACCCTTGGTTGGGACACCCTGTATGTTAATTTAAAATTCTAAAATGACAAATCAAGGTGGAGAATTGACAGACCTTTTCAGTAAGGTGCCACTCGACCCTTATTCCCTATGATGAATTTCAAAGTTAGGGTTGCTGGGGTAGGGGTTGATCTGAGAAGTTTCAAATTATTTCGAAAAATGCTCCCCCTCGAAACAAAAATCGACGTGTCTTGGTGTTTTTCGCTAATGTTACTCATTTCGGAGTTATAGGGGGGGTCAAATTTTCGTTGGAACACACTGTAGATCATAGAGTAATAGCAAACTTCCAAGCTCATTACCATCGGCGTTGTTTAGCCAACTAATTCAAGAAACTGTCGGGGAAGACAGACAGCCTATGCGAGAGTAGTGGAAGTCATACAACATCATGAATGCTATTTACAACATAGACGAGACAGATGTAGTGGAAGCTCTTAGAAGAATTGTCCCGATACAGAGACAAGTGCTTGAAGACATTGTTGCTATGATTGAGAGTTCTGAACATGAAAATGTAGCACTTGGAGATCTCGAAGATCTTGTAAAACGCATAACGAACCTCTGAGCAATGAAGATCTGATCGAGTTACAGAATAATCTCATCAACGATGAGGAAGAAAAAGTCGAAAAGAAAGTTTTAACTTCAAGCGGAATACAAAATGCTCATTTGAATTTGGGAGGCTTTTACTTGGTAAAATTCCATTATCAATAATAAAAAACAAGTACTGTGTTTTAAGGAATTTTACTTAATAATTGCGATTCGTAACGCGTTTCACTACACCGTAGCTTCTTCAGACGAATGATTATGCAGAAAAATGTGAATGAGAATATAACTATAAATGTTCTTGAGTAATTAAAAGCTTATTGGTCGCCTCCTCCTAAGTGGTTATTTATGACAGGTATATCCAATAAAATTAAGGAATATATTGCTCCCCGAAAAGATTCAATAGAGGTGAAGGGCTTAAATCGACTTGTTCATTGATGAGTCTACCTGAGTGTTTGTATTTATTTATTTCTAAAGTTTCCCAAAGATCTGCCTTCCAATATTTATTATCTGTATGTAAAATTTCAAACTGTGGGTCGAAAGAATGATTATTTTCTAAGAGATGATTCGCGTAATTTGAATCTGATTTTTTATTTGAAAAACTGCGTTTATGTTCCGATATTCTAATATTAAAATTTCTATGTGTTCTACCAATGTAGAAATTATCACAGTCATTGCAATTCAATCTATAAACACCTGATTTATTGTTTTTACCTGGTTTGGTTTTATTATTTTTATATATTTGCTTAAATTATTATTAGTTTGGAAAGCTATGTTGAAATTATTGCTACTTAAGAATGATTTCAGTTTCTCACTTGTAATGCCAACGTAGGTTAAGGTGTTGAATTTTTGTTTCAATTTATCGACAGGGTAAACTTCATTCAATGCGATTCTACTTTGTTTTTTATTTAAAATATTATTTATTAGTTTGGAATTGTAACCATTATTTTTGGCTATTTGTTTAATCAAATTTAGTTCTTTGTTGAAATTTTCTGGTGATAGCGGGATGTTAATCAATCTATGAATAAAACTATTGAATGCTGACATTTTATGTTGATATGGATGACACGACGAGTTATGTATTATAATATCTGTATGTGACGGCTTATGGTAAATTGCGAAAACATGTTTTCCATTTTGATTCGAAATTGTTACGTCTAAGAAATTTATCGAATTATTGCTTTCTATTTCGGTTGTGAATGCAATTTTTGGATGTAATGAATTTATATGATTTTCGAAAATTTTCAACTGTCTATCTGTTCCTGTGAAGCAAATAATGATATCGTCTACATAGCGATACCAGTATAAACAATATTTACTGAGTGGATGATTATGAATTAATTTCTCTAAGTTATTCATGAAAATTTCTGCTAACAAAGGACTCAACGGATTGCCCATAATCAAGCCGTCTTCAATAGTATAATATTTGTAATTGAAATGGAAATAATTTTGATCTAAACAAATTTTTAATAATGAAAGAATATCTAATTTAATGATAAATATAATATATTAATAATGATAATCTAACCTACCGCAAAATTTTAGAAAGTTGTTAAAAACATAATTTCGACAGCAAAATCATTAATTACAGACCAAGAAAAATATAAATTCATTAACTCCAATCCACAATCCCCCGAATTATATTCGTTGATAAAACTTCATAAACCTAATTACCCTATTAGACCTGTTGTTTCTTATGTAACAGCACCTTCGTTCAAACTTTCAAAATTCCTCAACGACTTGCTAATAAAACATTGCAATTTTAAATCTGAATTTTCGGTCAAAAATTCATACGAACTTATTGCCAATATCAAAGATACCACTATACCACCTAATTCCAAACTTATTTCTTTCGATGTTAAGAATCTATTTCCCAACATTCCTCCCAAAGATACGTATTACTTAGTTGAAGAATTATTAGAAAGGAATCATGTCAATACTATCATTAAATCAGATATTCTTTCATTATTAAAAATTTGTTTAGATCAAAATTATTTCCATTTCAATTACAAATATTATACTATTGAAGACGGCTTGATTATGGGCAATCCGTTGAGTCCTTCGTTAGCAGAAATTTTCATGAATAACTTAGAGAAATTAATTCATAATCATCCACTCAGTAAATATTGTTTATACTGGTATCGCTATGTAGACGATATCATTATTTGCTTCACAGGAACAGATAGACAGTTGAAAATTTTCGAAAATCATATAAATTCATTACATCCAAAAATTGCATTCACAACCGAAATAGAAAGCAATAATTCGATAAATTTCTTAGACGTAACAATTTCGAATCAAAATGGAAAACATGTTTTCGCAATTTACCATAAGCCGTCACATACAGATATTATAATACTTCGTCGTGTCATCCATATCAACATAAAATGTCAGCATTCAATAGTTTTATTCATAGATTGATTAACATCCCGCTATCACCAGAAAATTTCAACAAAAACTAAATTTGATTAAACAAATAGCCAAAAATAATGGTTACAATCCCAAACTAATAAATAATATTTTAAATAAAAAAAGTAGAATCGCATTGAATGAAGTTTACCCTGTCGATAAATTGAAACAAAAATTCAACACCTTAACCTACGTTGGCATTACAAGTGAGAAACTGAAATCATTCTTGAGTAGCAATAATTTCAACATAGCTTTCCAAACTAATAATAATTTAGGCAAATATATAAAAAATAATAAAACCAAACCAGGTAAAAACAATAAATCAGGTGTTTATAGATTGAATTGCAATGACTGTGATAATATCTATATTGGTAGAACACATAGAAATTTTAATATTAGAATATCGGAACATAAACGCAGTTTTTCAAATAAAAAATCAGATTCAAATTACGCGAATCATCTCTTAGAAAATAATCATTCTTTCGACCCACAGTTTGAAATTTTGCATACAGATAATAAATATTGGAAGGTAGATCTTTGGGAAACTTTAGAAATAAATAAATACAAACACTCAGGTAGACTCATCAATGAACAAGTCGATTTAAGCCCTTCACCTCTATTGAATCTTTTCGGGGAGCAATCTATTCCTTAATTTTATTGGATATACCTGTCATAAATAACCACTTAGGAGGAGGCGACCAATAAGCTTTTAATTACTCAAGAACATTTATAGTTATATTCTCATTCACATTTTTCTGCATAATCATTCGTCTGAAGAAGCTACGGTGTAGTGAAACGCGTTACGAATCGCAATTATTAAGTAAAATTCCTTAAAACACAGTACTTGTTTTTTATTAAAAATGCTCTTTCAAAAATTTACTCAGGTTCAGACTTTTTGCATAGCATAAACCGTGATCATGACCGAGTGTCATGAAACGTTGGATGTTATGAACGTATTTTGCAAGAACGTAGTAGAAACGTTATTTTTTATAAAAGAACATGTAATATTTACTGCATAAAGTATAAGATTGAAGTGTACGAAATTTTAAGTCTTTCCATGTTGTGCTTTAGATGTGATGCTGGAACACTGTACTGGCATCCACGTTTATTGTATGAAAATTGGTGTGGAAGATAAAATTAATTTTTTCGTTTTTTATTGCTTGTTCAGCAAATATTTTTTGAGCTTCTCTCGTCTAGTTACGCAATTAAAAATAAGTGTTATTATTTTTATCGAATGTGGAACTGAAATTAATATGCCCAATGTATTATCTCGGCAAAAAAAATTCATCATTCCTCTGCCTAAATTTAATGCCTTTCTACATTTAATTTTTAGATACCAGCTTCATGTATGTAATGGCGGTTCTTTGTATGATTAAATTATATCAAAATCGTCATCCAGATTTGAATGCAACTGCGTATGCTACTTTTTCGGTCTTGGGATTCGGAATATTTATGGGTGAGTATACTATGCCTATGTGATATCTTCTCATCAACAATAAATTTTATAGATTGAACGCAATACAACAATCAATATTGAGGCAATCAAGAGAGTTGTAGTTCTTTAATTAAATAATATTTTATTTTCAGCCAGTATAGGAATTTTAAATGGAGGCTTAGCAGTATGGCTGGCGTTCGTTGTTGGATATACAATGCTGTGTTTCTATATTTCTTTCAAAATATACTTTTTGAGCTTTGTACTTGAAGGTTTCTATAAATTTAGGAATGAAATCTTGAAAAGTGGGTTTGCAAAAGAAAGCTTCGAACCGGTGAAGAAAGGTAAGAAAGAATATATCCTTAACCAATCAACCATTGTAAACAAACTTAAATACATATATAGGGGGTTTCACCCCGACGAGTTGCCCATATATCTGTTCATGCAATCAAACTGATTTCATGAAAAAATATAAATCCACCACCCGGTAATTGATACCATTGCCAGGCAATGATTATAATCAAAACATATCCTGGAATAATTATATATTAGGATAACGTTAAATGTTATGAGAATATATCAATCTACCAGAATATAAACATACTATAGCATCATCAGACAATGATATCAAGGAACCAACGAGTAGTGTCAGAGGCTTTCTCCCCGGAAAAATCCAGTGTACGGACCTTAGTCAAGTAACACTGAATGTTACTTATTAATAGTTTCCTTTGTGTGAAGTGGTGAACGATCCAATAGAATACTGCTCTGAATATAAATATCAAAAAGTTGTCAGTTAATTATATTACATTTATATAAACAAATAAATAAATTATGAAATGAGATTCATCGCCTTGAACGAATTTCCATTTTAATTGAAAACTGTAAAAGATACAGGGTGAGCAACTGAAAGATAGGGAAGACTATTTCCCTGAGACTATTCAAGTTTCAGTGAAGTAAAATGGAACAGATCCATGATGATCAATGGCAGTCATCATCAAGTACCATCGTCATCTCGAATTTCAACCCCTAGAGCAGGGGTGACCACCCTTGAAAATTTGGAAAAGGGTAGATGGTCGAGTGATACCTCGAAGGAAAGGTATTATCTTTGTCTGCATCCCCGTAGAAGATACAGAGTGAGCTACTCTAACTCCTATGACACTCAATGAGAATAGAATTATTGCGAGCAGTCATGAAGGCAATCGAAATCCTTTACTTGAAAGGTATCACTGGATCGAAATATTGCCCCTGCTCAAGGGGTTGAAATTCGAGATGAGGGTGATTTCGGAAGATGACAGATTTTGATCTAAAATGTATCCATTCCAGTTTTTCGCTCTAATACTCCAATAGTCCTGGGGCGGTAGTCTTCTCTATTTTTCAGTGGCTCACTCTGTTTCTTCTACAGGTTTCAATCAAGAATGAAAATTCTTCCATGGGAATGCAGACAAAGATAATACCTTTCTTTCGAGTAGTCTCGTGTCTCCTCGTTAATTTTGTTTGTTCCTGCAAAAGGAGCCAATCGATTGAAATGGACTACTCTAGGTTTCCTCCTCGGCAACTTCCTTATGCGATACACGATATCGTTGATCCTTTTATGACTTCATAAGGACCTTCCCAATGTCGCTGTAGTTTTGGAGACAAGCCATGTTTTCTCTATGGGTTATAAAGCCATACGAGATGTCCTACAGAAAATCCACGTTCAGAAGCTTTGAGGTCATAGAGGTTTTCATTCTATCACTGGCAATCTTCATGTGCTGTCTGTTATGATTTTGTATTACGTAATAGAGTTTGGTCCATAGCTGAAGCGAACTCGTCGAGCTAGGAGGTAAAATGTCACTTTTATATTTGGATGTATAGTTTCATGTTTGCGAGGATGACCTGTTGCATTGTCCAAAACTAGAACAGTCACAAAAAATGGCACCTGTAACCCACGCTTTCTTATTAGCACGCCAAAACACTGGCAGGTCATTCTTATTTTGATTTTTCAAAGCAGGAGGATTTAACGATCTGCAAAGCATCATTGGTTCAATAACACAATCTCCAGATGCCTTAGAATTAGAACATATCAGTGTAACACTATCCTTTGCTGCCTTTAACCCAGAGGCAGACTTTTAGCTTTTGGAAATGAATGTTTTGTTGGCATTCTCTTCCAAAATAGTGCAGTTTTGTCTGCATTAAATACTGGCTCAGTTTTGTATCCTCCACCAGCAACTAGGTTTGCAAATTCTTCTGGATATCTTTCTGCCGTGGCAGTTCCTGCAGATGCAACTTCTCCAACGATCTCAATGCAATGCAATGATTATCGCACCTTGAATTTATCGAACCAACCTTCCAATGGTTGAAATACCACAACTAACAATAAGTTTCTTAAAAATGTGCGTAAAGACGCTTTGCCTTCACCCGTATAATTGGACCACACAAGGGCTCTCTTTTTTGGTTATGGTCTACAATCCATAATGATAACGCCACTTTCATTTTTCTATTGCTGGATCACTAACAATTTTTGCTGACAGTGACATATTTTTTTTTTTCAGCAAGATTTCTTATACTCGCAGCGGCCAATTTAATAAATATAGGAATGCTTGTAGTGGGTCTATACTTATATAGTAAAGGAGAAACAGATTTTGGAACTTTTTTGTTGGGAATTCTAATGGCGAACGCCGTCCTTCATGCCTTGTTTTATACTATAATGAAGGTAAAACTTAATTTCTTCTGTATTAAATGTCTGATCAAGTTTTTATGATTTGTAATGATTTTAGTTACTCCATAAGGAGAGAATATGTATAGAGGCCATTGTGTATTCTGTTTTTGGAATTATTAGCTGGATAGTTGCCACAATATTTTTCTTAGATGCAGCTACACTGTGGACGGTAAGAAACAAACAAATTTTGTTGTCCCAAAAAAAATGGACATACTTCTGTTCAAAAATAATAGATTCAATCCAAAAAATACTTTCAAGAACAATTTTCTTTTGCTAAACTTATTTAAGTTTATTCATTTTTTAGGTAACTCCTGCAGAATCAAGACAATGGAATCAAGAATGTATTCTTCTTCAGTATTATGACAAACATGACATATGGCATTTATTAAGTGCACCAGCCCTCTATTTTACTTTTATGTTTCTCATGTGTCTTGATGATGATATTATTGATAGAAGGCAAGAAGATATACCTGTTTTTAATATATTTTCAAATAAACTTCTCATTTTTTATCATTGTAGTTTGAATGTATTGCCTTATAACTTTTTATCTCAAAAATAGCTCAAAGAAGCCCTAAGCTTTTCTATAATAATAATAATAATAATAGCATTTTATTGGCATCTTGTACAGAAATAATAATTATAACTATCAATTACATTAGAGGCCTTAAACTTATTATGAGTGAATGTTACTGTACATTGAGAGATACCAAAAGGTAGGATACAGCATAGCTGATTAATCCAACCTGAATAAAATAGAAACAAATACTAGACAAGTGTACCCACAATTGTACGGAAACATCATTATGTAAGAGATACTTATCACTAATCTTACCAACTATTCATCTTGAAAACAAAAATTTAACACTAAAATAAATCAAAATTAATTCATGCACTCCATATATAAAAGATCCTTTCCTCTTGGTGAAACAAGGAAAGACTACATCTCATTTAACTGGCTCTCAAAAAGCCAATGCCTCACCCTCCTCTTAAATGCATCCAAACTCAAACCTAAAAGACTACTCGGTATTTTATTGATTTCATCTACAATAATATAAGAAAAGCAACGCTGAAACATGGAAGAACGATAACGCGGTATGGCAAGTTTATGTCTGAACCTGACGTTGATGCTATGAACATCTGTTCTATATTTGATTCGTCGGTGCAGATAGGAGGGTTTCTTCTCATTCAAAATTATGTAAAACAGACTCAGCACATGCAGCCTTCTTCGATTCGCCATGTTCAACCAACCCAATTGCTGCAGTCTGCAGGACGTGCGATCTGTGCGTCTAAGGTTGAAAACAATTCGAACACACCAGTTTTGAATTTTCTGAACTCAGGCCACATTCTGTTTTGTCAGACATGGGCCATATACGGTATCGCAATAATTGAGGTGAGACAACACCAGTGCTTCACAAAGCATTTTCTTTGTCGAATATCGAGAAATTCTTTGCAACCATAAATCAATTTGACATTCACGAAAGCTCTTTTAATTAGCAAGTTTATGTGAGAATCAAACCTCAAATCGCTATCCATAATCAAACCCAAATTACGACACTCGCTAGTCAGAGGAAGAACTGCGCCATTCACAGATATCTTAATTAGATCTTTACATGCCTCTCTCATGACCTTCCTTCCAAATAGCATAACTACAGTTTTGAAGGGTTAATGCTCAGACACATACTCTCCGACAACTTAAAGATGTTATCCAAATCTATATTAATTTTTCTAGAGCTTCATCAAGTGAGTCGCGCGAAAACTGTAAATAGAGCTGTGAGTCTCAATTTAAGAATTTAATTAAATAAGACCAATTTTAAAGAAGTTGTGTTTCATTGTAAAATGGGCCAAGTTACATATTTCATGAACTAGTGCCTAGACAGTAGTTTTAATCACGAATTAGAAATCATCATTAAAAATTATTTTTTTGATTGAGGAGGTCGTTACTTGATGAAAATCGATATACATATTCTCAATGAAATAAAACTGAAGTATTTAGATTCTCACTATATTAACAAAACTATGACCGGTTTCATCAGATAGATGAACAGAGTTATTCCTTATATATAAGTCTTATTTCGTACTTAATATTACAATAGGTACAAGTACAAGAGGTATGTAGGAAAACCCATCGGAGTTGCTTACTTTATGAATTTAAAGATTGAGTAAAGGAGAAGGATTAAGATCTAATTGACTATTAAGTAATAGCCCTAAATTATTCACCACAAGCCAAACACCTAAAACACGGTTCAGCGTTACTACCTCAAAAAGAGTTCAATAGTTTTCAACCTAAGAAATTCGAAAATACAACTTCAAAGTCCATTAAATCTAAGTCCGCATCTGAAGATATCATATTCAACTAAGCAGACAGAGGTCATGCAGTCATAGCCTTAAATAAAGCAGATTATTTATTAAAATCCCAAAATTTCATTGAATCAGGTTGTTATGAAGAAATTGATATCAACTAATAAATTTCAATCCATAGTGAAAAACTTTAGAGTGTGCCAAGTCTATAATACCTACCAACCAAAAATATAAACTTTACTCCCTCGTCAAACTTCATAAAACAGGGCACCCCATTAAACCAGTAGTTTCATATTTTCAAGCTCCGGCTGCAAAACTTTAACGCTTTCTCATAGACATCATTCAACAGTACGCTAATTTTGAACCTAAATTCTCAATAAAAAACTATTCAGTCCTAATAAATAAAATTCAGCACACGATACTACCACCGAACGCTAAACTTATGTCATGGGATGTAGTAAATCTCTTCCCTAGTGTCTCATAGACATCATTCAACAGTACGCTAATTTTGAACCTAAATTCTCGATAAAAAACTATTCAGTCCTAATAAATAAAATTCAGCACACGATACTACGACCGAACGCTAAACTTAAGTCATGGGATGTAGTAAATCTCTTCCCTAGTGTTCCACCTAGTGATATAGTGAAACTCATCAAGAACGCCCTTCAAACTAATAAAGTCAATCCGATAATTCAATCAGAAATCTTACACCTTTTAGAAATTTGTTAAGAACAAAATTATTTTAACTTCAATGGAGTATTATATAATAGTAAAAAAGTAATGGGTACTCCTCTGAGCCCTCTGCTCTCTGAAATTTTCATGGATAATATTGAAAAAACTATCCAAGAACATCCATTATTCAAACACTTTATTTATTGGTTTAGATATGTCGACGATATCACTTGTTGTTTCACTGGCACAAACAGACAATTAGAGTCATTCAAAACATTTATTAACAAAATTCGCGATAATATTAAATTCACGTTAGAGATAGAAACAGAAAACTCCATTAACTTTCTGGATTTAAGTATTACTAAAATTAAAGCAAACATGATTTTTCTATTTTTATGAATAAATAAATTCATACAGATATTACTATTCACAGCTCATCTACACATCCTTATCCACATAAATTAGCAGCTTACAATAGTATGCTACATAGACTCATTTATATCCCAATGTCACAAAATAATTTCATGAAAGAGCTAAATATAATCAAACCCATAGCAGTCAATAACGGTTACAGTCCAACTATGATTGAGAACATGATTTTACGCAAAAATTCCAAGTATAAAAAGTTCAAACACAAAATACAATAGCTTAATTTATATTGGTGATCATAGTCTAAAATTAAAATCATTCATCTCGCATTATAATTTTAATATAGCATTCCGAACTGATAATTCTTTAGGCCGACATATCAAAAACTGCAAATCTGAAATTGATAAAAATATTAAATCCGGTGTTTATAAACTGTGGGGATTGTAATAAAATTTATATTGGTAGAACTTTCAGAAATTTCAAAGTTAGATTATCCGAGCACAAACGTAGTTTTAATTATCATAAATCAGATTCCCATTATTCTAATCACTTACTCCAAGAAAACCATAACTTTAATGATTATTTCGAAATTTTACACAATGAAAATAATACACAAAAACTCAATCTATTGGAAATTTTAGAGATCAACAAAGAAAAGAATTCAGGTAGGTTACTTAGTAGTCAATTAGATCTAAATCCTTCTCCTTTACTCAATCTTTTCAATTCATAAAGTAAGCAACTCCGATGGGTTTTCCAACATACTTCTTGTACTTGTACCTATTGTAATCTTAAGATTAAATAAGACTAATGTATAATGAATAACTCTGTTCATTAGTTTCTATCTATCTGATGAAGCCACAGTGTCGTAAAACCGGTTATAGCTTTGTTAATATAGTGAAAATCTAAATACTTTAGTTTTATTTCATTGAGAATACATTAAAAATTAGCCTAATAGCATGTGCTACAATTCAATGAGAATTGCTGTTAAGTGTTATTTTACAAGCAACATTTTACCTCATAAATACATAGGCACATTCACCCAACCCACTCATTTCCATTAATACCTTCTGCATCGCACAAATGAAAATGTCGGAACGCGAAATTGTAAATAGCTTTATTGAATTATGTAAATATATTTATCAGTGATGCATTAAAGACATTTTTGTAACTGAAAGGAATATGAAGCATGCAGACTTAAGGAACATATTTTATTGACATATCAATTAAAATTCGACGTAAATTTATTTATTCTTGGATTAATTCCTGAAGAAATTGATCTGTCCAGAACACATGTCAGTTGGGAAAGGTATTTAAATGAACGAAATACCCCATTTGTATCCAGTTGGCAACGCTATTTCACAATCAATTGTTATTGTGTTATGTTTTAAGGTTCCAATAAGTATGAGGTAAATTTTTATACTATAAAATTCTATAAACTTTCTACTCTAAAGTTGGTAAATATCCTTTTTGAATTTCCTAATTTTTTCATACATTTCGAGAGCGTTTAAAATAAGTTAACGTATCTTCACTGCGCCAAGAAATTAACGCACAATTTCAATATTTCGAATATCTTTTCTGGTAGGCAACTTGTTATTAACAACTCTTTTTTCGTATACGTCCGGATAAATGTCAACAAAATTCGATGCTTTTTCTTGACGCACATGTTCTTCTTATGATAAAGAAAATGAAAGGATTAAGTTTTGAGATTTTTCAAGAAACCACCTCATATTGATAATTGCAATTGATCTTGAAAATTTTAATTTTCGGTAATAACGGAACGCGAATCACGAACATAGCAGAATGTAGCGAAGTAGTGGTGTTACATGGCCTAGGTTAGACTTATACAAGAATAGGCTAAAGGCTTGGGGATCCGTAGGTACTGGTAGTCATGAAAGGAGACTTGGGCAAGGACGACCTCAAGCAACAACGGCGATCCAGGACCGTTATTTGAGAATTTCTCCGTTGAATTAAGGGCTCGCTACTGCTAGTTTACCTCAAATGCTGCTTCGACAGAAGAGTGGAGTGCGAATTAGCACTGATACGGCAATGTCTCAGTTAAATTAGTTTGAGGCCTCTTGTTGTAGCTCGATTGAATTTTGCAAAGGAGCATGTCAATTGATTATAAGCTGACTGGGATGAATGAGTTCTTTAGATGATTTGAGATTGTATCTTTCTCATTGCGATCGACGTTCTCTTGTGTACAGACATCGAAATGAGAGAAATACCCAGTGGAACTAGTATTAACAGGTGTTCAAGAACTTTGATTCCCAAAAGATAACATTTTCTATTATTAGTTTTATTTCAATTTCTGTGAGTACCATTTTCATTTCCATTGTTCTCAAGTATGACTTAGTGCTGGTGGAATACTGGATAAATAATTTTTCACCATATCTAAACTTCTTATGAGTAAATTTTTCATTTAACAAAGGTCGCATCAACCCGGGGGTTATTAGCGATATATGAGGTACAAAAGGGTAACAGAATATTTAAATATTTTCAATGTATGTACTTGATGGTATTTTCAAAGTTGCAATTTGGTCCAAGTGCTTCTTCAATATTATTAGGAATCTGATATAGTCTTCTCTCTTCACAGAATCTGGAGCATATTGCCATGATATGTTCGACTGATTGTCTTACGTTACAGTTGTTACATTGGGGCTGTGGCTCCCTACTCATTAAATGACTGTGGGTGAAGATCGTGTGTCTAAGTCTAAGTCGCGCGATTTTTATATGTAATTTTCGATCAAGTGGTAATCTCGACCATGGTTTCACGAAAGGTTTCACTGACCAGAGTTTCGAGGTCGTGTTCGAGGTTTTATAAACCTCTTCACCTTAGTCTCTCACCCGAACTGCGTTTTCATCACTGATGGGTTCACGAGCGTGTTTGTCAGCGTCTTCGTTGCCTGGAATTCCTTTGTTTGATGGCCCCAGATGCAAATGATTTCTTTCGTTCGGGACTTTTCTAGTTCTTTTATTTTAATTGCGATGGTGTTATTGGAGAATCTTTTCTTGAGTGCCTGAAGGGAGCTGAGTGAATCGGTTAGGATGATGAATTTTTCTTCTTGAGAAGAGTTCATATGTATTAAGGCTTGAAGTATAGCGAACAGTTCAGCAGTGTACACGCTGCTTTGTGATGGTAAAGTGAATTTAAGCACAGAATTAGATGTCACAACCGCTGCTCCTACGCCAGCCTCGGATTTGGATGCGTCTGTATATACTTCCGTATAACCCTCGTAGATATTCATTATGCTTCGCAGATTCTGTATAATGATGTTATTATTTGTTGAATATTTGTCGAATTGTGTCAGGGTGGTATTTATATTTGGCTGTTTTATAGTCCAAGGAGGAGAGATTTCACGCCTTAAAGGGAGACAGTTAGGAAGAGTGATGTTAAGTGTTGAGAGATCGGACCGCACTTAATGATAAAAAGGTTTAGGTGTTCGTGGTTTGTTCCAAAATAAGTTTATGAATTTGTAATTGTCTTCATATTTGTATGTTATCTTTTCGGATCTCATTGACTTTTCATTGCTTATGTGATTCTAAGGTACGTTCTTCTATCATGGAGAGATGGTTCACTTGCTTCGCAGTATAAGCTCTCTATAGGGGTTGTTCTGAAAGCTCCTTGTATTAACCTTAATTCGCTGTTGTGTATTGTGTTTAAAATTATGAGTGTTGAGCTGTTTGCGGAAGAATATGCTATTGAACCATAATGTAGCTTACATCTTACTAGTGTCCTATAGAGTGTCATGGTTTGCCTATCCGAGCCCCAGTCTTTGTTCGATATTGTCTTCAACACATTCAGTCTGCCATTGCATTCTACAGCCAGCCTGCTGTTTCCAAGTGAGTCCTTGATCTGGAATCATCCCTAAAAACTTAATGCTGTGTTTCTTTGGCAGGTTTTTATTATGAAGCGAGAGTTGAGGTGTGTCGATACTTCTTTTAGAGAAAACTATGTAGTGAGTTTTTTCTGTGGAGGATTTGAAATCTGTTTCCTTTGACCAATTTTCTAAACTACATACACCACAAAAGTGGTGTGAAAAGCTCGATCGTAGTTTCTTTGTCAATATATGTTTTTGGACATATGAGGAGAAAAATGTTATCTATGTAGTAACATTTGTTTCCATATGATCTCAAACACGTCTGAAAGAAGAATGAGTTTATTTGACTATCAGTATTCATTCAATTTCTCTTCAGTTTTCATGCTAAATTATTGCAAGTTTTCTGTGTTTCTTATTGATTTTCGAATCTTTGAATTCATTGTAATGGCTGTTGAACGTCCTGGACGCTATTTGAGTGATCATGAATTGGTAAGAATTGTAACACTTCTAGAGGAGGGGCGAAGCCAACGTTACGTGATTAACTTGTTGAATGTTAACCAAAGCACTATTTCAAGAGCAATTAATCGGTTCCACAAAACAGGGGAATATGGAAGAAGGGCAGGACAGGGAAGAAATCGGATAACAACCCCAGTTGATTCAATAAAATGCACATGCTCTCAATATTACACATATGAATTTTGAGGTAAATGCATGTAAAGGAAGTATATTATAATAAAAACATAAGATCAATAATATTAAGGTTTTCTTACACAAAAACAAAATGTGTAACCCAAAACCATTGTCTCAAATCTAGTTTCAATTCTTCAAAATTGTGGCTGGATCTCTTGTATAGTAAATCTTCTAAATAATCCCAAACGAAAAGATTTAGTGGTATCAAGTAGAGGAACGAGGTGGCCATCTCTTTGGAACTCTAGTCCCTTTCCAATTATCCCCAAAATTCAAATATAACAGATCATGATAACAAAGGCTAAACTAAACAGAAAACTTGAAAAACCATACTAGTTCAACTATCTACCTCAACGCTACACACTGTATCTGCAAGATGAAATCTGTCGAAAAACTAGAGCTCCAAGTACTTGCTGTTAACAATATTAACCAAGAAATGGAGCGTAAGCTTTTTGAAAAATCATACTTAGCAGTTACAGTCTGTAGCGTTGCGTTGATAGTCGAACTAGTATGTCTTCTTGAAGTTGTTCTTGCATGTATAACATGATGCATTGCATTGTAACTCGAAAACCGCTGAGCCCAACATTTTTCTTCTACACCATTGATTTTATTCCTTAATGAACCTGCAGAATGTACAAACCATTTTTATGTACCTTTGATAATAATAATGAGATATTCGCGAATTATGGTTTTCACAAAATTCGAGAAATTTTGAATAACTTGTTAAGGGAGAGAGAGATATCGGAAACATGTTTGCACTATAAACTGGTCCCTGGAGAAGAGCTCGATAGGGGATCATTTTTTTCTAATGATAATATATATAACATATAAGAAGAAGTGACAGGAAGCTAAGTCAAGCGAGTTCGGTGGCTGTTAGATGATATAAGTTCTATTTTTGATCAAAAGGTAAAAAATTTGAAGATATTGTGCGATATTACCTAGTCGGAATAGAAATTTTTCAAGCTAATAATATGATTTGTTGATAGTTTCCCTCTTCAATTTTGACGAGTGATTATCTAGAAAAGTTCAATAATGAACTAGTAAAGAATTGAATTATTGTTCAATTTGCTTAAAATTATCTTTTTTATTTAGGATATCTGGGCAAAAAGGATACTGTTCATCCCTTATTTACTCACTGGCATTGGCAGTTCTATTAAGTTATGCACTTGCATATCCTTCACCAGCAGATGACTTCATTATCAGCGAGAAGGAAGTGAGTATTTAATGATGACAAACAAGTATATTTTTAGTAATATAGTTTTTAGTTAAATAAAATTATTTTTCCTTTTTCTTGATATGACTTCATCCGTCAATTTTTCTATCTTTATCGTAAGAGCATATTTTTCTATAATATCCCAGAATGGGGCAGGGTGTTCTATTCCAGGAAAAACTTGAAATAAGAACCTTGATATGGATATTGTAAATAATAAAATAGACAAAAGAGAAACAATTTTCACTTTAATGTTCATCTTGTATGTGTTATTGAACAGGATATTCCAAATTTGATGGTTTTATGGGGCAGCTATGTGGAACATTGCAGATAGAAAAAATGACCCCCTTTCTGAATCTCGATTTTCTAAAAACCTTATTGATGAAAACCAATTTCAGTTATCATTTTTTGTTTTTGAGTTATTCCAAAATTTTCGATTTTTCAGGATTACGTGAAAATACATATTTCCACATTCCACTTTTTAATAGATTTCAGGGATGTATACGAAACTTTTTCGACCCAACGGTTTTGAACTACAAGATACACTTGAGTAGAGTATTTTTTTCCTTCGCGGAAGTACATACATAATAATATTATTACCTCGATACGTTTTTTTTCGACTGCATGAAAAATATTCAAATTTAAGAGACTTACATCCTGTATCTCAAACATTATTCATCATAGAACCCCACTATAGAGCATTGCAGAACTATAGACACGATAAAAATAGAAAAATTATGGGTTTCTAATTTGAAAAAATGACCGATGTAATCATATCGAGGAAATTTATGTCCTAAAACTGAAGTGAAACAAATTATTAATTCCATTTTCAATTAAATAATGTTCGAATTTTCACTGTATGTATGTCAAAACTTGAGGAGGTCAATCTACGTGCCATTTTAAAAAAAATATTCATATAAACATAGGTCCGCAAAAGCTTCGTTACAGAGCTACAGGGTGTAGAAATTTCCAGAAAAAATTGTTTTTTTCTTAAAAAATCCTGCAGTTTTTCAGATATTCAGCCCAAATTTAGAATACAAGCTATTTTTTACAGCCTCCATCCTTACACGTCCTAAATTTTAACTAGAATCTACAGGGTGTTTTCTTTTTCGGAGCCATGTCCACTGTTGCCATTTCAAACTTTTTTGCAGTAAGCCACTGATCAGCGTACAATCAATTTTCGTCATCTTTGTTCAATTCAGAAACTATTTTGACACTTGTAATTTTTTCGTATCTCGAACCGTTTTCGAATGAAAAATTATTGAATTTGAATTATTTGAATTGTATGTTATTCGCTGAATAAAAAAATAATAGAAATACTCGATAGGTATGCCCAAAATTTGCTTTTATTCTGATAGCTCGTCTTCTGAGACTCAACTTATACTCATTCAATATCGAATTAAAAAAAAGAACAATTAAAAACTAAATAAATTGCTGGAAGTGTCCTCCACCTTCAAGAATACAGGCCTCTGTCCTTCTTCGCATATTATCACGCACTCTTTAAAATGCTCCTGGGGTATTTCTTATCGTGTCACAAGAGGTTACTATTCGATTTCTCAATTCTTCTACAGTGTTCACTGGAGTGGTATAAACTGAACTTTTGAGATATCCCCATAAGAAAAAGTCTGAACTATTTGAATCTGGGGACCTAGGAGGCCATGGTTCTGGCCCACCCCTTACCTATCCATCGGTTGTTGAATGTATTATTCAAGAATTCCCTAGCTTCTCCACTGAAATGTGCTGGTGCCCCGTCATGCATGAACTGCATTGTTTCTCACCAAAAGTGGCACATCCTCGAGCAATAAAGGTTACTCCTCCTCAAGAAATTGCCGATAAGCGCCCGTTTAGTCTGTTAGGCAAAAAAAATGTCCCAATCAAATAATTTCCAATTATTTCGACCCAGACATTTAGTGAGAATTGTTCTTGATGATGAGATTCTTCAATCAAATGGGGGTTTTCCTCAGCCCAATAACGATTATTGTGAAAATCTCGAGGAAGTAGAGTTTGGACGCGTTGAATATGAAACGGGTACAATAAAAGTCGTGGAGAATCCTCCAAACTAGAACATGTGAAATATTCAACTGAATTCGAATTTTTCCTGTATTCACAAGAGGATTCAAATCAATACAATTCAAAACTGCTTTCTCAATATCTGGAGTTCTCATAGTTTGAGTTGCACCTTTTAAATGATTATTTGTAGTAAAAGTACCTGTTTGCCTCAACCTTCTGTGGATATTTGAAAATGTTCGCCTGTCTGGTGTTACTCGATTTGGAAAGCGCACCTGATATAATCGCCTAGCTTCTGTTGTGTTTCCGTCAGTCAGACCGTACATGTAATGGATATCAGCCAATTCGGCGTTAGTAAAATTAGCCATTTTTCTTACAGCAATAACTTCAAAAGTCTCAAAACTAACCGTTAATTTAATAAACAATTCGAGCAGACACTGGTTCAACTTTAGCAACTGTCAAAATAAATAAATAAATGAAAAAAATCAAAGCCTACTAGGCATTTTTTTAATTAGAAGTGCTATCAATTCAGCGAATGCATACAATCGTTTAATAATTTTTTGCTTGAGAACGGTTGGAGATATGAAATAATTACAAGTGTCAAAAAAGTTTCTGAATTGAACGAAGATGACGAAAATTGATTCACGCTGATCAGTGGCGTACTGCAAGAAAGGTTGAAAGGGCAAAAGAAGACATGACTCCGAAAAAGCACCTTGTAGATTATAGTTAAAATTTAGGACGTGTAATGATGGAGGCTGTAAAAAATAGATTGTATTCCAAATTTGGGCTGAATATCACAGAAACTGCAGAAGTTTTGAAGAAAAAAACCGGAAATTTCAACACCCATCAACTCAGACATTCTTCGAAACTTACCGACATCATACAAGCCTCAATGTCTGTGGGTTCATACATGCGTATCATCCCTAAAGCCATTTCTTTATATTAATGAGACATGGTATAATTCGAAGGCGATTATTACACCTAAATGCAGAGAAAGTTCCCTCATTGAGCTAAGGAGTATCGAACATCAAATCAATATTTTGAAAGTAAGACCGTATAATTGGACAGTTACGACTCGATTACAATCAATTATATCTATATTATCATTACAGTTCAAGTAAACGTTCAGCTGAGTTATCAAATGAGATGAATATAAATACTTAGTAAATGGATTTAGTATATTTCAAATAGATAATTGGTCCATTTATAGAAGCAAAGATGAGAACCAATATTGAAGATTTTTCACATTCAAATGTATCATTCATCAAATTATAAAACAAAAGAATTGGATCAATATAAATACATTTGTAACATTTCAATCAGATCAAATCAATTTTCTGAGTTATAAAAGCAAAGTTCCGAATCAAAATTAAACTTCATAACATTTCAAATTCAAATAAATACCAAGTTATTGGAATCAGTATACAAACGAATCATTGCGTTCAATAATGTTGCAAGTTAGGTGAATAAATGTTGAAATCAATATTAAAGAATTTGAGCATACTTCAAATAATTTGTCAAGTTAGGAGACTAACTGTGAAAATCAATATAAAATAATTTCAAACTTTGTCAAGTTATGAAAACGAATATAATATATTAGTCTATGACAATAACTCTTCAAAATAAATATTAGAAAATGCCAAAGCAGTTCAAATAGATCATTTGCCAAGAGAAAAAAAAATATGTGAAAACAATCTGGAATTTGAGAAGTGATTATTTCAATTCGTCCTCAATGAATTAAGAAATTACTGAGCATATACTTCAACAAAATTCGTGAAAATTAAATAGTGAGCAAATATATTGACGAAAATTTCAGAAAGTATTCACCTGTGGAGCACAACGGCAATTGTAATTCTTCTTTCCCTGTCGGGCTTCTCGGAGAGGAACAATCTACGTCTTCCATCTTTCTGCACTCACGTTACGTATGATTAAATATAACTTTACTTTTAATTCTGATTCACGCGAATGAGTAAATTCACTGATCTTCTAAAATGAATAATGAACTAACTGCATATCTGAAGAAAAAACTAAATAACTGAATCATCCAACGTCCCGATCGCGGTCCTTATATAGGTGTGGCCTAGAAGCCCTTACACCCGTACTTCCCTCTTCCCTTGGTACTGAAGTACCTGCTACATAGTCATTTAGAAACGCGTTCCTTCGTCGCGACGCGGAATTGCTGTTTGAGAAAATACTAGATGTTGTATGCGATCTTGAATACGAAAGGGTGTTTAATAACTATCGGTGATAACGTCGAATATCGTCTACGCTGGATTTCTTATCTAAGTTTGGATGAATTATTTCGTCTCGATTTTCACACCTTTAGGATAGCTGCTTTAAAAATACGTAATATTTCTCTATATTGAGTATTTAAAATGAAATTATTGAATAATTCTGGCAAATGGACGTCTTTTCACTGTAATTTTGAATTCAGATAAACTATATGAAATGTTATGCAGGTAGATCTACACAATACAGTTATCACAATTGACAATTAAATTCAATTAGATTGAAAGTAAGGAATATATGGATTGTTATAGCAAATAAACAAAAACCCCGGTTCTGGGTCGTCTCAATTTATACAATGATTTTTGAATATCTTAAATCGTATGTTCTATGATTGTGATGAGAGGTTCTTAAGCTAATATAATTTTTCAGTATTCAGCCCAGGCGCTCACCAACTGGCTAGTTGGTTAGCTTCACAAATGCGGCCTAAGCAGATAACTGTCATTAAGGAACTTCCAGTGATCCCATACCGCCTACCGCTACAAGGAAAAAGAAATTCAGAAGTGACCAACGCAATAATTGGATCTGAAGAAACTCAAAAAATGTATCGAGATGGAAGAAAATGATTGTACCCGATATATCTTCAACCATAAAATCTTTAATCCCTATTATATATGATATAAAGTTCTGCGTGCGATATGATGACTATAAATGCATTTTGCTGCTCCATTTAATTTAATGTTATGTGAATAAAAAATAAAATGAGGCTTGTGTTTTCTTTAAAACGTGAATATGAGGTTTTACTACAATAGGTGGCTAAATTAACGCACATAATTGAAAATTTAACATTATTCAGAAGTTATGTTGAAGAATTATCTTTCCAGTAATCCACCAGCACTAAAGAATGCTTGAGAACAATCAAAATGAAAATGGTACTCGTAGAAATTGAAATAAAGTTAAGGACAGAGAATGTAAAATTCTTGGGAAAAATCAAACTACCCAAAAACTTGTTAATACCACCTATAAAAATCCAGAGAGGTGTAAAACGTTATATCGCAGAAGTTATACACCTTAGCATTGGTAGTAGTTGGGAAGGAATGGGATAAACATAAACGGAAAATCACTGAATTACCTTAGGCACGCCGATGATTTTGTCCTGATTTCCACCACTCTCAAAGAGTAGCAAGAAATGACTACAGAATTAGCTAAAGCATCGCAAAAAATTGGTTTGAAAATTAACATGCAGAAGACGAAAACCATGACTAACCCAGAAGATAACAGAAGGATTACAGTGGGCGTACACTCTCTGGACATGGTGGATGAATATGTTCACCTAGGTCAAATACTTGAACTTGATAGAAATAATCAAACAGCAAAAATTGCGAGAAGAGTTCGGCTTGCTTGGGCTGGATTTGGAAAATTAAAATGGGTCCTTCAAAGTTGTAAGATACCTTAGAACTAAAGACTACTATCAATGTGTCTTGTCTGTAATCACTTACGGCTGCCAAACATGGACACTAACTAGAGCCGTTATGGCCAAAATGTGCAAAACACAAAGAGCAATGGAACGCAGGATCCTTGGAATAAGACTAACAGACAGGAAAACAAACACATGGATGAGGAAAGTCATTAAAGTTCGCGATGTCAGAGAAGAAATTGCCAGACTTAGGATAAACCTAAAACCTGATCAGAACAATTCCAGTTTTTTTCGAAAACCTCCCTGAGAAGTGGACAGAGCTCTGTCAATTATTGGTTCTAACCTCTGATAAAGAAGTCTTTCTAAAATTTTGGAAGAAACAGAAAGTAAGCTGATAGGTCGATAACTACTAGCAAGTTCTGGATTTTTCCCAGGTTTGAGAATGGCAATAACTTTAGCCTTTCTAAATTCAACAGGAATACTACCTGAGTTGAGTATGTCATTGTAAAATGATAGTAACTACTTTTTAGAGTTATTTTCTAGATGTTTAAAAAATTCAGGGAAAATGCCATCAAATCCTGGAGCTTTACAAACTTTAGTAAATTTTATTGCAGATTTGAGCCTTTCCTCATCGAAAGGATTCCATAAATCCTCTACCGTTTTAGCATCCTTCCTCCTTTTATGTAAGATTCGTTTCATTCTATTCCTGTCATATCTACTAATCTTCACACTTTTAGAGACATTAACAAGCCTAGATGCTACAGAATTCGGATTCATATTAGACGGAGTTTTTGAAACAGGATCAGCATTGTTTAATTTCCTCAACAAATCCCAGGAACTTCTACTAAAATGACGAAAATTCATACCATTCATCAACTCATTCCATTTATTCTTTCTGCTATCATTCAAAGTACTAAGGAGTGCATCGGCTTTCTCCCTGGAAGCATTTTGCTGATTTGATTCCTCTGACCACTCAGGTATATAATCCTTTCGAAAGCCTCTGGGAATATGTTTTTTAGCAGCATTTTTGACAACTCCTAAAACGGGGAATAATTTCTACTCAAGGGGGGAACCCATCTCAAATCACTATCTACCTGTTTAGTGAAATCATTCCAACCAGCTATTTTGAAATTCCATTTTGGTTTTTCTAATGAATCTGCAAATGTAAATTGAAAAACCAACGAAATAATAACTGGCCTGTGTTGACTGTGAGAAAAATCTGAAAGTACTTTACGACGAACAGGTAGAGGAAACAATTCAGAATCGTTAGAAATCAGACAAAGATCAGAATTATAGTCGCGATTCCATCTGGCTGAATAAAAAGTGCCCTTTGCCTTCGCATCGAATACAAGTTGAAAATCATTTGTTTCTATCCATTCAACTGATGAAATACCACTTCTGTCGTTTTCTGTATAATAAAAAGTGCCCTTTGCCTTCGCATCGAATACAAGTTGAAAATCATTTGTTTCTATCCATTCAACTGATGAAATACCACTTCTGTCGTTTTCTGTATAACCCCATTGAATGTGATGGCAATTGAAGTCACCACAATAGATAGTGGGGAAAAATAATATCGAAATTGATGGGCCAGATTTCGCCAGGAGGTTTATAAATATTAACGACAAACACATCAAAAAATTTGAACGCAATATAGAAAACACCACTCAACATGCCTTTCTGTACAAGTTCAATATGATTGAATGATGAAGATTTTACATAGCAAGCAAGGCCATAAATAGGACTAAGGAGATAATCAAAAAGTACATAACCTGCGGTATTTCCTCTTTCGCGGAGATGTTCTTCCCTCGCAATGTGAGTCTCCTGAAGCATAATCACTTCCACTTTGTTCTTGCTTGCCAACTTTGAAGTATACCTAATCGCATTTATTCTTGGAAATCCCTTCAATATTCAAACTCAACAAAATAATTCAATCTGTTATCGTAATGGATAACGCAAGCTACAATTCGCGACACATTGAATTAACGCCAACATCTTCATGGCGTAAAGCAGACATCATCAGATGGCTGCCGGATAAAAATATTTCTTTTGAAGAATATATGGTAAAAAACATTATTAACAATTGTAAATTTGCATCAAAAATCATACAAAAATTATAAGATTGGTGAAAAAAAAACCGAGGAGTTAGTATGCATCGCCTTCCACCTTACCGAATTGAATCTGATTGAATTAATGTGGGCAGAGATAAAGGGTGAAGTGGCTAGAAAAAACAAGTTTTACATCCCAAAACTGGAAGAATTGTAGAGACGTCATTAAAGAAGAAAATAAAAATGTGGGAACTGGATCATATTGTGGATGCCATGATGAATCCTGTTATAATGAATTTAGGTAATGAAGATACATCAACAGAAGATGAACTGTAAACATTCTATGAAAATATTGCAGCTTAAAATATATAAGCATTTTGACAAGCATTTTTTGATTTTCATAATTTTAAAGTGTAGAAAGAAATTGAGACGTCATGAAATTATTTATGTACATTGTTCTGTTAGGTAATGTTGAAACTCATGCGGAAAATTTAGCTTAAATCTACTATAATATAAAATAAATGATCATTTCCATAATTTACTGAAATTATTGAGTTATCTGAAATCATAAACATTATTTAATTAATATATATTTTAACGTATAGATTTAAGCGTAGGTTGAATATGCATGAAATTCATGAAATAATTATTTGTGGTAAACGTAACTATCTAGATATTCACATTAAATTATTATCGTTTTTGAATACATTAATGTTCAATTAAATCAATTTTATTTTCGAAGAGAACCATAAAACACATATTCGTCTACGTTACTGACTACAAATTTCAGACGTCTGAAGTAACATTTCATTTGGAACGAAAACAGCAATATTCGCATGCAACAAAAAAGATAGAGAAGATTGTATTCTGGTAGTTGGAATCTTGATGGAGGATTTCTATGAAAGATCGGCAATAAATTGGTGCCTGTTCCAAGACAAAATCATAGAAACTACATTTATTCTTGAATTTGCCTACGTAGCGCATTTCTAAGGGATTTGCATCCTTTATGAGCTTTTATTACTCTTCCTCTTTACCGATTAGACTATAGCAATCTGATCATATCCTTAAATTCATCATCAGTTACCAGTTAAATTAAGTTACCACTGCTACGGATAAGGTTAGAACTAAAGCTATTTTCATTCACTAATTATCACATAGTAAATCTACTTACCTAAATAATATCATAACATGTGATAAACATACAGATTTGTGGTATTATCATCCCCATCACAGCTAATCAAACATACAGAACCAATTCTAATCTTGATTAATCCAATTTATCGTACCTTTAATCAGCGAATTTTATTACTTTTCGTATCGGCAATATCAATTCATGTACGAATTGTTTGAATTTATGCTCTAGTAACTCAAACAAGAGAAACAAACAAATCATCTGAGTTCTTTATAAGAGGAAAATGTCCGAGAAGATAACTTTGTCGGCATTTTCATCTTGAAAGCTCAACTTTGGGTCTAGCAACAAATTGATTTAGTTAAATTAGAGAGTCTACAAGAAGAAGGTATGTGAATTTCTTCCTTTTTTTATGGAAGTAGTATTTTGTAAGATGAAAAATTAACGTATGCATACTTTTTATTGTGAAAAAATTATTAGTTTTTTCCGGATTTACCTATATAGCTATTCATGAGAAAAGGTAGATGAGAATATTGAAAAGATTTCATTATACGAAAGTTGCACTTTGTCGAATCTTCAGGTTTTGAAATTTTATTTTTTTCTGGCAGTTATTTCAGCATCGTTCCACAAGTTCTAGACACAGCTATTTCTGTCATGTGTGATACCGATTCATAAGCATTTCCTCCAACCGCCAAGCTTCTATTGTGTCATCAAGTCTCCCCAGATAACTTCAAATTACCAGGTGATCTTCGAAAATAATGAGAATTTTCCAATATCCATATCTCCAGTAATAACCAATATAACCCAATACGGTTTTCACATTATCCTTAGGCATGTTATTATCAAATACTTTTGTTTGAAACATTTTTTGGTACGATCCTTCGCTTCCAAATCGGAAAGTAGGGTGGGGTTGAAAATTTTCAAATCGCCATGTCCGTTAACAGCCTAGATACATCTATGCAGTTTTCATATTATACTTTGCTTGAAAAGTTTTTTCTTCCTGTCTTCTAGATTACGGATTCCCCATACTGGAAAACAAACTTTACCTTCGCCTGTATGCTTTATCGAAGGAGGTTTTCTCGTTTAATTCGAATAAATGATTTTTTTCTTTGAGATAGCCCACCGGTTTGTAGATTCTTTACTTTGAAAATCGGTTCAACCTCCAATGGTAGCACAGAGGTTTGAAGAATATGAGTGTCATAGAAGTTTGCATTCATAGATCAGTTCTGGGATTGAAAGAGATTTCACCCCAAACCATCACAGTAACATCTCTAAGGCTGTGTGTAATGAACAATAATTATCAACGTAGATTCGGTATGAAAGTATGGTGTGCCATTCACTCGAATTGCTTTATAGGATCAGTTTTCATTGAAGGAAACTTTAATCAGAACAATTATAATGAAGTCCTCATTCGAATACTACAAGATTTCCTCGATGAATTTCTACGGAAGAATGAAAACATCTACTTTAAATAAGATGGTGCTTCTCTTCCAAACCCTGCTCTAAATGTGAACTGGCTGAACAATAATTTTGACTAATGGATAAGGACAAATGGTCTTGCTAGTTGGTTGCCAGCTTTCTCCTCAAATTTGGCTCCTCTTGATTTTTGGCTCTGGAGTTACCTACAGAATCGAGTGTTGAAAGAAAGAACAAATACTGCGTGTTGAGAAAGCCCTCCAGATGTCGTTCGTATCTCCCGAATACGGCACGTATTTCACCCCAAACCATCACAATAGCTTCCCTATGGCTGTGTTCTTCCTGGAATTCCTAGCCATTCAAAATTAGCAGGTTATCTCTCGCATTCAACTAGAATGGGTTCAGTGTAAATCAAGGAAACATTATAATAGTCTTGAGGTACCCGTTAAACATGATGTTCTTCTTTTAGGGACTGCCACCATCAAGGTCTTCTAGAGTTTAAATTGATTCATGCAACAGTTCTTGAGATTCTGGAGGACAGTCTGTGAACAAAACGATGCAATGCAACCGTTGTAACACGATATTTAACTCCATGTCATTCTCTCACCCTTCCTATTTCTGTATATCTGGCCATCAATCGCGAAATAACGCTTTGAGGAGAGCACATCATTCGTGCAACTTCTGTCTGTTTTGCCCCATTCTCAAGCATCTTAACTGCCTCTCCATTGTTTCATTAGGGTACCTTACTGCTGAAATATTTGCAAGAGAATGAATTAACTGTCTTGGTTGATGAAAAAAATTCAAAGAAACTGATTTTCTGGCCAAACTACAGATGTAGTTGATATCGAATCACTGAGTGCGCGATTGTTAAAACGAATCGCAGAATTAAATGGAGATATTTGATTATTTTGAATGTTTCATTAGTAACGCCTGTCTAATTGTCGCTATAAGTACAAAAGCTTAACAATTTGACACTTTTCCGACATTAATATAGTGTAATAATATGTTTTTCCTGTCACAGAAAAAATTGTTCAATATACTCGGGGAAAAATATTACTGTTTGATTAAATTCATTTGCATTTTCATGACACCAGAAAAATAACGTCATCGGTATTGGTTAATACGAATATTCAGGGTATTTCCATTTTAGTCTCCAACAAATCGCAAGTGGAAAAAGAATTGAAATTTATCTGACTTTCAGAGCAAACTATGCCTCGCAAATAATGAGTTAAACATATACAGGGGTCAAAATTAGAATTTTCTGAACGCCATAACCTTTGTCGTACATTTTGCAATGATTGAACAATTCTAAAGGGGAACTTTTTGCATAGAAAATCCCCGAACTGTTGTGTAGTTTGTTTTTGAGCGACTCCTCTTTCTTGCTAAAACTTCTGCAAACTGGAGTTCTTCCTAATTTGATTTCATTTTTGAACAACTGTTTTTTTTGTAAAAATAAAGTATTATTGAGTTTTTTCCCACCACTCATACCTTAGAACATAATGAGATTAAAAGCCATCAGATACGGTTCTTTTCTTTAGAGGGATTTCCACCTAAATAGTGAAATGGATTCGATATCTTAAGTATTCAGGATTGAACATTTTTAATTCAAGATGCGCTAGAGAAACTCCATAATTTTGAGAAAACGCCTAAATTTGAACTACTTGAATTTCTTCGTTCGTTGAGATTTCTTCTTGGATTTTTTCGATTATTTTCACTAAACCATATTTTTGAAATCGTTGGTAAACTCTTATCTATACTCCTCTGTTGGGAATTTTTCAACTAGGAAATCTCCAATATTCAGTTTTTAATCAAAATTGTTGGAAATGTCCTCCATGCTTTTGAATACACAACTGGTAACTCCTGAATACGGCACGTTAATGCAACACGAAAAACTGAATATTGGAGATTGCCTTGTTGAAAATTCCCAACAGAGGAGTATAGACAAGAGTTTACCAACGATTTCAAAAATATGGTTTAGTGAACATAATCGAAAAAATCCAAGAAGAAATCTCAACGAACGAAGAATTTCAGATAGTTCAAATTTAGGCGTTTTCTCAAAATTATGAAACTTATCTAGCGCATCTTGTACAAAAAATGTTCAATCCTGAATACTTTAGATATCAAATCCATTTCACTATTTAGGTGGAAATCCCTCTGAAGAAAAGAACCGTATCTGATTGCTTTTGATCTCATTATGTTCTAAGGTATGATTCACGAGAAAAAAACTCAATAATACTTTATTTTTCGAAAAAAAAATCAGTTGTTCAAAATTGAAATCAAATTAGGAAGAACTCCAGTCTGTAGAAGTTTTGCAAGAGGAGTCGCTCGAAAACAAATTACACAACTGTTCGTGGATTTTCTATGCAAAAAGTTCCCCTTTAATATTGTTCAATCATTGCCATTTTCAACTATGTACGACAAAGGTTATGGCGTTCAGAAAATTCTAATTTAGACCCCTGTATATGTATAACTCATTATTTGCGAGGCATAGTTTGCTCTGAAAGTCAGATAAATTTCAATTCTCTTTCCACTTGCGATTTGTTGGAGACTAAAATGGAAATACCCTGAATATTCGTATTTAACAATACCGATGACGTCGTTTTTTTGACAAATGTCATGAAAATTCAAATGAATTTAATCAGAAAGTAATATTCTTCTCCGTGTATATTGAACAATTTTTTCTGTGACAGGAAAAACGTATTATTACACTATATTAATGTAGGAAAAGTTTCAAATTGTTAGGCTTTTGTACTTATAGCGACAATTAGACAGTCGTTACTAATGAAACATTTAAAATAATCAAATATAATCTTCAATTTATAATTCTGCGATTCAATTTAAAAATTGTGCACTCAGTGGTTTGATATCAAACAACTACATCTGTAGTTCGGTCAGAAAATCAGTTTCTTCAAATTTTTTCTTCAAACAAGACAGTTAATTCATTCTTTTTCAAATATTTTAGCAGTAAGGTACTCTAATGAAACAATGGAGAGGCAGTTAAGATGTTTGAGAATGGGGCAAAACAGACAGAAGTTGCACAAACGATGTGCTCTCGTCAAAGCGTTATTTCGCGATTGATGGCCCGATATACAGAAACAGGAAGGGTAAGAGAATAACATGGAGTTAAATATCATGTTACAACGGTTGCATAGCACCGTTTGTTCACAGACTGTCCACCAGAATCTCAAGAACTGTTGCATGAATCAATTAAACTCTAGAAGACTTTGATGGTGTTAGCCCCTAAGAGAAGAAAATCATGTTTAACGGGGACCTCAAGGCTGATATAATGTTTCCTCGATTTATACTGAACTTATTCTAGTTGACTGCGACTGGGGAGACAACCTGCTAATTTTCAATGTCTAGGAATTCCAGGAAGAATATACCCATAGGGAAGTTACTGTGATGGTTTAGGGTGAAATACGTGCCGTATTTGGGAGATACGAACGACATCTGGAGGGCTTTCTCAACACGCAGGATTTGTTCTTTCTTTCAACACTAGATTCTGAGGTAACTCCAGAGTCAAAAATCATGAGGAGTCAAATTTGGGGAAAATGCTGGCAACCAACTAGCAAGACCATTTGTCCTTATCCATTGGTCAAAATTATTGTTCAGCCAGTTCACATTTAGAGCGTTGTGAAGAGAAGCACTATCTTATTTAAAGTAGATTTTTCTCGTTCTTCTGGAGAAAATCATCGAGGAAATCTTGTAGTATTCGAATGAGGACTTCATTATAATTGTTCTGATTAAAGTTTCCTTCAATGAAAACTGATCCTATTAAGCCATTCGAATGAATGGCACACTATACTTTCATACCGAATCTACGTTGAAAATTATTGTTCATGCTATGCGGATACAACATATTTCTATTATATAACGATTGTTGTGAAAAGTTCACTAAACAGATCAAATGATGGTTCTGATTGAACAGTCATCACTGAAGTCCTCGTTTCTGCAGAGATTTATCGAACAAATGTTTCTCGGCGGTTCGCTTTAACACTCAACAAGACATTTAATTCCGTTTCTTCATTAATATTCTCTTCTGAAAGTTTTTGGTTTTTTGAATCAACCATATTTGCGTCCTTTTTTTTCGAGTTAGGAAGACTTGCGGCGCTCTGGTTCATCACGATCTGGAAATCGTTCCTGATGAAGTCGAAATGCTCGAGTATTACTAGGCTTGTACCAATTCTGTATTCACTTGAATTTAGTCTTTCATACTTATTAAATCCATCCGAATATTAACAATAAATTATTGCTACTTTCATTTTTAGGAATTGCTTCATAATATCTTATTCCAAAACACATTTTCAATTCGTCAAAACTATAGAGGTGACCACCAAGAAAAAATACCATCAACAATGAGCCATACAGTAAAACAATTTTTGTTGGTACTCCTTGGATTGTCAGCTTTCATTTCCATTTCAGAATGTGTAAAAGACGTCGAAGGTGACCCTGTAAGTTACTTTTATTCTCAATATGCACATCCAAAAAAACATTTTTTTTTCAGATTCAAGAAAAGACTAATGACGTACTCAACTTTTTGTCGAAACTGGATATGGATACCGTAAAATCAAATTTGGCGATAGCCCCTAAAATGTATCTGCTGTCACCAGAAGAGCAAAAATATTTGGAGTATAAGCGTTCAGTGGAAGCTTTTGGAAATGTTGATCTTTATGAAACAATTTTGCCATATTTGTTATCAAGATCAGGTGTTTTCCAGACAAAAACAAAAAAGAATGCTGAAATGAATAGAGGAATGTATAATGTTTTGAATCATATGGACATGTTCAATGCAGGAAAAAGAGCATTTCATCAAAGGAAATAAAAATGTTTTTGTATTAAAATGATTCACGAAATATAGATTATTTCGGTAGATCCGACTCTTAATTTGACATAGTTTCAATTATAAGAGGGCACTTTTAAATTTCTAATTCTATCGTTGTCCCCTCTTCTGTTGCCACTGAATATATATCTTTCTCACGTAACGTGACGTTCTCACACTCGATTCTCGTCTACTGATATCGATAGTCGAAATGAGACATTAAGACTTACTTTTTTAGGAAAATTTGGCACTGAATACCTTAAATAATTTAGTTTTGAGTATCCATGGTGACTACCCTATTAGTGAAGATAATATATAGTGATCGTTTTCAATTGAATAAAACCGCATCTTAAATGATATTCAACAAGAACATTTTCATATGATTAAAAACATACCATTTTTGTGCAACAATTTGAAAATTAGAATTTTTTTTATTATTGGATTGCAAAGTTATTGTGCGAAGACTATCGAACAGATTTTAACGCAACTTTTTGTATCGTTTTATTACGCCATAGTCTTTTTAACCAATATATCAAAGTTTTCAGATCAGTTTACGTAATCTTCAGAATATATATAAAATTATTTTTTTATATATTGATGATATTTTGAAGCATTGTTTATAATGTTTGCAATTTTTAGCCTATCCCATATTTGATAAATTTTAATTCAAAAACTTTGTTCTCTTTTAAATTCTTACTCTAAAACATAGGTTCCCAAACTTTTTTGTGTCGGAGACCCCTTGCCTAGATCCACTATCGTGGACCCCCATTTTTCATTTCATAGACCCCCAAATTTTATTTTCGCTGAGGTCAACCCCTTGCAAGTTGTCAAAGACCCTTGGGGGTCGATATAGACCACTTTGGGAATCACTGCTCTAAAAGATATACACGAATGAAATAGTAAAAATGTAAATTTTTTCACATTTTCCCCCTCTAAGTTATAGCATACATGACTGTGCATACCTTGATTATTGTTCTATAAGGTATTCTGAAGCAATCAGAGTAAAAATCTCATTGACGACTCTTACGTACAAGTAATAACAGGTCCGCCTGGTATATATTGCCTATTTTTCTTCATAAGTGTAAAGCCATATGTAGTGACTGAAAGATGTTCTTTACTAATGTATAGAATAACCATTATTTTTAATAACCTTCACTCATCCATATAAATATTCAGAAAAACAATTTCAGAAAAAAGTTGCATTAATAATTTAATCTGAATTAAAATTTACATAATACGATGTTCATATGCTCAAACAATATATCAAATGCTGTATTAGAAAATTTCCGATGTTGCAACAATTACATAATATATTACATCATAAAATCAAAAATAGTATATTGTAAATCATAAAATAAGTATATCTATTTGAACAGTTCAAGTAAGGTAATACCTGCTTCACAAAAAAAATGTTTCAATTGCCAATTATTTAATTTAAAATTGATACACTGAATCTATAAATACATCAAACCACTCGACGCTGCATGTGCTATTAATGTATTTGCTGCTTGTTGAGTTTCTAGAAGAATTCTGGCTTCATTCATCCACTGCCTTGCTACGCTACGTGAAGCACCTTTTAGAAGATTCATATACTTAAGAGTTTGTGTAAAATTGCCTCTATCTAACCAATACCTGCAAATATTATTGACACATATCAGAGACAACAAATAGTTTGCATCTTCATTTACCAATAGTAGGCTAACAGTTCCAATTATACTCACCTAGCTCTCTGTAATATATCATTAGTTGACAATTCTGAAAAATCTGTTTCTTCGTTATTTAACTCTGCTTGTGGAATAGGACTTGGAGCATTTATAAGCAACAGTGACTGAATAAATGACAGGATATAAACAGGAAGAGCAGCACCTTCAGCTGGGACTAGAGCAACCATTCTGGCAACTTTTTCCACCTTTAGAAATCGTTCTCGAAGAGCATCTTCTGGAAAGATGCCACGATCTCTAGCTTCGAAGGGAATCGCTTTTAGCACCGCTTTGACTAGTTCATCTTGTTCGGCTGTAAAAAATATTCAATGAGGATATCTGTATAGGAATATTTCGAGTTGTACAGTGTTATCATCATACCTACAAATATTGAACAGATTACTAACAATATCTAATTTGAAAAATAGGAACAGTTGTGGAATCGATAAAATATCTGTTGAGGTTTTAGAGGCTGGAATGATAACGTTAGTGGCCTAGATCACTTATATGGTGAATATGATTTTAAAAACGGGTATTTTTCTTGCTGCATTTAAAGGTGATTCCACTTCATATGAGTGGTGATAGGGAAAAATATGACAACTCTAGACCGATATCTTAATCTCAGTTTTGGCTAAGATTGTGGAAAACGTTATTAAAAATAGATTATAGCTTTAATAAATGAACATAACATTTTGTCGAACCAACAGTATGGAAAAAAATCTACACAGGACTTCATCGCAGATTTAACTGAAAAAATTTATGAAGCCATCAGTAAGTGAAAAGTTGTCCTGTGCATTTTAATTGATTAAGGGAAGGCGTTGGATACAGTAGATCATAGTATATAGACTCAGAAAATTGCCTATTAATTATTGCAGATCTACCTTTCAGATAGAAAATAACTAGTGAGGGTAAATGGGGAGGCGTTTAGTGAAATGTCTGCTATTGAGTGTGGAGTTCCACAGGCAATGGTTTTGGGGCTCTTGTTGTTTATCTTATACTTATTCTGTTTACCATCAAAAGGATATATTATCAGTTTCTCTGACGATATGACTGTTTCCTATTCTTAAGAAAACTGCAGGCATCACAAATAACTGAATCAAGAAGCACTTACAATAAATTTTTTCTAAAACTAAGTGTGTTTGTTGTAGACATGCGCTCTCTCCCGGAAAATTCACCATGCTGGTCCAAAATGCTTCATTTGAAATACCATGCACATATGAATGTAAATAGCTCGGAGTGATTTTGAATTGGGAAGCCCATGTTAAAACTTTGGTTCATAAACTTAGGAGCCTGATAGCGAAAATATGTCACCACTGTTTTGGTTACAAAACATTAAAATAATTCATCACCCATAGAATCACAGCTGCCATAAGCCATTATTGTTTTTGGCGGTGCCTATAATGTTATCAACAAAATTAGTGTCCATCAGGAATGGATACTTATGCACACCAAGAATATCACCTTTTTTCGAATCTACTATATGAACTGCCTCAGTTTTTGGCATATGACTGCTATTTTGTTCTTCAATTTCAATACACATAGAAAATAATATTCACAATTATGAAATTGTCAGAAAAGTTATAATTATTTAGGGTCTAGAAGTTTCAACAAATTTCCAGTTGAAGTAACACCACACGTTTTAAACCTTTGCGAGTTTTGTAATTGTGCAATTGTCCGCAACAAAGTTCTCGCTGTTTTTTTTTATGAAAATACAACTTTTTTGTGAAAAATGATTACAAATGAATCATTCAAAATATTGCCCTTTGCTAGCTACAACTTTTCCCATCTTTCTGGCAGAGCTCGAATACCGTGACGGTAGACGTGTTCGTATTTTGAGGCTATCCCCGAATTAAGCCATTTTTCGAGCTCTTCATATGAGCGGAACTGCTGATCAGCCAGACCATGTGCCATCGAACTGAACAAGTAATAATCGGATGGTGCGGTGGGGAATATGACGAATGGGGTAGGACTTCCCATTTGAGCGTTTGCAAGTAGGTTTTAACGGGTTTGGCAACGTGAGGCCGAGCGTTGTCATGCTGTAGAATTACTTTTTCGTGTCTCTCCTCGTATTGTTGCCGTTCGGTTTCAACAGCTCATAGTAAATAACACAGACTTGGTCCCATCAAATACGCAGCATAACTTTCGCAGCGTGAATATTCGGCCGAGGCGATGACGTAGAAGCATGACCGGTCAGTCCCCAAGATTTTTTTTTTGGATTGCTGTAATGAATCCATTTTTCATCACCCGTTACGATGCGATGAAGAAAACCCTTTCTTTTTTGTCGCTGGAGCAGTTGTTCACAGGCGAAAAAACGACGTTCAACGTCTCTTGGCTTCAAATCATAAGAAACCCAAGTTCCTTGCTTTTGAATCATTCCCAACGCATGCAATCGCTTGGAAATGGCCTGGCGGATAACTCCTAAGGCTGAAGCAAACTCTTCTTGCGTTTGGCACGGATCCTCCAATCTAGCGTCTTCGAAGATTTTCGACCTTCCTTCACGGAGACGGTCGCCCCTGGAACCAATCCCGGCACGTTGTTTCACTTAGAGCAGCATCTCCGTAAACTTTTTGGAGCTCTCTATGAGCTTCAGCCGCCGTTTTCTTCGAAACAAAGAAGAAAATCAACACTTCCTGCAAATGACGATTATTTGGCACAAAATCAGACATTTTCTCACAACTAAAAGTAGATGACGCAAAAACAAAATCACTTATGTGTCACAGTGGTTTGTTTACCATATGTCTAAGCTTTGTTCAAGACGTTCTTGATATGTAAAAATCGACCAGCACTTACTGCTGGAGCCATTTATTGACAAACAGCACACCTAATTGAAATTATTGTAATTTTCAATAAAGTTATTATTATTATGTAGAAATTAATTCAAAATTTGAATACTTTTCAAAAATGAACACTGTCAATAAATTTTACCTGCAGACTTTTCCACTGCGTTGAGTTCTGGAGTTAGGGATCTCAATTGAGTTTGCCAAGGTAATCCGGGACAACTAGATCTTAAAGCCCTCAGGAGAGTCTGACAAGCTGCCCACAAGATTTGCGACTTTTTGGCTTCTTCATCAGCCATTTCACGAACTGAAATAAAGAAGTAGAAATATGAGTAATTCAATTAAATCATACTGTTGATAAATAGTAGAAATAAAGAAATTTGTGGTTGAATGAAACATACATTTTCCATTATCCGATTACGATACAGGGTGTTTCCGGACGAAAGGGTCGTACTGTAATAGGGAATAGAGTAACCTGCTGGTCTTTCAAAAATGGGATATGAAAGCCATTGTTCAATACGGAGTAAAATTACTGATTATTTAAGTACAGCCCTGTATATCATCTCACGAACATCCCAATGGTAGCACCCTGATTTATTGCAATTCTGGTAACCTCATTTCCTAATTCATTAACCCATCTATACAATAATTTCTCTGAATACGAATTTTGAGTGACGAACGAAATACGTGCTTTATGTTTGTTTTACTGATCCTATCCTAAACTGACCCTTTCAACATGGGGAGTAGTACGTATGAAAAAGAATCTTTTTTTTTTCATTTGAATTTATCTGGGATATTATGTTACATGGAACAACATGTGAAATCGAGCCCTTTAGAATGTACTTATTGTTCTTTTCTTGGAATAGGCCTAGATTAAAATTCAGAGGAAAACCAGAACTTTCAAAAACTGGAGAATTCTCTTCAATTCTTGTCGATCAATGAGAGGTTTTCTCTACCCCCAACGTTTGGGTGAGTGCCAATGATTTTACATCTAAAAATATCTTTCCACTCTTTGGGACGTCGCTGTATTTTGCTTAAAACCATTAACCCAGTACGCAAAAAATAGTCGCATACTGCGCAAATCTCAGACACCTACGTCTCTCGCGATTATGCCGAGCTATTGTGTTTTTTCTCCCACGAAATATACCAATAGTGTTAACCAAACAGAAACATCTACGATTCCTTAATTGGCCTAGTAGGAGTTCACGAGACGTATAAGTTTAGTGAACAGCCATCAAAACTTCCGGGATTGCAAGATACAGGGTGATTTGTTGTTTTTGGTCAAATGTTTGATCATTTATAACTCCATGAAATTGATGAACTTTTTCACATTTATTCGGCACGTCTTACTAATCGAGTCACGAAGGAAGAACAAAATGCTCTGTATAAGAATAATCCGAATTTTTTTGTACTCTGGACCTATGAATCTTAGCGGACCAACACGTGTAAATAAAACCATGACAGAATTATTGTTGTTTTTGATATACATATCAGCATACAAAACGAAAAAAAAAAACACTTTGCCACTCAGAATATACATAAACCATTGAAATGATAAGAATGAATGAAAACAGAGTTGTTTGAATATAATTAATCATATCAATATTACAGTATTCACAAGTGAACAATTTTGATGAGTTTGCATTTTTCATTAAACCTGGCATGCAGTATACTTCTATATCAAATACCAATAACATGCTATAAAACATCAAAGATACCTGATTTTCCATCTGGAGCTTTTCAGTGAGAAAAACAATCATACTCAATATCTACCAAAAACATTTTTGAGAATCATATAAAAATGTAGATTTCGTATCGTTGACATATAAGACTATTAGAACCGACAGAACTGAGTCTTCAAAAATTCATACTCACTTTTCATTGTACGATCCAAACCTCTCAGTCTTCCGATCATAGCAGCCAGCTGCATTTTGAACCTACACCTCTCTTCCTCGAGTTTTTCATCAAATTTTCTTGCTAGGCCTCGGTCAATTTCTCTTTCCTTCTGTAGAAGGGCTTCTTCAAGGTGGTCAGCGAACGCTTGTGACTGACGTTTCAGTTGTTCTCTGAGGTAACATTCCGATTCTTTCCTCAATTTCAAACACTATAAGTTAAAGAAAGGTATTAAAGTGATACCCATGTGCCCTTTACAAGAGCTATCCCAGAAGTATATGCTTGACTTTGAGATGGTGTTAGTTGTTTGAAAATATAAATGTGTTAGAAGATACGCAATCTATAAACCATATGTTTCAACTTTGAAAAGTTTACATATGTAAAAATAGAAAAAAATTTGTTATCGCCGTTTTACAATAGTATTATCTGAAAGCTCCCAGTATAAAAACCACTATAAAAACTGAACTAAATTTTACTCTGGAAGAGTCTGCTTCTTCGTTAGAAACAGTAGTATATTGGGTAACAGAGTTTAAACGAGTTGCCAAGATTAGCATCGCAATGATCGAACAAATTAGATGATTACGCCAGAAATGGTGGAAAGAATGCATAAAGTGGTGTTGGGTGATCGACGACTGAATGTGCGTGTGCTAGCAGACATGGTGAACCTATCTAAAAGTACGTTACATCGCATATTGCCTGAAAATTTGAGAAAACATGAGAAATCTCTGTGCAAGATAAGTGCCGTGTTTGCTCACACTCGAGCAAAAATGTCGTGAGGATGTTGATATCGGGCGTTTAACGATATTTCGCAGCAATAAAGCAGACTTTTTGTGTCATTTTATAACCATTAATGAATCCATGGATCCATTACTTTATACCTAAGATAAAAGAACAGTCAAAACAAAGGGCTGAAACTGAAAAATATCGAATCTTGTAGAACTAAAAAAGTGACCTATGCGTTTCAAATTTGTACCAATTCTGAATTATGACCGAACCAGTTCAAAATTGTGGGAAGGGCGAATAAAATGGGTGCGAGATTTATTGTTGGTTGGGTTAAATTACCAAATTCGATACTGCAGCGACTTCTACAGCTACACTAAGTACTTATTTTATGTCCATATCAGATGAATTTGAGTCAATTTCCAGTTTTGAAACTGAAATAATTCATTTCTACACTTACAGTACTGTAATTGTAAATAATTAATAATAAAAATCTGTAGATAGTATAGTTACTAATTCTTTGATGTCTAGTCACGCCTTTATCACTCGATGAGATAAGTGTAAACGTAATAGATAAATACACCCAATTTCTTTATGTATGCCATATCGTGATTTCCAACGCGAATTCAAACAACGATATCTCGAAAGAAATATATGACAGATGAGAACAAACGGAAACAAAATAAAAACGTTGCAAGAAATTGATTTACTAAATGTTTTTTCAAAAGGAACGACATATGAAGGATCTGGAATGACGAATCGTTTTTCTTGAACTAAAAAAAAACCTTCTTTCCATATACTCATGACTGCTTGAAACCTGTTAGGAAAACCATTAATGGTGTTTTTACTGTCTGGTGGAAGGATATTGGGTCACCCCTGTATGACAACGGCCTTGAGCTCTATTAGGGTAAAGTACTGGTGGTACTCTGACCCGAATACATCTATCTAGGTTATCTCAAATGTTTGAATTGAATACCTACCTCATCAAAGTGTTAGTGACAACGAAGATAAAGTAAAATATATATTTTATTTTTACAAACACGACCGGTTTCGACAGTCAAGTCATTTTCAAGCGGCCAACTACAGGAAATGAACTTACTTATTATTTCATATTAGGTAAAGGAGAGGTATTAATGTCTAGCTAGCTATTAAGGGTTTCCACAAAGTTTATTGCTTTCCAAACATTCAAACAGTTCATTTTCTTTCCTTTGTCGCAATTATGAAGAATTTTAATATTATCTAATGTTATTGAATATTTCCGGAGGATAAATGTTCTTAAAATCTGGTTTCAAAATTCCTACCAGTCTGCCCAACTTAGGCTCCTGTACACTCATTGAAAACAATTTTGTAAACTCCTTATTATTTGAATTTGTCTGTTTTTTGTTTAGCTTTGAATAATAATTTGCTCAAGTTCAGACCACTTGAGAAAGAGGTGGTTACTTCAAATTTGGAAAAATAGTTGATCAAGTTATTGAACAGAGGACCAGCATATTTGAAAGTAGCGTATTTTTTCAAGCAAGTATCTTTTATGGAATACAGGGTGCTTCAACGAAAACTAAACAGAGGCCATATCTACCAAGATATTCATTTCTGATCAAAACGAAAAAACAGATCAATTTTTGTTTCACGGGGGACATCTTTTGGGGTACAAAACTTGTCTGAAATATCAACCCTAAGCGGGGGTTGCAATCCTTGAACATTTTGAATAGGGAAGATGGGTCGAATGATGACTCAAAAGAAAGGTAGTATCTTTGTCTACATTGCCTTGAACGAATTTCCATTTTTAATTGAAAACTATAAAAGATACAGGGTGAGCAACTGAAAGATAGGGAAGACTATTTCCCTGAGACTATTCAAGTTTCAGTGAAGTGAAATGGAACAGATTCATTCTGATCAATGGCAGTCATTATAAAGTACCACCCTCATCTCGAATTTCAACCCCTGGAGCAGGGGTGACAACCCTTGAAAATTTGGAAAAGGTTAATGGGGCGAGTGATAACTTGAAAGAAAGGTATTATCTTTGTCTGCATTCTCGTGAAAGAATTTTCATTATTGATTGAAAACTGTAGAAGATACAGAGTGAGCCACTGAAAAATAGAGAAGACTATCGCCCCAAGACTATTGGAGTATTAGTGCGAAAAACTGGAATAGTTTCATTTAGATCAAAGATGACAGCCATTGATCTGGAATGAATCTGTTCCATTTTTTTGCGCTAATACTTGAATAGCTCAGGGCGAGAGATAGTCTCCTCTATTTTTCAGTAGAATTTTGATTACAAAATCTTGTCTGAAATTTCAACCCTTAAGCTCAATCATGAACATTTGAAAAAGATGTTGAGTGATAACTGAAAGAAAGAGATGAAAGATACAGTTGAGCAACTGAAGATCAAGACTATTGAGTATAAGTGCAAAACTCGAATAGATTCATTTAGATCAAAGATGACAGCCTTCATCTGGAATGAATCTGTTCCATTTTTTGCACTAATACTTGAATTGCTCAAGGTAATAGATAGTCTCTCTATTTTTCAATAGCTCACTCAAGGTAATAGATGTATCTTCTACAGTTTTCAATCAAAATGAAAATTCGTTCACGGGGATGCAGACAAAGATAATACCTTTCTTTCAAGGTATCACTCGACCCATCTACCCTCTTCCAAATTTTCAAGGGTGGTCACCCCTGCTCTAGGGGTTGAAATTCGAGATGAGGATGGTACTTGATGATGACTGCCATTGATCAGCATGGATCTGTTCTATTTTACTTCACTGAAACTTGAATAGTCTTAGGGAAATAGTCTTCCCTATCTTTCAGTTGCTCACCCTGTATCTTTTAAAGTTTTCAATTAAAAATGGAAATTAGTTCAAGGCTATGTAGACAAAGATACCACCTTTCTTTTGAGTCATCACTCGACCCATCTTCCCTATTCAAAATGTTCAAGGATTGCAACCCCCGCTTAGGGGGTTGATATTTCAGGCAAGTATTGTACCCCAAAAGATGTCCCCCTTGAAACAAAAATTAACCTGTTTTTGCGTTTTGATCAGAAATGAATATCTTGGTAGATATAGCCTCTGTTTAGTTTTCGTTGAAGCACCCTGTATAATAATTGTGTTATTTGATGTTTTTCTTTACGTTGTATAATTTTGTCTATAAAAACCAGAGAAATTTTGTTAATTTTTCGATAGTATAATTCTAATTTTGAAGTGAATGACAGTGGAATGGAAAAGGTCCTATCGATCATTGAATTATAAGCCGTGAGTTTGTGATTTTAATGATTGAATGAGTCCACGGAAATAGTTGAGTCTGTGAAGGTTTCTTTTCTGTAGATGTTATAAATGAAATTGTTAGCCGATTTTGTTATTGCCAGGTCTAAAATAATTTATTGAACTATTAATTTCTATTTCTGTTGTAAGTTATGTTGGTATGAACTTCATTCAGAAATTGCAGAAATTTATCAATTTTCCTGTTTGAGCCATAGAAACCTACCAAAATATCATTGACATATCAGTACCATAACACTATATGTTCTTTTCTAAGTGGCTATGATCCATAGGGTCTTTCCATTCCACCGTCACCGACAAACTTCAAAATTAAAATAAATACTATCAGAAAAATTGCCTTAAACACAACAAAATTCCTCTAGTTTTATAGACAAAATTATCCAGCGTAAAGAATAACATCAAATAACACAATTATTATATTCCATAGATTACTGCTATCTTCTTCTGATCATATGAACATTTAAACTAACATTTTTAGCCTCAAAGAGACGTGTAGAAACCGCAGAGGAAGTACAAAAGCGATTTCTCAACACGTGCTAACGGCAAAGCACTAGTGTCTCGATATCTTCTGATAGCATTTCATTCTTTGGTTCGAGGTACACCAAGTGACTGAGCGATTAGTCGTTGGCTGTACATTGCATCAGCACCAGTTGCGTCTACGAGAAATCTCAGGGGCTATTTTTAAAACAATTAAAACTCTTCAGAGAACAAGAATGTAGTCTTTGTACTACAAAGGTAATAGCGTGAAGGACCACTAATTTTTATAGATGCTTTGGCAACAGTATTTGAGAACAAAAAGCAAGTGTACAAATGTGTACCTATTTTCGTAAGTACTTACTGTATACAAAATAAAGAAGATAAGAAAATGAGTAAGGTAAGATAATTCTGCCTGTAAGTGTAGATGATGAATTATATCTAAGATTAGCGATATTTTTTGGAGTAATTCCAATACAATTACTACACTGAAATCTTCGATACACTCGTTAAATCTATCCAAAATTCAAATATCCATCAAAATAGCCAATAATCTTCTTTATAAATTCGTGAACCTAATGGAACTTACGAAATCTTAAGACTGTTAGAACTGTTTCTGAATTATTAATGAACCGAATGAACCCGTGAACGTTATTTTGCAAAATGCACACTTTTGTTAGGAACTGCAACCTCGAACAAAGTTATTATCAAAAAACAAAAAATTTTTGAACATTGAATAACCTGTTCCTTAATAACAAAACGTTTGCGGACCTATGATAATAAGTGTACATCGACTTAAGATAAAGTGTTAAATGGAGTGTTTAAGTCCACCTATAAAAAGTGGACCACCTGTATATTCATCATGATTCGAAGTGGAAACAAATTGTTTTCTAAACAAGCTTATACTAAAGCGTCAAATTTTACCTGTTTCTGATAACACAGAGTGATTTTTCTCTTCTCCTGCTCGAGAGCTTCGCAAATCTGCGCAGTGGTCAGTGCTTCACCGCCACCTTTGTTAGCTGCGTCCACTGCCCTTTGTAATTTATCTTGGGCCAAAGTTTCCGCTTTAGCCAGTTCTTTCTGATAGTAAAGAACGTGAGAATAAGCGTGCATCAGGAACAAATCCAAATCTTCGCCGTGGATCTTCAGTTCTCTACTTTGTAAGTCTACAGTGGGGAACAGAGACTCCAACTCTTCGCTGAAATGTTGTCTGGCTTTCTGTACTTGTTCCCAATACTTGTAAGCAATACTTCCCATTTTTGTTTCTCTGTACAATTCCTTTTTCGAATCTTCCACATTCTTCTTGATTTGTCGGATGTTAGTCAGTAGAATCTCCCTGCTGACATCTCTTGCTTGGAATTCGGGTTCTTGAACTAGACTTTCCAACTTGCTGGCTTTGGCCAAAGTTTCGTCGGCTTTTTCTTTCGCTATTTGCAAGGACTTATCCTTTTCCCTCGCCTTGGATTTGATGGACGACCAAGTATCGGTCGATATTTTATCTATCGATTCTTCGACTAGACACTCAACTTCCTGATTGAATTTCTTCAGGTTGAACAGGGCCTTGTTATAAGTATTTACTGCGTCTGCGCAAGATTCTGTTAAATCTTGTTCCAGTTGGCGCAAGTTTCTCGTATCAGTTTCTGGCAAGTCAGAGAGTTTTGGTTTAACTACACCACCTGAAAATTATGAAAAAATTTTGACATTATTGATTCGAAATGAGGAAATAAAGAAACTTTCACTGTATTGTAGCCATCAAAGATGAATGAAGAAGATAATATTTTATTGTTCTTTAGTATAATACATAAAATTTTATTTTCAACAATTTTTAATCACTTAATGATATTTTTAAATTTTTCAATGAAGAATGTGAGATGACAGGTACTGCCTAACCAAACATCAAATGGTTATTCGCATTTATTTCCACCTTGGATATCAAAAATGATTCTGGTTATTTTGCCCAAAAAATTTACAGCAATGGCAAATATTGCACCCACTATCAATGAAACAAGAAATTATTTGATGTTTCCTTCGTTTCTACACATTATTCTTAATTATCTTTCTTAATTGCAAAAACAATGCAAAAACTCGACAAATATCTAGAATCTAGGTAATAGGTTGGTCCAACTGAGCTCAGAACGATCTCACACGTTTTTGACTGAAAGCATTCCCACTACAATGATGACCGTTCTTGAACGACAGCTTGTCTGTTCCTTCCTACTACTTTAGGATCGTTTGCGGGACGGTAATTTCAGTATTCGCTCAAGAGCTGGAACTATCGGAACCGAATTACGAGGTTAATTTATTTATCGTATTTACTCTGTAGTCAGGAATTAATTGGTCTTCTCTGTAATTTTTTACATACAGGGTGCTTTAACGAAAACTAAACAGAGGCTATATCTACCAAGATATTCATTTCTGATCAAAACGCTAAAACAGGTCAATTTTTGTTTCAAGGGGGACATCTTTTGGGGTACAAAACTTGCCTGAAATATCAACACCCTAAGCGGGGGATGCAATCCTTGAACATTTTGAATAGGGAAGATGGGTCGAGTGATGACTCAAAAGAAAGGTGGTATCTTTGTCTACATCGCCTTGAACGAATTTCCATTTTTAATTGAAAACTGTAAAAGATACAGGGTGAGCAACTGAAAGATAAGGAAGACTATTTCCCTGAGACTATTTCAGTTTCAGTGAAGTAAAATAGAACAGATCCATGCTGATCAATGGCAGTCATCATCAAGTACCATCCTCATCTCGAATTTCAACCCCTAGAGCAGGGGTGACCACCCTTGAAAATTTGGAAAAGGGTAGATGGGTCGAGTGATACCTTGAAAGAAAGGTATTATCTTTGTCTGCATCCCCGTGAACGAATTTTCATTTTTGATTGAAAACTGTAGAAGATACAGAGTGAGCTATTGAAAAATAGAGGAGACTATCTATTACCTTGAGCAATTCAAGTATTAGTGCAAAAAAATGGAACAGATTCATTCCAGATGAAAGGCTGTCATCTTTGATCTAAATGAATCTATTCCAGTTTTTGCACTTATACTCCAATAGTCTTGGGGCGATAGTCTTCTCTATTTTTCAGTGGCTCACTCTGTATCTTCTACAGTTTTCAATCAAAAACGAAAATTCTTTCACGAGAATGCAGACAAAGATAATACCTTTCTTTCGAGTTATCACTCGACTCATCTACCTTTTTCCAAATTTTCAAGGATTGTCACCCCTGCTCAAGGGGTTGAAATTCGAGATGAGGATGGTACTTGATGATGACTGCCATTGATCAGCATGGATCTGTTCCATTTTACTTCACTGAAACTTGAATAGTCTCAGGCAAATAGTCTTCCCTATCTTTCAGTTGCTCACCCTGTATCTTTTACAGTTTTCAATTAAAAATGGAAATTCGTTCAAGGCGATGTAGACAAAGATACCACCTTTCTTTTGAGTCATCACTCAACCCATCTTTCCTATTCAAAATGTTTAAGGATTGCAACCCCCGCTTAGGGGGTTGATATTTCAGGCAGGTATTGTACCCCAAAAGATGTCCCCGTTGAAACAAAAATTGACCTGTTTTTACGTTTTGATCAGAAATGAATATCTTGGTAGATATAGCCTCTGTTTAGTTTTCGTTGAAGCACCCTGTATAAATAAATAACAGGGATGATTAATTTGCCATTATTTTTTAGTTTATTAGTATTCTTCTACTTATTTTATTCTGATTTCATTTAATTGTGGAAAATGGAAAAATGTCGTCTGTTTTTTAAATGCAAGCTCTGGGTGAACTGAACATCAGTTAATATTTAAATTATGATCAAGTGGAAAAAGACAAAAAGCGAAACTCAATTGAATTAAAAACTAAGAGTAAGGCAAAAAGTTGGTAGTTATGGAAAATAACAAATGAAAGATTGTTAATCAGAAAGATATCCTGCTAATGTTTCAATTGAGAAGAAGTCACTTTCATTCTGGAACAGTGTAAAATTCGCGCCTGCACATTAAACTAATTCTAATTATTCCAGAACCATTCCGAAACCACTCTTAAATGAGTAGTTAGAACAAACCTTTTTAATAATTTGACTATAATGAAACATTCTCTGTGGTTTCAATCATTACCATAGAGGTTCACCATCTATGGTGAAATCTAGAATTATTCTGTGTTTATCTGCAGAGTAAAACTGATATTGCCATTGAGATTATTTCTATGTTGAATATTAGGTATATTTGAACTTTGAGTAGAAAAATTTTTATATTTCAAATAAGAATCGGCAAACCTGCAGTTCACACACCTATCTCTTGCGCACTCGGGATACGAGACGATCAGCTGTCAACCCGATCGTGTTCGAATCTGGGTCCGGGTTGCCAGATTGCATAACTGAGACCGAAATTCAAATGGGAATCTTTTCGAACCTAACCTAACTAACCTAATTTTACCTAAAACTTATCCTGCTAACCTATTTAATTCAAAATTTAAATTAAGTTTGAGGTTCGGTTAAGTTAGTTAGGTTTGGTTTGAAGAGATTTCCATTTGAATTTCCCTCTCTGTTATGACGAGAGATGGCGAGTACTTCACTATTGTCGGAATCATGAAACACACAATCGGGTTGACAGCTGATCGTCTCGTATCTGAGTATGCAAGAGATAGGTGTGTGAACTGCAGGTTTACCAAAGAATCATTCAACATAATGAAACATAAATACTTTTGAAAATCTAATTTTTTCCTGTTTTCAAACAAGTGTTTCAGAATTTTTGCAAAAACTACCACTAAAGCTGTGAAATAGGGATTAAAATTTAGTATTGAAAGCACCTTAGAGTTGACGGGTTTGTAAGGCTATAAATAAATATGAATCTAAAACTTTTAAACGTATGAAAAAACTAGACATTAGCAATACATCAGAATTTCAACAATATTTCACGGCACATCAAATATTTCAGAAACTAGTTGAATGCTAAAATTTTGCAATGTAAGAATCCATTGTAATTTAACTTTGAATAATCTTACCAATTTCAACTTTGGTTTCACCATCTTCAGTTTGCTTCTCAACTCGCAACTCCTGAAACTGATCATCGGGGATTTTACCTTCTTCTAAGCTGGGCAATATAGCTGGAGGAGCTAAAATTTAAAAATTTTCAGGTATGCTCTTATGAATTCTTATTATGATTAATTACCTTTAAAATCTTTTTTTAGCATAATTTCAGCTGAAGTCTTATCTTTTTTTCCAAGCAACAAATTATATAAACTTCCTTTTATGTACCTATATGCTTTACCAAGTGCTTCAGTCAAATCCTCTTCTCTATAGATTACTTTCAGTACATCATCCAGGAATGGTGCACTGCATACCAAAGCATCTCTGAATTCATCATTATATTTTGCATATGTTATGGTACCTCCACCAATCAAAGCAATCGCCCCCAAGGTGTATAGAGTTCCGGTTGATGGTTTCTGCCTTTTTTTTGGTGGAGGACACAAATCGCGATTATTGCTGTAACATCTTCTATATATTCTGTATTTCGGATCGTACTGAAATATATTTTCATTAAATAAAAGATATTCATTCAACCATTTTCACAAATGTAATAGATATATTTAGAGGTTAGAAATAACGTACAATAAAACTACGAACTATTCATTGAAATAGGAAATAAATGCAAGCCAAATAACAATAAAACAAAAATTAAGCCTTGAAAAATAAAATCTCCGAAAATTCCAATTTAGCATAAGATGACATAACAGCACCTTCACTCATGTTTATCGAATTATTTCATAATTACTTACCAAAAGCGAAATTTTTCTAGGAGTGAGTTTTCTCGAAATGATATTCAACATTTTTTATTATGGGGTGCAGGTAAATGAGCTCCGGAACTTAAAAAATCACCTTGTTTTTGGGGTGCAATGCAATGTTACAGAAGTCATCACTTTATGGACGTAATCGAGATTTTGGTTGGTTAGTAGTTACGGTTTTTTGACACTTCAAAGGAGATTTTGAAGTTTTCTTCACCTAATTCGAGAGTGAAAAACTGAGTGGTGTGAAAGAAAAAATTGTAATTAGTTGTCAGGAATCTTTTTTTGTAAAACTTCATTTGTTTGAATAATATTTATTAGGTTAGTTTTTAGGGTATTGATTATTCTGTTGGGTGTCCTGTAAAAGTTACTAATTATCTGTATCTTTATCTCTGTTCGCATATTTATAGAAACTAGCTCTATTTCTTTTATATTCAGGGTAGGCACGCTGAAATCCTAAAAGTTCTGTTCATCATTGAATTTTCCAAGTTAAAATGTTGATTATTTGATGGGTGTCAAGAATTAAAATAACTTGTAGAAATTGAAGATGCTCGGCCGATTGATGTTATTTCGGCCAATAGTGGTGAACATAGCAAAACAAACATTAAAAAATGTACAACTTTCTAATGTTATAGTCAAACCGCAAGTGAAGAATTTTTCCTTCTCCACTGCAGGAAATATAACCTTAAATCAACCAAAATTACTCTCAAATCCTAGAATTCAATCCTTAGCCAACAATATAATACCAGCAAGAACTGTGACAAAATATTCGTATAGAAAGGGTAAAAGGAAATCTGTTAAAACTGTTCTTCAGAGATTTTATCGATTGGCATGGGGAGGTTGGATAAGAACAAAATGCGGAAGAAACAAACGTTTGTGGAAGAAATCTTCAGCAAGAAAGAGGCGCTTGAGGCAACATGTATTTTGCAATGCAACACAAAGTACATTGTTAGATAAAATGGTTGGAAGCTATTGGCGTACCCCTAAGTATTACGTAGATGATCCTTATGAACCTTATCATGTCCGAGATGAATTTTCCATTACTTCTAAGAAGCCAAGACCATATTTTCCACCAGAGAAATAGTTTATTCAAGAAATGTACTAGGAAGTGTGAAATGTTTTATTTGTTAAAGGATTAAGTACATAAAATATGTATTAGTTTACACATGTGTTCTTCATTCTACCTATCCCTTCGATTTCACTTTCAACAACGTCTCCTGCTTTTAAATATTCAGGTGGATTGCGAAACATTCCAACTCCTGATGGTGTTCCTGTCAGCATAACATCTCCTGGGTATAAGGTAACAATTCTAAAAAAATAATATTTCATAAACTGCTTGAGGGCATAAATAATATAAACTTGTGTTCTTACTGTGATAAGTACGAAACCAAAAAGTCAATCTTGAACACCAACTCACTGGTGTTACCACTTTGTTTCAAAACACCATTAACCCAGGTTTTGATTGCCAGATTGCTTGGATCAACTTTGTCTTTTGTGACAACTGCTGGACCTAAAGGGCAAAATGTATCCATTGATTTCCCGAGTAGGAATTGCCTATTATTTCTTTCTTTTTGCCAGTCTCTTGCACTTATATCTTGAGCTACTGTATAACCGAATATAATATCATTAGCCTGATCTGGTCGAAGGTATTTTCCTTTCTTGCCAATTACCACAGCTAATTCCACTTCCCAATCAACCATCTACAAAACCAATAATATCAGGGGCTTTCTTGCCAAAAAAACCAACTACTTCCTTTTTCATTATTTACCTGTGAGACTTTTGGAAGTTTAATTTCATCATGCGGTCCAGTTATAACTGAAGAAAATTTACTGAAAATCATAGGTTCCTTAGGATATGGTATATTTTGTTCATCACAGTGGCCCTTGTAATTCAAGCCAACGCATGCTACTTTGTCAGGGTTTGTTATGGGGGACAGCAAGACAACATCTTTAAGAGGGACAACGGAATTACCATTTGCAATAATCCTGAAATTAAAAAATGTTGTTACTTGAATTAAACTGGTTACTCCAATGGCTTTCACTTGAAGGCCTGACTTTCGTTTTTCAGCGTGAACCCTCAAGAAACTAATAACTTTATTTCATTCATAGGATACATCCTAATATACATATAATTTCAAATGTTGTTTAGCCCGAAAAATAACAATATGTATTCAAGAAAAAGAAGAAAGAAAAACACACCTATTGATACTAATTGCTCTTATATGCTCAGTTAGTCTTGATTTGAAGATATGAATACTTCTGATCAATTTCAATTCATTTGGCAGTGCTCTTGCAGACCCTTATACATCAACACCTTTTGGGATGCAGAAAGTCTGTATTTTGGTAGATGAAAGTCGTTTTCTTGTCTTGTACTGTCTTCATGAGTAGAGCCTCTGTAAACGATTAGATCAGTAAGGTAAGATGGCTCTACACCCACTGTGGCCATGGAACTGATATTGGGCCTTGCCCCTCTTCATCTTGTGATAAGAGGAGTGGCTAGAATGGCTTTCTACAGATTCCATCATCTTTTCCGTAAAGAAGCGGGTAACTTCGGCTTTGTGCCTGGCGCCCTATAGTCTGAAATTGAGGACAATGAAGTGCTGAGTATGAGCTCGGACATAGAAACACCTAAAACCAACATGGAGAGGCCATTCCAGATCATCATTCCCGATAGACAGGAATGGATCAGCTCCAAGGACCATCTACTTGAGGGTCCCTGTTGGTACACGGATGGCTCAAAGACTGCGAAAGGTGTTGGAGCTGGTGTTTACGGTCGACGTGCCGCCAAGGAACAGTTGATCTGTCTTGGTGGGCATGCGACTGTCTTTCAAGCAGAAATATTCCCCATTGACCACTGTGCTAACCTCTTGCTTGCGGGTGATTAACAAATAGGTCAATTAAAATCCTCACCAATAGCCAAGCTGCACTGAAAGCATTGGCATCCGATACCTGTACTTCACTTATGGTGCAGGAATGTCGCTCTACCCTTGCCAAACTAGGAGAGCGGAGCAGGATCCGTCTAATATCGGTTCCTGGCCACTCGGGCATTGAGGGGAATGAGAAGGCGGACTCATTGGCCGCTTGAGGAACTAACCTGGAGTTCATAGGACCGGAGCCTAAGCTGGGAATTCTCCTGGAAACAGCAAGGATGGAAAACAACCGATGGCTGGACTTGAGGGTACGTGAGCATTGGATGAGCCTCCCAGGACTCAGACACGCTCGACGTGCCATCAGTGGACCTTCCACTACAAAAGGCAAGACCTGGCTTAAACTCTCTAGGTTGGAACTGAGAGTTTTAACTGCCATATTAACGGGGCACTGTCGCCTCAGGAAACACCTAAATAAATTAGGATTGTTTGAGGATCCTTGATGTAGGCTATGTGAAGAAGATAAGGAATCAATGGAACATGTTATGTGAGAGTGCCCAGAAGCGGACAGGGTCAGGATGGAAGAACTTGGATCTTGCAAACTGAAGCTGACTGAGCTTATTAAGCTCTCACCCACGAAACTCGTATCCTTTACGAGAAGGATGGAGCTTGTGGATGAAATTTAGGAGAGAGTGTGCCGCAATAGACCACTGGGTCGTAGTGGCCGGTCTGCTAGGCAGCCCTCACTCAAAGATAATATCTATCTAAGATGGCAACAGGTTGTTGATAATCTTAAAAACGAATATCATCGCTGATCTGTAGTATCTTTGTCGCACAGACAACCATCCCAGTGCACTGATCATGAATGATATGGGTGTAAATCGGTTACAACCTAAGATGACTCTCATTCCCCTATTTGGAGTTTCTGCAGCCTCAACATTTCATTTTTATCAAAACTGTACAACACAGTACTACAATAATCAGATTGTGGCTGCAGTATAGTGTTATAGACTGTTACCTTGGCCGTTGTACTCAAATGTCTTGAAATTTGTGTGAAAAAGTAAAGCTTTTTTGAGATCTTCTTAATAATGTATTTGAAGTGTGCATCAAGGTTCTAACTGTTATCCAACACAAAACCAAGATACTTAAACTCTCTTACAGATTCATTGGCCTCACCATCAATAGAAAGTGAACAATTATCAAGATTTATTTGTCTGTATCTAAATGGTGTAGTTAGAATCATTGCTTTAGTTTTCAAAACATTAAATTTGAGTCCATTGGTTGCAAAATAGTTAGAGATCGTCTTCAAAAAGGCGTTCATATTGTTAATAGCTGTATCTAAGTTCTTGTCTGATACCACAAGCAGTGTATCATCTGCAAATAATTTAACAAAGTCACAAGCATGATGGGCATTGATATCGTTGATATATATCGAAAAGAGTAACGGACCTAGTACACTCCCCTCTGGCACACCATATTTGGTCGTTATCGGTGCAGAGTAAGCATCCTGAAATCTAGTAAAAGAAACTGTGACTTCATAGCCTATAACTTCAAATCAGCAAGTTATTCTGAGCTGAATTATTTTTTTCTGTAATGTTAATTCAAATAAGTTTTTAGATAATTGTGTAGATGTCGATATCATCATTGAAATTTTTATAATAATTCTTATTATAGGTATATAGGTATAGAGAAGTTCGTTGCTGAGATCTGTTAAGGAAAACCAAGATTTCGTTTAATAAGTTGTCCAACAGTCATATAAATTTACGAATCTGAACTCGCTTAAGATTATGTATACGTCACTTGTTAGAGCTGTGTTAGAATTTGGATCTTGAGTTTGGGCTCCTTATTCTTATGAATTGATCTGAAGATTTGAATGGGGATAAAACAGATTTTGGTTGCAATAAAATAATGAAAGTAAAATAGATGAGGAAAGAAATCTGACAAAACAAACGTAGCTTCGGTAGTTGTAATGGGATGTATATTGGTAGAACTTACAGAAATCTCAATATCAGAATCAGTGAACATTATCATAGTTTCATTAATAAAAACGCATTCTAATTACGCCAATCATTCAATTGGAGGAAATCGTAATTTTGACCAAAATTTCAAAATTTGGTAATAATTTTTATATATAAACTTTACAACGTATTATTAAATGAATAGGTAGATTTCGAAAATATTTGCCTTTACTTAATTCGTTTCTTCAAGTGATTTAAATAATGTTTCTTTGAATTTGATTAGTGTAGTTTTACTCACTTTCAAACCGAAAGCGCAATGTTGTCGAAACGCGTTACAAATATAATTAAGTGTAAATCTAGTTTTTATTTAAAATCATTTATAATAAAACCAATCCAAATGATATTAAGACTATATCGTTTCAAAATAGTCATAGTCATAGAAATAGGTTTCATCTTTTATGAACACAGTGTCATAGAAAAATTTATTATTATTATTTTATTGTCCTAGATAATCCATAGATTTGATATCTTTGCGAAATTTTCATTTAAAATGTACGGAAAAATGAAAAATTTGTGAATTTTTCGTTTGCACTTTAGGAATATCCCTGAAAATAGAGATTCAATTATTTTGAATTTGAAGGTTATCCTCAAAATAGTTTGTGAACCGATTTACTTGAACAGCTTTCACCTGATTGCCTCTCGGCAATTATAACATTTTCTCCAATTGTGTACCCACTTGCCATCATGCCAATTTTATTGATAGCTAGAATTGAATTTTCAAATAAAAATGGCGAAATTTACGTATATAAGATAAATATGGTAAACATGCGTTCTAATCACAAATTATTATCTTATCAAAACTTGTAAATCACGAGTCACGTATACTTTTGTAGAATAGGTAGTACAAATTACAAATAAATCTAAAGCTTCTCCAACTCAACAACTGTCTCTAAATATGGATTGCCATGGATATTTGCGACCGTGTTTAATAAAAAAAAACTCAATTTACCTTTTAGCCTTTTGTTGCACATCAGTACCGGCTTCTAGAAATTTCACTAACGAATTGGGGATTGTGGAATCTATTGCACTGAGATCGAAAATATCACCATCAGGTGCTATTTGTGCCCCAAGATGTTGCACACCTCCTGTTTTATATTTGAACTGCACATACCTCATTTCTGATACTTTTGAAGCACTAAAATTTCTTGAAGTACTTAAGAAAATGTTCGCCACTTGACTTTTAATAATATTTATCCCAAAAAACAATCCGGTTACCTTTGAATACATTTCTATGTGGGATGATAATTCAAATATCCAGTGAGTTATCTTTTACTGATTGTTGATATATTTAAAGGTAAACAGTAGAGGTGAATTGACACTGCAATTTTGCCAATGTAAACAACTTTAATGCAAGTAAAAAAGAAAGTAAACTGGAATCCCCTAGGGTATTATGAAATGTGAATTGAATATTTAAATAATAAAATATTAAGTACTTAGTATATTATATCAATTTGCTTGGACGTAGAGAATTAGGTAACCTGAGATTACGAATGTAATATAATGGCAGTCAGAAACGAACAATTATTGCGATCTTTTTATTAATATCACAGGTTGTGGTATGAAAGAGGTTAGATCAGGTTATACATTTTTATAAGGCCTGAGCCTGAATTGATATTTTGTATTTTATTTCTACACGAGCGACATCTAGCAAGATAGTAGCTGTTGCAATTTATATGGAACTCTAATCAACTTCTATATCTTTTTCCATTAGAAATAGAATGGTAGCTACTAGGAAGCTACCTATATGCTGAAATCCAACCGTTGGGCATCACTCAACCATAGAAATAATATCACTTGATTACTTACTCGATAGATAGCGTGACATTATAAGAATAAAATAGATTCGTTATAATCTTGTGTATTTATTTATCCAGTTATCTAAATTAATATTTTTAGGAAACTTTAGGTACTCATCATTGATAAAATATACGAGTAAACAAAAACGATGACTAGTATAAGAATCCTCATAACAGTTTAATGGAATACAGAACAGTGTTCTACTTTATAGCTTCCTCTTTCGTGACATATTGAGACGATACGATGATAGATGGCACCATAAAATTAATATTGACATTCTTGATGGTTCAAATAAAATTTATTTCATATTTATGGAATCGTAATTTTACTATGTAATAAAATGACATTTGATCATGGAAATATATTTAATTATTACGTGACAGTTATTTTGATTCTGCTATAATTTTATTACAATGTGATGAAGGTTTTGTTAAATAGGAAAAAGCATCAGTATACAAACTAATTATATATAATTTAGGTATACAAACGTTAATGAACAATTATTTGAAATCTTATATACTGGGTAATCATAAATATCATTTTGTGTTACTTTGCTTCCAAGATTTCTAAAGATTCCTTATACAAAGTTATTATTTTGTAATAGTAGTGATTGCAGGCGTTGGATTTGTTTGTTTATATTTCTTTTCTGAAAATACTCTGAATCATTTAGAGTAGATATTTCATTATTTTTTCGTTTTATTAATCGTTTTGAAAATTAGGTAATAATACATACACCAACTGTCATTCCGTCTGTCAACTGAACATTGCTGCCAATATAATAGGGACCAGAGAAAATTAATATATTACCATTATAAATAATTGCTCATATTAAGTTTAAATCGAATTTGAAAATGGTAAAGTCCGTCAAGACGAATAATCCAATGTAATCCGTTACCACCGTTTACATTATCCTTCTTTGCTCCATACAGAAACTGGTTTGAATATTGACGTGAAGGAGTTGACAGAAGCTCATATCCGAAATGATAACCAAATGATGCAATCTGGAATAACTAAACGTTGAGTTCCATCGGAGAAGAATGCTGCACATAATATACCCTAATTAAATTAAAATGCCGCAGTCAAGTTTAGAGATAATTGATTGTCGAAACAAAAGGCTCCCGATACGATCTTCCTGAGTTAGCGGTCATCAATAACATAAAAATGACAATTGGGCAGATCCGGATCAGCTCAATTGATTTGTCTCGAAATCATTTTATAATTTTAAAATTTTGTATGAACGCTAGTATGTAACTATTTTAGATATGAAAAGTGTTTCGAAATTTTCAGAAATGAACTTTAGAGTAATTTAGGAGAGAATTGAACCATTTCCGCTAGTTTTAGCTCAACGGTACTTTAGAAGTAAGAAATAAACACGTTTCATATTTTAATGGATATTCTACTAATTATATAAAGAGTTTGAAACAGATGATAGTACTTATTCTTTTATATAGTAGTAACATTTTCTGTGGAATTTCAATTAACATTTTTCGAGATGTTCAATTTTTTTTTGTTAGGCATATTGTTGTTTTTGATAAATTCAGGTGAGAGATGAATTATTTATTATATCTGTTTGAGGCAGAATGTTTACTAAGCTTTAAAAACAAAATGTGTTTTTGAATTAACACGATTTCGAATTTCTTGAGACTGAAAACGATGCTTTATTTTGTTATCGATCTTCCCTTGTTTGACATTTTTTTCCAGATCAGCTATATATTTTCAGTTATTCTGGGTTATTCTTTAAAACACAGGTGACTTGTGTTGTAGTATCTTCCATAGTTTTGATAATCTGAAACAACGATGATTCAGATGAAGATGGTGTAACACTGCAGGAACGCACTGAAATTGTGAGTTTATTTTTCAAAATAGCCGTGTTGGAGCAACTGCGAGCATTTTCAACGAAAAAGAGCCTGGAAGGAATTGGGGCTCAAATACGTTCTTGAGTTAACGAGCAAATTCATGGAAACTGGTTGCGTTATTTGAAAACACAATCCCACCAGAGTTGTGAATGACGAAGGAATTGTTGTGGCCGTTTTGGGTGAAGTTACCATGATGGAGATTACAAAATCTGTTCTGGATTCTTCATTATTGTGAAACAAGCAGAGTTACGAAGATATACTACCATAAATTAAGGTGACTCAGCATTTATTTTGAAAAGTCTTTATTTTTCTTCCAAATCAATATTATTGACTTCAAAGTAATTAACCCAGATACAATGTACTTATGCCAATGGATTTTCCTATCTCCAAAACAGTTGTTAGGGTTGATTTTCGGGATGGCTTGCAGCTCTCTCTTCGATGCGGCTTGACCCTCTTTTATCGACTCAAAACGGCCTCTCCGGAGCGGTTTGCTGAAGTCACACGGTGCCAAATGATAAATAAAGCGGCTGTGGAACAAAATGGGTCGAGGTTTTGGTGAAATGGTCACGAATAATTAATGCAGTGTGAGAAGGTTCATTATCGTGGTGCAAAAACGAAGAATTGTCTCAGTACCAATCGAGTTTTGATCTGAGGCCCATAACATTTTTGAAAATGGTATTTGACTGATCTTTTTGAAATGTCAACATGATCAGTACGATCTATAATTTTATTGTTAATCGATGATTTACAAGCACTAAATTTTTATTTTTGGACGTGAGCTTCGTCGATTGAGGTTGATGGCCGACCGGGACGCTTTTCGTCTTGTACACGTTCTCGACCTTTTTGGAACTCTTTATACCACTTGTAAAAAAATTTTTCCGACATAGCCTCATCACCAAAGGCTGTTTGCATCATCCTCAATGAATCAACAGCAGAAATTTCATTTTGCAAACAAAACTTAATGCAAATTCTTTGTTCAACAAATGCAGACATAAAAATCGAAAAATTCACTTCTAGGATATAACAAAAAGAAGCCTTTGTCATATACTAATGAATTGATGTGATCCTCGGCACAGATATCAAAGACAGTCCTACCAACCTTATAATGAGAGTGCTGTCCCAAATCCATTTGCATGCGCAGTTTAAATTCAAATGTCACCTTACTTTTTGGACACAGTAATATCTTGCGTGAAGGATCCATATTTTGTTAAAGACTGTATTTCTGGTTTTATTGCAGTATTTCGAAAAACATTTTTGTCAAAAATATTACATAACATCTATATTCCTAAATTTTAGGAGAATCATTTCCACACGTAGGCCATGTGAGTTATGAAGATTTTATCGATATATTTAAACCAATATTGAGTCTTCAACGAAATCAACAGAAGAATCTTTTATTAAAAAGTTTTCACAACAACTGAATCCACACAACCACCAGTGATAAATATAATAGGTATGAAATGTTTAAATATTTATTGATGTAACTGATTTTGAAAATTTACATACTTCACAATTGATGAATTTTATGATATTTTGGTTAGCATGAGAGCAAGTAACGCTCTGTATTCAGGCAAGATTTAACTGTCTAAGTTATTTAGTTTCATATTCTGATAAAGAAATCACACACATTTCTCTAACACACTATTCCTTGTTCCTCTTATGCAAATTTTCTTTACAGAGTATGAAATAAGTTCAGAAAAAAGTCAGGCAATATTTTTATAAAAATTAACAAGATACATCGCTTTTCAGTTCTAGTTACTTCTACTCGGGTCATAAAGGAGATGGGAATATTCCTCAACCTTGTACGATAATTTTCATTTAATTTAAATATTTCCTTAGTTGGAATTATTAATCGAAATTCTTAGATAATGTAAAAATAAATAATACCTTAGATTTGTCTTTTCTACGATGTGTAACATGACGCATTAAAAAAAAAGTTGGAGTTCCATCTAATCCAAGAAACATGATACAGGGTGGTACATGGAAATCAGATATTTTAGAAACGACGTGTTCACGAGTACAACGCATAAAAGCAAATGTCTTTTACCAGACAATATATTCCGTTAAGTGCAAATGGGTATTTCAAAATTTTGATTGAGTCATATTAGGTCCGCAACAAAGTTCTCGCTGTATTTTTTTTTGAGAATACAACTTTAATGTGAAAAATGATTACAAAAGAATCATTCAAAATATTCCCAATCGCTAGGTATAACTTTTTCCCATCTTTCTGGCAGAGCTCGAATACTGTGACGGTAGGAGTGTTTGTCTTTTGAGGCTATCCACTAATCAAGCCATTTTTCGAGTTCTTCATATGAGCGGTACTGCTGATCAGCCAGACCATGTGCCATCGAACGGAACAAGTAATAATCGAATGGTGCAATATCTGGGGAATATGGCGGGTGGGGTAGGACTTCCCACTTGAGCGTTTCCAAGTAGGTTTTAACGGGTTTGGCAACGTGAGGCCGAGCGTTGTCATGCTGTAGAATTACTTTTTTGTGTCTCTGCTCATTTCACATCAATTGAATTTGATACCGTTCCCCATTGATGGTTTCGTTTGGTTTCAACAGCTCATAATAAATAACACCGACTTGGTCCCACCAAATACACAGCATAACTTTTGCAGCGTGAATATTCGGCCGAGGTGATGACGTAGAAGCATGACCGGGAATTCCCCAAGATTTTTTTCTTTGGATTGCTGTAATAAATCCATTTTTCATCACCCGTTACGATGCAATGAAGAAAACCTTTTCTTTTTTGCCGCTGGAGCAGTTGTTCACAGGCAAAAAAACGACGCTCAACGTCTCTTGGCTTAAATTCATAAGGAACCCAAGTTCCTTGCTTTTGAATTATTCCCAATGCATGTAATCGCTTGGAAATGGCCTGGCGGGTAACTCCTAAGGCTGAAGCAAACTCTTCTTGCGTTTGGCACGGACCCTCATCGAGCAATGCCTCGAATTCAGCGACTTAGAAGAATTTTAGCCTTCCTTCACGGGGACGGTCGTTCACATCGAAATCACCGTTTTTGAAACGACAGAACCAATCCCGGCACGTTGTTTCACTTAGAGCAGCATCTCCGAAAATTGTTGGAGCTCTCTATGAGCTTCAGTCGCTGTTTTCTTCGAATGAAAGAAGAAAATCAACACTTCCCGCAAAATGACGTTTGGCACAAAATCAGACATTTCCTCGCAACTAAAAGTATATGACGCAAAAACAAAATCACAATGTGTCACAGTGGTTTGTTTACCATATGTCTAAGCTTTGTTCAAGACGTTCTTGATATGTAAAAATCGACCAGCACTTACTGCTGGAGCCATCGATTGACAAACAGCGAGAAGTTAGTTGCGCACCTAATAATTTTTTTCGAGTTGAATCTCTATTTTCACAATGAAAAAAAAACTCGTTTCTTTTGTTTGCTATCCTGTCTAAATATGAATGTCTATTAAATAAGAAAACATCGCAACCTGTTGTTTTTAAAGGCTATACTGTAGGGTGGGACGAATTTCTTTCTCTTTTGGTTTTTTAATAGTGGACAAAAGTTGTCTTTTATTTTTCAAAAGAAGACCGTAAAAGGCTTAGAATTTTAAATATTCAAAATTTCAAACTTTGTTATTTTATTTCGTGGTTTCTTCATATATTAGAATCTAATAAAATTGCTCTAAATATGTTTATAGACAATTAAAATGAAAAATATATATACAATGCAAAACATAATAGTGGTAATAATTCATGTTAATGTTGAAAAGTATATATTTCGGCCTCTTTCTCGAACTATTTTTGTTATTACAAATAGTAATAAATAAGGTTGAAATAGAAGCGCATCAAATGAATTTCATATTATTTTTGTAATAGCACACGTAAAAGATATTTCCAACAGTAATAAGTTCGTTTTTTCATTGTGGCTTTAAACTTTTTTTTTTCTATCAAACTTTGGCATCTTCTCGCGTAAATTGATTTTTGCTATACACCTTTCCTTGCCAATGAGGACATTCTGTGCCAATCCGCTCACCATTTTCACAGTTTTTTACACGGATTGGTTTTGACAACCGGTGTACAGGGTGTCCACGCGAGATAGACCATTAAAACTATTTGGAGAAAGGAATGACCGATTGGAGAAATTTTTTTGTTGTGTTGAATGTTATTCGAACTAAGTTCCGAAAATATTATCAATGCTGTGGTACTTCCGGTTATACCGGAAGTTGACACCATCTTTGTTATTTCAAATGACATAATGTATGTTTCTATTTTTTATTGTAGAAAATTAAATTCTAAACAATTTATTCTTATATCATTGCCTACTGAAATCAACCAAAAGGAAGATATGAATTTTTCAGTCGGAATTTTGTATTTTTTGGTTGATTCTTAGAAGGCATCATAAAAATACTAAAGATCATTCAATATCGATTTTTTCTAGCTGGTTGTGGGTAAAGAGACTCATTCAGCAGAATTGAATGCATTTAGAGGCTGCACAGTATACAGGGTGTTTCAAAAGCATGTGGCAAATCGTAGTATATTCAAAGATACAAAGGTCCGTTTTTCAAACTAGACTACTTTTTCTTGCACACACCATTCAACTCGAAAATGCATAATTTTCGAATTACTCGCGATTTTATCCATAAAATTACTATTTTTCGCTCTAGGACACTGAAATTCGCATATATTTCTTATTTAATATAATAAAAACTTTTTTGACTCTATTTCAAAATATTAGAAAAATTCTACATCTTAAAAACTTCATCTAAAATCGTTATTTCATAAAATTTCACCGCCCTTGTGGCACATTGAAACGCGCTCTAATATTTTCGATTTTTTTATTTTATCACACTAGTTAACTTTTCCGCACAATTACAAATTAAAAATTGAAACTTGATTTTTTCGTTCCACCCTTGTATACTGGGTGATTCACAAGTGGCGTGATGCTCTGTAGCTCGTACACTCTTGAAGATTTCATTTTTGTTCGAACGGTATTGTGTTTAGAAAGTGAAAATCTACTTCAGCAATTTGTTTGCAGTAAACAGGGTGTCCCAATTTTCTATAAAAAAATCTTGGGTGGTTTTTTCAGATTGGAAGACCACTTTTTTGTTCAGGATTCAGGCGCAGACTAAACTGTGCTATAATGTCTTTAAGTAATAAGTTTTTGGTGAGTAGTTTCGTTACGATATTTTTTTCCGTAAAAATTCATGAAAATAGGCTCTCACATCATCGCATGCTCCTTCACCTAGAGAGGATGAATACTTTTTCCTTTCGTTTTCTTATTGCCCAGGGATAGCTTTATTGATGGATTGAAATAGATTATCCTCATTTTATACAGGAGTGACTCAAACAAATTATTGAATATTGTAATTGTAAAAATATCATATCTTGATTTTTTCAAATGGAACACCCTGTATTTTATTATTAATGTCAACGCATAAAATATTGTGCTATATTTTTGCAGGAGTAAGCTTATCTTTATCTTCGATCATTTTCGAAAAAATTCTACAAACCGTATCATCCTCATCAACATGCATCATTATTCGTACAGAAGTTTTTTTTCTGTAATGATTCGAGTAGTAAAAATGAAACCTAAATAAGATAATTCTTATTACGAATGATAAAATCAAGAGGATTAAAACGTAAATCGAGGTATGTGTTGACATTTTTTTTATTTGTGACTTCTGTCAGGTGTCCGGACATATCATATTCTGCATTTTACATGGTGAACTTATCAGTGCTTCGTTATTAACCATTGTTAAAGTGAGGTTTGAACCCAATTTTCTCAGTTGACTGCCATGAAGTTCTCCAAAGAAGAAATGGTTGATATGATTTTTAATCAGGGTGAGTGTGATAGAAATTCTTTGTTGGCAAGTAGAGTTTATGCACAAAGATTTCCTGATAAGAGGCATCCTGATGCAAGATGCTTTGAAAAACTTCTGATTAGATTTATCGAAACGGGTAATATCGCTTACAAAAAACATGAAAAACCAAAAACTGCTAGAGCTGAAGATAACCAGTTATCAGTTTTGTTGACAGTGACAGAGGACCCATATAAAAGCCAAAGAGAGATTTCTCAGTTAACAGATATAAGTCAAACTTCCGTCCAGAGAATCTTGAAAGTGAATAAATTTCATGCATATCATGTACAGCTGCACCAGGAACTAAACAATCAAGACTATGAAAATCGAATAAATTTTGGCAATTGGGCAAGTGACAAAGTAGCGGAAAATCCAAATATGTTCAGCAGAGTTCTTTTCTCGGACGAGGCAACTTTCCACAAGAATGGGCTTGTTAACAGGCACAACTTTCATTATTACGCCACGGAAAATCCACACCTCATGAGACAAATAGATCACCAGCATCGTTGGTCCTTGAATCTATGGACCGCTATAGTAGATGGATATCTAATTGGGCCGCATTATTTCGACGGGCACCTCAATAGTGAAATGTATTTAGATTTTCTGCAAAATCCTCTACCAATGTTACTTGCCGATGTACCAGAGCATATAAGACAAGATTTGTGGTTTCAACAGGATAGAGCACCGGCACATTACTCACATCAGGTAAGGCATCATTTGAATCTTGTATTTCTAAACAAATGGATAGGACGTGGTGGTCCTGTTAGATGGCCAGCAAGGTCTCCGGACCTTACAAGTCTAGATTTTTTCTTGTAGTGTTATATTAAGGGCATCGTTTACCAGATTCATTCTACAACACAGTTGGATACCTATGAGACAGATGGATTGAGTTGTGTCCACAAAGAAACGTGCAACATTTCGAACACCTACTGAAATAGTTCAACACCTTGTAGATCATCTTACCAAAACCAATCTATTACTTATTTCATACACGACTACCTTAAAATATCTCCATTTCTCTGATCAAGTATAATGATATGTACTAATGAGCTCTTCTTTCGCAACCACTGTTTTCATTATTTTAGTTTATTTTTTTTATTTCGAAAATGGTCGAAGATAAAGATAAGGTTACTCCTGCAAAAATATGGCACAATATTTTATGCGTTGACATGAATAATAAAATACAGGATGTTTTATTTGAAAAATCAAGATATGATATTTTTAAAATTACAATATTCAATAATTTTTTTGAATCACTACTGTATGAAATGAGGATAATCTATTTCAATTCATCAATAAAGCTCTTCTTGGGCAATAAGAAAACGAAAGGAAAAAAGTATTCATCCTCTCTGGCCGAAGGAGCATGATATAATATGAGATCCTATTTTCATGAATTTTTACGGAAGAAAAAATATTGTGAAGAAACCACTCACCAAAAAAACTTATTACTTGAAGATATTATAGCAGAGTTTAGGACGCCCTTGAATCTTCAACGAAAATGTGATCTTCCAATCTGAAAAAAGATTTTTTTATAGAAAATTGGGACACCTTGTTTACTTCAAAATAAATTGCTGAAGTAGATTTTTACTTTCTTAATACAATACCGTTCGAACAAAAATGAAATCTTCAAGAGTGTACGAACTACACAGCACCGCTCCATTGGTTAATCACCCAGTATAGTCCTAATGGATATGTTAAGTGATCTCTTCTTCTTGTTAGGTAGTAACGAAGACAAAAGTTTAGAAGATTTGTCCAAAGACGATATTTTACAATTACTTAGTGTATGGATACCAAAATTGAATGCCACCACAAAAAATTCAACTCCAGTAGCGGAATCTACAGAAGAACCATGTGATATCACAGAAACATCTATCACGCATTCAGGAGGATCATATGTCACCAAAGAATCGTCTGGGTCCACCATTACATCAGCAAAAGAAACATATGTTACTGCACCATCCATAGGAATAACATATGATATTTCAGGCACCTCAAACGAGATCCAATATTCGTCTACAGGATTCACAGAAGAACTATGTGACACTACTGAAACAGAAGATTTGGGAGTAACTGTTGATGCAAAGTTATCAACTGTAATTATCAATAATTCTGGTAAAACAAAGTTTAAATACAATGAACGTTTCTTATGAATAGATTTATTTCTATTTTTAGAAGAACCATTAGGTCATAAGGAGATTAAAAGTTCAACCGACGCAAACAAGGATTCTGTTATAGATTTTGTTAGTTTATGGATGGAAAAATTGAAGACTACCACATATGCACCTTCGGTAGTAACATTATTGTCAGCAGAACCTCATGATGCTACCAAAATTTCTTCAGTAACCAGTACATTAAAAGAAGAACCGGACTACATCACAAAAACTTCAATAAAATCAACTCGATCAACAGAATATGTCACCTCAAATCCTGTCATCACAGATCATAAATCAGAAGAAATTGAAACTACAACTACATCAACTGGAAAACCATACATCATCACAAATACCCCTACTAGAACATTGGAACCAACTTTTACAACAACAACAAAATCATGCCAAGAACCATGTGATACTACAGATTCAAAAAATTTGAATATTCATAATCCCCAATCATCAACTGCAACGAACTATGATTCAGGTATATAAAATTATTTCAAACATAAAATAAAATGTGTACATTGAAGGGCTTAGCCGGGTAAGATCGTCAAAAATGCTCCCAACTGGATTCAAACTCCATATAGATCACTTTTTAGCACATATACAGGGTGTTGAATAATAGTATGTCATAACTTGAGGGGGTAAATCTACGTGCAATTTTAAGAAAAAAGTTCATATAAACATAGGTCCACAAAAGCTTCGTTACGGAGCTACAGGGTGTTGAAATTTCCCGAAAAAATTGTTTTTTTCTTCAAAACTCCTGCAGTTTTTGAGATATTCAGCCCAAATTTGGAATGCAAGCTATTTCGTACAACCTCCATAATTACACGTCCTAGATTTTAACTGAAATCCACAAGGTGTTCTTTTCCGAGGCCATATCTCCTTTTGCCCTTTCAAACTTTTTTGCAGTACGCCACTGATCAGCGTACAATCAATTTTCGTCATCTTCGTTCAATTCAGAAAATTTTTTGACACCTGTAATTTTTTGTATCCCCAACCGTTTTCGAGTGAACAATTATTGAATTTGAATTATTTGAATTGTATGTTATTCGCTAAATAAAAAAAAATAATAGAAATACTCGTTAGGTATGCTCAAAATTTGCTTTCCTTTTGATAGCTCGTCTTCTGAGACTCAACTTATACTTATGCAATATCAAACTAAAAAAGAGAACAATTAAAAACTAAATAAATTGCTGGAAGTGTCCTCCACCTGCAGGAATACAGGCATCTGTCCTTCTTCGCATATTATCACGCACTCTTTGGAATATTCCTGGGGTATTTCTTATCGTGTCACAAGAGGTTATTATTCGATTTCTCGATTATTCTACAGTGTTTACTGGAGTGGCATAAACTAAACTTTTGAGATATCCCCATCAGAAAAAGTCTAAACTATTTAAGTTTGGGGACCTAGGAGGCCATGGTCCTGGCCCACCCCGACCTATCCACCGGTTGTTGAATGTATTATTCAAGAATTCCCTACCTTCCCCACTAAAATGTGCTGGTTAGAGAATTGTTCTCGATGATGAGATTACTCAATCAAATGGGGATTTTCCTCAGCCCAATAATGATTATTGTGAAAATTTGTGATAGCAGTTCAGTCTTGAAGGAAAATCTCGAGGAAGTAGAGTTTGGACGATTTGAATATAAAACGGGTACAATAAAAAGTCGTGGAGAATCCTCCAAACTAGAACATGTGCAATTGATTTCTAATTTTTCTTGTACTCACATGAGGATTCAAATCAATACAATTCAAAACTGCTCCCTCAATATCTCGAGTTCTCATAGTTTTGCGTTGACCCTTTTAAACGATTATTTGCAGTTCCAGTTTCCCTCAACCTTCTGTGGATATTCAAAAATGTTCGTCTGTCTGGTGTTACTCGATTTGGAAAGAGCACCTGATATAATCGAATACCTTCTGTTGTGTTTCCGTTAGCCAGATCGTACATGTAATGGATATCAGCCAATTCGGCGTTAGTAAAATTAGCCATTTTTTCTTACAGCAATAACTTCAAAAGTCTTAAAACTAATCGTTAATTTAATTAGAAATTAGAGCAGACACTGGTTCAACTTTAGCAACTGTCAAAATAAATAAATAAATGAAAAAAATCAAAGCCTACTAGTCATTTTTTTAATTAGAAGTGCTTTCAATTCAGCGAATGCATACAATCGTTTAATAATTTTTTGCTCGAGAACGGTTGGAGATACGAAAAAATTACAGGTGTCAAAAAAGTTTCTAAATTGAACGAAAATGACGAAAATTGATTGTACGCTGATCAGTGGCTTACTGCAAAAAAGTTTGAAAGGGCAAAAGAAGACATGGCTCCGGAAAAGAAAACATCTTGTAGATTCTAGTAATAATTTAGGACGTGTAATGAAGGAGGCTGTAAAAAATAGCTTGCATTCCAAATTTGGGCTGAACATCTCCAAAACTGCAGGAGTTTTGAAGAGGAAAACAATTTTTTCCGAAATTTCAACACCCTGTAGCTCCGTAACGAAGCTTTCATATAAACCTATGTTTATATGAACTCTTTTTCTTAAAATTGCACGTAGATTTACCCCCTCAAGTTGTGACATACTATTATGTAACACCCTGTAGAGAAACTCGCTTCCTGAAATGTTTAGCCCTAGGTGGTCACCCGCTTAAAGCCTAATTGAGTTTTTTGGTTTTTATTTTATATCTCAGTCGCAACGAGAGCTACCGAAAACATTCAAATAGAAAAATTATAGCTCTCAAAAAATGATATCTGAAAACATGTTCTAAAAAATTTTCGGCGAGAAATTTGAATCTATATAACGATTTCAAAATGTTGAATGCGTCTTAAAAGAACTGAGGGAATCGATGTCACGAAAAAAATATATAACGTGTATTTTTGCACAATATTTCACATACTTTTGAAAACGAAAAACCGTGGTTTTTCGCTTTGTTTCGCGTTCTTTTGAAGAAAAACCAACATTAAGAATCAGACTATTTCATTTTGCACAGTCAAATCATAATCTTTTAATAATAATAATAATAATAATATCTATTTATTTAGCAATCTGCTACTTAATCACATATATTACATGAAAAATCAGCAAAGATTTCGAAAAGATAATTCTAAGAACAAAAAACATTTTCTTCAATCTAACTTTGAAGATCCTTACAGTGCTAGATGACTTAACAAAAGTGGCAACGTATTATAAGCTTTCAGACCCTCAATAAAAGTGACCTTTCCATGGCAGTTGAGGCATATCTCTCAATTTGAAAATCCTGAGCGCCGCGCAACCTGTAACACACTGACTCTAATCTTCGTTTTAGAAACTTTTGCAAATACAAAGGTGTTTTTGTTTACTGTTTTGTAAATAAGAACCAGACAAGATTGAGTCACAAGCTGCCGAACGCTCAGGAAATTCAGTTCTTTAAGCATAAAATTTATAGAGGTGCGCCTATTACATGTTAACAAAAATCTCATACACTTATTCTGAAGGAACTGTAACTGTTGAATATCTTTCTTATCACAAACACTCAAAAGAGAAGCACAATAATTGAAACTAGGATATATCATACAATTATATACAATTCTTCTGCTCCAGAGTGAAAGTTTATTACACACTCTATAAAAATAACCGACTTTTTCCCAATTTTTTGCATAAGACAGACACATGTTGAGACAGATTCAATTGGGGATCAATAGTCACTCCCAGATATTTAATTTCAGATACAAAATTGAGTCACCCAAATAGTTGCAGATACCATAATATTTTTCAAATTGTTTATTTACGTTTTTTCAAATGTTTGTTTACGTTTACGTTTTTCAAGGAAATACAGCATTTACAGACCGAAATCATTTCAAATTTCTCTAATCATTCCCAAACAGTAACATATATATTTTGAATATCGTTTATAAAAATATTTCATTCAAGAATTGTTTCTTGATTTTCAAAATGATATTTTTTTCGCAAAATTATGTTGTCCTGTAGTGACTACAAACTAAAAATATTTCAGACTACACAGGGTGTTCCATAATAAAGTTACATACCAAAGTTATAATTTTTCGAGTAGGACACCCTATATTTTGTTCAATTTTTGACTTTGGATTTCCCTATACTTATCTTAAAGAGTTTCCGAAATATTTGAGGACTTTTAAAGAAAAAATTTTATGCCCTCAATGTTGATTTCAAAACTTCAGATGTACAATTATTGTGATAGCAATTGCTGTTGCTTTAATATATGACACATTTTGTTGATCTTTGTTGCACGGGTGTTCTTAAATGATTTTTGAAGTTGGGGCTCTTTCAAATTTTATTTTACTGTTTTTTTTTCAAATAGCATATCCTATATCTATAGGGTCAAATGAGTGGTACATTTTGATACCTTTTGAACGATACGTTTGTTTCCTATACCTATTTCCAACGGTTTCGAAGATATTCGAGTTTAGCCAATTCTTATCGAATTTCAAGAAATATTCCAATATTTTTCTCCAATTTATAGGTTTATAGTTTGTTTGTTCTTCGAGATCATTTACAAGAATTGTTAGGAGATGTGTCGATCGACGTAAGGCAACGAACGTGGTTCCAATTGGACGGAGCTCCTACACATTCCACTGCCAAAGCGCGGAATTTCATGGACACCAACTTTCCTAATAGATGGATCAGCAGAGGTGGATTCCGAAATTCGCCAGATCTAACTTACCTGGAGGTGTCTGAAGGAAATTGTATTTCGAACTTCGTCAACGACGGCTGGCGATATGAAAGAGATGATAAGAGAAGCATTTCGATCGGTAACACTAGAAATGCTGAGTAATCTTAGAAGATCATTTGAAGACAGGTTAACAAGGTATATCGTTCAAAATGGAGAACATTTTGAACATCTTATGTGAAAAATGAGTTGGAAAGATTTTCTGTCTTCATTTTCAAATGTTTTCATTATGGAACACCCTGTAAAGCCGGGGTGCTCAAACTTGAGCTGCTGGCGGTCTACCTCAATATTTTTAGACTACTTACGATCGACTCTGAGAGGCTGCAAGTATGTGTGATGCAGGGTTGTTGTACAAACACGATACATCCTACCTAGCTATCTACCATAGCATATATAGATACTAGCTTTCCGCACAATATACATTATTTTAGGTTTGGGTTAGGTTTAGTTAGGTTCTTCTCTATAATATCAATGAAAAAACTCATAGTTATTCAAAATTGCGAGTTTATTGGTTGTTACAAAACAAAAGAGTTACAAATGGTGTTAAACTTAACCTAGGAGTGACTTTATCTCCATTTCAGAAAAATGCAGACTCGCAAAAGTAAGTTGACCCAAACATTGCCGTCAGTTGAAGGGCGATTTGCCTTTGATTCGGATATTTATCTTCAGATATGAAACACCAGAAATTTGTATCAGATGCAGTAGCTTTGAGATGTATATCTGATATAATCTGCACCAACTCATTCTCAACAGAACATGAGTTCATATTAAATTAACTTGCTATTTCAGAAGCTAATTCCTCAATGTTTTTACATGAAAAAGGATAACTCATAAATGATGCTATGTTTGACAATTTACTGCAATCATAAAAACGCATTTCGAATGTTCCCAAAATATTTGATAATTCAGCCTCATACGTATCATAATTCAACTGAGGAGTCCTTTCAAAGACGGAAAATGTTTCAGATCCTTTCTTTTCAGATCATCTATCATAAGCTGCAATTTACTTTTGAATGCGTTTACTACGCTAATCATCACAATAATAGTTTTTCCTTTACCTTGAAGCTCCAAGTTAATGGTGTGTGCATTGTGATGTCAGTCAAAAATGTCAAATCAGTCAGCCATTATCCGTTTTTCAACATCTGAGTATCATCTTTCGTCTGGAAAAGCTGTTATTTCGGGCAATAATTTTTTAAACCTTTTTAGGAATTTTCCACGACTCAACCACCTGACGTCCGTGTGAAGAACTAAATCAGCGTGTTCAGCTGACTCCCTATCTCCCAACTGCAACTTAAAGAGCCGCCGTTGCAAGCTACGTGAATGGATGGAATTCACAATTTTTGTTGCAATGCCCATAATTTAATCCGCGTTTAAAACTTTTGAACACAAAACTTGTTGATGTATAATGCAATGGAATGAAAAAAATGATGGAAAATCTTCATTAGCTCGACACAATGCCACAAAACCATTTTTGTTTTCAGTCATTACTGGTGCTCCATCGGTTGTAATGCACAATAATTTATATATTGGTGGCTTGTAGTTTTTTACAAAATAGTAACTCCACGGGTCTTCCTCTTCAGAGGAATGATTGTCAAACATGTCATTGAATATCATCCGAATAAAAATACACAGCTGGGAAGTGTCTCTCATATCGGTGGATTCGTCGAACTGTAAAGAAAAGTATGTACATTTCATGATATCATGTTTTAGTTTATCTGCCATGTCCTGACTCATGACCTCAATACGCCTTGTGACAGTCGGACGAGATAACTGAAGTTCTCTAATAGCATACATGACTTCTGTTTTATTTCTAAAATCTCCAAATAAAGTCTCATCCGCTTCAATAAATGCTTCCTTCACAACTGATCCATCTTCGAATGGTTTTTTGTGTTTCGCCAATATATGAGATATTTTAAATGACCCGATCGTAGCAGCTTTTGATTGTTTGGCTGGTCTTGTGTACATGGTTTGTTATTTTTTCAAACAAGATATCAAATCGCGTACTTTTCGTTTTCTTAATTCACTCTGTGGCGGAAAATCCTTTTCATAGTTTTTATGAACCGTTTCATGATGCCTCTCTAAGTTAATTGCTTAGATATTGCAAGTGAAGCACGACAAATAAGACAAATGCACTTATCCTTCACCATACAAAAGAAAAATTCTTCCTCCCAATCGTTATTGAAATGATACGTTTTAGATTTCTTCGCTGCACTCATTTTGTATTATTTAATAATAAATTTTGTATCGACGTAGTATTGCCTTCAAGTTACAATTCAAAATGACTCCAATTCCTGCAGGCGCAGCATTTATATCGGCGTGAACGAAAGTCTCGAATGTTCCCGTCAAACGCACCGCCCCAAATTTCTAGAAAAGCGGCAAGAATAAAAAACGCGGCATTTCTTTGACAAGTACCGCGCGTCCCTTTGATAAAGCCGCCTTTTGCCGCTAGCAGAGTGTAATTTTATTACATAATAAATTTTTATAGTTTAGTTACCTACCCTAGTTTTTTCTTCTCTATATCTATTCAAAAAGCACTCGCGATCGACTAGTCGATCGCGATCGACCGTTTGAGTACCCCTGATGTATATGTACTAAAAATGGTCTTTATGAAATTTGAATCACGTTTGGGGCATTTTTCACCATCTTACCCGGCTAGGCGCTTTGAGTCTGAAAAATTTCTATAACTGTTTCCTTTTATTACAGAAGAACCTTCTGGTTCTAGTGAAAATGAAAATTCCACAGATATAAGCAAAGATGATGTGTTAGATTTTCTTAGTATATGGATGTCAAAACTGAAGACTACAACAAAAAGTCCTATCATAATAACGGAACCATATGGTACTACAAAAACTTCTATAGAAGGAACGAAACCATTCATACCAACGGAATCGTTGATTCATGATACTGAAACAACTTCTTCGAAACCAACTAAATATGTTAATACTAATTACCCTCCGTTAACGATTTCATCAGAAGAATTAAATGATACTGAAAACCTATTTGAAATCACAACTACTTCTTCTACAAGAACTAAAACAACATATGAACCAAATAGTGCTAAAGACATTTTCAGTATCACAACACAATCGTGCGAAGAACCATGTGATACTAAAACTACAGATTCAATAAATTTCATTACTGATAATTCACAACTATCAACTGCAAAAATAAATCATGATTCGGGTAAGTAGGAAGTATATTCAGACTATGGTAGTGCGGTTTTGATATACTTTTGTTTGTTATTTTGTTTTTTTTTGTAAGATAGTGGTCTTGAAGTACAAAAAGAATAATTTCAGTTCTAATTGACCTCAATTTATTTTTTCGAAAGCAGCATATGCTTTGAAAGTTTCATGAAATAACACACATCAATTTTTCATTTGGCTATGGGTTATGGATTGTAGGGTTTTTAGGGTTGCTGATTACGATGGAGGATCAGTTAACACCCATCAGGTCAAGTTGAAGTTCAAATCGAGAAATTGCGACCAAAAAATCTGAAAAAGTTCACACTAAACACCTCAAAAAAGTCTAGGGAACACTTCTGAATATTGATATATCGTATCCAGAACGATCAATATGGATGAATTTTTTTTAAGAAATGAACACATGCATCAATGTCTTACCAAATTATGTAAAGTGCCGCAACAGATTTCAGTTCTTTTTTGTTAAAAACTAAAAATGCAGTAGATACGATGCTGCTTTATAATCATTTCATGTATTCAGTGTTTCAAATCATTTATTTGTCATTTTGTTTCTGTTGTCAGCACAAATAAAAGATTCAAGTTTTGTGATTCGACCATGGAAAGACGACATTTGACTAGAGACGAGATGTTACGAGCCGTTGGCATACTCCAAGCTGGGAGCTCACAACGGGAAGTATCCAGGGTTCTGGGAAGTAGCCCAAGTGTCATAAACCGTTTATGGTCGCGTTTCAATGAAACAGGTAGCGTAGAAGAACGCCATACAGATCGTTTCAGGATTACTACAGTCGCCCAAGACCGAGTTTTGGTTTTACATGCCAGAAGAGATCATACTACCACAGCATCTCAATTAACTCAAGAGCTATCACAAGTTCATAATGTACAAATTTCCGACCAAACTGTGAGAAATCGACTGCATGAAGGTCAACTCCACTCCAGACGTCCTTTAAGAGTTCCACAACTGACCCATGGAAATCGCGCTGCTCGTTTAGCTTGGTGCCAAGAACACGTAAACTGGGATCAAGAGAGGTGGGCCACAGTTCTCTTCAGTGACGAATCTAGATTTAGTTATTATCCCGATTCGGGAAGAATTCGAATATGGAGGGAACCTGGAAAGCAAAACCGTCTCCAGCAAGCTCGAGAAGTTGTTAGACAGGGAGGCGGATCAGTGATGTTTTGGGAAGGTATACGCCTTGGTGGAAGAACTGACCTCGTTTTCATACAGAACAACCTCACGGGAAATTCTTACGCAAATGAGATAGTTTTACCTGTAGTGGTACCGTATCTCCAAACAATGGGTCAAATCCACTCTTCCAACAAGATAATGCCCCTACTCATCGTGCAAGAGTTGTCTTGAACGTGAATGATATTGATCTTCTACCGTGGCCATCCTGCTCCCCAGATCTGAATCCCATCGAGCATGTGTGGGACACCCTAAAAAGAAATCTCCTGCGTCAAAACGTCTTCCATCATGAACAGGAGCTTCGATTAGCAATTCAGGGGGCTTGGAATGACTTATGCCAAAATATAATAGACAATTTAATATTGAGCATGCCGCGACGATGCCAAAGTGTCATTAATAACAGAGGTGGACCTTCTGGGTACTGAAAAATATAAGTGCTTCCATATCGTTTCGAAAATATTAGTTCAAGTTTTTTGTGTTTTACCAAATTTCGTCATTTTCAAATTTCAAATTTTTTTTATAATAGGTGCTTTGGAGAAGTCAAATATTATTTTGTTTTCTTGAGAATACATTATATACAATACATCCTAACAAAAACCGAAAGATTTCTATAAATGCGAATCATCAAATTCATATTTTGAAGGTATTGTAAGTGTTCCCTAGACTTTTTTGAGGTGTTTACGTTTTTGAGATTGCTGAGTATGGATTTGTGCCTAGTTCGTTCGTGCGACCTTTCCTAGACGCCGTTCAAAGTTATTTCAGGATTATTTCAAACAAGGGATTTTTTTGGAGTTTTATGACTACATTTAATATTTCTGATCCCAAAGAACTTCAGAATGACCTTGAAATAGCCATAAATGCTCATTAGGAAAAGTTGTACAAATGAACTGACCCTTGATCCGTACTAAGCTGCTTCAAAAACATTATTATGAATTTTTCATAATTTTTCAGTGATGATTCTCTCGATTGGACCTTCACATGTCTTTGAACCGAACGTGATGATATTCAACAGGGCATGTATTCGGATTCTGTGTACGAAATCGTACACTTCCTTTTCTCAATTTCTGTTCTAAAAATTTTTTTTCTGTGAAATTTTAGAATGACCTTGAAATTACCTTGAGTGACCTTCAGGAAACATCGCACGAATCAACTAATCTCGGATTCGTATTTTACGGCCTTGGAAACACACATATGAATTTTTTCAGAATTTTAAGTGATGATTCTTTTGGTTTGACCTTCATATGACTTTGCACCAAATGCCATGGCCATCAAGAAAGCTCGTATTCGGATTCAGCACTGTCATAAATGTATAGGGGAGAGTCGGGTAGCCTCGGCCACATAAGTAAAAGTTAGGATTATAAAAAAACTCTAAGAAAAAAGATCTATTTTCAATCTATACAATGAACAAAACATATTCCTCAATACTAATGAAATAAGAAATAAAAACTCTCATTTTTATAACTGTAATGAAGTTTGGAAGGCACTGTCAAATATTTGTCACAATCATTTTGGGGGACACAAAAAAATATGGCTATGTCGATTTGCAAACATCACAATAGTAGAAAGATGACGATGGATCAATGTCAACACATTCTTCATGAGCTCATTTTTTGCACTTGTGACACTGAATCCAGTCTTCATCGAAGGTTTCCCCACAAATTATGCATTCTGTATCATGATTTCTTTCTTCCCTAGTTAAACTCTGGATATTCTTTCTCGATCTTTCGATTGCTGCTTTTGTTCTATCAGTTGCAACCCTGGATTTATTGGCTACAGCCTTGTTTGCTACCAGTGCATCTTTAAATGGAGAGGATGTCAGAATCTCACGTTTTCGGGTTTTTCGAGAACGGGCTGCAAGACGCTTCCTTGAGGCGTTAGGGAGAGGGGACAATTTTTGAAGCAATGCATTCAAACTAGGAGATGCAACTGGCTCTGCACTATTTTTCGCAGCAGGTGGCTGCGTGGTGCCACTTGTTGATGGTTGTGATGCCTGACTAGTGGTCGACTGCTGGGCACAACTGGTGGATGGTTGCTGGGTAAAAACAGTTGATGGCTGTTGGATGCCGCTAGTGGATGGCTGTGGATTGAAATTTGTGAATGATTTTGATCTTATGCTGGTTGATGGCTGCTCAGAAGTCTCATCAAAGACTGGTTCCTGTTGGATATTGGTCATTGATGATGCCGAAAAACCCAAATCAGTAAAAATCTCCCTGTTGAATGGATGAATTCCGGTGCACTTGAACCCATTTTTTGCTATTTATAGTCTAGCTGCTTTAGTGAAAGCCGAATTGACAAGGGAAGCAATGCCATAGTCTGAAATTCTCGCTCCTGGGTTTGGTCTCATCCACATGGCACTTGCTGAACTAAATGCAGACTTGAACGGCTTGAAAAATACCCGGTCTAACGGTGCACTTTGTGAGTTGTGTAAGGTGGTGTGCTCAGCATATGAATGTGATTAGTATCAGCGAACTCCATCACTGCCAATTCTTTATGGCTCCCATGTCCATCGAGAATAAGAAGAACAGGGTGTTCCCCCGAAGGATGTGCGTGCTGTTTGAAGTGCTGGAGCCACCATTCATCCATCCACTTTCATGTGGAATAGCTATGCTTTCCGGTGGAGCTCCAATCATCAATCGACCATCTTTATCAATTCCGTTTTCTCGGGAAGATGAAAAGAGGAGGTACAAAGTGACCAGTCACACTAATAGCAAACATCAAGGTGATGTTTCGTCCCCTCTCACCAGATGTCAACTTGCCTATTTGCTTTTTTCCCTTAGTAGAGATAACATTTTTGTGCACCGTTTCGTCAGCATTGTAAATTTTCGAAGCTGGAAAACTATATTTTTCCTGAAGTTGGAACAGCTGATCATAAAACCTATCTAACCTAACCTATTTGATGTTTACTGAACCCAACGGCTCTCGCGATACTGGTTGACTCTGGAGTTCTGAGAGCAATATCTGGGAATATTTTAGAAAAGCTGTAGTAAAAATCTTTTCCAGAATTTTTTTTCCCTTGTTGAATCTATGAGGAATTCTTAGTTGTTCTGCGAATTGGAAAGCCAGTCTCAAAAATTCCGCGTTCGTAAGTGGTATCAGCCGATTATCAAGATCGATAACATGTTCATGAAGTTGCAGAGCCTAACCGTTGGAAAATGTGTGCTCCAACCTCCCCAATTTCGGCATGAACTCTGTTTCTTCTCCATTACCTATAGCTTTTATTTTATCATGGAGCGTACTTCTTGGAACACCATACCGTTCAGCAGCTCTTCTTATAGATAGATTTCTTTCCTAACACTCCGGACCGCTCTTTTCATAGTATTTTCATCCCAACTTCCTCTAGTTGTTTTTCTATCTTTGAATTTTGGCGTTTTCTGTAAAGAAAACATCAGTTTTTCACTTATTTCTTCCCTATTGCAGTACAAAGCGACTTTAACATAAAGATAAGCAAACGACTTGACATGACTGAGCAACTGGGATTCATAATTTCATTCTAAATTCCAAAAATTCACCATTCTAGAAATGGCCGCAGCTACCCGACAAACAAGTGCCCGATTCTACCCGACCGATTCGATCCTATGATGTCTATCGCCGATATCAATATGAACAGTTTCAAATATTCAACATATTTTTGAACTATAATGACAAATTTTCTGAATTAGTAAAATGCTATGGTAAGATACTTACATTGTACAGAAAAAACTGAGTTCAAGAAGTGTGCGGCACAGACAAAAGAACCGACACTAGTATATGATCGAATGTCAAGCGTTGTTCACTGAACTGACACGGCTCATAGATTTGCACGTATGGCTATATGTTGCTGCCGTTATTTTGACGTGGCGCCTGTTAATGTATGTCTGCGGGATTTTCTGGAACTAGCTTTGGCCGGGGGTTCCCATCGGCTGGGGCTACCCGACTCTCCTCTAAGTGAATTTTTTCAGATTCTTCCAACAGTTCTGAAAATTTTTACCTCATGAAACTTCAGAATTAATTCTGAAATCACCTTCAATGATCTACGAAAGGTCGCACGAACGAACTAAATGCAGATTTGTACTCAGTTTGTGTGATTTTTGGTCTCGATTTGACTTTCACATGATCTTCAACCTGACCTGATGGGTGTTAACTGATCCTCTCATTGTAATCAGCGGCCCTGTTGATTCCATTATCATTTTTATAATTATTCCTCTTCATTTTCAGAAGAACCATTCGAACCTAGTTCAACTGATATAAACGAAGACAATATTCTAGATTTTCTTAGTGTATGGTTGGCCAAACTGCAGACTACAACACAACCTCCTATTATAATAACAGAGTTATCAGAAAATCCATATGATACTACAAATATTTCAACTATGAAAACGAAATTAACAGAAGAAATAGTTACTTCAATAACGGAATCAATTGAAGAATCTCGTGATACAATAATAACACAATCACCAGAAGAAAAAGTTGGTACAAATGATGCAATCATTACAACGATATCAAAGCAATTTTATGATACTTCAAAAATACAATTACCTCAAGTGAAAAATCAGAAGAAATCAAAAATACTTTCACTTCATCAACGCAATTGTGTAATGAACCATGTGATACTACAGGTTTTATTACTATTAATAATCCTATCATAACAGCAGTAACAGAGGAAGAATATGATACTACAAAAACTTTTATTCCAACAACAACATCAACTGAGAAATCATATGATATTACAATTGGTTCTACAACGAAATCAACATATGAGTCACATGATATCACAAATAATTTTTCTACAAAAATGGAAACGTGCGAAGGTCCATGTGGGGAACTTCATGATACTACAAAAGCTAAAATAACATCAACTGAAGTTGAAAATAATACAGGCAGTATTACTATTAATAATCCTCTCATAGCAGCAGTACCAGGGAAAGTTTATGATACTACAAAAACTTTTGTTCCAACAACGACATCTGGGGAATCAGATGATATTACAATTGTTTCTACATCGAAATCAACATATGAGGCACATGATATCACAAATCATATTTCTACAACAACTGAATCGTGCAAAGATCCATGTGATAATACAAATGGGATAAATTTGACTTCTGTCAATTCACAGTCTTCTATTGAAGTGAATGATAATTCGGGTAAGAAACTTGCAAAAAAAAAAATGAGTGTAGCACCAGGTGGGCTGGCCTTCCTTTTTTTTTTCAAATGGGACCATTCCTTTGTAACTTGGTCCTTCAATTGATCCAATAACTCACTGCAGTTGTCACTGTTTATCGTCTGGCCCTTTTTAAGGTAATTACATCTCAGAAAACAGATGTCATAACCTTGCTGAGTACTGTATTTTTGTATGCTTTGCATGTAGTTCTCCTCGTTCAGTTCACTCGGATGGCTGTCAGAAATCTCGGATTTATTACGGTTGATTATCTTCAAATAGTGCTTAGAATCATCGGCTCGTTGTTGTTTTTGATCAAGTGTCAATAGGCGCGGAACCAACTTTGCAGCTTTCGCATGTACGATCATTCTTTTAAAATAAATCAACCACGTTCCTTGGATATCTTTAGAGTCTCAGCTATCTCGATCAATTTTATTTTTCGATTATTCAAAACAATTTTGTGTACTTTTTCAATGTTTTCATCGAAGACTCTTTGGGACGTCAACTGCCTTCATCGTCTTGGATGTTCATATCACCTCGTTTAAATTTTGCAAACCACTTTTTCCCGGTTGATTTTCCTAGCGCAGAGTCCGAATAATGTTTATCAACCCATGTTTTGGTTTCAACTGTATTTTTATTCATCAAAATGCAATGTTTAATCAACACACGCAATTCTCTTTCATCCATTTTTCCAACAATATCAAAATCTCGCGAACCAGCGGTCGCCAAAAATATTTTACTTGTGTAGTTAAGGTTAGTACTGGATTTGATCCTAGTAACGCCATCTGTATATCAGTCTACTTTTTAGCGCACCTGATATAGTCTGTTCACGTTAAGTTCAAAGTGACGTCTTAAAGCAGTTTTCTCGGATGTTGCCAATGTTTCCCGAAATTCCTATTCAGTGCGACTCTAAAGTATGGAATAAAATTCAAAATTTCTTTATTTTTGATTTTCGTGCAAAACGCTCAGACAGGTCGATTTTTATATTCAACTCGAAATTATTTTGAAGAAAAAAAATTTTTTCTTTTGTAATTCGCAAGATATGACGTCATGGACCATTTCTTTAAAATTACAACCAATATTTCTCATCATTATTCTACAGAGCTTATTTTTCTGAGTGTTCTGATACCCATAGTACGGGTATGAGATGCGTATTTCCTGAAATACAGGCTGTTTCATTCAAGAGGTGGTGGTATGAATTTTTCTCAGAATAAATTCGATTGTCACTTCGACTTTTGTCTTGAGAAAACTTTGTCTAATGTCAATTTGAGGCATATGAAATTAATTCGCGACCTTCCTTTCCCGCAGATAAAATTTTTCAATAATCATTCATATCAATACCTCTTGAATGGAGCATCCTGTATATCGAATACTACGCATCTCAGACCCCTAGTGTGGGGAATCAAAACATTCAGAAAAATAATCTCTGTACCTCTCAAAGAACGTAAGAAATGAAAATACTAGTTCTTACCTAAAATGCAACACATGAGGTATAATTCAATTCAATTGTGTTTACTTTTCTTTAATATAAGAACAGGAAAAAGAAGAAATTTTCATTATACTCTTTGTTCAATAAAGGTTTTGAACACTGGCCATTTCATTGAAATACAATGGAAATGAATAAGGTTTAAGAGGAAATCAGGTTTTGAATAAGTCCAAAATTTAAATCAAAACGATACTTTTTGACTGATAAAAAATTATTTTTACTAGGCCATGAAATAATAATCATTTTCGAAATACACATACCACAAAAATTGTCGCATCACCTGGTATTCTGAATCGATTAAGCAGCTCAATCGCAGTTTCTTTGTCAACATATGTTTTTGGACATATGAGGGGAAAAAAATCTTATCTATGTAGTAACATTTGTTTCCATATGATCTCAAACACGTCTGAAACAAGAATGGGTTCATTTGATTATCAGTATTCATTCAATTTTCCTTCAGTTTTCACTTGCATTAATGCAAGTTTTCTGTGTTTCTTGTTGATTTTCGAATCTTTGAATTTATTGTAACGGCTGCTGAACGTCTTGGGCGCTATTTGAGTGATCATGAAGTGGTAAGAATTGTAACACTTCTAGAGGAGGGGCGAAGCCAACGTTACGTGGCTAACTTGTTGAATGTTAACCAAATCACTATTTCAAGAGCAATTAATCGGTACCACGAAACAGGGGAATATGGAAGAAGGGCCGGACAGGGAAGAAATCAGATAACAACACCAGTTGATGATCGTTGGCTTCGTTTAACTGCACAAAGAGTTCGGTACTGTACGGCTAGAATGCTACAAAATGAACTTGTACTCTCCAGAAATGTGCATTTTTCATTACAAATTGTTAGGAACAACAAAATGCCGAAATTGATATTTTAAGATGGCCAGCCAGAAGTCTCGACTTGAATCCCATATAACATGTGTTGGGACAACATGGGGTGGCAAATTCAGCAACGTAGGATGCCTTGTAGAACACTACAACAACTAGAAAATCTGCTTCCTGAAATTTGGAACTCACTGACTCAAGAGTACATCCAAAATTAGTTTGAGGGGCTTCCGAGACGTATATTGGCAGTAATTAGGGTCCGGGGAGGAAACACTCGGTTCTGAAATTGATTATCAACCATTCGATGCTAGTTTGATTGGTCTCTTCGCGAATGTTTGAAGATGGTAGAATTTTTTAATTTTTCATTAACTCGAAAATTGTTGATATTTTCCATCATAAACTCATCTCTTCTGAATGATATCTTCTTATTTTACACTACCGAAAGTTACCAAGCGACTCTTGAATGACCAACCTAAAAGTTTATATAGTATTGTCGTAAAAGTAGGGCGACAATTTTTGTGGGAAGTGTATTTAAATCTTTCAACAGAAACTAGAATTTAGTCTAATTGGCACTTGCATATTCAAATAAGGAAAACAGGTAAAACTATCTAATAACAGAAATCAACAAAATCATTCATTTAACGATAATTTTACAAAGAAAAGGTTGAAAAGTTAAAATTAATTGAAAAAATAAATACTCCATTTTATTCTGGAAGTTCGTCTAAATATGTTTCATTGTCACTGTCATTCTCGTCCATATTTATTACCAAAGGGGGAACATCTTCAAGATCAAAATGAAGTTCGCGTTCCCACCAATATTGAATTTATTTTTCTGTATGCTCAATAGTTTTACTACATACCTCTGGCATAATTTTCTGAAGAGCTTCTTTCCATACAGAAAGAGATTGTTCAGCGGAACTCCCTTCCTTCCCTACATGGTCCCGATAATAGTTTTGGGTTATACCCCAAATATTTTCAATTGGGTTGAAAATGCAGTGGTAGGGAGGAAGATGTAATACTTCGTGTCTACATTCTTCAGCTAGATTATCAATCTCATATATTGGTTTTGGCTTATTCCTGTGAAACATTCAAATTGAACACTCCTATTCCTTGAAATACAATCCTATTTGAATTCAGTACATTTTAACTAGACTCAATAATTGTGGTTTCAAATTACTTTTTTTATAAGCAATATTATTGCTTCTTAACCATTCTTGAATCTGAACCTTTTTAAATGCTGTTATGGGGGGGCTTTGTTCAAAATAGTTGTATGATAACTTGCATTATTGAGTATAATTGTTGAAGGTTTTTCAAAATTCAACAAAAGTTGGTGTACAAACCAATGCTTGAAGTTTTCTTGATTCATTTCTGCACCAGGAATGAAACCATGCCTGTTGTAATGTAATGTAATGCTTCATTTTTTATACGAATATATGATTGCAGAAAATGGATACGCTTCAATGCAATATGAGGTAGTTCCATCAAACCTCTTCTTGGATTATCTTTGGAATACTTAAATCCAATGTTTTGTACAAGTGTGAGAGATGTCTTATATCCATTGAAAAAATCTTTTTCGTGAAGCTTCTCTTTTAATGCAGACAACGTAATATGTTCCTCTACAAAGTATATAATATTAAACATGATTTAGACAAAGGTTTTAATGACTACTTAATGTTCTGGAACTTGTCATAGATAGCATTTCTTACGGTAGTTCGATCAAAATCGTCAGTATGTATTACTGGTTTCTCACGATTCCTTTTTTTCTTGGACTTCTCAGTGGATCACCTTTGCCTTTGCCATAATATTGTTAATGGATGAAATGCTTACTTGTAAAGCACACGCTACCCTTTGAAGGCAAAATTTCATAGTATGTAGATGTGTAGACAATTTGGAAACCAACAGATGAACAAGTTAAGTTGTATCATAATATTTCTTTCTAAGGGTGGAAGGCCCCTTCTGTTATTAATTTTAGTGGTACTTACATCTCTTACAGCTGTAAAGGGCACAAGAGGTCCACCATTATCTCGTTCTTGTTGGAAATAATTGCATAATGATCCAATCATGTTTTAGGCATGGCTCGAGAAAGCTCATGGCGTTTTCACTATTTATATAGAATAAATATTCGATACACTGAGTTCTGAAAAGAACTGATTTTAAAATAATGATTCAAATATTATGAAAATTTCGAGGAAAACACTTAAATCCAATCTCAATTAGCACAAGAAAGTAAACTAAAATAAACAATAAAAATACGACAACGCCGCATTTCAATGCCAACTGTCATAATCAAATGTCACCATATGTCACTAGTAGTTTCTTTGCGCGAGACTAGTTATTTTGTTCTTGTCCATTGCAATCTTTTCCCGCGAGACATCCCTAGCTATGACGTCTCTTTAAACTTAACGTGAACAGACACTATAGTGTTCCATTGAGGAGAATTTTCCATAGCACACTCCTTTGGAAAATATTGATATTCTTGCTGCTTTGGAAATTTATAGGGAATCTAAAATAATGTCATTGGAAATTAATGTAGCTTTGTAGGGAATGAATATTCATGAGATAATTCTACAGGGCGATTTTTTGGTTCACTCTCGTATATCGCTATTTGAAATGCATCATCACACATCGCCAATGCAAATTGTTATTTTGCCTTAAATAGTCTGTTACATATCTAGAATTCAAGGATATCGAACAATAAATCAGAAAGTTTTGGAGTTTCAAACTAGAGGATAATTTCTGTTTGATTTAGCTAGTGAGGGTATATGTAGATACGTATATTTTTTTTTAATTTCAGGTATACTAGTGAATGTAAATGAAGTGATTCAAAAGATTATCGCGAAAATAACTGGTATACTACTAGCTCTTCCATCAAAAATCCTTCAGATAGTTTCTGGTAGGTGATTCTGAGGTGGTACTTATTATTTTTTTTATTTTCGTTTGATTTTTTCGTAATTAATTTTCTTTTATTTCAGCGATTTTACCAGTGGTTGTGAGAATTATCGAAGTGTTCTCCGGTTTCGATTTGCCATATAATTAAGATATTGTATAAGTAATCAAGAATGTATAGAAGAAAGAATCTATAATCATATAAAACTTGTTTTTTATTCATTTTTTAACTTTTGGCTGGACGTGACCGCCCTAGATGAATTGATGTTTGCATTTACTCATTTCTTGAAGAGGGCCAAATAGTAAGTTATCGGAAAGTTGTTGGATGGAAGCGAGTTCCACAGCACACTAGCCCTGTATATGAAAATACTTGAGCTTTTTACCAAGCTCAACCGGCCTCACTCTGATATCTTCTTCAAGTCTGAATTCTGTTGATATCTTTGTCGGTGTGACTCCTCTGCTGACTAGAAAAAGAGGAAACCAGAGCATAGTCGTCTGCAAACCCAAATATTCTGTTTTCCGTGAAGAGGAGCGGATCATTGATCTGCAACAGAAAAAGAGTTGGTGAGAGTATGGAGCCCTGGGGTACTCCTGCATTAAGCTGAAAAAATTCATTCGTTACACCATCATCTACCACCCGAATCGATCTACTGAAGAGAAACCTACAAATCCAGCCATGCAATGGCTCTCAATTCGCAATGCTTTTCGATTGTTGATGTCCACAAATGCGTAATGTAAGGAATTGAGTCACCAGTTGATCGTTGTCTACGGAAACTGTATTGTCAATCACTGATGATACTTGGCTACTCGAAATATTTTATGAGCTCATCGTTCATCACTCCTTCCATGACTTTTGATAATTTTGGTGTAGGAATTTCTTCCTTTTCTCTGGAATCGGTTGTACCCAACATTTCAACACTCCGGAAACTGTGGCTCCCATACGAAATCTGAAACACGATTGAAAACAGGTGCATATTTCTCCAAAACAGTTGGTGGTATGCTATCAAGACCCACTGCGTTCTTACAGCTCCATTGTTGAAGTAGCCTTACCGTATGCACTCTAAATTTTATGTTTGATTCGATTGAACATGTGGGTTGTTTGGTGGCACTGCGATTCATGTATCTAAAACAGAATTTTGCGAGAACATTTTTGCTAAGAGATCCGGCTGTTCTTTAGATGATGATGCGCTAGAACCGTCATCTCTGATCGAAGGTGGGAAGGATGACTTGCAAAGTTGTTGCTGACTGTCTTCGCCATAGACCATAACGGACGAATTCCACTGGTTTGGGATGTAGAGGTTCATGGCAGCAAGAATAACTTCATTGATGGATTCATTGCAGACATTGGTGTCAGAATCTGAAAAACAGTCGTCATCAAAGGGAGAAAACGAGGAAAAACTCGCGAAGCTTCATCTTTATTACATAGCTGTAAGAAGTTATCAGTAGCAGTACCAATATTGCGGTCGGAGTTGTCTAGGATGCTGAGATCTGTGAACGAAAATCATCTGTATCTGAGAATATTGGGAAAACCGGTTAGATTGTCAGGAACTCTTGTCGGCTGATCAACAAGTTGAGTCTAAGCGCAAAGGCTTCCGCTTGCCTTTCCGCTTCGTCGGTCTTATTTGAGTGTTGGAGCCAGTTGATGTTGTGGACATTTAAGTCTCCCATTATAATCAACTCAGCTGACGGATGTTGTATTTGGATCGTGTGTAGTTGTTATCGTTAGGAGATCGATACAGACAATGAAGAAACATGTTATATAAACAGATTTTAAACCGTGCCAGGTCGAAAGCGTCATACTCCCACGTATCCTCTCTCTGGAATACGACATCCCATCTGGCAAAAACACAAAACCCTTCCTTAAATCGAATCCTTGAGTATAACTCAATGCCTTTGAAACAGAGATAGGTGGTGACTGTTGTTGGCATTATTGGAGTTTCTGTTGGAGCTAGGGCATGAAGTTGCGTGTCTTGTAAGTGCTGGTGTACTGCACTCACATTCATGTTAGTGTATCCAAAACTCTATGACGAATTGGCTTCTCCCATCGGATTCTGGGGACTCCATGCGTTGTACTGTAATTGAAACTTTTGGTACCTTTCACAAAAGAAAATAATCAAGCAATGTCAGTTTCTCTGGTTTCTAGGGTTCCGTGCTCCAAAAGGAAAAAAGTCACTCTTATAGGATCACTTGGTTGTCCGCCTGTTTGTGAAGACACTTGAGGAACACGTTTTGTGTAGATTCTAACTCTGATTACTAATGTTGGTTATATCTTACAACTATGAAAAAATTGAAAAAAAATTGAAAACTGCTAAGTCAACGAAATCCAAAGATACGGCAGTTTATGTTGCATTTTGAGGCATGTTTTGATACTGTCAAGAGAATCGAAACCTATAGGCTAGGGGTGCTCAAACGGTCGATCGCGAGTGTTTTGAGTAGATCTCGAGAAGAAAAAAATTATTAATAAGTAGATAACTAAACTACAGAAATTTATAACGTAATAAAATAACACTCTGCTAGGCGGCTTTATCAAAGAAACGCGCGGTACTTATCAAAGAAAAATAGCGTTTTTATTCTTGCCGCTTTTCTAGAGATTTCTGACTTGTAACTTGAAGGCAATACTACGTCGATACAAAGTTTACTATTTAATAGTACCAAATTAGCGCAGCCAAGAAATCTAAAACGTATCATTTAAATAATGTTTGGGAGGAAGAATTTTTCTTTTGTATGGTGAAGGATAAGTGCATTTGTCTTATTTGTCGTGCTTCACTTGCAATACCTAAGCGTGGTAACTTAGACAGGCATCAGAAAATGGTTCACAAAAACTATCAGAATGATTTTCCGCCATAGAGTGAATTAAGAAAACGGAAAGTACGTGATTTGATATCTTGTTTGAAAAAAGAACAAATCATGTTCACAAAACCAGCCAAACAATCAAAAGCTGCTACGATCGCGTCATTTAAAATATCTCATATATTGCCGAAACACAAGAAACCATTCGAAAATGGATCGGTTGTGAAGGAACCATTTATTGAAGCGGGTGAGACTTTATTTGGAGATTTTAAAAACAAAACCGAAATCATGTCTGCTATTAGAGAACTTCAGTTATCTCGTCTGACTGTCGCAAGGCGTATTGAAGTCATGAGTCAGGACACGGCAGATGAACTAAAACATGATATCATGAAATGTACATACTTTTCTTTACAGTTCGATGAACCCACCGATATGACAGACACTGCTCTGACTGGAAACAAAAACGGTTTTGTGGCATTGTGTCGAGCTAATGAAGATTTCCCTTCATTTTTCTCATTCCATTGCATTACACATCAACAAGGTTTGTGTTCAAAAGCTTTGAACACGGAGGAAATTTTGGACATTGCAACAAAAATTGCGAATATTATCCGTGTACGTAGCTTGCAACGGCGGCTCTTTAAGTTGCAGTTGGAAGATAGGGAGTCAGCTGAACACACTGATTTAGTTCTACACACGGACGTCAGGTAGTTGAGTCGCGGAAAATTCCTAGAAAGGTTTCAAGAAATATTGCCCGAAATAACAGATTCTCTAGGCCAAAGAGGTGATGACACTCAGATGTTGAAAAACGAAAAATGGCTGACCAATTTGGCCATACACAATGTACTTAAACACCATCAACTTGGAGCTGCAAGGCAAAGGAAAAACAATTATTGAGATGATTAGCGCAGTAAAAGCATTAAAAATTAAATTGCAACTTATGATAGATCAACTAACATATAAAATAGCATGAAATGCTAATTCAATAAACTGACTAACTAACTAACTGAAAAGAAAGGATCTGAAACATTTTCCTTCTTTGAAGGCAAGGTTTCCTCAGTTGAATTATGATACGTATGAGGCTGAATTATCAAATATTGTGGGTCAATTCGAAATGCGTTTTTATGATTGCAATAAATTGGCAAATATAGGATCATTTATGAGTTATCCTTTTAGAAGATAGATAGATATATAGTATATTTCGTGCTTTGCTTATACATAATCAGTTCATACACGTCAGATAATAAATAAAGGCATGGCATATAACAATTGAGAATGCAGTCAATATAAAGATATAAAAATATAGAAGTATAAAAAGTTCAAAAGTATAAACAATATAAATTTTTCATTTTTCAAAATACAAAAGACAAAAACAGGTACCAATGAAAGCAGAAGCACCTGATAATAAATTAGAGACATCACGAGACAAAGACAAGTCAGACTATTGTTAATACTTTTGAGTAAAATCTATCCTACTGAAATCATCGAAGGAAAAGAGAGGATTTTTAAGTAAGATAATTTTGATTCGACTTTTGAGTTTTTTGACAGAAAGGTTTCTTATATCACTAGGTAGAAGGTTAAAAAAGCTTATTGCTTGGAAACTGGAATTTCTCTGCGACCTGCTGAGTTGGTTGTAATTTTTTTTATATCAGTCTTTTTCTTGGTGTTATGAGTATGGGTATAACCATGCAGATTAAAAGAATCTAGGTTCTGTTTCACATGAATCATGTGAAAACATTGAGGAATTAGTTACTGATATAGCAAGTCAGTTTAATATGAACTCATGTTCTGTTGAATATGAGTTGGTGCATATTATATCAGATATACTTATCAACTTACTTGTGCCAGTTTGCATTTTCTGAAATGAAGATAATTAAGTCAAAATATCGCAATTGACTAACTGACGATCATATGTCATAATGCTTGCGATTAGCACTCAGTGATTACGTACCATCTTATGTAGAGTATGCTGAGGACATGCAGTGCCACGCTTCAACATCCAAAGCCACTCCTTAGTCAAGTTTTACACCATATCTAACTCTTTTATTTCATAACAACCAATCAACTCGCAATTTCGAATAACTATAAGTTTTTAAATTGATATTATAGAGAAGAACCTAACTAAACCTAACCCAAACCTTTACCAAAATAATGTATATTGTGCGGAAAGCTAATATCTATATATGCTACGGTACACCCTACCGAGGTAGGTAGGTATGTAGGGTGCTTCGTGTATGTACGACAACCCTGCATCACACATAAACACCTCAAAAAAGTCTAGGGATTACTTCTGAATATCGATATATCGTATCCAGAACGGTCAATATGGATGATGTTTTTTAAGAAATGAACACCTGCATCAATTTCTCACCAAATTATGTAGAGTGCCGCAACAGATTTCAGTCTTTTTTCATAAAAAACTAAAGATGCAGCATATGCGACACTTCTTTATAATCATTTCATGTATTCATGTTTGAAATCAGTTAGTTGGCACTTTGTTTCTGTTGTAAGCACAAATAAAAGATTCAAGTTTTGTGATTCGACCATGGGAAGACGACATTTGACTAGAGAAGAGCTCACAACGGGAAGTATCCAGGGTTCTGGGAAGTAGCCCCAGTGTCATAAACCGTTTACGTTCGCGTTTCAATGAAACAGGTAGCGTAGAAGAACGCCATACAGGTCGTTTCAGGATTACTACAGTCGCCCAAGACCGATTTCTGGTTTTACAAGCCAGAAAAGATCGTACTACCACAGCATCTCAATTAGTTCAAGAGCTATCACGAGTTCATAATTTACAAAAATCCGACCAAACTGTGAGAAATCGACTGCACGAAGGTCAACTCCTCTGCAGACGTCCTTTAAAAGTTCCACAACTGACCCATGGAAATCGCGCTGGTCGTTTAGCTTGGTGCCAAGAACACGTAAACTGGGATCAAGAGAGGTGGGCCACAGTTCTCTTCAGTGATGATTCTAGATTTAGTAATTATCCCGATTCGGGAAGAATTCGAATATGGAGGGAACCTGGAAAGCAAAACCGTCTACAGCATGCTCGAGAAGTTGTTAGACAGGGCGGCGGATCAGTGATGTTTTGGGGAGGTATACGCCTTGGTGGAAGAACTGACCTCGTTTTCATACAGAACAACCTCACGGGAAATTCTTACGCAAATGAGATAGTTTTACCTGTAGTGGTACCATATCTCCAAACGATGGGTCAAAATCCATCCTTCTAATAAGATAATGCCCCTCCTTATCGTGCAAGAGTTATCTTGAACGTTCTTGAAGAGAATGATATTGATCTTCTACCGTAGCCATCCTGCTCCCCAGATCTGAATCCCATCGAGCATGTGTGGGACACCCTAAAAAAAAATCTCCTGCGTCAAAACGTCGTCCATCATGAACAGGAGCTTCGATTAGCAGTTCAGGGGGCTTGGAATGACTTAGGCCAAAATGTAATAGACAATTTAATATTGAGCATGCCGCGACGATGCCAAAGTGTCATTAATAACAGAGGTGGACCTTCCGGGTACTGAAAAATATAAGTGCTTCCATATCGTTTCGAAAATATCAGTTCAGGATTTTTTTTTGTGTTTCACCAAATTTCGTCATTTTCAAATTTCAAATTCTTTTATATAATAGGTGCTTTGGAGAAGTCAAATATTATTGTGTTTTCCTGAGAATACATTATATACAATACATCTTAACAAAAACCGAAAGATTTCTATAAATTCGAATCATCAAATTCATATTTTAAAGATATTGGTAAGTGTTCCCTAGACTTTTTTGAGGTGTTTACTTGTAGCCTTTCAGAGTCGATCGTAAGTAGTCTAAAAATATTGAGGTAGATCGCCAGCAGTTCAAGTTTGAGCACCCCTGCCTTACAGTATTTAACGATAATCCATTTCAATTGTTGATCATTGTATTAGAAACTTGGGAGAAATTGACATCTAAGCCGACAGCAAGTTAGATGAAAATTCAAAATCAGAGGTAAGCCCACGTCCAGTTGTTCAGACGTGGTCATTATGCCTAATTAATATCCCAGCGTTTTGGACAGCCTCATGGAACTGGTTCCTTTTTCTCGAGCAGCGATGAATATACATTTAAATATAAATTGTTGTTATTAGACGCACCTATGTGTGTTTTTGAGCCGATTCTCCGAGTGGGGATAATTAATACGGCTAAATTGTTATGTTGTTTGACTGCGGGCTCTCATTTATGATACTTTAAAACGCGCCTAATTATACTTCCACATAATTATTTAAATATCCACTACACGTTACAAAATATTTCAGATGAATTTAACATCAGTAAAGTATGCTTGTATACCAGCGGCTGTAGTAATTAGGGATTGAGTTGAAAATTCATGAATGCCCGCTAATGGAAAAATTACATAATTTCTACATGGTTTAAAGCTAATTTCGTAACCACTAATGATTCGACTTGTAACTAAGTATGGAATAACGTTGTCTTTATTTTAAATGCCATTCTGAAATTCAACTCGCATTAATATACTTAGTGAGTAATCGATACATAACTCTGTTCTTGTTGAATATACAGGGTGATTCACGAGAGATCGTATATAGCTCAACTGTAGTTAGAGTACACCTATTCATTTTCGATATACAGGCTGTTTTATGGATTTGGGTAGGATTTTTTAATCGCAATAACTCTTGAAGGCATAGACCAATTTCTTCGGTATTACGTACTATAAATAACATGGCTGATTTCAACAATACTGTTCGTAGACGAAAATCAAATTTCAGGTCAGGACTGAAGGCATGAGTTTGACTTTTCGAGAACATTTGCACACAATCTTAATCAGCGACAATTGCTCTGAAAGTTGAGCCTAATGTATCCCATTAAATTTTTTTGTTGAGGTATGATTTACGGACTTTTTTCTCTGGAAAAACTTTGCGAACAACGAATATAACATACCTTCCTACTAACAATTCAGCATTAGATATTTATCGGTTTCGTCGAGGAAATACTTCAGGTAATCCTATCCCCATAAAATGAAGTCGAGAAAGAATTACAGGGAGAACTCCGACAATTATTCCTCAATTCTTTGGATTAGGTGATCCCGGTTAACTATCTCTTGTTCCACAGATCTGTCAAAATGTTCACTCATAATTGGCTCTGTGAATCACTGACTGGTAACCATAGAAAATTGGAGGAGCCCAGAATCAGTATTGACAGATCGGTAAAACACAGAACTAATTTTCCTACTAACAATTCAGCATTAGATATTTATCGGTTTCGTCGAGGGAATACTTCAGGTAATCCTATCCCCATAAAATGAAGTCGAGAAAGAATTAAACAATGGAATGGAAACAGTTATTTAAATTCTTTAAAAAACCCATCACCCGCTCTTGTTGACAATGTTAATATCGCCAGAAGAGGAATGTATACTCAGCATGACGGTGTACCTCCCCGTTCTACGAATGATGGTTGAACATCTAAATCATAAATATTCAACCCTTTAGTAGGAAGTTTATGTAATTAAATAAAAGTAACTATAGTTTCTTCCTAAAGATTTATTATGGTTAGGTTAGGTTAGATTTCTATATATCAGAGCATCTTCAGACCAGTGATTACAAGAAAAGAAATATTAAAAGTATAACGTAACAAATTCTGCTTTTTGAAAAACCTACCCAATCTTTTCTCAGAAAGTAAAGTCAATTATAGTAAAATTAAAACAATCAATAGGACCGTCATTTCACAACAAATTAAAATGGTATTTGATCAATTCACACAATTCAATCTAAAAATGATTTTTATGACAAGACAATAACGAATAAAATTCAAACAGAAAGTGTGGTTATGTCAGCTAACCACAGAACAAAGTATCACAGATCTTATAATAGTAAATCATCTTCTTTTCAACAAATAGCAGACATGGTTATAAGATTAAACAATTAAACTATCCATAATTTGTATTTAATATCTTAATTTTAATTTGTAATATCTACGAAAAGGATATAAGAGTTATCACCAATCTGTACTGGGAACAGCGTGCGACAGTAAAATTGGATAATGTGAACATCTCGGAGGAAATGGAAATATCTCGTGGAATACAACAGGGATGTGTTCTCTCTCCAACACTGTTCAACCTGTACTCAGAGGGTATCTTTTGTGAAGCCCTAGAAGGTCAACAAGGTATAAAAGTTAATGGACTACCTATAAACAACATCCGCTACGCAGATGATCATACTATCATAGCTAGTACCTTAACAGATCTGCAACAACTAGTAGAAACGGTTAAAGAACACTCAGAACGATACGGACTGAATTTAAATATATCAAAAACAAAATATATGTTCGTAACCAAAAGAATAGGCATACAGGGATATCTCACTGTCAATGGGGAGTACGACAGGTCCACGCATTTAGCTATTTGGGAACGACTGTGTATGATTCGTGGGACTACAAGGGAAAGGTATTGTGCCGTATTGAGAAGGTCAGAGCGACATTTTTAAAAATGAAAAAGATGTTTATTGCCAGAGACCTAACACTTAATCTTAAGATCAGAATGCTCAGGTGTTATGTTCTCTCTGTTTTGTTATATGGAGTAGAGTCGTGGACTGTCAATGAGACAATTATTAATAAACTGAATGCTTTTGAGTTTTGGTGCTACAGACGTATTCTCAAAGTTTCATGGACGCAGCATGTTACTAACGAGGAGATCATAAATAGAATGGGCAAGAAGAGGGAAATTGTTCGCACACTGAAGGAACGGAAGCTTCAATATCTTGGCCACATAATCTTTCTTTCTTATGACGCCGTCTCCAAACGAAGGTTGGCGATCCAATTGGCAATAATTGTTTTCGACACTGCAGCTCTAAAAATTTCAGTGGAAGTTCTTCCAAACCACCTCCGTAGATCTTTCAGCCATGGGTTCTGGCGTCGTCCAACTGATCTTTTTCCTTGGACTTTCCCCTCAATAATCAGGCGAAGGATCTCATATTTTTTACCGCGCATGATGTGCCCGATGTACTGGAGCTTTCTTTCTTTGATGGTTCTCATCAACTCTCGTGATTTTCCCATTGTATTTAGGACGTCGATGTTTGTCCGTCTCTCCATCCAAGAGATACGCAATATTCTACGGTATAGATACATTTCGAAAGCGTCTAGGCCACATAATGCGACACTATAAATATCGACTACTACACTTAATCCTTAAGGGAAAACTTGAGGCGAAAAGAGGCCCTGGAAGAAGACGTCACTCGTGGATGAAGAACTTGCGCGATTGGTTCGGATTGACTACAACTCAGCTGTTTCGAGCAGCAGTTAACAAAGTGAGAATTGCCATGATATTAGCCAATGTCCGGAACGGATAAGGCACCCCTTAGAAGAAGAAGAAGAAGAAGATAATTTGTATGTCTCTGAAAATCACTTGACTAGTTATCAATGTCACATTACAATTTTATTATGTTTCACAATTTCATATTTTTCCAGAAAATCTATTTGTCCAATATTATGAGATGTATGCAAATAATTGAGATAGTTATAATTATGGTTGAATTCTAGTAGGTGATTACCGAAATGAGCTTCTTGCCATTCTTTGTTTCGATGTTCACTCACTCTTTTTGAAAACTTCTCACTGTTTGACCTATACATAACATTTTACATGTTAACTTATATACACCCTTTCTACCTAGTAAAGGTGTAGTATCTCTATTGTTTAGTAACAATCCACATAAAGATCTATTTGATTTGAATGATACTTTGATGTTTTCTTTCTTTTCTAATATTTTACTAATTTTAACCGAAATTGGACCTATATATGGTAATGAAACAGCGTTTTTGAACCAAGATATTTCTTTTATATATTTTTTGATATGCTCCTCCCACCTCGGTTTTTACTGTTCAATGTCGATTCTCGGGAATTCACTCATTCTCCGAAAGGGTTCTGCTAAATATCGGGAAATGGAAGTAAACCTTAATCGATAGATTATTATACTTACACTTCTGGCCGGTAGGTAACGACACTAAATAAATTTCTTTACCTTTCTATATATTTTTACAAGAAATATTGAGAGAAACTATTCCTTATTGTATAGAAATCTATTGTAGGTTGTAGGCGACATCAACATTTTATTGTTGTGTGTTGTTGAAAACAAAAATTCCATACATTTCTGAAATGTTGATCGATTTCTTCCCTTTTGTCTTTGAATTAACCAAATTCTCTAGCGGAGTTTCTTGTTTCTACTTGTTGTGCTACGAAAAGAACCAATTAGATTGAACGTTGTAAGTTTTCAAATCCGCAGTCAGTTCTGTATGGCCAGAGATACTACCACTTTTATTGCACCTGTACGGGTACGGCAAGTATCAAGCTTTCAAACAGCTTGACAAGCCTTGATGTCAAATTAATCTTATGGGTTGAAAAATCTAATCGAGTCAAACCTTTGTTATTTCAAAAATTTGAATTTCGAGTTAAGCTTTTCGAAAAATTTTCAAGCTGCTTAACTTGATGTAAAAGTCCTTGACTTTTTTCATTTTCTGTATTTTATTATTTTTTTGCATTATATTCGAAGACTAAAACCAGTCAATTTTCATGTTCTCGCTAAAATGACTGTAACTTAGTTAATTTTTCGAATTTTGACTTTCGAGTGAATCGATAAGTATAGTCAGTTAACGAATCTGCGTTATAAACCCTCCATGCAATTTGTAATAAATGAAAGCGTGTCTGGTGATACTAACTTTGTTATTGCAGTTTATATTGTGAAACTTTAATCATAATGGAATAATCAAAGTATTACACACTGAAAAGGATAATTGCAGCATGAATATTAAAGTTCATATAACAAATCATAAAAATTGAGGCATTTAGGAAAAATTCACCGATAATGACTTGGTGGGTTTCGTTTCATTTAGTTAACCAAGCAGGTAAATATTTTTAAAACTTCGTGATCCCAGGAATTAAATGTCCATTATAGTTTATAGCGTTATAAGGAATTATAGCAATTTTCTCTCAATTATAGATAAATACTTCTTTATATCCCAGCCCAAGGATTTTTAATTCTACTTCACATTCAAATCTAATAATCACTGCTATAAGAAGTTGATGGTACAGGAGGAATCAAAGATCATTTCAGAGTGGTAGGCATATCAATTATCGCTCGTGAAAGATATCCAATTCCACACAGAATGCATACATAATTTATGTCTTTATGATGATTGGGAAAAAATAGATTAGTAAAGCGTGCATTTAATTGAATGGCGTGGAATTATTATCGTTCCATTTCCCTGAAATTGTGGATTGATTTTGAAACTTTCAATTATACGCGAATCATACTGGGTGGGCCATAAAATCGATAGATTTGAGAAACAATGTCTGGGAAAAAGCGCAGCGCAGGTTTCGTTGATTGTCGTGATGGGGAGTCTCATTGTTTAGACTAGTGGTGAAACGGGATATGTTCCTGATTTTGTCAATTGAGTGATATTTTTTCTCATTCGGTTATTATCAATCGAAAAGAATGGTTTGTTGTATGTAATTGTCTTTTTATTTTTCGATAGCTTTCATTACTGAAATAATTATAATTTAAAATTATTACCAATTTTCACTTTAATTTTCGAATTTCATTAATGAACGGTTCGATGTGTTAACCTCAAATTTGCTTTTTAGTAAGGAAACGCAACATGAACTTCTACAAGAAAAATCAGAGTCCGTTCAAATTTTCATTATACAAAACTGTTAAAAGATTTTTTCGATTAAATAAAACAATGATAATTCGAGAACGACTCGATCGATAGAAACCATGTTTGGTATGCGTAATCGGGTGCGTTATAGACGTTTTTGTGTCGTAATAACAGGTTGATATTCAATTTTTTTGTTCCCATTTCGGAAGAATGATTTGTACTTTCGAAACTTATGAGGAAGAGTACTTATAACATGTAAAAAGTGTGCACCCGACTCGCGTACGAGGGTGAATTGATAAGTTAGCTAAAAATGAAACAAGAACTCAATTTTCTCTACTGTTGGCTGTTTGAATATGTGATGTTATTCTCTGCACGCCATTTAATTGTCGGTAGCCGAAATATATACACAGATAATATTTGTTATAGCCCTTTGGAAATACATGGAGAACAATAACCGTAATTTGATTAGGAGGTCGATGCTATACATTTTTCAATTAAATAATGGAGTTAAAATTTTTCCTAAAATGTACAAAAATATACAGGGTGTCCATGAATTGCGTGTACAACGTTAAACCACAGATTCTTCAGCTCGAAATAAGTCGATTTAGGCCAACTTACCTAAATGAAAAAGTTTCTTCGTTTGGCCGCTAGAGGTCGCCAAATACAAAGATTTTCTTCCTAGTTTTCAAATAATTCGATAACGACTCGATCGATAGAAACCATATTTGGTATGCGAAATCGGGTGAGTTATTCACGTTTTACAAGTGTCCCTAAAAACTCGAACGTGTTTTTAATCAACCATAATTTTCAACTGTCTGCGTTTGAGCAAAACTGTTTTAGACATTGAGTAGCCAGACTAATCACCAAACTTTTTCATCTCTTGAAAAATTTTGCTATGATAAGCGGTTCAATCGCAAAAATCAGTTTTTTAATTTCATGATTTCATTTCTGCAACCACCTAACAAGTCAAAAATATCACATATGACCATGTTGGCTTTGGATTTGTTTCTGTAGTCTGGTAGATTGTCATTTTATTATGCTTGACAACCTCTTGTTGACAAAATGATGTTTTCTAGGTTGCTAAATCGGATCAAGCAAATAGGAAATTCGATGTTCAGTAGTTCCAAAATCGAAAAATTCGAAAAAAAATTTTATAAGTTTTTCACAATGACTATTTAAAAATATGAAAACAGGTTGACCAGTTGGAAACTAAATAAGAAAAAACAAATCACTTCAGAATAACGATTAAGTAGTTTACACACAAAATTTCATTGAACTATAGTAAATGTTCAAAAATTCCACCATTTTGCTGAATGCAGAAGTTAATCCTCTATTAGAAATTAAATTGGACCTTGGCATTACTTCTGGGTCATTTTTGAAGGAGTTGGCAGCATTTAAAATTCTTATATGTAACTCTTCTCGGGTGTCAATTGGAGAAGAATAAACTCTAGATTTTAAAGCACCCCAAAAAACGAAGTCGCACGGTGTCAAGTCGGGAGATCGTGAGGAGGTGCATCGTCTTGCATAAACTACATTTCTGCACGCAGCAATACTGGAATATCGTCCAACAAATCCAGCAAAGGTTCTTGCAAAAAATTCAAATAAGCCTCTCCGTTCAATCGATCTAGAATCACTACCAGACCAATAATGAAATTGTCAATTACTGAAATCCATACGTTAATTTTGAATTGATTCTGATGATGTGTACTTGCAAAAGCATGTGGATTTTTGACACTGTACACGTGTTCATTGTGAAGGTTAGTGATGCCAGACCTAGTAAAAGTGCATTCGGCAGTAAATAGAAGTGAAGATCCTGAGTTCTCTTCTCTTGAATAAATGGGCAGATTGTTAGGCGGTCCTCAGGATCGTTGGGAAGTAATTTCTGAACTTTCTGAATGTGATAAGGATGAAATAATTGTTCCTTCAAGACATCATGAATCATTGTTCTAGGAACGACCAACTGAAAACCTAAACGCCATGTGCTTAATTGTGGGTTTTCCTCAACCATGTCCAAAATTTGTTTTTCGCGTTCTACCGTCCTTACTGTTTGTTGTCCTCCTCGATCCAAATTCCTGGGCTTGAAGCAACAATTCTCGCGGAGGCTCCTCTCCAGATTTCCAAACATTTGGTGGTTCGGCACTATGCGATCTGAAAATCTTTTAGCATATACTCTCTCGCTTTCACGTCCATTGTCTTGACAAAATCCGTACACCATAACCATATCAACCATTTCAGAGTTTACTGTACATCTTCGTGCCTAATAGTAATAAAAAAATCACCAGAATACCTAGTTAAGAACTGAAGGAACAATGTGGTGTCAACAATTGGTTTTCAAGTCTAATAAAATGATAATCTACCAGAAATAAATCCAAAGCCAACATGGTCAAATGTGATATTTTTGACTTGCTAGGTGGTTGAAGAAATGAAATCATGTAATTAAAAAACTGATTTTTGCGATTGAACAGCTCATTATATCTTAATTTCTGAAAAGACAAAAAAGTTTGATAATTAGCTTAGCCACTCAATGTCTGAAACAGTTTTGCCCAAACGCAGATAGTTGAAAAATTATGGTCGATGGAAAGCACGTTTGAGTTTTTAGGGACACTTGTAAAACGTGAATAACGCACCCGATTTCGCATACCAAATATGGTTTCTATCGATCGAGTCGTTATCGAATTATTTGAAAACTAGGAAGAAAAATCTTTGTATTTGGCGACCTCTAGTGGCCAAACGAAGAAACTTTTTCATTTAGGTAAGTTGGCCTAAATCGACTTATTTCGAGCTGAAGAATCTGTGGTTTAACGTTGTACACGCAATTCACGGACACCCTGTATATTTTTGTACATTATAGGAAAAATTTGGATTCCATTATTTAATTGAAAAATGTATAGCAACGACCTCCCAATCAAATTACGGTTATTGTTTTCCATGTATTTCCAAAGGGCTATAACAATTATTACACTGGTCTACAATGGTTTTGTTGCCCTAGATATGAAAATGATTTTGGGTCTATTTATGCATACAATTCGTGAAACTATCAATGATTTTGTAGGATTTGCTCTGATTTCTTTTTAAATCTTTATTTTCATTTTACATAACAAAAATCGTAAAACAAGAAACAAAATAACAGATATATTTATAATGTCAGTTATGTTTTGAGAAATTCGGATACATCGAAGTAAATAAAGAGGAAAATGTCGAAAATATATTTCATATTTCCATAAAACGCCTTCTATGAGCTTTTCTTCTATAATTTTTCAGGGGACAATCTCTTTTCAAAGACCAGCAGTAATCTGCCATCATGTGACAATCCCATCGACCTTGATACCTTTCTTCCATCACTTTTAGATCTTGATGAAACCGCTCTCCCTGTTCCTCACTATAATTTCCTAAATTATCCGGAAATTTATCTAGATGATTGCGGAGATAGTGTAACTTAATACTCATATTTGCTCCTAAAGTCTGAAAGTTTGTCAGCATATTTTGCACAATTTCTTCATAATTTGCTGCTTTATGGTTACCTAGGAAATTTTCGATAACCAACACAAAACTTTTCCAAACTTTACTTTCCGGAACAGTCATAACTTCGATACAATCTGAGTCTTTCATCAATTGCCGTATTTGAGGACCATCGAATATTCCACCTTTCAATTTTTCCATACTGAGCTTCGGAAATTTTCTGCAAATGTAATTAAAACAATTTCCGTCTTTGTTCAACGCTTTTACAAATTGCTGAATCATACCTAACTTAATATGTAATGGTGGAAGTATGATTTTGTCTCTGCTCACCAGCGGCTCCTTATTACGTTGGCTTTACCGACAGTTAAAGAATTTCTTACAGGCCAAACATCTTGTTCCCAATGAAGTTGCTTTGCTCTACTATCCCACATACAAAAAAAGCAAGGGTATTTTGTATATCCACTTTGTTGGCCAAGTAAAAAATTAACCATTTTTAAATCCACACAGATCGGCCATTGATGCTCAGAGTATTTAATTTTACTAAAACTAATTTTACATTTTCATATTCCTCTTTGAGTTTCGTTGAATGGGCAATTGGAATTGATGCAAATTTATTTCCATTGTGCAATAAGACTCATTTTAAACTTCTTTTGCAACTATCAATAAAAGGCGCCATTCAGTAGATTTGTACTCTTTTAAACCCATGTCTATAAGCAGCTTCGCGATATCATTACAATACACTCAACCTTCATTTTCACTAAAAATTGTAATAACTCTTTTCTCGCGTTCTGTATGTTGTAATTGTTACTGTTGGAGCCAATAAATTTTTTCTTTCAATCTTGAGGCTAACAGTTCTGATCCTTGTTTTGATAAATTGAGATCACGTATTAAATCACTGAGTTCATTTTGAGAAAATAACTTTGGCGCAGATGTTTCACCTTCCCATTCACTTCCACTAGTAGATGGTCCCGATTTCTGTGAATTTGGTAACATCATTGTTTCTGAGGGCATGCGAATTACTTTTGAAATGTATATGGGCCGAGGGAGATTTTCACTGTGTAGAACCGGACATTTCGTAGACTGTAAGTCTGGGTATCTCCACGTTTGATTTCGATTAAAACCTATAACATCTACTACGCAAAAGTAACAATCATCTAAATGATTCGTAGGCTCCATCCAGATCATAGGAATACCAAAGTCTAATCCAGAACGTTCACCTTTTTTCCACAACCGTAAAGACTCAACACAGGACTTACAAACTTTATTAGGAACCCATGGTTTACCTAATTTGTCTATTTTGAAACCAAAATATTCAACATAAGTCTCCTTGACAAAGTCTGTGATATTTCTTTTTTGTTTGTTTGGTATATAAACACCGCAAATATAACAAAATAAATCACTACAATATTTACACTTTCTTCGTGACGAACTCATATTTTAGACTAGAAGACAAATATATAAGAATGGACATTCAGTAATTGAAACAAATATATATTAATCCATGACACTTTATCCAGATTTACGTGTATATGTACTTCAATATTGTCAAATAACTGAGATCTCAGCTGTTCTGTGGAGCAAGGGGTCTGAGAGTGGGGATCAGGTGATGTTTGTATGCGCGAAAAAGTTGCGCAGAAGCCTAATCATGACTGGAAAATTAAATTTTATTTCTAACAAGCTTATAATTGTTCAAAATATAAGAAATGCAAAAATCATGAAAATACGTGCACATTGAGAACTTTCATGAATATATTCGTAATCTGGGCACTTGAAAACATAAAAATTTGCGATGATATCCAGGGCAACAATAAAAAAAATTTTTTTGTAGAGCTGTGTTATCTGTGTATATATGTCGGCTACCGACAATTAAATGGCGTGCAGAGAATAACATCACATATTTAAACAGGCAACAGTAGAGAAAATCAAGTTCTTGTTTCATTTTTAGCTAACTTATCAATTCACCCTCGTACGCGAGTCGTGTGCACACTTTTTACATGTTATAAGTACTCTTCCTCATAAGATTCGAAAGTACAAATCATTCTTCCGAAATGGAAACAAAAAAATTGAATATCAACCTGTTATTACGACACAAAAACAATTCATAGAAGAAATTATAAGTATTATCTTCAGAAACTAGGTTCTCGTGTACATCTTATGTCTGGTAAAGCTATTGATAGTATTCAATTGATTTAACAAAATGATGATAAAAGAGAAACATTATAATTTCATCGAGGCCTTGTCTATAATTTCCTTGTTACTAGGTGATTTAAATAACTACAGGCCAAACAGATTTACCGGAGTGCTAAGAACTATAATGTCATCTCCATTCCGTCAATTTCCTGTAATTTTCTTAAGAGAATTTCACAATTTATGGTTTCTAATTTCATATTGTGGATCGGTTTACCAGCAAATATTACGAAGAAAGTATCATAGATGATTTCTAGGTATGGCTAGGTATATCGGGACATGGACAAACGGCGCTTTTTTGGCGAGTCAAGAAATGATTTTGAGAACTACATTCTTAATCGAATAGGGAAGGTTTGATATTATTTATCATCATCTTTGGTATCGCATAGAGATCTATCCTACGAGGGATGTGTTCTATGTTTCGAATGCTGGTACATAGAGGACACCTCTATGATTGTTTATATAAATCCAAGTTGTTTTAGACACAACAAACTGTCAAAAGTTGACAAGTTAGTTGAAAAATACAATTGAACAGTGAACATTTTCGCGTCGTAATTTTCTACAAGTATCAAAGACAGTTATCTCAACAAGAATGTCTCGGCTAGTTGATTTGTATTTTCTTCATTCAAGCACCAAGTAGGTGCATCAAAAATAGTGACCACTTGGGAAAATGTGGGTACTGTGTGTAGGACTATCCATGAAGATCGGAATGCATCATATTATGAGGTTGAGGCGTCATTGTGGATTTCAAAGACCTCAATACAATAAATTTTGCACGAAAAAACATCTGCTGACCGAAGTATAGAAAGCTGCAACGGTGAATTGTTGTCAAAAAACTCTGGACCGTTTTAACTTTGGAAAGTCTGACAACATTGTCAGAGCCAGAAAATAAGCGCCAATCTTCTGTTTGGGTGTTCCAAGGGAAAGAAAAAGTGTCTCCAGAAATATGTTCGCAATGTTCATTCAGAAAAAAAAATTCATGTTGCAACAATTCCTTTACAACATCAATGAACAGTTAATCAACTATTGATTTATCGTTAGTAACCTTTGAGAAACCAACCCGGAACGGTGGATCATCCTTCACCAAGACAATGAAAATTTGCACACAGCTCAGAAATCAATTGAATATTCAAAGCAAGAAAACATCGAATTGTTACATCATCTCTCGTTCAGCGGGACCTTAGTTCCAACAATTTTTCTACTTTTCTCAAAATCAAAAACGGACTGCGTGATTAAAGGTTTCAGTCTTCAGAAAGAGCTTTTGATGCCTTCCATAAGGCCATTCTGAATGTAGTAACAAACGATTGGATAAACCGCTTCCAGAATTAGTTGAAACGAATGCCGAATGTTTCAATCTTCTTTACTTTAACGAACATAATGTTAGTTTTGAAGGAAACACACTTCCTGATGCAATATTATATACAGAGTGCTCGAAAATCATTTGCCAATTTAATGAAACTAAATTGTCGAAAAAACGTTTTTTAAACAAGCACCTTTTTTAAATTTATTTGAACCGTATTGTGCAATATTATATAGTATATATATATATATATATATATATATATATATATATATATATATATATATATATATATATATATATATATATATATATACAGAATGCTCAAAAATCACTTGTAGATTGAATAAAACTAAATTGTCGAAAACACTATCGTGAAAAAGTAGTATTGGTTCTATTTGGTTTCCCCAAACCTAGCTCGTTTTCATTTCATTTGCGATTCGATCTAAAACCTGCAGTTCCTTCGGAAATTCAACTCATTAGATCGTGGAACATAGAAACAGACAGGGTGATAACATTTGATTGATTACGTCCGCACCAAAGTTCTCGTTTTTTTTTATGAAAATACAACTTTATTGTGAAAAATTATTTCAAATGTATCATTCAAAATATTGCCCATAGCATCACATGATATGGCCACTTCAACATTTATAAAAGTCTTAATTTTTTCGTTCTGAATATTATTTGGTTTGTTGGTGGAGATCGCGGTATATATGATAGAAAACTTAGAGAATGAAAACTCAGCTGGAGATTATGAAATTCCAATAATTTTGGTTAAACGCTTTAACAATCTCATTATGCAACCTCTTAGCTACCTCAGTTGCTAAAGTTGAACCAGTGTCTTCTCGAATTGTTTATTGAATTAACGATTAGTTTTAAGACTTTTGAAGTTATTGCTGTAAGAAAAAATAGCTAATTTTACTAACACTGAATTGGCTGATATCAATTACATGTACGGTGTGGCTGACGGAAACACAACAGAAGCTAGGCGATTATATCAGGTGCGCTTTTCAAATCGAGTAGCACCAGACAGGCGAATATTTTCAAATATCCACAGAAGGTTGAGGGAAACTGGTACTTTTACTGCAAATAATCATTTAAAAGGTGCAACTCAAACTTTGAGAACTCCAGATATTGAGGAAGCAGTTTTGAATTATATTGATTTGAATCCTCATGTGAGTAAGAAAAAAATTGGAAATCAGTTGAATATTTCACATGTTCTAGTTTGGAGGATTTTCCACGACTTTTATTGTTTCTTAGATAAAATTAGAGAAAATGCACATTTCGATAGCGAAATAATGTTCACAGACGAAGCTATCTTTTCGAGAACTGCTATCACAAATTTTCACAATAATCATTATTGGGCAGAGGAAAACCCACATTTGATTGAAGAATTTCATCATCGAGAACAATTCCCACCAAACGCCTGGGTCGCAATAATTGGAAATTATTTAATTGGTCCATATTTTAGCCTAACAGACTGAACGGTCCCGTTTATCGGCAATTTCTTGAGGAGTTACCTTTATTGATCGAGGATGTGCCACTTTTGATGAGAAACATAATGTGGTTCGTGCATGACGGGGCACAAGCACATTTCAGTGGAGAAGCTAGGGAATTCTTGAATAATACATTCAATAACCGATGGATAAGTAGGGGTCGGCCAGAACCATGGCCTGCTAGGTCCCCAGACTTAAATAGTTTAGACTTTTTCTTATGGGGATATCTCAAAAGTTTAGTTTATACCACTCCAGTATACATTATAGAAAAATTGAGAAATCGAATAATAACTTCTTGTGGCACGATGAGAAATACCCCAGGAATACTTCAAAGAGTGCGTGATAATATGTGAAGAAGGACAGGGGCCTGTATTCTTGCAGGTGGAGGTCACTTCCAGCAATTTATTTAGTTTTTATTTGTTTTCTTTTTAGTTTCATCTTAAATAAGTATGAGTTGAGTGTCAGAAGACGAGCTATCGAAATAAAAGCAAATTTTGGGTATACCTATCGGGTGTTTCAATTATTTTTTTTATTTAGCGAATAACATACAATTCGAATAATTCGAATTCAATAATTTTTCACTCGAAAATGGTTGGAGATACGAAAAAATTACAATCGTCATAAAAGTTTCTAAGTTCAACGAAGATGACGAAAATTGATAGTACGCTGATCAGTGGCGTACTGCAAAAAAGTTTGAAAGGATAAAAAAGACATGGTCGCGAAAATAGAGCACGTTAAAGGAATGACAAACAAAAAAACATTTTGTGAATTTCAGTTAAAATCTAGGATGTGTAATGATGAAGTCTGTGAGAAATAGTTCGCATTCCGAATTTGGGGTGAATATCCCAGAAACTGCAGGAATTTGAAGAAAAAAAACATTTTTTCCGGAAATTTCAACTGTAGCTCCGTAACGAAGCTTTTGGGGACCTATGTTTATATGAACTACTATTATGTAACACCCTGTATTGTATGTTAATGATGTTTCCAACATTCTAAAGGATGTCATTCTGCACTATGCGGATGATACATCTATTGTTCTTTCATCTGATAATAATCATCTTGAAAAATAAGCCATTGACACCATGGCCATGATGTAAGGGTTAGTTCCCAAAAAGTCTGAGTTTATATTTTAAAATGACTCGGTGCCTGATTATTTGGGTGCAGTGCCCCACACATGGTAAAGTATTCCTTCTGTGCTTTGTATAGATGCATCAGCTGTACGTAGGTTGCCTTTTGAATTTTGCTCCTTTAGCCCTTTTACTGTTGACAGCCCTCCGACAACTGTGTCGTTCATTTCGACCTTTTTTTTACCTAAACGTACTAACAACACTTTGAGGTACGAGTGAGTTGTGTTTTGTTAATAGTCACTTGTAAAATTCAACTTCGACAAAGAATGAAATTAACATGTGAACATTTTCGTGAGATGTTCTTTCACGATTTCGACGTGAATTAGCAGAAAATAACTCGACGAAAAAATTTACCTTGAAACTGATTGCGGCAAACAGAATATCAAGCAAAAAAATATTTGAATGGATGAGGTTGTTTTCTTATATTCACAATATTTACATAGCTGCAGTACTAAAACATCTGAATCTGTCCATCCATTAAATAGGTCAATTTCGCATGTATCGGTTGTACAAATCTTGAAACAATTTTGGAAGTACCAAAGACATCTTTGACACTTTGGCACGATAAAATGGTCAGACTACCTCGGATACACGGACTTTTAAAGAAAGACGTTGGAGATTCTTGTGAGAACTTACTTCCCAGATTGTCAGTTTCTTGATATCAGTGATAGCTGAGACGTCGTCAACCTGAAGGGTCTTGGTAAAAGGTCAAAAAAAAAAATATTGGAAGGACGCAAGTACGGAGTACCTCATTAGGCTCTTCCGGTCCAGTCTGGACTGGAATGTTGTCCCTACCAGCTGGCGGAAGGTTAGTGTTGTATACGTCATTGGTTAATCGAACCCACTATCTAAACGTTCAGACCGATAAGTCACATTTATTTCGTTCTGAAAAACCAAGTGAATGTGTAAGATGAATTCATCAGGATCGAGGTGTTATCGCTGAATCTTCTGAGTAAACATCAATTCGCCTTTTAGAAAGGTAAATCAACTGATCTGGCAGTTAACAATCTAGTCGGCCGGGTCACTCAGTCTCTGGACTACAAGGAGACTACAGCTGCAGTCTTCAAGGATATAGAGGATGTATTAAATGCGGGTCCCACCACTTTACTATGTGCTAGAGGAGTACTAAATATTATTCCAGAATGGATTAGTGACATGCTAAATGCCAAAGTGATCAATATCTCCCTGAAAGGCGAAGTAGTCAGTTTAATGGCTGACAGGTGCTGCCCTCAAGAAGGAGTATTATCCCTGTTGTGGTCCCTCCTAGTTGATGACCTTCTGGAAATAATCGGCGAACTGGACGTGTATCTACAAGCGTATGCTGATGATTTAGTCATTCTGGATGTCAGAGATGACGACGAAGTCTCTGACTGACTTCAGGAGGTTATTTCAGACGCCCAGGGGTGGTGTGAGGGTGAAAACTTAGTAAAACCCCTATAAAACCCTTATGGTGTCATTCCCTGAAAAAGAAGGATATTCATTTTCTTCCCGATCCTGAGTGGAGTGTTTATTCCTGTTGCGGAGGAAGCAGAATATCTGTGAGATAGTAAGCTCGCGTGAAATTCTAACCTCGAAAACATAATACGCAAGGCAACATATTCCTTTTGGGCATGGCGTATGACCTGTGAAAATAAATAGGGTCTAGCTCCAATGGCTATATGTGATGGTGGTGAGACCACGTATCACATATGGATGCATTCTTTGGTGAAGGGCAGTTTAAAAAAGTTAACCCAACTCATGCTCTTTTGATTGCAGGGAACGACCTGCATGCTGATTACTGGAGCTTTTCGCTCCACACCTACTACATGGAACTGATACTGAGCTAGAATGGCTACCTATAGAATCGGTCACCTTTGCCGAAACGGTACGAGTATGTTCAGCTTCGTGCCTGGCGCTTTAGAGTCTGAAATTGAGGATAGCGAGATGCTGAGTATGGAGTCTGACATAGTAGTACTCAAAACCAACATGGAGCTGCCATTCCAGATCGTCATTCTAGACAGACAGGAATGGACTAGCTCCAAGGAGATTCGACTTGAGGGCCCCTAGTGTTGGAGCTGGTATATATTTGTGGTCAATATTTGCCATTGACCAGTGTGCTAACCTTCTTCTTACTGGGGGATCAACAAGTAGGTCAATAAAAATCATCACCGATAGCCAAGGTGCACTGAAGGCAACTGCACGTCTTTTATTGTGCAGGAGTGTGGCTGGGAGAAGAGAAAAGACTCCGTCTGATGCGGGTATGCAGACACTCGGGCATTTAGGACAATGAGAGGGGGGACTCATTGGCCACTCAAAAAACAGCCTTGGGATTCATCGGACCGGAGTCTAAGCCTCAGAATTCCCCTGGACACTGCAAGGATGGAAAATAACTGGTGGTGGGACCTGAAGGTACGAAAGCACTGGCTGAGCAGATCACAGACACTCTCGATTTGCCATCAGTGGACCTTCTACCACGAGAGTCAAGGCTTCAATTAAACTCTCTGAGCTAGAGAGTTCTAACTGTCAAATTAATGGAACAGTGTCGACTCAGAAATCACCTCAATAAGGTAAGAATAATTGAGGACCTATCATTTAGATTATATGAAGAGGAGATAGAATCAATGTAGTAGGTTATGTGTGAACGCCCAGCAGGGGACTGAGTCAGGCTTGAGGATCGTAGATCTAACAAACTGAAACTGACTGAGCTTATTTAGCTATCAGCCACAACGCGTATATAATGATGATGGAGCATAAAGGATAAGCAGCCCTCACTCAATTCTCTTTATCTATATAATATGGTCAGATCAAGTGAGAACGCCAGTAAATGCCAAGACAAGGTCCACATGCCTACGACTACTCAAAACTACCAACAATAATAAAAACAGGAGAAATGAATCGAAAAAAACTAACAATATCTTGAAATTTCGATATGACATAAGATCAGAACATCGGTCATTATTCAAGTAATGATCATTATTTTCCATCTCATTAGGCTATTTTTCTGAAGTTTTTGTAAACTTAAACGATTAGTAAAGTTTAAATTAAGAGATAATTACACTAGTAGATCCATATCAGCAAACAGATTTTTCATTCCAATATATCTCTTGGTAATTAATAAGATAAAGCAATAAATCAGGCTTTCTTGAATGTTGTTGAAGCTCTTAGGCATAGCGTCGTATCGGAACTACTAATTAAAAATCGCAATTTATTGTCCAGCAATAAATATAATTTGGCCGACAACTGAAGGCTTAAACTCGGCCTGAAATTAATAATTTCAGTTGGGATTTAAAAAGTGGAAATGTGTAAAAGGAAACGGAATATCATTTAAGCAGCTTACGGCAGGTATACAGCAATTAATGGGTGTGACGTCGAGCTTTTGATTATGACAAATTCTTCTTGGTTAGATTTTTGCCAGAGATAATCATTTGAATTTCGTTCAAAATGTAACATGGTTTACTTATCTGTATTCTAATTTTTCAGGAGTGAAGTATTTTGATGGTTTTCCGCTATTAAATTCGATAAGCAACATAAATCAGCATACAGATTCTGCTTTCTGGGAAGTCTTCAGTTCTCAATAAAGGATGAAAAAATTTCAGTGTTATTGAGGCAGCTAGGCGAAATATTACAGTTAGGGAAAAATGACCTCCCTTCCTCTCTATATCTTTTTCAGGTGGAAAAATCGTTATTCACTTATATAGTAAAAATTTTTCGTCCAGCGATTTTCGAGTTAGTCCATTGAAATGTTACATTTGCTTTGCATTTTTTAGAGGACGCAATTATATTGTTAGGACATGTGGGGAGGAGTCAATAGAAGCTTAACTCCAAGTTTGTAGGGTTGCAGCCCTTGTCCCCCGGCCGCCATCTTGAAAAAGGGGTGCAAATGTACTCTCCCCACAAACATTGTCGCATCACCCTACTTTTACGACGATATTATATAAACTTTTAGGTTAGTCAGTCAAGAGTCGCTTGGTAACTTTCAGAAGTGTAAAATAAGAAGATATCATTCAAAAGAGATGAGTTTATGATGGAAAATATCAACAGTTTTCGAGTTAATGAAAAATTAAAAAATTCTACCATCTTCAAACATTCGCGAAGAGACCAATCAACTAACATCGAATAGTTACTAATCATTTTCAAAATCGAGTGTTTCCTCCCCAGGCCCTAATTACTGCCGGTATACGTCTCGGAAGCCTCTCAAACAAATTTTGGATGTACTCTTGAATCACTGAGTTCCAAATTTCAGGAAGCAGATTTTCTAGTTGTTGGAGTGTTCTACAAGGCATCCTACGTTGCTGAATTTGCCACCCCATGTTGTCCCAAACATGTTCTATGGGATTCAAGTCGGGACTTCTTGCTGGCCATCTTAAAATATCAATTTCGGAATTTTGCAGAAATAATGTAAATACTCTAGCCGCACGAAGCCGAGCATCATCATACATTCAAATGAAGTTTTCGCCAATCAATGGTCCAAAGGGTGCAACATGGGATTCTAGGATATCTGCGATGTATCTGGTCGCTGTCATTCTTCCATTATTCACTAGGACTAACTCAGTTCGACCATGGAAAGAAATGCCTCCCCACACCATTACTGAGCCCCCTGCAAAGTTTTCGGTTTGCCGGATATTGCATTGCTGATACCGTTCCCCAGAAAGTCTTTATACAGGCATGCGTCTATCATTTGATACTGGACAGAACCTGGACTAGTCGGAAAAGAGAACATTCGGCCATTCTGGAATACCCCAATTTGCATGTTCCTTCGCAAACTGGAGGCTTGCAACTCGATGCCCTCTGGTGAGACGCGGGCCGGTAAAATGCACTCTTGGTCTGATATCGTCTTCTCTGAGCCTAACCTAATAGTTTGCAATTAAATATGCACATTTCTGGAAAGTGCAAGTTCATTTTATAGCATTCTAGCCGTACAGAGCCGAACTCTTTGCGCAGTTAAACGAAGACAACGATCATCAACTGGTGTTGTTATCCGATTTCTTCCCTGTCCGTCTCTTCTTCCATATTTCCCTATTTCGTGGTACCGATTAATTGCTCTCGAAATAGTGCTTTGGTTAACATTCAACAAGTTAGCCACGTAACGTTAGCTTCGCCCCTCCTCTAGAAGTGTTACAATTCTTCATGATCACTCAAATAGCGTCCAGGACGTTACAAAGATTCGAAAATCCACAAGAAACACAGAAAACTTGCATTAATTTAGCGTGAAAACTGAAGAGAAATTGAATGAATACTGATAGTCAAATAAACTTATTCTTGTTTCAGACGTGTTTGAGATCATATGTAAACAAATATTACTACATAGATAAGATTTCTTTCCCCTCATATGTCCAAAAACATATGTTGACAAAGAAACTGCGATCGAGCTGCTTAATCGATTGTGGAGTTCAGAATACCAGGTGATGCGACAATTTTTGTGGTGTGTGCATTTTCCGCGATATCTCGGAAACTGTACATCTAATCAGAAAATTTTTGGAACGTAACTTGTAGCAAATCGTTTTATCTACAAATAAGCTTATATCATTTTTTGCTGTTAATGAAAAATTTCAAAAGTTATAAGTAAAAAAGTGAAAAAATTCTTATGAAAATTTTTTGTTGAACAACTCTTTATTTTATTCTTTTCATCGAAACAATATCCCAGACTCATCTTATAGATGGTCTTTTGAAGAACATTTTCACAATTTTTTTCTATAATTTCATTTTTTTTAACGCCGGTACAGTGTTCCAAAGTTGACCGGGTTCGTCAATTTTCACGAGAATCCAGTCAAAACGAAATGAATCACTTCGTTTGATCATTTTTTTTTTACATCAATATCTACAACTCAACTTATTTATTCATAACGGTCTTCCCAGCCACATATAAACAAGAGTCTTTTGGCGAGTTTTTTTTTAACGTGGTATCCCCCGTAGGCGTACTCCACAAAAACCTTGATCGTGATGTAATCCTCCATATAACTATATTTTCGATCGGTTATCGGCTGCCCTACTCCAATCTACTCTCTTTGATGGTCCAGCTGTGGCTCATTACGTAATTGATCGTCAAATGAGAAGGTTTGGGGAATGACGGGTTGGAGTCCTTGTTCGAAGTTCATCTATCAATTCATTTTCTTCGACTAATTTTGAAATTTCCATTGTATTGGTACATATTTCGCCAGAGCAATGGAGGCATACTGTCGAGCGTTTGAGACCAGCCTTTCAGCAGCCACACATGCACCCACAATTTCCTTTGTATCGGCAAAACATTATTTTCATGAAATCTGGGGTTGCTGGAAGCTTGGATTAGCATCCAAATGTTTCTAAGCTTTTTCCAGCCCCAATCATCCGCATTTTTATATTTTCCAAGCCACGACTGTATCTGGTGATATACTCGGAGCCTGTGAAATGAGCTGCATTTTGACTCGTCGGCAAAGAAGATAAACTGAATGAATTTTACGTTAAAGTTTTCAAGAATTTTTTGTATCGCATGCCGTCTAGAGAATCGTCTTTGTTACCGCCATACATAAATTCAAAAAACCGTTCGCCAACAATCGGCGACCCCTACCGGGGATGAGCACAACCCCCTGATTTTGAATGGGGATGAGGGGTGTTGCGATACCTCATTTTGATGATCTTATCGAGTGCTATCTGACCCTCAATTTTCGCTTCACAATTTTCATCGTTAACGAAATGGCAGCTAAAAAAATGGAAGAATGCTTCTGTGATTAGATGACTGAAAATGGGCACCATTCACTTCCATACAGTAAAATAAGTTTTTCTCAAATCGTTCACGTATAGTACTCAACATTTCTGGTTCAATTTGACGGCATTCATTAATGATCCGAATTCGCATCATCCAGTGACTCAGGTTGGGTAGCGTAAATCTTAGATTTCAGGTGAACCCATAGAAAAAAGTCAGTGGCGCCAGATCAGATGATCTGGGTGGCCACTCAATATATCCCCTTCTTCCAATGCAGGCCTGAGGAAAATTTTCATCTAAGAACTGACGCACAGGTTGAACGGAATGAGGTGGTGCGCCATCTTGTTGAAAAATGATCGTTTCATGGTCGTCTTCATTCTCCAATATTTGCACGAGGGCTGGATAAATAGGAATGAATTTGGCAGTGATATTACCGGCTGATGATGTGCATAAATAAAAATTGCCGATGATGTGATTTATCTCGAAATAAAAACCCGCTCAAACAGTTATGCCTGTTTACAGTGCCGTTAAGGTAAAATCAACACTCATCCGAAAAACAGATATTGAACATGTAGTTTAGATTATTGTTAACAATACTGACCTCTTCATATAACATGAGTCGGCGATCAAAATCATCCTCATTCGATTCCTGAACCAATCGTATCTTAAAAGAATGAAACTTATGTTTTCTCATGATTGTTGTGCGTGAAACACCAGACACATTAGACAATTTCCTAGTACTAATTGTCGGATCCATCGCTACGTGACCTAAGATAGCCACTCCTCCGCTTCGTCTCCTTCATACACCCTTCTTTTTATTGCCGACCGAACCAATAGCGTCAAATTTAGCAACCAGTTGCACAACGTAAGCAGCGGATACATATTTTCAGGATGTCGTTCGTTAAATGAAGCCGCTGAGTCATTATTTCTAAAAAAAAAATTTATCATTTCCACCCTTTCTTCTACGGAATACACCATTTCAATCCTACTACAAATTTATAATCGCTTTGGCACAGTTTCAACGTTCCAGAAAATTCACGATAGACTAACGAGAGACTAAGGTGAATCAAACACATGGTCTGTCTACTTTTTCGAACAACAAATTAACACATAAATAAAAACATTGCATACCTCGAGATAAATTCAACATAAGCTAGCTATACACCAGCTTTCTTTACTGCATGGAAGTGAATGGTGCCCATTTTCAGCACTTAATATATTAATGTCAAAAGTAAGTAGTCTTTCGCTTTTTTAACTGCCATTTCGTTGACGATGAAAATTTTGAAGCGAAAATTTAAGGTCAGATAGTACTTAATAAGATCTTCACAATGAGGCATCGCAACGCCCCTCATCCCTATACAAAATCAAGGGGTTGTGCTCACCCCCGTTAAGGAATTTAAGTTACGGGAATGAAAAAATCGGAAAAGTTGTTCCCCCTCGAATCAGAAATCGACGGGTACGAGCGTTACCATCGTAATAATAAGGCCTGAGCGCTGTGACGTATCATGACGTCACACATCTCTAGTAGTCATAACAAGCATGCGAAACGAGAGCCGTTGTAATCGAGAAGCCGGTGCATGTCATTTTGTTTTCTGTATTTCATCCGAAAATAAGGGTTTCTAGTGCTTAATTCATGTAGTAATGCATTTATAAGACATCAGCATACAGTAAGTGCTGTGTGTTTACCGAATAATTCGCGTCAATTATAAAGTTGAACGAATTTCAGGAGAATTGTGAGTGAGGTTAGAAAAGGCGTATTAGTGTACAGTTAAACTTTTCGTTTATAAACCTAAATTTTTTAGATATTTTTATTGTGAGAGTGTTAGTGTCTTTGAGATATTAGCCGTTCAGGTGTTGTGTTCGTGGTTGTTCAGGAAACTACGATTATGCAGATGCACCGAAAGTGGTGGTATTTTCCTTTCCGGAAGATATCCGTTTGAAAGGTAAATGGTTGAAATCTATTCCCCGAGCTCATTTTGAACCGTTGAAGTACAGTAAGGTATGTGAATTACATTTTCAAACAGATGACTTAATGAGGGATACTACAAAATTTGATAAAGAAACTGGTAAGTACTCTACTGTGCCAGTAAAACGTCTTCACTTGAAAGAAGGGGCTGTACCAGTTAAAATCACGAACTATGTTTTGTTGGGGAAATTTCAGACAGACTGATAATTGTCTATCTTTTCCGAACCTATGTTTCAAAGAACATAGGTTCGGAAAAGATAGACAAATATCAGTTGGTAACTATCATATTTCGATAAGGCAGTTATACGAATCTGAAAAAAAAAACTGAGAATTCAATCGCTTTTATCATTAACGTCTCAAAATTTTGGCAATATTTCTATAACTAGCTTTCAGGAAAATTTTGACGATTGTCATGAAGAAAAGAAATTTTGTGATAATTCCTTTCAGCCAGATATTCATCTTGACGAAAACGATTTCGAAAAAGTTCATTTTGAGATGTCAGTTGTTACTTTTTGGTAGAATATTGCAGATATAAGTTAATACGAAAAATTAAATGTCACTTTTGTAAATCAAAATTAGTGTTCGACGAGGAATGGTTGTCGAAGAAAGTTATAATTCGATACAAAATTTGAGTCGTTGAATCTATCTTTTCCACACGATATTGTAGTCCGTTTGGTTTTAGTTAACTACGGTTTATTCAAGAAATTAATTGAAAATTTCGAGGATAAATTCTTGAAACTCAATTTCAAGAATTTTTGTGAGTTTTGTTTCCAATTACACTGGTCTACTATGGTTTTGTTGCCCTAGATATGAAAATGATTTTGGGTCTATTTATGCACACAATTCGTGAAACTATCAATGATTTTGTAGGATTTGCTCTGATTTCTTTTAAATCTTTATTTTCATTTTACATAACAAAAATCGTAAAACAAGAAACAAAATAACAGATATATTTATAATGTCAGTTATGTTTTGAGAAATTCGGATACATCGAAGTAAATAAAGAGGAAAATGTCGAAAATATATTTCATATTTCCATAAAACGCCTTTTATGAGCTTTTCTTCTATAATTTTTCAGGTGACAATCTCTTTTCAAAGATCAGCAGTAACCTGCCATCATGTGACAATCCCATCGACCTTGATACCTTTCTTCCATCACTTTTAGATCTTGATGAAACCGCTTTCCCTGTTCCTCACTATAATTTCCTAAATTATCCGGAAATTTATCTAGATAATTGCGGAGATAGTGTAACTCAATACTCATATTTGCTCCTAAAGTCTGAAAGTTTGTCAGCATATTTTGCACAATTTCTTCATAATTTGCTGCTTTATGGTTACCTAGGAAATTTTCGACAACCAACACAAAACTTTTCCAAGCTTTACTTTCCGGAACAGTCATAACTTTGATAAAATCTGAGTCTTTCATCAATTGCCGTATTTGAGGACCATCAAATATTCCACCTTTCAATTTTTCCATACTAAGCTTCGGAAATTTTCTGCAAATGTAATTAAAACAATTTCCGTCTTTGTTCAACGCTTTTACAAATTGCTTAATCATACCTTACTTAATATGTAATGGTGGAAGTATGATTTTGTCTCTGCTCACCAGCGGCTCCTTATTACGTTGGCTTTACCGACAATTAAAGAATTTCTTACAGGCCAAACATCTTGTTCCCAATGAAGTTGCTTTGCTCTACTATCCCACATACAAATAAAGCAAGGGTATTTTGTATATCCACTTTGTTGGCCAAGTAAAAATTAACCATTTTAAATCCACACAGATCGGCCATTGGTGCTCAGAGTATTTAATTTTCTCTAAAACTAATTTTACATTTTCATATTCTTCTTTGAGTTTCGTTGAATGGGCAATTGGAATTGATGCAAATTTATTTCCATTGTGCAATAAGACGCATTTTAAACTTCTTTTGCAACTATCAATAAAAGGCGCCATTCAGTAGATTTGTACTCTTTCAAACCCATGTCTATAAGCAGCTTCGCGATATCATTACAATACACTAATCCTTCATTTTCACTAAAAATTGTAATAACTCTTTTCTCGCGTTCTGTTTGTTGCAATTGTTACTGTTGGTGCCAATAAATTTTTTTCTTTCAATCTTGAGGCTAACAGTTCTGATCCTTGTTTTGATAAATTGAGATCACGTATTAAATCACAGTTCATTTTGAGAAAATAACTTTGGCGTAGATGTTTCACCTTCCCATTCACTTCCACTAGTAGATGGTCCCGATTCCTGTGAATTTGGTAACATCATTGTTTCTGAGGGCATGCGAATTACTTTTGAAATGTATATGGGCCGAGGGAGATTTTCACTGTGTAGAACCGGACATTTCGTAGACTGTAAGTCTGGGTATCTCCACGTTTGATTTCGATTAAAACCTTTAACATCTACTACGCAAAAGTAACAATCATCTTAATGATTCGTAGGCTCCATCCAGATCATAGGAATACCAAAGTCTAATCCAGAACGTTCACCTTTCTTCCACAACCGTAAAGGCTCAACACAGGACTTACAAACTTTATTAGGAACCCATGGTTTACCTAATTTGTCCATTTTGAAACCAAAATATTCAACATAAATCTCCTTGACAAAGTCTGTGATATTTCTTTTTGTTTTTGGTATATAAACACCGCAAATATAACAAAATAAATCACTACAATATTTACACTTTCTTCGTGACGAACTCATATTTTAGACTAGAAGACAAATATATAAGAATGGACATTCAGTAATTGAAACAAAATATTAATCCATGACACTTTCCATCCAGATTTACGTGTATATGTACTTCAATATTGTCAAATAACTGAGATCTCAGCTGTTCTGTGGAGCAAGGGGTCTGAGAGTGGGGATCAGGTGATGTTTGTATGCGCGAAAAAGTTGCGCAGAAGCCTAATCATGACTGGAAAATTAAATTTTATTTCTAACAAGCTTATAATTGTTCAAAATATAAGAAATGCAAAAATCATGAAAATACGAGCACATTGAGAACTTTCATGAATATATTCGTAATCTGGGCACTTGAAAACATAAAAATTTGCGATGATATCCAGGGCAACAATAAAAGAAATTTTTTTTGTAGAGCTGTGTTATTGGATGACAAATGAAATTGAAGAGTATAGGTTACCTGCTTGTGAAACCCACAGCCCGGAATATATTTTGAAGCTATTTATAATAGGTACAACAAATACTTTTTTGAAGAATTATTGCGGGAAAACAAATGATGGATTGGAAAAACAAAAAAAGGAAATTGGATACAGTATCGAATAAATGAGTATCTGAGCCTCCTGAATATGTTCTTTTCTATATTTTCCCAGGCAATCTAGGTCTTATGTGCTAATGCTTTCTCAAAATAAGAATCACTAAAAACTAAAAACTAACAAAAAAATTATAAAAATCCAGAAAACCAAAAAAAATTAATGTTTTCAATGTTTATAATAGTTGAAGTGCCTACGAACGCCCGGCTGGGTAGAGTATCGAGCTAGCGCGTTATGACTACTAGCGAGACGGTGCGGTCCGAGCGCTCAGGCCTTATTATTACGGTGGTAACGGTACGAGGGATTCTCAATATTTTTATATTGAAACCGGACAATCGAGGTGTTAAGTTTTCGTTGGACCATCCTGTATGTTGAAATCGTCTGGACATTGCCAAGAATTTTATTACCATATTCAGTCAAACAAAAGTGAATGTCCTCTCCTAATTATTGTCTGCCTACGTCGATAATCGTACTATACAGTTGTTCACTGATTCTCTGAATTATGTCCACGTGGAGCATTATGAAATGCTTCATTTCAAAGTTTGTAAGCGCCAGCTTGTTGAATTGTAGTGTACAACTTGATATTTCTGTTGTTCTCTAAGCCAACGTTGATCAGTTCTGATCTATATCACAAATACAATTTGTATTATATTTATTTACTGTTGAATAACCTTAAATATTCATATCTGTCAGTTGAACTACATCTGATTGATTAGAAACGGATCTCATTAGTTCAACTCACTAGCATATCTCTAGGCTGATGCTACATAAATCCTGGTAAGAAATATCGATAATAAATGAATTTCATCACATCGATAGACGGCCCTGCAGCTATAATTACATTATAATATGATTTGTGTGATTATTATTTCGCTCTTTCATACGAGAATACCAGATAACCAATAATTTTTCATGAATTATGTATAATTATCGAAATTTTTGCATAACAGGAACACATTAAACCAAATTATCCGTTAAATATTACGTATAATGGCATGTAAATTACGGTACTGTTATAAAAAGCGACAACTGATTGACAAAGGCAATAATTTCAACAATTTGAATACAAAATTATGGCAATTAATTCAATCTCCAAAGGGTGAGGTTATTTTCGCTTGTACCAATCTTCCTATTAGCCATTTCTAATTAGCATTGAATGTCTGAAATAGTTGGTTTGTGTAATTAGTTGAAATATTTTTGGTTAATAACGGTTTACACTTTGTGGAAATCCAATTGGAAGTCTATGTGGAGCGTGTGTTTTATTTCCATTATAATTATTTAAAATTACTAATATTTATTTTGTAAATTACAAATCTAGCATTTCATGTAATGGAAATGTTTCTAAAACAGTGGCGACTCTTTCAAATGTAATTAAGCGGAGCCAGGGACGATCGTCAATGACAGAATTCGTATAATTAGAGAGTGGAGATAAATTTGGTTTAGGTTGAATGAAGTTTTTGTTTTTCTGGTTACTTGTACTAACATCACATAAAAATATCTATTTCGTCAACTGTTGAAGAGAATAGTATAGTATATTTGCGCATGAAAAATATTTACATGTTAAGTTAATTTGGCATTGAATAATAAATGAGTTAAACAAACTGTATACTGCATTTTTGAGTAGTTTGCTATCAATTTTCAACGCAAACTTGTCCTGACTTAAGCCTTTTATGCCGAATGGAATTTTATTGTAATGTTTTGGTTCCCAGTAATTAACACTTTATTGTATTCTTTTCGTTCTGTGAAGTGTGATTTGAAAGTATTTTCGATTTCTTGTGTTGATCTTATGAGATCTACCGTTCATTCGGAGGTTGTTTTAATGGTAATTTCATATTCTGCCTGAATGGTGAGTACTTTTGTTTCTTTAAATTTTTCTCTGCAACTGGCTTTCTTCCTTAATATACAGAGCATACTCATAATTCATATTTGTAGGCGATGTTCCTAAAAGGATTGCTTATGTCAGAACGCTGTGGCAATAGGCGAAGAACGCTGTTCTAACTGTGTCATACGTACTAACTCTTTTCAGTTCTTATATATGTATATTGCTGCTGACATCTTCGAAATTAGTTCTTGAGTGTGAACTTGCGAATTTATTTTACTGTTAATGATTGAACACAACACCGTTTTCCTGGTTGTGACAGTCAGACGAGATAACTGAAGTTCTCTAATAGCAGACATAATTTCTGTTTTATTTTTAAAATCTCCAAATAAAGTCTTACCCGCTTCAATAAAGGCTTTCTTCACAACCCATCCATCTTCGAATGGTTTCTTGTGTTTCGCCAATATATATTTTAGATGACGCGACCGTAGCAGCTTTTGATTGTTCGGCTGGTCTTGTGAACATAGTTTGTTCTTTTTTCAAACAAGATATCAAATTCACTGTGGTGGAAATCTTTCTCATAGTTTTTATGAACCGTTTTATGATGCCTCTCTAAGTTACCACGCTTAGGTATTGCAACTGACGCACGAAAAATAAGACAAATGCACTTATCCTTCACCATACAAAAAAAAATTCTTCATCCCAATCATTATTAAAATGATACGTTTTAAATTTCTTCGCTGCACTCATTTTGTTAAAATTCAAAATAACTGTAATTCCTGCAGGCGCAATATTTATATCGGCGAAAGTCTCGAATGTTCCCGTCAAACGCGCCGCCCGAAATTCCTAGAAAAGCGGCAAGAATAAAAAACGCGGCTTTTCTTGACAAGTACCGCGCGTTCCTTTGATAAAGCCGCCTTTTGCCGCTAGCAGACAGTTGTTTCATTACATAATAAAATTTCGTAGTTTAGTTACCGATCGACTGGTCGATCGGTAATAAGAACAGAATAAGAAGAATAAGAATAGTTGAATGCAATTTTTGTGACCTTACCTGAAGAGATACAAGAGATTGTGTTATAATACAGGTTCTCGTTGAATGAAAAAAAAATGAAGGGTGTTCCATGAAAAACACGCAATCTATGCCAATATCTTGAAAATTGTAACATTTGGGAACGAACTTATTACCCCACAGGATTCTACGCAAATATATATATTCCAGACCGGTTCAACTTCTTCAATATATTTCTCCATGACCGAAATATAAGCATAACTAGAAATCATTTTCAAAATCACTCTACCAGAGAAAGTATGACAGATAGAGCCAATCTGTTAGTGGCATCTTCGATCAGATGCTTTTACGTGTTGTGGTTTAAATTCACTTTGAACAAGGTACATGCCTAACTGTGTTTAGTATAATAGACTCAATTTATTGAAATTCTAAGATTCAATATTTATTTCCCAAATTTTTGGCATCATTTGGAACAATGACGTTAAATTTGAAGATAAAACAAGATCAAAAAGTTCTTAAAAGACGTATTACATGTAATGATAGTAAATAATCTATATAGTGGTCCAAAGGCCGCCATATTTCCTCTCCTTGCGTCCATCGACGTCAGCATATTCAAACATCACGAATCGAACCTTAGCCTTAATGATAGGAATTAGCAAGCCGGTCGATCCGCTGCTAATACGTAGTTAAATTACAAATTCTGCCTGTAGGGAGATAATTTACCAAATTACCCTCCATAACACTTCAAAATAAACAAGAAAATAAGTAACAATCGCTTCACTTCATGATCGTGTACTGTTTATTTAAATAAGTGCGCCTTTGCCGTACCTCGCTATTTTTTTCACCGTTTCCAACGTACCATACAGTTATCCTCCGCTCTTATAGAGTAGCCTATCTTATTAGCGCCTTATTCAATCTTTGTTTTGTGGGAAATATCCGAGTTTAATGATATATCTTGGTAATAATCGACGAGAGTCTGCGTTTAATCTGCTTTTATGGCTTTAGTTGAATCAATTTTTTCGTGGCGTAATCGCCACTAATGATGACCAGAAAGTGGGTTCTGGATTCAGTTAATCATCCGAAACGCGAAATAATAAAGTTAATAACATGGAGGTGTTAGTATGTGGATGTGAAAATATTTTTGCATCACGAAAATTAAGAATCTAATGATTAAATGAAAACGTAGTTGACGTTTGGTTTCATCGGATTGCTCTGGTCTAGAGTCCTTGCAAAATTTCTCCAGCTTAACAAAGGCCATCATACGACATACTTCAAACCAAACATTAAAGTTTAGAAAAAATTAGCACAACAAACTAAAAAGTTGTTTATTCTACTTGAGGCTGTTCTACACCTCATATGTTAAAGTTGGTTCGTCCGCGGCTTGTATACAGAATCGACTGAACAAAGCACGTATATTCGGAACTTACGTACGTATACAACCCAGTGAACAACAACAAAATGTTGGGTCTGAAGATGTACCTCAAATTACAGACGAGGAAATCATTTTCGCATCAAAAACGCTTAAAAATAATAAAGCTGCGGGAATGGATAACATATTCCCGGAAATGCTCGAGGAAGGTGGGCTACGGCTTATAACTCAAATCAAAGAGCTCTTTGATAGGTGTTTAGATACCCAAATGCTGGTTAGAAGCCGAGGTTATCCTCATTCACAAGAAGGACGATATAAAGAGTCTGGATAACTACAGACCTATAAGTCTGCTGTCGCAGATGTATAAGTTGTTCACCACAGTTATATCTAACCGATTAATTAACAAGATCAATTTTCAACAACCCCATGAGTAAGCGGATTTCGATCAGGATATAATACAAATGACCACCTTCTTACCATCAGGAGTCTTGTGGAAAAATGCAACGAATACAACATAGATCTCTACTTAGCTTTCATAGACAACCTGAAAGCATTTGACACTATTGAGACGTGGGTAGTTCTAAACTCACTAAACACATGTAGAATCGATAGTAGATACACGAGACTTATAGAAAATACACACATCATAAAAATTGTCGCATCACCTGGTATTCTGAATTCCACAATCGATTAAGCAGCTCGATCGCAGTTTCTTTGTCAACATATGTTTTCGGACATATGAGGGGAGAAATCTATGTAGTAACATTTGTTTCCATATGATCTCAAAAACGTCTGAAACATGAATGAGTTTATTTGACTATCAGAATTCATTCAATTTCTCTTCAGTTTTCACGCTAAATTAATGCAAGTTTTCTGTGTTTCTTTTCGATTTTTGAATCTTTGAATTCATTGTAATGGCTGCTATTTGAGTGATCATGAAGTGTTAATAAGAATTGTAACACTTCTAGAGGAGGGGCGAAGCCAACGTTACGTGGCTAACTTGTTGAATGTTAACCAAAGCACTATTTCGAGAGCAATTAATCGGTACCACGAAACAGGGGAATATGTAAGAAGTGCCGGACAGGGAAGAAATCGGATAACAACACCAGCTGATGATCGTTGGCTTCGTTTAAATGCATTAGGACTTCGGCACGGTACGGCTAGAATGCTACAAAATGAACTTGCACTTTCCAGAAATGTGCATATTTCATTGCAAACTATTAGGAATAGGCTCAGAGAAAACGATATCAGACCAAGGGTGGCTTCTACCGGCCCGCGTCTCACCAGAGAGTAATTGGGGTATTTCAGAATGGTCGAATGTTCTCTTTTCCGACGAGTCCAGGTTCCATAGACGCATGCCAGTATACAGACGACCTGGGGAACGGTATCAGCAATGCAATATTCGTCAAACCGAAAACTTCGGAGGAGGCTCAGTAATGGTGTGGGGAGGCATTTTTTTCCATAGTCGAACTGAGTTAGTCCTAGTGAATAATGGAAGAATGACAGCGGCCAGATACATCGCAGATATCCTTGAACCCCATGTTGTACCCTTTGGCCCATTGATTGGCGAAAACTTCATTTGTATGCATGATAATGCTCGGCCTCATGCAGCTAGAGTAGTTACAGAATTTTTGCAAAATACCAAAATTGATATTTTGAGATGGCCAGCCAGAAGTCCCAACTTGAATCCCATAGAACATGATTGGGACAACATGGGGTGGCAAATTCAGCAACGTAGGATGCCTTGTAGAACACTCCAACAACTGGAAAATCTCCTTCCTGAAATTTGGAACTCAGTGACTCAAGAGTACATCCAAAATTTGTTTGTTGGGCTTCCGAGACGTATATTGGCAGTAATTAGGGCCCGGGGAGGAAACACTGGATTTTGAAAATGATTAGTAACCATTCGATGCTAGTTGATTGGTCTCTTCGCGAATGTTTGAAGATGGTAGAATTTTTTAATTTTTTATTAACTCGAAAATTGTAGATATTTTCCATCATAAACTCATCTCTTTTGAATGATATCTTCTTATTTTACACTTCTGAAAGTTACCAAGCGACTCTTGAATGGCCAACCTAAAAGTTTATATAGTATTGTCGTAAAAGTAGGGTGATGCGACAATTTTTGTGTTATATGACTTAAAAATAAATTATGTAGAAACATTAATGAAAGTTTTGAAAAGTGAGATTTTGTTACATTTTCCCTCGTCGTGAGAGACAAACATTGTCAAGCAATATTCGATAGTTGTTTGATCAAAAAAAATTAACTATCGCATATCTTGACGACATCCTTTCGCTTCCAGCGATATCTGCGATCTCATCACTACAAGCGCAAGCAGAAGAGCAATATAATATCATGACACCCCAGTCCGAATCAGTTTCGTAGATCAACATGTTGCTAGTTATCATCTCAACAGAATGTATTAATGAGCCGTGTCTAGATGGCGCTGGCATATCGATAGAAAACTGTATTATAATTACACAGATTAAGTAGAGCCGAGAAAACTACCTAACTAATGTAGTTTAATATGGGGGTATGCTGAGACTGTGAAAGATCCAATCCACAACACCCAATGTAATCACATTCAGCTCGAAAGATAATAAATCCGAGACTGGTTTCTGATATTTTGAAAATATAATTACACGTTTTCATCTTGTAATGGAATACCTGGGATGATGTTATGCTTCAAGGCGATTCTTTTTAGTAGCAATTTATGTTTATCTGATTTAACCAGCATCTCGATGTTAAGAAATTTCTTAATGCTTATCTTAACATCCAAACGAAACAAGGGATTTGTATACGAGGTATTGTATTAATTTCACCCACATATCCAACGCCTTTAACATCCTGGAAATTTTCTTATCTATACAAGGTGTTGATCTTCTAAAAAAGTTGACGAATAACACTTTTTTATCAAATTATGAACCCAAACTGTAAGTCTCGAGTTTGCTGAAGGCGTTTTCGGTTTGTGAAAGGTGTGCGATTGCTTATGACAGGGGTGCTCAAACGGTCGACCTCGAGTGCTTTTTGAGTAGATCTCGACAAGAAAAAAATTCAATAAGTAGATAACTGAACTACAAAAATTTATTACGTAATAAAATAACACTCTGCTAGCAGCAAAAGGCGCCTTTATCAAAGGAACGCGCGGTACTTGTCAAAGAAAAGCAGCTTTTTTTATTCTTGCCGCTTTTCTAGAAATTTCGGGCGGCACGTTGAACGGGAACATTTGAGACTTTCGTTCACGCCGATATGAATGTTGCGTCTGCAGGAATTGCAGTCATTCTGAATTTTAACTTGAAGGCAATACTAAGTCGATACAAAGTTTATTATTGAATAGTACAAAATGAGTGCAGCGAAGAAATCTAAAACGTATCATTTTGATAACGATTGGTAGGAAGAATTCTTCTTTTGTATGGTGAAGGATAAGAGCATTTGTCTTATTTGACGTGAGTCAACTTAATGGATTAACGAGATCGTCATCTAACAATGTAGATATGCAATGGAATCGACTTAAAAAGACGATCAATAAGGTATGACTGCAGAACCTGAACGCAACTATGAATATTAAGAAGAAGAGATGGATGACGAAGGAAATCATTGAACTGATGGAAAAGAGACGTTTGGTAAAAAATGAGCCAACAACCTATAGACAACTGCAAAACTCAATAAAAGGAAAGATGAAACTGGCGAAAGAGAAATGGATCAAATAATTATGTGAGGAGATGGAGAACCTAGACTCTAAACACGACATTTTTAACATGCACAAGAAATTTAGAGAAGTAGCTGGATCATTTAAGAAACAATCGCCACCGATGCTAACAGATGAAACAAAGAACATAATTTTGAATGAAGCGGAGAAACATCGAATTTGGGAAAACTACATCACATATTTATTCGAAGTAGACAGACCTGAAATAGATATGGCAACAATGTCAGAAAGACCGGAAATAATTTAATCAGAAGTAATGCATACTAGAGTTGGGTAAAAATAGAAAAGCAATTGGACCAGACAACATCCCAATGGAGGTCCTAAAATTGATAAATGAAGAGAACATAGACCTCATTGTTAAACTTTTCAATACCATCTACGACACAGGCATACTTCCCAATGATTAGCTAAAGTCAACCTTTGTATCCATCCCTAAAAAACAATATCCGAAACAATGCAAAAACAACAGGCTGATAAGTATTACGAGTCACTTGCTGAAAACATTCCTGCCAATAATCCACTTCCGCATCAGGAACAAATGTGAACAAGACTTAGACGACAGCCAATTTGGCTATAAATAAACTATTGCAGAAATGTCGCTACCAGAGAAAAGACGTATTCGTATGCTTTGTCGACTATGAAAAAACATTCGACAGAGTACGACACTAAGACCTCATTGAAATGCTACAAAAAACTGGAGCTGACACCAAGGACATCAAAAAAATGAAAAATTTATATTGGAACCAATAAGCCAATATTGGAATAGGAGATGCATTTTCGAGGATATGAACATTAACAGAGGAGTTCGCCAGAGATGTGTACTCTCACCCTTATTCTTCAATCTATATGCAGACCAGATTTTCAAGGAAGCCATAGAAGAAACTGAAATAGGAGTGAAAGTAAACGGAACACCAATCAACACCATAAAATATTTATTTATTTATTATACTTTAATACATTACAATGTACAAAGTTGAACAGGAAACCTCCAATACATCCTAATGTCGAATAAAAAAAATTTCAAATATTGAACAAAACATAACTTTACATAAAACAGCATCAGAAATTTTCAATGACCATCCATAAGACGCGAAATGAAAACAAGCAATCAACAACGAGAACACGAATGTCACCGCTACAAAAGGAGTTCCAATCGTCTTTTCAATAAACGCAGCGAAACGGCAAAGAGATCTACCTGAGTGTGTATTTTGTTCTCAATAGCAACCGAGTGTTCTGTGAAGAAGTTCCTTGAGTAATTCGTTCGGCAAATTCTTTCCCTAAACAATGGTGTAAACCTAGTTATTCTTATTGGAACATTGAAGTTGAATAATGTCAATAGTTCAGGACAATCTAACAGACCATTAAGAATTTTATATAAGAGATACACATCAGAAATGCTTCTTCTACATCTGAGTGATTTCAAGTTATATCTTTCACTCATCACAAGTATTGAGTGTTCGCAGATGGTTAGTCCAGATCGAAACGCCAAGTATCGAAGACATCTTCGCTGCACCCTTTCCAGGCAATCTATGGAAACTGAGGTATGTGGGGACCAAACCATGCAACCATATTCCACCACCGATCGTACCAAGGAACAGTATAGCAGCTTCAGAACATCAGAAAAGAAATCGTCAGAATTACGCAGCACAAAACCGAGCATTTGGAATGCCTTCTTCGTACCATTTGATATGTGTTCATTAAAATTCAGAGCTTCATCGGGTGTGATCCCCACATCCCTGACTGAGCTGACGCGGGCCAAAATCTGCCCTCCAACATCATATCGATATTCAATTCTCTCTTTGCATCGTGTATATGTGATAACAGAGCACTTGCTAAGGTTGAGATAGTTATGGTTCTGTTCCGTCCACTCATAAAGACTGTCTAACTGCTTCTGCAGATACTTAGCATCAGAAATACTTTTAACAATCGAATAAACCTTCATATCATCGACAAAGAGAAGGAAATCAGTTGACAAAATTCGTCCAACGTCGTTAAATAGAAAAGGCCCAATGTGAGATCCCTTGGGAACACCGGAACTCTAACAAATCTCTTTGAATAAACTATCTGCTTTCGGCAGTATGAAAAACTATGAATCCATTCCAGTAATGATCCTATTATCCCGAGTGCAAAGAGTTTACCAATAAGCACATTGTGGTTAACTTTATCAAACGCCTTGGAAAAATCGGTATATATGGCGTTAACCTGGTATCCCCCATAGAAGCATTTCACGATATCACTGGCGAAGAGATGTAAATTAGAGATTGTCGAGCGTTGCTTACGGAACTCATGTTGTTCTTTTATGATAACTGATATGCACACCCAATTTAAATAATTGCTTATCATGCACTCCAATAATTTGGGCAACGCAGATTGAATGCATATTCCTTTATAGTTAGAAACAACTGATTTATCGCCTGATTTGAATATGGGAACCAAACAACTCAACTTCCAAAATATGAGAAAACCCCTCTTCTCAACGATACGATTTTACTAGCTGAAAATATAGAGGACCTCCAAGAACTACTACAAAATATCAACAGCTTCAGCCAGAAAATGGGTATAAATATAAATGTTAACAAGACCAAATTTATGGTATTCGGCAGACAAAGTCATAGTGAAGCAGAATTACAACTGAACGGCAAACGGATTGAGCGCGTGAGATAATTTAAATATCTGGGAGAAGAGGAAAATTCAGACAGAAAAAAAGTGCAGTTGAGGTAGCTCGTACCAACTTTAATAAAATGAGAACTTTGTTCTGCAACGACAATTTGAATCTTAAAATAAGACAACGAATGCTTAGATGCTATGTATGGTCGGTACTGTTATCTGGATTAGATGCTCAACACATTGAATAATTCGGTGGCTTTTGAAATGTCGGCTTACAGAAGAATGCTCAGAACAACGTGGATAGCTAGAAAAACTAACACAGAAGTCCTTAGAAGAGCAGGATGTGACCGTGAGCTGTTAACAAACATCAAATGTAGGAAGTCTATCTTGGACACATATTAGGTGGATTTAAGTAAGTTGCAGAAGCGATTGTTACATCAGGGAGACCAGACACAGCACATGAAAGAAGAAGATAGAATAGTAAAATAATCATTAGGGTTGGATGAGATTTTCCCTTACCTTTCACCTGTGGAACTCTGGGATGAGATATGTACACTCGGAGGCAAAATTAGCGGAACACTCGAAAATTTAACCAAATTCGAAGTCCGATATTTTTCCTAATTCCCAACCGATTTAGATGATTTTTTCGGCAAGTTATAGACCAACTCTTCTACTTTGTAGAAATTATAAGAGAAAACAAAAAAATTCCGAAAAAAATTTCATACGGGGGCAAAATTGAAAGTGTTTTTTTGTCAAAAATTCGTAACACCCTGTGGAATTTCGTGGTCCGAGTTGAAACGTACAATATCATGGTCTGTCAAGGCACATCTTCCTATAGTAAACCCCTTCTTGTTTCATGCATTTATCTCTATTTTTACAAGAGATATCCAATTTGAAGCGAAAAGTCACAAATTTCAAGAATTTATTTTTAATCTTGCGTAGGTGCATAACATCGGAGGTTAGCCAAAAAATAAAATCAAAATTAGAGAAGCGGAAATCTAAAGAAATGAAAATTTTTGAAATTCACTGGCCAATTTCACGCTCCGGGAGAACTCGATGTACACTGGAAAAATCGTTGATTTTGCACATTTATTTTTGAATTTTTTTGTGTGACACTCTGTAATAATCATCGTTCCTGTCCAAAATTGAGAGCAAGTGTGTATCCTGGCGATACACTCGTGAAATGAAATGAATATGTTGAGAAAAATGTTCATGATGACCCACAAAAAAAAAGCATTTGATTTTAGTAGCGAGTATGACCCCCCCGAGCTCTTATTACAGCGCGCATACGATTTCGCATACTCCCAATGATGTTGTCTATCATCTGTTGAGGTATGTTGTCCCACTCTTCCACCAAAGCCAATGTCAGCTCTTCAACGTTGCCTGGATTCCGTTGTCGAACCCTTCTTCCAAGAATGTCCCAAACGTGTTCGATCGGGTTTAAATCCGGTGACCGCGACGGCCAGTCCATTCGTGTGATCCCAACTTCTTTGAGATATTCTATCACTATGCGCGCAGTATGAGGCCGCGCGTTATTGTGCATAAAAAGGAAATTTTCCCCTATGTAAGGAGCAAATGGCAGAACATGGGGCTCCAAGATTTCTATTATATACCGATGGGCATTAAGTGATCCATTGCCAATAATCTCCAATTCTGTTCGTACTCCCAAGCATATGCCACCCCATGTCATAACTGACCCTCCACCGTATTGCTCAGTTCCTGCGAAGTTCGCTTGATTGTACCGTTCCCCTCGATGCCTCCATATTCTATCTCTATCATCCACGAAATTTACACAATATCGGCTCTCATCACCAAATAAAACTCGTCTCCACTGATTGATTGTCCATGCTACATGCTCCCTAGCAAACGCCAATCTTGCTATCCGATGGGCTCTATCGAGTCTTGGTGCTCTTGCTTGCGCGTATGATCTCAGACCAACTTCATTTAATCGTCTTCTGACTGTCCTCACACTGACGTTAATGTTATCCACTGCTTCTAAAAGGTTACGTGCCTGAACAGCAGTAAGACGTGGATTTCTTATGGTTTGATTGAAGATGAAACGGTCATGTATAGCGCGGGTTGCCCGATTTCTTCCTTGTCCTCGCCTCCTCACGTATAATCCTGTTTCCCTGTAACGTCGGTAGATTCGATGGATAACCGACGTCGAGACACCCAACATGGTACCGACTGAGCGGTAGGTGCGCCCTTCCTCGATCAATGTAACTGCCCTTGCTACTGAGGTTGGTGGTAAATCTCTCATTCTGAATGAAAAATACCGTTTCGAATCGTAAACAGTAAAAGAATCACAAAACACCGCAACCGATCGAATTTGTATCAAATCAAAGAATGGAAAACTCTCATTCTTTAAACAAGTGCAAATGTGGTCATATACAAAAAAACGAGTGTTGTATTTCATATTTGATAAAAAAAGGTGTGCACATGTGTAAATGAAAAGTTTTATCTATGGCCCCAGAATTTGGTTGTGTATTTTAATACCTATCGACTGTTATCTCCTATGAATTCCTAATTTTCACCAAATTAACCAAATTGTCATCAATAACTTAAGCAATTCGAACACAAAAATCGCAAACGACAATTTCGACACGCCTGAGTGATAATAAGAAAATTCCAAATTGATAGACGAATTTTAATGACAATTTCTTGATTCAATGGAATTTCTCCAAAATAGTGATTTTCCACTTGAAATTAAATATATTTTGCAAAAATAGAGATAAACGCGTGAAACAAGAAAGGTGTTTCTGTAGAAAGATGTGTCTTGACAAACCATGATATTGTTCGTTTCAACTCGGATCACGAAATTCCACAGGGTGTTACGAATTTTTGACAAAAAAAACACTTTTAGTTTTGCCCCCGTATAAAATTTTTTTCAAATTTTTTTTGTTTTCTTTAATAATCTCTACAAAGCAGAAGAGTTGATCTATAACTTGCCGAACAAATCATCTAAATCGGTTGAGAATTAGGAAAAATATCGAACTTCGAATTTGGTTAAATTTTCGAGTGTTCCGCTAATTTTGCCTCCGAGTGTATTTTCCAAGAGGCATTGGAAAGGAAGAAGAAGAAGAAAAGAAATACATAGATATATAAACGAAAAACCATTAAAGCCGGCGCAAACTTCTGAAGAAGACTGGCAAAAGATTAAAACAACACTAAAAAATGTTACAGAGAAGCACCTTAAGCAGGAGACCAGAAAAAAGAATCAATCTTGGATGACAGAAGAAATCTTGGACATGATGGAGGAGAAAAGAAAATTCAGAAATGAAAACGAAACAAGATATAAACAAATACATAAAAATATCAAAATAAAAATCAAAGAGAAAGAAATTGAGAAACTAGAACAAAAACATGATACTTTCAACTTACACAAAAAAATAAAAGAAGGTGCTGGAATGTGGAAGCAATTCTCTTCATCTTTCGTCGAAGATAAACATGGGAAACCCCTACTGAATATAAAAGATCAAATAAACAGGTGGAAAGAATACATAGAAGACATGTTTCAAGACCAGGAGAGACAAAGCATAGAGGTACAGAAAGTAGCGTCTGGACCCTACATCACAAAGGAGGAAATTATTAAAGCAACAAAACAACTAAAAAACAAAAAAGCTGTTGGAGAAGATAATATCCCAATTGAAATTATAAGGATAATTTCAGACGAACACATCGATGTTATGGAGAACTTATTTAATAAAATATACGAAACTGGAATAATACCAAAAGACTGGCTGACATCGGTGTTTATACCACTACCAAAGAAGAAGAACTCCAGGAAATGTGTAGAATATAGGATCATTAGTCTAATGAATCATATACTGAAATTGTTCCTCCGAATAATACACAATAGAATTTATAACAAATTGGACGAACACACGGGACGAACACAATTTGGCTTCGAGAATGGCTTTGGAACAAGAGAGGCACTTTTTTCAATACGTGTGCTTGTTGAAAGATGTAGGCTCTGATGTATGTCTGTGTTTCATAGGCTTTCGACCTGGTGAAACACGATAAACTAATAGAAATTCTCAAGTCTTGTAACATAGACGACAAAGACTTGAGAATCATATCAAACCTTTACCAAGACCAAAAGGCTAAAATTAGAATCAATGGAGAGACATCTGAAGACATTAACATCGAGAAAGGAGTAAGGCAAGGATGTGTTCTTTCCCCGTTGTTGTTTATTGTTGTTTAACGTTTTTTCGGAAGATTTATTTGGGAAGGCACTACAGGATACCTCGGATGGCATAATAATAAATGGACAATGCATTAACAACTTGCGATACGCAGATGACACGGTTATTCTAGCAGATAGCGCTGAAGCAGTACAACGCCTAATGAACCGAGTGATGATAACATGTAAAGAATTTGGAATGAAACTAAATACAAAGAAAACAAAAACGATGGCTATCAGCAAACACCAAAACAGAAAGGTCGGAATTAGGGTCAACGGAACAGAATTAGAACAAGTAACAAAAATAACATACCTAGGAAGTAGCCTTGATGAAACTTGGGATCACTCACTAGAGATAGAAACACGCCTGGAAAAAGCACGAGCTATATTTTATAAAATGCAAAAAATACTATGCAACTGCCAACTAAATATCTCATTAAGAGTTCGAATACTGAAATGCTACGTTTTCTCCACCGTGCTATATGGCGTTGAAGCATGGACAATGACGGAAACAACACAAAAAAGAATAGAATCCTTCGAACTTTGGTGCTACCGTAGAATGCTCAGAATATCTTACATGAGTCATACGACAAACGTAGAAGTTATGCAGAGGATGAGAAAGGATCGAGAACTTGTGCAGATAATAAAAGAAAGAAAGACGCAATATTTCGGTCACATTATGAGAAACCAAAAGTACGAACTGCTTCAACTTATCATCGAAGGAAAAATCAATGGCAAAAGGGGACCGGGAAGAAGACGCAACTCCTGGCTTAAGAACTTACGTCAATGGACTAATATGAGCTCTATAGAATTGTTCAGAGCTGCAACAAATAAAATAAGATGGGCAAATGTAATCGCCAACGTCCCAGAGTACTCAGTTGGGCAGTACTCATCTCGACCCCAAAATGACCATCTCAGCCCCTAATCGGTAGTTTTACTGTTCATTGTCAGTTTATATATATATATATATATATATATATATATATATATATATATATATATATATATATATATATATATATATATATATATAACAGAAAATGAAAACAAAATCACTGAGATTTCGAAAGTTCTTAAAGTAAATTACTTTGGGAAATGAAGCAAATAGCACACATGGAAAAGCGTTTTCTTAGAGGTACTTATCATATAACCCTCGTGTTCGAAGGGGTCAAACAGTTTAACCGTTCCCATATAGGTCATTTGTACAGACAACTAGTGGTTCAGTTCGTGCTTGTCACTTGGGGTTATATCGAGCTGTGCTTAAACTCAATTTAGTACTAATTAGAGGAGAAGAGGCACGGTATTCATAGCGTTTGACAGGTGGTAATTAGGCCCGTAGCTCGCTTCCTACATGCACAAATGGCATTCACCAGGTTCGTTCAGTCTCTGACCGTCTGAAGTATTGTTTAATTCTTAACTTTGCAATTTAATTTATATGGAATCCAACAACACGCGATCTCTTTCCCATACACTGAATAATCCGGTCGTTTCCCTTCGTGTTGATTAAGGGGTTGGTACAAATTATGCCTTCAACTTTATTACGAAATTCGATGAATCTTAATACGAAATTTTTCAAGAAACAATTCATCTTGAATTAACAAGTAATTTGCGTCTTTTTGAGAATTATGCTGGAAGCTATGTTGCAGTGAACGTTGAGCAATTTACAGGGTGTCCCAAATTGGATGGTTTTATAGGGCAGCTATACGAGGTCTGGCTATTAAAAAACGAGACTGGTTACGAAAAAGGGTTTCAATATAAAAATTACTCTACATTCGAATGCTCCCCTTCAATATACTCCCCTTCCATCGTCACACACCTTTCCATAAGTTTTTTCCATTGATCGAAGCAGTGCTGAAAGTCTTCTTTGGTGAGGACCTTTAGGAGCTCTGCCGTTTTTTGCTTAACCGCTTCCATCGACTCGAATCGGGTCCCTTTCGAAGCAGATTTTATCTCCGGAAACAAAAAAAAGGTCGCACGGTGCCAAATCTGGCTAGTACGGCCCTTGCTCGAGCACTGGAGTGCACTTACTGGCCAAATACTGCTTCATATATAGCGCGTTATGGGCAGGTTTTTTAGCACCAACTTCGCATAGACTTTTGTCATGCGTAATTGTTCGAGTAAAATTTTTCTCACCGTTTCTTTATCGACGTTTACAGCCTCGGCTATCATCCGGATACTCATTAGACGATCTGAATTCCACAATCCATTAATCCGCTCGATCGCATTTTCTTTGTCAACATATGTTTTTGGACATATGAATGGAAAAAAATCTTATCTATGTAGTAACATTTGTTTCCATATGATCTCAAACACGTCTGAAACAAGAATGAGTTTGTTTGACTATCAGTATTCATTCAATTTCTCTTCAGTTTTCACACTAAATTAATGCAAGTTTTTTGTGTTTCTGGTTGATTTTCGAATCTTTGAATTTATTGTTATGGCTGCTGAATGTCTTGGACGCTATTTGAGTGATCAGGAAGTGGTAAGAATTGTAACACATCTAGAGGAACGGCGAAGCCAACGTTACGTGGCCAACTTGTTGAATATTAACCAAAGCACTATTTCAAGAGCAATTAATCGGTACCACGAAACAGGGGAATATGGGAGAAGGGCCGGACAGGAAAGAAATCGGATAACAACACCAGTTGATGATCGTTGGCTTCGTTCAACTGCACTAAGAGTTCGGCACTGTATGGCTAGAATGCAACAAAATGAACTTGCACTTTCCAGAAATGTGCATATTTCATTGCAAACTTTTAGGAACAGGCTTAGAGAAGACGATATCAGACCAAGGGTGCATTTTACCGCCCCGCTTCTCACCAGAGAGCATCAAGTTGCAAGCCTTCAGTTTGCGAGGATCATGCAAATTGGGGTATTCCAGAATGGTCGAATGTTCTCTTTTCCGAAGAGTCCAGGTTCTGTCTAGTATCAAATGATAGACGCATGCCTGTATACAGACGACCTGGGGAACGGTATCAGCAATGCAATATCCGGCAAACAGAAAACTTCGGAGGGGGCTCAGTAATGGTGTGGGGAGGCATTTCTTTCCATGGTCGAACTGAGTTAGTCCTAGTGAATAATGGAAGAATGAAAGCGGCCATGTTGTACCCTTTGGCCCACTGATTGGCGAAAACTTCATTTATATGCATGATAATGCTCGGCCTCATGCAGTTAGAGTAGTTATAGAATTTCTGCAAAATGACGGAATTGATATTTTAAGATGGCCACCCAGAATGCTGACTTGAATCCCATAGAACATGTTTGGGACAACATGGGGTGGCAAATTCAGCAACGTAGGATGCCTTGTAGAACACTCCAACAACTAGAAAATCTGTTTCCTGAAATTTGGAACTCAGTGACTCAAGAGTGCATCCAAAATTTATTTGAGGGGCTTCCGAGACGAATACTGGCTGAAATAAGGGGTCCGGGGAGGAAACTCTCGATTTTGAAAATGATTAGTAACCATTCTAGTTGATTGGTCTCTTCGCGAAGGTTTGAATATGGTAGATTCCTTTCATTTTTCATTAACTCGAAAACTGTTGATATTTTCCATCATAAACTCATCTCTTTTGAATGATATCTTCTTATTTTACACTTCTGAAAGTTACCAAGCGATTCTTGAATGACCAACCTACAAGTTTATATAGTATTGTCATAAAAGTAGGGTGATGCGACAATTTTTGTGGGGAGTGTACTATAATAGTAACGAAAACGTGTTTTGGTATGTGCATAGACAAGACATTTAGATACCCAACGCACTTCTCCTTTTTTTCCCCACTACTCTAGGGCGCCCTCTAGGTGCATAGTCTCGTTATTTAATAGGCAGACCTCGTATGAAACATTGCAGACAGCAACAAATGGTTCCCCTGCCTCTGTCCCGATTTTCGATAAAACCTTATTGGTGTAAACCAATTTTAATTATTCCGGAATTTTCGATACTCTGGGATTTGAGCAATTGACCATATCTCGGGTACTTATTAAGTTACTTGAAATATTTATATTATGTTAAAAAATAAATAACACTCAGTAAAAAATGTGAATTTTTGTAAAAATTTTTACGTGGCTGATCAATTGCATAACGTTTAAAAGTTCCTCGAAGTCGCTACTCAATATTCAATTACATACAGAACCAGGTGGAAATTTCTGATATTCAACCGATTGAATGAAAAACGCCCATGATTAACAAACCCAACAACCAATGACGACTGTCATTTATTACCAAAATGCTTCTTCTAATCTCTAAAGAGTCTAAAACATAGTATTGTTGTGTCATTTTGTCGTGGTTACTTAATTAGTAGAATCTGTACCTCCCATTGCGCCACTGACAGTTGACAATCGCTCATGCTTCCGTGAGCCATGTTTCGCCCATAAAGGGTCTACATCGGCCCATTACTAACCGCTTTGTTAAGTTGCCAGCTCAGTCTGTGGCAATCTCATCCATAATCAGCTACAATATTAATATCGAATGAATTTGTGTTTAGTAATAATGAGTTGGTGTTCCAAACCGTGAGAATGTGACATAATCGAAGGTATAAAATGGTTTGATGGAATTTTTATCTTCGTTCAAAGAATGAAAATGAACAAGCACAAATGCAATTAAATATACAGAGTGATTCAGCAGAAGAGGGGAATTTCTTTTGACTTATGTTGACTTTTTCCTAATATTTTTCGTGCAAAATTGATCGATATTCCCCGCTTCATAACTCTATGACAACTGTATCGATCCACGCAGAATTTTAATGTTACATTAACTTCATCAAGTCATTTTGTTGCTAGAGTGGAGCTATATTTCGAAAAATTCTCGGATGGATATAATTCAAATGGAAAATCATTGCACACGTAAAAACTAGGAAGGTTGCGGTTTTTAACCGTATAGGACTCATTTTAGCGCAAGTGTATAATGAAATAGAATATATTTTACAGAATTGACACTTTTGAAGTCTTGAACTCTAGCAGTCTAGCACTCTAGCCTGTCAGTGTGTTATGAATATCTTTAATAACTGCTATTGCGACTGAAGAATCCGATGGTTTACAAGAATTAACGGTTGGCTTTAAAGAAGATTCAGGGGCCTCATTCTCTGTTTCTGTATCTCGCCAGCTGCCGGGTCAATTGGCAACGATGGAAGAAGGTTCTGATCCTGGATTGAGTCTGGGTTATCAGCTTCGGAAGCTATTGGCATATTTGTTCTTTCAGCCGGTTCAAAAAAGTGTTCTGGAAATATGTCTGGATTGACTGGTCCAGTGCTTTTGAAACCACTGCATTCATTTTGAACAGAAGCAGTTTTTCCATAAGCTTGATTGAATAAATAGCCGATCTGAAGAGCTGTCACCACTCTTCCTGGATGTTTTCTTAGCCATACAGAAATCTCTTGGTTAAAATAAGCCTTGAGCGGTCCATAATAGCTCACGTCGAGAGGCTGCATACTATGGGTGCAGTGAGGGGGAAGACAGACAATTTTGATTCAATTTTTCGAAAAATTCAAAGCATCGAATGATTTATGGCTGGCATGGCCATCAACCAGAAGCAGGACTTTATCATCATGACTAGCTTTTATAGAGCTTTGAAAATGCTGGAGCCACTTAACGAATATTTCAGTAGACATCCACCAATTTTCTCGAGCCACTCCTACCGTGCCAACTGGTGCTTCACCCACGAGTTCGTTTTTCATATTCTTCCTCAGGAAAATCATGGAAGAAGGTACGTACGACTGCTGCGTACAAGCAGCACACTACTGTTACATTCGGTTCCCGCTCAGCGCTCGTAATGGCACGTACTTGCTTTCTGCCAGCAGTAGCCAAGATTTTTTGAGGTCTTTGGACAGTAGATATCCCCGGTTCGTCAACATTGTAGATCCTGTTTGCGTAGAATCTGTATTTTTCGATGTATGTTTGGTTATCAAAACGCTTTTTTACCTGGGTTCAATCAAAAGCTTGGGCTCTGGCTGCGGAAGTAGGCTCGGGTTTACGTAAAGATATGTCTTTATGGTGCCTCAAAAAATCGATCTAGCCACTTTACCCTTATCTTTATTAAAACTGTGCGCACAGCCATTCTTTTCAGGCAATTCGAAAGCGAGTTCTTGGACCATTGTACGCGTTGATTCGAACATTCGAGTTCAAGTAGCTTGATATGCTCAACCAATTGTCTCTCGATTTCAAAAGGAAATGTTAACTGAAATCGGCCCAAACCTTTTGCTGCAGGTGAAATTATTTCATTTTGTTCCAAAACATGACGCGTTAGGGTAGCTTGTGGCACTTTGAAGGTCTTAGAAGCCAGAAGCCAATCCACCTTTCTCCTTTACAACTTAAATAGCTTTGTTCATCTTGTCCTCTTATAATTCCGTGAAATATTGTCATCCTATAAATTGAAAAGATTTATTTAGATTTAGATATTTTTTTTATTCACTATCTCTATGGACGAAACGACACATTATGTTGTTTTGTCCATAGTGGTTGTATGTCATTTTGTACCTCAAAAATATTACGATTCGATGAATAATCTTGTTACAGTGACAATAATATAGTAAATTTTACACGTTCACCTCAAACACAAAATGCTTGAAATAAGAAAACTACAAAACAGTAAAATAACAAAAGAAAACTTACCGAAAAACAAAAAACTATCGACCACTAACAAATTTCTTTCTAAGCTCGAAACACAAATGTCAACATGGCGTCCGTTGTGTATTTCAAACGTCTCTTAGAAATCCAATTGTATATTTCCGTTGTAGACGCTTTCTAATTCGCTTATTTTTGACGTTCTAAACCGCGCCAAATTTTAAATATCGCCAATGTGTCGTTTTGTCCATATATGTCATTTTGGACGTACTTCCCCTACCTTAGAAATTTGATTATCGGGGAGTGTAGAAGTGATAAAATCACAGAATATTATATAATTTGGAAATATGGCTAATTTTAGTAAGTTCTTTTGGTTGCTGAAAATTCAGAAAAGTTCATTGACGATTTAGTAGAGATGTTACGTGGGAAGAAGTTCCAGAATAAAGAGAATGACAAAATAATTTGAAAAATGGCACAAAGAAAAAATATTCAAAAATATGGGGAGTGAGAGGTTTGGAATTAAACAGTTATTTTTTTCAGGTTAATTTTTCTCTTAATTGTCGAATATCCCTCGTATATGAGGACCAAAAAGTAGTAAATAAAGTGTTACTAAACTGCGAAACTTTCGAACAGTTTCAACAAACTCATTATAACCTTTATTATAAGTCCATATTTCAACCGCAAAATAATGGAAAATTAGTCTGGAATAGATCAATAAATAAAGTTTTATTGGGTACGAACGAAATAATTAATTGTTTCGAGGGTCCGAAAATGTGGGGCTATTATGGACCAAATTAGCTGCGAGAGGTAAAATTTCAAATTATTCCACACAGTTTATGTTAAACGGGAATTTTAGAAAGCGTATAAATATCGGTTGTTATAATATAATGATAGGGTTGGTAATGATTACAACGAATTGGGTCGTAACTGTTGTTTTGCGTGGGGGACTGAAGTTAAGGTTGGGTAGGTAAAGTTTCGGATTTTTTGATTTCTAGTCACTGCAGACGCCAGCCGTTCAACAGATAATTTCTTTTTATTGATCAGATTCTTTCAATTTCACTTTTAAGGGATTCTTTTAAGTGATAAAACCTTATTAAAGTGCTACCGGTGTTCACAACAATGGGAAATTTAAATTAAGTTTTGTACGCCATGTGGATGACAGCTGAAGTACATTATTATCTACAGAACTTCCCTAAGAAAAGTACTTTTTAGAAAGATGAAATTATTGAAAAAATAATAATAGATCGCATTTTTATGTAACAGTGTTGAATACTAAGGTACAAAGATGATTAAAAGATATATTTTTTCCATCAATGTTAACTAAGAATCGGTAAGAATCTTCGTTTTTCCCATTTTGTATGTATGAAGGTTCTTACCCAATCATTGAAAGTGTATGGACTACACAAGTTACATGAAGTTTGTTATTTTTGAACATTTAATTTTAGGTAATAATGCAACGCGAATCACGAAATTTGACGCCGGCAGTATGTGTTGAACACGTGGTGTTAGATGACCTAGGTTGGATTTATACAAGAATAAGCCAAAGACAGGGAGACTGGTAGTCATGAAAGCAGACCTGGGCAACGACAATCTCGAGCAACAATGGCGATTCTTGACCGTTTTTCAAGAATTTTTCTCGCTGAGACAACAGTTCGCCACTGTTAGGCTGTTAAAATATGTATGCATAGCATATGTACAATTTTGTATTCGTCAATACTAGTTCTATGGTTAATTCTGTGACATAATGTTATATTTTCTATGTTAATAAGTTGACATTCGTACTACTGTCTGAAAATGTCAATCATATCTCGTTTTACTATACAATAAATTACAAAAGTTAATTTAAAATGGTTTTAATTCAAAAACTAAAACTAAATTAACAATAAAACAATCAAATCGTTCAGGTCATGGGCCCTGGAATGAAAAGTGTGAAAGAATCATAAAAATAAAACCTAAAACATAAAAATTAAATGTATAACCTAAAAAACCAAACATTTGTAAACAAAACTGAACAATGAAATCAGGAAAAAGGAATCTAGACCTCTTCAGATACAGACTTATGTGGACCGATTGATCCAGTTACGTGGGATGGAAAGAAATATGTTTTAACCATTTTGGATGATTACACCCACTTCACAATGGTTTATCTGCTAGAAAACAAGTTTGAGGTTCCAGAATATATGAAACAATATGTCCAAGAAGTTGAAAATTATTATAATATAAAAGTATCAAAAATCAGAAGTGATAACGTAGGTGAATACATCAATACAGATCTAAAAAGCTGGTATGAAAAGAATGGAATTATTATGGATACTACAATACCTCCCAGCTCAATGGTAAAGCCGAGAATTTAAACAGAACTCTGATATAAAAATCAAGAGCATTGATATTTGAATCTTGCCTTGATAAAGTATTTTGGGGAGAAGCAATTAGATGTGCTGCGTATCTGCTAAATAGAAGCCCTACTGAATCATTAGATGTAACACCAGCTGAAAAATTGACTAACAAGAAACCTGATTTATCCAATTTACATTTTTTATACTATACTTTCTCCTAACTTACTTCTCTGGTAGTAAAGAAACATAATCTCAAAAAATTTGAGGAATCGCCACATTACGTTGGTAAAAAGATGTTCAATATACTGCCGAAGACCTGTCTGACACCTTTTAAACTTTTCATTGCTCCTCGTACTTCGTTTTTGTACCTTGTTCCTTCGGGTTTATGAGTGCGGTGTATTTTTTACTCTTTTTTTTAATTGATGTAAAAAACAAAGGAAAATATTTTTATATGCTCGATATATGTCCCAGTTTATTGTTCGATATTGAGACTGAAAAGTCTTATTTATTGTAAATAATGTTATAATATGTTCAATATTAGAATTCAAAATGACATGTACATCCATAAAAAATGGCCAAAGTACTGAATTGAATTGTGTTTTTGGACTCACTTCGGAATTTGACATTAAGCAAGATAGTTTTTTGATATGTAGTTCACTTTTCTTTCAATCGAATGAATGAATAAATAATCATTCTAAAATAAGCATACAATATTGACAAAACGATTATAAATATCTAATAAATCAATATTTCACTCACATATATTTACCGATGATGAATATCCCTTGGAGATTATAAATTCTGATGGAACAAGCATCCTCTCTCGAAGAAAATAAAGCAATAACCCGAAACGCCACCGTCATAAATAACAGCCACTTAAATTAGTACCTCAACATTTCAAGGTAAGATTTGTGACAGAATAGGCCAGGCATAATGAATACCACTCCCGTTGTTACCCCCTGCCTGTAGAGAAGCACATTAACGAACTGAAACAAACCCTTAAATTCGAAATCACTCGACTCGACAAGAGGTTTTAATATTTTTTCATTTTTGACTCACGATTTCATGGATATTTACGAAGGCCGTTTGGGAAGTAGGTGACTATTTTAATGAAGAATATTTTTTCTGGAAAATTTCTCCACTCTTATCTCAATACATTTATTGAAAAGTTTTTCCAATTTTTTCCCCCCCAAATAGTAGGATTTTTCATGTCATTCGACCAAAATCTCTTACCATGTAGTTTTTTAGAACCTGTGAATGGCATTCGCTCATCCAATGTGCATTTTCCTCAACCCAAATCCCTAAATTCTGGCGACTGACATCTCCTGAGGTGAACTTTGCCTCATCGAAATAAATAATTCTGAAAACCAGCATTTTTTTTGACGAATACAATTATATTATTGTTTCGTAGAATTCTATGCTGCGATCGAAATCATCTTCATTTAAGTGATGCAAAAGAATCATTTTGTGTGGATGCCACATTTCTAAATCGAAATATTTCATCACTGATATTTGGTTTAAAGCTAATTGTCTTGTTGGCTGATTGATATCCTATGGTGGAATTTGAGAATGTCCATCCTTAATTCATCAGGAATTTTGATTGGGTACGATACCTAACAGAACCTTACTCGCCAAATTTGGTTCCAATTCTACCAACTGTGGATTGATTTAACAAATGGATCAAAAAGTCCCGGAACTACCAAAAAAAACACATTTTTCACAAAATTCGTTCAGTTATTCATCTATGTACTCCTTTCTACAATAACACAATCATTCCAACACTTTTCTTATATCTGCGATGGATGTCTTTCATGTTTTGCATGCTGGGACATGCTGTAAAGGTGAATTGATTTCAAGAAACTCTGGTCCGTTTCAATTTTGAAAAGACTAAAAGCGTTCACAGCATTGTCGTTGGATTTATCCATACAAGCCAGAAAATGAACGCCAATCTGCTGTTCAAGTGTTTGAAGGGCTAAAAAACCGACAAAAACCATCGGTGTCGGAATGCGCACAGAAAGATTCCTTCACTAGATCAAAGAACAGTTATTGCCGATTGGTACACAACAAACTGTTCACTGCAAGTCGTTAGTAAGCTTCTACAAACCAACCCCGTACGGCGAATTATCATTCACCAAGACAACGCAAGTTCGCATATAGCCCTGAAAACAATTGATCATCTTGCGTACAGTCTGGACATAAGTCCAATAATTTTTTACTTTTCCAAAGGCGAAAAGGACTGCGTGGTCGTAGGTTTCAGTCTTCAGAAGAAGCTGTTGATGCCTTTCAAAAGGCCATTTTGAATGTACCACCTAACGATTGGTATAACTGCTTCCATAATCGTTCCGTGTAGAAGTGTATTAATCTTCGAGGAGAATACTTCTCTTCGAAAGCTCTCATTGTTTGATTCTATCTCTATAGGAAAAATTTATGAGATCCCTCGTATATGTCTTTCTTGTAGAACGATTTATCTTTTGCTCCAAAATAGGCGTTAGTTTTGGTAATAACCAAGTTCGTCCGAGATAAATATCTTTTCCTGGAGCTTCTTTTTCAAATCAGTAAAGAGCCAGTAATCGCTGGGCCCCTGATCTGGCCCCTGATCCCAAGCGTCAATCTTTTATTCCACCAACTGGTGGATTGGGGCACTGTCTTGATGAAACAATGTTTGGTCGTCTGTCCTTAATTAATCGGTCGAGTAAGGGTATGTAACAGTCACCGAGGATCGTCTGGACTTTCTTCAGATAGTCCATGAACAATATTCCATGCGTATCTCACACTTCAGAATCCATAACCTTGTCAACCGATTTTTAGGTTTTCGGAAGCTTTGGACGGCTTTCGGTCTCTCTCCATCCAGCAGATGTTCTTTTCCACCGTGTCATGTAGTGATAGATTAATGTTTAATCCATGATCACATATCGATGCAAAAAAACTTTTTATCGTGCTTTAAAAGCTCTGAAGAACGCTCAGATCAGTCAATTCGTTCTTGCTTTCGTTCCACTGTGAGTGAACGCGGCATCCACTTCGAAGAAAGTGAATTCATGTCTAAATATTCGTGTGAAATTTCGAACACAGTGCTCTTCGATATCATTAGGATGGCAGCTAACTCCTGCAATGTCCTTTTAAATCACTCATAACCGTTTCAGGCATTTTTTTGATATTTTCTGGCGATCTTTCCTGGGCTTGTGCAGTATCTTTACCTGCCAAATAGCAATATGAATATACGAAACTTGTTTCGATTAATTGTATATAAATTCACAAAAGAACTAATTGTTTCTTTTAAAGGTTGGTACTACCTGAAACAATATCGCATTTGATATTGCTGGCGCCATCTATTTGTTAGTCCTAGGACTTTTTGGCCCATGTGTTGTTTAAGATCTATTCGGTTGTTTTTCGTTGAATCTACGACGTTTATCACCACAAGCTAGGAATATCAAAATCTCGATACGGTTAATTGAGACTTTCTCAAATTTATGATATTTATATGATGGAAAGTGAAACTTAACCCCTTATTGAGATTCTTTTGTTAAGAGGTATAGAGAGTGAGGGAATGCTCTAAGCAAATTTAAAATAAAGAAAAATATAACATGATAAATAATAAAAATCGAAGTGAAATGGACAATAACGAGGAAAAAACAAAAACAAAGTGTGTTTTTGTTTCAAAATTTCTATCTTTATATAAGCATTGACTTGTCAGAGCATTTTTCTCAAAAACTGTTAAGTTTTGTATGAATTTTGTTTTGTAGTTCATACTCGTATTGTGTTATAAAATTAACTTGAAGATAAAACTCCCTACCATTCAGATGTTTTGATCAAAAAAAAAGTATCAGCATGGTTTCTTCAATGAGAAAGCAGTTCTCACGAATTTAACCCCATGTATCAATTTCTTGTCCCAATGCTTTGATGATGCTGCTCAGGTGGACGCGGTTTATACGGACATGGCTAAGGCATTCGACAAGGTACACCATGCTACTTTATTCTCTCAGACTTGGGAATGGCTGAATCAATGACGAGATGGTTATAATCATATTTGATGAATAGGTCACAGTTTGTAGTGATAAATGGGGTCTCTTCAGAAATGCACCTTGTAACATCCGGGTTACCTCAAGGTTCTCACCTTGGACCCCATCTATATCAACGACATTTCTGAGTGCTTTCCTAATACTTCACATGAACTCTTTGCTGATGATAAGAAAATTTACAAACGAATTGAATCTCATGCTGATACACAGTTGTTCCAAAGTGATTTAGATCTCTTTTCTTTGTTCTGTAAGTCCCGATATCTTGAACTAAATGTCGATAAATGTCAGCACATAACCTTTACAAAAACATCAACATTATACATACCTCCTTTTCTCTCAATAATCGGGAGGTGATTAGGGTTGAACAGGCTAAGGACTTGGGTATTGTCTTAGATGTCAAACTTTCATATGCACTTCACGTGGAATGCTTGGTTTTATACTTAGAATTACTAAGAACTTTAAGAATATTCACTCATTGAGAACACTATACTTTTCCCTAGGCAGGTCTAATTTTGAAGTATGCTACACCTATCTGGTCACCCTTTTACCATGTGCATATTGAGAGAATTGAGAGAGTACAGAGAAAGTTTAAATTAAAGATCTAATCGCAATTTGCTGTAAAGTGATTATAAAGTCAGCTTGTGCCGATATCGTGTCTTAAGCTTGGAGGGTAGACATGCTCTATTGATGGTGTTTTTTGTACCGAATTTTGAATAATTATTACAACTACCCTTTAATTATTTCCTCACTTTTAATGTTCCTCAATATCATAATCGTCATAGCACTTTATTTTACGTACCTAAAGCCCGAACTGCTCTATACTACAACTCAGTCGTTTTAAGATTAATGTGTTTCTGTAATTACCACTTGAAGAATTTCGATTTGTTTAATACGAGCTTGGTTTATTTCAAGAAAAAATTGATTTTATATCTAACAAACCATTATAATTCATGAAATGAAGTTACAATGGAGAACTTTGTTTCTATATGAATTGGATTCTTTCTTCTTGTATCATTTGAATTGAAAATGTTCCTTCTGTTTTTCATTAGTTAGTCAATATTGATAGAATATCTGTCGAACTTTATTTATAATTATCTTAAATTGTTTTTGTAGAGAACCCTGTAATTGGAATTTTTCTGTTGGGGTTCCTGATTCAGTAAATAAATAAATAAATTCAGATTTTTGTTTCTCATAGAAAAATACGTTGCCCAGTTGGAAGATACCCTTACTTTTCATTCACCACAAAACATCTGTATGATAATGAGCTATTTGAGGGAACGTGTAAGCTTACCTGTACACAACACTTTTATTATCTTATGGAATCAGTAAAATGCTCGATTGATACATGATGATTTATCCTTTTCAGCAATTTATTAAAAAGACTAGTCAGATTCAAAATTATAAATTAATAACTTAATTTTGATTAGAAATATTGAATATTGAATATAATGACAACATCGTTACACAACAACACTGCGCTGTGGAATTAACGCGCCAAATTGAAAATTCGATTTTATTCAGAAGATGTTCAGATTCGCTGAAGAAATATTTTTCAGTAATCTTCTAGCATTAAAGAATGCTTGAGAATAAGCGAAATGACAATGGTAGTCATAGAAATTGAAATAAAACTAATAATGAAAAATATATAACGTTTGGAGGGATTAAAGTCCCCAGAAACGTGTTAATTTCGGATATTTTCTGCATGACATTTACGATTCAAACTCAAAATTTTGTAGCATTTCGATCTATTTCGTTCCAGATTTCGATTAGTTTGCTCCGAACATCATTCGAGTAAGCTGGCTTTTGAATTTTCTATTGAGAATGTTTCAGCCATGTTCGATGGGATTGAGGTCTGGACTTCGTGTATGCTAATAGTGGAAATAGAGTGAGTCGTTTCCAGAGTGTTGGAAACTTGGGAGAGTTCAACCGATTTCAAAGAAAGGGAAGAATTCCTTACCCGAAAAATACAGCCCAATCGCATTGCTGCCCATCATCTCCAAAGTCATGAAAATAGTTTTGTCTTTTTCGACGAAATTGCTCTCAAACGTTGCGTAAACCTCAGGTAATATTCAATCGTTTAAAATGGTACGAATTGTTCGTGAGACATAGAAAGTTCATTGCCTATCTCTCTGAAACTTAAATAACGATTTTCAATTACCAATTCCTTTATTTTATCGATTTTGACTCCTGTTGAAGATTTTGATGGCCGACCAGAGCGAAGCAAATCTTTCACCACATCTCGGCCGTTGCCCATTGTACCATGCCCCTCATATAGACGTGTCTGAGACAAAGTCGATTTAGCGTAAGCCTTCTGTAACATTTTTAGCGATTCGGCACACGAAATTCCATTTGCAATACAAAATGTGAAACACATTCGATATTTTTATGAACTAAATGACAGATCGCGTTCGAACTCCACGTTAGTATAAAAAACAGTTGTGCCAACATAGTAATAACAAGAACTTTTGGAATCGTTTTAAGCAGGTTTCTTAAATAAACAATTCTCGGTACTTTTTCAACAGAATCTAAATTAATGTAGATATTGAATCTTGTATAAAAGTCAAAAATGTAATGACAAAATTACATTTGCCGGGAATATACATCAGCATTACACCAGAACACAATACAGGGTGCTTCAACGAAAACTAAACAGAGGCTATATCTACCAAGATATTAATTTCTGACCAAAACGTAAAAACAGGTCAATTTTTGTTTTAAGATGAAATCTTTTGGGGCACAAAACTTGCCTGAAATATCAACCCCCTAAGCGGTGGTAGCAATCCTTGAACATTTTGAATAGGGAAGATGGGTCGAGTGATGACTCAAAAGAAAGGTGGTATCTTTGTCTACATTGCCTTGAACGAATTTCCATGTTTAATTGAAAACTGTGAGCAACTGAAAGATAAAGATACAGGGTGAGCAACTGATCATCAAGATATCTCAATTTCAACCCTGGAAGACTATTTTCCTGAGACTGCATTCAAGTTTCAGTGAGTTGAAATAGAGAAAATGGAACAGATCCATGCTGATCAGTGGCAGTCATCATCAAGTACCATCCTTATCTCGAATTTCAATTTTGTTTGTACCCACAATGGTGTGCAAGTTTTCGTTCTCCCCTGGAGCAGTCTTGAAAGAAAACGATAAAACCCATCTACCCTCTTCTAAATTTTCAAGGGTGGTCACCCCTGCTCTAGTGGTTGAAATTCGAGATGAGGATGGTACTTGATGATGATTACCATTGATCAGCATGGATCTGTTCCATTTTACTTCACTGAAACTTGAATAGTCTCAGGGAAATAGTCTTCCCTATCGTTCAGTTGCTCACCTTGTATCTTTTACAGTTTCCAATTAAAAATGGAAATTCGTTCAAAGCGATGTAGACAAAGATACCACCTTTCTTTTGAGTCATCACTCGACCCATCTTCTCTATTCAAAATGTTCAAGGATTGCAACACCCGCTTAGGGGGTTGATATTTCAGGCAAGTTTTGTACCCCAAAAGATGTCCCCGTTGAATCAAAAAATGACCTGTTTTTGCGTTTTGATGAGAAATTAATATCTTGGTAGTTATAGTCTCTGTTTAGTTTTCGTTGAAGCACCCTGTATAATATACCAGATGTAAAACTGAAACTAGGGCCACCCCTGTAACTTTTTTTCTATTTGGAATATTTTGGGAAATTTTGGGAATCGGATAGAAGATAAAATTTTGAATTTGATAACATTAATTTGTTTGACATTTCGTTTCGTTTTATTCTGAAAATTTGATTGCTCATTTTTTACGGGATGACGAAGTTAATAACAAAAGAGCGAACAGCGAGAACCAAATAATTATAATAAATGTTCAAAAATACCACCATTCGCACGAACAACATCTTACACGATTGATAATCTCAAACAAACAAAATAAAGTAACAGAACTTCAAGTAATATATTATATCTACATTAGAGTAATATATTTTCTTTATTTCAACTTTCCTTGAAACCCATTGAAGGTTAAACCTTGTACATGGGATGATATGACACAAAAAAATTAAATTCTTCTTAAGCTATTAACAAAACAAACACAATGTGATTATTCTTTCATTAGCGAACGTTGTTTAACTCGATAACATCTGAGAAAAAGATTCTTTGTTGCGAAAACATCCAGAGTTTCAGTTTATTTTTGAATAAGTTTATGTATTCAACATGCCGTAATTCTGTAGTAAATTAAAAGTTCGTGGAGCCAAAAAATAGAAAAACCTCTGACGAACCGATTCAAGGACTCTCGGTACACAGTGTCTGCGACCTGAATATCTCATGTCATGACTGTGAGCCACAAGGCTATGAGAACTTCTGTATTTAGAGAAATGACACAGCATAGTGTATAACATTTGCTCATAGCATTGTTTAACAGTTGGGCTGTAATACCTGCAATAGCCTGTCTCAAACGGTTCTCCAATTCTTGTTGGGTTCTAACAGATGTTTGGTAAACCTCATTCTTCAAATGGCCCCACAGGAAGAAATTTAATGGACTCAAATCTGGCGATCTAGCTGCCCGTCTTATTGGACCATTTTTACCTATCCATTTTTCGGGAAAAATTTCATCGAGATACCGCGAGATCTCTCTTGTGTTGTGAGTAGGTGCACCATCTTGTTGAAAATATATTTCATTCACAACAGCTAATGGCAGCTCGACCAATGCATCTTGTATTTGGGTCTTCAAAAATTCCAAATATCTCTCCCTTGTCAATGAACTTCCAAAAATTATAGGCCCTATTGAATATCTTCCCATCATCCCCATGCAAACATTGAACTCAAAACGTTCTTGGAAGGCTAATTTCAAGCCTCTCGGCAGTTTCCTTGTTGATGTGGTTGGATTAATATCAACAAATGTCAATACGTCCATTTCGGTATGTTCGTCGATAACGAAATCCTCCTCTTCCGCTGGTTGCACCTCACGAAATTTCCGTTCAACTTAGAAAGAGGTTCTATTCGGATGTCATTCCGGATAGCGCCCTCTATACAGGGTGCTTCAACGAAAACTAAAGAGAGGCTATATCTACCAAAATATTCATTCCTGATCAAAACGCAAAAACAGGTCAATTTTTGTTTCAAGGGGTACATCTTTTGGGGTACAAAACTTGCCTGAAATATCAACCCCCTAAGCGGGGGAAGATGAATCGAGGGATGACTCAAAAGAAAGCAGGTATCTTTGTCTACATTGCCTTGAACGAATTTCCATTTTATATTGAAAACTGTAAAAGATACAGGGTGAGCAACTGAAAGATAGAGAAGACTATTCCCTGAGACTATTCAAGTTTCAGTGAGGTAAAATGGAACAGATCCATGCTGATCAATGGCAGTCATCATCAAGTACCATCCTCATCTCGAATTTCAACCCCTGGAGCAGGGGTGACAACCCCTTGAAAATTTGGAAGAGGGTAGATGGGTCGAGTGATACTTCGAAAGAAATGTATTATCTTTGTCTGCATTCTCGTGAACGGGCATTTTTGATTGAAAAATTTAGAAGATACAGAGTGAGCTACTGAAAAATAGAGGAGACTATCTATCGCCCTGAGGTATCACTGGATCGAAATATCACCCCTGCTCTAGGGATTGAAATTCGAGATGAGGGTGATTTCGGAAGATGACAGCTTCCAGTTTTTCGCACCAATACTCCAACAGTCTTGGGGCGATAGTCTTCTCTATTTTCCAGTGTCTCACTCTGTATCTTCTACAGTTTTCTATTAAAATGAAAATTCTTTCACGGGAATGCAGACAAAGATAATACCTTTCTTTCGAGTTATCACTCGACCCATCTACCCTCTTCCAAATTTTCAAGGGTTGTCACCCCTGCTCTAGGGGTTGAAATTCGAGATGAGGATGGTACTTGATGATGACTGCCATTGATCAGCATGGATCTGTTCCATTTTACCTCACTGAAACTTGAATAGTCTCAGGGAAATAGTCTTCCCTTTTTTTCAGTTGCTCACCCTGTATCTTTTACAGTTTTCAATTAAAAATGAAAATTCGTTCAAGGCAATGTAGACAAAGATACCACCTTTCTTTTGAGTCATCACTCGACCCATCTTCCCTATTCAAAATGTTCAAGGATTGCAACCCCCGCTTAGGGGGTTGATATTTCAGGCAAGTTTTGTACCCCAAAAGATGTCCCCCTTGAAACAAAAATTGACATGATTTTGCGTTTTGATCAGAAATAAATATCTTGGTAGATATAGCCTCTGTTTAGTTTTCGTTGAAGCACCCTGTATAATTCTTCAGCTTGAACGCTATTTTGCCTGCACTCTGCATAAATAAGGAGCATATCGAGTTTTTCACTTTGGGTGTATTGATTCATACTCAAAACTGAATTCACTAACTCGCAATGTCGATAATTAACAACAATGGAATTTTGTCACACTGATATATTTATGATCACAGAATATTATAAGTATGAACAAAAATTTTGATTCGCCAACGTAGTTATTGTTATCAGCGAATGGGGAAACTCTGCAAAAATTGCTCAGGTATTTTCCACTAGAACTTCGGAACCGTTAAGAATAGAGTGACGTGAGTGGTATAAAAAAAAAGATAAAAATACTGCTTCTGTAATACTGGGTGGTCCGATATGGTTGTCTCAGAAGAAAACCTTCTTTTTGAGGAAAAACTGAAATTTAAAACTTTGACACCTCGTAAAAAATTAGCAATTGAATTTTCAGATACAAACTTGTATTCGCGTGATTGGAGGTGTTGGGCTGAGCCAATTGTCACTGTTCATGGCCTCCTAGAACGAAATATGAAAATTGCGAAAAAAAAGATTGTTTTGCTTTTCTTTCAAAAACATGTAAAAAGATCGTAGGAAGAGATGAACAATTAAAATAAGCAAAAAATACAGGGTGTCCTATTTGAAAATCGAAAGTTGGTATCGTTTCCGACATAACCGGAAACGAAACGTCAAACATATTAAAGTTATCAAATTCAAAACATTGTCTTCTTTCCGATACCCAAATTTCTCAAAAAAATTCCAAATAGAAAAAAGTTATTATTTGACCCTGTAGATATTTCAAGCTTCACGAACATTTAATAGATTGCTTGAAATTTGAAAGAAAAGGAATATTTTCAGAAAATGTACCTACCTAAGGGGTCATTACGAAATGTAATTTCATTTTATTGGCAGCATTGTACAGATAGAATTTTTGTGTGATTTTGATTTTGGATGGAAATTTTGATTTGGTTTGAATGAATTTATGTAATTTTTATTTATTAAGACGAATTTGTTAGACGTTGTTGGATTCTTTTTTTTTCTTGACATTGTTATTGTTTCAATGTAAACTGTCGATATCAATACTCAAGACACTATTAAGATATAGTCTGTTCACGATAAGTTTAAAGTGACGTCATCAACCAGTTTTCTCGGATGTTGCCAATGTTTCCCAAAATTCTTATTCAATGCGAGTGCAAAGTATGGAATAAAATTCATAATTTCTTTATTTTTGATTTTCGTGCAAAACGCTCAGACAGGTCGATTTTTATATTCAATTCGAAATTATTTGGAAAAAGAAGAATTTTTTCTTTTGTAATTGCAAGATATGACGTCATCGACCATTTTTCAAAAATTACAACCCATATTTTTTCATCATTATTCTACAGAGATTCTGAGTGTTTTGATACCCATAGTAGAGGTCTGAGATGCATATTTTCTGAAATACAGGCTGTTTCATTGAAGAGGTAGTTGTATGAATTTTTCTCAGAATAAATTTGATTGTCACTTCGACTTTTTTCTTGAGAAAACTTTGTCTGATGTCAATTTGGGGCATATGAAATTAATTTGGGATCTTCCTTTCCCGAAAATAAAAATTTTCAATAATCATTCATATCAATACCTCTTGAATGAAGCATCCTGTATATCGAAAACTACGCATCTCAGACCCCTACTGTGGGGTATCAAAACATTCAGGAAACTAATCTCTGTACTTTTCAAAGAACGTAAGGAAAAAAAAAATTTTCGACCAAAAAATTTCGAGTTGAAAATAAAAATCGACCTGATGATCATGATGGATCTTCAGAATACTAGTACTTATCTGTAAATGCAACACATGAGGCATAATTCAATTCAATTGTGTTCACCTTTCTTTAATATAAAAACAGGAAAAAGAAGAAATTTTCATTATTCACTTTATTCAATAAAAGTGTTGAGCACTTGCCATCTCATTGAATTTGAAATACAATGGAAATGAATAAGGTTTCAGTGAAAATCAGGTTTTGAATAAGTCCAAAATTTAAATGAAAACGTTACTTTTTGACTGATACAAATTATTTTTACTAGGCCATGAAATAATAATTAGTTTCGAAATATTTCAACAGAAACTAGAATTTAGTCTACTTGCACATTCAAATAGCACAGATAAAACTATCTAATAACAGATCTCAACCAAATCATTTATTTAATGATAATTTTATAAAGGAAAGGTTGAAAAGTTAAAATTAATTGAGAAAATAAATGCTCCATTTTATTCTGAAAGTTCGTCTAATAATGTTTCACTGCCACTGTCATTCTCGTCCATATTTATTATCAAAGGGGGAACATCTTCAAGATCAAAATGAAGTTCGCGTTCATACCAATATTGAATTTCTTTTTCTGTATGCTCAATAGTTTTACTCTATACCTCTGCAGTAATTTTCTGAAGAGCTTCTTTCCATACAGAAAGAGATTGTTCAGCGGAACTCCCTTCCTTCCCTACATGGTCCCGATAATAGTTTTAGGTTATACCCCAAATATTTTCAATTGGGTTGAAAATGCAGTGGTAAGGAGCAAGACGTAATACTAGGTGTCCGTATTTTCCAGCTAGATTATCAATCTCATATATAGGTTTTGGCTTATTCCCGTGAAATATATTCAAATTGAAAACACTCATACTCCTTGAAATACAATCGTATTTGAATTCAGTACTTACATTTTAACTAGACTCAATAATTGTGGTTTCAAATCACTTTCTCTAGAAGCAATATTATTGCTTCTTAATCATTCTTGAATCTCAACCTTTTTAGTTGCTTTTGTGGGGGCTTTGTTCAAAATATATAACTTGCATTATCAAGTTTAATTGTTGAAGGCTTTTCCAAATTCAACAATAGTTGGTGTACAAACCTATGCTTGAAGTTTTTTGATTCATTTCCCAGTGGTAATCACTGTCCAAAGTTTTTGAGGAAAAAACAAGTTCTGCTTCAGGAATGAAACCATGCCTGTTGCCTGCATGGAGTACAATGAATCTGAAACGAGTATCAAATTTAGAATATCTTGAAATAGTACAAACAATAGTTGATATCCTCACCTGGTTCCACCATGTTTTGTTTTATTCACACTTTTGATATTGCCATCTTGCCACGAACGACCGATAGAACCATCCTTGAAAATCCATGTTTCGTCAAGGTGGACAAATTCACTTAATCCTTCATTTTTTATACGAATATATGATTGCCGAAAATGGATACGCTTCAATGCTATATGAGGTAGTTCCATCAAACCTCTTCTTGGATTATCTTTGGAATACTTAAATCCAATGTTTTGTACAATTTTCCACAGAGATGTCTTACACCCATTGAAAATATATCTTTCGTGGAGCTTTTCTTCTAATGCAGACAACGTAATATGTTGCTCTACAATGAGTATAATATTAAACTTGATTTAGACAAAGGTTTTAATGACTACTTACTGTTTTGGAACTTGTCATAGATATTACTTATGGCAGTTTGATCAAAATCGTCAATATGTACTACAGGTTTCTCACGATTCGATTTTTTTTTCTTGAACTTCTCAGTGAATCACACCGCTCTTTGTCTTTGCCATAATATTGTTAATGGATGAAATGCTTACTTGTAAAGCACTCGCTATCCTCTAAGCAAAAAAGTTCATAGTATGTAGATGTGTAGACAATTTGGAAACCAACAGATGAACAAGTTAAGTTGTATCATAATATTTCTTTTTTAAGGGTGGAAGGCCCCTTCTGTTATTAATTTTAGTGGTACTTACATATCTTACAGCTGTAAGGGGGAGAAGATGCCCCATTATCTTGATCTTTTTGGAAATAATTGCAAATGATGCAATCATGTTTTGGGCTTAGCTCGAGAAAGCTCTTGGCATTTTCACTATTTATATAGAATAAATATTCGAAACACTGAGTTCTGAAAAGAACTGATTTCAAAATAATGATTCAAATATTATCAAAACTTCGAGGAAAACACTTCAATCCAATCTCAATCAGCACAAGAAAGCGAACTTAAATGAACAATAAAAATACGTCAACGCCGCATTTCAATGCTAACTGTCATAACCAAATGTCACCATATGTCACTAGTAGTTCCTTTGGCGAGACTAATTATTTTGTTCATGTCGATTGCAATTTTTTCTAACCAGACATTCCTAGCTATGACGTCACTTTAAACTTAACGTGAACAGACTATAGTATATAAAATGTTAGCAAACTTGTATATTTTTTTTATTTAAAGATAGTTTGATTGAGTTATTACTGAATTCATGTAATTTAAAGTACACACTCTGTATATGAACAACGTATTTGGATATCGTTATACCATTGGAATAAAATTTCTGACTTGTTTTTTTTGGATGGCATAGCGCACATTATTGATGCCAATTTGAATCATAATAGCACTATTAGAGGAACTACTTTAAAAACACTCCTTGAACTCTACCACAGAGTTGGTGTGGAGATTAGTTGATTCAAAATAAATCATTTCAGTCATTTGTAGATATGTTGACAAAAACAGCCATAGCTCAAAAACCATTCATAAGATTTTAATAAGGGCTATGTACCTCGAAACGATCATCTTCCGTTTTGTTTTGGTAGAAAAAATTCTGGAATTCCGAAGAACATTTGCGAAAAATTACAAAAAATCACCATTTACATTAGTCGAATAGAAAAAAAGCTCTCTTTTTCATCTGTATCCTGTGAAGAATAAACAATATTCAAATTCAAGAAATACCATGCCAAATGATATATGCTGAGATATTTGCAGAGTAATAAAAGAGATCAACGCCTTTCTTTTTAACCATATTTTTCCCTTAAGTTGAAAATTGTTACATTTTTCATCCAAGGCTCATTAGGTGGTTCCCTCGAACGAAATATCTAATATGCTTTGGTCAATCACTAAGATTCCGCAAAAAACGATACTTTCGTTTGACACCCTTTGTTACTACAAAACTCGGGTTTTCGCCCCGGTTCATATTGGAGCTGGGTTAATACGCCCTGAGCAGATGTGAACAGGTCATAAAATCCTATCTCGGATAGAATAGCATAATCTCTTCAACACTCAGTACAGTAACATCTCCTTCAACCATTATTGTAGTAACGTACTGTTCAATAGTCAATTAAACAACAACATACTTAGTTACATATACAAATTATGATATGAGTGTAGTGAGTTCAGTATATGTTTACAGGGATATCCACCGGGAACGTCCGTTAAAAACTTTTTGAGTTCCGATTACAATACCAAGCAGAAATTTTATACGCGGCCATAAATAGCAAGTTCCAATTGAAGTGAAATATTTTCGAAGTGATACCATTTCCGGTTATACCGGAAGTGGGTCATCACTTTGTTATTTCAAATGGCAATCTACCTTTTTTATTATACATCTAGAACCGACATTTGAGCAAGGCATAAAATAACCAAGTTGTTGGCACTTATCTGTCAAAACTTTTGACAGATTTAATTATTCTTGTTATAAACTCGATTTTGGAGGAACATGCAAAAAAATTGTAGCTCGTAGATCTTTTGCACTACAGACACAATTTTTGCTTGGGTGGATAGTAGAAGGATCAAGGAATTCTTTAAGCACATGTCAAATATTTATTGCGTTGTTTTTTTCAATTTGGCCTTTTTCAAACAGCAATAACTCAATTTTTTCAAATGGCACGTGCCAATTTTCATATCGCCATCAGATGAAGCGTCAAATTTCAGATGGAATTGTATGAGCATGTACTATACCCATCTCTTATAGTTCCGAAATAATTTGGGAATATATTGAATTTTGATGATTTTGCAAGAACTAACAGAGAATGCTTTGAAATATTTGAATCAAGTAGCTGAACTGACTACGCTCACCTGACAGGTGCCTAAAATTAATGTACTTGTCACTTCGTTCATTCGAATTTGATATTTCAACAAGAATTGTCGTTATTTCAGATTGAAAATATCTAAAACATACAACACATTTGGAATAAAACCACTGGTTATTCAAACGAAAATATATTTAATCTTTTTTTTAATTCATTTTAGAATGTCAAAAAGTAGTGGGTAGAAATTGGAGGCAATTCAATAACCAATTTCCAAGTTTACCTTCTATGAGTAAAATAAAATTTCGAAGCATTAGAAGCAATTTTCTACAATTCGGATGAATAAAAATTGTAGGAACTAAGCGAAAACCAATCATCGAAGATAATTACATTAATACGAATAAATGATAGCAAACATCATAGGAGAAAACTAATTTACGATCTGAATAAATGTTCAATATGGGCACCATTTTGCTCGATACACTTGACAGCTCGTATACGAACATGATGAGTTGACCTCCTAGTTACCTCAGGATCAATATTACGAAAAGCATTATGAATGCGCTCTAGTAACTCTTCTTCATTTCTTACAGGAATAAGATACACTTCACTCTTGATTTTGCCCCATAAATAAAAATCAAGAGGCGTCAGGTCCGGATAACGCGGAGGCCATAAATTTGGTCCTTGATTACCCCACCATCTATCCTCGAACATTTCTGTTAGCTGCCGATCTACAGCTCGTGTTTTATGTGCTGGTGCACCATCCATTTGGTAATAGCAATCCCTCAGAATGTTAAGGGGTAATCCATCTAAAAAATTTGCTAATGTTCCTCTCAAAATTTCCAGGTATCTTTGTCCATTAAGATTTTCCTCATAAATGTGATAAGCCAACAAATCATTCATCAAAATTGCAAAAACGTTCACGCTGAATTTATTTTGGAAATCAATAACTTCAATGAAATGTGGATTTTCTGTGGCCCAAAAATGTCGATTTCTCCTGTTGGTCATTCCACTTTCATTGAACTTCATTAGACCATATAATTTTTTGCAGAATTGTCTCATCTTCTTGAAGCCGAATTAATAAATTTTCACAGAAATTTAGCAGCTTTGGAAGGTCAGTTGGTTTCAATTTTTGTAGTCTGATAAAAGAATACGGGTGCATGTTATGTTTCTTTAGGATCCTTTGAATGGAAGTATAACTCAATCCAATATCCATTGATGCTCACTTAATGGACGCATGTGGATTGGCACGAAAATACGCTAGCGTATTAATTTGATTGTCGTCGTCCTCGAGATTTGGTTTTCTTCTAGTTTCTATGTATTTTGTTCCTCCAAATTGCAGAAAATTGCTTCTAATCCTTCGAAATTTTGTTTTACTCATAGGCGCCAAATTTGGAAATTGGTTATTGAATTGCCTGCAAGTTCTATCCACCACTTTTTGACATTTGCCATGAATTAGAAAGAGATTATTTGAATAATCAGCCATTTTATTATCAATATGGTGTTTTTCAAAAATTTTCACTTCAAATTACCAACAATTCTTGTTGAAATATCAAATAATTCGAATGAACGAAGTGACAAGTACATTAATTTTAGGCACCTGTCAGGTGAGCGTAGCCAGTTCAGCTACTTGATTCAAATATTTCAAAGCATTCTCTGTTAGTTCTTGCAAAATCATCAAAATTCAATATATTCCCAAATTATTTCGGAACTATAACAGATGGGTATAGTATATGCTGATACAATTCCATCTGAAATTTGACGCTTCATCTGATGGCGGTATAAAAATTGGCACGTGCCATTTGAAAAAACTGAGTTATTGCTGTTTGAAAGAGGCCAAATTGAAAAAATTATACAGAACAACGCAATAAACATTTGACATGTGTAGACTGCTTAAAAAATTCCTTGGTCTTTCTTCTATCCACCCAAGCAAAAATTGTGTCTGTAGAGCAAAAGATCTACGAGCTACAATGTTTTTAAATGTTCCTAAAAATCGAGATTATAACAAAAATAATTAAATCGGTGAAAAGTTTTGACAGGTAAGTGCCAACAACTTGGGTAATTTATGCCTTGCTCAAATATCGGTTCTAGATGTATAACAAAAAAGGTAGATGGTATCACTTCGAAAATATTTCACTTCAATTGGAAATCGCTAGTTATGGCCGCGTATAAATTTTCAGCTTGATATTGTAATTGGAACTCAAAAAGTTTTCAAGGGACGGTCCCGGTGGATATCCCTGTATATTACAAAGCGTTCGTTTTCAACAGTTTTCGTGACCAATACTTAATTTGACAAAGATACGACATTAATCGATAAAGAAATTTATATCGATGTACCGAGGTCTTATAAAGTTATTGACACTGATATTCGCAAAATTTTTAGATATACTACTTCAAGTGTTAATCAGTGTATTCTTATTCCGAAATTTAAAATTCCGACAGAAACCCAGTTACTTGGTATCCAATCATCGTTCACAAAAAATTCTAAAATATTAGTCCATTTCGACATTGAAAGTCCAAAATGTGAAGAATACTGAAATGTGCGAAAAAAAAGTTCACATGCCCAGTTTTGTAAACAGTAAAAATATGAATTTACTCGAGTAGCAGCGCGTTAAAGTGTCAATTCATGATTCCAGATTTCATCATTTTAGAGAAGTGATCAAATATTGTGATAAGAAAGTCTTATATTTTTCATCATTCAGGATATTTCCTTTTTCATTAATTCACACCAGGGCATCCTCAGGTATCTGCACAGCCGACCCCGTCGTCACTGATTAACGTATAACATATATGTATAATAAATGTAAATCTAAAACTTTCTAAATATTAAAATGAGAAAACTGGAATCTTCGCCATGTTTTCACCAAAATCAATACCAAAATGGTAGGTAAGTATGTCTTCAGAACTCAGCCTGTACATATCAATTTGAATTTGGGAGGCTTTTACTTGGTAAAATTCCATTATCAATAATAAAAAACAAGTACTGTGTTTTAAGGAATTTTACTTAATAACAACAGTGGACCAGCAAGAAGAGCAATCGAGAAAGGCCAACGCATATGGCTCAAAGAGGATATGAAGATCCAGTACAACAGGAGGGACGTTGCAAACATATATTTGAAGGTAATCCATACGGAATTATTGTTTAGATTGCACCCTGTTGAGTTTGATATTTTAGACTCTGAATCCATATACGATGTCGAAATTTTAATTCATAAAAAGTTTCAGCAACAACAGAAAAAGTTGAATTCACTTAAATTCAAAATTTCTCCACCCAAACCTTCAACTGATAAATTTTCAGACCATAAATTTTTTGAAAGATTCACTAATTTAACTGATACCGATTTTACACAACCACAAAAAGATCTATTAGAAAAGGATTCAAACATAATTTACATCCAAAACATAATAAAACTAATTTTGAACAGTTAGGCATAGACTCCGAAATTATTCTCAAAACTCCAAAGATAATATTTTAGCCAAACATCAAACAGCAAAAATCATCAAAGAAGACTTTTCGAAATTATCACCTCATTGCAATTCCGATTATAAGATAATAAAAACAATTCGTGAAAATAGTACCAAGAACGATTTAGTATTCACTAAAGCAGATAAAGGTAACACCGTCATTGCGATTAGTAAAACCGATTATATTTCTAAAACTGAAGAATTCTTAACAGCCGGAAACTATATAACATCAACTAAGGATCCTACCGCAAAATTTCAGAAAGTTGTTAAAAACATAATTTCGACAGTAAAATCATTAATTACAGACCAAGAAAAATATAAATTCATTAACTCCAATCCACAATCCCCCGAATTATATTCGTTGATAAAACTTCATAAACCTAATAACCCTATTAGACCTGTTGTTTCTTATGTAACGGCACCTTCGTTCAAACTTTCAAAATTCCTCAACGACTTGCTAATAAAACATTGCAATTTTCAATCTGAATTTTCGGTCAAAAATTCATACGAACTTATTGCCAATATCAAAGATATCACTATACCACCTAACTCCAAACTTATTTCTTTCGATGTTAAGAATCTATTTCCCAACATTCCTCCAAAAGATACGTATAACTTAGTTGAAGAATTATTAGAAAGGAATCATGTCAATACTATCATTAAATCAGATATTCTTTCATTATTAAAAATTTGTTTAGATCAAAATTATTTCCATTTCAATTACAAATATTATACTATTGAAGACGGCTTGATTATGGGCAATCCGTTAAGTCCTTTGTTAGCTGAAATTTTCATGAATAACTTAGAGAAATTAATTCATAATCATCCACTCAGTAAATATTGTTTATACTGGTATCGCTATGTAGACGATATCATTATTTGCTTCACAGGAACAGATAGACAGTTAAAAATTTTCGAAAATCATATAAATTCATTACATCCAAAAATTGCATTCACAACCGAAATAGAAAGCAATAATTCGATAAATTTCTTAGACGTAACAATTTCGAATGAAAATGGAAAACATGTTTTCGCAATTTACCATAAGCCGTCACATACAGATATTATAATACTTCGTCGTGTCATCCATATCAACATAAAATGTCAGCATTCAATAGTTTTATTCATAGATTGATTAACATCCCGCTATCACCAGAAAATTTCAACAAAGAACTAAATTTGATTAAACAAATAGCCAAAAATAATGGTTACAATCCCAAACTAATAAATAATATTTTAAATAAAAACAAAGTAGAATCGCATTGAATGAAGTTTACCCTGTCGATAAATTGAAACAAAAATTCAACACCTTAACCTACGTTGGCATTACAAGTGAGAAACTGAAATCATTCTTAAGTAGCAATAATTTCAACATAGCTTTCCAAACTAATAATAATTTAGGCAAATATATAAAAATAATAAAACCAAACCAGGTAAAAACAATAAATCAGGTGTTTATAGATTGAATTGCAATGACTGTGATAATTTCTACATTGGTAGAAGACATAGAAATTTTAATATCAGAATATCGGAACATAAACGCAGTTTTTCAAATAAAAAATCAGATTCAAATTACGCGAATCATCTCTTAGAAAATAATCATTCTTTCGACCCACAGTTTGAAATTTTGCATACAGATAATAAATATTGGAAGGTAGATCTTTGGGAAACTTTAGAAATAAATAAATACAAACACTCAGGTAGACTCATCAATGAACAAGTAGATTTAAGCCCTTCACCTCTATTGAATCTTTTCGGGGAGCAATCTATTCCTTAATTTTATTGGATATACCTGTCATAAATAACCACTTAAGAAGAAGCAACCAATAAGCTTTTAATTACTCAAGAACATTTATAGTTATATTCTCATTTACATTTTTCTGCATAATCATTCGTCTGAAGAAGCTACGGTGTAGTGAAACGCGTTACGAATCGCAATTATTGATTAAAATTCCTTAAAACACAGTACTTGTTTTTATTATTGTACATATCAAATTTAAGTAATTGGTTTTGATATTCCAAATCACTGAAAAATCAAGTAGGGACATCAAATCCGATGTACCTAGAGTATACTCAATATACTTCCTCCAAGTAAAACTAAATTACCCCATACAACATAGGTTTTAAATTTATTTAAGTCGAGTATTCAAAGCACGTAACGTTGTTACGTCATTTTCAAGTTGAGTTGTTAATTTCAATTAGATACAGAATCAATTTGAGGTCAGCATTAACGTTGGGTAATTTTACAGAATTGAAACTCAGAAAGCCATGGAAGATTATAAAAACATACAGCTCACACTTCAATGAATCTAATTTGATATCATAGCACCAACTCCTCCTCGCGAATGCGCGCGCAACGCCAAGGCGTTCCACCATTCAGTTACGAATTAAAAAACGATACAAATGTCAACTGATCAACTTGATTCACAAAAAGAACTAACAACTTGTTTGTTTTAAAACCGACTAAAGGGTAAATCGTAAGTGTAATAATTGAACATTTATTTCTATAAACCAGTTCTGAAGTTGGAATTATGGGAGGTGCTAAAAATGGGTAGGGTTCTCGCTGAATTACCATTTGTATTATAGTGAACGCCAATGGATGCTTAGCGCGAAGATTATGCGCGTCAACCAATAGGGGAGCTATGGTCCTTTTATCCCCACTCAAGTTTTATATCTCCCACCACTTAGACACCTCAAGAAGATAGGTTATACCAGTTTATTAGCTAAAGAGATTTGCTTGCTTACGGTAGCATGATTTTGGTATGTTAAAACGTCGCGATTTGACACTTTTTATGCGTTAATTTTCATACGTCAGGTGATACAGCCGAGTGAAGTTCATGAATACTCGTTGACATTCCGTTATTAGCTCGAGTGTAACTTTTGAGTGTTATGTGGTGTGAACAGTTACCGACGGATTGTGTTATGAAGTTATCGACACTGAAAAATATGTATTTATAACAATATTCGATGTTAGCCCAGCTAGATTACTTCCGGGACAGTTTGATTAAATCAAACATGATGCCTTTGGCACCAACACCAATAGTGGCAGTGCCGTCAAAGCCCAAAATAGGTTTTTCGATAGACTCTATAGTTGGTGGTGCAAACCAAGGTCCTAGTCCTCATTCTTCTCCTGTTCATTTTTCGGAAAGTTCTGCACCTCTTAGTCCCTCTAGTGATACAGATAATAGACTGAATGGTTCTCCTCAAAGATCTCCAGTGGGTTCGCCTAAGCCACCTATTATGGTACCTGGTATACCTGCGCATACATTGGTACGACCGAATCCTACGTACGAAGGGAACATGATGCCAAAAAATGGGTTTTTGCAACCGGAACTTATGCATAATCATCCTGGTCAGCATCCTTTTGCTTTAGCAGCACATTTTCAAGGCGCTGCTCTAGCGGCGGCGCTGAGTTCCGGGCAGCATGGGTTTCCTCAGCCGTCACCTCTGAATCCTCATAGCCAACCAAGAGATAGTTATCCCCTTTATCCATGGCTTCTTTCGAGGCACGGTAGAATATTTCCACATCGATTTCCTGGTGGTAAGTAGATTTATTTGATCCTTGAGTTTAAAGTTACTTAAATTACACCCATTTGGTACATGAACAAAGATGGTTTTCCACCTTCACAACTTGCTGTATTTGGTTGTTCTTTGGTTGGTATGCTGTATGCTTATTTCATTGCAATGCACAATGAGTTTTTCGCAATATTTATTCTTCTTTGAATCAACAATTCAAGAAGAAACAAATATGTTTTCCATTTATACACAATTCTCAAAGTAAAAGGAACTTTTGTTGTTCTAATTTCTTTATTAAGTTGTAAGGCGCTTCTTTGAAGGATATTTCAACAATTTGAAATGAAGATAAACGGATGAAAGGCTATAAATTCGTGAGACTTTCTTGTATATGAGTACATCTCGACATTCTTTTCATCATATTGAAAATAGGTTATAGTTTCTTCTCATTCTCGTCATGCTTCATGTTCCTAGTTTCGACTTGCATAATTGTATTTATATTCTCAGTAAACGATTAAGCTTTTGAAACAAGTTTTTATAAATTCTAAGCAAATTTCCATATATTACTGAAAATATTAATTGTCACTCAAGAAATATGAACTTTCTTTCTGCTGATATTTATCTTGCTTCTTTATTCTGTTTAGAATTTCTCTGTACTCGTTGAGGTTTATTCATGAATAATTCAAAAGGATGTTGTGTTGAAGTGAATTAAACTTTTGTTGTTGTATAGCATAGTTACCAGACAAGTGTTTATCTTCGTCTTGATAATATAATAGATATCAGTATCTATACCTTGAAACTTCTGTCGTATTCTTGGAATGCTTATATAATTGAAGAGTTTTACTCTCCTAGTAATATAAATATCCCACTATGACTTTCTTTTGTTAACCATAAATAATCAATCTATGTCAACTGAGGTAAGAAGAATATGCACTCTTCTCTGTTAAAGTTTGATCAGTAACTAACATTCTTCGTATGGAATTTGTGAGAATTTCTTCTTGATAGCTATAAACCATGAAACTGTTACATTTGGCAACAAGAATATGAGCAGCATCTCTTTTCGTCAATCAGTTTGATCAACATAGTTGGGTTCGTTGTATACTTAAAATTTCTGAGAAGTTCTTCTTCATAGGATCACTTCACATCATTACCATTTATAATTGAAAAGAGATGAGCCTACTTCTCTCTTGAATTCGGTTTGAAAAATAATTTTGATATACTTGGAATTTTCGATAATTTGTGACATACTATAATCAATTAATATTTTAACGATCAAATTTTAAATTGACAGTTATATTTCTCTATTAAAATAAATTTCCTATAACTATTAACCATGACTTTATTAGCACAATTTAAGATTCGAGGAATATGAATCACATCATATCAGTGATTTCTCAGAATTTATTTTTGAAGACAAACTATAAATAATAAATCAATGTCAATAATAATAAATAGAGAATGAACCCACTTCTCCTTTGTGGTTAGTTTTATAATAAATAACGTTCTTGCTATGCTTGGAATTTCTAAGAATTTCTTTTGATAACCATAAACAACCAATCACCCTCAACTGAGGTAAGAACACTATGCACCTTTTTTCTATGGAAGTTTGATCAGTTATTAACATTCTTAGTATGCTTGGAATTTCTAAGAATTTCTTCTTGATAACTATAAACAAGCTATCTGTCACATTTGCCAAGAAGAATATGAGGATTATCTTTTTATTTTGTCAATATTAACAATATATACCTTTGAAATTTCTGAGAACTTTTTATGAGATAAGTACTTCACATCATAGTCATTCATAATTAAAAAGATGAGTCCACTTCTTTCCTGGATATGATGTAAATAACAATTTCGATATATTTGGAATTTTTAATAGTTTCTGACATACTATAATCAATTAAGGTTTTCAAGATGAAATTCTAAATTGATAGTTATATTTCTCTATTAAACTATTAAACATGATTTTAATAGCAGAATTTGGGATTCAAGGAATACCATATCCCCTATTAAAACTCCTCGTGGTCATCAGTGATGCTTGGAATTTCTAAGAATTTTTCTTGAAGAAAGACTATAAATAATGAATCAATTTCAATAGTAGCAGAAAGAATAGGAATCCACTTCTCTGTTTGAGTTTCATAATAAATAGCATACTTGGTATGCTTGGAATTTCTAAGAATTTCTTTTTGATAACCATTAACAATCAATCTATGTCAACTGAGGTAAGAACACTATGCACCCTTTTTCTCTGTGGAAGTTTGATCAGTTATTAACATTCTTAGTATGCTTGGAATTTCTAAGAATTTCTTCTTGATAACTATAAACAACCAATCTGTCACATTTGCCAAGAAGAATATGAGCATAATCTTTTTTATTTTGTCAATATTAACAATATATACCTTTGAAATTTCTGAGAAATTTTTATGAGATAAGTACTTCACATCATAGTCATTCGTAATTAGAAAAAGATGAGTCAACTTCTTTCCTGAATACGGTGTAAATGACAATTTCGATATATTTGGAATTTTCTGACATACTATACTATACTCAATTAAAGTTTTCAAGATGTGATTCTAAATTGATAGTTATATTTCTCTATTAAAGCAAATTTTTCATAACTATTAAATATGGTTTTAATAGCACAATTTGGGATTTAAGGAAAACCACATCCCTATTAAAACTCCTCGTGGTTATCAGTGATGCTTGAATTTCTAAGAATTTTTCCTTCGAGAAAAACTAACTAAATAATGAATCACTATCACTAGTAGCAGAAAGAATATGAACCCACTTCTTTGTTGAAGTTTCATGATAAATAGCATACTTAGTATGCTTGGAATTTCTAAGAATTTCTTTTAGATAACCATAAACAATCAATCTATGTCAACTGAGGTAATAACGTTGAGCACCCTTTTTCTATATTGAAGTTTGATCAGATCACTAACATTCTTAGTATGCTTGGAATTTCTAAGAATTTCTTCGTGATTACTATAAATAATCAATCTGTCACATTTGACAAGGAAATATCAGCAGTGACTTTTTTCTCTTGTTAATATTATCAATACAGATAGATTCTTTGTACCCTTGAGATTTCTGACAACTTCTTTATGAGATAAGTACTTCACATCATTTTAATGCGTAACTGAAAACAGATGAGCTCACTTCTCTATTGTATTCGTTGTAAAGTGCCATATTTCTCCATTAAAATAAATTGCTATTACTATTAATCATGATTTTGATCAGTATAGTTTAGGATTCAATGAATATCAATTACATCATTATTAAGAACTTCTCATAGTTGTCAGTGATGCTTGGAATTTCTGAGATTTTTTCTTGAAGACAAACCATATATAATAAATAAATGTCACTAATTGCAAAAAGAATATGAACCCACATCTTTCCTAAAGTTTTGTAATAAATGGCCTTTTCTTCTTGGTATGCTTTGAATATCTAAGAATTGTTTTCTTGAAGATAAACTATAAATCAACGTCAATAATAGCAAAAATAATGTGAACCCACCTCTCTTTAATAGTTTCATAATGAATAACATTCTTGGTGTTCTTGGAATTTCTAAGAATTCCTTCTTGATGATCATACTCAATCAATTTATGACATTTGTGGCCAGAAGAATATGAGCAGCGCCTCTTCACTGTTGAAGTTTGATAAGTATAAATGCACCTCTTTGCACACTTAAAATTTCTGAGAATTTCTTCTTTTCAAAATACTACACATCATCGTCATAATTTTAGAAATATGGGCCCGCATCTCTGTTGAATTTGGTTCATGTGTAAATAAAATATTCTTGGATATTCTTAGAATTTTCCAGGTTTTTAAGAATTATATGATTAATCAATATGCTTTGAATATGAAATTGTAAATTCATCAGTTGGTCTCCCCTATTGAAACAAATTTATTTTAACCTTTAACCATGGTTTTTATTTATACGACACTATTGAATACGTCTCGTGGTTGTCACTTGTCAAGGATGCTTGGAGTTTCTAAGAATTTTTTTCGGGAGACAAACCATTAATAATAAGTAATAATTAAGTCAATGACAATAATAGCAAAAACAATATCAACCCTTCTGGAGTATTATAATTACAAACATTCTTGGTATGCTTGAAATTCTTAAGAGTTTCTTCTTGATAACATACCGTAATACTATCAATAAACAATGAATATCACATGAGCAACATTCATGGAATTCTTGGAATTTCGAAGAATTTTCGACATACTCCAATGTGCAAAAAAGTATAGATTTATTTTAATAGGTAGTCTGCAAGTTTTAAGAAAAACGCTTGCATTGTTTGGTGTTTGTTAGTTGTTCGATGATATCATATTTGCCGATGTCCTAATCCTTAGAAGAAGAACTAAAACGTTTATGAGCTGAACCTCAATTGAAACGAATTTGACATAATTAAACATGACTTACATTAGTACCTATGAGTATGTGATTCAAAGAATATAAAATCGCATTTTTATTTCAACTATTTTGTTCATGCTTAGAATTTCTAAGAGTTTCTTGCTTCTGACACATAGGGAGCAATAAATCAAAATTCATTTTACCGAAAATGTATCTTTCTTTCAGCGTCTCTGACTTATCGAACGGCCTTCGTACTTCAATGGTTTCTTTTTATTAACATGTGTTGGGCTCAATCCTTTCTCGAAACCTAAAGGATCCGCACACAATACACTGAATTTTTTACTCCTGTCGAAATTCACTAAATTTCGATAAAAAGTTAAAATAGTTGGCTTGGTTTTCTACATAAACACCTCAAAAAAGTCTAGGGAACACTTACCAATATCTTTAAAATATGAATTTGATGATTCGAATTTATAGAAATCTTTCGGTTTTTGTTAGGATGTATTGTATATAATGTATTCTCAAGAAAACAAAATAATATTTGACTTCTCCAAGGCACCTATTATAAAAAAAAATTGAAATTTGAAAATGACGAAATTTGGTAAAACACAAAAAAAATCCTGAACTAATATTTTCGAAACGATATGGAAGCACTTATATTTTTCAGTACCCAGAAGGTCCACCTCTGTTATTAATGACACTTTGGCACCGTCGCGGCATGCTCAATATTAAATTGTCTATTACATTTTGGCCTAAGTCATTCCAAGCCCCCTGAACTGCTAATCGAAGCTCCTGTTCATGATGGAAGACGTTTTGACGCAGGAGATTTCTTTTTAGGGTGTCCCACACATGCTCGATGGGATGCAGATCTGGGGAGCAGGATGGCCACGATAGAAGATCGATATCATTCTCTTCAAGAACGTTCAAGACAACTCTTGCACAATGAGGAGGGGCATTATCTTGTTGGAAGAGTGGATTTTGACCCATTGTTTGGTTTTTATAAAAAACTGAAATCTATTTCGGCACTCTACATAATTTGGTGGGAAATTGATGCAGGTGTTCATTTCTCAAAAAAATCATCCATATTGATCGTTCTGGATACGATATATCGATATTCAGAAGTGTTCCCTAGACTTTTTTGAGGTGAATATATGCAATTCTGGGAGTGGAGTCTCGTGCTGTGTCCACGAATTATGTCCAATAATTTCTGAGATAATAAAATTGATTTCTACTTATAACATATGCATTTACCATAAGCAACTATTTCCGGCATCTCACAATATACAAGGGGAAGAAGAAATAATCGTATTCGATTGAACAAATGAACAGTGTGATATAATGAAAACTATCACTATCAGTAGGTTCATTTTAAACACAAAAAGACTGTAAATCTCCTGGCATACACTGGGTGTGTCATATAATATGATTTTGACGAAGTACTTATATGGATTTCAGATATTTCATAGGAAAATCTAGATCCTCAAACTTCCATTATTGTAATTGGATTATCGAACACAAGACTCCAATATCTCCCTTCAAGAAAATATATTAGCCCATTACTGTTTCTGCAGAATGGGTGCAAGTGCAGTTGAGTTTTAAACACAAAAAGACTGTAAATCTCCTGGCATACACTGGGTGTGTCATATAATATGATTTTGACGAAGTACTTATATGGATTTCAGATATTTCATAGGAAAATCTAGATCCTCAAACTTCCATTATTGTAATTGGATTGTCGAACACAAGACTCCAATATCTCCCTCCAAGAAAATATATTAGCCTATTACTGTATCTGCAGAATGGGTGCAAGAGCAGTTGAGATGTGTGCAAATTTAACTAACAAAGAATAAGCAGAAGAAAGTCAACCAAACTTAATGATGTCTTCTCTTATCAATTTCCTGATATTTCAATATGACAGAATGAAAAAATCAATAACAGCAGACCAGACGATGTTGACATCATCAATTATTCTGAAAACAGGAAAAGCTCTGGCATAATTAAATCTGTATAGGGAACACGTAGATGAACCATTCTCCTACTTCTTTTTCGTGGAATATGAAAACCAAACTGCCAAAGCAGTTCAAGGGCAACTGATGATTTCACAAGCCAATGTTGTGTAGAACAAAGATCACGCCGCCTTCTGGAGATCAACAAAGAAGGTATCTCAATTTGTTTCGGATAGAGATCACTGAAAAGTCCGCATGCTCAATTCCATTCAATAAGAGACCATCTGAAAAAATCTATTCTGAATTATATCGAGTTGATCACAAGTTCTTCGCGTAAGGTGACCAAATATAAAAAGCAAACTCCAACAAGGTTTGACAAATGAAATGTGACAGGTTTTAAGGTGTCAATATGTTAAAACTCCCAAGAGTGTCTGTTTATAATTACCATTCCAGAAATTGACTCTATGTGGCTGCTAAAATTCGCATTCACGTCAAACAGTACACCAAGATCGCAAAATATACCAATTCTCCCCAAAGGAGTATCACAAAGAAATCTAATCTTTAGGTCATCTGCATACAACAGGAATTTGCAAAACTTAAATATCGTTGACAAAAAGAAGAAAGAGCAATTGCCTCAAATGGCTTCCCTGAGAACACCGGAGTTCATTCTAATTTCCGAGAGTGATTGTTTCGTATTTTGACAACCTGAGATCTATCAGAAATGTTTTTGTAACCCTCAAAAATGGACCGCAAAAATAGAATGTTTGCAGTTTGAACTCCAATAAAGAATAGTTGATTAAGAAATCCGTATAGAAATAAACCTGCGATTTCTCTTTAAGTTCATTTAAAGTACGAAGAGTGCAAACGTAGTCTATGCTGTTGGCAGCTGAAATCAAGTCTGTTGGTGTTAATGAAATTCCAGAATGCTTTTATGTTTCTCGTCAGAGAAGGTTTTATCTTTTGGACATAAGAAGTGTAACAAGCTTTATTCACTGACCTGCATTGACACTTGTGGACTGAGAAGCTGATGCAGTCATCCTAAGATTTGGTGCACAGTTTCAAGTTTGCGAGGATGATCTGGTGCATTGTCCAAAACTAAAACAGATTTGAAGTCTTCTTTTGTGAAACAATTTTCAACTTCTGAAACAAAACAATTCCAGAATCAGTAGCAATTGTAACCCACGCTTCCTCATTAGCACGCCAAAATACTGGTCGTTCTTGTTTTGATTTTCTTGAAGCACAAGGATTTAACGATATGTAATGCCTCAGTGGTTTAATGAAACAATCTCCAGATTTAACTTTATCCTTTGCTGTCTTGAATCCAGGGGCAGACTCTTCGTTTTTAGAAATGAATGTTTTTTTGGCATTCTCTTCGAAAACGGTGTAGTTTCCTCTGCATTAAATACTTGCTCAGGTTTGTATCCTTCTTCCTCTACTAGGTTTTCAAACCACTCAACTTTTCAATGCTTGTGATCCTCCACTACCACAACTACCACCAGGTTCTTTAAAATGTGTGTGAAGACGCTTTGCCTTTTCCCGTATAATTGGAACGCTAGAGGCAATCTTTTCTGGTTGCGGTCTTCGAACCATAACAACAACGCCTCTTCAATTTTTTCTATTGCTGGATCATGAACAATTTTCGCTGATAGACGACCTTCTTTTATCTTCGGATTTTTTATCGATCGTACATTTGATTCGTTAACATTGAATGAGCATGATATGGATGCAAACGACTCTCCAAGGTGTAAACGATCAAGCATTTCTATTTTCACTTTAAGCGGTAAAAGTGATTCTTTCCTTATAGTTTTCCAATTTTTTTAGCCCATGTTATGAATTAGGGAGAGAACGGTAGAGACGTATTACCTACTTCATCATAATTTTTTAAACGAATGGAAAAATGAAACAAAAAATGCAAAACGGCTTTTACCAAAAGACGGAACGTCTAATAAGTGGCTGTTAACAGTATACTTTATGCATTGAGTAATGAGGTTGTTTTGTTTAAACGTTTTCTTTGTTTACATTTTCAAAAAGATCGACCGCGGCGAAGGCGGCTTATATCGAACAACTTTTCCGATTTTTTCATCCCCGTAACTATATTCCCCAACGGGGGTGAGCACAACCCCCTGAATTTGAATAGGGATGAGGGGTGTTGCGATATCCCATTGTGAAGATCTTATTGAGTACTATCTGACCCTAAATTTTCGCTTCATCATTAACGAAATGGCAGCTAAAAAAATGAAAGACTACTTACTGTTGTGATTAGTTTATTAAGTGCTGAAAATGGGCACCATTCACTTCCATGCAGTGTATGGCTAGCTCATGTTGAATTTACTTCGAGGTATGCAATGTTTTTATTTATTTGTTAATTTTTTGTTCGAAAAAGTAGACAGACCATGTGTTTGATTCACCTTAATCTCTCGTTAATGTATCGTGAATTTTCAGGAACGTTGAAACTGTGACAAAGCGATTGTAAATTTGTAGTAAGATTGAAATGGTGTATTCTGTATAGGAATGGTGGAAATGATAAAATTATTATCTAGAAATAACGACTCTGCGCGATTAACAGCGGATTTATTTAACGAACGACATTCTGAAAAAATGTATCCGCTGCTTACGTTGTGCAACTGGTTGCTGAATTTGACGCTACTGGTTCAGTCGACAACAAAAAGAAGGTGTATGAAGGAGACGAAGCGGGAGAAGTGGCTGTCTTAGGTCACGTAGCGATGGATGCGACCCTTAGTACTAGTAAATTGTCCAATGTGTCTGGTGTTTCACGCACAACAATCATGAGGATTTTAAGAAAACATAAGTTTCATCCTTGTAGGATACGATTGGTTAAGGAACTGAATGAGGACTATTTTACCTTAACGGCTTTGTAAACTGTCGGTACTGGTCAGAGAAAAATCCAAGATTATTTCGAAAAGAGCATACTCAGCACCTTCAAAAGTTGAATGTTTGGGAGGGTATTTATAGATATCACATCATCGGCCTTTTTTTATACCCGGTAATATCACTGGCTAAATTTATTTAGAACTATCACAGAACGCTATTTATCCAGCCTCGTGCTGGATAATGAGGAAGACCATGAAACGATCATTTTTCAACAAGATGGCGCACCACCTCATTTCGTTCAACCTGTTCGTCAGTTGTTAGATGAAAATTTTCCTCAGTCCTGGAGGACATATTGGGTGGCCATCCAGATCACCTGATCTGGCGCCACTGGACTTTTTTCTATGGGATTACCTGAAATCTAAGATTTACGCTACCCAATCTGAGTCACTGGATGATTTGCGAATTCGGATCATTAATGAATGCTGTCAAATTGAACCAGAAATGTTGAGTAATGTACGTGAACTTATTTTACTACATGGAAGTGAATGGCGCCCATTTTAAGCACTTAATAAACTAATCTCAAAAGTGAGTGGTCTTCCACTTTTTTTAGCTGCTATTTCGTTAACGATGGAAATTTTGAAGCGAAAATTTAGGATCAGATAGTACTCGATAAGATCTCCAAAATGAGGTATCGCTACACCCCTTATCCCTATTTAAAATCAGGGGGTTGTGCTTACCCCCGTTAAGGGATTGAAGTCACGGGGATGAAAAAATCGAAAAGTTGTTCCCCCTCTAATCAGAAATCGACGGGTCCGAGCAATTCTCCATATTTTTATTTTAAAACCGGAAAATCGAGGTGCTAAGTTTTCGTTGGAGCACCCTGTATGTATGGACCGATTAGATTCGCGAATGTTCGCATTTTTTGCTTTTACTGTATTCAGAATTACTATTAAATAATCATCAATTTTCAAATCGAACAGAATAAAGTTGAAAGATATTTGATTATTTCGAAGGTTTCTTTAGTTATGATGATCTAATTGTTGCTATAAGTACAACAGTACTTTGAAATTTTTTCCACTTCAATATAGAGTAAGAATATGTAGGACGCGCGATTTACTGTATACAGAATTGAATGCAATGAATGCCCAATAGCTTTCGTAGGACGAACAGGTCGACATTTTGAATCGAGATTGGAAAAACGAATCTCGTCAAATAACAAATCCGTAGTTTTCGAACAATTAGTTCTACGAATCACATAACAACATTAGATAATTCAAAAATTCTCCGCAAAATTGCAAAGAAGCGAGGACAATGAATCTGTTGGAAATTTTGTGAATTAACAAACTTTGTTTGTTGTTTTTTTTTTGTTTTCCTTTAACGTGCTCTATTTCTGCCTCTCGGCTAATTCTGTCACCTCACTAACCCGGGAATTTTGCCGAGCTCCTCTCGTGTCGAGGGAATCTTCAATGTCCAACACATCTCTGTTAGACAGGACCGACAGCTTTACATCTCCTCCGAAAGATGGACACTCTAGCGATTCCCAGAATCCGAAAAATCGCATCGACTTTGTGGGGATTGAACCCAGGTAACTCTGCGCAGGAGACGAGCATCATATCCCCCATGCCACCGGCTAAAAAACTTTGTACAAACTCAAAATTCACCACTTTCAATAGTCCACTAGAATTGAATAATTCCGCACTACTCAAAGTTTTGAAATTGGTGTAATTAGCACGTCATTTCTCATAACTGCAAGCTCTAGATACTTGTAAATGGCGTAACTGTCGAAACCGGTCGTGTGTATCGAAATAAACACTGTGGAAATCAGACGAAAGGATTTTATTTATATTAAATGGAATTTCCAAAAAATAATTAATATCAGTATCTGAAAATGTCAAAAACTTTTCAACCAAGAAATCATGAAATATTGTTTTTGAGGATAAAGTGTTCTATTCCCCCCAAAGCATTAGAAATTTCTGAGATAACCTAAAGACGAATAATGCATATTTATATAAAACGCACCCAATACATTAATCGAACATACAAAATCCGACTACACAGCGTAGCTTTCCTTGAAACATCAACGAAGACGGAATATCAAGTATGCGGAAACTAACTTACGAAAGCAACCATAGATCGATTTCAGCGCAAACGACTATCAGTCGAGGCCACCTAAGCAGCTTTCGGTAATTAAAAGTGTGCAATTATTCGATGAGATTGATAAAATAACTCGATTCCACATAATTTGTATTCGATTGTACCAGCTATTTGGTATTAAAACAATCGCTAATTTTACGATGCAAAAAATACGAACATATGAGTATGTTAACGTCCTTACCTCACAAGAATTTAAATGGTTATTATATGAACATTAGAATTCTCAAAGACGCCGGTTGAATTTCAAGCGACTGTGTACAACTTCTCGGAAATGTTTATTTAGTGTTTTCCATAAATTATGATTATGCGAAACGAACAAATATACCTACAGGCGATACGAATTTTGTATTAATATTACATGGTTCAGGAGTGATGAGATTCATAACCGAGGAGACCAACGTCAAAAATAAGTTTAGGTACATCTTTTTACAGATGAGTGTAACGAGTGGAACCCACAGGGTAAATGGAAGGTTGGTCGTCGAAGTAATACATGGCGGAGAACAATGCTCGAATAACTGAAGCAGAAAGGCATGAATTGGAACGAGGCAAAAATTGTTGCCAGAAATAGTTCCTTGGAGAAATTTCATAGAAGCTTCTACGAGGTCTGGTAATTAAATAACGGGACTGTGCGCCCTAGAGTAGTGGGGAAAAAACGAGTAGTGCGTTGGGTATCTAGACATCTTGTCTATGCACCTACCAAAACACGTTTTCGTTACTATAATAGTATTTGTGCAGTAGCGGTTTGAAACGAACGTGTTTTTTTCTCGTGCCGAAAACCATGTGTGACAAGACCCAGGAGCAACGTATCAATCTCGAATTTCTCGTTAAATTGAATAAAACTCCGACAGAGTGCGCGTGTTTTTGAGTGGTGTAGGCGTTTCCGTAAGGGCCGAGAGAGCACTGAAGATGGCCAGCGCCCAGGTCGCTCTGTCACTGTTTCAACTCCGGAAACAGTGACCATAGTCAATCAAATTGTGCGTGCAGATTGTCGAATGAGTATCCGAGGCTGTAAAAGTCGATAAAGAAACGGTTAGAAAAATGTTACACATGAGAAAAGTCTGTGCGAAGTTGGTTCCAAAAAACCTGCCCATATGGCGCTATCTGTGAAGCAGTATTTGGCCAGTAAGTGCTCTCCAATGAACGAACACGCGCCGTACTCGCCAGATTTGGCACCGTGAGACTTTTTTTTGTTTCTGAGGATAAAATCTGCTTCGAAAAAAATGGTTTTTATATTAAAACCCTTTTTCGTAACCAGTCTCGTTATTTAATAGCCAGACCTCCTATACAAATAGGAGCTCAAAATGATATATATATATATATATATATATATATATATATATATATATATATATATATATATATATATATATATATATATATATATTACATCAAGATTGGAAGCGAACCTAACAACTACTGCAAACAATTTTTCACCACTCTAAGGACAAGGGTGAAACACGGGAACAAAACACACTGTATATACAAGGTTAATTGTCAGGACTGTGGAGCGTGCTATATCAGTAATACTGAACAATACTTGCATAAAAGAATATACCAATACGATTACTCCGTTAGATCTAATAAAAAAAGTACCGCCCTAGCGAAACATAGCATTGAACAACTACATAAATTTAATTTTGCTGATGTATGAGTTCTTGCATCTGAAAACAACGACTTTAAAAGGAACATTCTAGAAATGATAGAAATCCAAAAAGAACCTAAGACAGTGAATTCAAGAGCTGACGTTGACGGATTTATGAATGTCTACAGTAATCTGATAATTCGAATACACCCTTCAATAGACTGCTGCAACCAGTTATACTCAAATATTAATTGTTATTGTTGTCTTGCTTTTTGTTTTTGTTTTACCGGTGACGATAATGATGTCAAAAGAGAATGTGTAAGGTGAATAGCTTTTAACGTAAGAATTGTAATATGTGTTTTACTGAGATATGATTTTTATTTTAGAAAATAATTGTGCAGAGATGAATATTTTCTGATGATGGCCCTGTGCCGAAACGCGTAAAAACACTTTGCAAATTATAGATTTTTAACCTCAAACACTTTCCGTTCTCTCTTCCCCGTCAAATTTGTTTCAACTTACGGTACGTTATGACGTTATAAAGTTATGCATAATATGCAGGTCCAGAGGTTAGAGTAATTTTTTGTAGAACAGACGAACCATTTAAAAACAATTCTCATTTGAGATGAAAGATTTAAAAGCAGAAATAAAATGTGTTTAAAAACGAGATTAAAATGCTTAAAAATGATTAAAACGAGTAAAAGGCCAGTCAGACGTTATTTAAAAAGTCGAAACAGACTCCCAATTTTTTTTTTAAGCCAATGACAAAATAAGAGATACTAACATGTGACATATAAAATAATATATCTGTCATAGAAGATTCAGCCATTCTTTATTTTACCTGAATTGTTTAGATAAACAGTCAGAAAACCGGTAATCAGGGAGTCTATTCTAACCTCACAAAGACATGCGGAATAAAACCCAACTACGAAATGAAAAATGTTACACATAGTACATTGGATCATGATATATAAAACAAACTGTGGCTTATAAAAAATGTGAAAAGGGTTCATGAATATCAATTAATAAAAGTTCATCAATTTCGTATACAGTTGACGAAAAACACCTTGAAGAGGCAAAAGATTCGTATATATATATATATATATATATATATATATATATATATATATATATATATATATATATATATATATATATTTATATTTGAGAACTAGTTCTTGTCAGAAAGGATTATTCATTGATCTACGGATTTTTGAATAATTCTTCCTGCCTCAAGTTTAAATACGTAGACTCCTCGCCAAGTTTATCGCTGAAAATATTTGTCTCGTAAGATATTTACCGATGCCTATACCACCAAATCCAACGGGATTATTTCGCTCGTTTTGAACCGTTGATGTGATTCACAGACCGGCGGAAGAAGTTCCTCAAGTGTTGGGATTTTTAACATTCTCACATCTGTTAGTTAATGTTCGTTGCTTTTTCGAAGTCCGGTAACAGGTTCACCGTCTGGGTCCATAGAGGGCGACTCTAGTACGTATGTACGAGATCCGTACTTTCTGGAATCGTTAGGGTACCCCTATGTAGCTGAGTAGCTGGTTTGGATGCTGAGAAGCGATATATGATGAGCTCCTAATAAGGACGAAACTGCAGCCTGCCGCTTCGTTTCTCGACATCCTGTTTAGTTGCACTATTGGGCAGATTTGAGAACTATCTCTTGTCAAGGATTATTCATTGATCTACGGATTTTTGAATATATATATATATATATATATATATATATATATATATATATATATATATATATATATATATATATTATACAGGCTGTCCCGAATGGAGTTTCTAGTAGAAATACATCGAGAGTGGATCAAATTACCATCATCTTTAAAAATCGGATTATTTGTAAGGCCGAAATGTGAAAATATCTACATACATATTCTGTCGAAAAAGTAGCGGGAATTGGTAAATGAAACACAAACTGTTTATTTTCATCCTAATTTATTGTATTGCCTTCGAAGTAGGCCCTTTCCGAAATGATACTAATTCTAATAATTCTCACCTCGAATTTTCTGTTATGTCTTCTATTCATTCTAAACGGGTACCTCGTAGTGGTAGTTTGAGTTTTGGAAAAAGGAAAAAAGTCCGCCAGAGCCAAATCAGGTGAATACGGTGGTTGTTCCATGGTATTCGTTGAGTTTTCGGTGAGAAATGTATTGACAATGATAGCCTTGTGAGATGGTGTATTATCGTTGCACACGGCATGAGCTTTCTTTCCATAAATCTTGCATTTTTCGACTCAAATGTAATTTTTTTTTTCAATTACCATTTCCTTGGCCGACCAGAGCGAGGCAAATCTTCCACCGCATCTCGGCTGTAGTTGAATGCACTGTACCACTCATATGCACGTGTGAAATTGATTCACCTTCTGTAACCTTCTGTGACATCACTCGTCAAATTGGCTAACTTTGAACATCTCAAAATACCTGAGATTATGGAGCAGAAAACTATTTCAAAAGATTATTTCCTAGTTTTTGTAAAAAATATGAAAACATCTTGAAACTACAGGACTTTTTCAATGAATATTTTCGAAAAGACCAGTGGCGCACTATATTATGATTTTGATGGGATCAAAGGTAACATGACCCTCAAAAAATATCACCCTGTACATTTTTGTGTAACTACTGCAAAAATCTAATGTATGAGTAAAAAAATCCTCTTTCTGCAAATTAGAGTTAGATCCCTTGAAAACCAAGGGCGTTATCTACAGAAACCTGAAAAAAAAAAGACTTTTGGACATAAATTAAAGGGCATTTTGTGCATGTTCCTTGATGACGAATCTCCTGTTGAAACTACTGACTCCATACCTGAAACACCATGTATATCAGGGGAAAAAGATGTGTGGCCTTTACGTTAATGTAACTACGAAAGTCATCATCAGTTGCCATTATCTCGTCATAAAAAAGTTTTGTAACTTAAACTTCGTGCAATATGCTTCTGTAAGCCGTCTTTATAATTCTGATATCCACACAGTGTATCAACTAAAATTAATGCGGAAAATTGAGAATCGCCGATTATAGGCAACACCAATAACATTTCTATATGTATTTGCATGTTGCCAGAGGTAACAACAGAGATGGTAATCGAAATATTTTTTAAGTATGTAACGATTACATTTTCCCGTATTAATTTCACAAGTACGGCGTCTAATAACCATGTATAGCTCCTAGATATAATTAACTCCATTGCTAATGTGTAAATAATTACTCCGGTTCAAGGTATTTCACGATCACTATCTACCAAAAAGGCCTATAATCAGTTGTTCTTAATACCTTCACAAATTATCATAATTCGGTCGCTGTTTCACTCCTTTTCCTGAGCACCTAATTTGCCACTTACGAGCCACAGCATTTACATCATAGATTGCTCTCTTGCATGTGGAAGCGTTGATTTTGATGTAATTACGCTAGGCTAATTTGTTTCCTACCTTTTTGGCAGCAATCTAACGATTATCAAGGGAAAGCTTTATGCTGGTGGTCAAGCCGCCTTTCGACAATTCACTTAGAATCAATTTACTATAACTACTTACAACTTACGAGCTTTGCTTTGAAGGTAAATAAAAAAATCCAGTTCTAGTATCTTTCTTACACTATGCAAATTTTGAGAAGATATTACTTCTGTAATAGTTCAACGTCCCATAGCTCTGTAAAATTGTTTATTACCTCTACAAACATACTTTCAAAGAAGCTTTATAACTTATTTATATCATTGAATATTCATGTAATTTCAATCCAAACTTTTCATTTGAGAATTCTTCAGATCTAATGGTGAAATATTCAACATACTATACTACTATAAGATGCTAAGCTTATGTCCTGGGATGTAGTTAATCTCTACTCTACTGTTATCAGATCTTTCTTAAAAGTAGCTTAGGAACAAAATTAACGCAACTTTGATAATGAAATTTTCATGAATAACAATGAATCACTAATGGGTAATCCTCTTAGTCCTTTACTAGCAGAAATTTTCATGGATAACATTGAAATAATTCATCATCTCACACTGCATTTATTGGGTTAGATTTGTGGATGTTGTTTTACATATACATTATATTACATTACACATACAAGTTGTTACATAATAGTATATCACAACGTGAAATTTTAAGAAAAAAAGTTCATATGAACATAGGTCCGCAAAAGCTTCATAACGGAGTTACAGGGTGTTGAAATTTCCGGAAAAAATTGGTTTTTTCTTCAAAACTCCTGCAGTTTTTGAGATATTCAGCCCAAATGTGATATGCAAGCAATTTTATAGCCTCCATCATTACACGTCTTAAATTTCAACTAGAACCACAAGGTGTTTTCCTCTCCGGATCCATTTCTTCTTTTGTCCTTTCAAACTTTTTTGCAGTACGCCACTGATCAGCGTACAATAAATTTTCGTATCTCCGACCGTTCTCGAGCAAAAAATTATTAAACGATTGTATGCATTCGCTGAATTGAAAGCAGTTCTAATTAAAAAATTACTAGTAGGCTTTGATTTTTTTCATTTATTTATTTATTTTGACAGTTGCTAAAGCCAGTGTCAGGTGCGTTTTCCAAATCGAGTAACACCAGACAGGCGAACTTTTTCAAATATCCACAGAAATTTGAGGAAACTGGTACTTTTACTGCAAATAATCATTTAAAAGGTGCAACTCAAACTATGAGAACTCCAGATATTGATGAAGCAGTTTTGAATTATATTGATTAGAATCCTCATGTGAGTACAAGAAAAATTGGAAATCAGTTGAATATTTGACATGTTCTAGTTTGGAGGATTCTCCACGACTTTTTACTGTACCCGTTTCATATTCAAGGCGTCCAAACTCTACTTCCTCGAGATTTTCCTTCAAGACTGAATTTCTGCCGATGGTGCTTAAAATTAGTGAAAATGCTCATTTTGATAGTGAAAGCTAACTTTTCGAGAACTGCTATCACAAATTTTCTCAATAATCATTATTGGGCTAAGGAAAACCCCCATTTGATTGAAGAATCTCATTATTAAGAACAATCCTCACTAAATGTTTGGATTGGAATAATTACAAATTATTTGATTGGGCCATTTTTTTGCCTAACAGACTAAACAGTCTCGCTTATCGGCAATTTCTTGAGGAGGAGTTACCTTTATTGCTCGAGGATGTGCCACTTTTGGTGAGAAACATAATGTGGTTCATGCATGACGGTGCACCAGTAAATTTAAGTGGAGAATCTAGGGAATTCTTGAATAATACATTCAACAACCGATGGATAGGTCGGGGTGGGCCAGAACCATGGCCTTCTAGGTCCCCAGACATAAATTGTTCAGACTTTTTCTTATGGGGATATCTCAAAAGTTTTGTTTACACCACTCCAGTGAACACTGAAGCGAATAACATACATGGCCTCGGAAAAGAAAACACCTTGTGAAATTCAGTTAAAATCTAGGACGTGTAATGACGGAGCCTGTAAAAAATAGCTTGCATTTCAAATTTGGGCTGAATATCTCGAAAACTGCAGGAGTTTTGAAGAAAAAAACAATTTTTTCTGGAAATTTCAACACCCTGTAGCTCCGTAACGAAGCTTTTGCGGATCTATGTTTATATGAACTTTTTTTCTTAAAATTGTTCGTAGATTTACCCACTCAAGTTGTGACATACTATTCTGTAACACCATGTAGTGAAAACTCGAACATCGTTGATTTATTTAATTAAAAGAAATAAACAAAAGACATTAAATCTACAGGGTGTTGAAATGTAGAAAGTATTTAGTTTTTCTTCTATACCTATAGCTACAATTTCTGATAAATTTAACTTATATTTTGGAATAAGATTACACAATATGAGTAACATGAATGCCTATGCCATACTGACAACAGAATCTACAGGGTGATGTTTTTTCTGGAGTTATGCTCTACTTCTGCAAGCAGCTGAGTTGTTAATATCAAATATTTTTCGTTTCATTCAGAAACTTATTGTTAATAGTGTTTTCGTATTTCATTAAATTACACCCATTCCGTTAGTACATGATATTTAGGAACATCCTGTAGTGTAAATCCATGTATACATGACGATAATTCCAATTTTTTCTCTATAAATAGTTGTTTATAAACATGAAATCAAATCTGAATGTTCTCATAAAACAGAATTTTTGTTTGATGTTTATAAGAAGTCGTATAATATCTTATTGTGAAATTTCAACACTTAAGTCATAAAATAAATTGCGATTTGTATTTCAGTATGTTGAAATTCGGTTTATAATTACTCGGAACTTAGTTAATGACTCTATAATTCGTGAAGAATTTCTTAACAATCTCTCATGAATTAATTCCGAAAATGGGCCATTTTTTCCGGTAGAAATCAACATCCTAACTTGTAATTATATTCAATTATTTCCATCAAGAGACATTAGCTAAAGGTGTTTTTAAAAACTACTTAGGGTACTCTAATTGGTAAATAAATACTGGGCTTTTTATTATATTGAAATGAATATACAGATGGAGCTATTGTTTTGAAATGCTTAAAAGATCTCCTTCCTCTGATTACGAAAAAGCTGTTATTTTCACACCCATTATGGGTGACGACTATCGCATATTTTAAAGAAGGCAAACTCTACAATTTCTGTTATACTGTTTAATTATTCTGGAATCATAAACTTCCACAAGAAAATTGATGATATGATTTTGATGAAGGATTGTTAGCATTTACTGGGCATTTTTTGAACACGACATACAAAAACGCATGATGGTTAAAATAAACAGTATCTCCGTATCACAATTTTTACACAACTCATACCGAAACGATTATATCCAATATCGGCAATTCGATACATTCAGAATCGTATTGATTTTAATGATGAATAGAACATGATCTTGTTGAGGAAAAAAACTCTTTCCCACCAATTCATTTTACAATAATTAGTTATTTAAGCTGTTTCACATTGAAATCTACTGTTCATATAAATGTAGGACATACAGGGTGATTCATTTAAGGAAACCAAAAGAATATTTTTGACTTCCAATCGTAGAACTCTGATATTTTGCATGCGGTCTTACCTTTGTTATTTCGAATGTCATGGTGCGTTTTTCTACTTTCTTGAAGGGAATAATTTTCATGTACATTTCTTATACCTTAAATTACCAAGAAAAATATATAAATTTCTCGAAATTTTTCAAAAATCTGAAATACTTGAATTCGTTTGAAACAATTGTTATTCTTCCCAATCAACAGAAGAAGGATGGTAAATTGGAAACGTCAAACGTCCCGAATGGCTTTTTGCAAAAGATGTTCGAAAATCACCAGCCAAATTGACTAACTTTGAACATCTCCGTTCAGGTGTAACACCTTCTTTTCCTCATTCAAAATTATAATTGAATTGTATAATTTTTTCCTATTATTTAAATGGATTGTTTAGAAGTTATTCATGTTCATTTTGCAAATTCGTTTTTGCTCTTCTAATTCATTCATTATCTACCTTGGGAAAGCTGAAAACATTCAACTACTTCAATGAAGTAAGGTATAAATTCTCTCATATTCATAATTTGCATCAAATTGGTGGAGCGCCACCTCAAGGCATAAGATCAGTGATCAGAAGCGGAAAGAAGCCTGTTCGAAGGTGCTGGAGAAATGACGGACCAAATTACGACATACTAAGTAATGATCGCAGGTTTTTGGGATATACGGAGTGTCATGCTTCATCTAGAAGATGGTAAAGAGCTTCTTAAACAGATTCAATATTGATTAAGCAAAAACGACCGCATTCGGCGAACATCAAGACAATGCAAAAATGTATATGTTTGTAATCACTAATGGTAGAAATCCATCAATTGTGCTATGATTTGCATTCCGATGCAGTGTATTCTCCAGATTTAGGTCTTTGTTTCCAAAAAAAGGCTGGGAGGTAAAAAATTTAATGAGTGTGTTCACTCGCTTCTTGCAGAAAGCCAAATTGTGAGTTATCGAAAAGATGTTCCACAGGACACTAGTCCTATTAACAAAAGAATTTGTACATATCTGTGTTAAGTAGACCGTAAGCTGATGAGAGTTTTTCGAAAATCTAGTTTTCTTTGGAACTGGATTCTTTCAGGGACCAAGCCTTTCAGTTCTACAGAGCATATACCGTTGAAGTATCTGTAAAGAAGAGAAAGATCAGCAACATGCCGCCTTTAACCCAGAGGTTGGAGATCACGAGTAATCTTTGGGTGGTGCCCAAATCCAATAGATGTAGTGAATGTTTGGGTGCGGAAGCTCACACATGAGAACAGTATTCCAGACCAAGTCGCACCTCTGCCTTATACTGGGTGATTCACTTGTGGCGCGGTGCTCTGTAGCTCGTACACTCTTGAAGATTTCATTTTTGTACGAACGGTATTGAATTTAGAAAGTAAGAATCTACTTCAGCAATTTTTTTGCAGTAAACAGGGTGTCCCAATTTTGTATAAACTGTGGTTTTTTCAGATTGGAATCATTTTTTGTTCAAGATTCAGGAGCGGCCTAAACTCTGCTCTAAAGTCTTTAAGTAATAAGTTTGTTTGGTGAGTAGTTTCGTCATAATATTTTTTTTCCGTAAAAGTTCATGAAAATAGACTCTCACATCATCGCATGCTCCTTCGGCCAGAGAGGATGAATACTTTTTTCCTTTCGTTTTCTTATTGTCCAAGCATAGCTTTATTGATGAATTGAAATAGATTATCCTTATTTTATACAGGAGTGACTCAAAGAAATTATTGAATATTGTATTTTTTAAAATATCATATCTTCATTTTTTCAAATGGAACATCCTGTATTATATTATTCATGTCAACGCATAAAATATTGTGCCATATTTTTGCATTGAAATCTTTCTCAATCTATCAATAAAGCTATCCTTAGGCAATAAGAAAACGAAAGAAAAAATATTCATCCTCTTTGGCCGAAGGAGCATGCGATGATGTGAGAGCTTATTTAGACATTATAACAGAGTTTAGGCTGCTCCTGAATCTTGAACAGAAAATTGGTCTTCCAATCTGAAAAAACCTCCCAAGATTTTTTTATAGAAACTTGGGACATCCTGTTTACTTCGAAATAAATTGCTGAAGTAGATATCAATATAGATATTCTGGATTCCGCGGTGGGTGGTAATATTCGTGATGAGTATTTAAATCTTTTATACTCTTTTGGGTTCAAGTCATATGTAAATGATATTACACGAAGGTGTGATTCGGGTGGCACCTGCCTTGATCATTTTTTTTGTTTCGAATTTGAAAAAAAATATAGTTGTTGAAGCGGGGATTATTGACTATAATATAACCGATCACTTTCCTATAGTGCTGAAAATACGACAAGTTGAAAATACTCCAGATGCGAGTAGTAATAATGATCATCAAGGGAAAAAGATTGATTTTGTTTTGCTTGAAGAGCTTCTGATGGGCTTAAATTGGGACAATGTGTATTCAGTGGGTGATATAAATTCAAAGATGAGCTTGTTTTTGGATATGGTGACGAAGTCGATTGAAAGCTCAACTAGTTTTTCAGTATAAAAAGCGTAAGATAAGAAAGCCTTGGATAACAGCCGCGCTATCGGTGTCCATTTGGAACAAAAACAGTCTCTACAAAAAAACTTTGGCCCGCCCAAATGACGAGAATCTTTTAAGGGAGTATAAAAGTTATAGAAATAAACTAAATGAAATTGTGTCGTCTAGTAAGCTTGTTTATTATAGAAACAAAATAAAAGATGCAGGTAATGATTCTAGGAAGATGTGGAATTTATTGAGTGAGGTTTCAAATTTGAGGATCCTAGTGCATATAGTAATATTATCGAAAAAATTAGAGTGGACAATGTCGAATCTACTAATAAACAGTATATTGCTCAAAAATTCAATGATTTTTTCGCAGGAATAGGTTCTAGGTTGTCTGAAAACATTTGTCCGTATAGATCTTTCAATTCCAACCCGCATACTCTAACTCAGGATAACTCAATTTTTTGGAGCCTACTAACTTTAATGAAGTGAAGGAATGATAAAGGATCTTAAAATTAGTCGTTCTGCTGGCGGGGGTGATGGTATTAGTAATGAAATACTTAAGAAATTTGTTGATATTATTGGAGGACCGTTTGTTCACATCTGTAATCGTATTCTTGGCGAAGGTGTCTTCCCGGATAGTTTGAAGATGGCAACAATAATTCCTTTACTTAAATCGGGAGATAGAGCAGATATGAATAATTACAGACCTATATCCCTTACATCGTGTATAGCCAAACTAATTGAGAAGGTCATCAAAAGAGGCTTATAAATTTTTTGATAAATATGAGGTCATTAATAGTAATCAATTTGGATTTCTAAATGGTAGATCCACCAATGACGCGATTAGGAGGGTTGTGGGCCGCGTCTACGAGCTTCTGGACCAGGGACTGTTTCCGATGGCTGTTTTTCTCGATATTACCAAGGCTTTCGATCTTGTACCTCATAAACAACTACTGTGTAAGCTTGATAGAATGGGGTGAGAGGTGTTCCTCTGCGTCTCTTGGCGTCGTATCTTTCAGATAGATGTCAGTGCGTCCGTATAGGTCAATCTGTAAGTGATAGTCAAAATGTGAAAATGGGTGTACCACAAGGTACTGTGTTGGGTCCTTTATTGTTTCTATGTTATATAAACGACTTTCTTAGTTTGAGTGGTGTAGGTGAGATAACATCCTATGCGGACGACACGGTGCTATTGTTTGGTGGGAAAAGTTGGAACGCTACAAGGATTTAGTCCGTAAAGGGCTGATTTTGGCAGGAAATTGGATGAACAGCAATGGTTTAATACTAAATCAGAAAAAACTACTATTCTCCTTTTGCTAGAAGTACAGTTGGATTGCCGCATTTTAATAGTATAAGCTTTTGCATGGAATGCCAAAATCGGAAAATTGTGAAAAATTGTGGATGTGGAACTCAGGTTCTCTTTCTGCAATACACTACGAAGTATTTGGGTGTATACATTGACTCTACTCTCAGATGGGTGGATCAAATAAATAACATGTGCAAAAAATTGCGTCCATTCATTTATGTTTTTCGTATTCTGAGTAAAGTGGCTGATACAAAAACTTTATTATCCGCCTATCACGGCTTAGTGAGTCCTATTTTGCAGTACGGTTGCATAGGTTGGGGAGAAGTATATGACAGACATCTTGATGGTTTGAGTGTAGTTCAGAAAAAAATTATTAAAACAATCTACAGAAAACCATATGATTTTTCTACTGAACTTATTTTTCAAATGAGTGGCCTGCTAAATATTAGACAACTTTATGTAAGAGCTCTGTTGATTGATTGGTATTATGGTAAAATCAGTGTTAATCTATTATCATAATTACGATACCAGAGGGTAGCACGCCACCTGAATTACGCCCACAAAGCATGTTTTAGAATAACACAGAGGTTTTTCACATACTATCTGAATAGAGTATATAGTTTTCTCGACAGTCAGTTAAGAAATTCGTCTGTTTCAATACAAGTTTTTAAGAAGAGGGTTTTCAGATGGGTCCAAAGGAAAGGTCTTTTATCAATATTATGTTCATTTGATATTCTGTTTGACTGGGGAGCCTGTGGGGAATTTATATTCATATTTTTATTTATATGTATGTATATTTTTATTTTTTTATGCATTATCTTTGTAATTTTTCATTTAAATGAAGCCTTTTAGGACAGCTATTCTTGGCTCGGGAAAAATTGTTATTTATAAATTTTGTTTTGTGTCTGAGATTTAGTTTAATAAGTATATTTAGCTGAGTGTATATGTATGTCAGAAAATGGGGATGCTATTGAATGTAAAGCATTTTTCCATTACATTTTTAAATCATTAAATCATTAAATCATTCTCTTTCTGAATACAATACTGTTCTAACAAAGATGAAATCTTCAAGAGTGTACGAGCTATAGAGCACCGCGCCACTGGTGAATCACCCAGTATAAAGGCATCAACTGTGATGGCTCTGAGGGCCTTGAGGAAACCTATCATTTTAGGCATTAAAAATTGGAAAAACGCTAGATCGAATGAATTGAGTTGAAAGAATATTTGCTAAGAAATGAAATGTTTTTTGCTGGAAAAATTTATTAATCTTCAATTTCGGTAAAAGGTAATTTTTTTATCTGCCGTGGGCGACATTTATGACAAAAGGCAAATTATAAAACGTTAATTGACAAGAAATAGAGCAACAACAATTATGGATCAAATCGATAAACTCAATCGATAATTCTTCCGGTATCTATAACGCTCTGATTCAAAATTCTCCTCTGTAAGCTTTACATTGTTCAATTTGCAGAAAACCTTTTTTTATTGTTCTTTTTTTTCAGATAAAGCGTTACGAATTCACTGAAGAAACATAATGTTTCTTAAAATACAACTATATTTTTTTGTGTTCTCTTAAGATGGTTGAGAAGTCATTCATTATTGGATTATAATGAAACATTCTTAATATTACCCAATTAAGACTTGAAATATTTCAATCGTTCTGCCAAGATATCCCCGACTTTTGCTGGAATGTGTTTAACAGGTAACATATTGTCAAGTTTAAATATATGCATCCTTTGTATGCAAAGTAGTGTTTTGTACATGCAAAACAACTACAAATAGTTACAAATTGTTTTCGAATCTGTAACATCATCATTTACATCGAAACATACAATTTTATGGGGCGAATGTGGATATTTTTATGTCATATCTATTTTAATTTGCAATTTTCGGTTTATAGTCCAGGCCAAGAGATTTTTGAAGTGCTAACTCTCCTCGAAAAGTGAGTAACGCTTATACCTAACTTGAATCTCGAGAGGCAGATTATTTATTACATTTTGCACGTTTCGTCAAATATCAGTGTTTATGAAACGTTTGGCGGCACAACCCATATTATTAGTGTTTCAATTTTAATTGAAAAAAGTAAAGAAGAAACGAAATTAAAAGAAGAAAAATGACTTGACGTCTCCAATACCAACATAAATATTTTTCTACAACAGACCAGCTAACGAAGTCATGGATCACCAACTAATCATCGAGTTGACGTCCAAAGAGAATTAAGACCCATTAAACGAGTATAATATTTCACGTTAGTCCAATATCCAGAGAATTGAAACGTAAAGAACGAAAACGTGAGCACGGTTCGAATTTTATCTGGCAATTATTTCTTAGGAAGAAGACTTTCTTTAGTTCTATGGCCGAGTTGGGGGGATATGATCGACGATGTTGGTAATGCGACTAGCCGATCTCGCGACCATAGACCCACGTTATGAGTCTGGAAACAATGAGCATATTTCAGCGGGTGTTAGTTCGAGTGTTGGCGATTTCACAAGTCAATTAAGGCCGTTGCATGATGCAGCGCCATTAGGCGCTACGAGCGATGGCTATTCGCCGATAGAGCGGGAAAATTGAGCGGCTTTACCATTTCTCAAACGAGCATAAGGAAATGACCGCTATGAAGGTGAATTTCCTTATCACTTTACTGAAATTAAATGTGATTATTACATGCCCACTTAGCCCTTAATGGTATAAGATCACAACCTTTCCTTCAATAAAGTCCGATTTAATTTTCCACTGATTTTATTCGTTTTTATGAACATGAGCTAGTTAAGAATAATTCTATAATATATTTATCACTTCCGCTGATGCCAATCTATTCAAAACCATAGAAATATCAATTCCTTATTCACAATTATAGGTTAGGCAATTTTTACCAATTCTGTGAATACTGCTTCTGAAACTTCATTATTATTACAGACGCTTTCTTTCTTTGAACATCATTAACGCTTAAAAAAAGGTTTAACAAGAAACCATTTCACGATTTTAAATTCTCAACTTGAAAAATATTATCAGTATATGAAACGTCAATGAGTTGCGTGAATCTTAAGTTTGCATACATACTTTGTGGTTGAATCACAGAGCTGCTTGCACATTCTATTTAAGCTACTGATGGATATGCCATCAAAATAAGCAGCTATTTATACTTGTTAATATTTTCTGATTTATATCCAACAGCCATAAGTATTCCTATTTCTTTTGTAGATAAAGTAAATTCCACAGCAGCTATAACTATACTAGAAGATATTCCAAGAGAGAATTATATATGTACTTATTACATTTACACGGTATTAATGCAGAATGCCATAATTATAACGGATTACAATTAATTTAACCGTATTTATATACGGGAAAAAGTGTGATAATTGACAGATTTCCTGGTATTCATTCATATATTACTGTCTTAATTGCCGCCCTAAAAACTTGTGATTACAAATGAAGACTTTTACAAGAATCATTGATATATAAAGTTGTAATATTAGTTTTTGTTCCATTGAATTCATGTTTATGTTGGTACGAATCGTGCTCAGCACCTTTTACGGGCGTTTGATCTATTAATTTAGCTTAATATGGGTGTTTCACAGGATTATAAAGTCATTTTCTGACAAGTGTTCATTTCTCGATTAGAAGCTTTGAATGTTATTCCACGGGCGCACTCTGTTCATGTCATACTAGGACTGGAACATCATAGAATTTAATATGTCAGCATAGAACATAGATAGTTTCCTTCTTTTCCTTATACATTCAATTCGAACAAATAAAAAGATAATTCTATAATTTTTATATTGCGAAAAGTTTTAACGAAATCGTAGCCACCTCAAAATGGTCGATAAAATGTATGTTGAGTTCCAAAATACCCCGTATTACCTGAAGTAACATCTTCTAGTTCCTCATTTTTTAGGTCATCATTTTGACACATGACGTCAATCAAGAAGCTGTGACTGAATGGAACATAGAATATTTTTTTATAAATCTGTTAAGCTCCGCTTTACATGATGAATGAACTCCTTCCCCTCTCACTACGCACACGGTCTGCACGATATGATTGACTTCTGAATTGTTTAATTTAATAATGCACAGTTCACAATAGTCCCAATCTAGTTTCACGCCCTTCAAAAAAGGCCCTTGTTATCGAATCATCAGACCGTAAATGTGACGCCTAAAAAGAGATCATGTGCAAAGCCGTTTTTATTGAAAGCGCCCTCTATAATGGCAGCTCGTTTTACGCGTCCTAAACAAGAATCAAATAGTCTTTTGTGGAATCATAACGGCTGAATTATAACCTTGAAAACAATAAATTTCATTATAACAGATGTGTTTTTCTATTTTAAATACTTTTTCAATACATTTCATATCTCTTAATCTTTAAGATTTCCTATTTAATTACTTAAGCTTAATAATCACCTCCTGAAATAGGTCCATATTTTAGAGAAACACTCTGTATAAAGCATATTAGATGTGTTCAATTCAAATATGTTCTATCGAAAAACGATTAGCTGTAATTTTCGTGTCGATGTGTGCCACTAATGTTTCTCACCTGGTAATTATTATCAAGATTGCGGAATTTGTAGTATAAATTCATGCTGTAAGTCAGTACCGCTATTTGAATAATTCTAATGGATGGTTGTAATAAGACAACATGAGCCTTGTCTAACCTTTGTTTCCCTATAGTTATGTTCTGAAATATTGCTAATTTGTTTTGCCTTCAAAGCTAAAGCACGTTGCATATATTTAATAAGCATTTGGGCGTAGGGAAGGAACATTGTATTAAGTGTTTGTACTCTAAAGGTTGCAGAGACTATTTAAAATATACGAAGGATTAAGTGAAAAGTATTGTGTTGGTCAGAGAGTTATAATTTCATAATGATAATGCAAGATTGTCGATGGGTTGAACAAATTGATTTGAATTTATACGAAGAACATTCAACAACAAAATATTTCCTTGTTTTCGATATAGTCTTGCTTGTGGGTGGGGAAAATTTCCCTGTTTCAGTACGGCATACGCATCTTATGCAATTTTACCTTTGTTGGGTGCAGAATTTTATCATCTTGAAAAAATATCACATATATAGTCAACTTTTGCATTCACTACTTTTTTTCAAGAAAAAATGAAATGGTCGGTGCATATCATTAACGATTCATGTTGTTCTATAATTGAGAAACACAGAGTGTACTGGTACACCTGTAACAACCTGTCTAAGACCATACTTGTTTCTATGATTAGTACTTATCTGTGATAACTGATTTAGTAGACGTAATGGCTGCGTTTGCTTCTTAACTTAGTAGTTGGGTCTTTGTGAGGGTGTATTCTAGCGACTAATTTGGGAAAAGAAGAGAAATACTCTGTGGTTTAATTCTGTACTTGCTGGTTCTGTGGTCACTCGATCGAGGAGGTTTTGGAACTGATATCAGTTCATTCTATGTTCTTTATGCTTTCTTGTTATGTATCTGTGAGTTACTTAAGAAATTCAAGTCTATTCCATAAAATAACTGGCCAGCCTTACAGTTCAGGTATGGCATACGCTGAAAAATATTCGATACTCACGTAATCCCTTATGATTGGGAAGATGATTGTAGAAACACCGGAATTTGAGGTTAGTACTGTATTCCTCACGTTTTCCCATTGTCTCATATTATTTTGCTTCGTTGTACAAAATGTGTTTCAACAATAAGGATTTTGAAAGCTTTGTTCGGTATCAGATATTAAAGTCCATCAAACATATTGATGTCAAAAATAGAGAACAAGAACCAAACTCTGTACAAAAAGACCCAACCAGTGCATTGGTGAAGTCTGTACAAGTTGTACTAGAACTGAAAAACCTGTTTCAATGCAAGTTGCGAATACGTGACAAAGCCACAAGCGGTCTTAAACAAATCGAATTAAAAATTTCTATATTATGAAGGACCTATCAAACGCTATAGATATAAATTATGAGAAAGACACCAAAGTGACAAATGTGGGGTTAGGGCAGTTGGAAAACACATGTTTTTTGCATGAATGGCCTGATGATTTTGCGTTTCAAACTGCTACTTACTATCATGTACTTATTTCAAGCAATTATGTCCTTATGAGTTTTATCGAAATATCGAGTCGTTCTAATTGTCAGATTGTCTCTACTTGAGAGTTTATTCTAGGAAACTCATTTGAGAAAAGAGAAATACTCTGTGTTTTTGTTCCGTGCTTGGTGGTTCTATGGTCACTCCCTGAAAGAGGTTATGAAACTGAGATCCGTTCATTTTATGCTCTTTATACTTTCATGTTAAGAATCTGTGAGTTATTAAAGATTTAATAAATTCAAATATATTATATGAAATGTGTGTTTACGTTTGCTGAATAAAAATATAGAATATCTGATAACTCTTGCACCAACATCGAGGTGTTGGGTGTTTTAATAATATTCTTCTGTGTTCTCGTGCGTGTAAGTTGGTAGCAATGTAATGTACTGAAGGCTCATAAGGCTACCTCAACTTGCTTTATCGCAAATGAAATGATAAATGCCTTCTGTACGTGATGAAAACAATCTTCAATCCAGATCGCCGTTATAGATATTTTTGCATGACCTCTCAAGGGGCAAGTGAGTATATGACATGCACAATTTGTTACGACGGGAACCGAACCGCAAAATTAAAAAAATTTCGATGATTTCATCGTTCTACGATGAACTCTATAGTAATTATAATATACCGCCCGGCGAGAGCCACATTTTTAATCAACAGTCGAGCCAGTTATCCTAATTAAGAAGTATTAATTAATTCAATACTCCATTGTGGTTGGATTATGAATAACAAATTCCCTATAAACATAATTGACAGTTAATTTGGGACATATAGGGACCATTATCTATGATCACGTCTGGTGATTAATTGGTTTCCATACGATCAATTAATTACCGATGCTAATTTCATATTTAACATAAAGGTGGCTAACCCCGATTTGCATACATCAAGATGTATCGATAATTGCAAATTTTCTTAATGGTACGGCTTGGGTTATAAATGAAAACGAAACGTAACTAAAAATTAGCTATGTTGTCCATAAGTGAAAACTTGTTTTTCTAATTACCGTTATGATGGTGTTATGAAGATTGAAATCGGATATGATGATTGCGATCGTGGCATAAACGTGTGATTTGGCGGAAGCCATTAAATTTGCCTCAGAAAAATGAGTCACTTCAATAAACTTGTACTTAGTGTGTGCACAAGTTTTTTTATTCCTAAGTTATCTGTAAACAAAAGAATTTTTATAGAGAGAGGTTTTTCGCGAGTGTGGGTTTTATTTGAAACTTGATTCTTTCTGGTACCACGCCTTTCAGTTCTTCAGAGCATTTATCATTGAAGTAAGTAAGTCTTTGATGGAGAGGCTGGAAATAACGCGTGATCTCCGGAGAAAGACGCACTGGATCTCTTCTAGACAGATGTAATGAATGTTTAGGTGCGGAACCCTGAACATGGGAACAGTATTCCAGACCAGGTCGCACCTGTGATTAATATTAAATCATAAGCTGGGATGCCGTGTAGTAGTGCTTAGTCCTGAAAAGAAAACTGAGTTTAGTAGGAGCAGATTTGCCAATGACTGATACATGGTCATGCCAGCAAACTCCGGTGTGGACTGTGATGCCGAATAGATGCAATGCGGAAATTCGACGTCCTTGCATGATTAAAGGAGGTTTTCCACCAGTAAGTTTTCTGTAGAACGTTGTTAATTGACCAAGTTAAACCGGCCCCATCCTGTTATCTTCTTCAAGTCTGAATTTAGGAATATGCTGTATTGGTATCTTTGTCGATGTTACTCCTCCACACTTATAACAGTCCTCCGATAATTCAAATATTCTGTTTTCGGAGCGGATCAGATCATTTATATGCAATAGAAAAAAAGTTGGCGGGAGCATGAAGCCCTGGGGAACTCCTGCATTAACCTGAAGGGACCCAAATCGATCTAATGAAGAGAAAGCTACTAATCCAACCCCGCAATTTTTGTGAAGTCCATATACGAGTAGTTAATTCATCAGGGTTGCGTACGAAACCCTCCAGAGGACCTTTGAGATATCGAGAGCTATTGCTCTTCATTCTATGCAAGGAGGTCACCAATTGATCTTTGTCTATGGAAACCGTATTGTCCATGACTGATGATGCCCTGCAAGTCGAGATATTTTATGAGCTCATCGTTTATCACTCTCTCCATGACTTGTTGTAAAAAAACTGGTAATAGCTTGTCTGTTTATGTTGTGTTAGTGTCGTGTGTACATAAAGAGTACCAAAGATTTTCCTGCTTAGTAGCTTCAATTTTCATCTTGTACTCTATGATTTCCTGATGAAGAAAATTGTGAAAGGAAAAGGGTTTGGGACAGGAATCTGTAACAATAGAAAAAGGAAACCAGCAGAAAAATATTTCAACAATCATACCTGACTCTTATATGTCTTAACACACTTGAATTTAAGAAAAGATTTTACATAGCCAGCAAGGCCATAAAAAGGACTAAGGAGATAATCAAAAAGTACATAACCTGCGATATTTCCTCTTTAGCGGAGATGTTCTTCCGTCGCAGTGTGAGTCTCGTCAAACATAATCATTTCCTTGTTCTTGCTTGCCAATTTTGAAGTATAATCTCGCAAAATCCCTTCAATATTCAAACTCAACAAAACAATTCCCTCTCTGTTTGACCGAGCGAGCCCCGATGGCTAGGTTCGGTCTTCTAAGTGATGCCGATTATGGTCTATAGATGTTCTAGAATCATTATGAACCCAAAAATTTGGGTTGACATCTCCCATATATTATTTCTTCGTGGTTCTTGTTTAATTTAAAGAAAAATTTGCGAAAAATTTTGACGTTTAAAATAATAAAAACAAGTACTGTGTTTTAAGGAATTTTACTTAATAATTGCTATTCGTAACGGGTTTCACTACACCGTAGATTCTTCAGACGAATGAATGTACAGAAAATATATACGCAATTATTAAGTAAAATTCCTTAAAACACAGTACTTGTTTTCTATTATTGATAATGGAATTTTACCAAGTAAAAGCCTCCCAAAGTCAGACGTTTAAAATATAAGTAACTCATGGTTAGGTTATACATATTTAAACAAAAGCAAGTTTGCATTATAACTCAAAAACCCTTACAAAAATTTGTGCAACTAGTTCAATTCTACGTAAAAGAAATGTCTGTAGAATATCAAGATTATTTTTACATAACTTCAACAACAACCAAGATATTGCCACTTGATTGATTCTGAAAATTTTCAAAATTTCCAGATAACTCGACAACGAGAGAAGCTAGCTTGAATTTGTTAGCAGCCATGAATTCCTCACACAAAAAAAAGACGGGGAAGAAGGATCAGTTTTCTCTATTCACATTATTTTACATAGCTGCAGTACTGAAACGTCGAAATCTGTCCAGCTTGTGCTAAATTAATCGGGTAATTTTGAAATATGCATTCTTGTATATCTCCTTTGCCCTTTCATTCACTAAATACTCGTAAAGTGAAATTAAAAATATCATTATGCAAATTAAAGTTCACCGCGCTACGCCTTTTTCCCTTCCAATTAATGCCTAGTTATGAATTTTCTGTTATCAAGGGACAATCGTTTCCAATAAAATTATTGCTGCAGTATGCGCCTGGCTTACATACCATATAATTCATTTTTAATTACAGTGTTTCGCGGCTAATTTAATAGATTTCTATTGAGATAATAAATTAAACGATGAAACTTATGTCATGTTTCAAATTGAGTTAGATCGATCTATGAATATTCAAAATTCGTAATTATAACGTATTGTATAATCGTTATGGGTAGACCAAATTAAATTTTAATTGATAAAAACATGGCTACTACTAATTATCTACAATTTTGCAATTTTTATCGCGATTGTATGCATTGAATCTGTTATTTTCTTATCTGTATATTGACGCCATTAATTAAATGCAATTTGTTATCTGTAATTTCAAATCAGAGATGTTTGTAAATATGGTTTTGTTTATCGATCGACACGAGAATTGTATTGGAGAATTCGGAAAAAATTATGCATTGGAAATTACTTTATCTATAAATTGGAGCCAAATATCTGTGTTGTGTTTGATGATTTCTTCGTTTTCTGTGATTCCATGATTGAAAGTTCTTTCCATTTCATTAGTGCACGTGTCTTTGTATACTTGAATTTGTTCTATATAATTTTGGATTGGTTTTGAATTATCAATTATGTCATTTATGTACTAAAACTAATATCGGACAGATTACGATGTCTTGTTTCTCCACAATGATTTTCTATGTCAATATATTCAATAACTCGTTTTTTCCTTGCCGTTTTGTTATTACGAACGATACTACTTATAATAGTTGTAATTTGATGAAATAATATTGACAATTCCACTCATGTGTCAAAATACACGTTTAAAAACACAGAAAGTCGAGTTTGATATCGGATTAATTGCCAAATGCCGCCCACGAAAGGACACTCTTCGTGTAATCTCGTCATATGTTGAGTAGAAGGTAGGATATTAGTAGACCTTCTACGTGGATTAAGGGGTTATTGTTTGTGTTAGTCATTATCTTCGTCTTGTTGATGTTCATTTCTGCCAACATTTTTGAATGGTTGTTCAAGTCTAGGATCAATCTTGTAATTCTTGGACGTTACTACTTATTAGTACAATATCGTAGCGTAGATGATGTAGAAGTTCGCCATCAATGTTGATTCCTTTCTTATGCCAATCCATTTCTCTAAAGATTTCGTTCAAAGCTGCAATAAATAGCCCCGGTGACACTGTATCTCCTTGTCGAACACCTCGTTTTATTGGAATCTCGTTGGTTTTATTCCATAACTGGACATGCATTATGGCGGAAGAATAGATGTTTTTATCAGGTTCGTGTATCTGCTGTTCACTCTACATGCATTAAGAGAATTAAGGACTGCCCAAATTTCTATAGTGTCAAAGGCCTTTTGGTAGTCTATAAAGGCTATATAAAGATCTAAATTATACTCATTGCACTTTTCTATTAGGTGTTTAATTGCATGAATATGATCCAGCGTACTGAACCCAGCTCTAAATCCAGCTTGTTCACGGGGTTGCTGGAAATCTATTTTTCCGTTAATCTTTTGGTAATTATTTTGGTGAATAATTTATATTTTGTTATTACGAACGATACTACTTATAATAGTTGTAATTTGATGAAATAATATTGACAATTCCACTCATGTGTCAAAATACACGTTTAAGAACACAGAAAGTCGAGTTTGATATCGGATTAATTGCATAGAAATAGGAAGGAAGGTAGGATATTAGTGGATAAATTTGCCCATAGAGAATCCTTGCGTTTCCATAGCAACGCAACATTCACAACAAATAGCACGGTTTTAAAACTGTCAAGAACAGCCATTTTAGTACCTGTTGTAAAGTTTCTGCTGATATAAATTAAAATGTCTCGTTTTGGAAGCACCAGTGAAGCAGAAATAAATAGTTCTATACAGAATTCTATCCCCAAAAATACAAGAAAACGCACAGCTCGATTTGGAATCAATTCAGTATATTCTGCAAGGAACGAACGTTCGATTTGGATATACAGCATTCTATTGAAGATATTGCAGAAATTCTTATGGATTGGGGTTTCAATATGAAACAAATGAATGGACAAGATTACAAAGAATACGTTGTCAAAACAATGTGGAACACAACAGAATATGTATTTCGAAAAATTCAACATGAGTTTCAATCCCTTTACCGATTGAGCATTTAGAAAGGCTCATGAAGCTCTAAAAGGGAGATGTTACAAGGAGATGTGGCAAAGCGCAAAGAAAGTTCCGTTGCGTTAACAAGAACTGAAATTGACGGCTCTGTACTGGGACGAAAATGCCCCGATAGGTTTGTTGAAAAAATTTTCATATTGTTGCTTATGAATTAGCATGGCGTGGCGGTGAAGCAGCAACTTCCAAGGTACACTTTTTCAAAGAGGAGAAGTATTCTCGAAAAGTTGCCAAAGCGGCTTGAAAAAATGCTGTAAATGGCTAGTAAAAAATAAGGAAAACCCATATTAATGTCCTGTGAGGTTGTTTCATAAGATATTGTCGAAAAGACCCGATCATATTACGAGTGATAGATTATTTCTGGCTGCCAATCAATTTTGGAGAAACAGTACTTCTAAGGGGTGGTACAAAAACATGCCTTTGGGAATAAATGAAATATTCAAATGGACAAAAATTTCAGCAGAGAAAGTTGGACTGGATACGAAAAATAAAAAGATCACAAATTTCATTCTCATAGATCCAGTGCTGTTTCGAACCTATCTGAGGCAGGTGTCAGTGAACAAGAGTTGATCAAACTAACCGGACACCCTACGGCTATTAAGCCCTACGTGCAACTGAACAATGAGCATCATTTGAATCTTGTTTCAAATCTTCGAAAAACTTCTGCGAATGCTGAATCCTCCAAAATTCCTCAGGCATCATCCCATATAGAATCGACCTGGAGTGAAAAAATTGAATATAGTAATTGCATTTTCAATAACTGCTCATTCCTATAATAACTAAACATGTTTCTAATGAATGATTTATGATTTTCCCGTTGAGTTTATGTGCATTTCTCAATAAAGTTCATTTTGTACGTTCTGTCATTCGCGGAATTTTCTCAGCAAATACCACTCGAGCTCAGATTTGGCAGGATATTTTTCGAAGCTCGTTTTCTCATACTTACTTTTGGGGAATTCAACTCGACCTGCTTGACAAACGAGCATAGAAAAATATCCGGCCAAATCTGAGTTCTTGTGGTATTACTTACGGATAATTTATCGAACTTGTCATTACTGGAATTAATTTTCGAACTGTCAAAATGAGTGCACAGAACATACTGAAGCTATTTCAATCATTCCGTGTAAATTCTGTGAATGGACAAAATCGATAAGTCAATTTTATTCAGAAGAAGTTTTGACAATTATTCTTCCAGTAATCCACCAGCACTAAGAAATGCTTGAGAATAATCGAAATCAAAATGGTACTCATAGAAAAGTAAGACTGATAATGAAAAATGTGAAACTGAAAACCATAAGAAACTATTAATACCAGATATTTTCCCCTTAGCGGGAACTGCTCTATGACATCTCCGATTCATAATCAATGACTTTATAGCGTTCTAATCTATTTCGTTCCAAGTTTCTGTTTTGAACCTCGTTCACGGTAGTTGGCTTGGTTTGCTGGCCTGTCAATCTTCTATTGAGTATGTCCTAGACATGTTCAATGACACTGAGATATGGACTTTATTCAGGCCTCAAGATTTTAGTGATCTTGAAGGTAGTTCTCAATGATATGAGCTTCGTGAAGTCTAGCCTTATCCATAAACATCTTTACCGCACATGGTATATGTTCTTCTAAGATGTCTGTAAGGTACCTCTGAGTATTCAGGGTTTCATTATTTACGATGACTAGATCAGTATGGCCGTTCCAAGAAATTCCCCCTCATAACCCTTACTGAACCTCCACCAAAACCATAGGTAAGTTAAAGGTTGTATTGGGTATATCCCTCATTTCACTCTCTGTACACTAGAGAATGTCAACTTCCTACCAATTGACAAGTGGTAAAATTCAATCAGACTCTTTGATGTGCCGTGGTTAGAGCTGGGTCTCGAGCTGCGACACGTGGCCTCAATCCAAATTCCTTGTGAATTTGTCGTATAGTTTCACTGCTATTTTGCCCTCAAAGCTAGTTCCTGACAATAGCGATCCGTTGTCCAACGAGGAAATTCTTAAATTATGGTCATGGATTGCCGATGTTGCTCGAGGTCGTCCTTCCTCAGGTCTCCTTTCATGACCTGCGGATCATTTTGGAAGCAGTTAAATGCGACAGTCTCAGCTTTTGGCCTGTTCTTGTATCCAATCTAGGTCATCTTACACCACCCATTCAGCATGGGTCCCATTTCATGATTCGTGTTGCCTTCTTACATTTTCAAGAACAAATGTTACTGGCAAAAAATTGATTAACAACTGCTGTTTTTAATCTGTGGTGGTTCCTTGCAAAATATCAATTTATTTCTTTCATTTCATCTCTCATAGCAATATTATGACCAAGAATATCGAATTTTGTTGGTATATGTCCGGACATATCCGAAAAAAAGTGTTAACAATTAGTTGCCTACCAAAAACGTTTGAAATTAAAATTTAAAATATTGAACTTGCGCGCAGTGTTTTTATTAATTGTTTGAAATAATTGTTTTGATATCTTAAGACATAACTGTCCAGACATAAAAAGTTGAATCATGATCATAGCAAAAATATTTTTTTTCATTCTAGGTCCAGATATTCCGGGATTTCTTCTTCAACCCTTCAGAAAACCAAAGAGAATAAGAACGGCGTTCAGTCCTTCGCAGCTTTTGAAATTAGAGCACGCTTTCGAAAAGAACCACTATGTAGTAGGCGCCGAAAGGAAACAGTTGGCGCAGTCTTTATCACTTACGGAAACTCAGGTAAAGTGGAAAGATTTTTCTACAATTTTTACTACACTCTGTTGTAATTATAGAATATGATGATGTCGAGTTTTCCTGGAGGGAGTTCGGGGTTTGTTGACTCTAAATTGTTATTGTAAATCTAATCTAACCCCTCGAAAAATTCAAATAGTTGAGGTTATTTTTGGTTACGTTCCGATCATGCAGTAACTTTTCAAAATGTATCGCGAATTTTGAATTTATGCCGTCTACGTATATTCAATCTGGAATATTTAATGGCGTTACGTTGGTACTCGCATCTCTAACTTATATTGACAAGGTCGGCCGTTTTGAACGATTACTCATTTTGCTTGGACGTGTTTCGACCCTTCTTTGATTTTTACCTATTCGAGAAATGGATCAAAGAATCCACGTCAAAAAAATTATATTATTGGTGGTTCATAATGTTGTAAGAGAGATGTGAACTACGAAGAGTGCATCAACAACAGACGGAATTATTGATGAAGTGAAGAAAGTGGTACAGGCTAATCGTTGAATTGAAACATACCAATTGGTTTGTGCCATTCGATATTTACCAATGATTCGAGCACGAGATAGGTCGCCATGAAATTCTTGTCCGAATTGCTCAATTCTGAGTAAAAATAGCCTCGCGTTAGGGTCATAACTGGTGACGAATCCTGAATTTATGGTGATGATGTTGAAAACGAAGTTCAATCATCGCAAAGTTGTCGTATGAGCAAAGACCAAAAAAGCTTGCCAAGTTCAGTTGGATGTAATGATTTTGTTCACATTATTCCTTCATTGTAGGGACATGATGTGTCATAAGTTTTTACCACTAGGCAAAAGATTTCAGTGAGAAATATTACCTGTAAGTTAAGCTATCAGACTGGTAAAACAAAAATTGGCTTTTACACCATTCTAAGGCCCCTGCTCAAATATTGTTGCTTGTGGGTGAATTTTTGAGCAAAACAACTCACTGATGCTGCAGCCACAATGCGCTATTGAATTTATCTATGATTTTGTAAATATGACATCAGATTCGTAATCACCGACCTCAAAAACCTACATGCAGGTGTTTTTTAGTATTTTTTACGATTTAATTAGATTTCAATTCAAATGACCAGAAACGATCTTTTGAGGTCATCTGACCTCGGATTCGGAATCAGCGACCTAGAAAATATAATTATATAGTGGTGTGGTAAAATACGCAGAAACACTTTATGTTGTTATTTTTGACTTGAGGTAAACCTGAGTTAGGTTAAAAATAACATTTTTATGTCTGTTATCGCCCATATCTCAAAAACCCGAACTTAACAGGTACATGTTCAAACTATAAAAAATGATGTGATAAACAATTTGGAATGGATCTCGAGGTCCAAAAACGGGCTATTTTTTAAATCACTCAGTGTCAGGCATGTTGTACACCCACCACAAAAATTGTCGCATCACCTGGTATTCTGAATTCCACAATCGATTAAGCAGCTCGATCGCAGTTTCTTTGTCAACATATGTTTTTGGACATATGAGGGGAAAAACCTTATCTATGTAGTAAAATTTGTTTCCATATGATCTCAAACACGTCTGAAACAAGAATGAGTTTATTATTCATTCAATTTATCTTCAGTTTTCACGCTAAATTAATGTTTCTGTGTTTCTTGTTGGTTTTCGAATCTTTGAATTTATTGTAATGGCTGCTGAACGTCCTGGACGCTATTTGAGTGATCATGAAGTGGTAAGAATTGTAACACTTCTAGAGGAGGGGTGAAGCCAACGTTACGTGGCTAACTTGTTAAACACTATTTCAAGAGCAATTAATCGGTACCACGAAATAGGGGAATATGGAAGAAGGACCGGACAGGGAAGAAATCGGATAACAACACCAGTTGATGATCGTTGGTTTCGTTTAACTAACTGCACTAAGAGTTCGGAACTGTATGGCTAGAATGCTACAAAATGAACTTGCACTTTCCAGAAATGTGCATATTTCATTGTAAACTGTTAGGAACAGGCTCAGAGAAGACGATATCAGACCAAGGGTGGCTTCTACCGTCCCGCGTCTCACCAGAGAGCATCGTGTTGCAAGACTTCAGTTTGCGAGGGAACATGCAAATTGGGGTATTCCAGAATGGTCGAATGTTCTCTTTTGCGACGAGTCCAGGTTCTGGACTAACCTGGGCAACGGCATCAGCAATGCAATATCCGGCAAACCGAAACTTTGCAGGGGGCTCAGTTATGGTGTGGGGAGGCATTTCTTTCCACGGTCGAACTGAGTTAGTCCTAGTGAATATTGGAAGAATGACAGCTGCTAGATACATCGCAGATATCCTTGAACGCCATTTTGTACTCTTTGGCCCATTGATTGGCGAAAACTTTATTTATTTGCATGATAATGCTCGGCCTCATGTAGCTAGAGTAGTTACAGAATTTCTGCAGAATGCCGAAATTAATATTTTAAGATGGCCAGCCAGAAGTCCCGACTTGAATCCCATAGAACATGTTTGGGACAACATGGGGTGGCAAATTCAGCAACGTAGAACACTCTAACAACTAAAACATCTGCTTCCTGAAATTTCGAATTCAGTGACTCAAGTCACTGTCAAATCCAAAATTTGTTTGAGGGGCTTCCGAGACGTATACTGGCAGTAATTAGGGGCCGGGGAGGAAACACTCGATTGTGAAAATTATTAGTAACCATTCGATGCTAGTAGATTGGTCTCTTCGCGAATATTTGAAGATGGTAGAATTTTTTAATTTTTCACTCGAAACTCGAAAATTGTTGATATTTTCCATCGTAAACTCATCTCTTTTGAATGATATCTCCTTATTTTACACTTCTGAAAGTTACCAAGTGACTCTTGAATGACCAACCTAGAAGTTTATATAGTATGGTTGCAAAACTACGGTGATGCGACAATTTTTGTGGGGAGTGTATTTGGAAAGAGAAAAAATACTGTACCCATTTTATCCTGATTCAACTATGGTTTACATTTAAAGAAACAAAAGTTCATATTATAGTTCGAAAACCCTTCAACAAAAAAAAATTTTGAATACGTCTCTGCATTCTACTCAAAAAAGTGCCCTCAGAATGTTGAAATAGTTTTCACCTAAGTATGAAAGCAACCGAGAAATTGGCATATGTATGCAGAAATCCTAGGAAATCTAAAAATCCGGAATAACTCGAAAACAACATAAGATTGCTGTGAACTGCTTTCACCAATGAGTTTTCCTCGTAAATGAATGAATGGGGTATAATTTTTCTCTACTTGCATATTTCATATAGCTGCCGTACTAAAAACATTGAGAATTTCAACTTATTTTAAACTGTCATACTGAAATTGACATCTTTCAATATTATTTGACATCGAGTTAATGTAACATTTTCTATGATTGAGATTCAGCGAGATGGGAGATGATTTGACAGTCAACTCAGTTATCGATAATAAATTAATTGATGGCGCTACTCTAGTTATGAGCATAGATTCTGATATTAAGTAAATTACAGTTTTTATCGGTGGTCAATGGTAATACTTTTCCGCATAGGGTGTAGAAAAGTGATGTTTTCGGTATAATTTACGAGCTGGAAATAGGAAGTTTTCGATGAGAAGAAGTGAAATTTTTGGAATTTGATTGTGAACTGAACTTCTAGCAGCAGGTTCTTGCTTTAATTTTTGATATTTCATATAAAGCAATGTGATTAGGATTCGTAGTAATATTCAAATCAGTTTCTTGTCCATTTCGACTATTCTAAAACAGAAAACAATTATTCTTCAATTCATTAAAACTGAATGACATTGTTTAATTTGACGTCATTTGTATCGGTTCATTAAAATGGTGGCAACAGTTACAAGATTGAGTTTTAGTACTGTGTAATAGAGAAATGAGTTATTGTAGAGGAATGATGGGATCCTTTACGTCCGCCATTAATAATCATTAGCTACTAGATACGATCAGTCATGAAGAAATATGTGGCAAGAATCTTTGCTTCAGGGTCAGGATCTGTTAGCCATATTTTTATCGAACCAACGTAAGTAATGATTGGTATATATTGCGAATAATTTGTTGGAATCAATCGAGTTGCCTCGGGTAAAACCGAAACGGTTAATTGAAGAATGTAAAGCAGTTGGATATCTTATTATTCCAAAATTTGAAGTAATTATCCTAAAAATTGCAAGAGCTGGACAAAGAAAACATAGATTAGAAACTTTAGTTATAAAATTAACCAAAGAATCACCCCATTTCATTATAAGTATATTATAAGTATTTAGAAACATTCAATATATTTTATACAAGATCAACATGATTTTCAAAATTGGCACCAATTCATGAACTCTTTCATTATCTAATAAATATTCGAGTTCATATTCGTGTTAGAAATTATTTATTGTGATTTTTCAAGAAAAATTGATAAAATTAGAATATTCAATTAATTTTCTTCGGTTTTAGTTATTGTTAATGGATAATACGTAATGTTGCTCTGATTGCAATTATCAAATTGTTTCATAATGGACAGAATAAGAAAATGTTGACGTCAGTAACATGATGACTTTGAAACGAATTATATAAAGAACAGTCATTGCAAATTAATCAAGAAAATAACCTTATTTCTCAAATAGATACATATGTAAATGAGATAAAAAACACAAGGTTTAACTTTAATCTACACTTTATTTGAAAAAATTCGACGACGTTTCGCTGACACAGCAGCTTTATCAAGAATGAAAAACAGAATGAAGAGTATGGTATTATAAACAAATCGTAGAACTAGTTGGATGAATAACAGGAAAATCCACACCAAGTCATTGTACAGTTAGTATGAAAGGTAATAAAAACTAATTAAACAAGTTAAGTAGGGGTGAATCATTCACATCTACCTGTTCATTCAAAAGCTTGTCCGAATGTTTGTATCTATTTATTTCTAATGCTTCTAGGAGATCTAATTTTGAACTTTTGATTTTATATGTAATATGTCAAAGTTTTTATTGAATGAATGGTTTTCTTTTATTAGGTGGTTTGAATAATTTGAATCAGATTTATTTTTATCGAAGCTACGTTTATGTTCAGATGTTCTTATGCCAAAACTCCTATAGGTCCTACCGATATAAATTTTATCACAAGAACTGTAATTGAGTTTATAGATTCCTGATTTACTTGATTTTTCAACACGAGATTTATTATTTTTAATATGTTTACCTAAGTTATTAGAAGTTTTGAAAGTTATATTAAGATTTTGTTTGACGAGAAAGGATTTAATATTTGTACTTGCAGAACCGCAGAATGTTAAACTGTTGAATATTTTATAGTCTTTATGAATAGGATATACTTCCTTTATTGCTTTCAGATACAGTTTTTACGAATGATTAGATCTATCATATCCGGATTATATGAATTATTAATGGCTATCTGTTTGACGATGTTTAACTCTTTATTATAATCTTCTACTGATAAAGGTAAATTGAGTAGCCGATGTACCATGCTGTTTAAAGCTGCAACTTTGTGTTGAATTGGATGTAATGAGTAGTTATGTATAATTGTATCAGTATGTGTTGGTTTACGAAAGACCGAAAAACATGATTATTATTTTGTTTAGTGATTTTTAAGTCCAAAAGTTAATGGAATCGTTCTGTTCAATTTCTATCGTGAATTTAATGTTCAAATGGATGGAATTAATGAATTTAAGAAATAAGTCTAATTGACGAGTAGTTCCAATGAAACATACTAAGATGTCGTCAACATATCTATACCAATAAAGAAATTTGGAAATGAGTGGATGTGTATGAATTTTCTGTTCAATATTATTCATAAAAATCTCTGCTAAAAGTGGACTCAAAGGATTTCCCATGATCAAACCATTTTCACTACTGTAATAGATGTTGTTGAAAGAAAAATAATTTTGTTCAATGCAAACGTCCAACAGATTCAATATTTCTGATTTAATTATGTGGTTAACATGATTCGAATTCAACATGTTTTCGATTAATATTTTGACATCACCTGGAGGATCACTTGGGTATAAATTCTCAACATCAAACGAAATAAGTTTTGCGTTAGGTGGTAGGTTAACGTTTTTATGTTATTTATTAATTCGGAATTTCTATAAAAATTCTTTCGAATTGATAAATAACATAAAAACGTTAACCTACCACCTAACGCAAAACTTATAAATAAATAAATAAATCTCGTGTTGAAAAATCAAGTAAATCAGGAATCTATAAACTCAATTGCGGTTCTTGTGATAAAATTTATATCGGTAGGACCTATAGGAGTTTTGGCATAAGAACATCTGAACATAAACGTAGCTTCGATAAAAATAAATCTGATTCAAATTATTCAAACCACCTAATAAAAGAACCATTCATTCAATAAAAACTTTGACATATTACATATAAAATCAAAAGTTCAAAATTAGATCTCCTAGAAGCATTAGAAATAAATAGATACAAACATTCGGACAAGCTTTTGAATGAACAGGTAGATGTGAATTATTCACCCTACTTAACTTGTTTAATTAGTTTTATTACCTTTCATACTAACTGTACAATGGCTCGGTGTGGATTTTCCTGTTATTCATCCAACTTGTTCTACGATTTGTTTATAATACCATACTCTTCATTCTGTTTTTCATTCTTGATAAAGCTGCTGTGTCAGCGAAACGTCGTCGAATTTTTTCAAATAAAGTGTAGATTAAAGTTAAACCTTGTGTTTTTTATCTCATTTATATCATGGATCTACATCAAGTAACGGCCTCCACAATTCAAAAACTACATATGTATAGAAACTGATGATGTCAAAATGTATGATCACATCATCGCCGGTCTACTGTAACTACGTAGATATACCAAATATGCTTACAATCATCTGATTTCTCCAAGTTTTTGATTTATTCTTTTGCATCTCCCGTATTATCAATTTAATTTTACATGTTCATATCCATCATATACTTCATTCCATTCTATGTTCAATATTTAAAAAGGATTTTTGCGATTCCTCCACTCTCGTCGGATATGATAAAATGGCGCGAAACTACCCTTCTAATTGGCGGAACATATGAAAACCGTTTAAAAATTCAAATATGTACCGTAGCCTACGTTCCCACTTTGTTTACATTTCATCAAATAACGCGTGGAAAATTCCACCACACACGTTTTCAATTAGTAATACAAACAGTTAAACGGAGCTGCAAATACTGAAAAATAATAATTCCATACCGTTTATTCCTTACTCCCTTTTTTTGTCGATGAAAGGGCAGCTCTCTCCGAGGAAATAACGGGGCTTTGATGGATGTTTGGTTTAGATATTATCCGGTCTAACTTATATGTTTTCGATATGGATAAAGGTGTCTGTTGTAACCTAAATAAACTTTTATATGTTTTAAATTGGGATATGGTTTTAGCAGGGATTTGTCTCGGGATCACAACCGTCATTTTTACACTGAAGTTGGATATTATCCAGTCCAGAGCTTAGGTTTTGAAAAGATAATGGAAAGTGTTATATCTTCTATCTCGAAACATTTAGTGCATTGTTTTTCGAATATATTTATTCCTTCAAAAATACCCTCAATATAGGCATTTACTTTTTCATTTCGATTGTTCTCAAGCATTCTTCAGTGCTGGCGGATTGCTGGAGAAATAATTCTGCCACATTTTGGATGTTATACGTTCCTTAAAAACTTCAATAAAATCAGTTTTATTTTTGAAACCCTTGATTTCAGATATTCCAATAGAAAAAGTCACGTGGCATACTATTTGGTAATCTCGGCGGTCACTCAATTATTCCTCTTCTTCCAATCCACTTGTTAGGCAAATCATCCAATCCAAGCACAAAATTTAGAAAGGGAAGATATTGCGGATGCTGATAAAGTGGATCCTATAATTTTTCATTTAGGTGAAGATAGCTGTTATGAACACAATGATGATGATGACACCGATGACAATTTTTTTTTGAAAATTAATCACTAATAATATACAGGGTGTTACATAATAGTATGTCACAACTTGAGGGGTAAATCTACGTGCAATTTTAAGAAAAAAGTTCATATAAACATAGATCCACTAAAGCTTGGTCTTTACAACGCACTTGTAGCATTTTAATTTTTCTGTCACGTCACGAAACAAGAAAAAATGAGAAAATTGCGATGAATGGAATTATTTTTTCGCTGAAGTTGTAGATGTAGATTGCATTAATTAGAATGAAACATAATGTTAGGCAAATCCTCTCAAATTGAATGAAGTAGGAATAGGTATGTATGCGACAATTTTGTAATGACATTAAGGAAAAAATGGTCTTTATCGCTTTTATTGCAATCCCCTATTCACACTACGTGCAATTTAAAGAAAATAAGTTGTTATAAACATAGGTCCGCAAAAGATTCGTTACGGAGCTACGGGGTGTTGACATTTCCTGAAAAATTTGGTTTTTTCTTCAAAACTCCTGCAGTTTTTGAGATATTCAGCCCAAACTTGGAATGCAAGCTATTTTTTACAGCCTCCATCATTACACGTCCTAGATTTTAACTGAAATTCACGAGGTGTTTTCTTTTACGAAGCCATGTCTCATTTTGCCTTATAAAACTTTTTTGCAGTACGCCACTGATCAGCGTAGAATCAATTTTCGACATTTTCGTTCAATTTAGAAACTTTTTCGACACTTCTAATTTTTTCGTATCTCCAACCGTTTTCGAGTGAAAAATTATTAAATTTGAATTATTTGAATTGTATGTTATTCGCTAAATAAAAATTTGCTTTTATTTTGACATCCTCGAGCAATAACGGTAACTCATCCTCAAGAAATTGCCGATAAGCGGGACCGTTTAGTCTGTTAGGCAAAAAATGGCCCAATCAAATAATTTCAGATTATTCCGACCCAGACATTTAGTGAGGTTTGTTCTTGATGATGATATTATTCAATCAAATGGGGGTTTTCCTCAGTCCAATAATGATTATTGTGAAAATTTGTGATAGCACTTCTCGAAAGTTAGATTCGTCTGTGAACATTATTTCACTATCAAAATGAGCATTTTCTCTAATTTTATCTAAAAACCATCGGCAGAAATTCAGTGTTGAAGGAAAATCTAGAGGAAGTAGAGTTCGGACACGTTGAATATGAAACGGGTACAATAATTATTTCTATGCAGGTAACCAGGTCTTAAAATCTATAAACTTTTATTTCGTTAATAATAAATAGGACTGTGAATTCGAATTTAGGTATTGTTAAATTAATAGCATGTAAATGATCTTCAACTAAGTACCTAGCTATGAAGATAGACCAAATAATTGGGAGATAAACAAATGTATAAAACCTATTCTTCCAACTTATTTTACCGCTGTCTATGGTATCTCCCTTTCTACCTGGCAGTTTGGGATACACTAGACCAGTTCTTGAATGGTATATCTTTTTTATTATTGAACTGTTTTGTTTCGCTTACAAAAACGCCCGAAATTGGAGGATTGCTGGAAAGCAATCTTCGAAATTTCTACATTTCTAGTGGTTGAATACTGATAATCGATATTGAACCGTAAAGATCATTGACGTGGCTCATTTTAGAGCTCGCGGATTCTAGTAACCAAGATACATCTATGCAATTTTCATATCCTAAGGCATATTATCATCAAAGACTTTTGTTCATTAAGTTTTTTCATTCGACCCTTAACTTCTGAAACGCAGTAGGTGGTTGAAATTTACGAATCTCCTTATCTCCGATAATAACGAAGATAAACCTTTGCGGTTTTTATTATCCGTAGGAATATTATTGTAAAAGACCATTGTATGAAAATATTCTTTTCTTCTTTTTTACACCATAAAAGTTGAATAATTTACAAAAGTCTATATAGTTCTAAGACTGGATAACGAAATCTATATTTGTCTGTAGCCTCTACCAAAAAGGGTTTTTGAGTTAAAAGTGATAAGATGAGTTGAAAAATGTTGAAATTTTTCAATTTTTGGCACTGCTATAGTTATTGAGATATCGTGAGTTTACAATTTGGAAAAAATCACTCTGCGAAAGCTATATTTTTTCATTCATTTAATATTCTGTTGAATGTTATAAGTGAAGTTATCCATTTCAAAGTTTTGTATTCGTAGCTGAAAGCAGTAAAGGTTATTCATTCTAATAGTCGCATGTGCTCTCGGCATTTCTGTCGGGGTCTCCTATCTTTGAAACGGTTCACTTGCGCGAACGTGTAGCATATGCTTTGTCGTCGCGTGACAAGAGGCGAGCAAAATGGTTAATTAAACCTCTTTGCGAATTTTCCCGAACATATTGAATTTATTGCACCTTCGATAAACTAGGGGAAGTGTCGAACGGCACGAAGTACAATATTGTGTATGCACCTGAATTCAGTGGCGATCAACGTCCGTGCGATTAGTATTTTACTAATTAAGGAGTCAGAAGTTGACTTGTACATTATTTTCAAATATTGGGTGACAGCAATGAATTGTGAGTTTCAGAAGACTGAAACTCGGCGGTATGTACGAGGGTTGTTTGAGAAGTTAGTGACTGGTGCCTGCAACTGCCATTTGCGAGAGTAGTTCAAGAACTATGACGTGAAAAAGGACACACAAACCTGTTGGAAAAATAACTCCTTCAGGCTTTATACACTGCGATGTTCAATAAATTCAATAAGCTATTTATAATAAGAGCTGTCGAGGTCCTCAGAATAGCCAATAATTTTCCATTTAACATTTTCATTGTTGGAAAATTTTCGATCCTCGAGCCTTTTTTCTAAGTTTTAGCGGGTGCATCGTCTCCATATCTCCATATGTTTGAATTGAATAAAACAATGATGTTATACTATATACACAAGCTTTGACGCCTTTCACCACACTGCCTTGATCAGATAAGCAATATATTTAAAAGGATGATGTGCTTATATATTACATATTTGGTTAGTCAATGCAGGTAATTAGATCAATAGGAAGAAAATTCAATCAGGGATGCTTCAAGAACTGAAAGGATTCAGTAATGGTGACGAATTTATTACTGACTATTCAGAAAGTTTTCGGAATATTGCTTGCTTCCGAGAAGTTCCATTTTAATTTATTATTTTCATTATGTAAATTATCAAAATGATTATTTGGAAGATAGTTTCCTTCCAATAAATGGTTTGCATATAGAAAATCTGATTTGTTAAAACTGCGTTTATGCTCTGATAACCTAATATTCTAAACGTACTACCGATATAAATTTTATCATAATTTTCACAAGAGAGTTTACAAACACCTGATTTGTTTCCCTTATAAATTTTAGCTTTAGTTTTCAATGTATCTGCCTAGAGAGTTACCCGCTCTGATAGCTATATTCAAATAATGAGATTAGAATAATGAGATACGAGTTATGTCAATTAAGTTCGCGGAAGTTGGCAATGCTGCGGCGGTTGGTAACTCTGCAGCGTTCGAATTGGTTTCATTCGAAACAGAATTCATTTCTGCGTCAGCCTGTGCAAGTTTCGTGTTGATTGGTACTTCGTGTTATATTGTCCTTTGAACATCGACCTGTTTTGACCCACCGTCGTGAAGAACGCGGTGAAACTTCCGTGGAAATCATGAAACAATTAACCGACGTATATAAACAAGATTGTCTGAGAAAATCAGCCTTTTACGATTGGGCAAAGCGGTTCAGAAGGGGCAGAGAGTCAGTGGAGGATGATTCGCGAGAGGGAGTTCCCTCTACCACTCGAAACGCACAAAACTGTCGGGGTAAGCCTTAGAATGTTGGAAGACGAGTTGGGCATCAACAAGGAGACGATCCGACAGATGCTATACGAAGATTTAGGGATGCACAAGCTGTGTGCGAAAATGGTTTCAAAAGTGCTCACAGTTGAGCAGAAAGAGCTCCGATTGTCCATCTGTCAAGACATGATTTCTCGAAGTGACGAATGTTATCACTGGTGACGAGTCGTGGGTGTTCCAATACGACCCTGAGACCAAAAGGCAGAGCATGCAGTGGGTAGAGAAGGGGGGTAAGCGCCCCACGAAATCCAGAATGTCAAAATCGAAAGTCAAATCTTTACTCATCACATTTTTCGATATTAATGGAGTTATACACCATGAATACGTTCCAGCAGGTCAGACATTCAACGCAGTATTCTACATTGAAGTTTTGGAACGTCTGAAGGCCCGTGAGTTTCGTGTACGATCCAAATTGGCGGAGCGCGGGTGGGTGCTTCATCTTGACAATGCTCCGGACCACTCGTCATTCGCAGTTCGTGATTTTTGAACTAAAAACGGCATTCCAACACACACACACCCCCTCTACAGTCCAAATCTGGCCCCCTGTGACTTCCATGTGTTCCCACAGTTGAAGTCGTACCTCAAAGAAAACAGATATGACGTTTCAGTTTCAGAAGTCCAAAGCATCACGACGGCGGTTCTGTGGAACCTATCTTCGGGCAGATTCAGGGTGTGGTTCAGACAGTGGGTTCAACGGTGGCGCCGGTACATCAAACTGGAGGGAGACTATTGCGAAGGAATATAAGGTTTTTTCAAGTATTTATGTACTTTCCGGACAGTCCGGCCACTTTTCCGCGACCTTAATTGTCATAACTCGTATGTGGTCGTTTCTTGCAAAATCTCATTTTATTTCTTTCATTCTTTCTCATGAGAGGGATATGCGCTCCACAAAAAACATTGAATCTTGTTGGTATATATCATACCCGAAAAAACATGTGTTGAATAAATAGTTTCTTACCAAAAGAGAAATTTGAAATATCATACTAGTACATAGTGATAGATAATATTGAAAATTAATAGTCAATTATATTCATGATGTTGAAGAGGCATTTCCAACCATGCATGCTACCACTAATCCGTAAAGAGATTTTTGACTTATGGGAAATGTTGAATTACTCAAACATCTCATACCAAATATTCTGTTGTGGTCGCTGCTTGTTGATGACCTTCTGGCAATAATCGGATGTTTATGTACAAGCGTACGCTGGTGATATAGTCATTCTGGCTGTCGGAGATGACGCTGACGTCCTGACAGACTTCAGGAAGCTATTTCAGCTATCCACGGGTGGTGTGAGGTTGAGAAACTTAGTATGAACACACAAAATCCTTTTAGTACCATACGCCAGGAAAAGGAGGATATTCGTTTCTCCCCTGTTCCCAAGTGCAGTGTTTATTCCAGCTAAATAACACGAAGGGATTACCTTGGATAATAAGCTCACGTGGAATTCGCTCCTGGAAAACATAATACACAAGACTAGACATTCCTTATGGGCATACCAAATGACCTGTGGAAAGAAATGTAGTCTTGCCTCAAAGCAACTTCAGTGGTGAGACTACGTATCACATATGGATGCATTGATTCGTCGGAGTGCAGCAGAAAATACAATCCTGACTGCAGCTATCTTAATTGTAGTGAACGGACTGCATAATTATTACTGGAGCTTTTCGCTCTACACCTACTGCAGCTATGGAACTTGTCCATCTTCACCAGATGATTCAGGGAGCAGCTATAATGGCTTCCTTCAGATTCCATACAACAAGTATGTTCAGTTTCGTGCATAGCGCTTTACAGTCTAAAATCGAAAAGAACGACATGCTGAGTATGGAGTATGACATATCAATACCAAAAACCAACATGGAGCTGCAATTTTAGATCTTTATTTCTAGCAGACAGAAATCGACCAGCTCCAAAAACAGTCTACTTGAGGGCCTTTGTTGGTTTACAGACGGCTCCAAAGCGTTGGAGCTAGTGCATATGGTCGAGGTGCTGCTAAGGAACGGTCGATCTGTCTTGGCAGGCTTGCGACTCAATCAGAAATGTTACTACACCCTAGCTAAACTGGGAGAGAGAAATAAGCTCCGTCTGATGTGGGTACCCGGACACTCAAGGAACAGGCTTGAGATTCACCGAATCGGAGCATAGGCTCAGAATTTCCTTGAAGCCTGCAAGGATGGGAAATGACCGGTGGTTGGACCTGAAGCTTGCTGAAACTCATAAGTCTTAGACACTCTTGACTTGCCATCAGTAGGCCATCCACTGCCAGAGACAAGACTCGGCTTAAACCCTCCAGGCTAGACCTGAGAGTTCTAACTACCATAATAACGGGACATTGTTGCATGAGAAATCACCTAAATAAGTTAGAATTGATTGAGGACCCTTCTTGTAGAATATGTGAGGAGGAGATAGAATCAGTGGAACACGGCATGTGCGATTGCCCGATGGGGACAGAATCGAGCCTAAGGAACTAGGATTTGACAAGCTGAAGCTGACTGAGCCTATTGAGCTTTGACCCACAACGCTTATATCCTTTACAAGAAGGATATTGCTTGTGGGTGAAATTTAGAACAGAATGTGCCATAATATATCACTGGGTTGCAGTGGCCGGAGTGTTAAGCAGACCTCACTCATTATCTATATCTATCCATCATCCCAACAAGCTTGATAAAGTCCATATCTGGAGAACGTGCAGGCTATTCCAAACAGCGATTCGTAGAAATATGGCATATCAGCGACAATATAAAAGTTTTATATTGAGAACAATACAATTCGAACATAGCGATTCATTCAAAAGCTAATTTTGATCATTATCATCACTAGATCAGAGAAATCTGTTGCGTAAATGGAATTACTTCATTCGGAATCAGTTTCTAAAAATAAGGAAATGCGATTCGTGCCACTTCGTAGAGGTGTAAAGTGAGAGCGTAAAATTAATTTCAGAAAAAGCAATCGTAAAAATCGAAGTACAAATTGCGTCTTGTTTAGCAGTCATGTCGGCAATAATTCAGCAATAAAATTTTACGTTTATTACAAAAGCTTTGTTTGCTTTCGTTTCAGTTGCGTCCCCGTAGGAGTCAGTTTATGGCGAGATATTCTGGTATTATAATTTTATTAATAGATTTTAGTGAGTTTATTAAGGGGCCAGAATTAATTGCGATTTAAAATCTATTAGATTTTAATTGAAAGTTTGATTGGTGTTGGTCGAAATTAAATATGCAATTTATATTGCTAATCGTCCATTGTTCCTTCGGTACGAATAATTAAAACGTGTAATTCAATTTGGAGAAATCGTATATTTTCGCATTTATATTTCGAAATTAGTTGTTCGTGCCTGGGCGTAAAATAATGAATAAATATTGTACGTAATTAATGGAAAATTTTAAATGGCATCGTTAATTTTGATAGAATTTTTCAACATCATTTTCAGTTCAATTTTTGGAAGAACTTGATTTTCCAAAACAAAAAGAAATGAAGAATTTGGTTGAGAATGATTCAAATTTTTATCGTACTGGAAATAGTAAAGTTTGGCAATTATAAATTAGAATGATTTCGGACAAATGTACACCACGACTTCGTCGTACAATGTCCAATCTTTCATCACAATTTTCAATGTCTTCTTACCGAAATGGTGGGTATATTTCGTTTATTATGTCACGAATTTTCTGTTTTATCTTATCAATCGTTTCGGTCGGCTCTATGTTGGCCTGAACGTAGGTAGGTCTTTAAAAAATAATCCAGTGGTGTTATATCAATGATCGAGCCCGACTTGAAAGATGAGTCTGGTAAAACAATGTAATCGGGAAATTTATTTTGAATTGAATTCATTGTTTTTGCTGTGTGATTTATAGCACCATCCTGTTGAATCCTGTCAATGATAACTAACAGTCTGACATACGTGGAAAATATTTCTGTCCGGACAAGATACTAAATAAACTACTGATTTATTTAAATTCTCGATTGGATTTTTAGCGTTAAATAAGAATGATGACCATTCATTTTCAGTACTGAATGCAATTTTAGTTGTCAATTCGAAAAAGTTATTTGCGACATTTTCAATTATCTTTCCAAAATATGTTATAGGGATAAATTCGCCATGTTTGTTGTCCCAGAAACTTCACAACAAAAAAAAAAGAAAATAAAAACGGTACACAAATGGGTGAGCTCAATTTCCTGATCTTCTGATCTTAATTAACTTATTTCATCAAACACTAAAAGCCTTCCTCAGCTCGCTTTTTTTTTCTTGCAGACTTAGTATAGTATACGCCTTATTGAGAAAAAACGGTACTGTGTACAACCCTCAAACTCGCATATCACTTGTATAGGTACCATATAAGAATTTCTTCTAAACTGAATACCTCGTTCATTTGTCCTCCTCTCATATATAGAATATAAGTACCATGAAATTTGGGACAAGAACAGGTAGTACAAATAATCAATATGTTTCTCCATTGGGAGCACATTCAGTGAGGCAGCTTTCTCAATTTGCTCTTATTTTCAGATGTTAGAAAGTAATAGTAGGCGCAATACTCGATCAGTTTATAATAAGACTGCCTCTTATAGGGGTTCACCTCCAGACCATATTTGGTAGACCACAAGAACAGACTGTTCAGATCCTCATTTATTTTGAGTGTGGCTGCTTCTATATCATCGACATGCAATGGCAGCAAAAGCTTAATATCATCACAGTATAAATGACTTTATGCAATGTTTGAGGGCTGATGAAATTTCAATATATATATATATATATATATATATATATATATATATATATATATATATATATATATATATATATATATATATACTGAATAATTGAGGACCAAGTACACTGCCCTGTGGAACACCCGCCTGATTAGTTTAGAAATTTGATGAAATAACACTGATTAGTTTAGAAATTTGATGAAATAACATTCAATTTCAGTGCTTGACTACGAATAGTCAAGTAACTAGCAAACCACTTCTGCGCTGTTCCCTTTGTTCCAAAATCAGATAGAATGACTAGGAGTAGTTGTGTATTGGCCTTATCAATAGCTTTAGTCTGACCCCCATCTAGGGCAATTGCCATTTCATTAGCCACACTCTGTGGAGCAGTTTTGGTACTAAGTAGCTGTCTAAAGCCAGATCGATTGCTTGGAAATAATTTGTTATGTTTTAAGTAGTGTGTCAATTGAGAAGGTACAATCTTTTACACAATTTTGAACATAACTGAGAGTATGCTGATGGGTCTCAGCTGGTAGTACTTGGATATTATTTCAACCTTAGGTATTGGTACAATCATAGCTTTCATTCATGTGGTGGGAAGTATCCGGTATTCAACGATTAATTTACAAGATCTCGAAATACTTGAGTTAATACAATCCTCAGTATTTTAAAATTAATCCCATTAAATCTGCGTCCGATTTAGTTGTCCGTAATGTTTTCCATATATTCTCACAGGTGATTTTTTAAGGTGAACGATAAATTGGGGTTGAGCTTGTTATTTTTATATTTCTTCAGGATATTTGGATCGATTGTAGCGTGACCCATTGCATTAATGAAATAATCGTTATTCTTATTTGGATCTTTGATTTTCTCAGATATGGTAGAGATATGGACATTTAGGTTGTTGTCCTGCCATAACTTTTTTGTATTATTTTTAATTTCTGAGATCATAAGCATGAAAAAGGTATTTTTTTTTACCACTTAAGACCTTTACTTAGGTTACCTTTCAGTTCAATCAGTTGGCTGCATAGCTTCAGTGGTGAAATCATCTTCATTAAAATTTGCAAGACTAAAATACCCCGTAGACGTGATCTGAGACACTTCGAGTGGCATTTCACACTTTACCAGCATAAGATCTTTGATCCCGCTCATGTCGACCAAACCACATGGCATATTTTTGAAACCATAACTTACACACTGTATTGATTAGAATTTTCAATCAAATACTGTACTGTTCTGCACGTTGCTCCAAAGTCTGAAAAATAAATTTACCTAGAATGTGTTGAAATTTTCAAATTCCTTTTTTTTCGTACCTAATACGTGTGTAAATCTCAAATTATAATAATAACTCCTTCAATAGTTTGGGAACTGTATACCTAATATCTGGTTTTTCCAACTACAACTAATGACGAATTCATATATATTTTATGTTACTTTCTTCTTGGTTTTCATATTGTCGGATGATGCTCACAGTGGTTCATTAATTTAATTTATTTGTTGTTATTAAAAACACTAAAAATTTTCATTTGCGTTTTATATTTGGAAGCATTCAAAGTCGTTCTAAAAAAGGGAGAACAGAGGAGATTACTCAAGAAAAGTTTCAATCCTGCAGATTTTAACTTCAGTGTTAAATACAAAATCGTGTAGGACTAAAAGGGATACTTAGTTTTCAAATATCGAGGGCAATACCTCGAAACTTCCAATACAAGGACGAACATTTTCCTGAAACTACCTGTATTTCAAAAACAAAACGTTTAAAATCGTCCTAAAATAACTCGACTGTGTTTTTCACTTACGTATTACTACAATTTAGGGAGAATAAAGAAGATCTATGTCAATAATTCATTTGAATACGGCCTATTGTTTAAAATAAGATCTATCGGAGGGTTGATGAATAACGATCTAATAATCTTGCAGTAATATGAACGTAAATATAAAGCGCGATCACGTGAATACATTCAAAGGGTGTATTCAATTCAGTGACTTCTTTGTGACCAAGCAGATGTATACTCTCATTGGAAACGGTTTTCGCAAAAAGTGCACTACTTAAAATGGAGTATTCACCCCCTGTTATACCTACTATATTCCATCGTCGACCAATGAGATGATAGACTCCATTTATCCCTCTAGCATTGAACAAAGGATCCCCAATTATTACTCTTCGTTATGTACCCTTGTTATTGTGACGAAATAACATTAGGGGTGGAATTGATAGTTTATTTCACACATCGGCTAACTCGGTCATGATTTGTACTCGAGTCGAGTCATCCATTATACGTTATGATGCTAGATCAAAAGGGGCAGATGGAACGACAATTAGTAGAATTCATTTCATTGAACTCTGATCACAGACATTGATGTAATATGGTGGAGGGGTTCGGAATTTTTTCTATTCATTTTCAAGTGTGAGAAAAACTGGCGAAAATTGTAGAAATATGGAGATATTTCATAATTCTTAGTCCGTTATTGACTGGTGTTGAGAGATGATAAAACGTATTGTGACATTTTTGAGGCTAAGAAATTAATTTTTAATACGCTTTTTTTAGCTAGACCTGTATCTATCTATCTATGTAACTGATTATTCGAACGTTTTGGGTGGAATTCCTTAATTAGTACGTCGTTACTACAGTTATGTGTACTCGCACAGTCAGAATTTATCTAATCGGGGTTTCACGTTTGAATATTTTCAATTTAAAAAAAAAATTGTTATAATCAAGATTTTCACTCATTTTTCTATTTCTGGAGGAAGGGACATCCGGTTGTTGTCACAGAAGTTGGTTCATATATAATCTAGTAGACCGGTTAGAAATGATGAACATTAGTGATACTGTGTCCAAAAATATAGAGGGTCTCTAGGGAACGGGTTTATCGATCAATTTAAAATTTTGATCTTGTAGTTAATGGCATGATCTACATCTTAATTCTTTTCAAAAGGAATTCTTATCAAGCATCTTTTGTTGAGATTTGACCTATCTAAAATATGTAAACAACTATTGAGCTTTCATTCTTTTCGTCATCTTCTTCGCCCAATAAAGCTGACTCAGAATTTTTTTCAGAGAAAAGTGTTATTTTTGAGGCAACGTACTTTCCCATTGTATTTTATATACAGGATGATCAAAACTCACTCGTCAACACAAAAAACTAAATTGTCAAAAGAACCTTTTTTCAAATACGAGTACCTACTTTTTTTTGACTTCATTAGAACCGTATTTTGATTTAGTATTGATTGGTTCTAACCGGTCATCTCGAATTTCAACCCCTGGAGCAGGGGTGACAATCCTTGAAAATTTGGAAGAGAGTAGATGGGTCGAGTGATACCTCGAAAGGAAGGTATTATCTTTGTCTGCATCCTCGTGAACGAATTTTCATTTTTGATTGAAAACTGTAGAATATACAGATTGAGCTACTGAATAGATAAAATATAAATATATATATATATATATATATATATATATATATATATATATATATATATATATATATATATATATATATATATATATATATATAAATACAGGAGACTATCTATCGCCCTGAGGTATCACTGGATCGAAATATTACCCTGCTCTAGGGATTGAAATTAGAGATTAGGGTGATTTCTGAAGATGATAGCTTTTGGTCTAAAATGAATCTATTCGCACTAATACTCCAATAGTCTTGGGGCGATAGTCTTCTATTTTTCCGTAGCTCAGTCTTGGGGCGATAGTCTTATCTATTTTTCTCTGTATCTTCTACAGTTTTCAATCAAAAATGAAAATTTTTTCACGGGAATGCAGACAAAGATAATACTTTTCTTTCGAGTTATCACTCGACCCATCTACCCTCTTCCAAAATTTCAGGGGTTGAAATTCGAGATGAGGATGGTACTTGATGATACTGCCATTGATCATCATGGATCTGTTCCATTTTACCTCACTGAAACTTGAATAGTCTCAGGGAAATAGTCTTCCCTATCTTTCAGTTGCTCACCCTGTATCTTTTACAGTTTTCAATTGAAAATGGATATTCGTTCAAGGCGATGTAGGCATAGATACCACCTTTCTTTTGAGTCATCAATCGACCCATCTTCCTTATTCAAAATGTTCAAGGATTGCAACCCCCGCTTAGGGGGTTGATATTTCAGGCAATTTTTGTACCCCAAAAGATGTCCCCCTTAAAACCAAAATAGGCCCGTTTTTGCGTTTTGAACAGAAATGAATATCTTGGTAGATATAGCCTCTGTTGAAGCACCCTGTATATAGAATTCCATGCGAACAATGCGAGGGAGTTTATATAGGGCAAACGCGAAAATATCTAAGTACAAGAATTTCAGAACACAAATGAAGTATGAATTCAGCAAACCGTGTAAATTCAACAGGTAAAACCAGGCGATATCTATGAATCATGCATTCGATTTTGAAAATGCAATGGTTCTGAAAAGAGAATCTCATTATAAAAGAAGACTCATTAGGGAAATGATACACATACAAAAACATACAAACAGGATACAAAAGGTCTTAGTAATTCATATTTTAATCTTATAAGGAGAATCAATTCATGAAGTTGAAACCACCATTATTCGTTTTGAAATGCCGTGTGTATCAATCGTTTCCTTAGTAAATTAAAATAACAATAATATCAGACCGCACATACTCGATGTTTTGCCAACTGCTTCCGAATATCAGTTCGATTTCGAGAGTGGAGAACGTATCTTCCCGTGTACTTTGTTACCGTTGAGTAAGACTAAGCAGCCCTTATATCTAGATATGTATCTATATGTTTTATTATTACGTAGGAGATCTGTATATACCTTGTGAGTACCTAGTTTTTTTTATTGCGGAAAGAAAATTTTATCCTATTTATTTATTCATTGTATTTTGTGGCAGTTTTTATATATACATTTCATAGTGTTTTCAATTTCTTCGAACTTGTTAGTGGTTTGTGTAATGTCTAACAATTCGGTTTTCGATAGAGGAGAGTCTGTTTAATTTATACACATATGTTCTGTTGCTTCACTTTTCTTTAAGAAGAAAAATTTTATTTTCTGATAGAGTCCTGAAGAAGGCAAAATATTGTGCCGAAACGTCGACTGAATGTATAAATAAAGATCTTTTGGAAAAATACTGGCTGAATGCCACCAATTCGAAATAACTTATAAGAAAAATAGCCAACTAATCATTACCTATACAGGGTGTTTCCGAATAAGATGTCATAAATGAAGGATGCGAATCCCTGAATGATTTGAGCAAGAAAGTTCGAAGAACCAATGGTCAAAAAATGCTTCGTTGCCGAGATACAGGGTGTTAAAGTTGAGAAAATTTTTCGATTTTCTCTCGATAAAACCTAGACTTCTCAAGATTTCGGGCTCAAATTTTCCACATAAGCTATTAAACACAATCTGAATCACCAGGTGAGGCCAAATTTTGGAACAGTATACAGGGTGATACTTTTTCATGGGCCATGTTCCATTTTTACCCTCGGAACTTTTTTTTGGTACGCCACTGGCACTAACAAAAATAAAATCGAATAGATCATTCAATTTGAAATTTTTTTTGACTCTTGCATTTTGATCGTAACTATCACCGTTTCTGAGATATTAATTATTGAAAATAATCCAATAGTTTTCCCATATCGAAGCCATGGAGATATTATCTTAATAACTGATGCAATTTTTCAGGAATTGAGCTAAAATTTACATCAGATATTATTGTATGTTTATAACAAAATGAGGCAGAAATTCCTGACAGTATACAGGGTGTTATTTTTTCACGTGCATTTTCCTCTTTTTGCCCCCTGAACTTTTTTGTGGTGCGCTACTGGTATATTCTGAAAACAGAATCAAACAGATTATTCAAAGTGAAAACTTTTCTATTCCTTGTATTTTTCCGTATCTGCCACCATTTTCGAAAAATTAATCAACAACGCCCGAACAGGCTACCCCTTTGCCTCCGTATATTTTTTCGGTGCATAACTGACGTTTTTCGTAATCAAAAACGGATTTTTCATTCAATTCGGATAATTTTGTGCTCATCTTGATCCTCATGTCTTTCACCGTTTTGAATTGAAAATCATCAGAATTTATCGTGTCTTCCTCATATCACACGTTGGTGATTTCAAAAGGCTTAATAGGCTCTGATACAATTTTGCAAATGAAATCATAGAAAAAAAACTTGACACTTCAATGATTGTAAGTTTTGTCATTCAGTTTGTTGTGCCTACATTTGAAACAGCTGTAAGTAGTAACCAATAAACTTTGAAATTGTTTTCACTAATGCAGAAATGGCCGATATACATTTCATGTACGGTGTGGCTGAAGGAAACGCAGTGCACGCAAGGCGTTTGTACCAAGAACGCTTCCCTAATCGAATCATTCCTGATAGGCGTACGTTTTCTGACATCCACAGAAGATTGAGAGAACGGGGTACATTCAAACCGAATCATGACTTGAAAGGGGCAAATCGGACAATAAGGACCCCGGAAATCGAAGAGGCAGTCCTAAATTGTATAGATGAGGATCCTCAGCTGAGTACAAGAAAAATTGGAAGAGAGTTGAATATCTCATTTGTATTGGTCTGGAAAATTCTCCATGATTTCTTGCTTTACCCATACCATATTCAACGCGTCCAAGCTCTACTACCCCGCGATTTTCCTCTGCGACTCAATTTCTGCCGATGGTTCCTTCATAACATTGCTCATAATCCCCTTTTCGATAGCGAAATCATCTTCACAGATGAGGCGTCCTTCTCGAGAAATGCAATCAGGAACTTTCATAACAATCACTGACTGAAGAAAATCCCCATATGATTGAGGAATGTCACCATCAAGAACAATTTTCGGTTAATGTCTGGGTTGGAATAATTGGGGATTTCCTGATCGGGCCATTTTTGTTGCCAGACAGGCTGAATGGAGCCTTATATCGCCACTTTCTAGAAGAGATTTTACCTGTGTTGCTAGAAGATGTGCCGCTGCAAACTAGAAATAGAATGTGGTTTATGCATGACGGAGCACCACCGCACTTCAGCATGGAAGCTAGAGAATATCTGAATATGACATTCAATAACCGCTGGATAGGGCGTGGTGGACCAGAAGCTTGGCCTCCAAGGTCGCCAGATTTAAACAGTTTGGATTTTTTCTTTGGGGACATCTGAAAACTTTGGTTTATAGCTCTCCCGTGAATACACTTGAAGAATTGAGGAATAGAATTACAGCATCATGTGACGTCATCAGAAATACCCCAGGAATATTTCAGAGGGTGCGCACTCATATGCGGAGACGAGCAGAAGCATGTATTCTTTCAGGTGGAGGACATTTTCAACATCTTCTTTGATTTGTTCTGTTTGTTCAATTTTTGTTTTCATCATTATGAGTTTTTATTATTGAAATCATTCGCGATTATTTATGTTGTTTATTCATTTACTTCCGATTTATACACTCAATAAAACACATTTTTGAATTCGAATTCAATGATCAGGGAAATGATATCACCCTTTATACTTTCTCATAAATCCTACCAATCTAGTGGTGCAGATCTTAAAATGTGAACTTCGTTTGAAATTCGAGCTCAAGGTCTTCACAAATTGCCGAAATAACATGAAAAATATCTTCAAGCTTTCAATACGGAAGGGACTATACGATTACTTTTCTTGATTAATATCTCGAAAATGGTGGCAGATACGGAAAAATACAAGGAACAGAAAAGTTTTCACTTTGAATAATCTGTTTGATTCTGTTTTCAGAATATACCAGTAGCGCACCACAAAAAAGTTCAGGGGGCAAAAAGAGGAAAATGCACGTGAAAAAATAACACCCTGTATACTGTCAGGAATTTCTGCCTCATTTTGTTATAAACATACAATAATATCTGATGTAAATTTTAGCTCAATTCCTGAAAAATTGCATCAGTTATTAAGATAATATCTCCATGGCTTCGATATGGGAAAACTATTGGATTATTTTCAATAATTAATATCTCAGAAACGGTGATAGTTACGATCAAAATGCAAGAGTCAAAAAAAATTTCAAATTGAATGATCTATTCGATTTTATTTTTGTTAGTGCCAGTGGCGTACCAAAAAAAAGTTCCGAGGGTAAAAATGGAACATGGCCCATGAAAAAGTATCACCCTGTATACTGTTCCAAAATTTGGCCTCACCTGGTGATTCAGATTGTGTTTAATAGCTTATGTGGAAAATTTGAGCTCGAAATCTTGAGAAGTCTAGGTTTTATCGAGAGAAAATCGAAAAATTTTCTCAACTTTAACACCCTGTATCTCGGCAACGAAGCATTTTTTGACCATTGGTTCTTCGAACTTTCTTACTCAAATCATTCAGGGATTCGCATCCTTTATTTATGACATCTTATTCGGAAACACCCTGTATAATTCATATTACCTACACAAATCCTATAATTAAAACCAATTTTTCAATAAAGGAAAATCATAACATCCTCCATATCAAAATTTTTTATCAATAATATAAATTAAAATTTCAATCTCTACAACATAAAACATCAAAATCAAATAATAAATTCCAACACTAAAAATTATTTTTTTCACAATCTGACAGCAATAATCTACATAAACTGAAGAGATATGGCGAGTTAAAAATTTCAACGCCACCTTCTTGGAAAAGAGTGTTGAGTTGTAGTTTACGGATAATATGAAAACCGCATAGATCTATTTTGAGTATTACTGGAAATATGACGATTTGAAAAATTTCAACCCCTCCTTTCCAATTCTGGAGGTGAGGGTGGTATCAAAAAGTTCGTCAAATAAAAGTTTCTGATCATAGCATGCCTAACAATACTATGAAAACGATATAGGCTTATCTTCGTTATTTCCGGAGATATGGTGATTCGAAAATTTTCAACCCCTCCTATTTCAAAATCAATAAGGTCAAGAGATCCACAACTTTTCACTTATACTCACGCATTCGTTCACAAAACCCATTATGGCGGAAAGCGAGTCCGGGGTGTGTCACCAGATGCATAATTCATTGATCCAGTTTGTATAAATAATCGCGCGAACGCAAAAAACCGAACTCACACTATTAATTTTCACTGTATTTTTGCGCCATAACAGTAAAATTAATAATTTAATAACACGTTACGGGTTCGGAACATAAGGCAGATAAAGATAAACATAAGGCAGATAAAGATAAACAACGGGTTGATCCCACTCCTCGATACCGTGGCTTCACCCGGCTCGTCCCACCTCTGATTAATCATACCATTAATAATGCAAATCAAAATCTATTTATCAAAACGATTAAAATGAAAGATCTCCGGGTTAATTCATAGCCGACTGTCAGTTTAACTGAGATTATTCGTTGATATTTTTAACTGTTATCGTGTTTCTGATCAGTAATCAAGTTTATGTGCCTGATTGCGCCCATGGGGCACCACAAATAATAACTTTACCGCTCTCTTGTTCTTCCTCTATCTGTTATAATGGTCTGCTAGGCGGGGTGGGTAAATGTGGGTAGGTGGGTAACCACCGTTTTATTTCTGATAAGATATACCTAATTTACCATCCTTCAATACGTACGATCCCTTCGGAAATGGCCTTAGGTTAACAAGGATTTTAAATGGAATTCTCCGGAGCACCCGTAGAAATTACCAATGGTTAGCTAAGTGCCACACAAATGACATCTATAGGAAGTCTAGCAAACATCTATAAATATCGATACATTTATTAACAGGGTGATTTTTTTGAACTGTCTATCTAATATGTCTCAATAATCATTCGAATTTTTCAATTAAATGAAACAATCTTGTTCAAATTTCAAAACTTTATTCAAAACTGACGCTTTTCACCACATGGCTTCATCAGATATGTAGTACATTTTCCTTTGAAAATGCTTTTACTATTGTAATACTTAAGACCCATCATCTTTATGATATGCTTTAAATACGGGGTGTTACATAATAATATGTTACAACTTGAGGGGGTAAATCTATGTGCAATTTTAAGAAAAAACTTCGTTACGGAGCTACAGGTTGTTGAAATTTCCGAAAAGAATTGGGTTTTTCTTCAAAACTCCGGCAGTTTTTGAGATACTCAGCCCAGAATGCAGACTATTGTAACAGCCTCCATCATTACACGTCCTAGATTTTAACTGAAATTCACAAGGTGTTTTCTTTTCCGAGGCCATGTCTCGTTTTGCCCTTTCAAAACTTTTTTGCAGTACGCCACTGATCAGCGCACAATCAATTTTCGTTATCTTCGTTCAATTCAGAAACTTTTTTGACACTTGTAATTTTTTCGTATATCCAACCGTTTTCGAGTGAAAAATTATCGAATTTGAATTTTTTAACTGTGTTATTCGCTAAATAAAAAAAAATATTTTTTAATTATTTTGATAGCTCGTCTTCCGAGACTCAACTTATGCTTATTCAATATCAAATTAAAAAAGAACAATTAAAAACTAAATAAATTGCTGGAAGTGTCCTCTTCCTGGAAGAATTAAGGCCTCTGGCCTTTTTCGCATATTATCATGTACTATTTGAAATATACCTGGGGTATTTCTTATCGTGTCACAAGAGGTTATTATTCGATTTCTCTATTCTTCTACAGTGTTCACTGGAGTGGTATAAACTAAACTTTTGAGATATCCTTATAAGAAAAAGTTTAAACTATTTAAGTCTGGGGACCTAGGAGGCCATGGTTCTGGCCCACCCCGACCTACCCATCGGTTGTTGAATGTATTATTCAAGAATTCCTTAGCTTCTCCACTGAAATATGCTGGTGCCCCGTCATGCATGAACCACATTATGTTTCTCACCAAAAGTGGCACATCCTCGAGCAATAAGGGTAACTCCTCAAGAAATTACCGATAAGCGGGGCCGTTTACTCTGACATTTAGTGAGAATTGTTCTTGATGAGATTCTTCAATCAAATGGAGGTTTTCCTCAGCCCAATAATGATTGTGAAAATTTGTGGTAGCAGTTCTTGAAAAGTTAGCTTCGTCTGTGAACATTATTTCACTATCAAAATGAGCATAATCTCTAATTTTATCTAAGAACCATCTGTAGAAATTCAGTCTTGAAGGAAAATATCGAGGAAGTAGAGTTTGGACGCGTTGATAATGAAACGGGTACAATAAAAAGTCGCTTCAAACTAGAACATGTGAAATATTCAACTGATCGTCAAATTTTCTTGTACTCACATGAGGATTCAAATAAATACAATTCAAAACTGCTTCCTCAATATCTGGAGTTCTCATAATTTGAGTTGCATCTTTTGAATGAATATTTGCATTAAAAGTACCAGTTTCCCTCAACTTCTGTGGATATTTGAATATGTTCGCCAGTCTGGTGTTACTCGATTCGAAAAGCGCACCTGATATAATTGCCTAGCTTCTGTTGTGTTTCCGCCAGCCAGACCGTACATGTAATGGATATCAGCCAATTCGGCGTTATTAAAACTAACCATTTTTTCTTCAACAATAACTTCAAAAGTCTTAAAACTAATCGTTAATTTAATAAACAATTCGAGCAGACACTGGTTGACTTCAGCAACTGTCAAAATAAATGAATAAATGGAAAAAATCAAAGCCTACTAGTCATTTTTTTAATTAGAAGTGCAGAGCTCGAAAACCGTGACAGTAGAGTTCGTCTTTTGAGGCTATGGACGAATCAAGCCTTTTTGTCGAGCTCTTCATATGAGCGGAACAGCCAGACCATGTGCCATCGAACGGAACAAGTAATAATCAGTTGGTGCAATATCTGGGGAAAATGGGGGGTGGGGTAGGACTTCCCATTTGAGCATTTCCAAGTGGGTTTTAACGGGTTTGGCAACGTTAGGCCGAGCGTTGTCATGCTGTTGAATTACTTTTTCGTGTCTCTGCTCGTATTGTGGCCGTTTTTCGCACAGTGCTTTATTCAATCGCATCAATTGAGTTCGATACCTTTCTCTTTTGCCGCTGGAGCAGTTGTTCATAGGCGAAAAAACGACGCTCAACGTCTCTTGGCTTCAAATCATAAGGAACCCAAGTTCATTGCATTTGAATCATTCCCAACGCATGCAATCGCTTGGATATGGCCTGGTCGGTAACTCCTAAGGCTGAAGCAAACTCTTCTTGCGTTTGGCACGGATCCTGATCCAGCAATGTCTCCAATTCAGCGTCTTCGAAGATTTTTGGCCTTCCTTCACGGGGACGGTCGTCCTCATCAAAATCACCGTTTTCGAAGCGACGGAACAAATCCCGGCACGTTGTTTCACTTAGAGCAGCATCTCCGTAAACTTTTCGGAGCTCGCTATGAGCTTCAGCCGCCGTTTTCTACGAATGAAAAAAGAAAATTAACACTTCCTACAAATGACGATTATTTGGCACATAATCAGACATTTTCACAACTAAAGTGTTTGACGCAAAAACAAAATCGCTAATGTGTCACAGTGGTTCGTTTACCATAGGTCTAAGCTTTGTTCAAGACGTTCTTGTTATGTAAAAATCGACCAGCACTTACTGTTGGAGCCATCTATTGACAAACAGCGAGAACTTAGTTGCGCACCTAATATTATTTTTCAGAGCTAATTGATATGCCAAACGGCGCAAATCGACAAATTTAACCAAAAGCTGGCCTTTGACCAATTAATTTATTTGCTTTCGCTTCAATCGGAGAGTCTTTATCTGTCACAAATCGAAAAAGTGTCGACCTGGGAACGTTGAACAATTAAGCTGCCTTTAAATATCTCATTTTCTTTTCTCTGACAGCGGCTACAGCAGCGGCCATTTCTTCTTTTTCCCACCGCTTTCTCTTCTTGTATTTGTTAGATGTTGCAATTTCTTAAAAAAAACAGAATAATTAATATCTACTCATAAGAATGTGCATATACTTTGGTATTTTCCAAATTATATTCATTTTATATATTCCAAATTGCATATCATCCTTACCTAAAATTTCAGGTCACATTTTTGATTCTAGATATATTTTCGAAATTATATTAAAATCATAAATTAACAAGATCACTCAACAGTGTAAATCATTACAATGAAGATTTAAACTATTAAAATGAATGATTATCACTGATTGCATTCTTACTGAAAAAGTTTTCGAAGTAGGAGTCTCGTTCCTTTGGGGCTGGTAGCCGGAATGTCAAGATGGCGTCCTTGTTTTAAATACTCGATGACTTCGTTTGTCGTATGATGATATCTTTACGGCAAAAATTACAGATGGCGTTTATATTGATATCGAAGTATTCCAAATCACCTGCAAATATGTTCCTTTATGTTTCTTTCTTAGTCTCTTGCATATCAAACTGCCCCCGTAGACTAGTATAAATAATTTCCAACCATATTTAATGAGATGTTACTTTGATAGGATCTTTGAACTACAGCTATTCTATTAATAAAATTCCATCAATATTCTTTAGATCTACATTGATGATATCTGAATTTTGTGAAAAACTTGTTTTATTAGACGAAACTGGCAAGTTTACAAAACGACTGGCAATAAAGACGGGCGCCTCATCGTACGGATCCGGCATTTGTTTCAAATGGTGCCTAAATTCGGAACAAATGACTATCGCCCCGAAATCCGGAAGCAACCGATCCGTTAGCCGTCCGCCATAATAAACAAAACCGGACGCGAATGAAAAATGCGAAAAAACGACGATAAAAAGCTTATAGTCGACTCTATCATTGGTAATTTTTGTGTTCGGTCCACATAAAAGAACTTTCTATGGGGTAAATGTAGTTTGTCAAGTGGTTAATGGTTTGTGAATTCGGATTCAGTTGATGTCGATCGGATTGCCTTTATCTGGCCGCCCCAACTTGTCAAACTTTTATGCTAAATTGAATAGGATCGAAACGTCTGCTTAGGATGCGCGGGCGTAAGATGGATCGGGTCTCTGCTAGTGGCATCGTTGCAGTAAATCACGAGAAGCGATAGTTTTTCGTTGTATATTTTATCTTCTTACGCTTCATAAAGTCCTCGCATTTCTATCTCGATACGTCGATGCGTTTCGAATTCAACAATCCAGAGCGCTCTTCTCGAAATACGTACATAATTCTTTTATAGATTTTGACAGGCTCGTATGCGTACATTAGGGAGGGGGGTCTGTCGAAAACAGATACTTTCCGGGCCAATTGAATGTTACGACTTATACTCATAGAAAAAAATTTAAAACCTAGTCGGGTTTTTGAGTTAGTATCTATGGAAGCACCTCTACAACGTTATCATGAATTATTATCTAATAAGTCAGGGGTGCTCAAACTTGAACTGCTGGTGATCTACCTCAATATTTTTAGACTACTTACGATCGACTCTGACAGGTTGCAAGTATGTGTGATGCAGGGTTGTCGTACATACACGATGCAACATACCTACCTACCTATCTACCTAGGTAGGTAGGGTGTACTGTAGCATAGTTATTTAAAATTGCAAGTTTATTGGTTGTTAAAAAACAAAAACTTAAACTTAAATAAGGAGTGACTGGATGTTGAAGCGTGGCACTGCATGTCCTCAGCATACTTTTCATAAGATGGTACGTAACCACTGAGTGATAATCTCGGTGTCGCCTCTTTTGTCTAGAAAATCTGTTATTTCGGGCAATAATTCTTGAAACCTTTCAAGGACTCATCCACCTGACGTCTGTGTGAACAACTAAATCAGTGTGTTCAGCTGACTCCCAATCTTCCAACTGTAACTTAAAAAGCCGCCGTTGCAAGCTACGTTCACGAATGCTGCAATGTCCATACTTTTCTCCGTGTTTAAAACTTTTGAACACAAAACTTGTTGATGTATAATGCACTGGAATGAAAAAAATGAAAGGAAATCTTCTTTAGCTCGACACAATGCCACAAAACCGTTTTTGTTTTCAGTCATTGCTGGTGCTCGATCCGTTGTAATGCACACTAATTTATATATTGAAAGCTTGTAGTTTTTTACAAAATTGAAGAAAACGTCATATATATCTTCGCCACGGGTCTTCCCCTTCAGAGGAATGATTGTCAAAAATTCTTCCTTAGCCAACATGTCATTGAATACCATGCGAATGAAAATACACACAGCTGGGCAGTGTCTGTCACATCTGTGGATTCGTCGAACTGTAAAAAAAGTATGTACATTTCATGATATCATGTTTCAGTTTATCTGTCATGTTCTGACTCGTGACTTCAATACGGCTTTTGACAGTCGGGCGATAAAACTGAAGTTCTCTAATAGCATACATGATTTCTGTTTTATTTTTAAAATCTCCAAATATAGTCTCACCCGCTTCAATAAATGCTTCCTTTACAACCGATCTATCCTCGAATGGTTTCTTGCGTTTCGCCAATATATGAGATATTTTAAACGACGCGACCGTAGCAGGTTTTGATTGTTTGGCTGGTCTTGTGAACATGGTTCGTTCATTTTTCAAACAAGATATCAAATCACGTACTTTTTGTTCTCTCAATTCACTCTGTGGCGGAAAATTCTTTTCGTAGTTTTTATGAACCGTTTGTTGATGCCTCTCTAAGTTACCACGCTTAGGTATTGCAACTGACGCACGACAAATGAGACAAATGCACTTAACCTTCACCATACAAAAGAAAAGTTCTTTCTCCCAATCGTTATTAAAATGATACGTTTTAGATTTCTTCGCTGCACTCATTTTTTACTATTTAATAATAAACTTTGTATCAACGTAGTACTGCCTTCAAGTTACAATCCAGAATGACTCCAATTCCTGCAGGCGCAACATTCATATCGGCATGAACGAAAGTCTCGAATGTTCCCGTCAAACGCGCCGCCCTAAATTTCTAGAGAAGCGGCTCTTCTTTGACAAATACCGCGCGTACCTTTGATAAAGCCGCCTTTTGACGCTAGCAGAGTGTTATTTTATTACATCATAAATTTTTGTAGTTTAATTACCTACTGATTAGAAATTTTTTTCTTCTGGAGATCTACTCAAAAACCACTCACGATCGACCGTTTGAGCACCCCTGTAATATGTTATGATAATTGGAATTTTCTACTACAAGAACCAAATAGTTGAATTATAGCAGGATTTATTTCAAGGGGTGGCTCTTTGTGTCCCCCTTCCTTGTAACTACATCCCCTGTTCGGCAGATCACCCACTTCCAGCATTTCCGCGCCCAGTCGGTAACGCCAAAGGCGGATCCATGCGGGGCATGTTCTGATCAAATGAATTAGTGTTTCGACCCCAATTTCACATTACCTGCAGTTTGGATTATTCTCTAGTCCTATCTTGCACAGGTGATATCTGATATCTGTCAGAAATTATGCATTAGTTCGACTGCATTCAAGTGCCAACCTTGTCCAGTTTTTACCAGGTGATGTATCCAGCTTTGCCTTGGACTGGCAATAACCTCGAACATTCAAACAAGTGTCCTCATGTTGTTCCGCTAGCCACTCCCTCAGCCTCGCCTAAACAACAGAGACTGAGATCTCGACCGCAGATCCTGGTTATATTAGACTATTCCTAACCCCTAGACCGGCCAGCCTAACCGCAAACTAGTTCACTCCGACTACCGGAAATATTGAATGACGAGAAGTATCAATTTTTTTGAAAAAGATGGATCGAAGTTCTCGATTCATTTTATGGCCTCCCCGATGTCCGGACATGAATCCTTCAGATTTCGTTCGTTTCGGTTCTCTAAAGAAGGAGTTTATTCAACGCCAATTCCGGATTTCGCTGAATTGTGAAGAAATGATCAATTACTTAGTTGCAGAAGGTTTAAATGCAAAAAATTCTTGATTTATCAAGCGTTCGTTCTTGGAATGATATACACAGAGTTTTCGCGGAGGAAAAACTTCAAACTTTCGATATGAATAATTATTGCAATTTCCTACCATAATCAAATAGTTAAACCATAGTAGGGATCATATCAAGGGGATGATACATCTGGGCCTATGGCTCTTATGTGTCCTTCTTGTAACTGCATACTTTGTTCAATCTTTACAAGAAAGTAGGGACGGGGAATCTTCGGCAGATCATTCATTTCCGCGCGCAGTCGGTTACGGCTACGGCGGATTCATGGGGGCATGTGCTTATCAAATGAATTTGTGTTTCAACCACAATTTCACATTACCTGCACTTAGTATTGTTCTCCAGTCCTATCTTGAACAGGTGATATCTGTACTTGCCATGCATTATCACTATCTGTGCGCAGCATCTTGGACTGGCTAAAACCTCGAACATTCACCAGATGCCCTATGTTGTTCCGCTAGCCAGTCCCCTAGCGTCGCCTTAACAACATAGGATGGGATTTCCTCCGATCCACCGCCAGTGAAGACCGTCTTACAACTAATGCGCCCAGAGCTCCCAGAGCAGCTGTCGAATCAGACCGTGATCTATTCATTTGTTGTCCCCAGTTTTGCCTAACTTTGAGCACAGCCATGTATCGCCATAGTTTCCGACTGGAAAACTGTTGTATGTTTATCTAATATGAGGAAGAAACTCCTTCCATTTCTCCTGCAGTAAACTCCGCTACCTGATTTCTTGTCGTGGCTTTATCCGAATTCATCCAGAAAAGATCGTCGCTGTTGATGGTTGCAGGAAACAGGGTTCGTCTTGCACTGACACTTGCGTTTCCCCGTCCTTCTCGTATGTAATAGGTTACCTACCAGTATTTATAGCGACTGTATCAGAGTACCAAATCTTTCATTCCTATAATAAATAAAATAACTTGGCTATCGCACGACGACAATCTTTCTAATCTAACCTTTATTCTTAAGATCATTTGATTATGTTACTGTACGTTTTTCAATTATATCAGTGTGTATTTAATTATGACATAACTACGTCATTATAGTTATAAATATATTGTAGAGACAATTGCATTCACCAATCGGAAAGAAATAGGACCTAAATTTTTCAAAATGAAACTGAAATTTCTGGATCTGTCCGCTATTTCTGTGGTTTTATGTTAAATACTAACTGAATTCAAAATTTGAATTTTGTATGTTCGCTAGAGGGCGGTACTCATCTCGGCCCTTTAATAACTATTCTGGCCCCTAACCTATTTTAAGGGTTCTTGGAAAATACACATCTCTGCCCTAACCCCAATCATTGTTTTCCCTTATTTTACTGTGCATTGATAGTTTTTAAATATAACAGAAAATGGGAACAAAATCAATCAGATTCCGAAAATTATTGCAAGTGTCACTTGAAAAAAGGCAATGTTCATTTCTAAATAGCCGCATCAAAGCTAAGGGTTATTAGTGGAGAATACAGTACAAACAAAATACAAGACTTGATAATAAATGGTGAAATGCATTTGTTCTACAATTTTTGGTACAGTTCTATGTTGTAATATTGTATTGTACGAGGTCTGGCTATTAAATAACGAGACTGGTTACGAAAAAGGGTTTTAATATAAAAATTATTCTACATTCGAATGCTCCCCTTCAATATACTCCCCTTCCCACGCCACACACCTTTCCATACGTTTTTTCCATTGGTAGTAATTTTCAATAATTTAACTAAAAAATTATTCAATAAATATCTCTTTGTTACAGGTAAAAGTGTGGTTCCAAAATAGAAGAACGAAACATAAACGAATGCAACAAGAAGAAGAAGCCAAAACAAGTCAAGGAGGCAAAAGCTGTCAGGGCTCCCAAAATTCCCAACAAAATAATTCTCATCACGTGAACAAATGGAAACAGGAAACGGGAGAAGAAGATCAATACGGTGAATACATCGATATGGATATGGACGAAGAATGTGTCAGTGACGTCGAGAGTGAAACCTAAGAAAAAATACTTTAAAAACTTGTAAATTGTAAATAACCTTGTGCAAATAATAGTCTTTACAAGTGGCAACATGTATATTGACAGTATAGTGCCAACGACGTGCCAAAAACTCCAGTGCCAATTCAACAAATCAAACAAGGAAAAATCCCAGTGTAAATATTATTTATTTTGTCGATTTTGTATTTATTTTTGTAAATATTTAGATACTTGAATGTGTGAATCAACTCGCAATACAAAACTAGTTATCCCGAACCACGAAGATAACTTATCCCTCTTCAATTTCAAAGATATCTTGTTTATCTTTCCTCTTTTGGTGTATTTTGTTTTCATTTTCGTGTACTGAATACAAATCATGATTTTCGTGAATTCTAAAGCTTGATCATTTAACGCGTTTTTGTATATTTGTTGTTGAAATTGAATAAGATTGTATGTAGACCAAAATAGAAATGAAATTATCGAAAAAATGTACTTAAATGGAATAATTGAAATTACAGACTTTGAAAAGAAAAGAATTAAATATGAAAGAAAAATACTAGACTTTTATTTTTACCGTGCTTCCTGAACGAATTGCATCTGTACTACGAGAGTTGTTGGATGTCCCAGAAGAATGGAATTCAGCAGTGCTGAGATTCATCCCCAGAGTTGAAGAAAAAAAAAGTGTTTAGTCGATAAAATCTATTTCATTTTGATGAAATTGTGGACATTCCTGTAACAAATAAAACTCAATAATAGTAGGTTTTTACCTTTTCAGTTCCGTTTCAAATGAGGAAGGGGTTAACTACCCTTAACGTTCATTAGCCTCTAACATGCACTTTCTTCCAAGAAAACGAAACATTATGAGATGCTCAAAAATTAACCGATTACACTGATTGACAAAAATGACTGATTTTGATTTTTAATTTGAATGGGTTATTTTGTATCTACAACTAGTTTGTAACTAATCTGCATATTTAGAAAGTTTCGATTACCCTTAGTTTTTTGCAAAAGCAATTAATCTTTTTTAAGTAAAATGTTGGAGAATTATCAATCAACCTAAACGGAAGAAAAAAACGTTTGACTTTGAACTATTCGATGACGAAAATAATTTGAAAATAAGTAATAAGAAGGATGTATGTAATTTTTCAATGATCATTTTGCCTCGCTAGCCAATTCACAGAATACAGGTGAAAATATTGTATGATATGACTCATACCCCAGTATTGACAAAATTGTTTTTGTGGCACCTGTTACGGCTGCTGAGGTGATTAGAATTATTCGGAAAACCACTAGAAAACCGGCACCAGGAATCGATGGTGTAGATGGAAGAATTCTGAATGGTGTCAGTGGATGTTTAAGTGAAATTTTAGCATATTTGATCAACGAATCATTTTGCCTAGGTGTTCATTCTGATGAATTAAAAATGTCGAAATCAATTCCTCCATACAAGAATAAAGGCTCTAAGTGTGATGTCGCCAATTATCGAATATTATCGTTGCAGAACTAGTTTACAAAATTGTTTGAGAAAGCTTATTCGGTAAGAATCTACAGTTTCTTGAGAAAAACGAAATTCTGAAAAATTTTCAAAATGGGTTCAGACGCGATAAAAGTACTAACACGGCCCTCAATGAAGCTATTAATATTATATTTGATGCTCTAAATAACAAAAATCATTGTGTTGCGCTATTCTACGACTTGAGCAGGGCGTTTGATGTTGTTGCTCACTCACTTCTTCTGAAAAAACTGTATAGACAAGGTAAACGTGGTAAAGACTACATCTGGGCAAAATCATATCTGAAGCATCGAAAACAAACAATTGTGATAGATGGATGTGAGTCGAGGGAGGTTGAAATAATGGCGGGTGTACCGCAAGGCTCCGTATCGGGACCATTATTTTTCATTTTCATGAATTATTTGGAAATGTCATCAGATTCTACAGTAATTGCTTATGCTAATGATTCAAATGCAGTGGTATATGAAAAAACGGAAGAAAGACTTGTTCAAAAAGCAAATGATTCCTCTAAAGGTTTTGTTGATTGGTGTAACGGAAACGGTCTCGTCATTAATACGAATAAAACATTTGCAATAAGATTTTTGCGGAAGAATGTCCCTCATGACCACAGCCTGCTTCTCAAGGTTCCTGATAAATCTGTGCAACAAGTGACTGATATCAATTTCTTGGGAGTGAACATTGATCATAAACTTACCTGAAATTGTCATATTGAAATGGTGTGTTCAAAAATCACTTCGACCTGCTTCTTCGTCAAAGCACTTCGGAATACGGTAACTTTCGATGTACTGCATCTCATGTACCACGGTTTGGTACAATTGGTTCTTTCATATTGTATCACTTTGTGCGGATGAGTGCACCGACGATGCATTTCGTGCACAAAGGAAAGTTTTGAGATGCATGACAGCTTCTGGTCCAATGATATGCTGTAGATCCTTATTCAAAAAATTAAAAATTTTGACACTTCCATCTCTTTATACAGGGATATCCACCGGGATATTCCGTTAGTTAAAAACTTTTTGAGTTCCAATTACAATATCAAGCTGAAATTTTATACGCGGCCATAACTAGCGATTTCCAATTGAGGTGAAATATTTTCGAAGTGATACCATTTCCGGTTATACCGGAAGTGGGTTATCACTTTGTTATTTCAAATGGCAATCTACCTTTTATATTATACATCTAGAACCGACATTTGAGCAAGCCATAAAATACCCAAGTTGTTGGCACTTATCTGTCAAACTTTTCACAGATTCAATTATTTTTGTTATAAACTCGATTTTTGAGGAACATTAAAAAAATTGTAGCTCGTAGAACTTTTGCACTACGGACACAATTTTTGCTTGGGTGGATAGAAGAAGGATCAAGGAATTTTTTAAGCAGTCTACACATGTCAAATGTTTATTGCGTTGTTTTGTATGATTTTTTCAATTTGGCCTTTTTCAAACAGCAATAGCACAATTTTTTAAATGGCACGTGCCAATTTTTATATCGCCATCAGATGAAGCGTCAAATTTCAGATGGAATTGTATCAGCATGTACTATACCCATCTCTTATAGTTCCGAAATAATTTGGGAATATATTGAATTTTGATGATTTTGCAAGAACTAACAGAGAATGCTTTGAAATATTTGAATCAAGTAGCTGAACTGGCTACGCTCACCTGACAGGTGCCTAAAATTAATGTACTTACTTGTCACTTCGTTCATTCGAATTTGATATTTCAACAAGAACTGTTGGTAATTGGAAGTGAAAAATTTTGAAAAACACCAGATTTATAATAAAATGGCTGATTATTCAAACCAGGATATGTTTAATCTCTTTTTAATTCATGGAGAATATCAAAAAGTGGTGGATAGAACTTGCAAGCAATTCAATAACCAATTTACAAATTTGGCGCCTATGAGTGAAACAAAATTTCGAAGGATTAGAAGCAATTTTCTGCAATTTGGAGGAACAAAATACATAGAAACTAAAAGAAAACCAATTCTCGAGGACGACGACAATCAAATTAATACGCTAGTGTATTTTCGTGCTAATCCACATGCGTCCATTAAGTCCATCAATGGATACTGGATTGAGTTATACTTCCATTCAAAGGATCCTTAAGAAACATAACATGCACCCGTATTCTTTTATCAGACTACAAAAATTGAAACCAACTGACCTTTCCAAGCGGCTAAATTTCTGTGAAAATTTATTAATTCGGCTTCAAGAAGATGAGACAATTCTGCGAAAAATTCTATGGTCTGATGAAGCCAAGTTCAATGAAAGTGGAATAACCAACAGGAGAAATCGACATTTTTGGGCCACAGAAAATTCACATTTCATTGAGGTTATTGATTTCCGAAATAAATTCAGCGTGAACGTTTTTGCAATTTTAATGAATGATTTGTTGGCTTATCACATTTATGAGGAAAATCTTAATGGACAAAGATACCTGGAAATTTTGAGAGGAACATTAGCAAATTTTTTAGATGGATTACCCCTTAACATTCTGAGGGGTTGCTATTACCAAATGGATGGTGCACCAGCACATAAAACACGAGCTAAAGATCGGCAGCTAACAGAAATGTTCGAGGATAGATGGTGGGGTAATCGACCAAATTTATGGCCTCCGCGTTCTCCGGACCTGACGCCCCTTGATTTTTATTTATGGGGCAAAATCAAGAGTGAAGTGTATCTTATTCCTGTAAGAAGTAAAGAAGAGTTACTAGAGCGCATTCATAATGCTTTTCGTAATATTGATCCTGAGGAAACTAGGAGGGCAACTCATCATGTTCGTATACGAGCTGTCAAGTGAATTGAGCAAAATGGGGCCCATATTGAACATTTATTCAGATCGTAAACTAGTTTTCTCCTATGATGTTTGCTATCATTTATTCGTATTAATGTAATTATCTTCGATGATTGGTTTTCGCTTAGTCCCTACAATTTTTATTCATCCGAATTGTAGAAAATCGCTTCTAATGCTTCGAAATTTTATTCTACTCATAGACGGTAAATTTGAAAATTGGTTATTGAATTGCCTGCAATTTGTACCCACTACTTTTTGACATTCTAATATGAATTAAAAAAGATTAAATATATTTTCGTTTGAATAACCAGTTGTTTTATTCCAAATATGTTGTATTTTTGGATATTTTCAATCTGAAATTAAGACAATTCTTGCTGAATATCAAATTTGAATGAACGGAGTGACAAGTACATTAATTTTAGGCATCTGTCAGGTGAGCGTAGCTAGTTCAGCTACTTGATTCAAATATTTCAAAGCATTCTCTGTTAGTTCTTGCAAAATCATCAAAATTCAATATATTCCCAAATTATTTCCGAACTATAAGAGATGAGTATGGTACATGCTTATACAATTCCATCTGAAATTTGACGCGTCATCTGATGGCGATATAAAAATTAGCACGTGCCATTTAAAAAAATTTAGTTATTGCTGTTTGAAAAAGGCCAAATTGAAAAAATCATACAAAACAACGAAATAAACATTTGACATGTGTAGATTACTTAAAAAATTCCTTGATCCTTCTTCTATACACCCAAGCAAAAATTGTGTCTGTATTGCAGAAGATCTACGAGCTACAATTTTTTTAAATTTTCCTCAAAAATCGAGTTTATAACAAAAATAATTAAATCTGTCAAAAGTTTTGACAGATAAGTGCCAACAACTTGCTTATTTTATGCCTTGCTCAAATGTCGGTTCTAGATATATAATAAAAAAGGTAGATTGCCATTTGAAATAACAAAGTGATAACCCACTTCCGGTATTACCGGAAATGGTATCACTTCGAAAATATTTCACTTCAATTGTAAATCGCTAGTTATGGGTGGGTATAAAATTTCAGTTTGATATTGTAATTGGAACTCAAAAAGTTTTTAACGGACGGTCCATGTGGATATCCCTGTATATTTCAATTACTTTGTTATATAAAAAAACATGAAAAATTATATGAAAAAGTTAGACCTCAGTATGCAACAAGAGATAATAATAAATTTCTCCCACCCTTTTCGAGGCTCAAATTTGCCCAGAATTCACATGTCTACCAGGGTATCAAGAGTTTCAACAAACTTCGTGATATTTTGGATGTCAATGTTAGTTTGTCTATTTTCAAACGATGTCGTCTTTGGGTTTCTTGTTCTACATGCTTTTTATTCGCTTAACGAGTTTTTCGAATTTAGAAATTGATAATGTATCTTTGTGAAATATTGTATTTTGTAGTGTACGCCATTTTCTCTGACAATCCTAATAATGTGATTTATAATTGTATTTTGGAGCAACAAACATCTATCTATCTATCTATTTTTATAGATTTCCTTTATGTTGCCATTAAACCCTAACTCTGTACCAAATTTCAGCTCTCTGAGTTTAAGGGAAGTACTAGTTCTATTTTGATGATCATGAGTGAGTGAGTGTCATGAATCCGAAACTTTGCTTTCGCTTATCGTCGGAACTAAATGACCTACAGACTTGAAATTTTGGATTTGAAGTATGTGATTATAGCTTACTGGATGACTAAAATTTCTGCGTTCTGGTCTTATCCAGAGGTTTTGAAATAGGGGCCTGAAAATGTGGCGAAATGGTTCTAGTAAAGAATGGTATTTTGAGGCTATTTGATGGGCATTTTTCAATATCTAATTTCTGTGAAAAGTCCAAAATGATTGATATTTACTTGAAAATGGTGAAATTTAGAATCATAATCTGGAATAAAAAATAGGTTTTTTACCATGGAAGAAAGAGAGTTTTCAAACTCAAGCTTGAGCTTTAATGGAAACTCTCGGTGGACCCCTGTATATTCCATTCCTTTACTGGTAGCATCTGGAAAACTACAATCATTAGTGCGAATCTAACCGTGTTTTATTCGAGCAAACATTAATTTAATGTAACACTTTTGGTTTGCTTCCTAGCACCTCATTGATCACCTCTCAAGAGACAACTATAACCTTATACATCGATATTAATTCCAAGATCCTGTTTCCATTTTAGGAGCCATAATAATTCCATAATGGTAGTAGGCTGTTAAATCGAGACCTAATCTGACCGCCCGAAATCACCCAGACAATAAGGGGGGACAAAGTTTTAATAAGCTGGTCACGTGTGGATTGTGGGGAATTCAGAGGCGGGGTGATTATTTTTGTTCAATTTTCTTCCATATTTTTTCCAAAATGGAAAGTTTTCGAGTATTTTCAACTTCTATAATTTGTTTTTGTGAGATATATATGATAAATTGAATCAAGAACATAAAACTAGGTCTCGTAACGAGTGTCTACTTCCACCATAAAAATTGTGATAACTCGTATAAACCGTCAATTATTACAGGAATATCTCTGGAAGCATCGATTCGACAATTTCTCTATTAATAGTTATGCATTTGTTACCTACTGATATTTATAATGAGTGAATCAAAATCAAACAATTCAATTTCTACACTTCGCCAAGAAATTAATACACATTTGAATTGTGGAGGCCGTTACTTGATGTAGATCCATGATATAAATGAGATAGAAACACAAGGTTTAACTTTGATCTACACTTTATTTGAAAAAATTCGACGACGTTTCGCTGACACAGCAGCTTTATCAAGAATGAAAAATAGAATGAAGAGTATGGTATTATAAACAAATCGTAGAACAAGTTGGATGAATAACAGGAAAATCCACACCGAGCCATTGTACAGTTAGTATGAAAGGTAATAAAAACTAATTGAACAAGTTAAGTAGGGGTGAGTAATTCAAATCTACCTGTTCATTCAAAAGCTTGTCCGAATGTTTGTATCTATTTATTTCTAATGCTTCTAGGAGATCTAATTTTGAACTTTTGATTTTATATGTAATATGTCAAAGTTTTATTGAATGAATGGTTTTCTTTTATTAGGTGGTTTGAATAATTTGAATCAGATTTATTTTTGTCGAAGCTACGTTTATGTTCAGATGTTCTTATGCCAAAACTCCTATAGGTCCTACCGATATAAATTTTATCACAAGAACCGCAATTGAGTTTATAGATTCCTGATTTACTTGATTTTTCAACACGAGATTTATTATTTTAATATGTTTACCTAAGTTATTAGAAGTTTTGAAAGCTATAGCTCAAAGTTAAACCTTGTGTTTTTATCTCATTTAATTAATACACAATTTCAATATACAGTTAAAACCGGATATAGCGTCATTGAAGGGACCGTATAGTTCTCGACGTTATATCCGATAGTTGTTATAAGCAATACATAGCATAAGTATGTAGTTAAATTATCATAAGTACATATATATCTAATATAGAATAAAATATTGTTTTCAGGTGAAATATCAAAAAAGAAATAAAAATGTTTATTGAGAAATAATTGGAGATACAAGATGTACTTAGCTGCACTATAAGACTTACACTAGTTTTTAAAGTAATCAGTCATTTTGGTCTGTTTTTTAAGCCCACTCTCAAATATTTTTTGCATTTTACGTTTCATACTCCTCAAGTTATGAGTATCATCAGTATTAAACTGGTCGTTAAAGGTAACAAATGTTTGCAAAACTGTTATAGCGCTAAGACCCTCGGAAACTGTTGTTGGCCTAAACTGTTCTTCAAGGACTTGCTGGTCTTCGTTTTCTTCATCAGTGTTACGATTGTTACTTCTGCAAGAATTTCTTCCTCAGTAGCTAAGGCGCATACAGCGGTACTGTCAGCTATTCCAATAAATTCCTCTATCTCTATTCTTTGTTCTGTACCAGGAGATCTTTGCAACTGAGTAACCAATTAAGCGAGTGGTACGTTGTCGTCTTCATCTGTGGGAACGAGCGAAATATCATCGTCGTTCTCTGCTTGTGATGGAGAGAGATCTTTGAAATCTGCATGGCGAAAGCAGTTGGCTATAGTGGTCTGTGTGACCTTTTCCCAAGCTTCCGATATCATTAGAATTGCATCTAAAACACAAAGACTTTTTGTATCTTTCCTGTTTTCAATATTCTGTATCATTTGTAGCACTTGAAGTTTTCTGTATTGTGTTTTTAAAGCTTTTATCACACCGTGGTCCATGGGCTGTAAAACAGAGGTGACATTGGGCGGTAAAGGTTTATGCATTTCAGATTGGAGACTAAAGGGTAAGCGGGACAGTTGTCTACTAGGAGAAGAATTTTTCCCCCCAGACTTTAATTCTGCATCCCAGCTACGTAGCCATTTTTCAAAAATTTGCGATGTCATCCAGGACCTAGTATTGTTATCATAACTTACAGGCAAAGAGTGAATGTTTTTAAAGCAACGTGGTTTTTAGCTTTTCCTATCACCAAAAGTTTTCTTTTGCATGAACCAGTCTTGTTTGCCGCAACCAATACTGTAATTATTGTTTTTTGAACAACTTTCTGCCCTTTCATTCCTCGCCTTTGAATTTAAGTGTTTTGTCAGGAGTTAAATTGTAAAACAATCCGGTTTCATTGGCATTGAAGATTTCCTCTGGTATGTATCCTATGAGAGAGCCATCTTCACACACTCCTTCAGGAACGCCAGCCGCTTCACCGAAAGCTTTTCCTGCCACAATATTATAACGAGCACGACAACATTGTATCTAAGACGACGAACACTCAAAATTTTCCTTACCCATAATACGAGGAAAGTCGTTGGCTTTTTTTTGCAGAATTGGACCATTTATTGGGATGTTGTTTGCCCTCAGATGTTTAAACCATGTTGATAAAGCATCTTCCATAACTTTATATTGACTTGTCCTTGATCGTTTAAGTTTAAAACAGTTGTTGTCGAAAAGAACTTTTATTTTTTTATTCTTCCAAATCATAGATATTGTAGAATGTGAAACTCCACACTTTGCAATTTCACTATTTTACTCGCCATTTTCTAATCTCCATATGATATGAGATTTTTCTTCAATAGTAAACACTTTCCTCTTTTTTTGCGACATGGTAACGCATAAATACAGTCTTTTCAAAGGCAAAACTTATAAATCAAGCTGTCACTCACGCAGTCAGCGCACTAAACAATAAATATGTCAAATGGCCGGGAAGAGGTTCGATGAGGTGGGAGAAAGAGCGTAGGTAATAATACGCCTAAATATTACTGCAATGCTTAGTGATAAGATCTAAGATCGTTCGTATTGTTTTGTTTTGGTGGGACTAAATGCGGTTGGTCGTTATAGTCGATGAATATCAATAAAGTTTCGTTGTTATAAGCGATATGTCGCTATATCCGATGCTGTTATAGGCGGTATGTTTACTGAGTAGTTTACTAAAGATTCGGCCGGGACCTTACAATCTGGTCGTAATAACCGATCGGTTGTTATAATCGGTTTTGACTGTATAACTCAAAATCTAACACCCTGTATTGAAATTTTCTCGATCGGACACATGAACTGTGAACTCTTTTGAACTTGCAATGCAATTTTTGAATAAATGATTCGTTTATCACTTGGCAAAGGTTTCACAAATATTTATTAAAAATACTCGACATATGTTTCGGCTTGTTGGCCCATTATCAAGAGTAATACAATACTAAATTCAAAATGAGTGATTTCACTTATGTATAACGGCATTCACAACAGGAGGTAAATTGAAGTCTAGTTGGTCGTTGCTAATTGGCTGGTTTTTCCTATGAGCGGAATTTTTATTTTGGAGAATAGATCTTTTATGTTCTTCAACACCCTTCTCGATGCATCTTCCGGTCTGGCCTATATAGAATGTCTCAACATTCACTGCAGTGTATTTTATATACTCCGCTTTTATCCAATAATTTTGTTTTATCTTTATTATTAACCAATAATGAACTCAAATTCTTTTTATAGTGCTGATGGTGTTAATATTATTTCTGTGTAATCTGTTACATATTTTGTTGCTAATATTAGGAATATAGTTAATTGGAAATTTTCTGTTAGATTTCTCAGTATGCAACGGATAAATGCTCTGCAATGAAAGTTTATGTCGTTTTTGTCATATTAAGGTTTCAATTAATTTTGGTTAATAGCGATTAAGTTCAAAATTTGAACTTCATTCTCAAAATCGACAGCTGACAAAGGAATAGAAAGCAATCTGTGCACAAATTAATGAAAAGCACTCAATCTGATACTCTGGGATTGGAAACTACTGTTATGAATCAGGGTATCCGAATAGGTTGGTTTTCTGTATATTTTAAAGGCGAGTGAGTCATAAGCCCGCTAATCGACAATTCCAAGAAGTTCAAAGATTATTTTCATTTTCCATTGTAAATTGAATCGATTGATAAAAAAAATTTAAAAACTGTAAGAAACTATTGAGTTGTCTGTCTGTGCCAGTCCAAATACAGAAGATATCATCTGCATATCTTTTCCATAAAAATACATTATTGATTAGGATGTTGGGGGAACTGAAAATTCTACTTTCTAAATTTGTCATAAATATTTCAGTTAATAACGGAGACAATGGAGAGCCCATAGGTAAACCATCTAATTGTTGATATAATTTATTATTGAACCTGAAGTAACTTTGTTGGAGACATAGGTATACAGCTGACATCGTTTCTTCTATATGAGTGCGGCTTAATGTACTATTAGATTGAAGTTGTTGATTAATTGTGGCCTTAACATCACGGCGGGGTGTAGACGGAAATAGATTAATTATATCAAAGGATATATAAGCATTTATCGGAATTTTTAGAGATCACAAGTGATTGGTTAATCCTATAGTGTTTGGTTTTTGATTATCTTACACAAAAGTCAAGAATATTAAGCATATCTTTGTAATTCTGTTTAGTTTTCAACCTTCCAAATAACCCGCTCCAAGATATCAACGCACAATTTATATATTCCAATTTTTGCTTTGATAGACAACTGTTTATTAACATATGTTTTTTTAGATATGTCTGGATCTACACAAACAAAATTCGATGTTTTTTAGCGAACATATTCTTATGAGAAATAAAATAATGAGGAATGAATTGAGATTATGTAGGAAACCACATATTGATAACAGTAGATGTTGATCAACGTTTGTTCTTGTTGAAATTTTAATTTTCGGTATTGATGCAACGCAATCACGAAATTTGAACATGATAGATTGTGCTGAAGCAGTGGTATTAGATGACCTAGGTTGAACTTATACAAGAATAGGTCAAAGGTTTGGGCTGTCCCATTCAACTATTTCCAGAATGATCCAAAGGTACAGTGAGACTGGTTGTCATAAATAGAGACCTGGGCAAGGACGCAAGTTTGCATTATAACTCAAGAACCGTTAGACTTTAGCATGTGGTTTGATTCTACGTAAAAAAGTTCCTGTAGAATGTCCGAACCATTTTCAAATACTTCAGAAATAGCCGAGATATTGGCAGTTGACTGATTCCGAAAATTTTCAAAACTTTCAAATAACTCGAAAAGGAAAAGAGCTAGGATGTTGAAATCTGTCCACCCTGTACATATTAACACCAACAAATATTGAAAAAATTATATAATTTGAGAGTTTTCGATTCTTTTCTTTTTGTTTTCTCGGAGATCCCAGAGTGTCCCGCCTCTGCAAAGAAATAGAAAAACGCATAGGCAACAAGTCCATCGCCATGTAAAGAGGGATACCAACATAAACACCTGAAATACCCCAATATCGTTAACAAATGGCCGTACACGTAGCCAAGTGGATTTAATAGCGACGGTTCAACAATTACACTGTGACGTAAGCCATTAATTATAACCTAACCTGTGGTTAGGACTTAACAAGCTGTCACTAGTAGATTGTTAGCGGGTTATTTATGAGAATTTAAACGTGGACTTCATAGTAGGCCACGGTATCCTTACGGAGCGGAGATGTACGGACGTGTGTATGTTTATTTTAAAAATTTGTGGCTCGGTGTTGAGATTGGTTCGCTACCTTATTAGTGAATGAATAAATATATCAGACGCATCTCATAGATTTATGGCGAGTTATCAAATTGTTGTTTATTGGGTGTTTTCGAAGTGGTATATTCGTCTCGAACTGTTGTTAATAGACACTTCCATTCGTAGAAATAACTCAGAACAACTTTATGAAGATTAAACAACGAAGGAGATTGATAATTTCTGAATAATTGTTTGTTGTTGTTGTTATGTTATTATTATTTTATTCACTATCTCAGCTGTTAGCTGGATATAATTTACCTTTCCCAGATTCAGCAATCAAAGGGAATAGGCTCGATTACAATATACTTGACATAAATTTCCTAACTATCCTACATGTATTAAGAATTACAGCTTTTTGCTTTTCTATATAGGTATTCTTATGCAATTCTAATTTCTTAAGGCTATCATGCAAAGTTTTGGGTATTAACCCAGTCGAGGATACGATGACAGGAACAATATCTATTTTCTCGAGGTGCCACATCTGTTTGATCTCAATAGCAAGGTCTGTGTATTTGGACTTTTTCTCCTGGAACTTGTTCAGCACGTTGTTACTATTCGGTATGGCGACATCCACCAGCATTACTGTTCTGGCTCTCTTATTATACACCACTATGTCCGGCCTATTATTCGTCACCATTCTGTCAGTGATAACAGGCCTATCGTAGTAGAATCTGATAGAGTCATTTTCCAATACGGACGCCGGTTGATACTTATGCCTGTGAAGATAGTCCGTATTGGCCAGTTGTTTGCATCCGGACGTAATATGCTGTATAGTCTCCGATCTTATACATGGCATTTCCTGCACTTATCTGTTTGTTATGTTCCGTCCTCTATTATAAATTTTTTTTAGTTGTTTGTAGCGATCACTTGGTCTTGGATGGCCATAAGGAATCCCTCTGTTTCCGCGAATAATTTTCCTTTCATCAACCATTTGTTGGAGGCTTCTTTGTCGATGTGTGGTTGATTAATCTCATGGTGATGTCGTCCATGCAATTCCTTTCTTGACCATTGCTCTTGTTCTTCAGTATCTGATAGGAACGGTAGATTCAGCAGGTCATCTTTGGTAGCAAGATTTAGAGGTGTATATCCCCTATCAGCTAACGATTCCACTCTATGGAGGTCAGAAGTGAGAGCTTTTGCAGAGAAGAATTCTCAGAGATTTTTTTATCTGTTCGGTGTGTAACTTGACATCTATTAATCCGCGTCCTCCTTCTTTACGCTTTAAAGTTGTTCGTATCACAGACGATTTTGGATGATGATTGTTGTACTTTGTCAGCATCGTTCGGGCTACCTTTAAATATCATCCAGTTCTGTCTTAGTCCATCTGATTATTCCAAATGAGTAAAGCAACACTGGAATGGCGTAGGTGTGAGTTCAACATTGATATCAGCACAGACAGACGCTGACTGTATTCTGAACGAATCTTTTCCTTTGATTGTGGTTGGTCTAGCAATCTGGTTTGTTGATATCCCAGATATTTGTTTGTTTCGCCATCCCTCATGCACTGTATAATATCACCGTTTGGAAGTTGTGTTTCACCATCTATGACTTTCCCTCTTTGAATGTTCAGGGTCTTACATTTTTCAATCCCGAATTTCATATGAATATCTGCCGAGAACTCAATGACAGTTTTCAGCAAATCATCCAATTGCTTCTTGTTCGAAGCATATAATTTGATGTCATCCATATACCTACAGCAGGTGGGAGACTGTATAATAATTCCTATCTGTTTTTTCCTAAATTCGTATCCTGTTCTATTAAGCAATGGACAATGGGTTCATAGCTAAACAGAACCATAGTGAACTCAAAGAGTCTCCTCACTATTTGGAAGTTGTGTTTCACGATCTATGAGTTTCCTTCTTTGAATGGTCAGGGTCTTACATTTTTCAATTCTGAATTTCATATGAATAGGTCGGAGATTGGGTGATAGATGCTATCTGTTTTTATCCTAAATCCGTATCATGTTCTATTGAGCACTGAAGAAAATGGGTTCATAGCCAAATAGAACCATAGTGGACTCAAAGAGTCTCCTTGAAAAATTTCACGACGTATGGGTATCTCGTCGGTTTTAATTGATTTATTGTTCATGTTGACCTGCAGAGACGTGCGCCAGCGTGTCATTGTTGTCTTCAAGAATTCTACCAGGTCTGGGTGAATTTTGTATATCTGCAATACTTCAACAAGCCAAGAATGGGCGGTACTATCGAATGCCTTCAGATAATCGAGAAAAGCGGAATGAATATTCCGATGCCCCACGTGTGCCTGTTTCATTATCAAAGAATCGATGATGAGTTGTTCCTTGCACCCGTGTTGTTTTTTTTCTGCATCCTTTCTGCTCCTCTGCTAATATATTGTTGTCGTCAAGGTGTTGGTATATTCGATTGGATATGCATGAGGTGAGTATTTTGTAGAGTGTTGGCAGGCAAGTGGTTGGCCTATATTGAGACAGATCCTGTGTTCTTTCGCTCTAAGGTAGCATATATGTTAAGCCTTGTGTTAGGGAAGTGGGTGTTTTCTTGGGATGTTGAAGAACATAAGTGAGTTGTTTCGCTAGGGCTCCATGGAGCTTATCAAACTTCTTGTACCAGTAGTTGTGGATATTATTTATACCTGTGGCCTTCCAATTGTTGGTCGCTCTAACTACTGTTGTGATTTTTTCCTCCGTTATTCCTTCGAAGTCCATAAGTCTGATATCAAGGCGTTCTTTTTCATTCGTGATCCATTCCGCATCTCTATTGTGTTCTCTGTGGTTCGACCATAGTGATGACCAATAGTCGGTCAAGCACTGTGCGTCAGGTACTTCTTTGTTATTGTTGGTCGCAGTTTTGTTATTTCCTTTATGAAAATTGGCCGCGTTTTGGAGGAACCTTTGGTTTTGGTGTTTCCTTTCAGTACACTTGAAAGCCTCATTGCTTTTGCTTGGAGTTTCTGTTTCAAAGTGTCCATATACACGCCGATGTGTTGTTTGTGGTGAGGGTGATTTATTATTATATTATTATTATTAGTTTTCAAAAAATCATCCTGAACATCTGTCATAAACGAAACAAGTTTTTCTAGGGAAGCCATTATTAACTATCCAACCACATATGGACTGAAGAAAATCCACATGATATCGTTGAAGCTCAACAATTGAGCGTTATTGTACCATTTTCGATGTATCAATACGGCAACTATCTGAAATACTTCAAATACAGGAAAATGACACCCCTCATCTCCGTCCGTTTTCAAGGAAAATGTATTGGTGAAAACAGATCGCAACTATCTTTTTTTGTTTTCGAATTATTCAGGATTTCTCGGCTCAACCGGAAGTGGTATCGCTCTGAAAATAATTGTGAATTGTAGATCAGTAATCATTTACTCTAATGACAAAATTTAATTGATCTATAAACCTCTTTACCAGACGCTTTTAATGAGGCATTTAGCGTATTATTCAGGATATTAGTGAAACTTTAGATTCAATTGAATGAATTTCTTATTTGTATCAATCTTCAAAGTTTCTAAAGCAGATCAGAAACCTATTTTTAATTCCTCGGAACTTAACTAACTATTGAATAATGTGACACTTGGCCAAAATGAGTAATAATTAAATACGTGGGTGTTTCTATGGGAAAGGCCAAAGGCCAAAGGTTTCCATGAAAAGCAAAAATATCTTGAATCAATAATTTTAGTAGCTATCAAAATTGAAATCAATATCAAAACACGAGGTAAATAGTTCATATAATTGTTTTTGGCACTTGTCAATAATTTTTCTTACGTCATATAGAAAGAATTAGGTAATACTGCAATTAATTTACAAATTATTCATTTCATTTCGACGATAATAGTTCTATTATAAATTTATACATATTACATTTGAGAATAGTAGTTTTTCTTTCATTAGACAACTCACAGTACCTACCTTCGTATTACTTCATAATTTCATGATGCAGATAATCTAAAATCACCAAACTAATGTTCTTGTTGTCTCATTCAAAATATTGTTTCCAAAAATGTACGAGTCAAATTTATTGGAAATGTCTCGTTGTTTCCAAGGAAAAGATGCTAATTTATCAGTAGACATGGAATCCATAGCCACCACAATCTTTCTTATGGAAATCGTCCAATTAAAATCGAACTCAGTCAAATGATCCACTGAAAGCATGCGGTGTTGTCAAGTTCTTTGAAGTATGATACTTTTGTTAGTTAAATAAGTATGTTCTAGTAATGGCAATTTTCAGAAGTTCTGTGGAAGGAAAACATCAGTTTTTTTCATCAAATTGTTCATATTGAATGTTTGAGAATATCGATTGTCGTTTTAAAAGCGTCATGTGTGGTGTCTTTGGAAATATTTAGATATCGTTTGAAGTGAGTGAATTTTAAGATTTGATTAGAGAATTATTCGAAGTTTGATGCAGAAAAGTGAATCGTAAAGAGCCATTACGGTGAGTACATATTTGATTCTTTATCTTTCATACTAAAAATCGTCGTTTTTTTATTGTAATTATGAAGTTTTCACAGGACATAACCATTTTAATGTTGATAACGTATTTTATATCACGATTTGAGTATCGATACTTCAATTTAAAGCTAATAATATATCAATGCATGAAAGATGAAATCAGAAAATCTCACGGTACAAGAAGAGATTTAGACATAATAAATTCTGCTACGATTATACAGGGTGTCCGTGAATTGCGTGTACAACGTTATACCACAGATTCTTCAGCTTGAAATGAGTCGATTTAGGCCAACTTAACTATTTGAAAAAGTTCTTCGTTTGGCCGCTAGAGATCGCCATATCCAAAGATTTTTTTCTTATTTTTCAAATAACTCAAACTACTCGATCCATAGAAACCATAATTGATATGCGTAATCTGGTGCGTTATTCACGTTTTTTAGTGATCCACTCAATGACCTTGACGTTTTACAAGTTTCCCTAAAAACTCGAACGTGTTTTTAATCAACCATAATTTTTCAACTGTCTGCGTTTGAGCAAGACTGTTTTAAACATTGAGTAGCTAGACTAATTATCAAATTTTTTTGTCTTGTGAGAAATTTTGATAATATGAGTGGTTCAATCACAAAAAACATTTCTTCAATTTCATGATTTAATATCTTCAACCCATCAAGTTAAAAATATCACGTATTGACCATGTTGGCTTTGGATTTGTTTCTGTAGTCTAGCAGGATGTCAAGCATTTTATTATGCTTGACAACCTCTTGTTGACAAAATGATGTTTTCTAGGTTTGCTAAACCGGATCAAGCAAATAGGAAATTCAATGTTCAGTAGAACAAAAATCGAAAAATTCGAAGAAAAAATAATAATAAGTTTTTCACAATGACTATTTAAAAATATGAAAACAGGTTGACCAGTTGGAAACTAAATAAGAAAAAACAAATCACTTCAGAATAACGATTAATTAGTTTATACCCAAAATTTCATTCAACTATAGTAAATGTTCAAAAATCCTACCATTTTGCTGAATATAGGAGTTAATCCTCTTTAAGAAATTAAATTGGAGCCTTGGCATTACTTCAAGGCCATTTTTGAAGTAGTTGGCCGTATTCAAAATTCTCATATGTAACTCTTTTCTGGTGTCAATTGGAGAAGAATAAACTCTAGATTTTAAAGCACCCCAAAGCAAGAAGTCGCATTGTGTCAAGTCGGGAGATCGTGCTGGCCAAAGTGTAGGAGCATCAGTTCCCCTTCCGATCATCTATCGGATCAATAATGAAATTGTCAATTACTGAAATCCATACGTCAATTTTGAATTGATTCTGATGATGTATACTTGTAAGAGCATGTGGATTTTCGACACAGTACACGTGTTCATTGTGAAGGTTAGTGATGCCACACCTAGTAAAAGTGTATTCGTCAGTAGATAGAATTTTCCTACAACTGGAGATCGTCAGAAAGTTAGGCGATTCTCAGGATCGTTGGGAAGTAATTCCCGAACTTTATGAATACGATAAGGATGAAATAATTGTTCCTTCATGACATCATGAATCATTGTTTTAGGAACGGGCAACTGCAAACCTAAACGCCGAGTGCTTAATTGTGGGTTTTCCTCAATCATGTCCAAAATTTGTTCTTCGCGTTCTACCGTCCTTACTGTTCGTTGTCGTCCTCGATCCAAATTTCTGGGCTTGAAGCAACCATTCTCGCGGAGGTGCCTCTCCAGATTTCCAAACGTTGGTGGTTCGGCACTATGCGATCTGGAAATCTTTCGGCATATACTCTCGCGCTTTCACGTCCGTTGCCTTGGCACAGTTCGTACACCATAACCATATCAACCATTTCAGACTTACTCTACATCTCCGTTCCTAATAGTGATAGAAAAAATCACCAAAATATCTAGTTAAAAACTTAAGGAACACTGTTGTGTCAACAATTGGTTCTCAAGTCTACCAAAATGACAATCTGCCAGACTACAGAAACAAATCCAAAGCAAACATGGTCAAATGTGATATTTTTAACTTGCTAGGAGGTTGAAGAAATCAAATCATAAAATTAAAAAACTGTTTTTGTTATTGAACGTTAAAGTTTGATAATAGCCTAGCTACTCAATGTCTAAAACAGTTTTGCTTAAACGCAGACAGTTTAAAATTATGGTTGATTAAAAACACTTCAACGCCAAGATTGGAAAGGGAAGAGAAGATGACACGATGGGTGAGTTTGGCCACGGTATAAGAAATGACAGGGGAGACAGATTAATACAATTTTGTAAAGAAAACCAATATAGTATAATGAACAGTTTTTTCAAGTTGCCACCACGGAGACTATATACATGGAAGTCACCAGCAGATGGAGTAGACGGACGCATCACAAGAAACCAAATTGGTTACATAATTGTTAACAGAAGGTACAAAAATGCAGTAAAATCATGCAAGACATACCCCGGAGCTGACATTCCCACCGATCACAATCTTCTTCTAGCAAGGATAGTAGAATTTAAAAGAACCAAAGGAAATAAGAAAGCAACTATTATTAACACCGATAAATTGAAAGAGAAATCTACGTACAATAAAATAAAGGAAGAAATACATAGATATATAAACGAAAAACCATTAAAGCCGACGCAAACTTCTGAAGAAGACTGGCAAAAGATTAAAACAACACTAAAAAATGTTACAGAGAAGCACCTTAAGCAGGAGACCAGGAAAAAGAATCAATCTTGGATGACAGAAGAAATGTTGGACATGATGGAAGAGAGAAAAAAATTCAGAAATAAAAACGAAACAAGATATAAACAAATACATAAAAATATCAAAATTAAAATCAAAGAAGCTAAGGTTACCTGGCTAAACGAAAGATGTGAAGAAATTGAGAAACTAGAACAAAAACATGATACTTTCAACTTACACAAAAAAATAAAAAAAGGAGCTGGAATGTGGAAGCAATCCTCTTCATCTTTCGTCGAAGATAAACATGGGAAACCCCTACTGAATATAAAAGATCAAATAAACAGGTGGAAAGAATACATAGAAGACGTGTTTCAAGACCAGGAGAGACAAAGCATAGATGTACAGAAAGTAGCGTCTGGACCCTACATCACAAGGGAAGAAATTATTAAAGCAACAAAACAACTAAAAAACAAAAAAGCTGTTGCAGAAGATAATATCCCAATTGAAATTATAAGGATAATTTCAGACGAACACATCGATGTTATGGAGAGCTTATTTAATAAAATATACGAAACTGGAATAATACCAAAAGACTGGCTGACATCGGTGTTTATACCACTACCAAAGAAGAAGAACTCCAGGAAATGTGAAGAATATAGGATCATTAGTCTAATGAATCATATACTGAAATTGTTCCTCCGAATAATACACAATAGAATTTATTACAAATTGGACAAACACACGGGACGAACACAATTTGGCTTCAAGAATGGCTTTGGAACAAGAGAAGCACTTTTTTCAATACGTGTGCTTGTGGAAAGATGTAGGGATGTAGACTCTGATGTATATCTGTGTTCCATAGACTTTCAAAAGGCTTTCGACCTGGTGAAACACGATAAACTAATAGAAATTCTCAGGTCTTGTAACATAGACGACAAAGACTTGAGAATCATATCAAACCTTTACCAAGATCAAAAGGCTAAAATTAGAATCAATGGAGAGACATCTGAAGACATTAACATCGAGAAAGGAGTAAGGCAAGGATGTGTTCTTTCCCCGTTGTTGTTTAACGTTTTTTCGGAAGAGTTATTTAGGAAGGCACTACAGGATACCTCGGATGGCATAATAATAAATGGACAATGCATTAACAACTTGCGATACGCAGATGACACGGTTATTCTAGCAGATAGCGCTGAAGCACTACAACGCCTAATGAACCGAGTGATGATAACATGTAAAGAATTTGGAATGAAACTAAATACAAAGAAAACAAAAACGATGGCTATTAGCAAACACCAAAACAGAAAGGTCGGAATTAGGGTCAACGGAACAGAATTAGAACAAGTAACAAAAATAACATACCTAGGAAGTAGCCTTGATGAAACTTGGGATCACTCACTAGAGATAAAAATACGCCCGGAAAAAGCACGAGCTATATTTTATAAAATGCAAAAAATACTATGCAACTGACAACTAAATACCTCATTAAGAGTTCGAATACTGAAATGCTACGTTTTTTCCACCGTGCTATATGGCGTTGAAGCATGGACAATGACGGAAACAACACAAAAAAGAATAGAATCGTTCGAACTTTGGTGCTACCGTAGAATGCTCAGAATATCTTACATGAGTCATACGACAAACGTAGAAGTTATGCAGAGGATGAGAAAGGATCGAGAACTTGTGCAGATAATAAAAGAAAGAAGCAATATTTCGGTCACATTGTGAGAAATCAAAAGTACGAACTGCTTCAACATATCATCGAAGGAAAAATCAATGGCAAAAGGGGACCGGGAAGAAGACGCAACTCCTGGCTTAAGAACTTACGTCAATGGACTAATATGAGCTCTATAGAATTGTTCAGAGCTGCAACAAATAATATAAGATGGGCAAATGTAATCGCCAACGTCCTTAAGGATAAGGCACCGTAAGAAGAAGAAAAACACATTCGAGTTTTTAGGGACACTTGTAAAACGTCAAGGTCAATGAGTGGATCACTAAAAAACGTGAATAACGCACCCGATTACGCAAATAAGAAAAAAAATCTTTGTATTTGGCGACCTCTAGCGGCCAAACGAAGAAACTTTTCATATAGGTAAGTTGTCCTAAATCGACTTTCTTCAAGCTGAAGAATCTATGATATAACGTTGTACACGCCTGTATAATGAAATAATATACAGAATGTCAGCTTTTATGAAATTTCACAAGACAAGTAAATTTTGGTTTGTGTTTTGTATGCAAATTCGTTCTTCTTGTGTCACATATGAGTTGGGAATTGTCCCCAATTATTTTTTAAATGTGCGACTAGTGCACGAACCGAAGTAACAAGTAATACCCAATATTATTTCAGAACAGCAGTTTTTTGATTTTGAAGGGTAGCTGACTGAATTTGATACTACATAAAAATGATAATAGAGAGAAATTGTAGGAATTTATATTCTTCAAAAATTATGAACCATTACTATTAGCAGTATTTTTAAAACATTTTTGGGAAAAAATTTCCGAAAAATATTGCAGGTTTAAATAATTGCTGACTATGGTAGAAGTTCATATAAGATTGCATTTATTTTCTTTTACTAAGAAATGTTGAATAATACCTGTAGAAATAATAATGTGCAAAATCATTGAATTTCTTCGCCTAATTAAATATACACTACTCCAAGAAAGTTAGGTTTACGGCGAAATTCTAAGAAAAGAGATAGACTATTGTATTGAATCGTGTTCCTTCTGCAAACCTTAAAGAAATCAATTAAAATTAATAAATTCAAGAATATTTGATTCGCACTTGTTTACTATAATTATAACTCGTTTTGAAGATACTGCGCCTTCATCAGACAAATACAAAACAAAGATTTAACTAAGGTAAAGATCGTCAAACAAGACTGGAGGTAAATATGGGCCTCCTTATTTTACACTTAGTTTACATAAATATTTTTGCGTTGAATATAATATTTTAATACGGTAGTGAAAACTCATATAATACATTATGTTATTCCTTTATTAATTATTTCGTAAGGGTAACTTAATTTAGAAAAATTATTACATTAGTAAAGTCTTCTTTCGGCCCATATTATCCTCACAGTGTTTTTCATGGGCCACCTAAAAACATTACCCAGAATTGATAAAGAACTTTATTAAACACAACATATTAATACAAAACTAAAAAATTATATTTAAATAAAATCTATTAGTAAAATAATTAATTTTATAACATTCAACGAAAAAAATCCTAAATATTGCGCATAAAAAAGTTCAACAACACTCAAAATTTTCTGTATCATCCTCTTCTAAACCAACGCACTCCTCATGGTACCAAGTATTGCAGTTAACACACATCCCCATATCTTTTTGGTCATCAGATTGACAAGCAACACAAAACCAAGATTCAGTAGCCGCCTGTTTTTTGGCACTTTGTTTAGAAGTTGAGGGGTATGGAGACCTCGGAGACGAGTGACTTTTTACAGAGTTAAATAGGTCCTTTGTCACCTGCTGAGCTTTGTAATTTAATGCTTTTCTGCGAATTGCAACTGTTTTAGTTGGGTTAAGAGGAGTCGGCAACATTTCTTTAAATGACGTATTTAATACATTTTTGTCTATGTCAGGAGACAGATGATTAGAATTTTTTTTTGTCCTGTGTGCTATAACAGCCAATGTCATATCATCTTCATCCGACGATAAATGAGTATCATAATCTGGTAACACCTGATCCTGAGTATTAGGTGTAGGACTGTTGTTTAATATGCTTCTTTTCATATCCCTTTGCGATGGCAATGAAGGCGCAAAGGCTGACTCATGAATTGCTTCTGAATTTAAAGGAAATAATCCTGTCGCTTTAAATCCATTTATAATATTATCTGGAGTCATACATTTAGGCCAAACTCGGGACAAAATAATATTAAATCTAGCCTTATTTAGTGATCTTTGTGGATTAGCGTCCCAGTAACGCAAAGTTCATTGTCCCAATGAGCTTCAAACGACCGAAAAACAGCTTTGTCCAGTGGTTGAAGCTCATGGGTTGTATTTGATGGTAGGCAAAATAGAGTAATGCCAAGATTATCCGCCTTTTCCGCAATGGTAAAATCCAAGTGGCTTGAGGCCCCATCAAATACAAGCAGCGTTGGACCATTGTTACATTTATATTTAGAAAAATGCTCTAAGAAGGCAATAAAGAGCTCTGTGGTCATACTTCCTTTGGGAGCCATTTTTACCAATGGTCCATGTGGTAGATTGTCAAGAAACTCACTTTTAAGTCGCTTACCTTTGAATACACTACTGTAACATTCTCTGCATGCTCTGGCGCTACCAAATGAACTCTTTTCTCTCCTTTTGCAGCGAGAACACGTTGTTGGTGATGAATAGTAAGTCGGCATCCCTTCTCATCCATATTGTATATGTTTTGAGGTTTGTTTGTAAGATGCAAAGTCCTCATAAGCTCTGAGATCTTCATAAAATAATCCGATACAATTGTCTTGTTAAGTTTTTGCGCACGTGCGGGGTTCATAGCCTGCGCTCTTCTTGTTGACAAGTCTGGATTTCGTTTGATAAATAGCTTTAACCAGTCTTTACCCGCAATCTCTTTTTCTGCATTAAATTGGTTGGGAATGTTGTTGACTTTACAATATTTGAACATTTGACGACGGACTAACTTTGGTGTAAGAGGTAAACCAACTTCGCAACACCGTTTTATTCGCTGACAAAATCCCTTTCTTGCTGTACACTGAGAATGCTTGGGCGACCAAGTCGTTTTTCTGACAAACCATTGTCCAAATATCTTTTTAGAGTTCGTCTAGGCACTTTAAATTCTTTACTAGCAGCTCTTTGGCTTTGCCCCTCATTTATTGCCTTAAGGGCATTTTCGAGTTGAATTTGACTCCATTGCTTTCGCGGCCCCATCTGTAATAACAATTAAAAAAATAATTTTGATTTTATCGAATAATCTCCAAAGAAACTGAAGTCGGGCTATATGTGCCGCGGTGCATATAACCCGCCATAAACATGGCCCATATTGCCCGAATTGACTATGTACCGAATTTATATAAGAAAAAAATAACTTTTACAAAAACGTTATAAAGTTCATCAAAAATGGTCTATACTACACAACTTACCTTTGCGTTATTAAAAATCAAAACCTTTTATTTTCAACACTGAATTTAATTCGTAAACAAAGAAGAAAACTTATAAATATGTCTAGCCTCACGGTCGGTTGAACATAACCTAATTTACTATAAACATATTTTAGTTAGAGGGCGCGATTCAAACAAATCTTAACTCACCGACTTGAAAGCAATTGTACACCGTTGCCACAATGTGTAAGAAAAAGTGTCATTTTAGTATTGTGAGCATTGGTCCATATTACCCTCCGGCCCATATTTACCTCCAGTACCTCATATCAGAAGTTTCCCCTTCTCTTATTTTCTTGTTGAGAACTTAAGAAATAGAATCATCGCTGGGTGCAACTCGATGAGAACAGATCTTGGTGTTTTGGAAGAGTTCACCAACCAATGAGCAGAAAACTGGAATCTTGCATCCGATCTTGAGGAAGTGACCTTGTACAGCTTTTGCAATTCTTCAAGAGTTATTGGTGGTACTCAAAAGTTTTTGTTTTGCCCTTGAATTAAACATTTGATTTTCAAACATAGGTTATTTAATGATAAAAAGAAATACACTAAGATGGTTCTTTTAATCGAAGACTACGTGTCGACAATGAAATGTATGAACTTTCTTTTCTTATTCTTTTCTACATTTTTTTACTCAAAAACTTGGCGTCGCACAAAAAAATGTTAAGACAGCTTTCTTCTTGACAAATAATTGGAAAATGCAAAAATATTTTTTATGTCTGAAAAATTCGGTAGCGTCTTAGTTTTTCTTTGAGAATAACCAGCGCTGTTCCCATATGCGCGCCACTGGTGAGTCAAAAATATTGTTTCGAATTGCAAATTATAGTTCTTTGATAGTTTTCGATACCCCCAAAATTTACCTCAACATCTAAAGCAGTTTACGAAAAATTCAAATTTAACTGCATTTTTCGATTGAATTTTAACACCCTGTAAACTGGTAACGAAGCATTTGCGGACATCAATATTTTGGTGAGTATTGTTGTTGAATATAGGAATTCTTCGCATTTCTAAAATGAATGCTGATTGATTCCTTCTCTTTTTTCCTTTAAGTAACCAAATTCCCTCGCGGAGCTTTTTGTACCTACTTGTTGCTCTGCAAACGAATTGACTAGATCGAAAGTACTTAGTTTTAAAATTCCAGTGTATTTCAGCCAATTAGAAACTTCTGTATGACTAGAGACACTACTTACTTCTATTGCACCTGTACGGGTATGGCAACAAGCGATTCAAGCAGCTTGAAAAAGTTCGATGTCAAGGCAAGTGTTTTGGGTTGCAAAATCAAGTCAAGTCAAAGCTTGAATTTCAAGGTAAGCCAAGGTTTTTGAAAAATTTTCAATCTGCTTGATTAGATGAAACCCTAAAGATACTGTTCGACAAATAATACAAAATATACTGTGAAAATACACATACCACAAAAATTGTCTCATCACCTGGTATTCTGAATTCCACAATGGATTAAGCAGCTCGATCGCAGTTTTTTTGTCGACATATGTTTTTGGACATATGAGGGGAAAAAATCTTCTCTATATCGTAGCATTTGTTTCCATATGATCTCAAACACGTCTGAAACAAGAACGAGTTTATTTGACTATCAGTATTCATTCAATTTCTCTTCAGTTTTCACGCTGCATTAATGCAAGTTTTCTGTGCTTCTTGTTGATTTTCGAATCTTTGAATTTATTGTAATGGCTGCTGAATGTCCTGGACGCTATTTGAGTGATCATGAAGTGGTAAGCATTGTAACACTTCTAGAGAAGGAGCGAAGACAACGTTACGTGGCTAACTTGTTGAATGTTAACCAAATCACTACAATTAATCGGTACCACGAAACAGGGGAATATGGAAGAAGGGTCATACAGGGAAGAAATTGGATAACAACACCAGTTGATGATGGTTGGCTTCGTTTAACTGCACTAAGAGTTCGGCACTGTACGGCTAGAATGCTACAAAATGAACTTGCACTTTCCAGAAATGTGAATATTTATTGCAAACTGTCAGGAACAGGCTCAGAGAAGACGATATCAGACCAAGGTTGGCTTCTACCGGCCCGCTTCTCACCAGACAGCATCGAGTTGCAAGATTTCAGTTTGCGAGGGAACATGCAAATTGGGGTATTCCATAATGGTCGAATGTTCTCTTTTCCGACGAGTCCAGGTTCTGTCTGGTATTAAATGATAGACGCATGCCTGTATACAGACGACCTGTGGAACGGTATCAGCAATGCAATATCCGGCAAACCGAAAACTTAGGAGGGGGCTCAGTAATGGTGTGGGGAGGCATTTCTTTTCATGGTCGAACTGAGTAAGTCCTAGTGAATAATGGAAGAATGACAGCTGCTAGATACATCGCAGATATCCTTGAACTCCATGTTGTACCCTTTGGCCCATTGATTAGCGAAAACTTCATTTATATGCATGATAATGCTCGGCCTCATGCAGCTACAGTAGTTACAGAATTTCTTCAGAATGCCGAAATTGATATTTTAAGATGGCCAGCCAGAAGTCCTGACTTGAATCGCATAGAACATGTTTGGGATAACATAGAGTGACAAATTCAGCAACGTAGGATGCTTTGTAGAACACTCGAACAACTAGAAAATCTGCTTCCTGAAATTTGGAACTCAGTGGCTCAAGAGTACATCCAAAATTTGTTTGAGGGGCTTCCGAGACGTATACTGGTAGTAATTAGGGCCCGGGGAGGAAACACTCGATTTTGAAAATGATTAGTAACCATTCAATGCTAGTTAATTGGTCTCTTCGCGAATGTTTGAAGATGGTAGAATTTTTTAATTTTTCATTAACTCGAACATTGCTGATATATTCCATCATAAACTCAAATCTTTTGAATGATATCTTCTTCTTCTGATTGAAAGTTACCAAGCGACTTTTGAATGACCAACCTAAAAGTTTATATAGTATATAGTAAAAGTAGGGTGATGCGAAAATTTTTGTGGGGGGTGTATTCCGCATTAAGATATCTACGTATACTTATTTTTATAGTGATTGATTAATCGGTATTGAAATTGACTCACTTCAGCATCAACAAAAAAGTTTTCCTCATTCAAAAACACTTAACAATATCAAATTGTGATGATTTAAGTTGGGCTGGAATTTCGAAAGAGGGTAGAAGTTAGAATTAAAAATAGGGTTAGGGAGTCTAATGTAAGTATATTAGTGAATTCGTTTAAAAACTGCTTCGTTTTGAAAATGCATTCATAAGTAGGAACTCATTCCCTTAGCGTCTCATAATATAAAATATCTATTTTTCATAGCATATTTTCTGATTAGTATTCGTCTAGGTGAGACTATAATTAATTCATGAATACTTATCCTGAGCGGTCTCTGCTTCTTAGATTCAATAAAATAATTAATATGCAATTATCCATATGCAGTTCTAGTCGACATGGTTATTGAGTGAGAACGGCTTTCAATGTCAATTGCAAAATATCTTATATCATTATATTATGCCTTATCTATATCAATTTATTGCTTATATAGATATCAATAGACGTTTGAACTTATTACTTTGTATATCTAATAAGAGCACAGATTTTTGGGAAGATTTCGTTAGAAATGCTCGGCCCAATTATAAGAATTTGGTGTCCATCAAGTACATTTCAGGTGTATAATTTTCATGTAAATCTCGGTCTATATCATTCATTTATTCATAACTGTAATGTTTTTACAATTGTAGGTTCCGAAAAGAATGCACCTCATAGAATATTAGTGATATTTATTGATTATTATATTTTATTTTGAAATTTAAATTGAGGTTACTATACAATTGGAACATAGCACTGAAATGATTCGAAACAATTTTAATGTATTATAATCAATCCTGGATAAAGTATTATTTTTGTAAGCTTCTATTATTTTCTTTTATGAATGCATGTGTTATTCTAACTTCGACATTTTTAAATCTATCAGGAAGGTGAAAACTATTATATTTCATGTACCTCAGATTGAATGCTGAGAATAATAGTGACAAATGTGATAACCGAGAGGTGTATGTACATAGATCTATTAAAATGAGAATGGTATGGTTCACATTCATTTGTCGTTTTATTCACAGCTGCAGATGAATATATCTAGATTGATGATGAAAATCTAGAAGAATTCCTTAAATAATTTTCAGATAAGTAATCTGAAAATTGCTCTAGTCTTTCATCTTATGATTTGATCTCGTACATTTCGAAGAAATAAAATTATCCACATCCACGAACTTCAAAATAAATCTGTCTATTTTTGAGGATTTCTCTCCCAATTCGGAAGCCAAACTCCTCAACTTTTCATAAAAAAATAGGTATTAAAAACCAAAAAACGACCTGTGCAAGCGCTTTTGGTTATCGCCTACAATCAATGTATTATTGATTTTATTAAGGAATATAGTATGTTCCAACGAAAATTTGATACCCTTTGGTAAGATCATAACTATGACAGTTATAGCGAACACAAAATTGATACATATACAGTGCCGTGGTCTATTTGGTACCAGCAGGATTGTTATGCAATACGTCAAGGATTTCGGTGATTAACGTTTGCAAAATTTCCAGATATTTCGCCCGACTTAAATGTTCATCGTATATCATATAATGAAATTGGTCGTTATACAAGAAACAAAAAACATTAAAGCTGAACTTTCGCTGAAAATTTTGCTTCCGCGTCACGTATGGGCAAAGCCTACTGTCGAAAATTTCGATTCCTCCGTCCAAATCATATTACCCAAGAAATTTTCATCTTATTGAATTCAGATCAACATCATTTAGCAGAAATCTCTTCTACTGGCTGCATCTTTAGGATTCATTGCATAAGTTAATGAAAACTTGTACAAATGAAATTTGTGTTCCGTCAGAATGTTGTTGCCGATAGAGTGGTATCCTTGGCTGATAAGGGATATACATCTTCAAATCTTGCTACCAGAGATGACCTGCTGAATCTACCGTTCCTATCAGATATTGAAAAACAAGAGCAATGGTCAAGAAAGTAATTGCATGGACGACATCACCATGAGATTAATCAACAATACATCGACAAAGAAGCCTCCAACAAATGGTTGATGAAAGGAGAATTATTCGCGGAAACAGAAGGATTCCTGATGGCCATTCAAGACCAAGTGATCACTACAAACAACTACAAAAAATTTATCATTAAGGACGGAACATTACAAACAGATAAGTGCAGAAAATGTCATATAAGATCGGAGACTATACAGCATATTACGTCCGGCTGCGAACAACTGGCCAATACGGAATATCTTCACAGGCATAATCAAGTGTGCAACATTATCCATCAGAAACTTGCACACAAGTACGGACTTCTGAATACCTTACAGCCATATTACAAGTATCAACCGGCGCCCGTATTGGAAAATGACTCTATCAGATTAAACTACGATAGGCCTGTTATCACTGACAAAATGGTGACGAATAATAGGCCGACATAGTGGTGTATGATAAGAGAGCCAGAACAGCAATGCTGGTGGATGTCGCCATACCGAATTACAACAACGTGCTGAACAAGTTCCAGGAGAAAAAGTCCAAATACACAGACCTTGCTATTGAGATCAAGCAGATGTGGCACCTCGATAAGATAGATATTGTTCCTGTCATCGTATCCTCGACTGGGTTAATACCCAAAACTTTGCATGATAGCCTTAAGAAATCAGAACTGCATAAGAATACCTATATAGAAATGCCAAAAGCTGTATAATTCTTAGTACATGTAGGATAGTTAGGAAATTTATGTCCAGTATATCGAGCCTATCCCCTTTGATTGCTGAATCTGGGAGAATTGAATTATATCCAGCTAACAACTGAGATAGTGCATAAGTCCACGATAATAATAATAACTTGATTTTTTTTTTTTAATTTGAAGGAAGATCGAGGCAGGCACGGAAGTTATCAGCGCATATCCATCCCGATCCTCCGGGTTTGGACTGTCGTTAGACATAAGTCCAGAAGGATAATTGTTTATACGATACATTTAATGATGAAACTTTGATTGTTAAGTTTTTAAATACACACACAGCCTCTCGACCTGGGCCTCTGAGAGCTCAGATCGAACAGCCACCCGACCCGTGCTTGTTCATAAGTTAATATGAGATTTCTTTAAAAAATTTTTATTCAGATGAATATAAACAAATTTTCACAGTATGATGTGGTTAAACAGCAGTAAAAAAACTTAATCTCAAACAAAATAAAGGAATAGAACTAATGACTTCAAGTAAAATATTATATCTACATTAGAGTAATATATTTTTCTTTATTTCAACTTTCCCTTAGAAACCCATAGAAGGTTAAACTTTGTACATGGGGTGATATGACACAAAAAAAAGTTAAATTCTTCTTAATCTATTTATAAACAACGACAGTGTGATTATTCTCGCATTTGCCAACGTTGTTTAACTAGATAACATCTGAGAAAAGGATTCTTTGTTGCGAAAGCATTCACAGTTTCAGTTTATTTTCGAATAAGTTTATGGATTCAACATGCCGTAATTCTGTAGGCAATAAATTAAAAAGTTCGTGGAGCCAAAAAATAGAAAAACCTCTGACCAACCGATTTAAGGACTTTCAGTACACAGTGTCTGCGACCTGAATATCTTGTGTCATGACTGTGAGCCACTAGACTATGAGAACTTCTGTATTTAAAGAAATGACACAGCGCAGTGTAGCAGTAAAGCTGTCTCATATCCATAATCTAACCTAACTCAGACTCAGCATACAGTTGATCAGATGGGTAAGTAAGACTTTTATCAAATATTATTTTAATGAAGCGTTTTTTAATGACATCTAACTTTTTCAGGTGGACTTTTTCCATACCCCCTCAATACCAAAATCCCATAAGATAAGATGTATTGGACCAGTGAGCAATATAAGGATCTGAGTTGGGCTAAATTGCAAAAGCTCTTACTCAAAGTTTCATAGTCGGGCATCCTCGTAGGTCTAGTACAAAAAGGTAAATAAGATGTTTTATCAGCATTAAAAGTTAATAATCTTGATCTGTAAAAGTTTAATAAGGTACAAAAGTCTGTTTCAATTTTATTTTTCAGGGACAACAATTATGTGTTCTATCGCTCTTAGGTAGCATATGTTAAGCCTTGTGTTAGGAAAGTCGGTGTTTTCCTGAGATGTTGAAGAACATACGTGAGCTGCTTCGCTAGGGCTCCGTGGAGCTTATCAAACTCCTTGTACCAGAAGTTGTGGATATTATCTACACCTGTTGCCTTCCAATTGTTGGTCGCTCTAACTACTGTTGTGATTTCTTCCTCCGTTATTATTTCGAAGTCCATATGTTTGATATGAGGTGTTGTTTTTCGTTTGTGATCCATTCCGCATCTTTATTGTGTTCTTTGGGGTTCGACCATAGTGATGACCAATAATCGGTCAAGCACTGTGCGTCAGGTACTTCTCTGTTATTGTTGGTCGCAGTTTTGTTGTTTCCCTTATGAAAATTGGCCGCGCTTTGGAGGAATCTTTGGTTTTGATGTTTCCTTTCTTGATGTATCATAAGAGCCTCTTTGCTTTCGCTTAGAGTTTCTGCTTCAAAGTGTCCATATACACATCGATGTGTTGTTTGTGATCAGGGTGTTTTGCATTCGCACCAATTTTTCTAAGTATTTTGCGTATATGGGATTTCAAGCACCTTGAGAGCTTTCTGTTTCTAAGGAATTCTGTGAGGCGACCGTTCTCAGCTCTAATCTTGTCAATATTCTTCTCCAGTCGTTTTTGCCATGGTGGTTTCCTGACGCTTTTTGGTTCAGATCGAATCAGAGTTGTGAGAACTTGTTGTTTGTGTAGACGAAGAACCGCTACCGCTTCACAGTAAATCAAAGTGTGAATTTTCTCCAAGGTGTTCTGGTCAGTGATTTCTTCAAACACTGAGTTTATGCTTACTAGGATTGTATTTATGTTCTTGTTCGTCTTGAGTTTGGGCAGTTTAGGTCGTTTAGTTGGGTTACTACCACTGAATTCAGTTATTGCTCTGTTGAGTTCTGATCTTGCTAAATACATAAATTCGTTCTGATGATTCGGCTCAGGAGGACGTTCCATGTTAATATTCGTTTCCGTGGCATCGATGTTATCTGTAACAGTTTCATTGACTCCGGCAGGTATACCGTTATGAGTATCATTTTCGCTTCTGAGTTCCATTATGACCTCTTCTCGTATGCTTTACAGCGTTTCTGAAGCAAGTAGCCCATTTTGAACGATTGTTCTTCGTTGATCCGAAATTCTCTGCTTGGATATGTGCTGTAGTTCCGGATGTTTTTCTACGAACGCGTATCTGTATGCTGTCATTTCCGATTCCAAGTTTGTAATCTTGTAATAGAAACGCATAATGAAGACATTCATTTCTGGGGTCCACTTCATACGTTTGCTAGGGAGTCCGGCTCTCGTGGTCGTAGGCATAATGGCTTGCGCCAGTGTTGAAACATCAAGAGTCGCTTGGGAGGTATTGGTGTTGTTTCCCACTTGGTTTTGTGTTGCAGTATCCCTACTTGATATCACGCTGCTTCCGTCGCTAACCGAGGGAGACTGTGACTCACTTTCCGAACAAGACCCTCTTCCTAAATCTTGAACGCCACAAGAGGTTCTGGTGGTACAATGTCGATTCACCCGTTTGTTCCTTAGATTGTACATCATTGGATAAGTTGCATTTTATACCTACTGCCAGGTTCAGCCTGGGTACCCCGGGTTCGCTAAGCCTGTACTCAGAAACAATGTTAGCTGTTAGCTGGATATAATTTACCTTTCCCAGATTCAGCAATCAAAGGGAATAGGCTCGATTACAATATACTTGAAATAAATTCCTAACTATCCTACATGTATTAAGAATTACAGCTTTTTGCATTTCTATATAGGTATTCTTATGCAATTCTAATTTCTTAAGGCTATCATGCAAAGTTTTGGGTATTTATCCAGTCGAGGATACGATGGCAGGAACATCAATTTTTTCGAGGTGCCACATCTGCTTGATCTCAATAGCAAGGTCTGTGTATTTGGACTTTTCCTCCTGGAACTTGTTCAGCACGTTGTTATTATTCGGTATGGCGACATCCACCAGCATTGCTGTTCTGGCTCTCTTATCATACACCACTATTTCCGGCCTATTATTCGTCACCTTTCTGTCAGTGATAACAGGCCTATCGTAGTATAATCTGATAGTTATTATTATTATTGTATTGTTGATATTCGTTCACGATCTCCGAAATAATTCGTTTGAAATCGGAAAAAAGATCGGATGAGATATATTTTGTGAGTTGAACTCGATTTTTCGAAGTCGATTTAACGGCAATTTTTCATGGATGAATTATAAGGAGAAATCATACTTCATATTTTTTCTCGAAAGTAGGACACTTTGACTGTCTGAAAGAATAAGAAATTTTTTCTGTTGAAGATTCAAACAATTTTTTCGTTCGCCATTGAACATAGAATATTTTTCATTTAAAGTTGTAGTAGAAGCGGTATCTTCAATTGGCACGTAAGAAGCTGCGTCTACTGCTGAGGATCCAGATTAGGTTGCATTGGTATATATCTGATAAAATGAGGAAAACCTTTCAAATCATATATGCGACATAAGATCTACCTTGGCACAGCTGATATCATAGTTAGGAATATATACATTTGGTTTTATGAGAAAGGAATTATAATCGAGTGTATAAACATGTAGTGCCTTTGAACTTAAACTGTCTTGATGAAATTTAAATAATAACACTGTGCTAGTTCAAAATTTTAACACGAGGGAGACATACCTAGTAAACCTGTATCGGTTACATTGAATCCAGTGGTAACCACCGTTTTTGAAAGTTAGCTCTTGTTTAGGAGATATTCGCCTTTGAAGTTAGCTGATTTTAGTAGGGTTCGTCGCTTATGACTTCAGTACATTATATGCTTGTAATTCCCGAACCGTTCGGAATATCGCTTTACTGCCTTCGGCAAAGTTTTAGCTATTGTCATGGCCAACAACTTTTCTGAATATACCAACATAGAAAAACCTCATTCAAACACCGTTTCTTAACAAAATGTCCAAAAAACTCCATTTCTTTGCAATTTTTTCGTTAATTTTCGTCTAAATAATAGAGAAATCAAGGGAATTTCGCTTTAAAATCTCAAAGTAAGAAAAGAAAACTCATTTCGTATAGATAAATCAAGAAATTTAAGCGCACTATCATGCTTTTAACTCAAATTTTTATTCCAATTCCAACAATTTTCCACAAATAAACATATAAATTCATGTTCATTCTTCTTCTTCTCCTTCTCCATCTTCATCTTGCTGTGAATTCCAGCAAATGTCTCCTAATAGAGAATCAAGTTTTTTTCCACTATATCAGTGCTCAAGCTTAGCCGTCACCTGATGAAACCGTTCACCATGCTCATCTGATTCACATGGTGATTGTTCGGCAAACTTGTCTGCATGGTAATGTAAAAAATGAATTTTCAGAGACATTTTTAAACCGATGTTACGGAAAGCAACCAGCATATTTTCAAGTACATTTTCGATGACTCCTTTGACGCAATCCCAAGCAACGAGCTGCAAATTCGACAAACTGTTTTTAAATTGTTGGTTTCTCATCAAGCGTCGAATATCAGGTCCATTATGTATGCCTGTGATAAAATAATTCGAAAAAATATGTGTTAAATATTGAATAAGTTAGGTTGATTGTTACGTATATAGTTTCACACAAACCTTCTTTTATTTTCATTCCACTCAATCTTGGGAAAATTCGCTTCAACTCATTGAATGGATTGCCTTTAGGATCTAGGGCCTTGATGAAATTCTTAACAATCCCAAGCTTGATATGCAGAGGTGGAAGCAACACTTTTTCGATTAGCACAAGTGTATCAACGATTGGCACAAGTATCAACGACGTTTTCTCGACGCAATCTGAACCCTTGTCTCATAGGCCAGCTTTTATTGGCATATTGGTCGCCGGCATATCGAGTATCCCATAAACATATAAAACACATGTTTTTCGTATATCCCGTCTGCATTCCTCTCAAAAGAGTTATCACCTTCAAATCTGCACAAATTTTTCAACGATGGTCTTCATATTTCACCAAATCAAGGATTTTTTCAATGATTCGTAGTTTTCTTTCGTTTCTGTGCTGATGGCAATCGGGACACTCTTTTTTGAGTTTGTGACATGAAGCAAAACCCCTTGAGACTACTTTTGGACGAATCGATGAAAAGACGCCAGTCTTCTGGTTTATACTCATGATGCATTTTTAATACCAATTCCTTGATATCAGTGCAGTACGCGAATGAATTGTGTTCGATGGATTTGAATTAAGCAGTGAACTGTCTATGACGGCCGATTGCTCAATATACTTTCAAATCAGGTGCTAAGACATTCTTTTTTTCAATTCCTGAGTCAAATAATGGACTGACGCTGCGATACTTTCAATCGACGAATAATTTTATCCAGATCTTTTTGAGAAAGTTCGGCATGATTACATTGTGGAGATACATTTGATGGTACATAAACCGATGCAGACGTTTCGCCAATAGTATCAAAAGTAGATGGAATGTACTCTTCTGTCGGACTGGGTCTTTTCGGTATTGGAATTGATTCCGAATGTGGTAATGGCAACTAAACAAACCGAGTTCTTCTGATTTCAACTTTACGTTTTTTAGCTCTGTTCAATCCGACAATTTCATTAACACAAGCAGAACAGTCATCTGGATTATGTTCTTGAGGATTTGTCCAAATTACTGGAATGCCAAAAGGCATAGATTGGAATTCACCTGTAATAAAAATAGCTTCAATTGATATAATTTTGAAATAAATGATAAATCATTTCATTTTACCTCTTTTCCATCCACTCAATCTTATGACACAACCAGTACAAACGATTTTTGGAGCCCAGTTCACATCTTTGATTACAGTTCGGTTGAAATATTGTGAGTACGATTCAGCAATTTCTTCAGAAATTGAACGCTTGCTTGTCATTATAGTAAACTTTTCACAAATGTAGCAAAATTTATTAAATTTACTGCACGAATTCATTTTTGATATTTTTACCAAATATATAACTTGTGGAAATAAAGAAACTTCAACAAGAAATGTCTAATTAAAAGAAATATCAGAACTAAGACTATGAAAAATGGCACACAAATACATAGCAAAATACGTAGTAACATTAGTGACAATACTAATAAATACGTATTAACAGTGACATCTGTGAGAAATTTGAGTTAAAATCATGATTGTGCGTTTAAATTTTTTGATTGAACTATAGGAAATGTTTTTTCTTTTCTTATTTTAAGATTTTAAAGCGAAATTCCCTTGATTTTTCTATTATTTAGACGAAAATTAACGAAAAAATGGCAAAGAAATGGAGTTTTTTGGACATTTTGTTAAGAAACGGCGTTTGAATGAGATTTTTCTATGTTGGTATATTCAGAAAAGTTCATGGCCATGACAATAGCTAAAACTTTGCCGAAGACAGTAAAGCGATATTCCGAACGGTTTGGGAATTACAAGCATATAATATACTGAAGTCATAAGCGACGAACCCTACTAAAATCAGCTAACTTCAAAGGCGAATATCTCCAAAACAAGAGCTAACTTTCAAAAACGGTGGTTACCACAGGATTCAGCGTACCCGATATAGGTTTACTAGTTATGTCTCCCGCGTCTTAGAATTTTGAAGTGTCATTTTCACGCACTGTGTAATTAAATAATTTTTTGGAGAAGTGTATATCGAAGCATTTTATCACAATCTTTTTCTTCGAATGTCTCTGGACATATGAAATGAAAATTAATGAATGCAACAAAACCAACATAAAAGAATTATTTCTTCAACATCTAGCAATTTGTTGTACATACACAATCAAGACAAGTCAATCTCCATAATTCGTCTTTATGCACAGCTCCTCAATCTTACTTCTGAGATTCGATAGCTAAAGTATCAAATGATACTCTCCGTTAATGCTCTTTTAATGAATTAATGATTGCACTGCATCAATGCTAGTGTGGCTAATAAACGAAGGAAGATATATTTTCGCCTTTTAGGAATTAATTATCATGTTTCCCGGTTAAATGGACTTGTAATTTCTAGGGAAGCGTCTGAGGGTTAAATGTTCCTTCATAAATTCACCGCTTGATTTATCGTCATGAAGAAACTATACGCGGTAATTTGTGTTTTTCGCTTTGATAATCGTCGTTACGTAGCGGGCTTGTGTGATTACGCATTCCTTCTAAATTATAATTGATTGATCTGGGTTGAATTCAGTAATTAGGGATAACAGTGTTTATAATGGGAATGAATTTGACGGATGATGAATAATGACCGGTTAACTTATCGTCCTCGCATTAAACTTGATTTCTCCACAAGAATGGTATCATTCAGGTCTTGCAACATTAATACCCTTGAAGACGTTGTTCTCAATTTATCATACTCGTATATGATAACTACTTATCTTACGGGAAGTTAACAATTGACAGACTTGTGTGTTCTAAATCTAAATTAATTAATTTCCAGTTTTATTGAAACTACGCCGCAAGAAATTATTACGGCACCTCGTAAATGTTAAATACCAGTACTTTCATTAAAGCAACAGATGTTTTTATGATTTTTTGTCATCTCAGCTTTGATTTCTTATCCTTCGTCTAGCGTGACCAATTATTGAAATCATTGTTCTAATGGAGACTTAATTCTGAATGTTTTGGAGCCAGATAACTTATTGACCGCCAGCGATTATAATTTAGGTTTCCTTCAACAGTATAATGATGAACTTGGTGCGAATTTCAGAAGAAGAGATAATACACGCTCCATTCCAAAAGTAACCGAACTATTTCAAAAACTACTAGTGCCATCTCTTGCAATATTGTATGCAGGACCCCCGTGAGGGCTACTGGCGCTTGTGTGCAAAAAAGGATTTTGGCGCCCCTTAAGGCATTTTGGATCATGTTTTTTTATTTTTTTTTTTTGAAGGTAGGAGGTAGGTAGGTAGGTGCTTGAAGTAAAGCAAAAAATTGAACTTTAGAAGTCATATTTATTTCTTCTTCTTCTTCTTCTTCTTCTTCTTTAAATAGGACGATGTCCTGTTTTTCTGTTACAGCCCCTGCTGCGAACCGGAGCTCCAGCACTCGTGCTATCGCTTTTTCGGCCTTCCTATGGGTCTTCTAGTGTTGGGTTTTTGTGTTTTTGCCCACTTCGCCATACGTTCGGGGCCCATTCTGTCTACGTGATCTCTCCATAGATGTCGACGTGCTCTTGTCCACCTCACCACATCATGGACACCTAACTCCCTTAGCGTATCCTCATTCCTTATTCTATCTCTGCGTGTAATACCTCTTATAGCTCTTAGTGTTCTCATCTCTGTTGTCCTCATTAGTTGTTTTGTTTTTGTTGTCTCAGCTCTTGTCTCAACCGCATATGTCATCACGGGTCTCTCACAGGTTTTATAGATTCGGACTTTGCTTTCTGTGCTTATGTACTTATTCCGCCAGATTACATCTCTCAGGAAGCCAGTTATTCTCGATGCTTTCATTACCTGCTGTTTTGCTTCTTGTAATAGTTGCCTATCGCTCGATACTTCTACTCCTAGGTATTTAAAGTGTGAAACTTGCTCTATTATATGGTCGTTCACTACTAGTTTGCATCTAATTGGATCTTTCGCTATTACCATCGATTGGGTTTTCTGTGTTGATATTACCATGTTATATTTTTCTGCTGTTACTTTGAACTTTTGTAGTAGGCGTTGTAGGTCGTCCTCATTCTCGGCTATTAGTAAAGCATCATCTGCGTAGCACAGTATTCTCATAGTTTTGTTACCCATCCTATAACCTTGGTTCATTTGGTTAACACCTGCTTTTATTTCATCCATGATTAAATTAAATAGATATGGGCTGAGGCTGTCACCTTGTCTAATGCCTGCGTTAATTTTGATCTCGCTTGTAAGTCCCTGTGTAGTTTTTACTTTCGTCTTATTAGAGTTATTTAGTTCTTTGATTATATTTATGTATTTATTGCTTAAGTTTTTATTTCTTAGGATAGTTATCACATCGTTCATTCGAATTCTGTCGAATGCCTTTTCCAAATCTATAAAACATATAAACATCGGTTTGTCAAACTCTATGGACTTCTCCACCAGTTGCCGCCATATAAAAATTGCATCCGTTGTTGATCTATTTGGTCGGAATCCCTGTTGTTCTTCAGACACACCTACTTTGTCATAGATCTTTTGCGATAGAATTTTAGTGAGTAGTTTCGATGCAGAGTTAAGGAGTGTGATGCCTCTATAATTTGCTGGGTTTGTCTTCACGCCTTTTTTGTATATGGGTATTGTTATGCTCTCTCTCCATTCTTCTGGTATCTCCTTGTTGTTTTCAATTTTTTGGAATAGTTTTGTTATTTCTTTTGTTATTTCTGCTCCCCCATATTGAATTAGTTCGTTATTTATGTTTTCCGGGCCGGGTGATTTTCTATTTTTTAATTTATGGATTACTTGTTGTACTTCTTCTAGGCTGATAATGTCGTTTTCTGTTTCTTCGTAGAGTGTGTTTTGTTGTTCGATTTCTCGTTCCTCTTTGTTACCTTTATCATTATCTCCCAGGTATAAGTTCTGGAAATATTTCACCCACTCTTCTGGTATTATTACATTGATCTGCAGTTCTTCGGTGATTGGTTTTTTCCTGTTTCTCAACATGTTCCATACCTTTTTCTGTGCTCCTCGTAAGTCGTGTTCCATGTCATTTGTAAATCTTTCCCAATATATTTTGCTTAATTCTTCAATTTTGTTCGTTGTTCTATTTCTTTCTGTTTTATATCTTTGGTACTCTTCTGGTATTCTGTGATTGACATATCTGATATATGCGTTCTTCTTTTCTTTTGCTAGATCTTTGATTTCCTGTGTGAACCATTGTTTATCTTTTCTATGACTGTTTATATTGATTCTTCGTTCCCCAATGGCTTCTTTTGCGCTGTTAATTATGTTGTTTTTCACTTTATTCCATGCGGCGTTTATGTTGTCTGTGTCTACTATAGGGTTAAGGTTGATCTTTTCCTCGAGTCGTGTTTGGTATAGATTCTTAGTACTTTCGTTTTGTAAAGATTCAATGTTGAATTTAGTGACGTAGTTAGGCGGTTTTTTTTCTCTATTCTATATGACAGGCGGTAATTGCAGATAACCATTCCGTGCTGCGTTCCAACATACGCTGATGTCAGTGTCCGTACGTCAAGTATTTCTCGTGGGTGAATTTCCCTATTGGTGATCACAAAGTCAATCATAGATTTTTGTCCTCTTGTGTTGGTGAATGTGTATTTGTGTTGTTCTTTGTGGTCAAAGTACGTGTTATTTATTCGGAGTTCATTATGTGCACATATCTCGAGAAGTATGTCTCCATTTTCGTTTGTCGCCGCTTCATTAAACTTCTGCATAATTCCCGGGAGGGGAGTATTCCCTATTCTCGAGTTAAAATCTCCCATTATAAATATTTTTTCTGTTTGTTGTAATCTGTCTAGTGTGTCTTGAAGGGTTTCGAAAAATTCTTCCCTTTCATTCTTTGGTTTACTTATATCTGGCGTGTGAATGCTGATAACTCATATTTATTTATAGACTAAAATATCAAAATGAAACGAACAGAACAAAATAAATTCTTGTTCACACCCATTTCAAAACATTTACTTAAGTAATCGGATACAGACACGTTCACTCGTTGTTTATAAATACTAGAAAATAACCTAAAACTAAAAATCACATTTTTAGGAAGAAATAACAGAAATATTACCTAACGTCTACATATATATTTATATATAAGTACTACTTTCTACTTATACCTAGATATTTTAAAAAATATGCAGATATTTCTAATAACGAATACCTATGAAACTTAGTTTTAAAATAAAAATGATAGCTAGGTCTAGATGCAAGAGAAAAATAAAAGATAGCTATTGTAGTAGCGATATTTTCCTAGATTTTGCTGTTACAAATTCATTAATTACATCACTAAAATTTATACCGTCAAAAATTTCTTGTTCAATTGCTAATATTGTTAGCCCAGACAATCTTTCTTCAATCATTGTCGATCTCAAATAATTTTTAATGATTTTTAACTTTGAAAAAGATCGCTCGCCCGAAGCTACAGATATAGGCAATGTCAAAAGAATTCTTAGTGAAATGCTTGCGTTTGGAAAGGTGGGGATTAAATTGTTTTCAAATATATTTTGTAAAATACTTAAGGGGTCGGTATCATCAGGTAATGAAAACAACTTTAACGCTTTAATTTCGTTAAACAGATCATTGGAGTCTATATCCTTATTATCCTGATCTGTCAGTCGCTCATCAAGAATAGAACAATGTTTTAAAAGATCGCTGTCACTTAATTTGAATATGTCGCTAAAAATCCGAAAATATTATTATACTCATTTAATAAGTCAAATCGGTTTTTAGAGAGCTTATAGTTTGATCTATAATTTTTAAGAAAAACTAATCTTAAAGGCGGTTTTTGGATTAAGACGGGTCTCAACTCGGTGTTTATAGTCAAACAGTTTTGGTTTAAATTTCCTCCTAACCGTTGGTAATGGTGGAAAGTCTTCTTCAATTTCGAGATAGGATGCTACTTCTTTCACTTGTATAACATTTTCCTGAAATGATCAGATCTATATTGCTGGAAGTGATCAACTAAATTTTTAGGTAGGTTTGGCATACTTTAATATTAATTGTAGCACTTTGCTTTTCTTTGCTGACAATATTTATATGAACTAAACGTCATGTCAAATAATAATTCCACAAATAAATTGAGAATTTTGTACAGACGTTAAGAGGTAACTCGCTTTATGTCTTGCATCATTGCGAAAGGAATTATCTTCAGCCACTTCTAGAAGACTTTCGCAAACCTTAATTAAATAAATTTTAAGGGGCTTTATTGCGTCAATTCTGCTGGACGATCTTGTCTCACTTAGAGGCTTTAAACTTAACCTGGGGACATTTTTTCTCAAAACATACCACCTTTTTGTGGATGACGAAAAAAAATTATATAATTCTTGCACAAGATTAAAAAAGTTCATTGTAGCACCTGACACCTTAGAAGCGTCATTTACTGTTAAGTTCAAAGTATGAGCCGCACAAGGTACAAAAAGGGCTTTCGGATTCGCATCAAGAATGCGTTTTTGAAGCCCAACATGTTTTCCCTTTATATTTGTCCCATTATCATAACCTTGTCCCCTAATATGTTTTAATTATAGATTTAATTTTTTCAAATTTTCTATCACAAATGTATATATCCCTTCTCCTGTAGAGTTCAGTATTGAATTAAACGCAATAAAACTTTCCTTAACTTCAACCTTTTTTGAAGTGGTGTTTAGGACAACATACCTCAGAACAAGACTAATTTGCTCAGTATGACTAGTGTCTGGTTTACAATCTAATATTATTGAAAAATATTTTGAACTGCGAACCATTTCTAAAATATTATTTCTTACTTTGGACGACAATAATTCAATTATTTCATTTTGTATTTGAACGCCTAAATAATGAGTCATTTTAACAGATTTTTTTTGGAGTTATACACTCGGCTAACGTGCTGTCTTATCACTGAATCAAAAGAGGCAATCATCTCAACAGCTTTTAGAAAATTTCCATTTTCATGTTCTAAAAGCAATTGAGAAAAATCTTATAATGCCAAGCATTGTGTAGATAATTACTTAACAATCGCTATAATTCTTTCCAACACGTCTCGCGAATATTTAACAGTCATAGATGTCTCCAACATTTTTTTAAATTTTCCCAAGTGTTTATATAACTGTTGTGTAAAATTGACGTTTCGTGTCTCTTAATTAGCAAAGACAAGTGTTGCCACTCGGATACTCCATTTGTATCACAAAAAGCGTTAGGAGTTTTACATTTACAAAACAACTTACAACAAAAACAAAATACAGAAACCTCAGAAATAGAGTAAATAAGCCAAGCCCTTTCGACTTTTTCTCCATTTGCTAGATTTCTTTCAAAGTATTTGCACGAAAACTTTATCTTATCTTTATTACTAGGAAAGCTAAAACTGATGTCTATCAAGGGCGGAACACGTTTAACCAATATTCTAGCCATCTCATTGGTGATTCTTTCGGGACACAAACCGGGGTCGGACGGAATTATATCGATACTAGCCTCATTACAGCCTTCATCGAAAGTGTCACTTGCAGCAGGTATTTCGGTAGCTGACATTACCGAACATTTTACACAAGCTGAATTACCTGAAGTGGATTGTTCAAGTCTGTAGACGAGGATGGTGTCATCGCTTCATCGGGCTCTGCATCAGTAGAAGCTGTTTTGCTGCTACAACCGCTGCCATTTGTTGCAGGACCTGATGTTACTGTTGAAATTTCAGATGGTCCACCCACGGTTATTGATATTACAGATTTAGAATCTTGAAATTCGGACGATTCGGTAGCACCAACATCTGTGGAATCTCGATTGTTTTGCAAGAAATGCTTTAAAGTTCCAACCATCTTTCCCATCTCTTGTAGTCTCAGTTTCTTTTACTCGCGAAACTTCTCACCTGAAGGTCTCTTTCTTTTGTCCTGAAAAAACAAATGATTAATTAGTACTCATGGGAATTAGGAATTAACTTCTGAAGTAACCTCAATAATAAGTACCATGTGGGTAGGGTAGGAAATATTCTTAAAAAGTTAACTGAGTAGCCAATAGTTTTTAACCCTTTATAGGGCAGATTATTATTAAGTAAGATATGGCCGATTAAAGTTTGCATATTTAAGTAAAAAGTAAGTTGTTCAAGCCCTCAGCTTAAATTCTTTCGAAAATGAAAGCAAAAAGATATTAAACTAATTTGATCTTATAGCCCTTAAAAACCTTACAAAATGGTTCTTTAAAAGATCAATAGCATAAAAACTAAGCGAGTTAAGGATAAAACCAGTTACTTTTTCATACTCGTACATGACATTTCAATTAATAAAAGATATTTGGCTAAAAATGAATTATAACTAGTATCCTATAAAGGGTTAATGTTGATAGTTTGAAGTAGGGAACACTTACCATTTTATGAAAAATCAAGCAGTTGAAATTGCAGTCAGCAGGTATTCGGCACTTAATTTGAAAAAAAAAGTAGTAAACAAAATATTACCCAACACAACACCACATTTGACAAAATAAAAATAACTTTATATGTAAAATTTAATAGGATTACTTGTTTTGTCCAGTGAACTAACTGATTTAAAAACGCCTGTGGCGCTGCATGACTTTTATAGCGCTCCAGGCGTTATTCATGTCTGAACTGGAAAAATCAAGAAACTGCCGCCTGACATGTTCTCGCAACATGGGAATCGGCAGTAACTGGATGACATACTAATAAAATTTCGTGTGTATTTATAGCTAATCCTATTTAATTCCTCAACTTTTATTTTGATGTTTATTTTGGACCCTAGGTTTTGGCGCCCCTAAAGGATGGCGCCCGTGTGCATTGCACACTTTGCACAATTGGTTGCGGGGGCCCTGATTGTACGTAGGGATTGCAATCCGGATTGCACCGGATTGACGCTAATACGACCGGATCCGGCAGACGAATCCTGCCGGATATTAAAGTTACTTAGGGCCTAGTATTAAGTAATTTTTAGTTTTGATAATAATACATAAAAAGAAGAATAAAATACGTATTTATGGAGAATAAAATCATTTTTAATTATATTACTTGGTATTAATTGTAATTTTTGGTACTATTTGTTCTAAATGAAATCCTGAAACTATTTTAAATAATAAAGTAAGTAATCAGTCTGACTCTCACTTATTGCTGTATGTAGGTATCTGAAAGTACTTGAGTAATAATACTATTAGACGCTTATTAATAATCTGCACAGACTGACAGAAGTTAACAAAACAGTCTTTTAAATTTGTACTTATAAAATCAACTTCAGTTCATAATCCTAAGAAACAGTAAAACAAGAAGTGAAGTGAATATTATTTTTGTGTCTGAAAAAACGATCTAAGAAAACATATAGTGTTGATTGTACGACGCAGAGCCATTTCTCTTATACCTTTTTCCGAGTCTGATAACATTGCTGACAGTAGATTTTCAGGATGGGAAAATTAACTGTTGCGTTGTATTACCGAATCAATAACAGTCTTAAATTCTGATGATAAGTAACGAGACCTGGAGATTAATTGCCATAAATGTCTTCCTCCATCTTTGCAACTTGGGTGGGTTTCAATATCAAACTATGTTGGAGTATAAACTTTGACAACATAAGTTGCTAAAGTAACAAGTTCATCAGATTGTGCTGTTGTTGCGATGTACAAACGAAGAATTTGTGAACTCACCAGATATAATGGCCGATACTATTCTGTACATATACAGTTGGTCAGATCTGAGATCTTTCGTGTTTACCTCTGGCATTTGAGCTGAAATATTTTGAAATTTAGCAACAGCTTTCACTCATTTTTCAAGACTTTTCCAAGTGCATTCATTCATATGCAGCAAGCAAATAATCCATTATAAATGTCGGTTCAATGTTTTTTCCATTAATTAACCACCAAATTTTCCAACATTGACATTAGTATCATCACATCCAATAACCATCAAGTGGTCCAGTGATACGTCTTTAGGAAAATAACTAATAATTTCTCTCTGTATAAATTTAGCTGTTCCAGCTGCTGGAGTGATATAGCCTAAAAATTTGTACCTGGTTCCTTAGTTAATGAAATATGTTTATATGATTCGTCGAACTGAAAAGAAAAGTATGTACATTTCATGGTATTATGTCTTAATAATAAAAAACAAGTACTGTGTTTTAAGGAATTTTACTTAATATTGCGATTCGTAACGCGTTTCACTACACCGTAGCTTCTTCAGACGAATGATTATGCAGAAAAATGTAAATGAGAATATAACTATAAATGTTCTTGAGTAATTAAAAGCTTATTGGTTGCTTCTTCTTAAGTGATTATTTATGACAGGTATATCCAATAAAATTAAGGAATAGATTGCTCCCCGAAAAGATTCAATAGAGGTGAAGGGCTTAAATCGACTTGTTCATTGATGAGTCTACCTGAGTGTTTGTATTTATTTATTTCTAAAGTTTCCCAAAGATCTACCTTCCAATATTTATTATCTGTATGCAAAATTTCAAACTGTGGGTCGAAAGAATGATTATTTTCTAAGAGATGATTCGCGTAATTTGAATCTGATTTTTTATTTGAAAAACTGCGTTTATGTTCCGATATTCTAATATTGAAATTTCTATGTGTTCTACCAATGTAGAATAGTTATATTCTCATTTACATTTTTCTGCATAATCATTCCTCTGAAGAAGCTACGGTGTAGTGAAACGCGTTACGAATCGCAATATTAAGTAAAATTCCTTAAAACACAGTACTTGTTTTTTATTATTGATAATGGAATTTTACCAAGTAAAAGCCTCCCAAATTCAAATATTATGTCTTAGTTTATCTGCCATGACTTCAATACGCTTTGTGACAGTCGGACTAGGTAACTGAAGTTCTTTAATAGCAGACATGATTTCTGTTCTATTTTTAAAATCTCCAAATAAGGTCTCACCCGCTGCAATAAATGCTTCCTTCATAACCGATCCATCTTCGAATGGTTTCTTGTTTTTCGCCAATATATGAGATATATTATAGACGCGATCGTAGCAGCGTTGATTGTTTGGATGGTCTAGTGAAGAAGGTTTGTTCTTTTTTCAAACAAGATACCAAATGATGTACTTTTCGCTTTCTTAATTCACTTCTTGGCGAAAAATCCCTTTCATGGTTTTCATGAACCGTTTTATGGTGCCTCTCTAAGTTACCACGCTTTATATTGCAACTGACGCACGACAAATAAGACAAATGCACTTCACCATACAAAAGAAAAATTCTTCCTCCCAATCGTTATTGAACTGATACGTTTTAGATTTCTTCGCTGCACTCATTTTGTACTTTTCAATAATAAACTTTGTATCGACGTACTATTGTCTTCAAGATACAATTCATAATGACTCCAATTCCTGCAGGCACAACATTTATATCGGCGTGAACGAAAGTTTCGAATGTTCCCGTCAAACGCGCCGCCCTAAATTTCTAGAAAGGCGGCAAGAGTAAAAAACGCGGCATTTCTTTGACAAGTACCGCGCATTCCATAGATAAAGCCGCCTTTGCCGCTAGCAGTGTGTTATTTTATTACGTAATGAATTTTTGTAGTTTAGTTACCTACTTATTAAATTTTTTTCTTCTCGAGATCTACTCAAAAGCACTCGCGTTCGTCCGTTTGAGCATCCCTGATCTACACTTACAAATTCGAATTTTTTCGCTATTGCTAATATATTGTAAAGTATATCTAACCATCTAACTATGCATTTTAGGTATAGGGAAACTTATAACAGATCAATGCCTATTAATATTACGACTTAAATGTTTGTTCAAAAATAGGTAGTCTAATTTGAAAAAACGGACTTTTGTACCTTCGAATGTACTACGATTTGCCACATGCATTGTAAACACCCTGTATACCGTGAAGCCTCTAAATGCATTGAATTCTGCTGAATGAACCTTTTTACTCACAACGAGCTAGTAATGATCGATGTTGAATGCTCTTTAGTATTTTTTTGATGCCTTTTAAGAGACAACCACAAATCGCAAATCGCAAAATTCGATTGAAAAATTCATAAGGTACTGGAGGTAAATATGGGCCTCTTATTTTACACTCAGTTTACATAAATATTTTTGCGTTGAATATAATATTTTAATACGGTAGTGAAAACTCATATAATACATTATGTTATTCCTTTATTAATTATTTCGTAAGGGTAACTTAATTTAGAAAAAATTATTACATTAGTAAAGTCTTCTTTCGGCCCATATTATGTGTTTTTATGGGCCACCTAAAAACATTACCCAGAATTGATAAAGAACTTTATTAAACACAACATATTAATACAAAACTAAAAAATTATATTTAAATAAAATCTATTAGTAAAATAATTAATTTTATAACATTCAACGAAAAAAATCCTAAATATTGCGCATAAAAAAGTTCAACAACACTCAAAATTTTCTGTATCATCCTCTTCTAAACCAACGCACTCCTCATGGTACCAAGTATTGCAGTTAACACAACATCCTCATATCTTTTGGTCATCAGATTGACAAGCAACACAAAACCAAGATTCAGTAGCCGCCTGTTTTTGGCACTTTGTTTAGAAGTTGAGGGGTATGGAGACCTCGATACAATTGTCTTGTTAAGTTTTTGCGCACGAGCAGGGTTCATAGCCTGCGCTCTTCTTGTTGACAAGTCTGGATTTCGTTTAATAAATAGCTTTAACCAGTCTTTACCCGCAATCTCTTTTCTGCATTAAATTGGTTGGGAATGTTGTTGACTTTACAATATTTGAACATTTGACGACGGACTAACTTTGGTGTAAGAGGTAAACCAACTTCGCAATACCGTTTTATTCGCTGAACAAAATCCCTTTCTTGCTGTACACTGAGAATGCTTGGGCGACCAAGTCGTTTTTCTGACAAACCATTGTCCAAATATCTTTTTAGAGTTCGTCTAGGCACTTTAAATTCTTTACTAGCAGCTCTTTGGCTTTGCCCCTCATTTATTGCCTTAAGGGCATTTTCCAGTTGAATTTGACTCCATTGCTTTCGCGGCCCCATCTGTAATAACAATTAAAAAAATAATTTTGATTTCATCGAATAATCTCCAAAGAAACTGAAGTCGGGCTATATGCGCCTCGGTGCATATAACCCTCCATAAACATAGCCCATATTGCCCGAATTGACTATGTACCGAATTTATATAAGAAAAAAATAACTTTTACAAAAACGTTATAAAGTTCATCAAAAATGGTCTATACTACACAACTTACCTTTGCGTTATTAAAAATCAAAACCTTTTATTTTCAACACTGAATTTAATTCGTAAACAAAGAAGAAAACTTATAAATATGTCTAGCCTCACGGTCGGTTGAACATAACCTAATTTACTATAAACATATTTTAGTTAGAGGCGCGATTCAACCAAATCTTAACTCACCGACTTGAAAGCAATTGTACACCGTTGCCACAATGTGTAAGAAAAAGTGTCATTTTAGTATTGTGAACATTGGTCCATATTACCCTCCGGCCCATATTTACCTCCAGTACCTATCTTCCTTTCGGTTGATTTCAGATGGCAATGATATGAGAAAAAAATTCTCAGAATTTAATTTTCTACAATAAAAGGATAGAAACATACATTATGCCCTTTGCAATAACAAAGATGGTGTCAACTTCCGGTATAACCAGAAGTGCCACTCTATATATGACTCATCATCCTTTTAAAGCCACAGTGTGGTGAAGCGCATCATAAGCTTGTCAATATAGTGAAAATTTGAACATCATAGTTTTATTTAACTAAAAAATATATATCAACTTTCATCAAGTAATGACTTTCTCAATCAAATTAATGATACTTTTTTATTATACCGCAGAAAGTGGGCTGATGTTCTGTTCTATGCAAGATTGGTTGTGGCATCATCCTTGGCAGTTTGGTTTTCAGATTCCACTAAGAAGAAGTAGGAGTAGGGTTCTCCTACTTGTTCCTTTATACAAGTTCAATTATATCAGGGCTTCTGTTTTCAGAACAATTGATAATATTAACATTGTATGGTCTGCTGGTATACTTTTTTCAGTCTGCCATTTTGAAATATCAGGAAATTGATCACAGAAGTCATCCTTGCTTTTCATTTCAAGATGGAGTACCTTGAAATTGAAAAATAATTTATATTAAAAATTCCTTGATATTTTGAACTACGTGACAGAAAAACAATATTTGAATTGTGGAGGCCGTTACTTGATGTAGATCCATGATATAAATGAGATAAAAACACAAGGTTTAACTTTAATCTACACTTTATTTGAAAAAAAAAATCGACGACGTTTCGCTGACACAGCAGCTTTATCAAGAATGAAAAATAGAATGAAGAGTATGGTATTATAAACAAATCGTAGAACAAGTTGGATGAATAACAGGAAAATCCACACCGAGCCATTGTACAGTTAGTATGAAAGGTAATAAAACTAATTAAACAAGTTAAGTAGGGTGAGTAATTCAAATCTACCTGTTCATTCAAAAGCTTGTCCGAATGTTTGTATCTATTTATTTCTAATGCTTCTAGAAATCTAATTTTGAACTTTTGATTTTATATGTAATATGTCAAGTTTTTATTGAATGAATGGTTTTCTTTTATTAGGTGGTTTGAATAATTTGAATCAGATTTATTTTTATCGAAGCTACGTTTATGTTCAGATGTTCTTATGCCAAAACTCCTATAGGTCCTACCGATATAAATTTTATCACAAGAACCGCAATTGAGTTTATAGATTCTGATTTACTTGATTTTTCAACACGAGATTTATTATTTTTAATATGTTTACCTAAGTTATTAGAAGTTTTGAAAGCTATATTAAGATTTTGTTTGACGAGAAAGGATTTAATATTTGTACTTGCAGAACCGCAGAATGTTAAACTGTTGAATATTTTATAGTCTTTATGAATAGGATATACTTCATTTATTGCTTTCTGATAGAGTTTTTTACGAATAATTAGATCTATCATATCCGGATTATATGAATTATTAATGGCTATCTGTTTGATGATGTTTAACTCTTTATTATAATCTTCTACTGATAAAGGTAAATTGAGTAACCGATGTACCATGCTGTTTAAAGCTGCAACTTTGTGTTGAATTGGATGTAATAGTAGTTATGTATAATTGTATCAGTATGTGTTGGTTTACGAAAGACCGAAAAAACATGATTATTATTTTGTTTAGTGATTTTTAAGTCCAAAAATTTATGGAATCGTTCTGTTCAATTTCTATCGTGAATTTAATGTTCAAATGGATGGAATTAATGAAATTAACAAATAAGTCTAATTGACGAGTAGTTCAATGAAACATACTAAGATGTCGTCAACATATCTATACCAATAAAGAAATTTGGAAATGAGTGGATGTGTATGAATTTTCTGTTCAATATTATTCATAAAATCTCTGCTAAAAAGTGGACTCAAAGGATTTCCCATGATCAAACCATTTCGCTACTGTAATAGATGTTGTTGAAGAAAAAATAATTTGGTTCAATGCAAACGTCCAACAGATTCAATATTTCTGATTTGATTATGTCGTTAACATGATTCGAATTCAACATGTTTTCGATTAATACTTTGACATCACCTGGAGGAACACTTGGGTATAAATTCTCAACACCAAACGAAATAAGTTTTGCGTTAGATGGTAGGTTAACGTTTTTATATTATTTATCAATTCGAAAAGAATTTTTATAGAAAATTTTGATTTGAATGAACAATAATTTTTAATGATACTACCTTATAGATATCATTAAAATTATTGTTCAAATAAAAATTAAAATAAAAACAAAATTGAAAGATTAAACAATTTTCAAATAAAGCGTAGATTAAAGTTAAACCTTGTGTTTTTATCTCATTTAGAAAAACAATATGTTAATATTATCCTCAAATAATAAAGTTATTAGCTACTTTTATTCGTGTGACAAAAAGATAAGAAACTCGTTAAGTAGGTTATTATTATAATTTATGTTGGAGGATATTGTGTAATCGTGATCTAACACCAATTTCCCATTCATAGTCTACGTTAGTTAATCTGAGATGTCTCTTCTTGAAAATCGAGCGTCATTCGAAACAAGGACTAATCGTATACGATGATTTGATTTCACGATATGCGAGGCAATGAGTAATCTGAGCCAGAAAGAATTATAGAAACGCATTCATGCTTTTGGGGTTCGGAGAAGTGGGGCGGTTCTGAGGTGTGTTCACAATATAGCAAAGAGTAATTTGTTGGATATTCTGAAAGGTTTGCTTAACCCGAGATTAAAACTAACTGATAATTACATAATAACCACGTTCGTGGAGCCAGCAACTGTTATGGGATCATTAATAACGGAAAGAGAGACCGTTTAGTAATTTATTTGTTTAATTACTGATCCATAACAATTATGAGCCAGACGAAGAGTAGGCGCTTTCGACGTTCCTTCGTTAATGTGTTTTCAGCTTTGTTTTCGTAGATTTCTCGGTCTGTGCGTGGTGATCCAGTTTCCATTTTTTTATTCTTTCCAAATAATAAAGTTTTTATGTATGCCTCAATATAGGTGTTTGTTTCAGTTATGATCTGTTCATTCCACCGAAATCCCGTAACATCAACCTCTTTCTTCGGGTTTGAAAATAATAAATAGTCGCAGGGTGTAAAATATGGAGAATAAGCTGGATAGGAAGAAGATTCGCAACGCAATTTATCGATTTTTGATATGGTGGCTGAACACGTGTGTACATGTGCCTTGTCTTGATGGAACAATACTTTCGAATCAAGTCTGTCCAAATGAGAATTAATAACAGTAACATCTCGTGTATCCTTAAACCAGTGGCCACGATTTCGTGATGGTCAAGGGTGAGCAAGTGCTGGGATACCTTTTTCATATCCAATTATTGATTTAGAATAAATAAATAGATAGATATTTCTTTATTAGTGCCATAGTATGAATGTACAGAAGAACATCTCAAAGACGGTTCGCATTGTATTCAGACTGTCTTCGAAATATTCTTGAACTGCTTAGTAGGCGTTCTTTCCTTTTAATTTTGAATCGGGTAGTTGATAACTCTCCTATTAATCTCGGTAATTTGTTATATAATTATATGGACGAAAAATTTATTTTTGCAAGCACAAACAGTTGAGTCTAAATGTTTTCAATTTGCTTTTAAATCAAGAGACTTGGAAGGATAAGTAAATTTCAAATTTCTTCTTTATTACTCCAGAAGTGTTCTGAGAGTTTAGCATCTCCTTCGTAGAAAATTATGTCCACCTTCTTTCGTACAAATATTCTGCCGTCCATTTGGAAAACATCTTTAGTAACTTCTATATTCAAAGATGGAATAAATTAGAACCGAAAAGGTACCGCCTTATCAGTTTGGCATACAAAGTGAAGGAGACCATAATCGCAGAAAATTTTGCAGCTTCCTCTAATGAAACAATATCATTCCAAAACAAGAACATGGTTTCGTAAGGAATTGGTCAACAACTACCAATTTACTTTGGTACATGAATGTATAGATTACGAAAATGCGTTTGATCGTGTCAAACACAACAGACTTATGGAATGCTCAGAAAGAAAAGGCCTCGATAAAAACGATATTAGTATAATTAAGAATCTTTCTTGGAATTAAAACACTATAGTACGTACAAAAAATGTTATGTAATATAGAACATCCTGTATATTGAAACATCTAACACATAAGTTTAGCTCGTTTCGTTCATGGAATATCCTAGTTTTACTCAAAAAGCTTTTTGCTTTTTGAAATTTATATATTTCGAGAACGGCGTGAGCTACCAAAATAGTGAAAATCTCAGTCAGTGAACAGAGTGCTCTATTTTCCGCCTCACATTTCGAAACGAAGAAATATCGAAAACTACGTTATTTCAAATTGAAACCCATATTTTTTTTATTCATTAGATTTGCCGTAAAAAACTAAATGAAGTTCCCCATACATACCCTGTTCCTGTATCTGAGATTTTCAAGTTATGGCGAAAAAAGAATTTGACTTACCTACCTGGTAAAGGCGGCTTTAATGCCTGCACGTGCATAAACAGTTCCCAGAGTATCAACTGTCCTTTCGTCAATGCATAATTGATAAATTGAAAGAAAAAAAATGCGAAACTGCAGTTGTTGTCGAATTTCTGGAGTCAAATAAAAAATATCAAGAGGAATTAAACATTATTTTCCTAAATTACATAATAATTGTTCAAACTGATGACCATTCACTGACAGACATAGTTCTATTCGACGCAATCTAACCTAACCTCTACATCCAACTGCATGAAGCATTTTGCAGTCTATTATGCAAATTATATCTTGAAGTCACAGGTACAGAATAAATTTTTTCTCTCAGCGTTCCCCAAAAATGAAAATCCATAGGCGTTAGGTCAGGTAACCTTGGAGGCCACAAAGACCGTTAGTTCCAATCCGTCTATCTTCAAACATATCGGTTAAAATTCGATAATTTTCATTTGTGTAATTAGCTAGCGGTCCATCGAGCTGGTACCTACAACGCCTCGATTCAGCAACTGATAAAGTGTCAACGAAGTCACTTACTATCGGGATCCTCTTATGTTCTGCGATGAAGTATCCCACAGTTCGAATCGAAGTTGTGGATCGTAGAGTTTGAACCAATGAAGATTTATAAGGGCGCAGTTTATGTTTTTTTAGAGTTCATGAATATTACTGTGATGTAAACTCAGATCATGCTCTGCTATTGCCAATGATGAACGTGGATTAACATCAAAATAAGCTAGAACGGCAATTCCTTTGTTTTCATTGTTGACTACAGCCGATGAAAATGATATCTCATTCTGGACCGTTCCAGTCGAAAGAAAATGTGTGACGTATCTCCTTAAATTCTTAGCTGTCATAGACGGCATATTTGGATGAAATTCGTTAAATCTCCTAGAAGTTCTACTCACTATCTCATCTCCATGAATGAAAATTCAATCAAGTGTTTGCTTATTTGTGTAGCTAGCCATTCCGTTCGAATTAATTCAACTGACAGTTAAAACAATAATAGTTTGTTATCTATGCTCATGAGCCTGTCTATGCTCTGGAATATGTTTAAGCATGTGCAGAAATCAAAGCCTCCTTTGCCAACTTCAGGTAGGTACGTAAAATTCGTTTTTTCGCCATAACTTGAAAACTAGAAATCCCAGGTACAGGGTATGTATGGGAAACTTCGTTTAGTTTTTCAGGGAAAATCTGATGAATTGAAAAAAATATGGGTTACAATTTGAAAAAACGAAGTTTCCGACGTTTCTTCGAAATTTAAGGCGGAAAAAAGAGCACTCGATATACTGACTGAGATTCAGTCGGATATGAGTTCTTGTTTGCAAAACACCTTTCACTATTTTGGTAGCTCACGCCGTTCTCGAGATATATCAATTTTTTTAAAAAGCAAAATATCGATAATTTTTCAGTAAAACTAGGATATTTCATGAACGACACAAGCTACACTTATGTGTTAGATGTTTTTGTGATTGGAATAATGTTATCCAACCAGTTATCAATACCGGGTGAGTCAATAACGCGAGGAACTTCTATATCTCGGAAACTATTTGAGAATGAAGCGAAATTTTATCTGATTATTGTTTTATGAGTATGTGCGCATCCATAAAATTATTTTCGTATATACAGGGTGTTCCATTTTTGCTCCAGGGACAAACATAGATTTTTTTTAAATGGCACGCCCTGTATTTTTTATCATATTCTGATTACAATTTGGATGCTCTCTTCAACGATATCTTTTTTGTGCCTAAACAACTATCGGCAGATTTTAAATTAATTGAAATATCGATAATTTCGGGAATTTGGAATTTTTTTCAAAAGTTCTCAAATGCCTCATTTCGCAAAAGTTACGCATGATATTTTTTTTTCTTGAGGTAAAAGTGTTGTACCTTATTATCAAATGAAGAAAAAATTTTTTTTATACCGAGTGTTCCTAGTAACCCGGCGAAAATGAAATTTTTCAAACATGAAAAACTTTTTTTTTCAAACCCTGTATCTTTTTCACGTGTTTTGTTCCCTCTCGAATAAGCTTTGCAACGATACCTTTTTTTCAAAAATCCGATCGAGATTTCCTAGAAAATTTCGAAATTAGTGTAAGGTTTAGGTATTTCTTGCAATAAACATGCTGTTGATAAAATGCATGCATTGAAATATGCAAATTTCAACACAAAATTAGATTCTTTGCTGTTCAATGAAACTCAAACATCAAAATTCTCAAGGTGTATCGAAATTTCTTCACAAGAAAAGATTCATTTGCGATATTATCATTTGTGCTCAGAGCTAAGTCTTCGCTTAATTGAAATTACTCAGTTCGAAATTATCTCAATAAATGTTCAAAAAGTCGAAATATCGAAAAGATCGAGAATTTGGAAGGTTTTTCAGATCTTCTCACAATCTTCATTCCGTATCATTTGAGTGTGACAATAATTATTCTCTGAAGAAAATATGTTCCTCATCATCGAAGTAAGAGATCAACTGTTTTTTCATACCCAGTGTTCTTGGTGATCCAACGAAAATAGAATTTTTCGATATAAAAGAACTTTTTTCTAAATGTAACACTCTGTTCTTTTCACTGAACTTGTATTACTTTAGCAATTGCCCAAAATATTCCGGAATTATCATTAAGAAACGAAATTGAACTGCTTGTCGTGAATGAAACATCCACTGAAAAAAATGCAAATCAAAATTATCAACACCAATTTAATTCTATTTCAATAAGTTTTCAAAATCAAATTAGATGTTCGAAATGTATTCCATTTTGACGAATACATTTTCGAACACGATTCTTATATGATTCGGTTACTCTCTGGAGAACATTCGGCGTTATACTCCTAAATGCTTCTGTAATTCTCTCCATCTTATTTTCCTTGGTTGTTGGAGGGTCTCGATATACCCTCTCTTTAACATACCCCCGCAAAAAATTCCAATTTATTCAAGTCCGGAGACCTAGGAGGCCATCCTACAGGACCTCCACGGCCTATCCAATTGCCCTCAAACCTATCATTTAAAAAATCGCGGACATTGCCACTGTAGTGTGCTGGTGCCCCATCGTATTGGAACCACATATTGTTTTTTATGTTTTGGGGAACATTAATAAGCAAAGGCTCCAGATCATGCTACAAAAAATTTAAATAACGTTCGCCGTTCAAATGTTCTTGAAAGAAAAGGGTCCGATCACATAATCATCAATTTTACCACCCCAGACATTTAGAGATCAACGATACTGGTGGTCAACTGTTCTCATGAAATGAGGATTTTGAGTATCATAATAATGAAAATTATGCCGGTTCACCAATCCATTCTCATAAAAGGTGGCCTCATCAGAGAAAAGTACCCCACTGAAAAAATTTGGTTGGTCTGCTATTTTATTTGAAGACCATCTACAAAACTCCAATCTCCGCCCGAAGTCCAGGGGCTCCAACTGTTGGTGGAGTTGAACATGAAAAGGATGGAACTGTTCCTTCCTCAAAATTCTTGATACAGATGTCTAACTAATGCCCAAGTCTCGACTAACATCTCTTGTACTAGCATGAGGATTCTCTACTGCGCTCAAAATAACCTGCATGCTATTCTCTTCATTGAGTACACGCTTAGCTCTCTCATTCTTCTCATATCCAACTTGTCCAGTTCTTTCAGACCTTTCCTTCAGTCTCTCGAATGCTTCTTTCCTAGGATGTCCCACTTAGACTCACTCATATGACGTTGGAATTATCCAATTCAAAACTGTCAAATCTTGGGGCATTGTGAGTAAAGCATAGAAATAAGTCTTCTATGGGCACAGGTGGTTTAAACCACAGACTATCGAACAATATTTTCTATCTTCATGTGATATGCCCATAGAATTCATACTTATCTCTATGGTTTAATCACAAGATGGGTATGAGAAGAATGAAAGAGCTAAGCGTGTTGTTTTGAGCGCAGTAAACGTTTTGAACATCTATTGAAGATTTCGAATTGAGTAATTTCGATTAAGTGAAGACTTAGCTCTGAGCACAACTGATAAAATCGCAAATAAATCCTTTCTTGTGAAGAAATTTCGATACACCTTGAGAGTTTTGATGTTTAAGTTTCATTGAACAGCAAAGAATCTAATTTTGTGTTGAAATTTGTATATTTCAATGTCTGAATTTTATCAACAGCATGTTTATTACAAGAAATTTCTAAACCTTACACTAATTTCGAAATTTTCTGGGAAATCTCCATTGGATTTTTGAAAAAATGGTATCGTTGTAAAGATTATTCGAGTGGGAACAAAACACGTGAAAAAGATGCAGGGTGTTACATCTGAAAAAAAGTTTTTCATGTTTGAAAAATTTCATTTTCGCCGGGTTACTAGGAACACTCGGTATAAAAATTTTTTTTTCTTCATTTGATAATAAGGTACAACACTTTTACCTCAAGAAAAAAAATATCATGCGTAAATTATGCGAAATGGGGCATTTGAGAACTTTGAATGAACTTCCAAATTCCGGAAATTATCGATAAGAACCAAGTTGGTATGCACTTCCGGTATAACCGCAAATGCCTTTGAGGTGAAAATATTCTAGAAATAGAGTTTCAGACTAGCTGAATCAACTACGAAAATTGCAGAAAGATAGCATTATTAGCTCTCCATAAAGGTCTAATAGGCCATTCAACTTGGGATACCCTGTATAAGAACTGGTATAAATAACCATCTTCCAAGCAAATACACCATAATATGAACCCAAGCGTCACAGGCTTATTACTCATAAACATTTTGGCAGAGTGGCTTCCAAAAAAGTGTACGATTTCCTCATCAAAAGAAAATTTATCACAGAAAACACCAAATTTCATGAAATTGTTATTCAATTGATCAAATAAAGGTCTTAGTTCATAAAACCGATCGTTTTTGTCAAGGTTTGTGCTATCCTGAAAATGATCGTTCTGAATCGATACCTACTCATCGCATTCATGACAAACTTCACTTCCTTGTCTTCCTGTGACCAGTACATATCAATTTTGGAAAGAAAGTGGTATCTAGTCAGCAGAAGAATTCCAAAAAACCTGCTCATTTCTGTTTGTGAGGTTGTAAAGTTTGAATCATTTTTTTGGTACGCATACGTATTGATTCTGTTACAATCAAATCTATCAAATTATTTTAAAAATAGTTCTGATGATGTTAAACATTCACAAGATCGGATTCTTTCTTTGTAGGTCCTAGAAAATTGTTTTTTCGGTTTTTCATGGAAGATTTTCCATTGAATGGGTTCCAGTTTTTTTCTTAGATGAGTTGAATGACACTGCCTTTTTTTATTTGATGTTTTTGTCCGTTTTGGTCTCGATGTGACTTTTCTTTCATACTATAAGAGTATCTCAAAAGTACTGCTACGTGTTTGATCAAATTTCCATTACACTCTCCCATTAGATCATCATCAATATTTTCATTGTCAGTAAGTTCATTAACATCAGGAGGAATGTAAACAGCATCAACCTGAAATTCCTATCATATACACAGTGAAACTTACCACCTTACCAAATAATTGAAAAATAATATCGTGCGAATCTAGAAGACCCCGCCCTAATATTACAAGCAATTAATAACAAAAATAAAATTCTGATATTGAGAGTGAAGTACATGTAACAGATATGATCTATAAACAACAACAAATCTGACGCGGCAAGCAGAGAGATATAGAGACTTCGTTAATGAATAAACCATCGGGAACTGAAAGGAATTAGCTAGAATTGCCGACCCATGGCTTCTACGATCAGATAAACGCACAGTCGTTTGTTTCTGACAATTGACACAAACTATGTGCAAATGTTTGATAACCTGTATTCCAACTTCCATTATTGTCGAGGCTCATTTATTTTTATATGTGCTCGTGGAAATAAGTGTACTCTGTAAAGCTAAAAGCACTGTATTCCGAGCAAAATTAAACGATATGGGTTCCGTTTTTTATGATCGCGTCTCGTCCGGTAATTGACGTAAATTTGCTGGTTTTCGCCAGATATTCCGTATCATTTCGTTGATAAATCTCCAATTATTGTTGAAAGCTAACGTTTCATGGAATATTTCGTACATTGTAGCTTTGGCGATTGGGGATACGTATGGAGATTATATTACATGAATATCAACATAACTTCCCATTCGTTTCGAGGTATAAGCAATCTAAGAACAGTTGAATTACCTAAAGTAATAGCTATTTACGTTTTAGGTCGGTAAATGCTGTTTTGCTTAAGCCTGCAAGCCACAGTTCAGATCAAGAAGGTTATAGGGAACTGCAAAACATAACAATCAACAGCACAGCTCTACAAAAAAATTTTTTTTTATTGTTGCCCTGGATATCATCGCAAATTTTTATGTTTTCAAGTGCCCAGATTACGAATATATTCATGAAAGTTCTCAATGTGCTCGTATTTTCATGATTTTTGCATTTCTTATATTTTGAACAATTATAAGCTTGTTAGAAATAAAATTTAATTTTCCAGTCATGATTAGGCTTCTGCGCAACTTTTTCGAGCATACAAACATCACCTGATCCCCACTCTCAGACTGCTTGCTCCACAGAACAGCTGAGATCTCAGTTATTTGACAATATTGAAGTACATATACACGTAAATCTGGATAAAGTGTCATGGATTAATATTTTGTTTCAATTACTGAATGTCCATTCTTATATATTTGTCTTCTAGTCTAAAATATGAGTTCGTCACGAAGAAAGTGTAAATATTGTAGTGATTTATTTTGTTATATTTGCGGTGTTTATATACCCAAAAAAACAAAAAAGAAATATCACAGACTTTGTCAAGGAGACTTATGTTGAATATTTTGGTTTCAAAATGGACAAATTAGGTAAACCATGGGTTCCTAATGAAGTTTGTAAGTCCTGTGTTGAGTCTTTACGGTTGTGGAAACAATGTGAACGTTCTGGATTAGACTTTGGTATTCCTATGATATGGATGGAGCCTACGAATCATTTAGATGATTGTTACTTTTGCGTAGTAGATGTTAAAGGTTTTAATCGAAATCAAACGTGGAGATACCCAGACTTACAGTCTACGAAATGTCCGGTTCTACACAGTGAAAATCTCCTCGGCCCATATACATTTCAAAAGTAATTCGCATGCCCTCAGAAACAATGATGTTACCAAATTCACAGAAATCGGGACCATCTACTAGTGGAAGTGAATGGGAAGGTGAAACATCTACGCTAAAGTTATTTTCTCAAAATGAACTCAGCGATTTAATACGTGATCTCAATTTATCAAAACAAGGATCAGAACTGTTAGCCTCAAGATTGAAAGAAAAAAATTTATTGGCACCAACAGTAACAATTACAACATACAGAACGCGAGAAAAGAGTTATTACAATTTTTAGTGAAAATGAAGGATTAGTGTATTGTAATGATATCGCGAAGCTGCTTATAGACATGGGTTTAAAAGAGTACAAATCTACTGAATGGCGCCTTTTTATTGACAGTTGAAAAAGAAGTTTAAAATGCGTCTTATTGCACAATGGAAATAAATTTGCATCAATTCCAATTGCCCATTCAACGAAACTCAAAGAAGAATATGAAAATGTAAAATTAGTTTTAGAGAAAATTAAATACTCTGAGCATCAATGGCCGATCTGTGTGGATTTAAAAATGGTTAATGTTTTTTTTGTATGTGGGATAGTAGAGCAAAGCAACTTCATTGGGAACAAGATGTTTGGCCTGTAAGAAATTCTTTAACTGTCGGTAAAGCCAACGTAATAAGGGAACCGCTGGTGAGCAGAGACAAAATCATACTTCCACCATTACATATTAAGTTAGGTATGATTAAGCAATTCGTAAAAGCGTTGAATAAAGACGGAAATTGTTTTAATTACATTTGCAGAAAATTTCCGAAGCTTAGTATGGAAAAATTGAAAGGTGGAATATTTGATGGTCCTCAAATACGGCAATTGATGAAAGACTCAGATTTTATCAAAGTTATGACTGTTCCGGAAAGTAAAGCTTGGATAAGTTTTGTGTTGGTTGTCGAAAATTTCCTAGGTAACCATAAAGCAGCAAATTATGAAGACATTGTGCAAAATATGCTGACAAACTTTCAGACTTTAGGAGCAAATATGAGTATTAAGTTACACTATCTCCGCAATCATCTAGAAAATTTCCGGATAATTTAGGAAATTATAGTGAGGAACAGGAGAGCGGTTTCGTCAAGATCTAAAAGTGATGGAAGAAAGGTATCAAGGTCGATGGGATTGTCACATGATGGTAGATTACTGCTGGTCTTTGAAAAGAGATTGTCCCTGAATTATAGAAGAAAAGCTCATAAAAGGCGTTTTATGGAAATATGAAATATATTTTCGACATTTTCCTCTTTATTTACTTCGATGTATCCGAATTTTTCAAAACATAACTGACATTATAAATATATCTGTTATTTTGTTTCTTGTTTTACGATTTTTGTTATGTAAAATGAAAATAAAGATTTAAAAAGAAATCAGAGCAAATCCTACAAAATCATCGATAGTTTCACGAATTGTGTGCATAAATAGACCCAAAATCAATTTCATATCTAGGGCAACAAAACCATTGTAGACCAGTGCAGTCTGAATACAGAAGATTCGCGATAATGTCAATTCGAAAAATTCTGAGCTGTTCGCACCTTATACATATATGCTTCAACAAAAACTAAACAGAGGCTATATCTACCAGAATATTCTTTTCTGATCAAAACGCAAAAACAGGTCAATTTTTGTTTCAAGACAAACATCTTTTGGGGTACAAAACTTGCCTGAAATATCAACCCCCTAAGCAGGGGTTGCAATCCTTGAACATTTTGAATAGGGAAGATGGGTCGAGTGATGACTCAAAAGAAAGGTGGTATCTTTGTCTACATCGCCTTAAACGAATTTCCCTTTTTAATTGAAAACTGTAAAAGATACAGGGTGAGCAACTGAAAGATAGGAAAGACTAATTCCCTGAGACTATTCAAGTTTCAGTGAAGTGAAATGGAACAGATCCATGCTGATCAATGGCAGTCATCATCAAGTACCATCCTCATCCCGAATTTCAACCCCTAGAGCAGGGGTGACCACCCTTGAAAATTTGGAAGAGGGTAGATGGGTCGAGTGATACCTCGAAAGAAAGAAATTATCTTTATCTGCATCCCCGTGAACGAATTATCATTCTTGATAGAAAACTGTAGAAGGTACAGAGTGAGCTACTGAAAAATAGAGGAGACTACCTATCGCCCTGAGCTATTCAAGTGTTAGTGCAAAAAAATGGAACAGATTCATTCCAGAACAAAGGATGTCATCTTCCGAAACACCATTCACATCTCAAATTTCAACTATTCCATTTTTTTGCACTAATACTTGATGATGATACTCATATATTTATGTGTGGTTGATTAATTTCTTGGTGATGTCGTCCATTCCCTTCTCGACCATTGTTCTTGTTCTTCAGTATCTAATAGGAACGGTAGATTCAGCAGGTCATCCCTGGTTGCAAGATTCAGAGGTGTATATCCTATATCAGCCAATGATACCACTCTTTAAAGGTGAGAACTGCGAGCTTTTGCAGAGAAGAATTCTCTGTGATTTTTTATCTGTGACAACATCCATCAATCCGCGTCCTCCTTCTTTCCGATTCAAAGTTGTTCTTATTATAGACGATTTTGGTTGGTGATTGTTGTACTTTGTCAGCATCGTTCGGGTCTGCCTTCGAATATCATCCAGTTCTGTTAGAGTCCATGTGATTATTTCATATGAGTTAGACAACACTAGAATGGCGTAGGTGTTAATTGATTTGACTAGATTTCCCGAGTTCAACATTGAATTCAGCACAGTCACTGACTGTACTCTAAACGAATTTTCTCGTTTGACTGTTTTTGGTCTAGCAATCTGGCTTGTTGGTATCCCAGATATTTGTACGTTTCGCCATCCCTCATACACTATATAATATCACCATTTGGAAGTTGTGTTTCACAGTCTTTGAGTTTCCCTCTTTGAATGTTCAGGGTCTTTCATTTTTCAATCCTGAATTTCATATGAATATCTGACTAGAACTGACAGTTTTCAGCAGATCATCCAATTGCTTCTTGTTCGAAAAATATAATATGATGTTATCCATATACGGCAGGTGGGAGATTGGGTGATAGTTTCTATCTGTTTTTATCCTAAATCCGTATCATGTTCTATTGAGCAATAGGTTCGTAGCCAAATAGAACCATAGTGGACTCAAAGAGTCTCCTTGAAAAATTCCACAATGTATGTGTATCTCGTCAGTTTTATTAGACTGATTGTTCATGTTGACCTGCAGAAACGTGCGCCAATGTGTAATTCTTGTCTTCAAGAATTCTACGAGGACTGGATAAATTTCGTATATCAGTAATACTTCGACAAGCCAAGAATGGGCGGTACTATTGAATGCCTTCAGATAATCGAGAAATGCTGAATGAATATTCCGATGCCCTACGTGTGCCTGTTTCATTATCACAGAATCGACGATTAGAACAACTTCTGCATCCCTTCTGCTTTTCCGCTAATACTTTGTTGTCATCAAGGTATTGGTATATTCGATTGATATGCATGAGGTGAGTATTTTGTAGACTGTTGGCAGACAAGTGATTGGCCTATACTGAGACGGGTCTTGTATTCTATCGCTCCTAGGTAGCATATATGTTAAGCTTTGTGTTAGGAAAGTGGGTGTTTTCCTGGGATGTTAAAGAACATACGTGAGCTGTTTTGCTAGGGCTCCATGGAGCTTATTAAGCTTTTTGTACCAGAAGTTGTGGATATTATTTATACATGTGGTCTTCCAATTGTTGGTCGCTCTAACTACTGTTCTCTTCCTCCGTTATTCCTTCGAAGTCCATATGTTTGATATCAAGGAGATCATTCGTGATCCATTCAGCATCTTTATTATGTTTTTGCTGTTCGACCATAACGATGACCAATAATCGGTCAAGCACTGTGCGTTAGGTACTTCTCTGTTATTGTTGTTCGCAGTTTTGTTATTTCCCTTATGAAAATTAGCCGCGCTTTGGAGGAACCTTTGGTTTTGGTGTTTCCTTTCAGTACACTTAATGTATCTTGAGAGCCTCTTCGCTTTTGCTTGGAGTTTCTGCTTCAAAGTGTCCATATACACGTCGATGTGTTGTTTTTCATCAGGGTGTTTTGTGTGCGTACCAATTTTTCTATGAATTTTGCGTATATGGGATTCCAAGCGCCTTGAGGGCTTTTTGTTTCTCAGGAATTCTTTGAGGCGATCGATCTCAGCTCTAATATTGTCAATATCCTTCTCCAGTCGTTCTTGCCATGGTGTTTTCCTGTCGCTTTTTGGCTCAAATCGAATCAGAGTTGTGGAGACCTTCTGTGTAGTCGAAGAACCGCTACCGCTCCACAGTAAATCAAAGTGTGAATATTCTCCAAGGAATTCTGGTCAGTGTATTCTTCAAACACTGAGTTTATACTTTCTAGGATGATATTGGTGTTCTTGTAGTTCTTGAGTTTGGGCAGTTTAGGTCGTTTAGTCGGTTTGCTACCACTGAATTCAGTTATTGCTCTGTTGAGTTCTGATCGTGCTAAATACATAAGTTCTGCTGGTTCGCCTCCGGGGGACTGTCTATGTTGATAATCGTTTCCATGGCTTCGATGTTATCTGTAACATTTTCATTGACGGTAGGTATACCGTTATTAGTATCATCTTCACTTCTGAGTTCGATTATGACCTCTTCTCGTATGCTTTGCAGCGTTTCTGAAGAAAGTAGCCTGTTTTTAACGATTATTCTTCGTTGATCCGAAACTCTCTGCTCGGATATGTGCTGTAATTCAGGATATTTTTCTACGAACGCAAGATGTAACGCGTATCTGGATGCTGTCATTTCCGATTCCAAGTTTGTAATCTTGTAATAGGAACGCATAATGAAGGAATTCATTTCTAGGGTCCACACCATGCGTTTCCTAGGGAGTCCTGCTCTCGTAGTCGTAAGCATAATGGCTTGCGCCGCCGTTGAAACATCAAGAGTCGGTTGGGAGGTGTTGATGTTATTTCCCACTTGGTTTTGTGTTGCAGTATCCCTACTCGATATCACGCTACTTCCGTCGCTAACCGAGGGAGACTGTGATGCACTTTCCGAACAAGACGCTCTTCCTAAATCTTGAACGCGACAAAAGGTTATGGTGTCGATTCAACCGTTTATTCCTTAGATTGTACATCATTGGATAAGTTGCATTTTATACCTACTACCAGGTTCAGCTTGGGTACCTCGAGTTCGCTAAGCCTGTACTCAGAAACAATGTGCCTGAGCCCCTGAGGCTTTATTATTAGTATTATTATCGTGGACTTATGCACTATCTCAGCTGTTAGCTGGATATAATTTACCTTTCCCAGATTCAGCAATCAAAGAGAATAGGCTCGATTACAATATACTTGACATAAATTTCCTAACTATTCTACATGTATTAAGAATTACAGCTTTTTGCATTTCTACATAGGTATTCTTATGCAATTCTAATTTCTTAAGGCTATCGTGCAAAGTTTTGGGTATTAACCCAGTGGAGGATACGATGACAGGAACAATATCTATTTTCTCGAGGTGCCACATCTGCTTGATCTCAATGGCAAGGTCTGTGTATTTGGACTTTTTCTCCTGGTTTTATTCATCACGTTGTTATTATTTGGTATGGCGACATCCACCAGCATTGCTGTTTTGGCTCTCTTATCATACACCACTATGTCCGGCCTATTATTCGTCACCATTCTGTCAGTGATAATAGGCCTATCGTAGTATAATCTGATAGAGTCATTTTCCAATACGGGCGCCGGTTGATACTTGTAATATGGCTGGAATGTATTCAGAAGTCCGTACTTGTGTGCAAGTTTCTGATGGATAATGTTGCACACTTGATTATGCCTGTGAAGATAGTCTATATTGGCCAGTTGTTCGCATCCGGACGTAATATGCTGTATCGTCTCCGATCTTATATGGCATTTTCTGCACCTATCTGTTTGTAATGTTCCGTCCTTCATAATAAATTTTTTGTAGTTGTTTGTAGCGATCACTTGGTCTTGGATGGCCATAAGGAATCCCTCTGTTTCCGCGGATAATTCTCCTTTCATCAACCATTTGTTGGAGGCTTTTTTGTCGATGTGTGGTTGATTAATCTCATGGTGATGTCGTCCATGCAATTCCTTTCTTGACCATTGCTCTTGTTTTTCAGTATTTGATAGGAATGGTAGATTCAGCAGGTCATCTCTGGTAGCAAGATTTAGAGGTGTATATCCCTTATCAGCCAACGATACCACTCTATGTAGGTCAGAAGTGAGAGCTTTTGCTGAGAAGAATTCTCTGAGATTTTTTATCTGTTCGGTGTGTAAATTGACTACATCTATCAATCCGCGTCCTCCTTCTTTCCGCTTCAAAGTTGTTCGTATCACAGACGATTTTGGATGATGGTTGTTGTACTTTGTTAGCATCGTTCGGGTCTGCCTTTGAATATCATCCAGATCTGTCTTAGTCCATCTGATTATTCCAAATGAGTAAAGTAACACTGGAATGGCGTAGGTGTTAATTGCCTTGACTGAATTCCCGAATTCAGATATTTGTATGTTTCGCCATCTCTCATGCACTGTATAATATCACCGTTTTTTCATTAGTATTATTATTATTATATTTGGATTAAGAGACAGAGGACGAAGACCTATGTATGCTTCAAATTAGAAATTTCAAGACTGAAATCGCAAAAACAACAGCGAGAAGCAAGACCGTAGATAATCAATTGAATATGCAAGTCTATTTAGGATTGATTATTGACACCATTATTGAACCTTCACCAGAACAATAAGAGGTAAAAACTGTACACTGGTGAACGTAGATCGCAATGAAAAAGACAAAATCCCGATTCAGCTGAAAACAAAATTCTCTTCCAGACAGCTCCTAACCAATTGAAAGTTCCTCGGAAAAATTCAATAGAGCTCTTCTATGTGCTTACGTTTCATCTGGACCTCGAGTTGCGACACGATGCCCTAAAGTTAATCACCTGAGAGGTTGTAGTATTGTTTCAGTGCTAATTTTCAATGGAGTGCATTTGAAGGTGCCTAGCAGTAGCGAATTGTCATCTCAACGAGGAAATTCTTAAATCACGGTCATGGATCGCCGTTGTTGCTAGAAGTCGTCCTTGCCTAGGTCTCGTTTTGAGACTACCAGTCTCCCTGTACCTGAGGATCATTCTGGAAACAATTGAATGGGAGACCCCAAGCCTTTGGCCTATTCTTGTATCAGTCCAGCCTAGGTTATCTAAAACCACTGCTTCAGCACATGCTACCGGGGTTAAATTTCGTTAAAGAAAAACAAACGTTACTAGCAAAAATTGATCAACAACTGCTGTTGTCAATATGTGGTCGGTTCTTGCAAAATCTCAATTTATTTCTCCCGAGAGGTTTATGTGAGCCTAGCAAAAACATCGAATTTTATTGGCATAGGTCCGGACATATAAAAAAAACATGTGTTGATAACTAGTAGCCTACCAAAAAAGATATTTGAAATATTGAAATTGTGCGGGAATTTCTTGACGAAGTGTATTATGAATCCGTATTTTCATTTCAATTCCGTGAAGTTATTGCAAAACTGTGCCTGTGTGGGTAGTTTTCAGTAAAAATTATCAAATCGTTTTTCAATGTAAGCTGTCTCATTTACGACTGAATGCAAGGCACATAAAAGTTGCTAAATGGATTGGATAATGCTGTTGGAGGCAATCAGTAGCATAGTACAAAAGTTTGGGGGAGACAATAAAAATTTCATCCTGAAGATTTACGCAACAACGTTGAATATTGACTGAAATAGTGAGCAATGTTTCAAATCTAACCGATGTCTTGAAATTTGATAAAGAAATTAATGAAAAACGAAATTTTCACGAAACTTGAACACACTGGTGTTGGGAACAATTTTTTTTCTTGAGACTAACTCTCGCGTCCTTATTTAATCCAGAAGTTCCCACTGATTCGACCCTGCATATCAGATCAGTCAAACCGTAACCCATAATTACCTCACTTCGTGACCATCACACACTGAAGCGGTTAACGTAAGTAACTACCATAATAATTTAATGTGAATTAAATGTTGCAAAAAATAGCAAAATTAATAACGCCCATGCGTAATAATCGACTTCAATCAGGAAGAGATAATTCAACTTCAGTAGGTGAGGAACAAAAAGAAGCAGAATTATACAAGTAGCGCAAAAATATCACGGAAGATTGTTAATTTCGACTGGTGATATCTTTATGACTTCAATTTACATAAATTCATTCATTGATATTTTACCACAATCTTAGACATAGTACTTTCAGTAACTTCCTATAATTTATTGGAGATTCATAGCATGAATTATGTTATGCAGCCAGTCAGGAAATAAATAAGAAACACATTGTTTCAATGAAAAATATTCTCTAAAATATACATACCTACATTTGTACTACCTGTCCTATAAACTGGTGGAATATAAGAAACATTCCAAAGTTTATTTCAGGAAGCAATATCTTTAAGAATATCTGAATTATATTACGAAGCCTTCCTTATTGCCTAAGAATTTGCAAGGATCGTGTAGAATTAAAGGAATCTCGAAGACAATTCGAATCTCTATTTTACTTTACAGGATGTGGTGTTACCTAGTATATGATCTATGAACTACAGTGGAATCACTATAACTCGAATGTCAAGGGATATGCAAAAAGAAATCGAGTTAACGAGGTTTGGACTTAACAAGAACTTCGAGATACAACATTTAATTGCTGAAATTTCGACTTACAAAGGAATGATTTCTAAGTGCATATTTCGGTTTGTAGAATCTTATTCGAATAATAATTCAACTTACGTTTTTTACATATATACTGGGTGATCCACCAGTGGCGCGGTGCTCTGTAGCTCGTCCACTTTGAAGAATTCATTTTTGTTCGAACGGTATTGGATTTAGAAAGTAAAAATCTACTTCAGCAATTTATTTTGAAGTAAACAGGTTGTCCCAATTTTCTATAAAAAAATCTTGGGTGATTTTTTCAGATTGGAAGACAACTTTTTTGTTCAAGATTCAAGAGCGTCCTAAACTCTGCTATAATGTCTTCAAGTAATAAGTTGTTTTGGTGAGTAGTTTCGTCACAATATTTTTTTTCCGTAAAAATTCATGAAAATAGGCTCTCACATCATAGCATGCTTCTTCGGCCAAAGAGGATGAATACTTTTCTCTTTTCGTTTTCTTATTACCCAAGGATAGCTTTATTGACGAATTGAAATAGATTATCCTCAATTTATACAGGAGTGACTCAAAAAATATTGTAATTTTAAAAATATCATATCATGATTTTTTCAAATGGAACATCCCGTATTATATTATTCATGTCAACTCATAAAATATTATGCCATATTTTTGCAGGAGTAACCTTATCTTTATCTTCGACCATTTTCGAAATAAAAAAAATAAACTAAAATAATAAAATCAGAGGTTGCGAAAGAAGAGTTTATTAGTACATATCATTATATTTGATCAGATATATGGAGATATTTTAAGGTAGTCTTGTATGAAATATGTAATATATTGGTTTTTGGTGAGATGATCTACAAGGTGTTGAACTATTTCAATGTGTTCGAAATGTTACCCGTTTCTTTGTAGACACAACTCAATCCTTCTGAAGAAAGACTGTTGAATTCACGACAGTATTTCTAACTGTGTTGTTAAAGGAACCTCGTAAACGATGCCCTTAATATAACCCCACCAGAAAAAACCTAGACTTGTAAGGTCCGGTGACCTAGCTGGCCACCTAACAGGACCCCCACGCCCTATCCATTTGTTTGAAAATACGTGATTCAAATGCTCCTTAACCTGATGTGAGTCATGTGCCGGTGCTCCATCCTGTTGAAACCACAAATCTTGTCTTATATGCTCTGGCACATCCGCAAGTAACATTCGTAGGTAATTTTGCAGAAAATCTAAATACATTTCACTATTGAGGTGCCCGTCGAAAAAAGCGGCCCAATTAGATATCCATCTATAGTGGCCCATAAATTCAAGGACCAACGATGCTGGTGATCTATTTGTCTCATGAGGTGTGGATTTTCCGTGGCGTAATAATGAAAGTTGTGCATGTTAACAAGCTCATTCTTGTGAAAAGTTGCCTCGTCCGAGAAAAGAACTATGCTAAACATATTTGGATTTTTCACTATTTTGTCACTTGCCCAATTGCTAAAATTGATTCGATTTTCATAGTCTTGCTTGTTCAGTTTCTGGTGCAGCTGTACATGATATGCATGAAATTTATTCATGATTCTCTGGTCAGAAGTTTGACTTATATGTGTTAACTGAGAAATATCTCTTTGACTTTTATATGGGTCCTCTGTCACTGTCAACAAAACTGATAACTGGTTGTCTTCAGATGTAGCAGTTTTTGGTTTTTCATATTTTTTGTAAGCGATATTACCTGTTTCGATAAATCTAACTAGAAGTTTTCCAAAGATACTTGCATCAGGATGCCTCTTATCAAGAAACCTTTGTGCATAAACTTTACTTGCCAACAAAGAGTTTCTCCCACACTCACCCACAATAAAAATCATATTAACCATTTCTTCTTTGGAGAACTTCATGGCAGTTAATTGAGAAAATTGGGTTCAAACCTCACTTTAACAATGGTTAATAACGAAACACTGATAATTTCACCATGTAAAATGCTGAACATGATATGTCCGGACACCTGACAGAAGGCTCAAATAAAAAAAAATGTCAACACATACCTCGATTTACGATTTAATCATCTTGATTTTATCATTCGTTAAAAGAATTATCTTGTTTAGGTTTCATTTTTCACTACTTGAATCATTACAGAAAAAAAAACTTCTGTGTGAAAAATGATGCATGAGTTTGATACGGTTTGTAGAATTTTCATCAAAAATTTTTACAAATAATAGAATATTTCGAGAATGATCGAAGATAAAGATAAGCTTACTTCTACAAAAATATAGCACAGTATTTTATGCGTTGGCATGAATAATAAAATACAGGGTGTTCCATTTGAAAAAATCAAGATATGATATTTTTAATATTACAATATTCAATAATTTTTTGAGTCACTCTTGTATAAAATAAAATTTAGGAACTCAGTGACTCAAGAGTACATCCAAAATTTGTTTGAAGGGCTTCCGAGACGTATACTGGCAGTAATTAGGGCCCGAGGAGGAAACACTGGATTTTGAAAATGATTAGTAACCATTCGATGCTAGTTGATTGGTCTCTTCGCGAATGTTTGAAGATGCTAGAATTTTTTTAATTTTTCATTAACTCGAAAATTGTTGATAGTTTCCATCATGGACTCATCTCTTTTGAATGATATCTTCCTATTTAACACTTCTGAAAGTTACCAAGCGACTCTTGAATGACCAACCTTAAAGTTTATACAGTATTGTCGTAAAACTAGGGTGATGCGACAATTTTTGTGGGTAGTGTATTATTTGAAGTATGGGTTTATTCTAGTATGGTAATTTCTGTAAGAGATGACAACAATGACTCTAAATTCTGACAGGGTTGACAAATATGAGTTAATATAGTATATTTTTGATTTTGTCATTTTTGAAACTAGGAAAAACCTCATGGAATGCATGTCGAAATTGTTTACGAGAAAGCATACTGTCAATCATATTACTTTATTTTAAATACATACGACCGGTTTCAACAATAACGTCATTCTCAAGTGCTTAGGGCTAACAGTTTTGGGGTCCTTCATAACTGTTAACGCACAAATCATAACTGTTTGCTCTAGACACTTGAAAATTACGTAACTGTCGAAACTGGTCTAGTGTATCAAAAACAGACATTGTACAAAATCTGACAGAAGTATATCATATCATTTATATTCAAATGAATTTGCATAAAATAAATCCATCAACAATATCATCAATTAATATCCATTATTAACCATTTGTTTCATAATATTGAGTACTTTCAAGAAATTATGTTCTAACATTTGTTTTGTGGTGATTCTATGTATCATACTGCTATTATAATCAGCTATTTTATGTGGACGTGGATGTGCGGAAGTATTGTGAATGGTAACGTCTGAATGGAATGATTTATGGAAAATAGAGAAATCATGTATGTGGTCAATAGTTAAAGCCAATGAAATTCTCAATTTTCATTTCCAAAGTGAACTTTATGCTAAGGTAAATTGGATTAATGAAGGTACTTAAGAAATCTAATTGTCGATTTGTACCTGTAAAACAATATCTTGTCATCCACATGTGACCCAATAAATGTAGTGTTTAGCATGGTACACTATGTTGAAGTATTCCCAATTCAACATTTGTGCTGAAATTATGATGTTTATAAGATTACGTGGTGGTTTGGTAAGATTTGGAGGGGTCAATAACGTATGAGACTACTCTGCTTGGATTTTCTTTCTATTTAGCTATATACTTGCTTTCACGAATGTAATATACGGTGTGTCAAGATGGACTGATTTGGCGGAAAAAGCTGAGACAAGTCAATTTTTTTCTGGAGGGAGGCGAGTTGGTTTACAGCATGTGAAATCAACCACCTACCCTCAGCAGCTTCTAACTTGAAATTCATTATTAGGAAAGTGGGTCGAGTGACATATCTTTGCAGAGGTCCTTTTAATTTCTATTCATAAATAGTATCTTCATGAACATTTATTATAACACAGAAAGTCCAAACACAACGAAAGTATGTATTTCAGACGGAAATATGCCACCTCCTCTATGTCATGAAAGACTGATTGTAGCGGAAAAAGGTGAGACACGTTAATCTCAGTGAAGGTACTTATTACAATGGTTCGAAGAGTTAATAAATCACATAAATTTTGGAAAATGATGAAACTCTCTCAGAGAATGAGATATGTTTCCAGCAAACTCCTGCACATTTTGATGTTCATGTGCGACAATATTTGGATGCAAATTACCCAAGCGGTAGATTGCCACCAAGGTCACCTGATTTGAGTCCTTTAGATTTCTTCTTATGAGATTTGCGCCAAAATAAGTCCATCTTGAGATAGAGCGGGTTGTAAATTTCTGTTGGAACGCGATGTATAACGCACATCATCCTTCTAATTGTACTATTTATCTGAACAATCCACAGTGGAGTGAAATGCGCCATAAGTATGTCAATATAGTGAAAATTTGAATTTCATGGTTAACTTAATTATTCGTTCATATTAAATAAATTAATTCAAGCTAAACCTGCGAAGCAAAATTCAGTAGAATGAAAATATTTTATTGTTTATTCATTCATACAGCTAGGCCATTATACTTAAACCAGAAATATTCGCACAGAAAGTGTAACAAATTATAGAATCAATACCAAAAATTGAACGTGAGAAAAATATCAAAAACTCATTCTCTTAACAAATATAGTAAAGCAATTTATTACTACATATCTGGTGTTCTATCAATCCATCGCTGTATATTTTTTATCCTCGTAGTGATCTGAAAAATATGCGGAAATACCTCGAATGATTTTATTTGGGGCACGTTTTCTGACGTATTTTTAAATTTTAATGAGAAACCCTATAGGAGAGGGGGCTTCAACCTTTCAGAACTGAATAAGGCAAAGGAGTCGAGCATAAGCTCATCTGATAGCTCTTCGAACTTCTTTACAATGGTGTATGCGGAAAATAATTTTGACGAACCTTTTTTACAGGAACCATTTCATCCCAAACGAGCCCAGTTGAATAAATAATAAAAAACAAGTACTGTGTTTTAAGGAATTTTACTTAATAATTGCGATTCGTAACGCGTTTCACTACACCGTAGCTTCTTCAGACGAATGATTATGCAGAAAAATGTAAATGAGAATATAACTATAAATGTTCTTGAGTAATTGAAAGCTTATTGGTCGCCTCCTCCTAAGTGGTTATTTATGACAGGTATATCCAATAAAATTAAGGAATAGATTGCTCCCCGAAAAGATTCAATAGAGGTGAAGGGCTTAAATCGACTTGTTCATTGATGAGTCTACCTGAGTGTTTGTATTTATTTATTTCTAAAGTTTCCCAAAGATCTACCTTCCAATATTTATTATCTGTATGCAAAATTTCAAACTGTGGGTCGAAAGAATGATTATTTTCTAAGAGATGATTCGCGTAATTTGAATCTGATTTTTTATTTGAAAAACTGCGTTTATGTTCCGATATTCTAATATTAAAATTTCTATGTGTTCTACCAATGTAGAAATTATCACAGTCATTGCAATTCAATCTATAAACACCTGATTTATTGTTTTTACCTGGTTTGGTTTTATTATTTTTATATATTTGCCTAAATTATTATTAGTTTGGAAAGCTATGTTGAAATTATTGCTACTTAAGAATGATTTCAGTTTCTCACTTGTAATGCCAACGTAGGTCAAGGTGTTGAATTTTTGTTTCAATTTATCGACAGGGTAAACTTCATTCAATGCGATTCTACTTTGTTTTTATTTAAAATATTATTTATTAGTTTGGGATTGTAACCATTATTTTTGGCTATTTGTTTAATCAAATTTAGTTCTTTGTTGAAATTTTCTGGTGATAGCGGGATGTTAATCAATCTATGAATAAAACTATTGAATGCTGACATTTTATGTTGATATGGATGACACGACGAGTTATGTATTATAATATCTGTATGTGACGGCTTATGGTAAATTGCGAAAACATGTTTTCCATTTTCATTCGAAATTGTTACGTCTAAGAAATTTATCGAATTATTGCTTTCTATTTCGGTTGTGAATGCAATTTTTGGATGTAATGAATTTATATGATTTTCGAAAATTTTCAACTGTCTATCTGTTCCTGTGAAGCAAATAATGATATCGTCTACATAGCGATACCAGTATAAACAATATTTACTGAGTGGATGATTATGAATTAATTTCTCTAAGTTATTCATGAAAATTTCTGCTAACAAAGGACTCAACGGATTGCCCATAATCAAGCCGTCTTCAATAGTATAATATTTGTTATTGAAATGGAAATAATTTTGATCTAAACAAATTTTAATAATGAAAGAATATCTGATTTAATGATAGTATTGACATGATTCCTTTCTAATAATTCTTCAACTAAGTAATACGTATCTTTTGGAGGAATGTTGGGAAATAGATTCTTAACATCGAAAGAAATAAGTTTGGAATTAGGTGGTATAGTGGTATCTTTGATATTGGCAATAAGTTCGTATGAATTTTTGACCGAAAATTCAGATTTAAAATTACAATGTTTTATTAGCAAGTCGTTGAGGAATTTTGAAAGTTTGAACGAAGGTGCCGTTACATAAGAAACAACTGGTCTAATAGGGTAATTAGGTTTATGAAGTTTTATCAACGAATATAATTCGGGGGATTGTGGATTGGAGTTAATGAATTTATATTTTTCTTGGTCTGTAATTAATGATTTTGCTGTCGAAATTATGTTTTTAACAACTTTCTGAAATTTTGCGGTAGGATCTTTAGTTGATGTTATATAGTTTCCGGCTGTTAAGAATTCTTCAGTTTTAGAAATATAATCGGTTTTACTAATCGCAATGACGGTGTTACCTTTATCTGCTTTAGTGAATACTAAATCGTTCTTGGTACTATTTTCACGAATTGTTTTTATTATCTTATAATCGGCAGTTGAATAATTTTGATATTCTACTATTGGAAAAAGGGAAATCAATTTAATTCATCTTTCCTTCGTGAAATCGTGAAATGTTCAAAGGTTTTTGAGTTATAATGCAAACAAGCGTTTTTTTAAATGTTCACCATAGGTACCTTTGTTTTTTCGATGTGTTTTGCTCCTCAAAATATATCATAAACCGAAAATTGTATAATTTTCCTAACTTTTATCAAGTAATTCTATGTCCATTCACAGAATTTACACGGAATTATAGAAATAGCTTAAGTATGTTCTGTGCTTTCATTATGACAATGCAAAAATTAATTTTGCGATGAGAATTCAGATAATTTATTCAATGGTTCTTCATCAAGTTATAATTTTTATGTGAATATAGTATCGTTTGTAATAACGAAGCTATGTCATATGAATGTATTGAAAAGTTCAGCATGATTGAATGTTATATTTAAAATAATTATGATGTGGATGCTGCTGTTTTCCTGGTAGGAGAAAAACTCATAGTATATTCGATAAATTTAAGAATATTCTTAGTTTTTCTAGGAAGAATGCAGATTGGTGAAGTTCACATTAGAAGTGATGGAATGTTCACTCGTGTGGTGGTCACATGTAAACCCAAATCGCCATATTGATATTCATGATCAAGGCTGATATGGGTTCAATATATGATGAGCATTTTTAAAAGATCTCGATCGCGATGATCGAGAGGCAACATCATTTTCTTTTATTTACAATATTTCACGTAGCTGCAATACTGAATGGTCGAAATCTATATACCCCATTGTTCAAAATATTATGGGCAGTACTCATATTTATGTAATTCATAGCTCAAAACCATTGTTTCAGTGAACAAAGTGGCTTTTCTTCTTTGATAGCCAAGTGGACACTGGAATATTTTTCTGTTGCATGGTCTCCATTCTATGAAGAAAGTAATACAATATACGAATTTTTATGTATACTCTATTCAAAGTTATTTTTGGCTCACATTGAAAAAACTGTTCAGATTTGCATTATAACTCGAAACACGTTAGGCAAAAAAAAATTCCGCACTTAGTTCGATTCTACGTAGAAAAGGCCTGTATAATGTCAAAACTATACTTATCTCCGAAACTGACCTAGATACAAGCACTTGACTGATTCTGAAAATTCTCTAAATTTCCAAATAACTCGAAAACGAAAGTAGCTAGCTTGAATCTGTTTACTGTAATGAATTCCCCACACAAAAATTAGCACTGGGTTAGGATGTTTAACGAGCGAATAAACGCCAAAATGAATAAAGCTGTAATAACTAGTATAAAAATCTAACAATTCATTATGTCTCATTCTTCATTGAACACCCCTCGTACCATATTACTGTTACTGTTACATTGAAATCTGGCTACCTTGCACAATTTCAACTCATTTCCAATGTTCATAGATGGATTTTTCACACGTTCTCTCTTCGTTAAACCCATTTCCCTTCGTCCTTGTCGGGAAAGAGAGGATCGTCGTAGGTGCCTTCAGGTTGACAGTCTTGGCCAGCGGGCGTCCCACATAACGAATGCCCGCTGAGTTCAAAACAGCTGTCGCTTTAACCCGCTATAGTACGTACATTGCTTGGCTCTGTAGACATCTTCATCAGAACCATGGCAGCAGAATTATAAATAACTGAATAAGACGGGCATAATGCTTGTTAAGTCCGAAGAATTGAGTTTAGACAGTTGGATTTGTGTGGGCGTGGATAATACCGTGGCCTATGGGTACGCAAGGTGATCGAGTTTGTTCGAAGAAATGGATTAATAATATTATTCGATCGTGCCACAATGAACCTGAAAAGAATGCATTGAGAAATGAAATTGGCTTGGTTTTTTTGACTCATCAATTGTGACTTCATTAAAGATAGGTTTATAAATAGATGGGAAGATTTAGATTTCTTGTTTCCATCATATTTCAATATCCGATAAATACCTTCTACCTTTATTATTATTATTACACACATAATAGAATTTGCCACATCTACCGTTCACATACATGCACTGTACTCGACCTGACATATAATCCTTGAACCAATTCACAGTAAACTCTTGAATTCCTTTTGCCTCTTAAACAGACTGCATCAGATCTTGATTGACCGCATCAGATCAATTAAGATGAAGACTAAACCCCGGTCTGTGGTCTGTTTTCAACTATTAAAATCACAAGATTCGTGACAGTCACTGTTACACTGCTGCATTTCCGAATCCATATTGACGATTGAATTATAGACCATTTAAGAATTTTAACAGACGATTGTTTGCGTATGTTTCAATCGCCTCTGATATAACGAAGAGAAGAGACACCTTCTATAAATATTGGAATTACATTTCTCCTTTCGAAGGAGAGGTTGACTAGGGTAACTAGCAAGTGCGACATAATATGTCTTATTTCTTTCAAAACTTCCGTAGAGAATTTGTCAACTCATGTACTTCACCCTGATTTTAGGTTTGCGATTATGTTCCCAATTTCTTGTACTTGCGATATACGATACGATAGGTTGCCATAAGAACAAGACACCTGTATATCGCACTTTTGAGGAAGAGAAATCTGTTAAAATTCTTTACATTCTGACCTGCCTCCATTATTTTATTCTGATAGTACCTACTCTTTCTTGCGTCTTTCAATTGACCGTTTCCATGTTTTCTGAGATTTCTTGTACATCTTGAGTAAATGCTCACTTCCAGAAAGCTCTTTCTGTCTCTATAGTGATAGTCATCGATCTTAATAAGTTCATGCAGGTGTATGTTGATCCACGGTGCACTGTCATTGAACCTCTCTTTGAACGATATTTCTTTTAGGGTATTGATATACGAGAGGGTGATCTTAACATATAGAACCTCTGGGATAGTCCATTCAGATACCGCTATATTGTCCTCAGGGCTGTTTTTTCTAAATGGGTAATAGTATATGGACCCGGTTTTTCGCTATGGCTTTCCATTTTTATTTCGGAGAAACGGAAATCTATGATGTCCAAACATTCAATCACCACTTCTAATTTTATCAGCGTCTCAACGAGTAACCTAGGGCATAGTCATCAAGAGTTGATGTATGTGAATTCATTCGAGTAGGAATGTCGGTGTTCGAAGGAGAACTGTTGCCTCTCAGAAAAATTTACAATACGAATTACTACCACATTTACTATATTCTACTCAGAGGACAGGGCTTTTTAACATATTTTTTATTTTTCATTTATTTATTAGAGAGATGAATGAATTGAGGAACAAATGTTCTTTTAGAATTCATATACACATAAATCGATTTCAACAATCGCAGATAAAAAGAGTTAAGGCTATAAAGCTATACTCAAAAGCTCAAATCCAACAAGAAGAAAAAAAATATTAAGAACAGTCTAAAAGCCTAATTTGTATGCATCGCATCCATTCTTGAACCAATTGACACTTTCCGCTGTCACTACTTGTTGTGGTAAAGCATTCCTCTCGTTAAACACTCGGTTATTTAAAAGAATTTGTCTGTTTCAAACGGTTCCTTTCCAAGTTTCAAATTATGACCGTGCGGACGCAAAACTGAGTTCATCTGGAAGAGGGAAACAAGATCACCACCGATAAAACCGTTTAGGGCTCGAAAAATTGTTATGATATCACCGCGCAGTTGACGATCCTCGAATTGGACTTCCTTCTTCTTCATACAAGGAGCGCACCGGCCCGAAAGAGACTCGCGTCGCACGTCTCTGTACTTCTTCGAGAGCATTTCTATCACGCACAAGATCGGCTCTCCAAACAGGTCTCCCGTACTCAAGAATCGGTCGCACGTATACTTTGTAGAGGCTGTCAAAAGTGAAGAAAGGAGCCTTCTGAAAAGCTTTCTTCAAAAGGTAAAGGCGAGAGTTTTCGCGATTACTATCGTGTGAAACGTGCTTGGACCATGTCAGGTCACTCTGAGTTTCCACTGGAGAAATCTTCAGCGTGTCGAGAATATATTCATTTTTAGGATTAGGGATTATTGTCCCATGTGCATTTTTCTGAGTTGAGCGGCAGCAGCCAATCTCGACACCAATTCCCTATTCTGACTAGATCCCCTGCAAGCCTGCACTATCTGTCAGTGCGTTGCCGTATACTTTGGTGTCGTCTACGTAGCAAGAGAACTTTGAAATAATCGGATTTTTTAGATCAGTAGTATATAACAAAAAGACGGGTCCCAAGACTGAACCTTGAGGAACGCCGCTTATAACGAGGTGCTCCTTGGAATATGCGTCACCAACGCTCACTCTATAAGAACTATCTGTAAGGAAATCACCAATCCACCGAAGAAGATCTCCCCTGATGCCATAATGATCTAGTTTGTACAAGAGTCTTTGCTCCGTCACTCTATCGAAAGCTTTGGCTAGGTCGAGATATATTATATCGAAAAGAATTCTAGCATCAAGGAATTTGTTCCAGTCTTTGACACCGTTCAGTAGGTTTGTTATTGATGATCTTCCTGATAAGAATCCATGATTCTTGATATTATGGGTACCAAACTGATAGGCCTGTTATTATTACTGTCGAGTTTATCGCCTTTCTTGTATATACCTATTACACCAGCTCGCTTCCAGTCAACAGGTTATTTATTAGATGCAAATGAAATGGTCATTATTTTTGGTAGTGGAGAACATATAGCCACATACGTCTTTAGGAACTTTGAGTTGAAGCCATTTAAACCTAGAGAACTGTCTGTTTTGAGATTTTTGATGTACTCTGTGAAGTCAACATGTTCGATGCAATTAGTATCACGGGGACTAGTAAGTTGTGGTGTTGGGTCATTCGTGGGTGCACGGGTAAAGATAGTACCAAAAGTATCTGTCAGGATGTCAGCTGACTCTTGATTAGTTGTGCTGATTTCACCGTTCGGTTTTTTGAGAAGTGGAATTGAGACTGTAGAGTTGATGAAACTTCTCACGTATTTAAACAATCTTTTTGTGCTACCAGTAGCTAGGGACTCTTCGTATTTTATTCTTTCGGCCTTCTTTTTCTTCTTCTTCAAGTGCCATGCAGATTCCTGCGTAGGCATCCATCCTTTCACTCATCATATGATCCTATTGATTGTAGCATTTTGTAGTGTCTGGAAGTCTTGTATTCCTGTCCACTGTCGTATGTTTCGTAGCCAGGATAGTTTTCTCCTACCTACTCCTCTTTTTCCTCCTTCTATTTTACCCTGGAGGATAAGACGCTGGAAGTGATAGCGTTCTCCGCGCAGTACATGTCCGAGGTAGCCAATTTTTCTTCTTTTGATGTTTTCGAAAAGTTTAGGGTCTATCAAACCAGTTCTTCTCAGTATATCCTCATTCGTTACATGTTCAACCCACGATACTCTCAGCATCCGTCGAAGGGTCCACACCTCGAAGGCCTCAATTTTATTTATAATTGCTGTTTTCAACGTCCATGCCTCGACTCCGTACAAGAGAACGGACCAGACGTAACATTTTACCATTCTATATCTGAGATTGAGATTTAGGTTTTTGTCTGTCAAGAATTTTTTAAGTTTTATAAACGTTGTTCGAGCATGCTCGATTCTGCATTTTATTTCTTGGTCTGGGTCCCATTTTTGGTTGATCATGCATCCCAAGTATTTAAATTGAGTGACTTGTTCAATGTTTTCTCCATTTATGGATATTATGGCATTTGGGGCATCGTTTCTGCTAATGGCCATACATTTGGTTTTACGGATGTTAATTTTCAAACCCAATCTCTGGCTTTTTGATTGACCTTATCTAGTAGAGCTTGCAGGTCATTTGCACTATCTGCCAGTATCACGGTATCATCCGCGTATCGAATATTGTTGATGGGAATTCCGTTTACTTTAATACCCATGGGACTGTCGGAGATTGACTCGATGAAAGCTCTTTCCACATATAAGTTGAACAACATCGGAGATAAGATACACCCCTGGCGGACGCCTTTTTTTATTTCAAAATCCTCAGTTGTTCCTGCATTTTGAATTCGGATTGCTGCTTTTTGGTTCCAGTATAGATTACCTATAAGTCTGATATCCTTTCCATCCAGCCCCAAGTCTCTAAGATATGATATGAGGAGGTCGTGCTTTACATTATCAAATGCCTTCTCGTAGTCGATAAAGCACAGAAAAACGTTCTTTCTTTGGTCTTGGCAATTCTGCACTAATGTTTGGAGAATAAATATGGCTTCTCTTGTTCCAAAACCGTTTTTAAATCCATACTGACTGGCACCACTCACTTCTTCGCACCTCCTGTATAGTCTCGTGTGTAGAACTCGAAGGAAGAGTTTGAGGAAATGACTCATTAGACTAATGAGGCGGTAATCTTTACACGCTGTTGCGTTGTTCATTTTCGGAAGTGCGACAAATGTAGAACGGAGCCAGTCCTTGGGAATTTGTCCTGTATCGTAAATATTGTTGAAGAGTCGGACTATGAAATCGAGGTTTTGTTCGCTAACTAAATGAAATGTTTCCGAGTACATATCATCAGGGCCCGGAGCTTTGTTGCTTTTCATCAAAGTTATAGCATGTTTGATTTCACTCTTTAGTATACTTGGTCCTGATAGCGTTGTTATTTCGTTTTCGGGGTTTCCTGGTCTGTCATCTAGAAAAGACCAGTGGTGTATTCCCTCCATGTTAGTAGTAGTTTTTCGGTGTCCAGTATTATTTTATTGGCCTTCAGTTGTTCAGAAATATTATTTGACAAGTTTCTGTGAGTATCAAAGTCTTGTGGTTACGTGATCTAAGGTATCTTTGCCACAGACTCTTTTTTCGTTTTATATTCTGCAGAATATCGTTTGTAATCCATGGTTTGGTTTTATTATATTTGACCAATTTTGATGTCGTGTTGTTCGAAAGTTATCTAGTATTTCGAGGACTAGAAAAAAGCTACTGCAAAGAGAGTATCAAACACCTCTATGAAGTAGTATAGCCGTTAAAGTAGCTTATGTTGAAAAATAAATGACATCCAGTAGAGAAAAAAGAGTTTTTGATTCGTTTTTACTTGACTTTTCAATTTACCCAAGTAATTTGTTAGTAAGATGACACATTTTCGACAAATTAATTTTATGTGTTCTATGAGACTTGATAAAGATAGTGCATTATTTCTAAAGGCATCCAGCTTTTCCAGTAGAAAAATGTTCGATAAGCCGATCAGCATAGAATGCTTTGATCATTGCCAACGTCGAATCCAACTCCTGATTTCATATAATCTTTGGAAGAATAATTTCATTCATAAGAATTCAAGCAGACAATCTGCCACGGCGATAATCTTGCTTACCAGCAAAGTGGTGGCCATCGTTCCAAAGAGAAGGAATATATCATAATATACATCATAATCAAGTGGAACGGTGCGACTATAATAAGATATTTATATGAATATTATGAGAGAAATAAGAATGGTTCGCTACAATGACGTACGAATGGAATAAACGGATTTTGAAAATTAATTTCCAGGGCCCGGGTGCCGCTTGCACAGACGTAGGTGTAAAGATAAATAGCCGAGATAAAGGAGCTGAGCACAATATGGTTGGATAAAATATTACGCGAGATATTTACGAACGATATGAGATGTGGAATAGAGTTGTCACAGACCTCTTTCTCTGGTCTTGTGGATGCTTACAGGATACGTGTCCATTACACTACTGAATTATGGCCATTTAACTGGTCATATACAAACTGCGGACGAACATTCCTATTGTTATGTAAATCGGTTGACTTCTTCGTAATGAAATATTTCGATGATTAAACGGAATTAATGAAAAAGATTGAGAAAGTGGAAGCTTCATGGATAGGGCAGACTTGAGTCCTTTTTACCTGGCAATTCTGGCTGTGAAATAATAATTCGGTTTTTGTCGCTCGAAAACGTTGAATTGAAGTTTTCTTCTGCGAGGCCTTTTGCCACCTCAATGTGAAATACAGTGGCGGCTTCCTTTTGGGGGCTAGCAAGTTACGAGCTTACATGAGAAATATATAAATCCTCCAACGAAGTACCAAACAATACAGGGTGTTGAAATTTCGATTTTTTATTCGTTTATCTGGTTTGCATTTTGCGTTATTTGAAAAAATTAAACTTACGTGTTTACAGTGTCTTCCAGTGAAAGTTTGCCACATTCCATCCAAAAATGCACTGATTTTGGCGGAAAAAGCTGATACACGTTAAGTTGTTATTGGATAGAGACCAATTTCCGAGTCTGTTTGGAGCATGTTAAATCAAGCCTCTACCCTCAACAGCACCTGAGTCAAAATTCATTATAGGGCAAGGGAGTCGAGTAAAATATCTTCGAAAAGGTCTTTCAACTCATTATTCAACAATACTATAATTTGATTGAGGAGGTCGTTACTTGATGAAAATCGATGTACATATTTTCAATGAAATAAAACTAAAGTATTTAGATTTTCACTCTATTAAAAAACTATGACCGGTTTCACCACATTATGGCTTCATGAAATAGATACAAACTAAAGAACAGAGTTATTCCTTATATATTAGTCCTTATTTCCTTCCATAATTTTTCTATTTTCATAAGCCATCGCATACAGATATTACTATTCACAGATCATCTACACATCCTTATCCACATAAATTAGCAGCTCACAATAGTATGGTACATAGACTCATTAATATCCCAATGTCACAAAATAATTTCATAAAAGAGCTAAATATAATTAAACAAATAGCAGTCAATAACGGTTACAGTCCAACTATGATTGAGAACATGATTTCACGCAAAAAATTTCAAAAAGCAATCGAGAAAGTATTTCCAAGTATAGAAAGTTCTAACAGAAAATGCAACAGCTTAACTTATATTGGTAATCCTAGTCTAAAATTAAAATCATTCCTCTCGCATTATAATTTTAATATAGCATTCCGAACTGATAATTCTTTTGGCCGACATATAAAAAACTGCAAATCTGAAGTTAATGAAAGTAATAAATCCGGTGTTTATAAACTAGAACTTTTCGAAATTTCGAAGTTAGATTATCCGAGCACAAACGTAGTTTTAATTATCATAAATCAGATTCCCATTATTCTAATCACTTACTCGATGAAAACCATAACTTTAATGATAATTCCAAATATTACACAATGAAAATAATAGACAAAAGCTCAATTTATTGGAAATTTTAGAGATCAACAAAGAGAAGAAGGTAGGTTACTTAATAGTCAATTAGATCTAAATCCTTCTCATTTACTCAATCTTTTCAATTCATAAAGTAAGCAACTCCGATGGGTTTTCCAACATACCTCTTGTACCTATTGTAATATTAAGTAGAAAATAAGACTAATATATAAGGAATAACTCTGTTCATTAGTTTGTATCTATCTGATGAAGCCACAGTGTGGTGAAACCGGTCATACTTTTGTTAATATAGTGAAAATCTAAATACTTTAGTTTTATTTCATTGAAAATACAACAATACTATCTTTATGAACATTTAATATCACACTGAAAATGAAACACAACACAAAGCTTGTACTCAAACGAAAATTTGCTACCCCCTCTATGTCAAGAAATATTGATAGTAGCAGAAAAAGTTGAGACAAGTCAATTTTTGTTTGGAGGGAGACCAATTTCTGAGTTGGTTTGGAGCATGTGAAATCAACCCCCTAACCTCAGCAGCTCATAACTTGAAATTCTATTTTGTGAAAGTGGATCGAGTGACACATCTTTAGAGGTTCTCTTCATTTTCTATTCAAAACTTTCATCTTCATGAATGTTCAATATCATACAGACAATCCAAACACAAACAGATGTTTTCCGACGAAAATTTGACAACCCTGGAAATCAAATTAAGTTCTTAAAATGACCTCAATCGACATACATTCACTGATACAATTCTGATTCTCTGCTATTAGTCTCAAGTGACGATTCTTGTCTTCCGCACTTCCAAGGTTTTAATTCCTAATGAAATGTAATTTATTGATGAATATCAATGTTCTGTAGGGAACGCACAACTGTTTTTATCACAACCTTCTGTCTTTTGTCAGACGTTGTAGATAGAATTTGTATCCGAAGAGAGGTGAAAGAGTGTGAGGTGAAGTTATGGATTACTGTCGGAATCAAAACATCGTCGAAGAAAAAATATTCTCTATGCCAAATGAAGAACAAAGGCGACATATCCACGGAGTACTATACGACATATGCTAACATATTGAAGAGGGTTGTTGTGAAGGTAAAGCAAATGGTAAACGAAAAATATATTTGTAACTCGAAAAACAAAAGTGGAGCAACATGGATCATTATAAAATAACAGACAGCTGGAAATGAACAGAGAAAAACTTCAATCCTTCAGGAGATTGGTGGAAACTCCAAGGAAACCTCACTGGTGAACTAATCAAGTCTTCGGAGATGGTGTTGAAGAGGGGAGTACCTCAGGGGTCTTGGACCATTGCTCTATATTATATACGTGAATGACCTACCTGAGAGTATACTTGAGAAACTGGTTCTATTTGCAGATGATACATCTCTTGTGTTGTCAGATAACTGTGGAGAAATAAACTCTAAAATATTCAAATTATTAGAAAGGCTTGAGCAATGGTTCACTGAAAATGAACTCCAGTTGAATACTGGAAAGGAGCAGATTATAAATTTCAATTATTGCATAGAGTTCGAGAGCATAACATACACCAATAACAAAAATGCATCGCTTAAAACTTCTGAAAGTGTATGCTTTTTAGGCATACACTTGGACCACAGACTAAGTTGGAAATCTCATGTTGATGTTTTATGCAAGCATATGGCGAGCTATACTTATGCGACGAGGACTCTAGCATATTCAGTGAGTGCTCATGCGGCTCTACTGACATATCATTCTTACGTGCAGGCTAAATTGAGGTATTGGATTATATTCTGGGGAACTCAGAATTCTAATTTTGCAGAAACGATGTCATTAAAATTAGAATTATATTGACATGTTCAATACCCTACTGCGGTCAATAAAGAATATTATTATTATTATTATAAACGTTGAAAATGGTTTACTCGACTAATGAGTGGGTCGAAATTGGTTCAATTCATTATCGAAATAATAGTTGTGCCAGAAAAACGCCAAGGATTTTCAAAGTGAGCCATCAAGAAAAACAGGTAGTTCACCAGTATGTTTCATATTTGATGAATAAATTTTTAAGTCCCGGTTCTGTGGCTAACAAAATAATATAATAAACGAAGACGATTATCATTGCCGTTTGCAATTTTGTGTAATTTTGAGTGAAAATGTTAACAGTAATCCACATATTCTGTATAATACCTGTTTTTCTAACGAGAGTACCTTTACTCTCAATGGTGAAGTGAATAGGCATAATTATCGATTTATAATACCCAGAATCCTCATTGATTTTTTTTAGAGTAAATTAGTTCTTTTGGAGGTAGCGCACTATGAGGAAAAATTAAAAAAAATCAGACAAGTATTTTTCAACAACAGAAACTAAACGCGGTGAAAACTAGACTTGCCTAGAATTCAATTAGGCATAGGAAAAAAATTTGAAGAAAATAATTTTTTTGGGGTCCTCGTGGGGGCCCAATAATAACGAAAAGTATTCGCGTACACTGTGAGGTGAGGTGTTCTAGGAAAAAAATAAGATGTGGAAAACCTTTTTCTGATGTTGGGGGAGTAGAGGGAGGGATTGAAATTAAGATGAACGCTGCTCATTTGTTCACCCCAATATTGTTTTCAAGGAATGTATTTCGCAATTTAGGGCATTTCGACTATCATCCTAATGGGGGTACTCTTTGCTCCCAAATATTGTCGCACACGATGGGAATGTGCAGGAGCACCATCTTGCTGAAAACCTATCTCATTATCTGAAAAAATTTCATCGTTTCCCAAAATTTCTGCTACAACATAAGTGTCTCCGTTGAGATCACCATCGATGAAGAAAGGTCGTACAATATGGTTTCCATATTTTTAGCCAAAATATTCAATTTCTGAGTCGTTTATGTGTATGCCTGTGAAATCAATGAGGATTCTGGGTATTATAAATCGATAATTATGCCTATTCACTTCACCATTGAGAGTAAAGGTACTCTCGTTAGAAAAACAGGTATTATTTATTCATCAAATATGAAACATACTGGTGAACTACCTGTTTTTCTTGATGGCTCACATTGAAAATCCTTGGCGTTTTTCAGGCACAACTATTATTTCGATAATGAATTGAACCAATTTCGACCCACTCATCAGTCGAGTAAACTATTTTCAACGTTTATAAACGATTATTTATTTTTCTTTATTTTTATTATAAACGATTATTCGGAAAGTCGTACTCCGCCTTTCTGATTTTTTCATTTGTTATTATCAAATCTGTTAAAGTTCTCGAATATTCTGTACATCTAATTGGCTTCTTTCTTGAATAATATTTATAAGGCTACGAGAATGAAGATTGCTCGTTAGAAGATCATAATTGAAGTCACCCATCAATATTACACCATTAGAACTCATGAAGTCCGAATCAAACAAATCCTGAATAAAACTGAAGAAAATACCATTATTTCCACTTGGAGATCTATATAAACCGCCAACCATCAGATCCCTCCCATCCAATGACAATGTGATAAAAGAAGACCAATATTCCTTCGATAAGCTATAATGTTGTATCTGTTTATATTTTAGGGTATCTTTAATATAGATAATAACACTTCCGGTATTCCCACTATCCGAATTATTCACTACACTATTGTATCCATCTATTTGGTATTCTCCCCTTTCTATGTCAACGGTAATGTAAGTCTCAGTAACCACCAAGACAATTGGTAGTAAATCTGCTGCTACTTGCTGAAGTTGCGTTAACTTTGTCGTTAAGCAGTCTATATTAATACATATTAAGAGAAAATTTTTATGGCATATTGGTTGCTATTTATAATATTGTATTCTTTCTTTATTAAAAGATATTTGGTTTAGATAACTCTTTCTCTTATTAGGCGAAAGATTTTTATAATTTTAATTTGAAGTTGTATTCTAAAGTTTTAATCAATGTAAGTACTCAATATGAGCAATATTTGTATATTATTCGTCCCATTTTCGGTTTGTCCCACTCCAAATGTAAATTTATTTGTAGTTCCTTGAGGAAGACACATATCTGGTGTCGAAACGTTGGAATGTCTTGAGGAAAAAAACATTAGAAGCTTAAAGGTCTATTCGTTGTTTTATTTATAAGAAGTCCGTTGGATATTGGTGGACTTGGAACTGATTACATGACTATAAATCAGTCTGGTTTTTCATTATCTGTAAAAGTGTTTTGAAAATTAATTTCTATTGATTCTAAGGTAATCGAATTTTTTATTTTTTGAAGCAATGCGTAGAATGTTCAAATTATCAATACTGGGAAAACAGTGGCTATGTGGAATCTTTGGAATCGAATTTGATTTTGGCACATCCTGTATAATGCGTCCATGCAATGCACATGTCCATTTCATAGGCCATCACACTGGAGAAAACAAATAAAAGTTGTTGTAATACAAATATGATGGTATTATTTGAATGAATGAATAGAACTTCAATTGAATTCTTAAACCGAGAATGATATCAAACATTGGTTTTGCTTCAGACAACCAATTTCTGAACAATATAACCAATCCAAGGAGCGAAGTTGAGACGAATCTACAAGGTAAAGTGAAAAATGATCTGTTCAACTAGTCTTCATATCGCAACATCACAAAATGTAAAAAGAAAATTTGTAAGGAAACAAGATGATAGTCGCACTTTTATTCTGTGCACGTTTTATTGATATTTTGATACAAGCAGATATCGTTTGATAAACAAGCATCTGATATATGTACAAGTTCTCGTGTCTTTGTGGCGTTGGCTTCATGTAGTGCTTGGTATAATATTTTGTAGAGCCCCCCCGCTGGTGTCTGTGAAGTGATAATATAGTTTTTACAGCATCTTCAGACGTCTAGGGAGTGGCAAACCCAGTTGAGCAACCATTAAAATATTTAATTTCGATATAATCGAGATTTTACATCAATAAAAAACGCATAAATTGTTTTGATATATGTAGGTATGTTTGTTGGAACTAACTTGGAAGTTTTTATGAATATTATTAACATATTCAAAGCGTTATGTTACATTTATTATAATATGCTCCCCGAGCAGGTAGATTTTGCCAGTGAAATGATGGGGAGTGATATTCATTACGCCCATTCAATTTTGCGATTAACACTTTGGTTAATACCACTTTAGTTTACTGCCTCGAAGGCAGTAATACAATGAGAGATGTAGGTTTAGTATGACTATTTTATTATACACTACCCTAAGAAATTAATTTCTATGTTTCACATTACTTCTTTGGTAAGCAACTAATTATTAACACATTTTTGGATTTTTCCGGACATATCCGAATTCGATTTTTTTTTGGCGTACAAGTTCCTCCCATGAGAAATAAAATGGAAGAAGTAAATTAAGATTTTGCAAAAAACCATCACATAGTGTAACAGGTGTTGTTGATCAATTTTTGTTAGTAAAGTTTGTTCTTGAAAGTTTAAATTTTCGGTAATAACGCAACGTGAGTCAAAACATACACTTTGATCTCAATTTGGAAAATGCACCGTAGTTTTCGGGCGTATCGGATAATTTGAAATTTTTACGAGCAACTTTTTTCTGTTTGATGAGATCCTTCAATTCCGATGAATACCATGCAGGATACTGAGATGTCCGAAAGACTCGTTTAGGAACGAATGTATCAATGATTTGTCTTAAAATGTTATAGAAAATATCCAAGCCTTTATCAAGAGCATCTGCTTGGGAAACGACGTCCCAATTCACGTTATTCAAATAATTATAATAGCAGAGAAATTACAATTTTTGAAATCAAGATAAGTCTCTTCGAAGCTAAGTACACCATCATTCGTATGACGGGATACAGTAAATCTAAATGCTGGATGATCACCATGTACATCTATAGTAAGCAACACAATATCCGCGGGACTAACAATTGTATTACATCACTTGTAAGTCTTACAATGAATATCTTTGATTTTTAATCTGATTCATCTGAAAAAGATTTAAATATCCAAAGGCGTCACTAACAATTCGTCCAGCTCCTGTGTATGGTACTATAGACACACCAAGTTCATCGTTGGACCATTCATATTCACCCAAATTGTAATCACCAAAAAGAAACACCTTCGACTCCTGATAATGCATAGTGACATCCTCCACTACATCACAATGATTTTGATAAGACTACAGTGATGCATCTGATAAATAAACAGTACCGAGAAGCCAGTAACTACAAAATGATGAGACGCAGACAAAAGTGTGTGTTCAAAGTTGACAGATGACTCATGACTGCACATTTCTTTAGATTGCAGGTCAGTTGAAACAGCTATCAGTACTCCACCTCCATATAACCTCCCGCTAGTCGAATCATCAAGGTCCTTACGATAAATAACATTGCCGTCAAAGTCCAATTCGCTAGAAGGAATATCAGGGCTGAGCCAGGTCTCAGTAAGTAAGATTATATCATAGTCTTGATTTGATATCGATTTCCTCAAATGATCTAGTTTAGTTCCCATACCTCTGATATTTTGATAGTAGACGGAAAGAGACTTACCTTGACTACTGGTTCGTGTCCTCTTTCCTTCTTCCTCGAAAAAACTTTTTGACCATAATTCCTTCAGGCCATATCACAGGATCTAGAATTTTCTGAACATAATTCACAGAAAGTGTCACTTTAAATGAACTGTAGATATCGGGTTGTTTCGAATGGAGCTTTTTACAAGAGAGTATAGGCACCTGTCCTTCCAAAAACTTGACTATATCCTCAGTGGATGTTGTTGGTGCAAGACGAGAGATATAAACTTCAGTAGATTTTAGTACACTAGAGAGTAGATTCGATTTAGATATACCAGCAACCGGTTTACGTTGAAAGGAAGTTTGCTTGGAAGCAACAACACCCGTTCTATTTTGTGAACTGGTAGTCTTGCTCTTCTGAGTTTCAAGGGGCTCCTCAGTATTATTGCTTATTGAATTAGTACTCTGCATTGATGCCACTAGAAGCTTGAGAGAAGGAGAGAGTCTCAGTAGCAAGTTGTTGATTCACCTCCCTTATAGTTTTGGTTTCCTTAAGGGACCCAGACGATACATCGCTATACCTATAAGGCATACTTGGGAGGTCGTTACTATTCTTCAAATTGGAATCCGAAAAATAACTAGACCCGCCCTGATTTATCTGATCAATTAATGTAGATAAAAATGAATCAGCTGAATATTCGACTTTTTCAAAGTATTCACATCTTGAGAAACTTCATTTAACTTACTATACACTCCCATGGAAAAAAATTCAGCACTACAATATCCACCATTTTTCAGTTTATCCTCAATTGTGTTTAGCTTATTGTTGAATTCCTAGGCCAAAGATTCAAAATACTGCTTCATTCTATCATTAAACTTCTCGTCAATATGTTCACTTAGCCCCCGAGGGACTCTCTGGACCACTTTGCTAATTATTGGAAAAGCAAAACTCACAGATTCATCACTTTGTCCTTCAAAATAATTGCTCTACATTCAGTTGCAGTGACTCCAGTGCAATCACGACAAAAAATCCTCAGAAAATTTGTCACATGTTCCATATTCAGCAAGTCAGTGACGTTGCACGTATTGCAAGAAGACATTTCTGTTGCGCGAAAATATCCACGATCAGAAACAGTGTATGATGACCTTTAAATGTGTGGAACGCTTTAACCAAGACTGCGAATGTCGAAGTCCGTACATCAAAAAAAATTCTTATCCCCAGGTACAGAGAGTCTCGTAATCATGAAAGCAGACCTTGGGAAGGACGACCTCAAGCAACAACTGCTATCCATGGCCATTATTTGAGTATTTCCTCGTTGTGAAAATGATTCTCTATTGCTAGGAGCTTTCAATTGCAGCTTTCTATAGAACAGTGGAGTGCAAATTAACACTGTAACGATACAACAATGTCTCAGGGAATTTGGTTCTCAAAATCTCTGAGACGTTGTGTCACAGCTTGAGGTCTAGCTCTAACCGAAGTACATCGAAGAGCCCTATTGAATTATGCCGGGGAACATGTGAACTCAAGCCGACTGGGAAAGAGTTTTGTTTACAGATGATTCCAGATTCTTTCTTTTTCATTGCAATCGACGTTCTGTAGTGTACAGACGTTATTTTTTCTCACACTAGTGAAGTTGTCTCAACAAGTTGGCTTAAGAATGTCAAGTTATCCAGTTATAATATTGCACTTAAATACCATACTAAAACATCGAAATTCGGTCATTCTGTAGTTCTGTTTCCTTATTAAGTTGTTGCGAATGAAATATTATCTTCTACAATAGAAGTCATTAACTATCGTAAGAGCGATAACTGTTTCAGCAGAGAGTCTCACTAAACCTCATCAAGAACAATTTACGTTAATATGGCAACATCACAATAAAAACACAATTAACTGTTAGTTAAACACGTCTTCAGATTATTGATGGATAAACAACAACTGCTTTGTAAAAGCAAGTCCTAAAAAATACCAGCATATTGAATCGAACAAATGACTTGAAGTCATGCAGGTCAACATTCCTTTTAACCAATATTGATATTAATATTTCTTCAATTATATATTAGAAGTGATTTATCATATCTAGAAGCGACAGCTGAGCCATTATGAAGTTTTGCGTTATCCGAACATAATTAATATCCGTGGATTAGAGCTGAATGCGACTAATAACTATTAACTATATTGTTAAGTTAATCTTGTACTGGAAGCAGGCAGTTTATAATACTTGAATAAGGCGCAACAGGGGGCGACACTTACATGGCCTGGCCAGACATGGGTATAGTGAGATATCATCAAAACGGCCATGGAATTTTGACGTTTGAACCATGGCTGGGCAAGATGTAATCGGTGTTAAGTTTATAAGATGATTTTAAGTAACCACTTTGTTTTTATGTCTTACTTAGCCTTTAGCCACGCTTTGCTGACCACGTTTTACATACATTATAAAAGAACTGATTTTTGATAAACGTCTTGTTTTGTTAAATTGCTCCAAGAAAATAGAAATATGACGAAATTCTAAACAAATGATATGAATACTTGAAGAATTATTATCGAAGGAGTTCCTTAACCCGACTTGTTATATGATTGACTTGATGAATATCGTTAGTAATGAAACTACGTGATGTGACTTCTTGCTCGAATATGGAGGTTTACAAAAGTATACGGTAAATGAATGTATCATTTGGCATTTGGTCAGATAAGAAAGCCGTATCAATTGGCGTGCCACAGGGTTCAATTATGAGTCCCTTTTCATTTTTGAATTTTATAAATGATTTTCCAGAGTATCTGGCCAAATGTTTGAGCATTCTTTTCGCTGATAACTATACTTTGTCTGTGAAGTGTGATGATCTTGCACGGAGTGAGATGCTGTTTGGGAGTACAGAGTCGAGGGCCTAGGAGTGGTTCGGGGGGAACAAGTTGAGTATGAATGGCGAAAAGACCAAAAAGGTCATATGACAACATGAGACATGTTGAGAAGTCGAGTGTCCAGTTTCTTGGCCTGCATTTGGACACAAAGCTCACCTGGGGTATCAATGTTGATCATCTTTCCTCGATACTTGCGAAAAACATTTTTTCACCGAGAAGTACACAGTCGGTTTCACAGGGTGTTTTCAGGACTGCTTATATTTCGCTGTTTGAGTCCCACCTCAGATACGGTGTATTAGTTTGGGGTAACTGGGCGGATGTCGGAAGGCTGTTTAGGTTACAGAGGTGAGCTATTCGCATTGTAGCAAATCTTAAGTAGAGAGCACAGAATTATCCGGATTACCAGTCAGTGAAATTTTATAACAAATTACCTGTAGTATTTCGTTCATTATCAGCTGATAATTTCAAACGTGTTTTGAAGAATATTTTAATATCTTATATTATTTATAGTGTTGAACAATTTTTGAACATAAATGTTTCCTTTTACAATACTTTAATGTTCCTAAATCTCATATTTATTTTATTTAAATTCTATTTTTGATAAAAAACTTGATTTTTTTTAATTACTGGCTTGTGCATACACTTGTTTTTTTGTGTTACAGCATCAATAAACCTGATTACTGATCAATACCACCAAATTTTGAAATATAATGCTTTAAAGTTGAAACTACCTTTTTCCTTACTAAGGATATGCCTGAAACGATACCTATCTTTGTTATTTTGAATGGCATCATACACTCTTTTATTCTTTTATTAAATAATAAAACTCTGGACAAAATATTATAAATAAAATCACTGTTCTTGTGGAAGATACAAAGTTCATTTGCTCGTTGGAGCAAGATTCATACAAAATTCATTGACAAATTTTTCCTACCAAATGCAGTTCCATTAGAACAGTTTATAATTTTTATCAGATGTTTCACCTTATATGGTAAAGACAGGACAAAGTTCAAAAATATTTTATGTAAATGTAGTGCACATCACATCAAGGAGTAGCTGAAATTATTCAGATGAGATGACATGGAACATATTTATTTGCTACAAAGTTAACAATTAAGTGCAAAATTACATACTACAAAAATCAACGATTATAATTCTCTTTAACATGCTGTAATGTAAGCCTTTGGGTTTCCCCTACCTCAATACAAGATCTCATAAACAAAGGAACTAAATTGTACATCACCAAGCTCTTGTAAAAGATCTATTTCTCAGTTTTATCTTTTTTAGCTGTTGGCACATAGATTTTCGACTGGGATCTTGTATTATAATGATGAATATCACAGACAAGTCTTATTTTACGTGATAAATAATCAGGTAACATCTTGTGAACTATCTTATATATGAAAATCAAGTTCAAAACACAATCCTCTGCTCCACACTAAGAAACTGTAATTCACCTAACATACTATTGACGCCGGTGATTTTGGGAGCATCTAAAATGATTCTCATGGACTTGTTTTGTAATTTTTGGAGCCTATCTTTTCTGTTTAAATGATTCTCATGGACTTGTTTTGTAATTTTGGAGCCTATCTTTTCTGTTTGATTAAAATACAATAAGATTGTCGGACAATATTCGAAATGGACATTATGGTTTTATATAATAGAGTTCTTGTTTTAACTGCCAAAAACCGACTGACCCTTCTGCATAAACCTATCTTTTACTCAATTTCTTAACTAAATTATCACTGTGACTCTTGAAATTCAGATTTTCATTTATAACCACACCCAAGTATTTAGATTCACTAACGAATTCTAGGTTATTCCCCAACAAATTCAGACAACAATGCACTTTTTGGTTAGAACCGAAACACATCACATACTATTATCCTGCAACGACTGAGACACTCCATCAAGCTTTCCCTCCTACCTCGTGGACCCGAGCACCTCAATCGTATAGTAAGGTGTCATCAGAAAACAAGTTAATTTGAGTTGTTTCTGCTCCAACACAATAAACCATATCATTGAGATATATTATGAACAACAGAGGGCCCAGTATGGACCCCTGCGGGACCCCATATTTCGAACCTGTCACTTAAATAGCTCCCAAACCACTTAATAGCCCCCTCATTAATCCCAATATCCAGGTAAATATCTTTCTACAGATAGTCTCGAATGCCCGCTTAAATCCAAGAGGATTACCACCAACACCAAGCCATCATCCAACAGTTCTTCCATTTTGAAATTACTACCATACTATCATGTATAAGATTCAATAAACGAGTGAAAAAACCTGAGGAAAAAACTCGTTTCCGTCGCTATTGCACTAGCAATAGCTTGTCTGTTTATGATGTGTGAGTGTCGTGTGTACATAAAGAATACCAAAGATTTTTCAGCTTAGCCGCTTCATTCTCTCTTGCATTCCATGATTTCCAAAAACAATGGTGAAAGAAAGAGGTTTTGGGATAGGAATCTGTAACAATGGAAAAATAAAACCAGCAGAAAAATATTTCAACAATCAAACTTCTTATATGTCTGAACAAATCTAAGAAAAGGTTTTACATAGCAAGCAAGGTCGTGAAAGGGACTAAGGAGATAATAAAACAATACATAATCTGCGATATTTCCTCAAATTCCATCTCTGTTTGATCTAGAGAGCCCCGATGGCCAGGTTCAGACAAACAGTGAAAGTAGATGATAAATTATCAAATAAATAATTGATAGAGAGTGGTGTACCCCATGGATCTATGCTTGGACCACTGCTCTTCCTGATCTATATAAATGATTTACCAGAGTCTTATGATTCTGCTAAACATGTATTATTCGCTAATGATCACAATGACAGTAAAGAATCCAAATGAGGAAATTGCTGTTGGGAGGTCTTGCAGCGCACAGTTGAGGGCTGTCGATTGGTTTGTGGCTAATGGCCTCACATTAAATAACGAAAAAACAGCGAAATTGCTTTTTACTTTGGGGCCATGGGAAAGTGTTGCAATGGATGAATTCGTTGACCATGCGAAGTTTTTGGGTGTTTATGTTGACGATCAGTTAAAGTGGCATAAGCATACGGAGGCTCTTGCTAATAAAATTTCAAACAATATTTTTCTGTTAAGGTGCCTATCAGATTAGGAGTGTGTATTTCTCTCTATGTCATTCTTTGCTGTCATATGCATTCCTGGCTTGGAGTCAGGCAGCTGAGTGGCCTAAAATCTTCAGACTCCAGAGGAGGACTGTCAGAATATTAGGAGGCTTAAAGTATAGGGATGATTGCAGGGATAAGTTTGGGAGCTTGGTATCTTAACGTTACCTTCTTTGTACATATTTGAGCTCCTCAAATATACCAAACAGAATTTGGTAAAGTTTCAATTAAATACGGTTGAGCACGAACATAATACGCGATATAGAGATAATTTGAGAACTCCGAAATTCAGACTTAACAAATCCCAAAAAAATATTAATTACTTGGGTCCCAAATACTATAATAAAATTTCTAAGAATATCCAACAATTTAATCAAGCGTGCTTCGAACGAACATTCAAGGTATTTTTGATTGAGAGGGCCTTTTATAGTTATACCGAGTTCCTTGAATATTAGTGTTCTTTCGTTGTGATAATAATTGTTAAAATATTGCGTATTTCTGAAAAGTATGTATTGTAAATTGCAAGTGAATGAATGTAGACAGTATTTACTATGACCTGTGTAAACACAAATGTGTATTTGACACCAATAAATTGAAAATTGAAAATTGTATTTCCAAATATCTCTCCCCTATCAATGAACCTTCAAAATTTATTTATTATAGGCCCAATTCAATATCTTCCTCATCCAGACATTGAACCCAAAACGTTCTTGGAAGTTTCCATCTTGATATCTATGCTCATTTTGTTGCGACCAGTACCTGGTATTTGGCCTATTAAACATCTCATTGTTCGTGAAACGTGATTCGTCAGTGAATAAAATCTATGTGGGATATTGTGGATCACCCTCAATTTTCCTAAGCTACTGCGGTTTGGCGGCCAATTTCAAGCTCCCCGACAATTTCCCTTGTTGATGTGGTTGGATTAATATCAAAAAATGTCAATACGTCTATTTCGGTATCTTCGTCGATAACGAAATCCTCTTCAGCAGGTTGTATCTCACAAAATTTTCGTTCAACTTTAGAGAAATAGGTTCTATTCGGATGAAGTCTTTCCGGGTAGCGCTCTCTGTATAATTGTTCAGCTTGAACGCTATTTTGCCTGCACTCTCCATAAATAAGGACCATATCGACTCAAAACTCAATTCACTAATTCGCAATGTCGATAATTAACAACAATGGAATTTTGACATGTCACACAAATATTATTATCATCACAGAATATTATAAATATGATCGAAAATTTTGCATCGCCAACGTAGTTATTGTTATTAGCAAATGGGGAAACTGCAAAATTGCCTTAGTATGTTCCACTAGAACTCCGGAACCGTTAAGAATAAAGTGACGTGATTGGTATAAAAAAAAGCTAAAAAAAAGACTGCTTCTGTAATAACTGTGACCCGATATGGTTATCTCAGAAAAAACCTACTTTTTAAGGAAAAACTAAAATTTAAAACTTCAACACCCCGTAAAAAATGAGCAATTAAATTTTTAGATACAAACATGTATTCGCGTGATGGGAGATGTTGAGCTTAGCCAATTATCACTGTTCATGGCCTTCTAGAACGAAAGATGAAAATTAGAAGATTTTTTTCTTCCAAAAATATATGCCAAAAGGTCGTAGGATGAGATGATTAAATAATAAGCAAAAAAATACAGGGTGTCCCATTTGAAAATCGAAAGTTGGTATCGCTTCCGGCATAAATGGATACGGAAAGTCGAACATATTAATGTTATTAAATTCAAAATGTTGTCTTCTATCCGATCCCAAATTTCATCAAAATATTCCAAATAGAAAATAAGTTACAGGCGTGGCCCTAGTTTCAGTTACACTGAACGCATGTAGAATAGTTGCCAGACGATGCACCTCCAGCATTTGAAATGATGGAAATGCTTTTGAATTCATAGGATAATTTGTTTATTGATTCAATTTATTGTGTTTATAGATATTACTTTTGTCAAACCATCCATAATTAAATTTTTCAGCAAAAACGAAATGTTCTAAGAAGTAAACACAGAATTGAATGAATTGTATCTTTGACACACACAGACAAACCCTTCTACTAAAGTTATCGGATATATTAAGAGTGAATATGAGATTTCGATTTTTATTTTGGAAAAACGCGCTAGTTGATGGAATCTAACCTCAAAAAGTCTAGGAACACTTACCAATTTCTTTAAAATATGAATTTGATGATTCGAATTTATAGAAATCTTTTGGTTTTTGCTAGGATGTATTTTATATATTGTATTCTAAAGAAAATAAAATAATATTTGACTTCTCCAAAGCACCTATTATAAAAGAAAAATTGAAATTTGAAAATGACGAAATTTGGTAAAACACAAAAAAAAATCCTGAACTAATATTTTCGAAACGATATGGAAGCACTTATATTTTTCAGTACCCAGAAGGTCCACCTCTGTTATTAATGACACTTTGGCATCGTCGCGGCATGCTCAATATTAAATTGTCTATTACATTTTGGCCTAAGTCATTCCAAGCCCCCTGAACTGCTAATCGAAGCTCCTGTTCATGATGGAAGACGTTTTTTAGGGTGTCCCACACATGCTCGATGGGATTCAGATCTAGGGAGCAGGATGGCCACGGTAGAAGATCGATATCATTCTCTTCAAGAACGTTCAAGACAACTCTTGCACGATGAGGAGAGGCATTATCTTGTTGGAAAAGTGGATTTTGACCCATTGTTAGGAGATACGGTACCACTACAGGTAAAACTATCTCATTAGCTTAAGAATTTCCTGTAACGTTGTTCTGTATGAAAACGAGGTCAGTTCTTCCACCAAGGTGTATACCTCCCCAAAACATCACTGATCCGCCTCCCTGTCTAACAACTTCTCGAGCATGCTGGAGACGGTTTTGCTTTCCAGGTTCTCTCCATATTCGAATTCTTCCCGAATCGGGATAAAAACTAAATCTAGATTCATCACTGAAGAGAACTGTGACCCGTCTCTCTTGATCCCAGTTTACGTGTTATTGGCACCAAGCTAAACGAGCAGCGCGATTTCCATGGGTCAGTTGTGGAACTCTTAAAGGACGTGTGGAGTGGAGTTGACCTTCGTGCAGTCGATTTCTCACAGTTTGGTCGGAAATTTGTACATTATGAACTCGTGATAGCTCTTGAGCTAATTGAGATGCTGTGGTAGTACGATCTCTTTTGGCTTGTTAAACCAAAAATCGGTCTTGGGCGACTGTAGCAATCCTGAAACGACCTGTATGGCGTTCTTCTACGCTACCTGTTTCATTGAAACGCGACCATAAACGGTTTATGACACTTAGGCTACTTCCCAGTATCCTGGATGCTTCCCGTTATGAACTCCCAACTTGGAGCATGCCAACGGCTCGTAACATCTCCTCTCTAGTCAAATGTCGTCTTTCCATGATGGAATCACAAATCTTGAATCTTTTATTTGTGCTTACAATAGAAATAAAGTGCCAACTAACTGATTTCAAACACTAAATACATGAAATGATTATAAAGCAGCGTCGCATCTGCTGCATTTTTAGTTTTTTATAAAAAAAAACTGAAATCTGTTGCGGCACTCTACATAATTTGGTGAGAAATTGATGCAGGTGTTCATTTCTTAAAAAAAATCATCCATATTGATCGCTCTGGATACGATATATAGATATTCAGAAGTGTTCCCTAGACTTTTCTGAGGTGTTTATACTTGGAAAGAAAAAAAATAATCCTCTCTACTGATGTCAAAGTCATCTAAAGTTCGTGTTTGAAAAAACACAAGTAATCTTCATAATTTAGGAAACTTCAATAGGATTCTAGATATCGTCACGTTTCGAAATCCTGAGAAATTCAGAATTCCGGAATAACTCGAAAACTAAAAGAGATAGGGGAAAGCCGTTTCCACCACCAAAATCGAGCTCGAAAAAGAGAGGATCACTTTTCTCTATCTACAATATTTCACAAAGCTGCCGTACTAAAACATTCGGTTCACCCTGTGCAGCGATCATTTGTCATATTTCATGTTGTACAAGTTGTTTGTGATGACGACAATTATTTCATAATGTTGAGTATTGAAAAGTGTCAAAGTTAAGAAAAACAATTTTCTAAATATTGGATTTTTAACTAAAAGTTTTCCAGCACTCAGTATCACTAAGATATTAGTCATAAACACAAGCACATTTAATTAACGAATATTCAAATGAATTTAATTGAATAAGTATTCAAACTTAATTAATCTTTTCACCTCAATACTCCACCTCTAACCTATTATAGCTGGCTACAGAGCGTAATCAATTATTATTTTCTTTATCTTTATTTCGCTATAGTACCCACTTATTGTATACATACTTTAAAGCTATTTAGATCGAACGGCGATTGTATTCATAGAACTAGTGTATAGTTACTACAATTTAGATTCAGATAAGGAGTTCTCCTTAGCTTGTATCTGAATCACGATATTCACGATCACTCGAAAAAGATGTGATTGAAATAATTGTTTTATTTCTGAACGCTGTATAATTTATGAGCCACTTTCTAACCTTGTTGAAATTGGGTTGCGATTATTGATGGTATCGATGTAATTTCAGGATCTACACCTATGAATAATTTCGGCAAGTAAAGTTTCTTCAACTAATTCATGAGATTATATACCATATAGTCACTTTTTATATTTTATACCTAATTTTGAAAATTATATGGTACATTGTGGACGATAACACCACGATTTCTTTTTGGCAATAAATACACTCGAATCAACCATCACTGTGGAGATTTATAGGGTGTTTCGTTGAAAACGTCTATCGCAATAATTTCCTGTTTTTCATACAACTGGAGAAAATTATCACACATGGTTAAATGGTTTTTCAAAGGTTATTAAATGAATGCTCCATGCTTTTATAGGGAGTAAGGGGGAAACCCCGGAAAAAAATTCTCAGACTAGAACATACATATTTTTTTATTAAATAGTAAACAATTGAAGAAGAAGCTTAAATTTCACAAAATATAATAATTAACAAAGCATTGGACAGGTTTTATCCCATTTTCAAAAACTAAGAAGAAATCAGAATATTTCAATGTAATTTATACATTGTAATATAAACAGATTGGAGAAGAGTGATGACAAATGCAAATCAAGCTGGTAAGATTGTATTTATGAGCTGAGGAAATTAATTCAACTTGAAAATATAACATTGATATAACCATTGACCCTTAATAAAGTAAGAAACGATGCTCTTTGTAGAAGAGTAATAAAAGCACAATTTTTTCAAATTGAATAATAAAATTTACCAACAACTAGATGGTCTTCCAATGTGAAATCTTCATGACTAAATATATACATACAATGTGTTCCAACGAAAATTTGACCCCCCCTCTAACTCCGAAATGAGTAACATTAGCGAAAAACACCAAGACACGTCGATTTTTGTTTCGAGGGGGAGCATTTTCGAAATAATTCGAAACTTCTCAGATCAACCCCTACCCCAGCAACCCTAACTTTGAAATTCATCATAGGGAATAAGGGTCGAGTGGCACCTTACTGAAAAGGTCTGTCAATTCTCCACCTTGATTTGTCATTTTAGAATTTTAAATTAACATACAGGGTGTCCCAACCAAGGGTGAAGTTGAATTCCTGCAAATCCCAAATACTAAATGAAATAGATTTATTTTGGCATAATGCAAGCGCAGGTTTATGCTCGGTCTAGAAAACGACCTACACTTGTGAATTTGGAGTTGGTGCAATCAACCTCCTATTTCCAGCATCCCCAACTCAAAAATCATTCGATCGATAATAGGTCAAGTGGCACCTCGTTGGAAAGGTACTGCAATTTTCTCTTCATATTTGATATTTTCGAAATTCAGAATCATCATACAGGGTGTCCCGAAGCAGGAACATTGAAAATCCAAATAACTTTTTGAAACTGGTTCATTTCGGTATACGAGAACATGTTTGATCCGAGAATAGGACTTTCTTGTGTGGTTATAAAATTTTGCAATCAACCCCTTCCATTCAGCATCCCCAACTTGAAAATCATACAAATAATTCAAGTGGCATATCTTCAGAAAGGTTTTTCGAATTCCAGAATGATTAAAGCATTTCATTCAGTTCGGCTCTCCATACAGGATGTCGCTTTCGAAAATTCAATATCGTCATTTGAAATTATCAACTAAAATTAATTCGAAACTGTTAAAAGTATTGGGGTACGATGTGTTGAGCATCAATTACGAAGAAATAAAGCTGATTTCTGCATTGAAAATGTTCACATTTTTTCATTTCCATCTGGCGTGCAGTCATCTGTTATTTCTCATTTTGCAATGAAATATTATTATTATTCAGATCAGTTCCTCATTATTGTTGTTGTTCGTCAGTTGAAATTAATCTGAAAATGGTTTATTCCACTGAGGAAAGGGTCGAAATTGTATCGACGTATTTTCGAAATAACAGTTGTGCCAAAGAAACGGCAAGGATATTCGATAGGAACCATCCTGAAAGAGAAAGGGGAGTCAGTCACCAGTACGTTAAATATTTGGTTGACAAATTCCTAGCTACGGGTTCGGTGGCAAACAAAAAACATGAAGTGGCATGTCCTGTCAGAAATGAGGCAACGGAAGTGGCAGTAGTGGGTCATCTACAAATGGAGAATACTACTTCGATCAGAAAACTATCTCGTCTGACTGGTGTATCAGCTACAACTGTCCATAGAATCGTGAAACATCACAAATTTCACCCTACAAGGTAAAATTAGTGCATGAAATAAACGAAGATGATCCAGATCGTCGTTTACAGTTTTGTGAAAATCTGAGTGAAAACCTAAACGCTAATCCAAATTTTCTGAATAACATCTGTTTTTCTGATGAAAGCACCTTTATGCTCAGTGGTGAAGTGAATAGACATAATTGTCGATATTGGGACACACAGAATCCTCATTGGTTTAGAGAGGCCCACACGCAAAGGCCTCAGAAGTTGAACGTTTGGGCAGGAATTTTTGGCAATCATCTAGTTGGGCCTTTCTTTATTGAGGGTAATCTGAATGGAAATGGCTACCTACAGTTGTTAGAGGAACACATACATCCTAGATTGACAGAAATTTTACAGAACGATCCAACTCTTTCTGAGGACGAAATGCGTTTTCAACAAGACGGTGCTCCTCCGCATTATGATGCTCGGGTGCGCCAATATTTAGACGAAAATTTCCCAGGAAGGTGGATCGGTAGAAGAGGACCTGTTGAGTGGCCAGCCAGGTCACCAGATTTAAATCCCCTAGATTTTTTTTGTGGGGCCATCTAAAATCTAAAGTTTATGCCACAAGACCAGAAAACCTGGAGGAGCTGCGGATGAGGATTATCACAGAATGCCGACTTTTGACTCCTGAAGTTTTCGCTAATGTGAGAAGAGAGTTCGAAAATCGTCTGTATAACTGTATGGAGGTGGGCGGAGTTCATTTTGAACAATTGTTGTAATAATCAAGTTAGTTTTTGTTTTCAATTGAATACAAGATCAATAAATCTCGTTTTCCTGTTTAGATGAGCATCCAATCAGTTTCTCCATCATCCCTCATCCTGATCCTCACGCCAGAAAACCTCGATTGCCAAACTGAAACCAATGCCTCAGTGATTCAGAAAATAGAAAAACCTTTCTGGAACTTTGCCACTCAACCTGTAATCACTTGTATGATTTTTGAGTTGGGGATGCTGAATGGAAGAGATTGATTGAAAAATTCCATATTCACGCAAGAGAGTCTTATTCTCGAATCAAACATAAACATGTTCTCGTATTATACCGAAATGAACCAGTTTCAAAAAGTTATTTGGGTTTTCAGTGTTCCTGCTCCGGGACACCCTGTATGCTGATTCTGAATTTCGAAAATACCAAATTCGAAGGAAAATTGAAATACCTTTCCAACGAGGTGCCACTTGACCTATTTTCGATCGAATGATTTTTGAGTTGGGGATGCTGGAAATAGGGGTTGATTGCACCAACTCCAAATTCACAAGTGTAGGTCGTTTTTCTAGACCGAGCATAAACCTGCGCTTGCATTATGCCAAAATAAATCGATTTCATTTAGTATTTGGGATTTGCAGGAATTCAACTTACCCTCGGTTGGGACACCCTGTATGTTAATTTAAAATTCTAAAAATAACAAATCAGAATGGAGAATTGACAGACCTTTACAGTAAGGTGCCACTCGACCCTTATTCCCTATGATGAATTTCGAAATTAGGGTTGCTGGGGGTAGGGGGTTGATCTGATAAGTTTCGAATTGTTTCGAAAAATGCTCCCCCTCGAAACAAAAATCGACGTGTCTTGGTGTTTTTCGCTAATGTTACTCATTTCGGAGTTATAGGGGGGGTCAAATTTTCGTTGGAACACACTGTATACCTGTAATGTTTCTCCGAAAATATATGAGAAAATATAAAGTATAAATATCAGTTGAAGAGATTTTTAGTACAATAACAACAATTGCTCTGAACTAAGAATTTATTCATTAAACTTAATATTATTCTTTTTTAGAAAACGAGGTAATTACGAAAAGTTTTTCAGAATGTGTAAGTGAAATTATGACGCTTATCGCTAAACATATGTTTATACAGGGTCTTACATGCTAGTAAGTCTCAACTTGAGGGGGTAAATCTACGTCAAATTTCAAGAAAAAAAGTTCATATAAGCATAGGTCCGCAAAAGCTTCGTTACGAAGCTACAGGGTGTTGAAATTTCTGGAAAAAGCTGTTGTTTTTTCAAAACTACTGCAGTTTTTGAGATATTCAACCTAAATTTGGAACGCAAGCTATTTTTTAGAGCCTCCATCATTACACGTCCTAGATTTTAACTGAAATTCACAAGGTGTTTTCTTTTCCGAGGCGATATCTCTTATTGCCCTATCAAATTTTTTTGTAGCACGCCACTGATCAGCGTACAATCAATTTTCGTCATCTTCGTTCAATTCAGAAACTTTTTTGACACTTGTAATTCTTTCGTATCTCCAAGGGTTTTCGAGTGAAAAATTATTGAATTTGAATTATTTGAATTGTATTTTTTTCGCTAATTAAAAAAAATAATAGAAATACTCGTTAGGTATGCCCGAAATTCGCTTTTATTTTGATAGCTCGTCTTCCAAAATTCAACATATACTTATTCAATATCAAACTGAAAAAAGAACAATTGAAAACTAAATAAATTGCTGGAAGTGTCCTCCACTTGCAAGAATACAGGCCTCTGTCCTTCTTCGTATATTATCACGCACTCTTTGAAATATTCCTGGGGTATTTCTCATCGTGTCACAAGATGTTATTATTCGATTTCTCAATTCTTCTACAGTGTTCAATGAAGTAGTATAAACTAAACTTTTGAGATTAACTATTTAAGTCTGGGCACCTAGGAGGCCATGGCTCTGGCCACCTCGTCCTATTCATCGGTTGTTGAATGTATTATTCAAGAATTCCCTAGTTTCTCCACTGAAATGTGCTGGTGCCCTGTCATGCATGAACCACATTATGTTTCTCGCCAAAAGTGGAACATCCTCGAGCAATAAAGGTAACTTCTCCTCAAGTGATTGCCGATAAGTGGGACCGTTTAGTCTGTTAGGCAAAAAAGATGGCCCAATCAAATAATTTACAATTATTCCTACCCAGACATTTAGTAGGAATTGTTCTTGATGATGAGATTCTTCAATCAAATGGGGGTTTTCCTCAGCCCAATAATGACTATTGTGAAAATTTGCGATAGCAGTTCCCGAAAAGTTAGCTTCGTGTGTGAACATTATTTCACTATCAAAATGAGCATTTTCTCTAATTTTATCTAAGACCCATCGGCAGAAATTCAATCTTGGAGGAAAATCTCGAGGAAGTATATTCTGGACGCCTTGAATATGAAACGGGTACAATGAAAAGTCGTGGAGAATCCTTCAAACTAGAACATGTGAAATATTCAACTGATTTCCAGTTTTTCTTGTAGTCACATAAGGATTCAAATCAATACAATTCAAAACTGCTTCATCAATATCTGGAGTTCTCATAGTTTGAGCACCTGATATTATCGCCTAGCCTCTGTTGTATTTCCGTCAGCCAAACCGTGCTGTAATGGATATCAGCCAATTCGGCGTTAGTAAAATTAGCCATTTTTTCTTACAGCGATAACTTCAAAAGTCTTAAAACTAATCGTTAATTTAATGAACAATTCAAGCAGACACTGGTTCAACTTTCTCTCTCTCTTGGTGCCTTCTCAGATTCTGAGGTTGGCTAATAACATGGCATATCTCCATCTATCTCTGGCAGTATGTATTAGTTCTTCTCTATTAAGTCCAGTCCAATTACGCAGGTTGCTCATCCATGAAGTTCTTCTACGTCCTCTAGCCCGTTTGCCCTCTATTTTTCCCTCTATTACAAATTGCAAGATATTATATTTGTCATGTCTTTCGATGTGTCCAAAGTATGTCAATTTCCGCCTTTTAATTATGTTTTCTATTTCTGGTGTCCTATTCAATTTCCTTAAAACCTCTGCGTTCGTTACTCTGTCGGTCCATGGTATTTTTAGTAGGCGACGATATGACCACATTTCAAATGCTCTAAGTCGTCTCATGGTATTTGTTTTGAGTGACCATGACTCACATCCATGGAGCAGTGTAGACCATACGTAACACTTAACAAGACGAACACGCAATGGCAAATTCAAGGAGTTGTTGCAGATCGCTCCCTTCATTTTTATTAAAGCTTGGCGGGCCTGTTCTATTCGAGACTTAACTTCTATGTCTGTATCCACGTGATCATTTATTATTCTTCCTAGATATTTTGTTTGATTCACTTGTTCAATTCTAGTGTTGTTATAGTTTATGTGTATGTTTCTTTTGTCTCTGCTGATCACCATGACTTTAGTCTTTTGAGCGTTCAAGTCAAGTCCCATTTGACGAGAGCTCTGCCCCACAGCGTTTAAGAGAGCTTGTAATTCTTCTTCACTTCGGGCCAAAATTACAGTATCGTCTGCATATCTTAAGTTGTTTAATATCATACCGTTGATTTTCAGACCTTCTATTCGATAAAGCTTCTTGCATTATTTTTTCTGAATACAGATTGAACAACAGAAGCGACAATATGCAACCTTGGCGTACTCCCCTTCTTATTTCAATATCTTCTGTATAGTCGTTGCCGATTCTAACACATGCTGTTTGTTGCCAATAAAGGGTCTTTATTATATTTATGTCCTTTTTATCAAGACCTATCTGATACAGTATGTCCATTAAATATGTGTGCTCCACTCGGTCGAAAGCTTTTCAACTTTAGCAACTGTCAAAATGAATAAATAAATGAAAACATCACTAGTCATTTTTTCAATTAAAAGTGCTTTCAATTCAGCGAATGCATACAATCGTTTAATTATTTTTTGCTCGAGAACGGTTGGAGATACGAAAAATACAAATTCCTTACGCTTAGAGATACTGATTTAAATCAAAGTTAGGCTAGTTTTTGCCTTTGGACCTCTTCGGATGACCGAAAAAAACCGCTAAAAATTGTCAAAAATAGGATTTTTCGAGTTTTTGAAGGTGGCACACCTCTCAGAAGAATCTGAAAAAATTCACAGAGGTACTATGCAATAAAATTCATCATTCTACGCCTGCTGGACCTACACCGGCTTATTTCGATATTCGGAAAAATGAAACAAATTTTTAGTGATTTTTTAGGTTATGTAGAATACTCTAATAATTCTAAAATAATCATGTGTATTTGTTATCCAAAGATACACCTCTCTGAATTTTTTTTAGATTTTTCGGTCGACAAAATGATTTAAAAAAAATAAAATGTAAAAAAAGTGGCGAGGGGGGTGAGGTGGTTAATATCCTGACGTGGGTTATTTTTTTGAACCCCCAAAACTGTTAATCGAGAAAAAATTTATAGGAACTAGGGGATTTCGACAATCTTAACCCAGGATACCTTTTATAACAAGATATTCAAGATTCGTTATTCAGTTTCATCATATCAGTTCTTTAACCTCTCAGTGTTCTCGTAGTCGAGATGAACAATTTGCACCTTGCTTTTCCTGCTTCATGATGAATGATACAGTTGACGGGAAAATTGTTAAAACGCCAGTCTCGTTCTAACCAAATTACGGCACTTTGCTTCCATGAAACGCAATCATCCTACGCCCATCTACAATAATTTGCTATTGGGAAATTTTTGAATAAATAGTCCGAAATTAGGTGGAGAGAGCGTAAGATATACGATAACCTTTCCAATGTTGATAATGCTTGTTAATAATAAATTATTTCATTTCGAATGTACACCTCTATTTGGATTAGCTATGCGAAGGAGGCTTTTACAAGATATAATTAAAGGTGATAAATCTTGGCCGTGTGAAAAACAAATAAAAATCGTGACTTGTGAGTTCTCTTTTAAATAAGGAGGTAATTACGAATCAAGTCTGCCCCCATCAATTCCATTATTATATCACTTAAAATATACAGGAAATCTAGCAGACAAATAATAATTATTGCTTCCTCGATTTCACAACTAATAGCTGACTAGATGATCGGGATATATCTATCCTAGCTGTGTTATATCTTCATCATCCATCAATTCCAGAACGAGAAAGCAGGCCTGAAGTAGACGGACGCCTTTATATTTATTACAATCTTTGCAAAAACAAGCATTTATTTATTTTTTTCAATGAAATAAAACTATGGTATTTATATTTTCACTATATTATCAGAACTATGATACAAATTAATGAACAGAGTTACTGCTTATATAAACACCTCAAAAAAGTCACCACTCACCAATATCTTTAAAATAGGAATTTGATGATTCGAATTTATAGAAATCTTTCGGTTTTTGTTAGGATGTATTGTATATAATGTATTCTCAAGAATAAATAAAAATAATATTTGACTTCTCCAAAGCACCTATTATAAAAAAATTGAAATTTGAAAATGACGAAATTTGGTAAAACACAAAAAAAATCCTGAACTAATATTTTCGAAACGATATGGAAGCACTTATATTTTTCAGTACCCAGAAGGTCCACCTCTGTTATTTATGACACTTTGGCATCGTCGCGGCATGCTCAATATTAAATTGTCTATTACATTTTGGCCTAAGTCATTCCAAGCCCCCTGAACTGAACTGAATCGAAGCTCCTGTTCTTAATGAAAGACGTTTTGACGCAAAAGATTTCTTTTTAGGGTGTCCCACACATGCTCGATGGGATTCAGATCTGGGGAGCAGGATGGCCACGGTAGAAGATCGATATCATTCTCTTCAAGAACGTTCAAGACAACTCTTGCACGATGAGGAGGGGCATTATCTTGTTGGAAGAGTGGATTGTGACCCATTGTTATGAGATACGGTACCACTACAGGTAAAACTATCTCATTTGCGTAAGAACTTCCTGTGAGGTTGTTCTGTATGAAAACGAGGTCAGTTCTTCCACCAAGGCGTATACCTCTCCAAAACATCACTGATCCGCCTCCCTGTCTAACAACTTCTCGAGCATGCTGGAGACGGTTTCGCTTTCCAGGTTCCCTCCATATCCGAATTCTTCCCGAATCGGGATAATAACTAAATCTAGATTCATCACTGAAGAGAACTGTGGCCCACCTCTCTTCATCCCAGTTAACGTGTTCTTGGCACCAAGCTAAACGAACAAAGCGATTTCCATGGGTCAGTTGTGGAACTCTTAAAGGACGTCTGGAGTGGAGTTGACCTTTGTACAGTCGATTTCTCACAGTTTGGTCGGAAATTTGTACATTATGAACTCGTGATAGCTCTTGAGCTAAATGAGATGCTGTGGTAGTACGATCTCTTCTGGCTTGTAAAACCAAAAATCGGTCTTGGGCGACTGTAGTAATCCTGAACCGACCTGTATGGCGTTCTTCTACGCTACTTGTTTCATTGAAACGCGACCATAAACGGTTTATGACACTTGGGCTACTTCCCAGAACCCTGGATACTTCCCGTTGTGAGCTCCCAGCTTGGAGGATGCCAACGGCTCGTAACATCTCTTCTCTAGTCAAATGTCGTCTTTCCATGGTCGAATCACAAAATTTGAATCTTTTATTTGTGCTTACAATAGAAACAAAGTGCCAACTAACTGATTTCAAACATTGAATACATGAAATGATTATAAAGCAGCGTCGCATCTGCTGCATTTTTAGTTTTTCATAAAAAAAAACTGAAATCTGTTGCGGCACTCTACATAATTTGGTGAGAAATTGATACAGGTGTTCATTTCTCAAAAAAATCATCCATATTGATCGTTCTGGATACGATATATCGATATTCAGAAGTGTTCCCTAGACTTTTTGAGGTGTTTATTAGTCTTATTTCCTACTTAATATTACCATAGGTACAAGTACAAGGGTATGTTTGAAAACCCATCGGAGTTGCTTACTTTATGAATTGAAAAGATTGAGTAAAGGAGAAGGGTTTAGATCTTATTGACTATTAAGTAACCTACCTGAATTCTTTTCTATTTTGATCTCTAAAATTTCCAATGGATTGAGTTTTTGTCTATTATTTTCATTGTGCAAAATTTTGAAATTATCATTAAAGTTATGGTTTTTCTTCGAGTAAGTGATTAGAATAATGGGAATCTGTTTTATGATAATTAAAACTACGTTTGTGCTCGGATAATCTAACTTTGAAATTTCTGAAAGTTCTACCAATATAAATTTTATTACAATCCCCGCAAGACAGTTTACAAATACCGGATTTATTATCAATTTCAGATTTGTAATTTTGATATGTCGATCTAAAGAATTATCAGTTCGGAATGCTATATTGAAATTATAATGCCAGAGGAATGATTTTAATTTTAGACTAGGATTACCAATATAAGTTAAGATGTTGTATTTTGTGTTAGAACTTTTAATACTGGGAAATACTTCCTGGATTGCTTTTTGAAATTTGTTGCTATTGTTTAATTATATTTTGCTCTTTCATAAAATTATTTTGTGACATTGGGATATTAATGAGTCTATGTACCATACTATTGTAGGCAGCTAATTTAGGTGGATAAGAATGTGTAGATGAGCTGTGAATAGTAATATCTGTATACGATCGCTTATGAAAGATAGAAAATCATGTTTGCCGTTAATTTTAGTAATATTTAAATACAGAAAGTTAATAGAGTTTTCTGTTTCTATCTCTAAAGTGAATTTGATATTGTCGTGAATTTTGTTAATGAAAGTTATGAATGACTCTAATTGTCTGTTTGTGCCAGTGAAACAACAAATGATATCGTCGACATATCTAAACCAATAAATACAGTATTTGAATAACGGATGTTCTTGGATAGTTTTTCAATATTATCCATAAAAATTTCAGCGAGAGGAAGGCTCAGAGGATTACTCATGATTAAACCTTTTTACTATTATATAATACTCCATTGAAGTTGAAATAATTTTGCACGCTAAACTTATGTCATGGGATGAAGTAAATCTCTAGTGTTCCTCCTAGTTATACAGTGAAACTCATCAACAACGTTCTTCAATTAATAAAATAATCGGATAATTCAATCAGAAATCTTACACCTTCTAGAAATTTGCTTAGAACAAAATAATTTTAACTTCAATGGAGTATTATATACAAGTAAAAAGGTTTAATCATGGGTAATCCTCTGAGTCTTCTTCTCGCTGAAATTTTTATGGATAATATTGAAAAATTATCCAAGAACATCCGTTATTCAAATACTTCATTTATTAGTTTAGATATGTCGACGATATTGTTTGTTGTTTCACTGGTAAAACAGACGATTAGAGTCATTCATAACATTCATTAACAAAATTCACGATTAGATTTATATTATAAATTCACTTTAGAGAAACAGAAAACTCCATTAACTTTCTGGATTTAACTGTTACTAAAATTAACGGCAAACATGATTTTTCTATTTTTCATAAGCCATCGCATATAGATATTACTATTTACAGCTCATCTACACATTCTTATCCACATATGGTAATTACTCATTAATATCCCAATGTCACAATAATATTATAAAACAGCATAATATAAATAAACCAATAGCAGTTAATAACGGTTACAGTCCTAGTATGATTGAGAACATGATTTCATGCAAAAAATTTCAAAAGCAATCCAGGAAGTATTTCCAAGTTTAAAAATTCAAACACAAAATACAACAGCTTAACTTATATTGGTAATCCTACTCTAAAATTAAAATCATTCCTCTCGCATTATAATTTCAATATAGCATTCCGAACTGATAATTCTTTAGGCCGACATATCAAAAACTGCAAATCTAAAATTGATAAAGGTGATAAATCCGGTGTTTATAAACTGTCTTGCGGGGATTGTAATAGAATTTATATTGGTAGAACTTTCAGAAATTTCAAAGTTAGTAGTAGTTTTAATTATCATAAATCAGATTTCCATTATTCTAATCACTTACTCGAAGAAAATCATAATATTAATGATAATTTCAAAATTTTACACAATGAAAATAATAGACAAAAACTAAATCTATGGGAAATTTTAGAGATTAACAGAGAAAAGAATTCAGGTAGGTTACTTAGAAGATTATCATTTAGATCTAATCACTTACTCGAAGAAAACCATAAGTTTAATGATAATTTTAAAATTTTCAATGAAATTAATAGACACAACTCAATCTTAGAGATTCAATTCAGGTAGGTTATAATAGTCAATTCGATCTAAACCTTTAATGATGGGTTTTCCAACATACCTCTTGTACCAATTATAATATTAAGTAGGAAATAAGACTAATATATAATGAATAACTCTGTTCATTAGTTTGTATCTATCTAATGAAGTCACAGTGTGGTGAAACCGGTCATAGTTCTGTTAATATAGTGAAAATCTAAATAGCAAAGTTTTATTTCATTGAAAATATGTCTATAGATTTTCATCAAGTAAAGACCTTCTAAATCAAAGCATTTATTAATTCATTCGAATGAAAGAAGAGAGATTTTATTTGTTTAGATAATTAGGGTGATCAAAAGAAAAGCTTTCATCGTAATAAAATCCCAACGGAAATACGTATTGTTTGGCGGAAAAGTAAGATAATTGGTGAAAATAACTAGAAATCGTTACTAAACATTTTTTGGGGTTTAATAATTTTCAGTTGGCTTTTATGTTGTAGGATAACATAGAATTAGACTCTTTATAATTTCCCGGATCGCATTTTTCAAAGGAAAATCTTAAGTTGGAAATTATGTTTGTAGGATATAATTTTTTTGAATTTTCTTTACATAATAAGCAGAAAAACCAGTATCTTGCGTTTTAGAGGTGGCGCAGGAAAAATGTGAAAAATTTATAAGTACTCTCCAACAATTGGATCCAAATGCCGTAGAAACTAAACCTGCCCAGATATCCATTGAGCGTAGGGAAAAAAATATTTTTTGGGGCCCTTGTAGAGGTTCAGTAATCACGAAAAAAATGCATGATTTGTGATATCATTAAGTGTGTTCCTGAATTGTTTCAGATTTTTTAAGCGATCATATTCCGAGGAAAAAAATTAAATTGTGAAAACACTTTTTTTCAATGTTGTAGGTGGGGGGAGCAGGAGAGAGGCTAAAATTACGATGAAAGCTTTTCTTTTGATCACCCTAATGATGTATCAAGGAAAAAAGGGATTATGCTAGGAAGGGCACTTGGACTATCTTAACGGAGGTACCTTTTGATATGACTAGAACACCACGAAAGCAGTATGTAGAATGGATCTTCATTCAAGACACGCTAACAACCCACGATCGCCCCAACCTAAAATTGTAAGCTCAAGAAATTGAGAAGAAATTTAACATGTTTACTGCGAAGTAATTTAATAAATACACACAACCAAATTTATATGGAAGCACTCCGTATTTCACATTATTGATTGTTTTTAACCATGGATCTTTGACTACTTGTGAAGAATGAAGTTTTTTGTTGTAAAAAAACTGGATAGTATGATCAGAAATGTTGAATTTTCACCCCATGTTCGGGATATTGTTACTCAGTCGTCACTGAGATTAGAAAATGTGAATTTCAAAATTTAAAAAGCCTATAATCATAATTGAAAATGCCTTACGTTGGATTGTCCGATGTGCAGAGGGTCGAATAATTGCTCTCGTTGAAGAAGGGGTAACACAAAGGGATATAGCGGCCACAATAGGGGTATCATAGGGGGTGATTTCAAACACCTACGCCCGATACGTGGAGTTACAATCTCTGCAAAATAGTCCGAGAAGAAGTCGTAGGAAGTTCACTTCTGAAGAACAAGACAACTTTTTGTGCCAAATTTCAAGAAGAGACTCTAATGTATTGGTACCAGTGTATCAGTCAAAACGATACATCAAAGACTTCGTTCAAGGGGTTTATACATCAGAAGGCCGTCAAGAGATCCAGAGCTAACCAGACAACAAAAAATTGAGAGACTTAATTGGTGTATCGAGCACCAAAATTGGAATATTGAGAATTGGCGAAATGTTATTTTGATGATACCAGAATTGGTGTTCGATGAGATGACCGCCGGATTCGGGTTTTAGGGGGTAGTGGAAGACAAGCTAGACTCCGAGCAGCAGGACAAATTTCGAAATACCAAGGGGGCAGTTTGATCATTTGGGGTGGCATTATGCTGGGAGTCAAAACGGATTTGATTTCGTTTCCTGCGTGTGTAACGGCTAGAAATTACGTGGACCTAGTGCTGGAGCCCATAGTAAGACTCTGGCGAGGTGTCCACGGTGAGAATTTCACTTTTATTCAAGATAATGCTCCCCCGCATACCAGCAACCTCGCGTGACAATGTCTGGAAACAGAGGTACTCGCTATTTTCGACTGGCCAGCTTGCTCTTCAGACCTAAATCCTATTGAACAATTATGGGATAATCTCAGAAGGAAAATTAGATCACGCCAGGATAATCCAAGAACCCCACAACAGCTCATCCAAACCGCCACAGCAGAGTGGCCTAGACGTATTCTGGCTTGTATCAGGGCAAAAATGAACCTTAATCAATTTCTTTTTTTAATTGAAATATCTCAAAGAGGATCGATCAGTTCTAACAATCCTTCGAAATTTCCAAAATCCTTGAGGTGATATTCAAAATATCGGGTGATTCCATATAAATTTCGTTGTGTGTACATTGGGTGTCCCGTATTGTTTTGTTGCTTGTAGAGGGCCAAAATGTCGAGTACAGCCCACCATGAAAACATTGAAGCAACAAAATGTAGAGAACTTAGTTTAAATTTATTTTGGCGAGCTCTACACGAGGTGGACTCAACAAACATATTGCGCACATTTGCGGTAGGATCAAAAACATTGTAACTTTATTACTTTAATATTTCATTAATACAAAACAAAATATTATATCTCTGAAAGGTAAATGAAGTTTAAATGTTAATAAAATGAAGATATAGAAAGGAAATCATGTTGCTTGTCCAGCTATAGTTGCATGGTGTTAATAAATAACTTTAGACAGTACCCGCGATTTTCCTCACAGTCCAGGCGAACATACAGGGTCTCCGTGCTTAGGAGCCTATAAGAAGTATCTGCGGAACGGGTTTATCGATCAATTTGAAATTTTGTCATTAGAGTAAATGAACACAGATCTACAATTTGCAATTCTTTTTATGGCGGTACCATTTCTGGTTATACCGGATTACACCTTGGCTATTACATGGTGTACTTTTTATTTTTTTATTAAAAGGAATTTTTTCATCTTCTGTTAATAGTCAAAAGATTCAAAAATCTCTTGACTACAAAACCGAACTGCCAAATAGCGTTTTTTTCAAATACGAGTAGCGATTCTTTCACTCTAGTAGAACCGTATTTTGGAATTAGCATTGATTCGTATTTTCCCCTACCTAAAATGACTTATTTTCATTTTATTCGCGATTTTATCCAAAAACCTACAATTCCTTCTAAAAATTGAATCATCAGGCCATGAAACAAAGAAACAGATAGAGTAGATTCAATTCTGATGCCATTTCCAATATTTCATAATGTTCCTTGTAAAGTTCTATGAATTGGGCCTCAGTTTGACATTTGGAAATTATTCAAAAATAACAGTAACTCTAATTTGGTTTATGTATAGTATTGTTAAATAAAATTGCAAATGAATACTCAAACGAGAATTATGAATTCATTTATGATTCATGGTCAATTAAAAAATTCAGTCGATCTTTCACAACATTTATCGAAGAGTATTCGAATTTACGATCAATTTGCAGAAAAAAAATTATTGGCGAACTATAAACTTTGTTCTTCAGGTACCCCCATAGATTAAAATCTAAAGATTATGATCAGGAGATCTTGCGGGCAAATTCCATGGACCCAGTTTAATTTGTCCGATACCTGAGGTGTGCAATGGGTTGAAGCAGCATCTAATTGGTACCAACATGAAACATATATAATGCATATAACGGGAGTTGTTCAGGAATTCCGAAACAGATGTAGTTTTCAAATCTCTAAATATTTCACACCAATTAAATTCCCTCATAAATTAAATATTGACATTGATTTTGGTGAATACATTGAAGCTAAGACAATGTTGGAAATTTCGCTACCGTGCTTAATGTGGATCTTCGACGGCCCAAATATGAGAACTATGCCGATTAAAAATACCTTTTCTCGAAAATTTTCTCGTTTGAGTATTTGTTTGTCATTTTATTCCACAAAAAAATTGTTTTTAAATAATCTCCAAACGTCAAATTGAGACCGAAGTTCATAGAACCTTACATAGAATAAGAAAGATAGAAACTGACATCGTAATTAATTCTACTCTGTCAGATTGTATTTTTCACGGCCTAATGATCTACGAGGTATGTCATTTAAGTTCGCGGAGGTTTGAATGCTGCGGAGGTTCGACAAGAGAGGGCGTTGCTACTGGTCCAAATTTATTTTTGTTTTGTTTTACACTCTTCATATGAACGTATGTGAAGGTTCATTTCAATCTGTCAATTCATTTTTTGTTTACAAGCCATTCAGTGTCACCATGTCACAGTATTTTTGTACAATGGAAAAAATAGAATATCGTGGAGTGATAAAATTCTTATTTTTGAAAGGTGTAGCACCAACAGAAATTCACGAAGGAATGTTAAGAGTGTATAATGATTGTTCACCTACATTTAGAACAGTAGAAAGATGGGTTGCTGAATTTAAACGTATTCGTACAAGCCTTGAAGACGATCCACGTGAAGGACGTCCCAAAAGCGCATCAACACCAGAAATCATAGCCAAAATACAGGATATGGTTTTGGAAAATCGTCGATTGACTGAGAGGGATTTAGTGGAGGCTTTACACATCTCATTAGGCAGTGTGAGCCATATTTTATGTGAAATTTTGGGTTTTAGAAAGCTGTGTGCACAATGGGTGCCGCATTCGCTAACAACGGAACAAAAACACATTCGAATGCGACTTTCTCAGCAACATTTGGAGCGTTTTAAAAAGATAAAGTGGATTTTGTGCGTCGATTCATCACTATGGATGAGACTTGGGTCTATCACTATGATCCTAAATCAAAACAAGAGTGGTGTGAACCTGATTGTTCGGCTTCGAAACAAGTTCGTGACCGGAAATCGGCCAAGAAGGTTATGGCATCAGTTTTTTGGGATGCGAAAGGAATTTTGTTTATGGATTACTTGCAAACTAGTAAAACAATTATTTCTGAATATTATTGCAACCTTTTAAACCAGTTGAAGGAAAAAATTCGTGAGAAAAGACCAGGTTTGCAGAAGGAAAAATCATTTTTCATCAGGACAGTGCACCGTGTCACAAAAGCATTTTGACAATGGCTAAAATCCATGAATTAAAGTTCGAATTGTTGGAGCATCCACCGTATTCACCAGATTTGGCCCCCAGCGACTTCCGTTTGTTTCCAGATCTCAAAAAATGTATGCGTGGCAAGCGTTCTTCATCAAATGAAGAGGTTATAACGGCTGTTGAAGCGTATTTTGCAGACCTTCTGGATTCTCACTTCTGGAAAGGGATCCACAGATTGGGGGATCCTTGGAGCAAGTGTATTAATGTTCAGAGATATTATACTGAATAATAAAGTGTATTTTGAACCATAACATTGTGTTTTCTTATCTAACGACAAAACTTACTGAACAACCTGGTATATCCGCTCAAGTGAAAAATTACTCAACAAGCTCTACTCTGCATTGTACCAGGGATCAATTTCGTGATTCACGTTGCATTACTACAGATTATTAGTCAAATTAAAATTTTTCAAGAACAATAAACGTTACTCACAAAAATTGATCAATAACTGTTGTAATCAATATGTGGTGGTTTCTTATAAGAATCTCAATTTCTTTCATTTTATTTGTCACGGGAAGAATATGTGACCAGGAAAATACATCGAATTTTTTCGTCATAGGTCCGGAAAAAAAATGTATTGATAATTAGTTGCCTACCAAAAAAGAACTTTGAAATATTGAAATTTTGCGTTAAGTTCTTGGGGCAATATAGTTCGGTACGATTATTTTTTGAATTAATGTATTACCACCCATTACCGAGTAATTTTAGCACCTAATTTAATTTCAGAAATGTACCCTTTTTCGCCTCGTAGATTCCCTTCTTGGCAAAACGATAAACATAATAATTTTTAATTTATGAGCGTCCACTAATATAATATACTATGTTAATAAGTTAATTTAAAGGCACAAAAAACGCTATGTATACACGCAGAGCAGTTATGCACACCAACCTTTTGGTTTGAATAAGTTGTTACACGTTATAATCTGTAAGAAGTGACAAACACGACATCGAGATAGAATCTTGGAGTCGTATTTAAGATTGCCGTCAGTGACAGCGAGCGCGACGCATTTATATTAAAAACTCGCCAAATCCAACATGCAACGGATAAATTCATGGATTGGTGTATGAGAAATATCTTCGAATATGCACTTTGAGGTGGTCAGTACTGAAAATTTAAAAATGAATATCAACACATGTACAGGGTGGGCTAATTTCGATGTATTTGTACGGCAGCTATGTGAAATATTGCAGATAGAGAAAAATTAACCCCCCTCCCTCGATCTTATTCTCAGGGACTAGTTTCATAATCACCATGGTTGTTAGATTTCGAACGTCGTGGTTATAATGCGTCAGTATAACCATGATAATAGATCTCCATAATAGATACATAACCGATATTCCATCTGAGAGATAAGTTTGTGAGGTCTTACACCTGGTCGACAAATCTATTTGGTGATCGCCCTCATTATTTCTGAGAGATAAGTTTGTGAGGCCCTCTGGTCAGGCGTTCTTGGATATCTATTTTCAGTTCTTTCAGGATGGAGACATTTGTTCTATAAGCAGACCAGGGTATCCAAAGCAACCTGCAGTAGCATGTCATCTCAAATCCTTCGATTCGTCTACGACATGCAGCGTTGATTGTCCAAGTTTCGCAACCGTACGTTGCCATGGGAAATATTAATGATTTCGCCAACCTGACTTTGGTCTTCTTCGTTATATGATGGTCCTTCCACACCTTTCCTAATTTGGCTAAAGATGACTCAGCTATTGCTAATCGGCATTTTATTTCTCCTTCGTAGTCTCCGTTGTTGGTTATTCTGGTTCCAAGGTATATTGTTTAGGTTGTTAGTTCAATATTATTCATGTGGTTTCTGAATGGAGGAAGTGAGTTTGCTCTATCAGCCATCATCAGGGAGCACTCAGAGCGGTTTAGAAGTAATCCAGCCTCCTCACTGACTTTTTAGATCCGTTTCAACAGATCGGCCATTTCTTCCCGCTACAGAGACACCACCATTCCAACCTTCTGCCGCCTTCCTTATCATCGATTCCCCATATATGTTGAATAAAATGGGTGAAAGGACGCACCCTGGTCTTACACTCTTTCCTACTGTGAAAGAATCCGAAACCATGTCGTCCACCCTCACAAAAGCCTTGTTGGTTGTATAAAGATACTTGTAAACACGCGTTAGATGCTTTGGCGTGCCCAGCTCATCTAGAACCTGCCACATATTATTCCAGACAATTTTATCGAAGGCCTTGGATGTAGTCCAAGAAAAGAATCAGCAAAGGAACATTGTATTCGTAGCATTTCTCTATAAGTTGTCTGATATTTATGAGTTGCTCTCTTGTGCCGCGTCGTGGCATGAAACCTGTATGATCAGGCGGAATTTGGTGATGTTGGTAGGGTTTCAGCCTCTCTTGCAATATCAGCAGCATAACTTTGCTGGCATGCCGAATCAGAGCAATGGTTCTATAGTTTTCACATTGGTCTCTCGGTCCCTTTTTATGTAGCGGAATATATAATGATTCTGTCCATTCAGTTGGCCAAATCCCCGTTTCCCAGATGCTTGTGCAGATGTGGTGTAATATTTATATTCCAGCGTCTCCTGTCGCCTTCAGCATTTCAGTAACTATGCCATCATTACTTGATGCTTGTTGTTCACTAAGCCTTTGAACAGCCTTTTCCATTTCCTGTTTTAGAATTGACGGTTCCAACTCTTCTGTTGCTTCTATGTTGTGCGAATGGCTATCTGCACTATCATCAGCCATCAATTCCTGGAATAAGTTTTAAATCTTTTTATAGCATCCGATTTGGAGGTAAGCTTCTCTTCATTCTTGGCCTTGATAGTTGGTATTCGCTGGTTAGTTACTTCAGTTAGATATCTGACTTTTTTGAATAGGTCTCGGGGCTTGCTTTAAAAGGAGTGTTGTTCAATTTCTTGACATATGGAATCGAAATATGCATTTTTGTCTTCTTTTGTAGCTGCGTTGATTTCTTTGGTGAGTCTGGTATACCTGTTACGTACATCACCTTGTGTTAATCAGAGCGTCTTCATCCTTTGACGCTCTTTTATTAGCTTCCAAGTTCTATCTGCAATCCCATGCTTTTTTGGCTTATTTCCTTTTTTGCATTCGCGCTTGGATGTCTTTTCTTCTGTTCTACAATTCTTCCGCACTACTTAGACGATACTCATCTGCGTCTTCAGATGCGCTTTCTATGAATTTGTTGTTGTTTTTGAGGTCCCATTTGTTTGGTCGTTTAGGAGTCTTAGGGAGTGAGCGCAATTTTATGCATATCTCTGCTATAAGTGCGTTATGGTCGCTTCCACAGTCTAATCTCGAGTATGTTTTTACATCTCTGAGTGATGTACGCCATCTAGCTCAGTGGTGGCAAAATTTTGCTGATATCTCTTTCCGTTCTGGACTTATTCAGAATTTCTCGAATTTTGGGAAAATTGTCCATCGCGAATATCTCGATCCTCATCAAAGTTACATAAAAATAAGTTCGACATTCTATAGGCACTCTTTTAAGTTGAATACAGTGCTATGCGAAAAAATTTTTCAGCTCAGCAGTTCTCGAGTTTTAATGCAAACATCCTCTTTTTTTAATACATACCATAGGAAATTTTACCTCTATTGGAAGCAGCAAGTTTTTCCTTTTCAGAGTAGTAAAGTCTTTGATAGTCTGCTTCGCGATATCTTGTTGGAAAAACTTTTTCATTGTGGTTTTCGTGGCAGAGTATATACCTTACTCAAAAATTATTTAACGAATAGATCTCAGTTTATAAGTGTTAACGACAAGTTATCAGAATCTTTCATAACAGATAGAGGTGTTCCCCAGGGTTTTATTCTGGGTCCGCTTTTATTTCTGGTATATATAAATGACATTACGGTCCCAGGAGCAGCTAGTGTTGGTCTTTATTGTGATGATGCATCCACTGTGGTGATGGAGGAAGATAGTGAAGATCTTTAAGCAAATAAAAATAAAGTCATCGCTGAAACAAACTGAAGGTTAATGAACAAAAACTGAGGAACCTACAATCGGCGGAGCCACTGAATTCGGTCAAATCTCTGGGACTAGACTCAGCTGGTCGTCTCACGTGGAGGTCACCTGTGGAAAGTTAGCTAAATCAATCTTTTCTCTTAGAAAAATAAGTGATGTTAGCACATTGGAGTCAACAAAAATTGTCTACCATGCCTGTTTTCATTCTGTGATGTCCTACGGAGTGCTAGTATAGGGTATCTCGTCGGAATCGGGTAGAGTCTTCATCCTACAGAAAAGTGCGAAAAGAACTATGTTCAGAATTAATCATCGAGATTCTTGTAGACCAATATTAAAAGAGAAAAAGATACTTACGTTTCCATGCGTATATTATACGAAGCACTAAGACAACTTCATAAGCATAAATCGCCACTGGAAGTGATCACCATATGTATAATAAAATACATAAGGAAGATGTGGTTATTCCATTGCACAAGAAAAAGTTAACTCAGAATTCTTATGAGTACTGGGGAATCAAAATGATAATACGTTAAAAGGCCACTTCAAGGTCCTTAAGGCAAATACTTTCAACAAAGAAATTAAAGATTTCTTACGAGAAAATGTCTTCTACAGTATAAACGAGTACAAGAACTTTTTACACTGAATGTTGTTTGTTTTCATTATATTGTTTATCTGTGATATTTTTTGACGTACCATGTAATTTCTTTTGATGGTGATTAAATAATATTCCTAATATTCTAAGTTTTTGGGTCGCGAAAAATTCGGATATATTAGGATAAAACTTTGCTGTTTTTGAATTCAACATAAGAAATGTTATCAAACCATTGATGTAGGGTGTTCCTGAGTCTATTAGTTCTATGTAAACGTCTTAAAGGCAATCCACTATGGAATACCTCGTATGTAACTATACTGAAGACTCAAAATACTTAGATGTTGACTCGATGAGGAACCAAGCACAAAAGAAACATTCAAATTTCAGAATCACGAAGGAGCTCATGTATATTACATGGTACACGAGTAGGGGGTGGATATAATTGACCGAATTGATATTTCGGAAGAAATATGCCCACACTCTGATCTATGCGAAATTTTGTCCCTCTAAAACGTCGTATAATTAATATTTGGAACGTTGTAATTTGAACATTCATAAAAATAATCACTTTTCTTAAAATTGAACAACGGATTGAGGAATGTCCGACATATATATATATGCAAAGTAATCCCGAACAACCAAATACAAGTGATTATGGTCTGGTAATAAATAATACAGAGATGCCACACCATAAACACCATCTTTCAATTTCTTCTTTTCCAATTTCGAGCCATCATCCATATTTTATGAGGCATAAAATAAATACCCAAAAGGGGTAATTTCAATTTGAGAAAAACACCCAGTAAATAAACTCTAAACACCCCATTCAACACAGACATTTCGAAAATCCCATTACATATTAACAAGCCTTCATTTATATTATATATTAACATCGGAGTTGTCAGAAAAAACATATAGTTAGTTGTTGGAAGACCAAGATAATAAACCGTATGTTCTTCTCTTTCTTTCGCTAGTCAAGGGTATCTTCTACCTTTTTCTTGTCAATTTACATCTTCAAACAGTATACGCCTTCAGAATTACCATAATAATTCAAGGGAAACCTCAGAATGTGACTGGGTTGAAATACCTTCGTGGAGGAACTCACAGTCCGGACAACATGGGAATATTAAACAAATACAATTTTGAAAAAGGATGGCGTGGATGCTTAGTAAAAATCAAAGTGTGTTTTTGATGAGGCCTATTATCACCTGGGCGCCATTTTATTATGCATTTGTTTCAGAAATAATTATTAGCCTCGTAAAGTTGTCTTTTGAATTAACCATATATTCGAGTTTTAATGTTTTTCAGTTCCCGTTAATGATAAAGCCCGATGGGGGACGCGGTTTTTGTAATATTGTGTAATTAACTGCTTTATTTTCGAAATGGGTTGCCTTTGTATGGTTTCTCTTTAATTAGGTGGATGGCTGTTGGGTTAACATTCTCAAATTGACATGGCCATGGTCATTTTCGTCGCCTGTGTACGATCATTAAATTTTAATGATTCAGTTCCTGCAACGAAAATATGAATATTTGTGACTGTTATTCTCTATCATGAAAATTTTAATTGTACGAGATGAATTATAAAGAGTGTTTCCTGAGTACGCAAGCTTACTTCATGAGTTGATTTCTAAGTCAAATTAGGGAAATTTTGTTGATTATCTTGTTTTTCTTTAGGCCTTTCTTTGTGACGAAATACACAATCAGCGTGAAATTCAGTTGAAATCCTCAGTTCATGTCTGTATTTTTTCATTCATCCATTTTTTCGTTCATTTATTATTTATTAGGTAGATTTCGTGATAAGTATCAATAGAATAGAAGAGAATAGAAATACTTATTATCACAATTAATGTAAATAAGTACAAGTATAAGTCACAGTAAAAGACAATACGTCGAAACAAAATATTCACAGCCTTGGTTTATGCATTCTGCACCAATCAAAATATTCCTCCACATTATATATCTGTAGATCCTCCCTGAAGAAAGCTTACACCCTTTAAGTCCCCGCAGCACAAATGGAAGAGCATTATACAGTTTCAAACACATATACTGTGTGTTTTTTGTGTGAGAGTCAAAGAGCAAAGATGAAGATGGTAAGGTGATATCTGCCTTGTGTTGTTCATATTTTTGAAAGCTGTAAAATAATCACAGTGCTTGTGGCTAAAAATCAAACATCTATATATATAAAGGCCTGGAACATATTACTAGATCTGAAATGACCACGACATGAGGCTCGATATTTTAGATTCAAGATAGTTCTCAATGCCATTGTCTGATGTATACAAATTCTTTTTGCATGGGTGCTATTTCCTCAGAAAATGACACCATATGGAAGGAGAGACTGGTAGTTGGCACAATATACAACCCTCAGGATGTCACAGCGAATTCTATATTTGAGGATTTTCAAGCTGTGGACAACTGTACTCAATCTTTTGTTTAAGGCTTTTATGAATCAATATAAATACCTAGAATTTTGGTAGAACCGCTTAATCAATATCTATATTATTGAATGATATACTTTGGGAAACAAGCAAATTTGACCTGCCTGTACTAAAGACTAAACAATCCGTCATTCCCATATTCACTACTAAGTTATTATTATTACACCAATCTCTAGTCTTCTCTAATGCATCCCTTGCAGTTTGAACAACAGTTTCAATATTTCTTTATTCCCCAATCAGGTACGAATCATCAGCATAGAAATAACTCTCAATAATGAAACCTCACCAAATACATCCAGGTAATCCCATCCCAACAGTTCCCTCACTTGACACAAACTGTTGTTGATCAAAGTCCATGACAACTATCTGTTTCCGATTTTCAAGGTAGTTTTTAATTAATTGAAGTTATTTATCTCGAATTCCTAGTATTTCTAGCTTTCTGAATAAAATATCCTGGCTCACATAGTCAAATGCCTTCGAAAGATCTAAGAAGAGGCAAAGAGGTATCTCCCCGCTGTCCAGAGACCCAAAAATCATTTGTGTGAGCTCGTATACACGTGTATTTCAGGTTTAGTGTTACGATTTTCAGTAAAACAATGTTGACGTTTACTAAGAATATTGAATTTACGGAAAAAATGTGACAGACGAGAAGCCAGGACCATCTCGAAAGTTTTCGAAAAGGAAGAGAGCAAACTGAAGGGACGATAGTTACCCAGGTCATTGATGTACCCCCTCTCATACAGTGGTATAACCATTGCTATCTTAAAGTTCTCTGGAAAGATTCGCTCTATTCATGATATATTGTAGACGTCTCACTATTGACCCAGTTGATCTATTAATTGAATGCACAGGAATTTTGTCATATCCTGAAGAATTGTTATTTTTCAGTTTCTTCAAAGCAGTCATAATGTCAACTGTGATTTCAAACATGTAGAATGATTTCTCAGAACGCTTCAGTTTTACATTATTAGAATTACATACTTTGTCTTTAGTGATAGAGGAAGCAACATTTTTAAAATACTCATTAAAATTATCAACAACATTTTTGGGATTCCCTTCAGGGAAATGTTCTGAAACATTTTTGCTCTTTGCAGATAGACTATTGATTATTATATTCAGGAATATCCACCGGGACCGTCCGTTAAAAACTTTAAGTTCCAATTACAATATCAAGCTGAAATTTCCGGTTATACCGGATGTGGGTCATCACTTTGTTATTTCAAATTTCAAGCTACCTTTTTTATTATAAATCTAGAACCGACATTTGAGCAAGGCATAAAATACCCAAGTTGTTGGCACTTATCTGTCAAAACTTTTGACAAATTTAATTATTTTTATTATAAACTCGATTTTTGGGGAACATTTAAGCAAATTGTAGCTCATAGATCTTTTGCACTACAGAAACAATTTTTGCTTGGGTGGATAGAAGAAAGATCAAGGAATTTTTTAAGCATTCTACACACGTCAAATGTTAGTTGCGTTGTTTTGTATGATTTTTTTAAATTTGGCCTTTCTCAAACAGCAATAACTCAATTTTTTCAAATTGTACATGTCAATTTTATATCGCCATCAGATGAAGCGTCAAATTTCAGATGGAATTGTATAAGCATGTAATATACGCATCTCTTATAGTTCCGAAATAATTTGGGAATATATTGAATATATATTTTGCAAGAACTAACAGAGAATGCTTTGAAATATTTGAATCAAATAGCTGAACTGGCTACGCTCACCTGACTGGAGCCTAAAATTAATGTACTTGTCACTTCGTTCATTGAATTTGATATTTCAACAAGAATTGTCGTTATTTAAGATTGAAAATATCTAAAAAATACAACACATTTGGAATAGAACCACTGGTTATTCAAACGAACATATATTTAATCTTTTTCAATTCATTTTAGATTATCAAAAGTAGTTTGTAGAAATTGCAGGCAATTCAATAACCAATTTCCAAATTTACCGTCTATGAGTAAAATAAAATTTCGAAGCATTAGAAGCAATTTTCTACAATTCGTATGAATAAAAATTGTAGGAACTAAGCGAAAACGAATCATCGAAGATAATTACATTAATACGAATAAATGATAGCAAACATCATAGGAGAAAACTAATTTACGATCTGAATAAATGTTCAATATGGGCCCCATTTTGCTCGATACACTTGACAGCTCGTATACGAACATGATGAGTTGCCCTCCTAGTTTCCTCAGGAAAAGCATTATGAATGCGCTCTAGTAACTCTTCTTTACTTCTTACATGAATAAGATACACTTCACTCTTGATTTTGCCCCATAAATAACAATCAATGGGCGTCAGGTCCGGAGAACGCGGAGGCCATAAATTTAGTCCTTGATTACCCCAAGAGTAATTCATCTAAAAAATTTGCTAATGTTCCTCTCAAGATTTCCAGGTATCTTTGTCCCTTAAGATTTTCCTCATAAATGTGATAAGCCAACAAATCATTCATTAAAATTGCAAAAACGTTCACGCTGAATTTATTTTGGAAATCAATAACCTCAATGAAATGTGGATTTTCTTTGGCACAAAACTGTCGATTTCTCCTGTTGGTTATTCCACTTTCATTGAACTTGGCTTCATCAGAGCATATAATTTTCTGCAGAATTGTCTCATCTTCTTGAAGCCGAATTAAAAATTTTCACAGAAATTTAGCCGCTTGGGAAGGTCAGTTGGTTTCAATTTTTGTAGTTTGATAAAAGAATACGGGTGCATGTTATGTTTCTTAAGGATCCTTTGAATGGAAGTATAACTCAATCCAATATCCATTGATGCCGACTTAATGGACGCATGTGGATTGGCACGAAAATACGCTAGCGTATTCATTTGATTTTCGTCGTCCGCGAGAATTGGTTTTTTTCTAGTTTCTATGTATTTTGTACCTCCAAATTGCAGAAAATTGCTTCTAATCCTTCGAAATTTTGTTTTAAACATAGGCGCCAAATTTGGAAATTGGTTATTGAATTGCCTGCAAGTTCTATCCACCACTTTTTGACATTCACCATAAATTAAAAAGAGATTAAACATATCCTCGTTTGAATAATCAGCCATTTTATTATCAATCTGGTGTTTTTCAAAAATTTTTACTTCAAATTACCAACAATTCTTGTTGAAATATCAAATTCGAATGAACGAAATGACAAGTAAATTAATTTTAGGCACCTGTCAGGTGAGCGAAGCCGGTTCAGCTACTTGATTCAAATATTTCAAAGCATTCTCTGTTAGTTCTTGCACAATCATCAAAATTCAATATATTCCCAAATTATTTCGGAACTATAAGAGATGGGTATAGTACATGATGATACAATTCCATCTGAAATTTGACGCTTCATTTGATGGCGATATAAAAATTGGCACGTGCCACTGAAAAATCATAAACTAACTGCTTCAAAAATTCATTGATCCATCTTCTATTCACCCAAGCAAAAATTGTGTCTGTAGTGCAAAAGATCTACGAGCTACAATTTTTTGAATGTTCCTCAATAATCGAGTTTATAACAAAATAATTAAATCTGTCAAAAGTGCCAACAACTTGGGTATCTTATGCCTTGGCAAATGTCGGTTTTAGATGTATAATAAAAAGGTAGATTGGTATTTGAAATAGCAAAGTGATGATCCACTTTCGGTATAACCGCAAATGGTATCACTTCAATTGAAATCGCTAGTTATGGCCGCGTATAAAATTTCAGCTTGATATTGTAATTGGAACTCAAAAAGTTTTTAACGGACGGTCCCGGTGGATATCCCTGTATATATATATATATATATATATATATATATATATATATATATATATATATATATATATATATATATATATATATATATATATATATATATATATATATATATATATATATATATATATATATATATATATATATATATATATATATATATATATATATATATATATATATATATATATATATATATATGTGCCTCGAGGAGGGGTTCATGATGCGGGTAAGTCGAGCACTCCTCCTGCGAATTCACTAATTCCGTTCTGGAAAGAAAACAAACTCTCGATAGAGTTCTGCAATATCAGAGGACTGGGGCACCACAATGTGAATGTCGATGCAGTCCACCAGCATCTGCAAAACGCACAACCCAATGTGCTGGCCCTAACCGAAACCCAAATAAGTCAAACAACTGACACAACGTATTTACGTTCTAATGGGTATGAACTACATACGAGATTTAGGTTTAAAGGGAGAGAGGACACAATGGAGGACGACGCTTTCGACATTGCGTGTTTCAAAATCTGTTTGCAGGATAAAACACTGTTCTTATGCCGTCAATATCGCTCGCCAAACGATATTCATTTCCCTATACTGTTTTTCGAAACGATATCGAAGCACTTATATTTTTCAGTACCCAGAAGGTCCACCTCTGTTATTAATGACACTTTGGCATCGTCGCGGCATGCTAAATATTAAATTGTCTATTACATTTTGGCCTAAGTCATTCCAAGCCCCCTGAACTGGTAATCGAAGCTCCTGTTCATGATGGAAGACGTTTTGACGCAGTAGATTTCTTTTTAGGGTGTCCCATACATGCTCGATGGGATTCACATCTGGGGAGCAGGATGGCCACGGTAGAAGATCGATACCATTCTCTTCAAGAACGTTCAATACAACTCTTGCACGATGAGGAGGGGCATTATCTTGTTGGAAGAGTGGATTTTGACCCATTGTTTGAAGATACGGTACCACTACAGGTAAAACTATTTCATTAGCGTAAGAATTTCCCATAAGGTTGTTCTGTATGAAAACGAGGTCAGTTCTTCCACCAACGCGTATACCTCCCCAAAACATCACTGATCCGCCTCCCTGTCTAACAACTTCTCGAGCATGCTGGAGACGGTTTTGCTTTCCAGGTTCCCTCCATATTCGAATTCTTCCCGAATCGGGATAATAACTAAATCTAGATTCATCACTCAAGAGAACTGTGACCCACCTCTCTTGATCCCAGTTTACGTGTTCTTGGCACCAAGCTAAACGAGCAGCGCGATTTCCATGGGTCAGTTGTGGAACTGATAAAGGACGTCTGGAGTGGAGTTGACCTTCGTGCAGTCGATTTCTCACAGTTTGGTCGGAAATTTGTACATTATGAACTCGTGATAGCTCTTGAGCTAATTGAGATGCTGTGGTAGTACGATCTCTTCTGCCTTGTAAAACCAAAAATCGGTCTTGGGCGACTGAAGTAGTCCTGAAATGACCTGTATGGCGTTCTTCTACTCTACCTGTTTCATTGGAACGCGACCATAAACGGTTTATGACACTTGGGCTACTTCCCAGAACCCTGAATACTTCCCGTTGTGAGCTCCAAGCTTGGAGCATGCCAACGGCTCGTAACATCTCTGCTCTAGTCAAATGTCGTCTTTCCATGGTCGAATCATAAAACTTGAATCTTTTATTTGTGCTTACAACAGAAACAAAGTGCCAACTAACTGATTTCAAACACTGAATAAATGAAATGATTATAAAGCAGCGTCGCATCTGCTGCATTTTTAGTTTTTTATACAAAAAACTGAAATCTGTTGCGGCACTGTACATAATTTGGTGAGAAATTGATGCAGGTGTTCATTTCTTAAAAAAAATCATCCATATTGATCGTTCTGGATACGATATATCGATATTCAGAAGTGTTCCCTAGACTTTTTGAGGTGTTTATTAGCTGAGGAATCACCAAAATCAAACAGGTCCAAGTATTCAAAAACCTACTGTATTTTTGTAATGATAGTCAAGGAAAGAAATGTGAAAATAACGATGTCGTCACCTCTTAGTGTTTATAACTTGAGAGAAAAATAAAATAAACCTCATTTGCTTTCGAATACAAGGCTGCTAACTCGGTTCTTTCTCGAAAGAAAAAGTTCCTTCAGAACAGTTTGACAATGATTTAAGTCATCTGTTCGACCAAAAATGAGCCAGTAATAATGTGATACAATCAGTTATTTGCCAACAAAGGAGGTACTAGCCAGAAGCATTTCACACGGTGTCAAGTAATGATGATGACATTATTGTGTCTTTATCAATAGCCGGGGTCCGAGTGGCCACGCCGAGTGCGTTTGCGGCCCCGCTGAGACCACGCCGGTCCCTGGCGCTTCCAAGAACCCCCTTTTACTGCAAATTGTGGGGATCCGACACACCTACCGCCCATACTTATCTCTCGGAGTTCTCTACCTGTCCTGCTTTTACCTCTATTCCGTTGTCTCTTCCCTGACTGCAGGCTGCGTCACGCATGGGCGTATCGATGGACGTCGAGGAGGGTAGACTTGAAACTTTGGCAGAAAACAGACAACATCTTTTATTCCTGTTTGACTTCTTTTCCATACAGAGATCATTCAACCTTGCTTGTGAAAGTTAATATAGAAAATTTCCTCCTTGACACTTCACTGTTTTGATAAGTAATCGTATCCAAAATATAAAAACTTGTAATTGCAATTATACAAGTGTCAGGGTAACTTGAAGGATGTTAATCGCTCTTATATGTACAAATGATCTCCAGAATTCTTGATTCAAATTGTACCATAATTGTAATACAACGAAAACTAAACAGAGGCTATATTTACCAAGATATTCATTTCTGATCAAAGCGCAAAAACAGGTCAATTTTTGTTTCAAGGGGGACATCTTTTGGGGTACAAAACTTGCCTGAAATATCAACCCCCTAAGCGGGGATTGCAATCCTTGAACATTTTGAATAGAGAAGATGGGTCGAGTGATGACTCAAAAGAAAGGTGCTTTCTAAACAATCTTTTTGGAAAGCCTCTGAATTCTGATAAGTTTAATTTGGATTTAATTATCGATAGGATGAATGCAAATAGAATTATGCCTAACTCCCTCGCCGATTATGTACAAGAACAAAACTAGAATCGAAAAACTTTACCTTTTCAAAAGTTTTCATCAAACGAAGTAATAGATCTTCCAGAATTAACCATCGAGGACTTGAAAATATTCTTCACCTGCTCGTACCAACTAGGACAAGCCATTTCATATCTAGTAGAAATGCTGCAAGGAGATATTTCTTCGCAGTTAAGTTATGCAAAAGGACAATCTAACATTCTTAGGTTTGAAGTGAAATCGAGACAGATTAACAGAAAAACTTATGAATTTTATATTCAGTATCAGTGACATTCAATCAGCATCACTGAAATTAAACGATACTGTTGGGTTAGATGCTCTCATTTTGCAGCTCTTATACAGGGTGCTTCAACGAAAACTAAACAGATGCTATATCTACCAAGATATTCATTTCTGATCAAAACCAAAAACAGGCCAATTTTTGTTTCAAAGGGGACATCTTTTGGGGTACAAAACTTGCCTGAAATATCAATCCCCTAGGCGGGGGTTGCAATCGTTGAACATTTTGAATAGGGAAAATGGGTTGAGTAATGACTCAAAAGAAAGGTGGTATCTTTGTCTATATCGCCTAGATCGAATTTCCATTTTCAATTGAAAACTGTAAAAGATACAGGATGAGCAACTGAAAGATAGGGAAGACTATTTCCCTGAGACGATTCAAGTTTCAGTGAAGTAAAATGGAACAGATCCATGCTGATCAATGGCAGTCATCATCTAGTACCATCCTCATCTGGAATTTCAAACCCAGGAGCAGGGGTGACAACCCTTAAAAATTTGGAAGAGGGTAGATGGGTCGAGTGATAACTCGAAAGAAAGGTATTATCTTTGTCAGCATTCCCGTGAAAGAATTTTCATTTTTGATTGAAAACTGTAGAAGATACAGAGTGAGCCACTGAAAAATAGAGAAGACTATCGCCCCAAGACTATTGGAGTATTAGTGCGAAAAACTGGAATATCATTTAGATCAAAGATGACAGCCTTTGATCTGGAGTGAATTTGTTCCATCTTTTTACACTAATACTTGAATAGCTCAGGGCGATAGATAGTCTCCTCTCCTCCATGTTTCAGTAGCTCACTCTGTATCTTCTACAGTTTTCAATCAAAAATGAAAATTCTTTCACGGGAATGCAAACAAAGATAATACCTTTCCTTCGAGTTATCACTCGACCCATTTTCCCTCTTCCTGAATTTCAAGGGTTGTCACCCCTGCTCCAGGGTTTGAAATTCGAGATGAGGATGGTACTAGATATAGCCTCTGTTTAATTTTCGTAGAAGCACCGTGTATAGTTCCATATTGACAGTGTAATCTTTCATGTTTTTATTTTCATATGTTACGTAAGGTTTTGTTAGCACTAAAATGAGAATTTTTCAATTTTCAGTATGTGCAAAACTAGTTATACTATCATAGAATTTAAGGAGATCTATGAAGATCATACCCTATCGCCAAACCCCACTATCAAAAGAAAAAATTCGCATCTTTCTCTATTTCATAGTTGCTTTCATTAGTGATACTTCAAAAAACAAGGTTTGGTTTCAAATAGATGCTTTTTCTGGAAAACACTAGGCTTGGTCGAACAAAATATAATTGTACGAATTGATAAACATCCTTCCATGCTATAGAACCTTGTGTGATTTTGCCTCTATAATTTGATACTTTCAGACAACTCTAATCAACTCTGCTGGAAGATCTGCACACAACATATCGTGAGATTGAGGTATCATTGCGTGCGAAAGAACAGAAAGCTACAAGGTGTTAAAAAATCTCTGCCCGTTTCCACTTTGTAGAGTCTAAAAAAGCGTTTACAACATTACCAGTGATGATGAGTTATTCATACGAGCAAGGAATTAGGCGCCAATTGTCTGTTTGGGTGATCCAAGGAGAAGAAAAACCGACAAAAGCCATCGGTGGCCGAAATGTCTCTAGAAATATGTTCGCAACGTTTGTTTCAAAACAGGCCATGTAGCAACAATTTCTCTACAAGATCAAAGAACAGTTACTGCCGATTGGTACACAACCACTTCTTCACCGCACGTTGTTAATAAGCTTCGAGAAACCTACCTCAAATGGCGAATAATCATTCTCCAAGACAATGTAGCTCATAAAAAATTGAATATTTAACGCAATAAAACATGGAGTTGTTACATTAATCAAGAACGGACTGCGTGGTCGAAAGTTTCATCTTCAGACGATGCTGTTGATGCCTTCAAAAAGGCGATTTTGAATTTAGCAGCAAACAGAATTGGTATTCATCTTTGAGGACAATACTTCGAAGAGTAATAAAGTCTTCAAAACCTCTCAATTCGTTCATTTTAGCTCTATATGCAAAACTTATGAGACATCCTTCGTAGAAAAAACAGTTTTTCTGACATTTGCAGAAAACTTATATCTCACCAAGTACAGCGTGCTTCTTTAATGATACGTTTGTAAGATATCTCCTTTAAAAGAAAATATAGAAGCATTCAGTTCTCACCAAACTTTTTCGACTAACTAAATGATCCGGAAACATTCATGCCCCTCTTCATTTTTGAGATACAAGGTGATTTTGAATATTTTTGCGGGCGCATTCTCCTGTAATCTCCGATGTACGAAACGTCACAATAGAAAAGAAAAACAATATTCATCATGTTATCCACTTAAAATTCAGTACTGTTGAAAGATTTATTTCATAAGATTCCCGTTCATAAGTTAAACCAAATTTTTACTATGTTGCAATATATATTTTCGATCGAGCAGACTTAATTTTTTTGCAAGCGTTTCAAATATATCACACTTAATATTCATTTGTGTTTTGTGCAATGAATAGGAAAAGGTCAAAATGAAAATTTGATTTGAGTTTATTATATAGAATGGAATGAAAACTCTATGATGCAGGTTTTTTCTTAATCTTCAACTCTTATGAGGGGGCGATGCCTCACATGCCACAGCTGTGGCCGCCCAAGGTGATTTAATCTGTGAGCTCACGCGCGAGTTCCACAGCACACTAGCTCTGTAAAGAATTTTTGTACGTCGCGTTGGTAGTTTTCCGCATGACAGTTTTTTATTTTGGAACTGGATACTGTCATGAATCAAACCTATCCGTTTTTCAAAGTATTTACCATGGAATTATCTGTAAAAAAAATTAAAGATCAACAGTTTGCCTCTTTGAGCGAAAGGCTAGAGATCACGTGTAATCTCCGGGTGGTCGATGAGGTGTACTGCTCTCTTCACGACACGTTCCAATAGATGTCATAAATGTTGGGATGCGTAGCTACTATGAGTATTCCAAACCTGCGTCACTTGTGCTTTGTATAAAAATATTAGCTGTGATGGCGTGAAGTAGTGTTTTACCTTAAAGAAAATAACGTTTGGCTGAACTAATTTGACAATGGCTGACTAATGGTCATGCAAACTCTGATGTTGACTATGATGTCGAGTAGATGCATGTTCGTTTCTGAGGAAATTCGATAAAAGGAGGTTCTCCAGCAGTGGAGAACGTGGTGGATTGCATCTTGCTCACTTTAAAATTGACCAAGTTCAATCGGCTGCACTCTGATATCTTCTCCGTGTCTGAATTCAGTGATACGCTCCGTTACTATCTTTCCCAGTGTGACTCCTCAGTATTTATAGGACGCTTACAAGCAAATGAGGACACCAGGGTGCAGTCGTCCGCAACCCCAAATATTATGTTTTCGGTGGATAGGAAGAGATCATTAATCTACAACAGAAAAAGAGTTGGAGAGAGTATGGAGCCCTGTATTACTCTAAAAAGATTCACTCGGTACACCATCAACTACCACCTGAATCGATCTACTGAAGAGAAAGCTACTAACCAAACCACGTTATTCTTCAGGTAATCCATACGCGATTAGCTTATTCGTCATGGTTGTGTGCCAAACTCTGTCGAAGGCCTTTAAGATATCGATATCAGTTGCTTTTGGTTCGTTATGCTTTGCGATTGTATCACAACTGAATAATCTGCGGAGAATTTTCAATGCAGAAGATTCGAAGTCGTCCTTGCCCAGATCTCCTTTCATGTCTACCAGTCTCTCTGTACCTGCGGATCAATCTGGAAACAGGTGAATGGAACACCTCAAGCCATTTTACTATCCTTGTATAAGTTCAACCTAGGTCATCTACCACCACTGCTTAAGCACATTCTGTGGAGATCTAATTTCGTGATTCACGTTGCTTTATTACCGAAAATTGAAATTTTCAAGAAGAACAACATTACTTGCAAACATTGATCAACAACTGCTGTTATCAATATGTAGCGGTTTCGTGCAAAATCAATAATTTATTTCTTAAATTTTATTTCTTATGAGAGAAACATTTTCGCCAAGGAAAACCAGACATATCTGAAAAAATATGTGTTAATAATTAGTTGCCTATCAGAAAAGAACTAGAAATATTGAAATTTGGTGTTAATTTCTTTGGCGCAGTGTAGAATGAGAAGGCCTCAACTACCTACGCCACTGAAAATACCAAAAACTATATTTACGAGCAGGCGTTTCGTTGGTCGTATTTCAACATAATTTTAATAACTAGGGAACCAAGTCTGTTGTTATGCTGGCCATAATATATTAGGTTTTTAATGGTTTTATAATATATATCTATTTGGCCCCTTTTTCAAGCTAAACGGTTATTAAATATAACTTGTTTGACTTTATTAGAAGACAACTTCTAGGGCTCTAGTGACTGGCACATACGACTGGTTAAAGTATGGAACCTATTCGAGAGTTCTGATAAAAGCAAACTAATATCTATTGTTGGTGGTTTTAGAAAACATGAACATTATTATTGAAGAAACTAGTCCATGTTATAAATGCATATGTAAACGTTTTTAAAAGATAGCCCAATCTCGAATAATATATTACGCTTTTGTCCTTTTATGGGCCTATCAGTGTCGAATGCCATATTCCAAGATGGAAAACGTACTTCCAACAATATCGAGAAACAGATGTGAGGATTATGTTATATTTTATACAGGGTGCTTCAACGAAAACTAAACAGAAGCTATATCTACCAAGATATTCATTTCTGATCAAAACGCAAAAACAGGTCAATTTTTGTTTCAAGGGGGACATCTTTTGGAGTACAAAACTTGCCTGAAATATTAACCCCCTAAGCGGGGGTTGCAATCCTTGAACATTTTGAATAGTGGAAGATGGGTCGAGTGATGACTCAAAAGAAAGGTGGTATCTTTGTCTACATCGCCTTGAACGAATTTTCATTTTTAATTGAAGACTGTAAATGATACAGGGTGAGCAACTGAAAGATAGGGAAGACAATTTCCTGAGACTATTCAAGTTTCAGTGAAGTCAAAGAAATGGAACAGATCCATGCTTTGATCATAATGGCAGTCATCATCAAGTACAGTAATTTTGATACTTGCCTAATCTCAGAATTTCAACCACTAGAGCAGGGTGACCACCCTTGAAAATTTGGAAGATGGTAGATGGGTCGAGGACGATAGATAGTTTAGCCTCTATTTTTCAGTAGCTCACTCTGTATCTTCTACAGTTTTCAATCAAAAATGAAAATTCGTTTACGGGGATGCAGACAAAGATAATACCTTTCTTTCGAGGTATCACTCGACCCATCTACCCTCTTCCAAATTTTTAAGGGTGGTCACCCCTGCTCTAGGGGTTGAAATTCGAGATGAGGATGGTACTTGATGATGACTGCCATTGATCAGCATGGTCAGTTACTCACCCTGTATCTTTTACAGTTTTCAATTGAAAATGGGAATTCGTTCAAAACGATGTAGACAAAGAAACCACCTTTCGTTTGAGGCATCACTCGACCCATCTTCCCTATTCAAAATGTTCAACGATTGCAACTCCCGCTTAGGGGGTTGATATTTCAGGCAAGTTTTGTACCCCAAAAGATGTCCCCCTTGAAACAAAAATTTACCTGTTTTTGCGTTTTGATCAGAAATGAATATCTTGGTATATATAGCATCTGTTTAGTTTTCGTTGAAGCACCCTGTATATAGTAGCTGACCCGGCAGACTTCGTTCTGCCTCAATCAATAAATAAAAGACCCAAATTTTTGTGTGGAATAAACTTGAAGCAAACAAAAGAAATCCGTAATTAATAAGATCCAATGATATTTTCAACATGTTTACTGAATTGTTGTTCTCATGAAGAAACATTCGTAATTCTTGGACAATGGTTTTCTTCATTGTTGGATTGTGAGCACAACGCTTATCAACTTCCGCATCTGAGTTGCACATAAAGTAAATTTGTCCTTGTATGTGTAATTTTTAAAGATTTGTCCAAAAACTATTTCCGATATATATTAATACAAATTTGAATATTATAAAAAAATATTATGATATAATACTTTGAAAGTGGTCATAAAATAGTCTCGTATATTATGTGTAACGCCAAACGATGTAAAACAGCTGTTATATTTCTGAATGTTGGCCAAGAAGTGTTTAGAAGGAGGTCCAATCCCAGAAAGTAAAGGGCGTAAAGGATCTGGTGGTGGGACCAATTGTGGCAATATTACTTTGCCAGTAGATTCACCATTTATTTCTTCTTCTTCTTCTTGCACGGCGCCTTTATCGGCAGCACTCAGGCCGTTTGGCCTATTGTGTTTGCCGTGTTGTATTATTTTGTTTTGTGTCTTGGAAAAACTTTTTGATGAAGCTTGCAAGACTGTTGTAGCTGGCCTCTTGGATCATCCGGGCGCTGAGTGTTTCAGTGTCCAAGGTGTTCAGTCAGGTCACCTTATGAGCGGGACATTCGAAGAGTATGTGTTGTTTCGTCATTTTCTAGGCAACCACGGCATCGTGTGGTTATCGATAATCTCATGACGTGTAGGTGTTTGTTGATTTGATGACCCATCAATAGGCCAACCAACTACTATACCAATAGACTTTTTATCGAGGGACAATAGTTCATATACCCTCGTCTTTGATTGCGATCCCTATATGAGCCTTACCATATTTACAAATTCTTATCATTCCCCCAATTGTTTACGATTTGTCGTCACTTATCAATTGCTGGATCATAGTGGAAAACAACTCGTTCAAGAATCACTGGAGCACTGCGTCTGCGGATTAGCTCAATTTCATTATGTCGTGCTTGCTGTTGTGTTTGTTGTGCACGAACTCGTTGCATTCTAAGCCTATCTACTTCATTGTTACTCACTAAATAACGCAATTCTGACATAACAATACGACTATTTCCTTGATCTGTCCCTCTCTGGTCATCAGTGCGGTTAGCACGTGAGTAGCGACGAGCTAAGTCAGGTCTTCTCCTCGGCATCGTAAATTGTAATTAATCAAAGTGAGGAAATTTCACGCTAACTTAACAGTAAAGTGTCACTATCACAGAATATCAACAAAAAAAGAGCACATTACTTGGAATGTCACTATCACAAAGGATCACAAAAGTAAAGAAAGTTCTCGCGAACGTAGAGGTAATCTTCACTCACAAAGATAGAAGGATGCACTCATAGATATCGTAATACTTTTTCCGTGTTCTGAAGTGCAACAGGATGGATTGACAATCTAATGTCAAATATAATGGATGCGTTCAGAAATTTAATTTATTACAAAACTTAAGATTTATCAAGCTGGAACAGCTGAAGTTAGTTAAAATTAAGTTTCGTGAAGCTGACAAATTGAAAATCAGTACTACATATGATCTATTACATTTTGTCATTATGCAATTTTGTCGCGTTAGCGATTCACTTTTGATTAGTTTCGGAACGCGACATTACATCATCCAACGCGCACGCGAAGACTAATTTGATAGATATGATTGAATTTGAACTTTGTGCGGCGGTAATAAATTGCTAATTGACTCTTTTACGTTGGGAACACACCTACATTGCTTAGACAACAGTGAGTGATTATAATTTAATATGAACTTTATTTAATAGCAAAAAGTTCAAATTGACTCTACATTTTATTCAGAAAACGTTTGGGGAATGAAGAAGGGTTATTTTTATGGTTTTTCCGGTAGTTATTCGAGACTAACGAACAGCTATGGATTTTTATATATAGATTATTTCAAACCCCCTACTTTACTCGCTTACAAACGGCGACAAGCATATTTCATGATTTTCCTTTTTTAAATGTCATTAATTGTTGCTCAATACAAAATCGTTCTTAGAAGTGATTTTAATGAAAGTATTGAAGCATTCGACTTTTATTTTGTATTCAACATTTCAAATTCATATTTTCATGTCTCTATCATTGAAACTAAGTGAATTCCATAAAACATTTCATTCTCTTGAGAGCGGAAATTTCCAGAAAAATTCTGCAAAGTTATTTTTTCGAATTCTACTACCCAGTAGAATTCAGAAAAATAGTTCTTCCACCCGGGAAAACTTAGATATTTTAGTACAGCAGCTAGGTGAAATGTTATAGTTGGGAAAAACTGAAAAACAAGAACCAAATAGTTAAGTCATAATTAGGATATTGTCGTGGATATCGACCCGGATCTATGGATATTTGTTTTCCATTTCTTTCAAATATATCTCCTTCTCAATTCTTACAAAGAAGACTCTAGTAGAGAGAGGGGATATCTTGAAATCACTTATTTCCTGTATTTCTGCTCTTAGTTGGTTATGGTGATCAATGAATTGGTGTTTAGACCCCATTTTTACACTACCTTCAGTAAGGTTAGTTAGTTATTCTCCAGTCCTATCTCGCACAGATGATATCTGAACTTACTATTTCTTGTCACTATCTGTGCCAGGAGCCGTGCGTTCAACTAGGAATCCCAAAGTTGTTCCGCTAGCCAGTCTACCAGCGATGCCATAAATAACACAATCTGAGCTTCTGACCGCGGACCCTGGTCATATTGAAGTATTCTTAGCTCATAGACACGCCAGCCTATCCGCAATCTCATTTCGTCTAAACCCGGTGTGACCCGGAAACCAAAGGAGACGGATATGGTTATTCATCGCCAATTGTTCCAGTGCTTGAACGCACTTCCAGACAACCTTAGAAGTGATTTTGCGTGAACAGCCTGACTGGCGAGAACAGATGGTGATCCACATATTAGTTGTCACCATGATCTCCGACTGAAAAACAGTTGTTTGTTTAACTGATGGGAGGTATCAGCCTTTCTATTTACTCAACAGCACACTCCGCTACCTGATATGTCTTTGGTCTTCTATCTTGCACCAGGTGTACCCATCACCATGTAAGGAATTTTTCCCTCTTCTCTAACTCTTGCGTGGATGGGATTTTTACCTTGATCTTATGATCGAAATGGTAACTCGGTATGGTTCTATCCGTGCAATAATTCGACCCCTAACGGTGTACCTGGCACCACATCAGGAGTGTCCTCTTGTCCAATCACCACACTTCTCATCATCAATGCTCTGAGCCTCTCTTTAGACAGGTTCGCCGTCTGTTTTTTCACCCTTATCCACCAGACCAGCGAGGCGTAAGAGGAGCCTCAACCCCCACTGGCCGCTGGAGGTTCTCCTACATCTCATAAAGGCAGCAGAAAACCTGCCAGTCAGCAGCTTAACATGCTGAGCCTAGCTAAGCTTCCTATTCAGTACAACCTAGATCAGGGGTGCTCAAACTTGAACTGCGGGCGAACAATATTTTTAGACTACTTACGATCGACTCCGTCGTACATACACGATCGACCCTACCTACCTACCTACATAGGTAGAGTGTACCGTAGCATATATAGATATCAGCTTTCCGCACAAAATGCATTATTTTAGTCAAGGATTGGGTTAGGTTTAGTTAGGTTCTGCTCTATAATATCAATGAAAAAACTCATAGTTATTCAAAATTGCAAGTTTATTGGTTGTTACAAAACAAAAGAGTTACATATGGAGTTAAACTTAACTGAGGAGTGATTTTGGATCTTGAAGCGTGGCACTGCATGTCCTCAGAATACTTTCCATAAGATGGTCCGTAACCACTGAGTGCTAATCGCAAGTATGATGACATATGACCGTCAGTTAGTCGATTGCGATATTTTGACATAATTATCTTCATTCCAGAAAATGCAGAAGTAAGTTGACCCAAACATTGCCGTCAGTTGAAGGGTGATTTATCTTAGATTCGGATATTTATCTTCAGATATAGAACACCAGAAATTCAGATGCTGTAGCTTTGCGATGTATATCTGATTTAATCTGCACCAACTCATTTTCACCAGAACATGAGTTCATATTAAACTGACTTTCTATTTCAGTAGCTAATTCCTCAATGTTTTTACATGAAGAAGGATAACTCATAAATGATGCTATATTTGCCAATTTACTCCAATCATAAAAACGCATTTCGAAATGTTCCAAAATATTTGATAATTCAGACTCATACGTATCATAATTCAACTGAGGAATCCTTGCTTTCAAAGACGGAAAATGTTTCAGAACCCTTGTTTTCAGTTGATCTATCATAAGTTGCAATTTACTTTTGAATGCGTTTACTGCGCTAATCATCTCACTAATAATTTTTCCTTTACCTTGAAGCTCCAAGTTAATGGTGTTTAAGTGCATTGTGATGTCAGTCAAAAATGCCAAATCAGTCAGCCATTTTTCGTTTTTCAACAACTGAAAGTCATCACCTCTTTCGTTTAGAAAAGCTGTTATTTCGGGCAATAATTCTTGAAATCTTTTTAGGAATTTTCCGCGACTTAACCACCTGACGTCCGTGTGAAGAACTAAATCAGTGTGTTCAGGTGACTCCTTATCTCCCAACTACAACTTGAAGAGCTACGTGCACGGGTGGAATACACAATTTTTGCTGCAATGCCCATTATCTGCTCCATGTTTGACTTTTGAACACAATACTTGTTGATGTATAATGCAATGGAATCAAAAAAGAAGGAAAATCTTCATTAGCCCGACACCATGCCACAAAACCGTTTTTGTTTCCATTCTTTGCTGGTGTTGCATCGGTTGTAGGGCACACTAATTTATATATTGGTATATATTGACTTCAATACGCCTTGTGACAGTCGGGCGAGATAACTGAAGTTCTCTAATAGCAGACATGATTTCTTTTTTATTTTTAAAATCTCCAAATAAAGCCTCACAACCGCTCCATCTTTGAATGGTTTTTTGTGATTCGCCAATATATGAGATATTGCAAATGACGCGATCGTAGCAGCTTTTGATTGATTGGCTGGTCTTATGAACATGGTTTGTCTTTTTTCAAACAAGACATCAAATCACGTACTTTTCGTTTTCTTAATTCACTCTGTAGCTAAAAATCCTTTTCATAGTTTTTATGAACCGTTTTATGATGCCTCTCTAAGTTACCAAGCTTAGGTATTGCTACTTACGCATGACAAATAAGACAAATTGTCTTCACCATACAAAAGAAAAATTCTTCCTCCCAATCATTATTAAAATGATACGTTTTAGATTTCTTTGCTGCACTCATTTTGTACTATTTAATGATAAACTTTGTATCGACGTAGTATTGCTTTCAAGTTACAATTCAGAATGACTCCAATTCCTGCAGGCGCAGCATTTATATCGGCGTGAACGAAAGTCTCGAATGTTAACGTCAAACGCGCCGCCCGAAATTTCTAGAGAAGCGGCAAGAACAAAAAACGCGGCTTTTCTTGGACAAGTACCGCGCGTTCCTATGATAAAGGCTCCTCTCGAAATCTACTCAAAAACCACTCGCGATCTACCGTTTGAGCACCCTTGACCAAGATCATCTACAACATAGGTCATCCATCTAACACCGCTGCCTCAGTACATTCTGCCAGAGTCAAGTTTCGTGATTTGCGTTGCACTATCACCGATAATCAAAAATTTCAAGAAAAAAATATTACTCGAAAAAAGTGATCAATAACTGCTATTTTAAAATATGTGGTGGTTTCTTGAAAAATCTCATTTTATTTCTTTCATTTTATTTCTCATGAGGGGAACATTTCCGCCATGGAAAAACATAGAATTTTGTTAGCATATGTCTAGACGTATCAGAAACAAAAGTGTCAATGATTAGTGGATGCAGTGTACTTCAGTATACAAATGAATTCAACAAAAATAATAAGTCAGATCTTACAAGTTGAAATACAGCAATTGCAATAAATATAACATTGGTAGGACCAATAGAAATTTATTTTATTTTCTCCTTCTACGAAATCATCGAACATAGGAACACAATCTCAATTATGTTTTTATTTCCATTTGTATTTATGATTGTTAAAACCGGTCCGGTAATACCTGCTCACTGACAAAGAGTCACTTTGTAAATGCTTTTAGACAATTTTAAACAGAAGTCGGCATTACCAGAGCTTTCAGAAGGTATCTTTTACAAAATATTGCAATTTAGTAATCGTATTACAACTGCTTACTTGGAGTCAGCTTTCTGAGTCTTTTAACGGATTAAGCGAAAAACCATTTGGCATTCAAATTGCTTACAAGATTCTATGCTGACTTAAAATATTTAAGAAGGTCCGATGACACAAAGACTTATCTAAAGTGACAGAAAAAGATATCTGTTTTTCTATTCAAGTTCACGAAATACAGGCAATAAATCAACGAATAAAATTCGCTTTACAGATAATTTTTCGTTATATCGGGTGTTCCATGAAAACTCACCAAGCTATGGTTCTTACAATTGCTGATTGATTTCAATAAGACAAACACCGAATTGCATCTTGAATGATATTCTAACAGCCCTGAATATTTTTAGCTTTATTGTTTCTGCATGACAAATGATCCATCTATGGAACGAAGTCTTAATTTTAAGAGACAAATTGCTGATGCCACGGCTAAATATCTGAATGAATCGAAGCAGTAAACAAGAAAAAAATTACAAAATTTTTTCAACCATTGCCTAAACCTGATGGCAATAATTAAGAGTTTTAATCAACCATAATTCCTAATTTATATGCGATAATTTTTGTAGGTGAAAAAATGAAAATTATTATACAGGGTGTCCGTGAGTTGCGTGTACAACGTTATACCACAGATTTTCAGCTCGAAATGAGTCGATTTGGGCCGCTAGAGGTCGCCAAATCCAAAGATTTTTTTTCTAATTTTTCAAATATTTCGAGAACGACTCGATCGATAGAAACCATATTTGGTATGCGTAACTGCGTGCGTTATTCACGTTTTTTTAGTGATCCACTCAATGATCTTGACGTTTTACAAGTGTCCCTAAAAACTCGAACGTGTTTTTAATAAACCATAATTTTTCAACTGTCTGCGTTCGAGCAAAACTAGACATTGAGTAGCTATGCTAATTATCAAACTTTTCGTTTCTTGAGAAATTTTGATTCGATGAGCGGTTCAATAACAAAAAACAGTTTTTCAATTTCATGATTTCATTTATTCAACCACCTAGCAAGTCGAAAATATCACATTTGACCATGTTGGCTTTGGATTTGTTTCTGTAGTCTGGCAGGATGTCAAGCATTTCATTATGCTTGACAACTTCTTGTTGACAACCAACCAGTAGGCCTCCAGGACAGACCAAAGAGATGTAAAATAAGCGAGATGAAGAAGAAAAAGGATGGACATTCGACCCTAACAAAAATTCAAGGATCACAGAGTGCAAGAATGTAGCTTCTACCACAAGGAAACAAACACAAGGTGGCAGGGAGCATCGGGCTCGCTCTCGTTTTCATTTTATTCGCGATTTCACAAAAAAATCTGCAGGAAATTAAATAATTAGACGGTGAAACATAGAAACAGACAACCCATCAAGTCAAAAATATCACGTATTGACCATGTTGGCTTTGGATTTGTTTCTGTAGTCTGGCAGGATGTGAAGCATTTTATTATGCTTGACAACCTCTTGTTGACAAAATGATTTTTTCTAGGTTTGCTAAACCGGATCAAGCAAATAGGAAATTTAATGGTCAGTAGTACTAATAAAAATAGGTAAAAAAACTTTTTAAGTTAAACGGTTTTATGTTAAACATACATTGCACTGTTTAAGATAAATGTACTAAAAACCAAAAATAATAAAATAGATACAGTCGTGGGAATTATGAACATATGCATAGACTAGACTAAAATAAAACCGTGGGGCACGTCAATTGTCTACAATCGTTGATTAAAATGTTTGTTTTGTAATGTTACACTATAATTATTAGGCAGTTGTGCAACCGACAACGATGGACGTGTGATAAGTAGGGCTAGAATGTGGAAACAAGCTAGCAAGCTCGATTATAAGCGAGTTTTAGGGTTTCATAGTGGTGAGCGGGTAGTACTTTTGTCATATGTTTTGTCGATTAAAGACAAACAACAAGCAGTGAAACGATTCCTCGCCAGCCAGCAGTGTGAATGTCCAACGATAAACTAGTTAAAACATCTCTTTTATTTACATGGAGTGTATAACTATTAGAATTTCCATGAGCAAGAAAATAGTAAATAATTTCCTCACCGTCTGCGGGCCAACTGCCTAACGACGAATTAAACGATTCTTCTATCGCACATTAAGTCGATAATTTGTAGACAATTGACGTGCCCCACGGTTTTATTTTAGTCTAGTCTATGCATATGTTTATAATTCCCACGACTGTATCTATTTTATTATTTTTTGGTTTTTAGTACATTTATCTTAAACAGTGCAATGTATGTTTAACATAAAACCGTTTAACTTAAGAAGTTTTTTTACCTAATTTTATTTTCTAGTTTTTAGTTTTTATTTCGCATTCTTTTAATTCATTTAGTGCTTCATTATTGCAAGGTTTCTTGCCCGTTAGTTTATTGCAATCCAACTCCTCTATACGTAGTCCCTGCAAAGATCTTACTCTACTAAGAGCCACGTAGGCTTGACCTTCTTCAAACAGTTTCGCACCTAAGTATACGACTGCGTGATCCACAGTGCTGCCCTGCATTTTATGTATTGTAGAAGCCCATGATAGTATTAAAGGCAACATTCTTCTTTCAGCTGTCCCATAATTGTACTTAGCTGGAAACTGTATGGCTTTCGGGTGTATAAGATGTACTCCGTCCCTTGCGAAATCAATTCGGACGGAAGGTACATCTGTTGCATACATCTGAGTTCGACGAAATTGAGGCCAAACGATTTCGGTGATGTAGCCTATAGCGCCATTTACTAATCCCTTTGAAACGTCAATATTGGACCGTAGCATGACTTTTGCCCCCACAAATATTTCCAGTTCCGCTGGTAAACCCCCAGTTTTGTTGATATCAGCTGGTATTATTGTAGCTATATCCACATTGTCTGCATTTCGTGTGGCGTGTACTAGCTGATCCTGCGCTTTTATTTTGTAAATGCGAGCACCATTATTTCTGTACAAATTCAATACAGCAGAGTTGTGGTCGTTAACTTGCTGATTTGTGGGGTATACCCTTAACGCTTTGTCTATTGCAAACTCATCACTCGTGTCTTGAAGAAATCTTCCCATTAAAATACTAAAATGTTGGGTTGTTAGCTCACCGACTCTTAAAGCATTCAAAATATCAATGAAAATCTGGTCACCTTGCTGACGCATATTTTCAGTTAATTCACAGAGCGTGAATAAACGCCAGAGATGTGTAGCTGGTTGGAGATGTTCTGGCTGTTTGAAAACAGGTGTTCCTGATCGTTTTATAGGAGGCAGTTGTAAAAGATCACCGAAAAGTAATACGTTTACTCCTCCAAAAAACTCATTTTCACAGTTCTTAATTTGCCTTAATCGAGCGTCCATCATGCATAACATCTACTGGTTGAGCACTTTCATTTGATACCCATATTGATAGGATTGATAAAACCTACGTTATCCGCCATTTTGTAGCGGCCGCCATCTTGGATTTCAATTTTTTATAGTATATTGTATTCTGATTGTTGAGCCCTTTCATTTGATACCCATATTGATGGGATTGATGAAAGCTATGTTATCCGCCATTTTGTAGCGGCCGCCATCTTGGATTTCAATTTTTTATAGTATATTGTATTCTGCTTGTTGAGCCCTTTCATTTGATACCCATATTGATGGGATTAATAAAACATGAATTATCCGCCATTTTGTAGCGGCGGCCATCTTGTATTTATAATGATAATGAATAAATATAATTGTATTGTCACCAAAATCCAAAGTGTACACAAAATTTCAGATTAATCGGTTGACAGGAAGAGGATGAAATTTGAATTACTAAATTTGACCCAAGAATAAATAAAATAAACGGGGTGAGCTAAATAAAACCGTTTAAAACGAAAAATTCGAAGAAAAAATTTTTCATAATGACTATTTAAAAATATGAAAATAGGTTGGAGAATAAATAGGAAGAAACAAGTCACTTCAGAATAACGATGAATTAGTTCACAACCAAAATTTCATTCAACTTTAGTAAATGTTCAAAAATTCCACCATTTTACTGAATACAGGAGATAATCCTCTTTAAAAAATTAAATAGGACCCTTGGCATTACTTCAGGGTAATTTTTGAAGGAGCTGGCCGCATTTAAAATTCTCTTTCTTTCTCTCTTCTCGGGTGTCAATCGGAGACGAGTAAAGTCTAGATTTTGAAATACCCCAAAGAAAGAAGTCGCACGTTGTCAAGTCGGGAGATCGTGCTGTCCAACTTGCAGGAGCATCAGCTCCCCTTCCGAACCAACGATTCGCGTACTGTGCATGTAAGAACTCGCGAACCGCTAAAGTGAAGTGAGGAGGTGCACCGTCATGCATAAACCATATTTCTGCATGCATTATTACTGGAATATCGTCCAACAAATCCGGCAAAGTTTCTCGCAAAAAATTCAAATATGCCTCTCCATTTAATCGATCAGGAATCACTATGGGACCAATAATGAAATTATCAGTTACTGAAATCCATACGTTAATTTTGAATTGATTCTGATGATGTGTACTTGTAAAAGCATGTGGATTTTGCGACACGGTACACGTGTTCATTGTGAAGGTTAGTTTTGCCAGACCTAGTAAAAGTGCATTCGTCAGTAAATAGAATTTTCCTACTGAAGTGGAGATCCTGAGTTCTCTTCTCTTGGATAAATCGGCAGAAAGTAAGGCCATTCTCAGGATCGTTGGTAAGTAATTCCTGAACTTTCTAATTGTGATAAGGATGAAATAATTGTTCCATCAAGACATCATGAATCATTGTTTCAGGAACGACCAAGTGCAAACATAAACGTCGCGTGCTTAATTGTGGGTTTTCCTCAGCAAAGCCCAAAATTAGTTCGTCGCCTTCTACCGTCCTTAATGTTCGTTGTCGTCCTCGATCCAAATTCCTGGGCTTGAAGCAACCATTCTCGCGGAGGCTCCTCTCCAGATCTCCAAACGTTTGGTGGTTCGGCCCTATGCCATCTGGAAATCTTTCAGCATATACTCTCGCGCTTTCACGCTTATTGCCTTGACAAAATCCTTAAACCATAACCATATCAACCATTTCAGAGTTACTGTACATCTCTGTACCTAATAGTGATAAAAAAATCACCAAAATAGCTAGTTAAGAATTTAAGGAACACTGTTGTGTCAACAATTGGTTGTCAAGCCTAACAAAATGACGATCTGCCAGACCACAGAAATAAATCCAAAGCCAACATGGTCAAATGTGATATTTTTGACTGGCTAGTTGGTTGAAGAAATGAGATCATGAAATTAAAAAACTGTTTTTTGTGATTGAAACGCTCATCATATCAAAATTTCTCAAGAGACAAAAAGTTTGATAATTAGCCTAGCTACTCAATGTCTAGATTACAAACACGTTCGAGTTCTCAGGGACACTTGTAAAACGTCGAGATCATTGAGTGGATCACTAAAATATGGTTTCTATTGATCGAGTCGTTATCGAATTATTTGAAAAATAAAAAAAAAATCTTTGGATTTGGCGACCTCTAGCGGCCAAACGAAGAAACTTTTCATATAGGTAAGTTGACCTAAATCGACTCATTTCGAGCTGAAGAATCTGTGGTATAACGTTGTACACGCAATTCACGGACACCCTGTATATTAATTTTTATTTTTTCACCTAGAAGCGTATCGCATATAAATTACCATTCTATATTCACGGCTTCTGTGTTCAACATATACCCCGCGAATAGAAAGCATCTACTGTACCTATAAATCCAAATCCAAAAAAACTTTGTCTTATTCTACAAAAATTTTCGTTCGTGAGAAAATTAAGGAATACCAAAATGGGCCCCAATATTCAACGAAATCTGCGATTTCGGAAAAAATACATGAATGTTGTTGATCGAATAAAGTTACTTTCACTGTTTGGACTACACACTCAACATTTTTTGAGTGGTAATTTGTTTCAAAAAAAAATTTTCCAGAACATACTATGTATCAATTCGATTCAGTATTTTCATTTTAAACTACAGCAAGCTTAGAAATGTTTACAATTATAGATTTCGCAATTATTGTGTTTTATTTCATGGAAAATTCAACAACCATAAATTTGTCTCTATTATTATACTTGAATTCTAATTTTTCATATTCAGATTTCCATAAAATCAAAATGAATTTTTCCTATTTAGTGTTATGTGGGTCCTCTACGATTCCTTTTATTGACTGCTATTCCTCTTGGATTGCTTCTTATAAAGTTAGTTTTTCCTGAGAAATGATAATCCACTCTTCTTGAAGCACTTATCTAGCGTTTCTATGGGTGCATCTTCCTTATAAATTTGCTTTTGTAAGCGACTAAATATGTGCCCGATAGGATTGAGGTCTAGGGATCGTGCAAGCCAGTCTATTCTGTAAATACGGTAGAGTTGTAAAGTGACAATATAAGCGCTATGAGCACTCACATTATCGTTCATACAAATGAAATGATTACCTATTTATTTCCTAAATGGTACTACAATAGATGAAATATATCTCTGTATGTTTGTATTTTTATAGTTTCTGTAATAAAATTAACTTGCTCAGTGCAGGGTGTTATGCCACCCTCAGACTATCACAGATTTACCCCCAATGGTGCATGTTCAGCTATTTTTTCAAACTCACAACCAGTAGCCATCCTAAAATAAAATTCAAATTCCAAAAAAAAGGAAAATTAGGAAATTAGAATATCATTGATAGATCTGTTAATTGACCACTCAAATATCGAAATTACCTACAACAACTCTAGAAAACTGCCCAGATTCACATAAAATTTCGGCTTACAATTATACACTATTTTTACCTTGAATATATTAGAAAATCACAAAAAAGAAATTGAAACCACTAAAACTAAAGCTCACAAGAACGATTTTCATCGTGGTTTAACTGACAAAATAGTGAAATAAAAATAATTACATGTAGCAATCAGCCAAATATATCCAATTATAAGCACCAACAAATCCAAAAAAATCATCCATTTATTATATTATGGACGGATAGGTCAAAATGTCGCGAATTACCTTTCAAATTGAAAACAAAAATCACATTCAGACCTAAAAATAAATTGTCACTCTTATTTTATGCTAGAAATCCTATAGAGTATTTAAATATATCAGGAGTTTATAAGTCACTTTTTCCAGATTGCAATAATTTCTCTAGGTTCGTCAGACTGGACGTTCCTTCAAAATTAAATAGAAAGAACATTTATTCCTTGAAAATAAACAAGATTCAACATGAACTAACCACTGCATCCAAAATGGCCACTCTTTTCTAAAGTTGATAAATTTAAACTTCTACACTTTTCCTCGAAGGGTGGAAAACTCAATTTCCTAGAATCAGTGAAAATTTTCGAATCATTTTTGAATGATAATGAATCACCAGATTGATCTATGTAAATCCCACATTTTCGATGTATCCAAACAACTTCCCTTCAATAATTGTTGAACACAGTCATAATATTTGGTTTTTCCAAATCCAAGTAACGATCTATCCATACTTATTTCATTTTCATTTAATTTATTTGTTGCTGGTATTTATTCGTTTGACCATGCTTCTCTCTTGAAGAATCCTTTGTATTCTTCAGTTTCGTTTGACTACTCTCCATAACGAAAACAAGTTTTTTTCGGACGTGAATTTTACACAACCCGAGAAAGGTAGGCAAACTTAGCCAAACAATTAAATGCAAGTATGTTTCCCTGTCCTGAATATTCGCCATCAATTTCAACTCTTTATTTATACCTGTTCTTAAAGAAAGTCTCTACAGACAGGCAAACAGAAATCAAAGTGCACCCCTGAGGAATCCTATTTTTCTTTTGTGGTACGGAACCCTAAAAGACGTATTACTTATGTAAATTTTCGAGTGGACTCGACCCCGTGAAACTTAATTTTGAGGTTATAAACAAAACTAGAGCTGATCCACCAGATAACCACTGCTTATCCATAGAACTAAAAGTAGCAAACTTAATCCTACCAACAGTTCTTTCTCTTGACCAATTCGTTGATTTATTTATTGAATCTCCCTCGTACAAATACCATAATAAAAATAAAGAAATGATTCGCCTCAAAATTATGACAAGTTTTAATTCCGAATATTCACCAATTGTGAAATTCAATTTTCATTACCAGTGGCGAAGTAAATTTTCTGCAATTGTTCAGGGTTAGATATTCGATAACGTTAAAGAGTCAAAAAAGAAAAATTCCCCAGCAAATGTGTTCAAGAAGTTAAAAATCTTTTATTTCCCTTCTTTGAATCCATCCAGTTGTGTTCCGAAGGTGAAACAGGTTGAAAGATTAGAGAAGACTACACGCTATCTTGTTAAATGAATACTACAAGATTATGGGGTATCATCATCCGCCCGTTTCAAGCTAACAATCCAATAAAACCCTAACAATGTTAACAAGTTTGGGGTAATTTATACCAAACCTTTTATTTTAACACTAATTACAATCAATTTATTGTGAATTTATGTATTTTTTACCTGACTTTTGTTGTTTTGACATCTTCGTCCATGGTTTCTGATAAGATCAATTCGTACATTCTGAAATCGGGCATTTTTGGAAGGTTTTCATTGAATGTCTGGGTTCTTTTGCAACTTTGTTTCTGGAGAAGCGTATCAGATGTATGTGAACACTGCAATTATACAGAATTTCGAATAAAATGTATGAACATCTATTTTCTTTTATAAATATAATTCTATAAATTATATGTTCCTCGTTAGTTTGTTTATTTGTAATGGACATTTCTAATCATATTTTGATTGATCTAAAAACGTCTAATTAAATAGATACTCTTCACATATGTAAAAAAGAGAAAGCGAGAGGCTATCCTATAGAAGTAATGAATGTTTCAGTACGAAGCCCCACTGTGGGAACAATATTCTAGACTAGGTCGCACCTGTGTTTTGTATAAAAGCATCAGTTGTTATGGGGTGAAAAACTGTTTAGCTCTGAAAAGAAAACTGACTTTAGCAGAAGCAAATTTGGCGATGGCTGAAACATGGTCGTGCTAGCAAACTCCGGTGTTGCCTGTGATGATGAATGTCCTGACCAGTATCTTGACGATACTGGTCAGGACATTGAGGATAGGAACCCTACAGAATTAGTAAAGAAATTGTTCTTCAGTAAAATTTTCTGCAATTTTGATATGTTGTAGTTTTTCATTTTTGGACGTTAAAATTGCATGGCTCTGTCTATGTGTTGACAGCATGTTTACATTTTGTTTTTTGAACTTGTTGTATACGAGAGTGAATTGATAAATTGTGTAAAAATGAAACAAGAACTCCTTTTTCTCTACTGGACGTCATACGTTTGTCAACATAATCTCCTTTTAGGGCATCATACTTTGTTAGGCGATACTGAAAGTTTTTCGTGCCTTCTTTGTAATAATCTTTCCCAAGGTACTGGATTTATGCCATTGTTTCGAAGATGACTTCCCAATTTGTTAAAAATATCTGTGTTTCGAGCTACATTTTCGCATATGGCTGTTGGAATGGCGAAGGGATGAGCAAGGTCATAGACGTGGCAAAATAGCATTTTCTTCTTGGCAAGATTTTGCTGTTTTGTTATGGTTTATCGCATTTTGATATTCTGTGCGTACCAGAAAAGAGTAGTCATCTTTCCCCATCTACTTTTTGGATTGGTGGTCCATCTTAGGCGGCACGCATCTTGCCGATCCTTTTTTCATATGCAAATGCTTATGGAAGATGTTGAAAAATTGTTCATGTGAGATTTTTACCAGTCTATTTTTCTCAACTTCACTAGGGGATCGGTGAACACAATAGCATGGACTTTCGGGTTTATTTCCAGAGTTTTCAACTATATGAAGCGTCTTGGGCGGGGCCAGTTTCCGTAACTGTTCTACTGCAATGAAACTCAGTAAATCATCTTGAGTAATGGAAGAGAAACATCTTTGTACTTGTTAAAAGATTTTTTTGATTTTCGTAATGGATGAAGAAGAAAAATTTTGTGTGGAGACTTTCCCATTCGCATCATACAAACCTACAATAGAAGGGCATGATGAATCAAGAGCTGTGGCTCTTCATATCTCTCAATCTTTTGAAAAACTTCAGCGTGAAGACCTATCGAATGAAGAAGCTGTGTATTGACCTCGCGAGATATTTCTTTCTAATACACTGATAAAGGAGTGAATGTGTGAATATCTCTTCCTAACCCATTTTTTGCTGTCGATTTATGATTATTTAATGATAATAATAATAAGTTCTTTATTTCCAACAGGTAAAATCCAATTACAGGAAATACTATACATATTGGCAAAATTATGAAAATTAACATAAAATCAAAATACGGATTTCAATCACAGCAAGAAGAATACGCAATGATGAAAGAAAAAAAACTGAAAAGTAAATTGCAGTACTTTAGAGTGAACTGTTCAAATACACCCTACTCAAAGAGGAAAATGAATCAAAGTTTATATCACATAAATCAGAAATGGAATTATAGGTTCTACACTGAACGAAATTGGAGATTGCATGAATACATTCGTCCTAGGGATACTAAGAGCAAACATTTGTTAATTCCTCGAGGATAACCTCGGTATTGCAAAGTTCAACTGGGCCACTACGGGCGGGCAATTTGCCTGTTTCTTAGGAGAATAAATAAAAACCTTAGAGCCAGAAGGCCTCTCCTGATTTCAAGGGACGTCATTTTGAATCTTGTCAAGGAGGGAGTATGATCACATCTCCTTATTGGATGAATACCATCCTCCCTCCAGGCAAGATACAAATTTCCTCTCAATGGCCTGAATGATACATATGACATAAATAACTTGAATTTCAAATAATTGAGACGTATTCAAGTGACTTCTGACGAGACAAATCAAAGTTGAAGAGTTCATGAAATTTTTACCATAACGAATTTTGAATCCATATAGTCTGGAAGCAGATTAAAAAGTAGTTGATATGCGGTAAAAAAGTGAATTTTTGATCGAAAGTGATACCTCGATCTTTAACTTCATTGGATCGCCTTAAAACAGTTTCATATATTTCATAATAGAACAGTTGAATCATTTTCTTTCGAGTGAAGCATACCATTGTACACTTAGACACATTCAAGTTAAGACAAATGCTCCCACGCCTGTCAGATACAAAAACAATAACCTCCTGTGATCTCTCACAATCACGTTGCGTTTTGATTTCTAGAAAGATCTCCAAATCGTCAGCATACATTAGCTTCGGAATATCTATTACATCCAGGAGATCATCTATGAACATAATGAACAACAAAGGGCCCAGGTTCGAACCCTGCGGAACACCGGAAGTAGCCTCAAATTCGAGAGAGTGGAAACCTCCAAGTTGAACGAATTGTCGATGACCGACAAGATAAGACTGCAAGAAAACGATTAAGGCAGCCGAGAGTCCGAATCTGGTTTTCAGTATATGTAGCAGTATCGATGATATACTTTATTAAATGTCTTCTGAAAATCCTTATAAATGATGTCAAACTGGCCGGCACGAACCAAAACCTCAATGATATGCTGAGAGAAAACGACAAAATTACTTATGCTAGTCCTATTCGACATAAAGCCATGCTGCTCAATTCCAATCTTACCTCTACCTTGTAGAAAATACACAGTTGAATAAAATTATGTCAAAAAGTTTAGAAAAATGACATAATATGGCAATACGTCTATAATTGCCAATAACCGCAGGGTCGCCCTTCTTCGAAACAGGTATAATCTTCGCAACTTTCCATTTGAAAGGGTATATGTACTCCTGTTTTCAAGACAAGATTGAAAATATGACACAGAGATGGCACAAAAACTAGTATGCCACAACCATAAAACTAGGAATGCCGTCCGGGCCAGCAGTATGCTTATTTGATAACTTTTTTGCAGCAGAAATTATGTCTCTCTCACTTATAACATTCAAATGAACAATGTCCTGATGATTAACATTAATGTTATCATTCACTATCACATGATCATTTAGCCGGCTTGGTGGCGTAGGGGATATGATGCTCGTCTCCTACGCAGACTTACCTGGGTTTAATTCCCACAAAGTCGGTGCGATTTTTCGGATTCTGGGAATCGCTTGGGTATCCATCTTTCGGAGGAGATGTAAAGCAGTCGGTCCTGTCTAACAGAGATGTGATGGACATTAAAGATCCCTTCCTTCGGCACGAGAGGGGTTCGGCAAAATTCCCGGGTTAGTAAGGTGACAGAATTCCCCGGCGTGTCCTTGGCCGGAAGGCGGAAATAGAGCACGTTAAAGGAATAACAAACAAACAAACAAACATGATCATCTCGCGTATCGTAGACACCACTGAAGTATTTGACAAATGCACCAGCGATATCGGCAGTTCCTTTATAGGAACGATCTTCATCACGTATCTCACCAGGTATTCTTGAATATCCTTTCCTTTGCTGGATAAAGAACCAGAAGTCAGAGGGGTCAGTGGAAATTTTCTCTTCTGCGAGGCGAATGAAGTCTTTGTAGGCTGTGTCCAATTTTGTTTTGACCTCCTTAACATGTAATACCGCTTGAAGTGAAGTTCAGAGCCTTGTTTCTTATAAGTGTGGTAGGCTTTTTCTTTTTTATAATGCATTGTATTAAATCCGGTCCATACCAAGATGGAAAACGACGCTTGCGTTTACATTTGTATGGTACTGTTTTCTTCAAAATACCTTGCAAAATTGAGTAGAATTCCTCGCAAGCGACCTCAGCATTATCCACCAATTTCGTAACAGTAGACCAATCAGGTTAGACATTTGATACATCAAGGTATAATTTACCTTTCTAAAATTGAATCGCATGGTTTACACCCAGATCATGTACACATTAAGCGCCGACATCAAGAGAAAAATTCAAGGGAGGATGACGATAATCTATAACATATAACTAACGGTAACGCATCATCAAGCATTTTACATGTCTTATACGAGAAGATCAAATTCAAAATTCTGTTATTATCATTCACAATCTTATTATGTTGCTTAAGAGCAAGACTCTCCGAGAACATCTTCAATGGAATTCCTTTAGCGTCGGTCTGTACATTCTCTAAATATGGTGGGACGTTGAAGTCTCCAATAATGATCAATTGTTCATCCTGAGAATATCTAATAAAGGTAGGGTGTCAAAAACAATTCGAAAGTGACGGCATCGGTTGATGGAGGTGCATACAGTACAAGAATGAAAAGAGCAGATGAGTTAGCTTTCAAATTACAGCAGACAATATCAATCGAGGGCACAAGATTATGTAAAATAGATAAATCAACTGTCTCTGTGCAATATCTTTGATGAGCGACACCTCCTCCCTTAGAATTGTTAGTTGCGGTAAGATTTCTGTCTTGTCTGCATAAGCAGATGGAAACAACTCAGAGTCAGAAACCCCTTGCTGTAACCACGTTACACAAATGCATATTATTTCGTAATCAGATGTGATCACAGAACACAAAAATTCATGAGTTTTAGAATTCAGACCCCGAACATTTTGATAAAAACAGGCTAGCTCATTATTTCTGTAATTGGATGTATTTAGTTTAAATCTACAATTGTTAGAAGACCTGTTATGTACTTTATTCTAACATTTTCCCATCTCCCATTTGTTTGATCATTTCAGCTTTCAAATTGTTATAAAAAGTTTGTTGCTTAGGTGTTTTATCAGCAGAAATGGAAATGTGAGAGTACTGTGGTGACTCTTTAAGTTATTTTGATGATATCAATATTTTACGTACCTCATGATTATTAGAGAAAGTAATCTTGATCGGACGTGGCTTGTTAGAGTTAGCAATGAATTTCCCTATTCTTTGTATCTTCACACCATCATATAAATCAGGCTTGATACTTCTGATAACACTATAGACTTCGTCGTTTCCATGAGCAACTCGTTGATCTCTGGGTGTATTCAAAGGCTCCTCCGGCTAACCATAAAGCATAATGTTGGATTTACGCTCCTGACGATCTTCAAACTCCAAGGTGTTTGCCTGCACCGAATCTCTGTTTCATTTTGTAGTGACACAATTAAAGTTTTCAGTGAGGCAATGTCACTTCAAATGCTTTCACAATTTTTGCAACTCCAGGATATAGATTTCTTAGAATTAATAATTCTCACTTCAGAACTACTAATACCAACACAAGTGTTACTGGATGCATTTCGACAAATGGAGCAAGTTAAGCGATTTCCGGTTGGTTTCTTGCGAAAATTACACGGAATAGTCATAATTATTGTAGGCGAAACTACTTATATTGAAAAGTATCAATTGAAAACACTACAGTCATTCTCTTCAACCGATTTGTTTATGTTCAGGAGATGTTTTGATCACCTGTTCCTTATCACCGACTAGGTCACAAGAAACAACAAAAAATGGTTCTACGTGAAATTGCGTAACAAATTTTCACTGAAGAAAGTGACATTTGTCATATTTTTCGAACGACTGTCAACATTTTTTCGAAAATTTTTCTTTAAATTAAACAAATTCCACGAAGAAATTATATATGGGCGATGTCAATCCAGATTATTGGGTCCATAATGATTCTAAAACATCTATAGATCATAATCGGCATCACTTGGAAGACTGAACCTGGCCATCGGGGCCCTCTCGGTCTAACAGAGATGGAATTTGAGGAAATATAGCAGGTTATGTATTTTTTTTATTATCTCCTTAGTCCTTTTTATGACCTTGCTTGCTATGTAAAATCTTTTCTTAGATTTGTTTAGACATATAAGAAGTTTGATTGTTGAAATATTTTTCTGCTGGTTTTCTTTTTCCATTGTTACAGATTCCTGTCCCAAACCCCCTTCCTTTCACCCTTGTTTTGGAAATTATAGAATGCAAGAGAGAATGAAGCGGCTAAGCAGAAAAATCTTTGGTACTCTTTATGTACACACGACACTAACACAACATAAACAGACAAGCTATTGCTAGTGCAATAGCGACAGGGAAACGAGTTTTTTCCTCAGGTTTTTTCACAAGATAGTATGGTTCCCCTGCTACATTTTCCTGAGCCCACACTTGTGTTTTTTCTGACACACACCAAAATTATAGTTATAAGCATTTATTGTAAATACATATTATTTCGACGTTTTTCACAACTAAACCGAAGAAAACCGACAGTGAAAGATTCAACGCCCATGCACTCGGTCGCGCTTCATACACTACTTATACTAAGAACTAAATTCTTGAGTTTGATAATGACTACAAGTTGGTGTTGGAGTTTTTCATCAACGTTCAATTACTGCAGAGTAGTTAGAACGTCCAAGATACCAATTTGACCATTAACTTTGAACACTGATCCTTTAAGAATTTTTTAACGGAGTCAACTTTAGTTTGGAAAAGACCTAAACAACAAATTTCTGAAGGGAAATTCCATCCGAGATATTACCATTATAATTTGCGACCATCAAATTGGGTTAAAGCACTGCCATTAGTTTATATTGGAATTTTCTGCCATGAACATGTCTCAGCAATAATCGAGTCATTTTTCAATCAGCATCTTGGATGAGCAATTGCTTTCCATAAGGTCCATGTTCTCCTGTTTCCATGTGGGGACCCAGCATTCCTTATATCTGTTACACCCTATCCAAAGAAGAGCAGTATGCTACTTTTTCGTTCTCCGCAGATCACATATTTTCTCTGATTTGACTCGCTTCGAGAAGATCTTTCTACCTTCTACAGATTCCTTCATGGACGATGATCCAAACCTGAAGAGTGTCATAGAAGCTAACAGACATCTTTAGTCGCCACAATTTGACAGTAACAATCGTAATCTCTTTTATTCTCCGGACTCCCAACAATCACGATCTGTCTGCAGATCTGAAAATAATATTTCAGGGGATTTGATTGCAACGAAAAGGTGATTCTTGATACTAATGACCATTTTGAAAGAAAAGGTGATATTTTCAGAAAAAATGCTTCCAAACATGACAGAAATCGTAAAATATGGAGCATGAGTAACAAAAATTATTGAATATACGTGAATAACACACTTATGACTAATTCTAGATAAAACAAAGGCTTAGGCAATAAATATAGAAATTACGCCCACACCTTCATTCTAATAATTCGCGGAAAAGCATATTTCAGTAGAAAAAGTTATTAAAAAACCGTAAACACACATAATGGTCTATTATTATTATGCATAAGCGAGATTCACAGCTCCTTGGGTCTCTTAATAACGGCTATATAATAAAACCTCTTATTTGAGTTTCAGTAATCTGGATTTATTAGAAGTATTTAAGCCCACAAAGAAAATACTAAACTGAGTAATAAATCACCCGGCTAAATACCACATTAAAGATCAAAAAGGACAAGTTAATCCATTCCAAACGTCCCATCTTCTTCCATCCTCGCCGTGGACTTACCGAAAGATTTAAAGTATTCTTATCTGTGCAGATTTGTCTGATGCTATACGTGTCATGTTTTTAAGGTTTTGTAGAGATTGTGGAGAAAATTAAAAAAAATTGAAAGCATGTAACATAGCCTTCAATCATGGACCACCGAAGTTGTTGAACTAGTGAGTTGTGTCAACGAATTCTAGAAAGATTTTAGAGTGAAGAATATTCGTTGCGCTAGATAGTTCATTAAGCAAGTAAAAGAAAATTCAATGGTTTAATATAGAGAGCTGTGCACGCAGTACAAGTATGAAGTCTATGGTTGACAGTATCGAAGTGATATTCTGAAGCCTATATAACTGACAATTGGTTTCAAAGTGTACAGTGTAAAGTGATTTATAATAAATAAAATCTGCAACATTCTTAAAGCATGGACTGTGATTATAAATTTTGCGAATATCTACGTCTTTCTAGGAGAAAACGAAGTTCGTTGAATTCGTGAGAGTAAATAAAGAATAGTATCTAGAAATTTTGATGCTTCAATAAATTAGCTTGTGGACTTCAACTCCGAATTATGGTTGACAATGTAAAAGTAAGTTTATGAAGCCTGTGAGTGACAGTAGATTTGTTGAATCAGAATCATATCAATCAAACATTCATTCATGCTTTATACAATAGTATTTACATTGGCTAAAAACATATAAACACACATATATATATATATATATATATATATATATATATATATATATATAAAAACCAGGATAACGTTAAATGTTATGAAAATATATCAAACTACCAGAATATATACAAACTATAGCATCATCAGCCAATGGCATCAATGTACCAACGAGTAGTGTCAGAGGCTTTCTCCCCGGAAAAATCAATTGTACGGACCTCACTCAAGTATCACTAAACGTTATTCATTCATAGTTTTCTTTGTGTGAAGTGATGAACGATCGAATACAATACTGCTTTGAATTTAAATGATAGAATTATCAGCATTATATTAAATTTATATATACAAATCAATAAAATATGAAATAAGATTCTAAGCAAAATAAACTAAAGAGAAAACCTAAGACTCTACCCCATCATTTTTTCGGAAAGAAACCTACGAAGAATATTACAAAATTTGATGACTGTTATCTTCTTTAACTGTTCAAATAAATTTTCTTCAGACCTAAAATCTCAATATTTTTATGAAGATTCCAACGAATAACTCCTGTTGTAGAAATATTAATCGGTAGAATAAATATTTTTTCATTTTCTACATTTTTTAATCTCGTCGGTAAGCATCATATATTTTGAAATTTTTCTTTGTATTTATTTTGTATGTTATATGTGTGTCGGGTATAGCAATATATTATTCGATTCTGTTTATCAGTAAGAATGATATCTGGCCTATTGTTTTCACTACATATATCTATCACATTTCCATTGTGTGAAAAATTGTGTACATACTACCTTGATCGAAAAGTACCCGACTTTGTTACCGTGTGGTTTTCATAGACTTCCTGTTCGGTCGATTGAAGAAACCGCTCTGGGGAACGCGTTTTAGCCGAGAGGAAATAATGGAAAATCGAAGATGGCCCTAAAGGCCATACCGCAAATCGAATCTAAAAAAGTGTTTTGGATTGGATCATACGCTGGTATGAGTGCGTTGCAGTCGATAGAGAGTAGTTTGAAGGAGAAAATATTGATTTTGATGAATATCTTTGTATTTTTGATTTCATTAATCAAAGTCTGGAACTTTTTGATCAAGGTGGTATGTCGTTCTTTCTTCGAGTGTTATAGATATGATAGTCTTCAGCTTTAGCAACAAGTTGACTAAATAAGTGTTTGCAATCATCCTTATAAAATAATCCTCCATTAGTTATAATATCCTTCTCGGCAATCGAAGGATTTTTTCACGTTCGATGCAGTTTTCCCACACAGTGACCCGATTTGAGATGATTATGGAACAAAGCATGATAACCGAAATTAACACTTTAGGAAAGATATTGTTTGACAGACAATGTAACAGGAAGACTCTTTCGCTTAATCTCTGAGCTAATTGATCCACAGGAACCATAAGACCCAAATAAATTCCTCAAAAACCAAGCGGATTCCGGGAAACCCATGCTCCGCGCCCCTCTAAGAGAAAAAACATAGTTTGAGTTTTCTCCCCATTCGTGCGAAATATAGGAGAGCCATCGCAATGCATAGTATCGCACCGAGTCACTCAGCGCCACCAAAGCCGCCATCTCGGCACCACCAACAGTTACAGGGCTACCGTTCGCTAACACAATTGAAGCTGACTTGGGAAACCCCGAAGAATCGTTTATGAATGTAAGAAATCGTAACGGCCCCAAAATTGAGCCTCGAGGCACTCCACATTTAATCATACTTTTCTGAGATAACTTTCCTTTGGAACAAATCATCTGATAAAGGTTGGACAGATATGATCTAATGAGATTCGCACTGTCACTACTGTAGCACTCTTTGCGCGACGTAATTGAACGCCTATAGACTGTAATAAGACATTTTACAAAACGTTCAGACCTTTCTAGACTTCGAAGTCGAGAGAATTCCCAAAGTGAAGAAACTAGGAAATTTAATGGTTCAATAAAATAGCTGGTGGAATACACTTTGAGTATGAAATCTATGGTTGACTGTATCGAATTAAGTTTATGAAATCAATGATTGATACTACATTTTTGAAAGTGTGCAGTGTAAAATGATTTGTAAGTAATGAAATTAATAGAGTTATTAAATCTGAATTGAGAAATGTTCCAAACATCCAGGTTTCTCTAAGAGACCAGAGAAGTCGTTGAACTCGGGAGAGTTCTCAAAGCAGGGAATCTAAAAAATTCAATGCTTCCATAAAGTAGCTGGTGGAAGGCACTATAACTCGGAGGTCTATGGTTGAGAGTATCGAAGTAAGTTTATGAATTGTAAGATTGTCGTTTTTTTTGAGAATGTGTATACCGTGAAGTGACTTGCTAGTAATAAAATTAGAAGAATTGTTAAATCATAGATTTAATAGGAAATTTTGCAAATATTGTAAGAGAAAAGAAAAGTTGTATTAGTATGAAGTTTATGGTTGACAGTATCGAAGTAAAGTCTATGACTGACAGATATTTTTAGAAAGCGTATACTGTCAAACGACTTTCAAGTTATAAAATTTGTTGAATTGTTGAATCATAAATTGCAATAAAGAATTTCGCAAACCTCCAGGCCTTTCTGAGAGGAACGAAAAGTCCTTGAACTCGAGAGAGTTTGCAGAGCAAAGAATCTAAAAAATGCAATGGTTGAATACAATAGATGGTGGAAAGCACTGTTAGTATGAAGTCTATGGTTGACAGAATCGAAGTGAAGAGGTGAAGTCCATGATTGATTAATATTTTGAGGATTGTATTGTGTAAAATGAACGAAGAGTCGTTGAACTCAGATTAATTTGCAGAGCAGAGAAACTAGACATTTCTATGGTTTATACAACAGCTGGTGAAGTGCACTATTAGTATGAAGTCTATGGTTGACAGTATCGAAGTAAAGTCTATGACTGGCAGATATTTTTAGAATGCGTATACTATCAAACTACTTTCAAGTAATAAAATTTGTTAAATTGTTAAATCATAGATTGCAATAAAAAATTTCGCAAACCTCCAGACCTTTCTGGGAGGAACGAAAAGTCCTTGAACTCGAGAGAGTTTGCAGAGCAAAGAATCTAAAAAATGCAATGGTTCAATACGATAGATGGTGAAGCGCGATATTATTATGAAGTCTATGGTTGGCAGTATCGAAGTAAAGTCTATGACTGACAGATATTTTTAGATTGCGTATACTGTCAAACGACTTTTAAGTAATAAAATTTCTTGAATTGTTAAATCATAGATTGCAATGGAAAATTTCGTAAACCTCCAGGCCTTTCTGGGAGGTTGAACTCGAAAGAGTTTGCAGACCAAATAATCTAAAAAAGGCATTGGTTGAATACAATAGATGGTGGAAAGCACTATTATTATGAAGTCTATGGTTGACAGAATCGAAGTGAAGACGTGAAATCCATGATTGATTAATATTTTGAGAATTGTATTGTGTAAAATGAGCAAAAAGTCGTTGAACTCAGAGGAGTTTGCACAGCAGAGAATCTGGAAATTTCTATGGTTCAATACAACACCTGGTGAAGCGCACTATTAGTATGAATTCTATGGTTGATAGTATCGAGGTAAAGTCTATGACTGACAGATATTTTTAGAATGCGTATAGAGTAAAATGACTTTCAAGTAATAAAATATGTAGAATCTTTAAACCATAGATTGCAAGTTGTTGAACTCAAGTTAGTTTGCAGAACAGAGAACCCAGAAAATTTAATGGTTCAATCCAGCAGATGGAACGCACTATCAGTATGAAGGTTATGATTGACAGTATCGAAGTAAGTTTATGAACTCTATAATTGACAGTAATTCTGAGAAAGTGTACAGTGTGAAGCAAGTAATGAATTGATAGAATTTTTATATCATTGTAGGGGATATAGCAAATGAATGTTCTTCTGTTTTCCAAAATTTTGGTTTCAATAATAATATTTGTAGCGTCATTTAATATGAAGTAGATTATTTTTATGATTATCTCACTATATCACCATCGACTTCACAACGTACGTAAGGTAATAAGTATATAGTGAAGAAGAAATAACGATATAGAAATAAGGTTAGACAGAAAATGTAGAACATTGATGTCTATGATTAACAGTGTAAAAGTAAGTCTATAAAGTTTATGATTGAAAAAGTTACCTGTAGGAGTAAAATTAATTAAATTATTGCTTAGCATTATATTGGAATATTTATATTTGAACCAATATAATTTAAATCAAGTTTGACATGTAAAGATACAGATTTGTCCCTTCGAATAGAACCGAACATCTATGGTAAGTCTTAGATAAGAATGGTGCCTCAAAAGTCAGGTCCCAACGACAGTAAAACAGCACGAAATTCGGATTCCATATTTCAAAGTTGTCCGTTTCGTTGTTAGTCAAGTTGGGACTTCAGCATTGTGTAATCCTTTGAAAATCTAATTTAACTTCATGTTAATTGAGAGATTACGATAACAGTTGAGCCTGTTCGGCGTTTTTGACATCTGTGTATGCTGATTGGAATTTTACCTGATCGTTTTAACTCGACACCCAAATATTTTTCTTTTTTCCTCGAAAGCTGCTCGCCGGTTTGTAGAATTTTAAATATGCACCCACGGCTTATATTGTACAGTTTCTGTAGCTAATTCTTTTTGTTTAGGCACATTTTTGTGTTATCTGATTGTACGAATGAGGCGATAACTTATAGAAAAATTGTTGCGGTAACCTTTTTCTTTCAGTGAAATTTTACTTGAAAATAATTCATTTATTTTCAAAGAAGACTGCATTTTATGAATAGCGTAATGTTTCAATGGACTGAACATTATAAGTTCATATCGACGGCTCAATGGATAGATATTCTAATTTGATTGAGCAAGTCGTTACTTGAGGAAAATCGATATACATATTTTCAATTAAATAAAACTATGGTATTTAGATTTTCATTATTTTAACAAAACTATGAACGGTTTCACCACACTGTGGCTTCATCATATAGATACAAACTAATGAACTGAGTTATTCCTTATATATTAGTCTTATTTCCAACTTAATATTACAATAGGTACAAGTACAAGGTATCTGATGAAGCGGCATTTCGTTAAACTTTGAGTGAGAAGCTTTTGTGCAATAAAAACATGAATATCGATCAGCACAATGACAACATTACAACATCAATAAAACAAGCTATGGACAAACATTGTAGCACTTTGAACAGGAAACAGGAAAGAATCAGTGAGACAACGAAACGCATGATGAAGAACAGAAGATAACTATTAAGCAAGGACATAGCAGAAAGAAAGAACTGAAAATAATTAACCGCGAGATATCTCGCCAACTTAGGAAGGACTCTCGACAGCACAATAAAAGCTTGGCAGTTCAAACTATAGAAGAAAATAAAAGCATGAAGGTACTACGACGGACGACTTCATTGGGAAAACGTAACATTCACAAACTAATGGATTCATATGGTTCAATTATAACAAATAGAGCCGAAATAGTGAAGGTTGTCGAGGACTTTTTCTCCAATTTGTATCGAAGCCTGAATCGCGAGAACGAGGAAGACAATCGCATACCTCATGTTATGAATCAGGGTTCGGAGGACCTCCCAGACATAACAGCTAATGAGGTCCGAAAGGCACTATCAGATATGAAAAACAACAAAGCTCCAAGGGAAGATGGAGTAGTTGCGGAGGCTTTGAAGATAGGCGGTGAGAATCTGATTCGTGAAATAACGAAACTTTTCAATAAATGTTTAGCTGAAGCAAAAGTACCAGAGTCTTGGCATAATGCTATAATAATAATTATGTACAAGAAAAGAGACCCCACAAATCTCTCGGACTATAGACCTATAAGCCTTCTATCGCACTTATACAAACTCTTCACCAAAATAATAACAAAGCGCCTCACAAACAAACTGGACACCTACCAACCTCGAGAGCAGGCCTGATTTCGGGCAACATTTCGTGTTAATGATCATCTCCAAACTCTCAAGACTTTGATTGAAAAGAGCATAGAATACAAATTGCCTCTGGTTCTCATATTCGTGGATTACGAGAAAGCTGACTGTAGAATAGATCATAGATACCCTGCCATCATTAAATATATATATGAGCATGCCACTTCACAAGTGTGCCTTCACAATTCTACAGAAAAATTCAGGATCGGACGTGGAGTAAGACAGGGTGATACTATTTCCCTGAAGTTGTCTACAAACCTATTGCAATATATGTTCAAGCAATTAGAATGGGATCAGAGGGGAGTAAATGTGGATGGTGAGCGATTAAGTCATCTTCGTTTCGCCGACGACATCGTCATTATAGCAAACAGATTAGATGATGCAAATGAGATGCTCTTGCAGTTGTCTAAGGAATCCAGTAAAATCGGATTGAAGATAAATATGTCGAAAACTAAGATGATGACCAACTTAGTACCAAGCCAACCAGTTTCTATCGATGGTGAAATTGTTGAACAAGTAACGTCATACAAATATCTGGGGCATGAGATAACTATAGGCAGGGACAACCAAACAACAGAAATAGGAAGGCGAATAAGGCTAACATGGGCTGCATTTGGAAAACTGAGAGATCTGTTGAAATCAGAGATACCGATTTGTTTGAAACGTAAAGTATACAATCAATGCGTTTTATCAGTTTTGACGTACGGTGCAGAAACCCTGACCCTAACAAAGAAATCAGCTAATGAAATATGTGTTGCTCAGCGTAAGATGGAGAGAGCTATGTTAGGCATAACACTACGGGACAGAATTCCCAACCATATCATACGCCAACGAACTAAAGTCCAGGATGCTCTCGAGAGAGTTGCTAATTTAAACTGGAACTGGGCTGGTCATCTAAAGAACCACGGACGGTAGATGGACAAAGCGTCTTTTGGAGTGGCGTCCCAGAGATGAAGCCCACAGAAGTAGAGGACGTCCACCAGCTCGTTGGAAAGACGATATCAAGCGAGTGTGTACGAACTGGATAAATCCGGCCCAAAATCGCGAGGAATGGAGATCGTTGAGGAAGACCTATGTTCAGCAGTGGACTAGGATGGTTGACAGATGATGATGACAAGTACAAGGGGTATGTTGGAAAACCCATCGGAGTTGCTTACTTCATGAACTGAGAAGATTGAGTAAAGGAGAAGGAGATTTTCACTATATTAATAGAACTATGACCAGTTTCACCACACGGTGGCTTCATCAGATAGATACAAACAAATTTTTTTCAGTTAACATAATCTTTATTCAAGTACCTGTTTTACAACTTTTAACTTAACATCTCTTTGATTGATAGAAAATTGAACAATTTTTGGCTTCTAAGCCGTGATCTGAGAGATCTGAATGTAACCTAAAATAATTAATTCAAGTACAATTCATTTTGTCGTCCTAGTGACGACGGTCTTAACATAACCAAACTAATGAACAGAGTTATTCCTTATATATTAGTCTTATTTCCTACTTAATATTACAATAGGTACAAGTACAAGGGGTATGTTGGAAAACCCATCGGAGTTGCTTACTTCATGAACTGAAAAGATTGAGTAAATGTGAAGGATTTAGATCTAATTGACTATTAAGTAACCTACCTGAATTTTTTTCTTTCTGAATCTCTAAAATTTCCCGTAGATTGAGTTTTTGTCAATTATTTTCATTGTGAAAAATTTTGAAATTATCATTAAAGTTATGGTTTTCTTCGAGTAAGTGATTAGAATAATGGGAATCTGATTTATGTTTATTAAAACTACGTTTGTGCTCGGATAATCTAACTTTGAAATTTTTAAAGTTCTACCAATATAAATGTTATTACAATCCCCGCAAGACAGTTTATAAACACCGGATTCATTACTTTTATCATTTTTAGATTTGCAGTTTTTGATATGTCGGCCTAAAGAATTATCACTTCGAATCCTATATTGAAATTATAATGCAAGAGGAATGATTTTGATTTTAGGCTAGGATTACCAATATAAGTTAAGCTGTTGTATTTTGTGTTAGAACTTTTTATACTTGGAAATACTTCCTGGGTTGCTTTTTGAAATTTTTGGGTGAAATCATGTTCTCAATCATAATAGGACTGTACCATTATTGACTGCTATTTGTTTAATTATATTTTGCTCTTCTATAAAATTATTTTGTGACATTGGGATATTAATGAGTCTATGTACCATACTATTGTAAGTAGCTAATTTATGTGGATAAGGATGTGTAGATGAGCTGTGAATAATAATATCTGTATACGATGGCTTATAAAAGATAGAAAAATCATGTTTTCTGTTAATTTCAGTAATAGTTAAATCCAGAAAGTTAATGGAGTTTTCTGTATCTATCTCTAACGTGAATTTAATATTATCGTGAATTTTGTTAATGAATGTTTTGAATGACTCTGTTTTGTCTGTTTGTGCCAGTGAAACAACAAATGATATCGTCGACATATCTAAACCAATAAATAAAGTATTTGAATAACGGATGTTCTTGGATACTTTTTTCAATATTATCCATGAAAATTTCAGCGAGTAGAGGGCTCAGAGGATTACCCATGATTAAACCTTTTTTACTATTATATAATACTTCATTGAAGTTAAAATAGTTTTGTTCTAACTGTATAACTAGGTGGAACACTAGGGTTGAGATTTACCATGACATAAGATTAGCGTTCGATGGTAGTATCGTGTGCTGAAGAGTTTTTTATTGAGAATTTAGGTTCAAAATTAGCGCACTGTTGAATCACGTTTATGAGAAAGCTTGAAAGTTTTGCAGCTGGAGCTTGAGAATATGAAACTACTGGTCTAATGGAATATCAATCAGCAGTACGCTAATTTTGAACCTAAATTCTCAATAAAAACTCTTTAGTCCTAATAAATAAAATTCAGCACACGATACTACCACTGAATGCTAAACTTATGCAATGGGATGTAGTAAATCTCTTCCCTAGTGTTCCACCTAGTGATACAATGAAAATGTATGATTGTGGGCCATCTCCACATTCTGCAAACCTCTACCTCCCTGGTGCCTCGGTAAATCAAGTCTTACTACCGATGCATGGGGGTGGTGGATACCATATTTGGACATTAGAACTCGCACCCGTGTGTCAATCGGCTTTAAATCCGTGTTAGACCATTTGATCACGCCAAAGGAGTAGGCTATGCTCGGTATCGCCCATGTGTTTATTGCAGTGAACATTGCCTTTGAATTTAGTGTACTGCGGAGGACTTTTTTTTATTCTATCGAAGAATTTGTTCTCATATATATATATATATATATATAAAATAATGTTGTAAATGTTTTAAAATGGGTGTGAACACGAATTTATTTTGTTATGATTTTGTTCCGTTTGTTTCATTTTGATATTTTAGTTTACAAATAAATATGACTTCTAAAGTTCAGTTTTTTGCTTTTCTTCAAGCAGCTACCTACCCCTTACCTTAAAAAAAATGAAAGCACATGATCCAAAATGCCTTAAGGGGCACCAAAATCGTTTTTTGCCCAAAAGCGCCAGTAGCCCTGTTACCTAGAAACACCCTGTTCTATCAAGGCACACCCTGTATATTAGATAAATTAAACAGAATTTTAAAATAATTTGTGCCAAAAGTTTTGTGACAAACAATTCATTCAATGCTTATTCATTCAACAAAATAGAAAAGTGCAAACACCTTAATGACAACAATAAAATATCAGCAATATACCAAACAATTCATGTTCGTGGGTGAATTTGAACATGACGCGGGAATACTAAGCAGATAAATTTATCATTACAGGATACAGGATGAAATCTCTATCAAAATTATAAATTATTACCCGTCGTATGTGAGGTCCATATCAGTATTCATAATATAAGCATAGTTAACAATAGTGTCAATACCAATAAATTAACCACCCTCCTTGCTTTCCTCAGCTTGGTCACGTCACCAGGCATTTTTCTCGAAAAGTCCTTAGTATTCAGCCGTTAATCGAATAGGCATATTCTGCAGTTTCTCATGCGTTATTCATAAGTGGTCGATTCTTCACTGTAATTTGTAGCGTTTTATAGCTAACGATGCGTCCAATCATTTTTATTGTATGCTAGATAATGACCTTTCAGGCGTTGTACGCTAGATATTGCGCTTGTCTAGACATTTTGTCAGATATAATGAAAATTTAATCGTCGTCAAAGAATATCAGAAGGATGTCTACATCCTCTTCGAGTAACTTAACGTAATCATCCACTGATTGCCAGGAATAGCTCTCGATGATGAACGATCATTGATTATTTGTCAATAGTAATTATGCGATCTGTTTGTTCGGGATGATTGTCGATGCCAAAATGAGCTGTTCTGATGACATTTCCTTCAGTGATTATGGTACTAATAATCCTGTTCCTTTTTGCAGGAGATTCCGTTTTTATTTGTGTATTAAATAAAATAACATGAAAAATAGGAAGCACTGTTAATTTGATACTGATTTAGGATGCTTAACACTCGGTTACTCGCGCCCTGTTTTCGAACGTATTGACTCCCTTGGTTGTAGACATAGAAAATCAATATCATCCATTTTAATACATATTTGAAATGAAATAGTTCCTTTGATCATCTGTGATTGAAGGTAATTCAGTTCTGATGAAAAATATTGATTTTTTCTCTGTGGAATTGAAAAAAACAAAAAGCCCCAGAATGAATCCTTTATTTGCCTCAACTCAATATATTTTCCATTTACTCAAAAATACATGAATGTGAAAAAATATGCAGTATGAAACTGAAAAGAACACAATGTTCTCAAGCTAAAAAACAACCAATTTTCACCCCTTTTAGTCCACCTGAAAAGAGTCAATTTTGTTCACCTACAACAGGGGTGCTCAAACGGTCGATCGGGAGTGCTTTTTGAGTCGATATTGCGAAGAAAACAAATTATTAATAAGTAGGTAACTAAACTGCAAATATTTATTACGTAATAAAATAACACTCTGCTAGTGGAAAAGGCGGCTTCATCAAAGAAAAGCGCGATACTTGTCAAAGAAAAGCCGCGTTTTTAATTCTTGCCGCTTTACTTTTGTTCTTTTGACGGGAACATTCGAGACTTTCATTCACGCCGATATAAATGTTGCGTCTGCAGAAATTGGAGTCATTCTGAATTGTAACTTGAAGACAATACTACGTAGATACAAAGTTTATTATTAAATAGTACAAAATGAATGCAGCAAAGAAATCTAAAACGTATCGTTTTAATAACGATTAGGAGGAACCATTTGAAGAATGATCCGTTGTGAAGGAAGCATTTGTTGAAGCGGTTGAGACTTTATTTGGAGATTTTAAAAATGAAACAGCATGTCTGCTATCAGAGAACTTCAGTTATCTCGTCCGACTGTCACAAGGCGTATTGAAGTCATGAGTCAGGACATGGCAAATAAACTAAAACAAAATATCATGAAATGTACATACTTTTCTTCACAGTTCGACGAATCTACCGATATGACAGACACTCCCCAGCTATGATTTTTATTCGGATGGTATTCAATGACATGTTGGCTAAGGAAGAATTTGTGACAATCATTCCTCTGAAGGGGAAGACCCGTGGCGAAGATATATATGACATTTTCCTCAATTCTGTAAAAAACTACAAGCTACCAATATATAAATTATTGTGCATTACAACCGATGGATTTCCCTTAATTTTTTTCATTCCATTGCATTATGCATCAACAAGTTTTATGTTCAAAAGTTTAAAACATGAAGGAAATTATGGGCATTGCAACAAAAATTGTGAATTCCATCCGTGCACGTAGCTAGCAACGGCGGCTCTTTAAGTTGCAGTTGGAAGGTAGGGAGTCAGCTGTACACAATAATTTTTTCTTCACACGGACGTCAGGTGGTTGAGTCGCGGAAAATTCCTAGAAAGGCTCCAACATGAAAGAGGTGATGACAATCAGATGTTAAAAACGAAAATTTGACCGATTTGGCATTTTTAACTGACAATGCACTTAAACACCATTAACTTGGAGCTTCAAGGTGAAGGAAAAACTATTATTGAGATGATTAGCGCAGTAAATGCATTCAAAAGTAAATTGCAACTTATGATAGATCAACTAAAAAGAAGGATCTGAAACATTTTCCGTCTTTGAAAACAAGGATTCGAAATGTGTTTTTATGATGGCATTAAAATGGCAAATATAGCATCATGTATGAGTTATCCCTTTTCAAGTGAAAACACTGAGGAATAAGCTTCTCAGATAACAAATCAGCTCAATATGAACTCATGTTCTGTTGAAAATGAGTTGGTGCAGATTGTATCAGATATACATCTGAAAGCTACAGCATCTGATACGAATTTCTGGTGTTTTATATCTGATGATAAATATCCAAATCTAAGGCAAATCGGCCATCAACTGACAGCAATGTTCGGGTCAACTTACTTGTGCGAGTCTGCACAGTGGTTACGTACCATCTGATGAAGAGGAGGATGAGGACATGCAGTGCCACGCTTCAACATCCAAAGTCACTGCTCAGTTAAGTTCAACACCATATATAACTCTTTTGTTTTGTAACAAGCAATAAACTTGCATTTCTGAATAACTATGAGTTTTTCATAGATATTATAGAGAAGAACCTAACTAAACCTAACCCAAACCTTGACTAAAATAATGTATATAATGCGGAAAGCTAATATCTATATATGCTACGTTACACCCTACCTAGGTAGGTAGATAAGGTGTATCGTGTTTGTACGACAACCCTGCATCACACATACTTGCAGCCTCTCAGAGTCGATCGTAAGTAGTCTAAAAATATTGAGGTAGATCGCTAGCAGTTCAAGTTTGTGCACCCCTGACCACAATTCACACATATTTCCTCGATATAATTTTTACAAGCATATCTGTAGCATTTCGCACAATATTTTCGTGTCGATTCATTGTCACTTCTAGGACATATGTAGCAACGTCCAACATAATTTTCTGGCATCTGAGGGGGAGGGGGTGCGAACTCACTAATGCCTAATAGATGTCGAGGGCGGCTCCTCATTTCTGCAGGTAATTGTTCTATTGTTGCCCTAAACTCGATTTGGAGTTTTATGAGTTCACAATCACATTTTTCCAGGAAATTACTACGAGATACTCGTACTGGGCGATTAGCTTTGAATACGCATAAAGTGTTTATGCCTGCAATGTTCAATAAGTCATAGAACACAAACATAGGCCACCGACGAGTATTTCTCGTCTCTGTTGCAGAGTTGATCAAGTAATCAACACCAATTTTCAATTTGTTATAGTCTGTAATGATACCTGGTTTCTTGTTATCTCCTGTCTCAGCATCTTTTGCAGTGATGCATTGACGATAACAATAGCACTGATTTGTTTTTCTTAGGACAATATGAAACAAGGGTGCATTCTTCCTTGAACCCAAAAATTGAAGATTTTACTTCAGTGCTTTTACTTGGTAAGCATTCTGCTGAAATTTCCCATTTACACAACTACGTGCAACTTTAGGAAAAAAGTTCATATAAACATAGGTCCGCAAAAGCTCCTGCGGTTTTTGAGATATTCCGCCAAATTAGGAATGCAAGCTATTTTTTACAGCCTCCATCATTACACGTCCTAAATTTTAACTAGAATCTACAAGGTGTTTTCTTTTCCGGAGCCATGTCTTATTTTGCCCTTCAAACTTTTTTGCAGTACGCCACTGATCAGCGTACAATCAATTTTCGTCATCTTCGTTCAGCTTAGAAACTTTTTTGACACTTGTAATTTTTTCGTATCTTCAACCGTTGGGTGAAAAATTATTGAATTTGAATTGTTTTATGTTATTCGCTTAATAGAAAAAAAAAAAAATAATCGAAAGGAATGCTCAAAATTTGCTTTTATTTTGATAGCTCGTCTTCTGAGACTCAACTTATACTTATTCAATATCAAATTAAAAAAAAGAACATTTAAAAAATAAATAAATTGTAGTTGTAGATGCGTATCGAAGCGTTTATCCTTGTACAAAAAAATGATACTTGCAAAGAGTCGCCTAAAGGAGGCATAAATTTCCGAAGGCCAGATAACTCGTAATCCATGGTGGTAGCAGTTATCATTGCTAGGTCTAGGTGAGTGGTTCGGAGTCCACTATAAACTGTAGGTCTATAGAAACTAACAAATATATTTAGGTTAGGTATGTATAAAATACGGATTTGTTGTTTGTTTCATCTTTTAACAATGTGCTCGGTAACTTAGTCCATTTACACAGTGGACCTACAGCATATAGTGGATTCTGAACGACTCTCCTAGAATGTGCAATGATAACTGCTATCAGAAGGATTACGAGATATCTGGTCTTTGGAAATTTATGACACCTTTAGGCGACTCTTTCCAAGTATTACTTTTTTGTTCAAGGACAACATCCATAACTCAAACCCGGATTCAAACCAGGCTAAGCATATTCCTACATACTTGCTTACTAACCGTGCAGCTACCGAGGCGGTTATTAAATACGGACATTGGAATATATTCAGTAAAACTTCAGGCATTCTTTTTCATTCCGAAAGTTACGACAATATTTGTTTTAAGCCAGCATTTTCTCGTTATATCGTTCTTCTTGAGTCATAAGGGATGTGGGAACAACCCGCAACTTTTGTTTTCAAATGACATGATTTCTTCTTGGTTTTAAAGACCAATTAATGGACTATTTGCACTATTCTTACTCCACTATAGCGTTTCTTCCTTTTATTGTATAATACCACTTATATATTGTTGAATAACGGTTCCAAGTCACAATAATCAGGTGGCAGGCAACCCCATCCCCGACGCCCGGTGTGATACCATCACATCTAGCTATAAGTCCCGTAAATTGGTCACATGTGTGACTAAGTTTCGGGATTTGGCGGATGGTCAGGTTTCCAGGGTGGAAAGGATTGGAAACGAAGTAACTCTTCTGGGACAAAATCATCCGGAGTTAAAATAGTCTCCCATTCGGATCTCCGGGGGATCTGCCTCCAGGGGTTCATGATGCGGAAAACAAACTCTTGATAGAGTTCTGCAGTATCAGAGGACTGAGGCACAACAACGTGAATGTCGATGCAGTCCACCAGCATCTGCAAAATGCACAACCCCATGTGCTGGCCCTAACCGAAACCCAAATAAGTCAAACAACCGACACAACGCATCTACGATCTAATGGATATGAATAACATACGGGATTTAGGTTTAAAGGGGGCATTTGTGTTTTCGCCAGTTCAGATATTGTATGCCAGAGGGAGGACAGGGTGAAGGACGATGCTTTCGACCTTGCATGGTTTAAAATATGTTTGCAGAATAAAACACTGTTCTTATGCTGTCTACATCGCTCGCCAAACGATATTCACTTACCTAGACTGTTTCAGTATCCTGGTGATAATGTGGATTGGATTCAGGAACATCATCCAGGAGCTGAAATCAATGTACTGGGTGACTTCAACATTCACAACACCAACTGGCTCCGCCACTCCAAACGAACAGATGATGCGGGAAGACAGGCTGAAACTTTCGCAATCAGAAATAGTCTAACGCAGCTAGTCGAAGAATCGACAAGAATACCTGATCACCCAACTGACTTCCCGAACACCATGGATGTCTTTTTGATTTCAGATACAGATGATTTTGGAGTGGAGGTCCCAGCACCGCTAGGCAACTCAGACCACAAGCTCATATCTGCTACTAAAACAAGAACCTAAACCACCCAGATGCATTTGGCACTATAACCGTGCTAATTGTGATGAGCTACGTGAACTCTTTTCATTCTTCCCATTCAGTGATGTTTCTCTTTCAGATCCTGACATCAATGTGTGCACTGAATCGGTTACAGAGATCATTCATGCAGGAATGTATCTCTGCATTCCTCATTTCATGGAAAAAAACAACAGCACAAAAGCCATAGTTCAACAAAGACTGCGAAAGAGCCTCTTCAGCCAAGAGCAGAGCTTACAAGTCATGGAAGATGTATCTAACAGAGGAAACAAGAACAACCTTCGTACGAATAGGGAACGTATGCAACTTGACAACTGCAAGAGCAAAGGCCAATTTCAACGGGGGTAACTAATGAACTCCTTGAACAGGCAAGCGGGACAAGACAATTTTGGTCTATGGCGAAGACTGTCAATGCCAATTTATGCAAATCTGCGTTTCCGCATGTTGTTAGAGAAGACGAAAGTATAGCATCGTCTCCGAAAGAAAAAGCCGACCTCTTTGTTCTCTTGTTCTCAAATTTCTGTGCTGGATTTATCTAACACAATACCACCGAATGTTCCACCAACAAATTGGTTGGTCGGGCTCTAGAGCAGCTGAGCGGCAAGAAGGCAGTTGGTCCAGACGAAATACCGCCAATCGTCCTGAGAAAGTGTGCTCCCGAACTGACTCTTAACCGTCTGTTTCAGATTTCTTATGAAAGCCAGACTTTTTCGAGCAGCTGGAAAATAGCGAGAATTCAACCGATCCCACAAAAAAGAAGGAAGTGCTTACCCCAAAACTACCGCCCTGTTGCACTTTTGCCCATTAAGTCGAAAGTGATGTCCTTAGAAAGTGTGCTCCCGAACTAGCACCCATTCCTAATCGTCTGTTTCAGATTTCTCATGAAAGCCAGACTTTTCCGAGCAGCGAGAATTCAACCGATCCCAAAGAAAGGAAAGAAGTTCTAACCCCAAAACTACCGCCCTGTTGCACTTCTTCCCACTATGTCCAAAGTGATGGAGTGAGTCATAAATGATGAACTCATCAAATATCTTGAGTTGCAGGGAATTATTAACTACCGTCAGTATGGTTTTCGCAGGCAAAGATCGACAGGAGATCTGCTCGCCTACGTCACTCATGTTTGAACATCAACGATGGAAAAACATGGGAAATCTAGAGCAATAGCCCTCGACATCTGTAAAGCCTTCGATAGGGTTGGATAAATAGTTTTCTTTCAAATAGTTCAATACAAGTTGTGGTCGACGGTATAACATCTGATTGTTTCCTGTTGCAAGCAGGAGTACCTCAGGGATCAATTCTTTCGCTAACCGTGTTTCTGTTGCAGATAAACCATACTCTGTCATCTACAGAGAACAAGATTTTCGGTTTTGCAGACGATTGTACCCTGGTTTTGTCTTTCAGTAGTCTACAGAAGCGGAATCTCATCGTCAGAGTTGTCAACAAATAATATAATAACTCCAAACTCTGACTCACAGAGGATATCTGAGTTGGGTCAGTTGAGCCAGGTGAGCTTCAACGCGAGCAACCTTTCTAGAAAGGTCCCCGCTGGAGAACCTCTTCTAATAATGCAAGGCCAACAAATAGCATCCAAACATTCGATGCATCTTCTCGGAATAACGGTCAATTTCAGCTGTTGCTTCTATATAAGGCGCAGAATCGACCTGCTTTGGAATATCGTTCCCATGTATGTGGTGTAACAGGTTCGCCTATTCCTGGGAATGTGGTGTAACAGGTTCGCTATTCCTGGGAAGCGCGCATAAAAAAACAAAATTAAATTGATTCCAAGTCGATCATTTTAATCCTGTAAATTTAGTGTTAATATATTCAGTGGAATAAATTTGAGGCAATTACAAGTGAAGCCCAAAAATTAGCTAGTCCCAAGTTCAATTAATAATTTGAATGATGTTTATTTCTCCATGAACTTTTATACTATATTGTCTTGAAAACTCTTTCACACTTTCAGTAACCTCGAAATGTAAAAATGTATTCAAGAGCAATAATTAAATCAATAACAATTTCGAATAACTCGCCTTCCATGAAGAATGAAATACGGTTTGACTGCAATTATACTCAGGGAATTCGTAAAATGCATATTGAAGAAAAATTGATAATTATCAAGATTATTTTCGTCAGTTACTTGACGTCTCAATGACGTCGTGAAATGCCGACTCATAAACATTCCAAGGATTTTTCATTTTTTCGTTATAAGTCTCCAACAAATTGGGTTATTATCTTTGATTGCCTACTGAAATTGAATCAAATTGGCAATTTATTAACATCCTGTGAATATTACAGCAAATGTTCCTAATGAATGTGACATTTCTGATTGTTACTACAGTGTAAAAAATTGATAAATGTATAGGAGACTATTAATTGAATGGAATGGTTTTAGAAATTATTGTATGTGATTAGTTTAGTTATCAGGGCGGAAATACAGGGTGATTTGAATGAAATATAGCATATTTTTAGTACTAACTGAACATGTTTCTCTCAAGTTATTCATTTTTGTGAAGAATCTAAACACTTCAAAAAAGTCTAGAGAACACTTCTGAATATCGATATATCGTATCCAGAACAATCAATATGGATGATTTTTTTTAAGAAATGAACACCTGCATCAATTTCTCACCAAATTACGTAGAGTGCCGCAACAGATTTCAGTTTTTTTTTATAGAAAACTAAAAATGCAGCAGATGCGACGCTGCTTTATAATCATTTCATGTATTCAGTGTTTGAAATCAGTTAGTTGGCACTTTGTTTCTGTTGTGAGCACAAATAAAAGAATCAAGTTTTGTGATTCGACCATGGAACGACATTTGACTAGAGAAGAGATGTTACGAGCCGTTGGCATGCTCCAAGTTGGGAGCTTACAACGGGAAGTATCCAGGGTTCTGGGAAGTAGCCCAAGTGTCATAAACCGTTTATGGTCGCGTTTCAATGAAACAGGTAGCGTAGAAGAACGTCTTACAGGTCGTTTCAGGGTTACTACAGTCGCCCAAGACCGATTTTTGGTTTTACAAGCCAGAAGAGATCGTACTACCACAGAATCTCGATTAGCTCAAGAGCTATCACGAGTTCATAATGTACAAATTTCCGACCAAACTGCGAGAAATCGACTGCACGAAGGTCAACTCCAATCCAGACGTCCTTTAAGAGTTCCAAAACTGACCCATGGAAATCGCGCTGCTCGTTTAGCTTGGTGCCACGAACACGTAAACTAGGATCAAGAGAGGTGGGCCACAGTTCTCTTCAGTGATGAATCTAGATTAAGCTATTATCCCGATTCGGAAAGAATTCGAATATGGAGGGAACCTGGAAAGCAAAACCGTCTCCAGCATGCTCGAGAAGTTGTTAGACAGGGAGGCGGATCAGTGATGTTTTGGGGAGGTATACTCCTTGGTGGAAGAACTGACCTCGTTTTCGTACAGAACAACCTCACGGGAAATTCCTACGCAAATGAGATAGTTTTACCTGTAGTGGTACCGTATCTCCAAACAACGGGTCAAAATCCACTCTTCCAACAAGATAATGCCCCTCCTCATCGTGCAAGAGTTGTCTTGAACGTTCTTGAAGAGAATGATATCGATCTTCTACCGTGGCCATCCTACTCCGTAGATCTGAATCCCACGGAGCATGTGTGGGACACCCTAAAAAGAAATCTCCTGCGTCAAAACGTCTTCCATCATGAACAGGAGCTTCGATTAGCAGTTCAGGGGGCTTGGAATGACTTAGACCAAAATGTAATAGACAATTCAATATTGAGCATGCCGCGACGATGCCAAAGTGTCATTAATAACAAAGGTGGACCTTCTGGGTACTGAAAAATATAAGTGCTTCCATATCGATTCGAAAATATTAGTTCAGGATTTTTTTTTTGTGTTTTACCAAATTTCGTCATTTTCAAATTTCAAATTTTTTTTTATAATAGATGCTTTGGAGAAGTCAAATATTATTTTGTTTTCTTGAGAATACATTGTATACAATACATCCTAAAAAAACCGAAAGATTTCTATAAATTCGAATCATCAAATTGATATTTTAAAGATACTGGTAAGTGTTCCCTAGATTTTTTTGAGGTGTTTATGAAATTCGGTTCACAAGCTAGATGAGATAGCGAAAGCTCTGAAAGAAATCCCAAAAAAACTGCGAACGTGGCCGCTTTCGTTTTGAACAGTCGTGAGTTTAAGAACAAATTTAGTGTGAAAGAACACTAGTGTGGCCCTACCGTTAGTTAAATTGCAAAAACTATAGAGAAAGGCACATTGAGATTGCTTCATTTACAAAATATAAGGAATTCGTTGACGAACCCCCTAAAAACTCTTTCATTGGAATGTTATAAATCACGCCACAGGCCCAAACTCTAGAGCGCTAAATTCCACAACGTTTTTCGCTAAATCAAACAACAATTGGTAACACCCGAAATGAAGAACGAGCACCATAAAAACGATTTATAAAATTAACAGGCTATAAACTAACACCGTACAAACACCAGACTGTTTGGCTGGTTCGTTTTCGATTTTAGATTAGACCCTTTAGTTCGAACAGTGGCGTAAGTGAATAAATTTTAGACATACAATTTGTTTGAATTTGGGAGGCTTTTACTTGATAAAATTCCATTATCAATAATAGAAACAAGTAATGTGTTTTTGGAATTTTACTTAATAATTGTGATTCGTAACGCGTTTCACTACACCGTAGCTTCTTCAGACGATTGAATGTACAGAAAATAAGAATGAGAATATAAATATAAATGTTCTTAAGTAATTAAAAGCCTATTGGGTTGATTCTTCTTAAGTAGTTATTTATGACAGGTATATCCAATAAAATTAAGGAATAGATTGCTCCCTGAAAAGATTCAATAGAGGTGAAGGGCTTAAATCGACTTGTTCATTAATGAGTCTACCTGAGTGTTTGTATTTGTTGATTTCTAAAGTTTCCCAAAGATCTACCTTCCAATATTTATTATCTGTATGCAAAATTTCAAACTGTGGGTCGAAAGAGTGATTATTTTCTAAGAGATGATTCGCGTAATTTGATTCTGATTTTTATTTGAAAAACTGCGTTTATGTTCCGATATTCTAATATTAAAATTTCTATGTGTTCTACCAATGTAGAAATTATCACAATCATTGCAATTCAATCTATAAACAACTGATTCATTGTTTTAACCTGATTTGGTTTTATTATTTTTTATATATTTGCCTAAATTATTATTAGTTTGGAAAGCTATGTTGAAATTATTGCTACTCAAGAATAATTTGTTTCTGATTTGTAATGCCAACTTAGATTAAGGTGTTGAATTTTTGTTTCAATTTATCGACAGGGTAAACTTCATTCAATGCGATTCTACTTTTTTTTTATTTAAAATATTATTTATTAGTTTGGGATTGTAACCATTATTTTTGGCTATTTGTTTAATCAAATTTAATTCTTTGTTGAAATTTTCTGGTGATAACGGGATGTTAATCAATTTATGAATAAAACTATTGAATGCTGACATTTTATGTTGATACGGATGACACGACGAGTTATGTATTATAATATCTGTAAGTGACGGCTTATGGTAAATTGCGACAACATGTTTTCCATTTTCATTCGAAATTGTTACGTCTAAGAAATTCATCGAATTATTGCTTTCTATTTCGGTTGTGCATCCAATTTTTGGATGTAATGAATTTATATGATTTTCGAAAATTTTTAACTGTCTATCTGTTCCTGTGAAGCAAATAATGATATCGTCTACATAGCGATACCAGTATAAACAATATTTACTGAGTGGATGATTACGAATTAATTTCTCTAAATTATTCATGAATATTTCTGCTAACAAAGGACTTAACGGATTGCCCATAATCAAGCCGTCTTCAATAGTATAATATTTGTTTTGAAATGGAAATAATTTTGATCTAAACAAATTTGTAATAATGAAAGAATATCTGATTTAATGATAGTATTGACATGATTCTTTTCTAATAATTCTTCAACTAATTAGTACGTATCTTTCGAAGGAATGTTGGGAAATAGATACAATTTGTTTCAAAAGTCAGTTTACCAGGGCGAACAAGTATTCACTATTCCATATTGGGTGTTATTTATTTGTCAACATAATCTCCTTCTTAAGTGATGTAGGTATTGATGCCTTCTAGTGTTTACCAAGGTTTTCGAAATGAGCCTTTGTTTCGGAGATGGCTTCTGAATCTGTTGAAAATATCTCTCCTCCGTGCCATATTGCCATATTGAGAACCGAATAGAAATCGGCGCTGGATCTGGACAATATGGTAGACGAAGTAACAACCCATATTGATGGAAGGATGAGCAGGAACAATGTAATGGTCAAACATGATGTTTTTCTTGGAAAGATGATGCTTCTTTGGTTCGATTTCATTCTTCCATGGGTCTAACAATTTTTTCTTCCAAACAATCCACACAAGAATCTTCCAGATAGATGGATAGTGCATTAATGTTTCAATGATTGACCTCCTTATTAAAATTCCCCCCACTAGCATCCATCTAAAGACTTCAAGAATAAGAATAAGAATAAATATTTTATAATATCATCAAAAGATCACATGATATGTCATAAATTGTATACACATATAACAAAAATTGTAAATAATAAGTTTGAGTGACTATAAACAGGTACAAACTTCAATACAATTTTCATCCGAGCGTTACGTTCCCAGTGTTGCTTACATAAACTCCGCAACTGAGTAGTAGGTACCCTGAATTAGTAGTTCCTTGACTTTCTTATTGAAATTACTCCAGTTTAAGTGTTTCAGATAACATGGCAGCTTATTGTACATTTTAATACCCCAGAAGACGGAGGAATTTTGAATGACTTTTTTCATGTGTAATGGAATGACTAGGTTTTTTTACTTCTTGTGCCAAACGAAAGTATATCACTATATTTGTGTCTGACTTAGTCGCATGAATCTGCTGCATAATTGTACTGAATTAGTTTTAAAAACTGGTCTACATGTCTCTCATGAGCCCAATTTAAATACAATACGTATCGCTTTTCTGCAGTTTGAAGACTCTTGTTGCTTCAGAAGCTGATCCCCATATTAAAATTCCCTAAACATGAAAATAGGCATAGTAAACCATTTTTTATGTTTCATGTGTGCCAATAGTCATCATCTTCCGCAGTGCATACAACGATCTAAACAGTTTCTCATTCATATTAAGAATGGCAATTCGAGAACAAGGTTTTGGTTTCATTTTTAACCATCCTCTTTTTTGATGTTAAGTCTTCATCAGTTTTTGCTCTTATTGTAGCAGATGTATCATCACAATACACACAGATTACTTCTGCATTTTTAATGTCTATATCATTGATTGCCAAAATGAAGAGGAGTGGTCCGAGCATTGAGCCCTGGGGAAATCCACATGTCTGGAGAAGTGACTCAGATTTTTCTTCAACAATCTGAACAATTTGTCTTCGTTCACTCAAAAAAGATTCAAGAAGTTTATGTATTCTTCCACGAAAGCCATTCCTGTACACTTTCTCAAGCAAAATATTTCGTGTGACAGACTATCGAAAGTTTTGCCCAAATCGAAATTTATCTATCGAAACCTTTTCGTTTTTGTCCAAAGCCTCGAAAATTGCATTCAGTGGACTCTGAATAGCTGTTACAGAGCTTCTATTCCTTCTGTATCCGTGTTTTGCATTATTCAATAACTCAATTTTTTCTAGGAAATTCATCATTCTGTTCTTAATTGCAGTTTCAAATATTTTTGAAATAACTGGTAATATCGCTATCGGTCTGTATTGTCACATTTATCTTTCTCGTTTTTCTTGTACACTGGAACAACTTCTGCGGTTTTCAATTCTTTGTATTCATTTTCGAAACATTTATTTAATAGAATCGTCAAAGGCCTGGCGAGCTCATCTCTGAATTTTTTAGTTATTGAATTTGAAATGCCATATATATCTTTAGATGTTTTCGGTTTCAATGATGTAATTATATTCTTCTGTTCTTGGACTAGCAATCAAACAGATAGCATGTTTTTTCACTTCGCTGTTGACTCGCTCCAGACCTGACCGAATCCCGGTTTGCATGGGTTAGATTAGGTTAGATTAGCAATTTCCACGCCAACACTCGTGAAGAATTTATTGAACTCAGAAGCACTGGGAACCTTATCTGAGGGGGTCCCTCCCGAGGTTGGCTTCAACTCCTTCCGAATGACCTCCCACGCAGCTTTCCATCTGTTTTAGGCGTTTTTAATATAATTTGCATTTTTCTTTCTACTTATTTGGTCCCAAGTACTAATGTAAAGACATCTGCAGAGTCTATATGCTTCCGCAGATGGTTCAGTTTTCTCAACTCTGTTCACTGTTTGAAAGATATCTAATTTTCTTCTCAACTCGTTCAGTTCAATATTTTCAACAAACCTTTTCCGTTTCTTCTTAATTTTCTGTTTTTCAGGATAGTACTTGTCGAACAACTCCATCCAAAGCTCATGAAACGAGGTGAAAGCCCTTCAGCATCCTTATCTTGAAAAAATTGTCCCAGTCTATGTTCTGCAGCTCAGATTTGAATATGTAAGTATTTTTCTCTGATTTGTCTCTATATTTAATTAACTCTTTTTTCTCTCTTCTCTTCCACCTGTAGAATTTGATGATTTTTAATGACCCTTATTCTTGAGAAGAGGAGATGCCTGTCTAGTCACAGCTGTGGCCACCGATTTAACGTGTTCGTTCACGCGCTTCTTGAAGAAGACCAGTTTGTAAGTTATCGAAAGGATCTTTCATGGAAGCGAGTTCCACAGCACACTAGCAATATAAACAAAAGAATTTTTGTAGAGAGAGATACATGGCGTTGCTAGTTGTATTGTCCGTGACTGATACACTGCCATACTAATCTGAAAGTCAGAACCTCCACATTCGATCGTTTTGTAGCTAACACTACTGGAGTACTGTCTATATTATATCTGCTCTTGTACAAAGTAAGGAAGTTCTAAGATCGTCCTTATGACTTTTTAACTTTCTATAATAGTAGTTATCAAGATAACACTTCAGTGGTATCAGCTTCAAAACGGTCGAATATGGAGTATTGTTTTTTAGGTTAGGATGGCTTAAAATAGAAACCAACTCGGCAAAGCATTCTCAATGCGCTACTTATCTTTGTGAAAACTATGCAAAATTAAAATTGAACATGCGGTAGACGAAGACAACAGAAATAACAATCTACCGAAATTTCTCTGAAACCTCCTGTTCACATACAAGAAAAACAGCAGGGTTTAATGCCAACATAAAATCTTCAAAGCACTACTACCTAGTAATCTGTAAAGAAACACATACTGAGTTAAATAAAGCTCCAAAATTCTCATCACAGCAACAAAGTATTCTTTCATTATACTTCAGCAAACCAGATCCAGAGCATACACCCAGATGGATAAAAAAACGATTGAAAGAACAAGCGGGGGAATACTTGGCCAAAAGTATAGAGATTCAGTACCTTTGGTTTCGCCTCCAACAATCATGCAAGAAGAAATACTTACGTAAATTGCTGCTACCAATAATGTTTAATGAGGAAACCCAAAGTTGCCTGGTGATGATGATCCAAAGTTTGAACTATCATCAATCAGATCGTTTCTACCGGAAAATATACTCAATCTTCAAGATGACATTCTTAGAGGAATAAACTGTTTCTCTGATGACTGCCAGGCCTATGGGTCAATTCCGCAGCTTGTGAAATTAACACAGACAGCAGAAACTAAGACGGTATAAAGAATTTTGAAGAAAAAACACTCTTCAAATACGGGCCAAAAGCAAGCGATTATTCATCAAAGATATAATTTCATCTATCTATATCTCGCGATGAATTGAGACCTATAACTGTTCTCCTAATAGATCACATCCCACTGAGGATCTATGTTAGCAAAATGAGCAAATTAGAAACAAGAACATGTAAGATTTGCGTTTGAGACAGAATCACTGATTGGAACAATTAAACAGATGTTTGGAGGACACTTTGAATTTAGATTGACAGTACAAAGTGGACAGATTTCTGCGTTTTAATTTAGAAATCAGTAAAATGCCAATATCTCGGTTGTTTCTAAAGTTATGTAAAAATTGTTCAGACATTTGAAATTGTTTTGTTTGAAATTGTCGCACTACCTCATAGATATCATTAAAAATTATTGTTCATTCAAATCAAAATTTTCTATAAAAAATTCCTTCGAATTGATAAATAACATAAAAAACGTTAACCTACCACCTAACGCAAAACTTATTTCGTTTGATGTTGAGAATTTATTCCCAAGTGTTCCTCCAGGTGATGTCAAAATATTAATCGAAAACATGTTGAATTCGAATCATGTTAACCACATAATTAAATCAGAAATATTGAATCTGTTGGACGTTTGCATTGAACAAAATTATTTTTCTTTCAACAACATCTATTACAGTAGTGAAAATGGTTTGATCATGGGAAATCCTTTGAGTCCACTTTTAGCAGAGATTTTATGAATAATATTGAACAGAAAATTCATACACATCCACTCATTTCCAAATTTCTTTATTGGTATAGATATGTTGACGACATCTTAGTATGTTTCATTGGAACTACTCGTCAATTAGACTTATTTCTTAATTTCATTAATTCCATCCATTTGAACATTAAATTCACGATAGAAATTGAACAGAACGATCCCATTAATTTTTGGACTTAAAAATCACTAAACAAAATAATAATCATGTTTTTCGGTCTTTCGTAAACCAACACATACAGATACAATTATACATAACTACTCATTACATCCAATTCAACACAAAGTTGCAGCTTTAAACAGCATGGTACATCGGTTACTCAATTTACCTTTATCAGTTGAAGATTATAATAAAGAGTTAAACATCATCAAACAGATAGCCATTAATAATTCATATAATTCGGATATGATAGATCTAATCATTCGTAAAAACTGTATCAGAAAGCAATAAATGAAGTATATCCTATTCATAAAGACTATAAAATATTCAACAGTTTAACATTCTGCGGTTCTGCAAGTACAAATATTAAATCCTTTCTCGTCAAACAAAATCTCAATATAACTTCTAATAACTTAGGTAAACATATACATATATAACATATATTAAAAATAATAAATCTCGTGTTGAAAAATCAAGTAAATCAGAATCTATAAACTCAATTGCGGTTCTTGTGATAAAATTTATATCGGTAGGACCTATAGGAGTTTTGGCATAAGAACATCTGAACATAAACGTAGCTTCGATAAAAATAAATCTGATTCAAATTATTCAAACCACCTAATAAAAGAAAACCATTCATTCAATAAAAACTTTGACATATTACATATAAAATCAAAAAGTTCAAAATTAGATCTCCTAGAAGCATTAGAAATAAATAGATACAAACATTCGGACAAGCTTTTGAATGAACAGGTAGATGTGAATTACTCACCCCTACTTAACTTGTTTAATTAGTTTTTATTACCTTTCATACTAACTGTACAATGGCTCGGTGTGGATTTTTCTGTTATTCATCCAACTTGTTCTACGATTTGTTTATAATACCATACTCTTCATTCTGTTTTTCATTCTTGATAAAGCTGCTGTGTCAGCGAAAAGTCGTCGAATTTTTTCAAATAAAGTGTAGATTAAAGTTAAACCTTGTGTTTTTTATCTCATTTATTGTTCAGACATTCTACAGGTACTTTTTTACGCAAAAGCATACTACTTGCGGAAGTTTACTTTTGTCTAAGGGTTTTTGAGTTATGAAGCAAAATTAAGTTTTTTTCAATATGAACCATAGATAACTTTGATTGCTTTCTTTCCTTGTTGTATAATTTTTCCCTAATTTTTATCTTGTACCACTATGTCCATTCACAGAATTAACACGGGAAGATTGATATTTCTTGAGTATGTTCTGTGCTCTCATGATTAATGTTTGCAGTGACAATTCAGATAAATTATTTACTGATTTTTCTTCAAGTTACAACTTTTGTGTGACTATACTATCATTTGTGATAAAGAAGCGACCATACCATACCGTCCATACAGCCCAAAAATTTTGAAAAGCTCTTTTTTATAACAGATCCAAGCATCTTTGTACCCATAGGAAAAAGTCCAGCGGTGACAACTTCAGAAAACGAGCCGGCCATTTTACAGGCCTTATAGTTCCAAATGAATTATTGCCAAAATTTCAGTCGAGTAAATTAGCAACGGCCATAGTTAGATAGGGAGAAGTTTCATCATGTTAGATGTTAGCTATTCCTTCTTATCGGCAAAAGACACTTCATCAAAATAACCACCGACAATGTTATTAATACTTTAACGATGTACATTACCACAGAAGTTTCCATCAAAAATCACATTCGCAAATACACGATTATTTTTCACTATTCATTGAACCCGTATCGGCCTTGACGTTGAATATTTATATGGCGATGTGGGTTTATATCCGATCGCCTACTTAATATTCATTTTGACGATTGAATATTCCATCTCACTGATGTGAACTTCATCAGCCCAAGTTATTCATAGAAAAAATACAGATTTTCTTCTAATTTTTGAAGAAACCAATTGCAAAAATCCAGTCGACGTTGAAAATATCCTTGTTGCAAAAACTAGGAAATTGTAATTTTATAAGGTTTATATCTATTTTTCTTGAGGATACTGAGCGCTCGACTCTTAGATACGCCAGTTTTCATTTCAATTTGCCTACTCGAAATCGATAGGTTGGAAAATACTTATTATTTTCAATTGTTCTTTTTTTCTTGAGACGTTGAAGGTACCATGACTCATAAGGCTTTTCCACAATTTATTGAATATATTTTTGAGTAGTTGTTACCCTTCAGAAAAACGATCCAAATACGCAGCTTCTGCAGCATCTGCATCATAAATATTTTAAATAAAACCTTCAATCATATTCAACTTTTCAAAATTTTCGTAGGGTAAGTGCGATTCGTTATTACAAACGATACTACATTCGCACAAAAGTTGTAAATGGATGAAAAAACATTGAATAATTTACCTGAATTGTCATTGTAATAATTCATTTTTGAACTGTTATAATGAGATGACAGAACATACTATTACTGAAGCATATAATTCTTTTCACCCTGTACATTTTAAAATGTATGAAATTTTATTTCATAGAAACTCAGACCTGTTACGCCACTGCGTTCTAAACCAGATCATATATCTTCTGGTTACCTGATCTAGCAACAATGGTCGGAACAAAAGAACATTGGGGTGACAAAAGAGCTCAACGATCGGCGTTTGACGCGTTAAACGACCGAACAAATGAAACCTACACACACGTATAGACAAACAGATTAAAATCCGTTTGCGTGGAAGCATAGAAATAGAAAGATAAATATTTTTCTTCAATTACGAGTTAAATATAATCAGGAAGCATTGAAGTTTCATTTTCGAATCATTAGGACTTCACGGGTTATTGAGAATGAATTCGGCAAATTTTAACACATGTTTCGAAACAACATCTTAAGCAGTCCTGATATACAGGGATCGCTCAATTTCTGTGACAAACTTTTGGAGTTGATTTCTGAAGCAATTTTAAGATAAGTTTGTGAGAACAGTATGGTTCTAATCTGCTTAGAAAGTTATCCTTCGTGAAAGCTATATTCAAATTATGAGATGAGAAGAATGACTTTAAATTAAGACTCGGTTCACCTATATAAGTTAATATATTATATTTTTGGTCGGTCGTTTTAACACTAGGATAAAACCTAATGGATTGCATTTTGAAATTGTTTATCCGAAAGCATACTGCCAATTATGCTAGAATTATACCATTGTTGACTGATATTTGTTTTATAATATTGAGTTCTTTCAAGAAATTTCCTTCTGATATTGGTGGTGAATCATGTATCATACTATTATAAGCACCTATTTTATGTTGATGTGGATGTGCGAAAGAATTATAAATGGTAATGTTTGTAGATGATGGTTTATGGAAAATAGAGAAATTAATTTAGGCTATAGTTAGATCTTAAAGATCGAGGAATTCTCAGTTTCCATTTACGAAGTGAATTTTATATTAGTGGGAATTGAATTTAGGAAGTTACTATGTCATCCACAAATATGAATCAAAAATGCAGTGTTTTGACAGTGGATGATTATGAATTATTCTCTGAATGCTATGCATGAAAACTTCTGCTAGTCTCATTATTAAGCCGTTGTTGCTCAAGAATATTTCATCATATTTAAAATAATTCTGTTCTACTACTTCTAAAAGATTCATAAGTACTGATTTTGTAACGGAATTAACAATATTCTTCTGAATACAACAATTGAAAATTATAAACTTTCAGTTGATAATCCACAATGACGAAACATTATTCCCTCGTGACACTCTATAAAAGAGGTTATCTCATTAGACAACTTGTCTCTTACGTTACACCCCCAGCAGCCAAACTTCCGCGTTATCTCATAGACATCATTAAACATTTGTGGAATATCAATTTAAAAGTTTCAATTAAAAATTCTTCAGATCTAATAAAAGAATTCAACATACTGAACACCATATAATGCTAATTTTATGTCGTAGTAGTTATGTTTACCCTAGTGTTCCATCTCAGGAACCATTGAAATTGATTAACCAAACTCTGCAGAATAATATTCTGAATAATAATCAGAACTTATGAATATTTTAGATGTATGTTTAGAACGAAATTATTTAAACTTCAATTATGAAATTTACATGAGCAACAACGGCTCTATATAAGTAATCCTCACAGTCCTTTACAAGCAGAAATGTTCATTGTTTACTTGGAGAAAATAGTTCATCCGTTACGAAATAATTCCTTTATTGGTTTCGATACGTGAATGGCATAATCTGTTGTTTTACAGGTACGAATAGACAATTAGATGGTACCTTCATAAATTCAATTCACCCTAATATAAAATTCACCTTTAGAACGAAATTATATTAACTTCATTGATGAAAACAACGGCTTAATGGTATGAAATCCATTCAGTCCTTTACTAGCAGAAATTTTTATCGATAACAGTGAGAAAATACTCCACGATTATCTGCTGTCTGAAAATTGTATTTGTTAGTTTAGATATGTGTGATATAATCTGTTGATTTACAGGTAGAAATATACAATTCGCTCTAATATAAAGTTCAATTTGGAAATGAAAACTGACAATTACATTTACATTTTAGATCTAACTTTAACCAAAATTGGCCAAGGAACTATTATTTTCCATAAATAGGCCCGTACAGATGGATCTAACCTAATCTAACCTCGCCTACAGTGTTAGCAAACTCTACCGTCAACTTTGTGACATACGTTGGAGACCATTCTTAATTCTTTAACACATCGACATCAACATAAATCAGCTGATTATAATAGTATGATACATAGACTCACCAAGATACCAATGTCAGAAAATAATTTCTTAATAGAGCTCAGTATTATGAAAGAAATAGCGTTTGATTTTGCCTATAATTCTAATGATTTTATACCGGGTGGGGCAACTAAAACTAAAAAGACTCACTAACTGGTGAACTATTCGTTTCTGAACAAAAAGCAGAAACAGGTCAATTTTTGTCTGAAGGGGACACCATTCAACACACGGTGATTTTATTTTACATCAACGCCCTAAGCAGAGGAGCACAAAACTCAATTTTTTTAATAGGGTGATACCTCATTAGGAAGCTCTTTCGATTCTCTACACAAATGTGTAATAATTCTTGAGTTTGACTTATTCGGAAGAAGATACAGGGTGGTTCGTCAAAAGACGAGTTATTTTCAGTGATTGCAAAATCTGTCGATTTCGAATGAACATTCACCGAAATACTGTTGTATTTTGGGGAAAAATAACTTTAAGCAGTGGTGGTTACACTACACCCCCTCAGATGAGGGTGTCAACAACTCAAATCTTCGAATTGATCAGTTAGTCCAAGTTATAGCTCATTGAATGGGTATTTAGAATAATCTGATTACAGTGAACGAATTTTGAAATTCGATTACACTTCAATGAGGATACAGGGTGGATCATGGAGAAATTTATACACAGAATAAGAGCCTCTTCACAAAGAGGCGATGAACAGTCCGTGTCATCGGTTGAATCGCAAAAACTGTTCCCCATCGGTGAACTGATGGAACGCAGATATGTGAAGGCAACCACTAGGGTAAGCCTCTAACAGCATGGTATCCAAGATTGAAATGAAACGAACTCAAGAAAAGTTCTCGTTACAGAAAAATATTCATCCGAAATCACACAAGTGTAATGCAGATTTCTCAACAACAAATGCGTCAGTTTTTGTTTTTTTTCCAGATTGCTCGTATCTGACGAATGAAATCCGGATTAGTTTGTTTGTTTATCTAGCTGCTTTTCACACTCACGGGTTGCTTCCATACCAGTATAATAGTTTGTTCAATATCTGTGAGAGCAGAAATTATTGAAACTCCATTTTGGAGTTGGTGGAAAAATTTTGAGAAACTGGCTCTGTTCAGAATAGGAAAACAGAGCATGTCCTAACACCCATACGAAATGAGGAAATGGAAACTGTGTTGCTTGGACAAGTAGTGATTCATCACACTCTGAGTACTGTTACAGTTCGATTTTTCACAGTCACAGTCCTTTTAATTTGTGCAAAAATATAGCCCATGTCTCAAAAGTGATTTTTCAGTTTTCTAAAGTCTCAACCACTTATTCAGGTATAATACAGTAAAAACCCAATCCTTGCAGTTTGGTATACACATCCAGTAATTTTTTCAATAATTTCATTCACATTTAACTCATTCTAAAGTAACTTCAATGCACAACATAGTCATTCTGGTCCATAGCTCTTTCAAAATTGATTTTCTCATTCACTGCAACTAAAACAAATAAAATTAAGTGACTCATCAATAGTAAAACCTTTCGTGATAATCCTTACCTTTCTTTCACTTCATTCTATTCGAAAATTAAAGTCTTTCAGACCGTATTTCGGTATGCCTTCGGTTGAATAATTGGCATTAAGAATATTCCGAACACTAAAGTAAAATTATTTGAGTTCTTTGTGGTGACAATTCGTTTACCTTGATAGCGGTAGTTCTAGGTTGTCTTTCTCAGTTATTTTTAACTAACTGACATAGGAACTACTACAGTGGTCGCATAAACAATTTTCCAACTTAGTTCAAGAATTATTTCAATTCAGATACGCTAAATACCCATAGACACTTTTCAAGTATTCACTAAATTCAAAATTAACTCCTTATCATTTTTTTTTGACACCACTTTCATACTGCTGGCTTCATTGATTTCAGTCTATGCCTATTAAATTCTTTCAGAAGTCAGTTGAGCTGTTTGCTTTTGACGTTTGATTGAGATTGAAAGTTCGTCATTCGAGCACCGGATCGAACTCAAATATAGTTTTTTATGAACGTTGGAATCTATATATTCCTTGGGAAAATAAGGAAATGTCCCCTTTCCATTTCAACCATCCTGTAAAGCTCACAACTCGTGTTCCGTTAAGTACCTGGTAGCTGGAGCCCGAGTGAAAAGTTCGATAGTTGTGATATATTTCTATGGTTTAACGAACAATTCAGGCTGTAAGGCGACGTTAGTTTAAATCTGCTTCTCAGGATAGACTATGCTACATAGTACAGAGATTTGTGAGTTTTGGAACACGCGGTTGAAGGAACTTATACCAGGGATCTTGGAATCAATTATTTTCTGAGCACCTCTTGAATCTGTCCACCGTTGGCCCTTTAAGCTCTGGAACTGAAAAAACCGACCACATAGAACTTTGAGACCGTTTTTTTCACCACTCTCAGCAGCAATAGTTTAAGCAATAGAACCGATCCACCTGTAACCTACCGACCTCGCCTACAGTATTAGCAAACTCTACCGTCAACTTTGTGACATACACTGGGGACCATCTTTACCTGAAGACAATCATGTCAAGATAAGTAACTTGGTCATTTCAATTGTTTCCATTTTCCGCAGAGTTTCAATTCTATTCAGATCAGAAGTAATTTCCTAACCATCAGAGAATTAATTGTTCCTTAGAATTTCAGAAGTAAGCTATTTTTTTTTTCTCAAGAATGTAGTAAAGAATTTTAATGTTGTATGGACAAAGAGTTGTAGTATAGAGAGCGTTCTCAACTATAACTGTGATATAGATTTTGAATTGTTTTGCCTGTTTGAAGAACGTGTCTCACCAATTATTGTATTGTAATTTATTTATTCATTTGTATCGCTTGATCGTAGTATAATTAGATTAGTCAATTTTGTGTATGTAGGTGCTTACTTGTCAAAGGCTCTTTGTATTAAATATTTCGCTTCGCATGGAATTTAGTCAATTTTAAAATTGAGTTTTCTTATCTAATTCATTGTTTATAGTATTAAATTTTGCTAGTTGAATTGTGGCTGTCGAGTAAATATTAGCTTGAATAAATTTGGTAGTTTCATATGATGAGTTTCAGTTGATCTAGAAGCTAACCCTTTTGGAGACAGAGAATCCAAACCCGAGTAATTGAACATTTTGAGTACCTCTTTCTGTAGTCCTTATAGAGTGACTGATACCTCTTTCTATAGGTACTCTGATGGAAGTGTACACACCGGAAACAACACATTATAGTACAAGAAAATTGGAAAGTGAAATTGGTGTGAGTCGAAGAACTATTGGACGAGTTTTCAAACAATATAAATTCCATCCGTATAAAATGAAGATAGCCCAGGAATTGAATTAGGATGACTTCGACCGCAGAGTGCAATTTTGTGAAATAATAAGTGAGCGAATCGGAAACATTCCCCACTTTCTCTACAATATTTGCTTCTCGGATGAAAGTACTGATTTTTGAATGGCAAATCGTCATAATTGCCGGTTCTGCTCGGACTCTAATCCCAGAATCTTTCATGAAGTACATACCCAATATCCTGAAAAATTGAATGTTTGGGATGGCATCTATGGAATCGTCTGATTGGACCATTTTTCTTAACAGGAATTCTGACGGGAGAAATGTATCTTCAACTACTTGAAGAACTTATCAAATCAGCCATAACTGAAGTTTAGGAAAATGATCCTATCTATTTAGTAGAGGATGTTGTGTTTCAGCAGGATGGTGCCCCCCCACCGAATTTTGCACTTTCTGTTCGACAATGATTGGGAATTTCCTGAACGATGGATCGGAAGAACAGACCCTACAGTATGTCCCCACGTTCTCCCGACTTGTTACCATTGGATTCTTTATGGGGTTTCTTAAGGAGTCAAATTTATAAAACTGATCCAGCAGATTTGGTAAATTTACGACTACGGATTGTAGTCGAGTGTAATCGTATAACCCCTGAAATGCTACGTAATGTCCAGGAACGTTTCGAGAAGAAGAAAGAAGAGAAGAATATGTATTTGTGTTTGGAAGTGGGCGGCGCACACTTTGAACATTTGTTCGATGGATACCGAATTGACCTATAAAATGTATCAGGTATAATAAATTCAATTGTTTTTCCAATTTTTCGATTTTCAATTTTTGCCTACTCTCCAACATATAGGTAATTCTATAAATAAGCTCTATTATTTGAAAACAAAACAAACGTGTTCTGAATCTCCATCCAAAATCAGCAGACCTCGCAAACACTGAATTGCTGTCTATTAATTCACCCTGTATCTTCAACACAATGCAGATGAAACAAAAATTTTGTCTACAATATGCTAGAAATTCTAAGACTTTCTAATGAGTTATTACTCAAACTAACTGATCAATTCGAAGACTTGAGGGCTTGACACTCTCATCTGATGGGGTGTCTGAGGGCACCACTGCTTAAAGATATTTTTCCCCAAAATACTACAGTATTTCGGTGAATGTTCCTTCGAAATCGACAGATTTTGCAATCACTGAAAATAACTCGTCTATTGACGAACGAGCCTGTATAACTCGACCTATCTTCCCTATTGAAAAATTGAGTTTTGTGCACCCCTGCTTAGGGGTTGATGTAAAATAAAATCACCGGGTGTTAAAAGATGTATGTAAATTGATCTGTTCCTGCTTTTCGCCCAGAGACGAATAGTTTATTATTGAGTCTTTTCGTTTTAGTTGCCTCACCCGGTATGTACCGATGTACCGATAAATAAAGAATTCTTTAGCCGCGAATATAGGAATTGGGTTGCATTATTTTATCCGAGACTAAGAAGCTTTTACTGTATAAGGCACATCATCCTTTTATAAACACCTCAAAAAAGTCTAGGGAACACTTACCAATATCTTTAAAATATGAATTTGATGATTCGAATTTATAGAAATCTTTCGGTTTTTGTTAGGATGTATTGTATATAATGTATTCTCAAGAAAACAAAATAATATTTGACATCTCCAAAGTACCTATTATAAAAAAAAATTGAAATTTGAAAATAACGAAATTTGGTAAAACACAAAAAAAAATCCTGAACTAATATTTTCGAAACGATATGGAAGCACTTATATTTTTCAGTGCCCAGAAGGTCCACCTCTGTTATTAATGACACTTTGGCATCGCCGCGGCATGCTCAATATTAAATTGTCTATTACATTTTGGCCTTAGTCATTCCAAGCCCCCTGAACTGCTAATCGAAGCTCCTGTTCATAATGGGAGACGTTTTGACGCAGGAGATTTCTTTTTAGGGTGTCCCACACATGCTCGATGGGATTCAGATCTGGGGAGCAGGATGGCCACGGTAGAAGATCGATATCATTCCTTTCAAGAACGTTCAAGACAATTCTTGCACGATGAGGAGGGGCATTATCTTATTGGAAGAGTGGATTTTGACCCATTGTTTGGAGATACGGTACCACTACAGGTAAAACTATCTCATTTGCGTAAGAATTTCCCGTGAGGTTGTTCTGTATGAAAACGAGGTCAGTTCTACCACCAAGGCGTATACCTCCCCAAAACATCACTGATTCGCCTCCCTGTCTAACAACTTCTCGAGCATGCTGGAGACGGTTTTGCTTTCCAGGTTCCCTCCATATTCGAATTCTTCCCGAATCGGGATAATAACTAAATCTAGATTCATCATTGAAGAGAACTGTGGCCCACCTCTCATCCCAGTTTACGTGTTCTTGGCACCAAGCTAAACGAGCAGCGCGATTTCCATGGGTCACTTGTGGAACTCTTAAAGGACGTATGGAGTGGAGTTGACCTTCGTGCAGTCGATTTCGCACAGTTTGGTCGGAAATTTGTACATTATGAACTCGTGATAGCTTTTGAGCTAATTGAGATGCTGTGGTAGTACGATCTCTTCTGGCTTGTAAAACCAAAAATCGGTCTTGGGCGACTATAGTAATCCTGAAACGACCTGTATGGCGTTCTTCTACACTACCTGTTTCATTGAAGCGCGACCTTAAACGGTTTATGACACTTGGGCTACTTCCCAGAACCCTGGATACTTCCCGTTGTGAGCTCCCAGCTTGGAGCATGCCAACGGCTCGTAACATCTCTTCTCAGGTCAAATGTCGTCTTTCCATGGTCGAATCACAAAACTTGAATCTTTTATTTGTGCTTACAACAGAAACAAAGTGCCAACTAACTGATTTCAAACACTGAATACATGAAATGATTGTAAAGTAGCGTCGCATCTGCTGCATTTTCAGTTTTTTATAAAAAAAACTGAAATCTGTTGCGGCACTCTACATAATTTGGTGAGAAATTGATGCAGGTGTTCATTTCTTAAAAAAAATCATCCATATTGATCGTTCTGGATACGATATATCGATATTCAGAAGTGTTCCCTAGACTTTTTTGAGGTATTTATGTACTACTTATCTGATGAAGTCATAGTGTAATGAAATGTGTCATAAGTTTGTGAATATAGTAGAACTTTGAACATCATTGTTTCATTTATTTAAAGAATATTTATCAATTTTCATCAATTTACGACCTACACTATCAAATTTTAAACCTAATCTGAATCTGAATGAACATGATTGGGGTACAGTGCAAAGAGGTCTACATCAAATCGGCAACAGGTGTTAGATGCTCTACAAACTTGACACACTACCGTCTCCACAATGGTGTCAATGAAGTGTCATCCGGTTGCTGATTCGTACATATTAAGTTTTGATTTTTCAATCATAGTCAGTTTTTCACCATTCAATCATCAAAAATCCCTACACTTTCGCCATGTGTGTATGTTGTACTTTTTAATTCTTTATTGGTACAAGCATATTTTAATTTTTTAGCTATAATTCATTCTCATGAATCTCAGAATCTTTTCTATCATATAATATTTATAAAGCAATAAACTACCTCCCCATAATCGATTGTACGTACTTGTAATAATAAACTATTTTCTTTCCATTCAAGCTGCACGGTTTCTTGGAAGAACTTGCTGGCGATAATTCCCGGCCTTCTCTCCATAATATAAATTACCCATAAAGTGAATACCAATGGATTAGGTTGGATAACTCTCTTCACCCATTCGATACACCCACTACCAAACAGCTCAGTCTATAAATACAACAAGCGTCACATAAGTTTTGTTGCAACTAGCACACCGCGCGATAATCGTAATATTTCATTGAAAACGGTCCTGTTAATTAAATTAATATCGGAAAGGGAACGAGAAATCGCCATTTTCCCGAAGGCATGAACTAACTGCTAATTGGATGCAGTGAAAGCTCAATGGACGAGAATTGACCCCAAATGTGGATTGTACTGATTTTCGAACAACCGCCATAGTTTCGATATTCGATTTTACATTCAGAAGTACGAGGGTTGTCACAGAAGTATCCAACTTTCCTCAAAATTTCATCCCCGGTAATAATTTATGTCGTTTGGTCCGTGGTATCCTTTGATGTAATCTGCATTGGATTTGAGAATATACACCCAACCCTTTTGAGTTTGAATTCAGATCAAACCGAGATTAATCTGGGAAAAAGGATTGGACGATTCCTCAGGTCTGGAGTGAAGACTAATTTTATGCTATATCAAATCAAATCTCTATATTGTACTTTTCTTGTTCCAAGAGTGCATTCGTCAATTACAAGCAATAGAAATATTTAAACTCAACAATTATAACATGCGAAATTTATCGCAATATGTGTAAACACATTGAAGCATTTAATTAAGGTAACAATTTTGAACCTTCTGTAGAATGTTAAACATCCTTTCCTGAAGATGCTGCTTTTCCGATCCACCCTTTATAAGCAACCAAGGCCACACAGTATATAAATATAAATATATAAATATAAATATATAAATATAATATATATATATATATATATATATATATATATATATATATATATATATATATATATATATATACAGGAGCTTCAACGAAAACTAAATAGAGGCTATATCTACCAAGATATTCATTCTTGATCAAAACACAAAAACAGGACAATTTTGTTTCAAGGGGGATATCTTTTGGGGTACAATACTTGCCTGAAATATCAACCCCCTAAGCGGGGGTTGCAATCCTTAAACATTCGGAATAGGGAAGATGGGTCGAGTGATGACTCAAAAGAAAGGTGGTATCTTTGTCTACATTGCCTTGAACGAATTTCCATTTTTAATTGAAAACTGTAAAAGATACAAGGTGAGCAACTGAAAGATAGGGAAGACTATTTCCCTGAGACTATTCAAGTTTCAGTGAAGTAAAATGGAACAGATCCATGCTGATCAATGGCAGTCATCATCTAGTACCATCCTCATCTGGAATTTCAAACCCTGGAGCAGAGGTGACAACCCTTGAAAATTTGGAAGAGGGTAGATGGGTCGAGTGATAACTCGAAAGAAAGGTATTATCTTTGTCTGCATTCCCGTGAAAGAATTTTCATTTTTGATTGAAAACTGTAGAAGATACAGAGTGAGCCACTGAAAAATAGAGAAGACTATCGCCCCAAGACTATTGGAGTATTAGTGCGAAAAACTGGAATATCATTTAGATCAAAGATGACAGCCTTTGATCTGGAATAAATCTGTTCCATTTTTTTGCACTAATACTTGGATAGCTCAGGGCGATAGATAATCTCCTCCATGTTTCAGTAGCTCACTGTTCTTCTACAGTTTTCAATCAAAATGAAAATTCTTTCACGGGAATGCAGGCAAAGATAATACCTTTCTTTCGAAATATCACTCGACCCATCTACCCTCTTCCTAAATTTTAAGGGTTGTCACCCCTGCTCCAGGGTTTGAAATTCGAGATGAGGGTGTTACTAGATATAGCCTCTGTTTAGTTTTCGTTGAAGCACCCTGTATATCAAAATCTCGTCTAGATTCTTGTTTAAACTCCTTATATTAACATGCACTATGTTCAGAATGTGGTTGGTATCTTCAGATCTACTAAGATCTCTTGAGAGATCACTTATTAACTCATATTCTTTGGCTTGAACTTCCCCCGCATCGATAAGATCAAAATCACTGCGAATTCACACAGTATATACACAAAAAGAATAATCCTAAAATATGAATATTTCATTAATAAGTAGGAAAAATTAAATTAATACCCAAAAAAGCGTCCCTCGAGTCCCTAGATATTTCAAACTATAACAAGCAGAGAGTGAATAGGACGTGATATCTCTGAATCAAATGAACCGAAGAAAATATGAAGAAACAATGTTCAATAGTATCCTAGAAAATAATGAAGAAACTCAAAATTTATATAAAAAGAAAAAATCTCAAACGGATGAATTCGAAAATCGACGTGTTCTCCTTCCTCCATAATGAAGATTTACTCATTTCGGAAGTCGAACAGTTGTTCCATATTTGTTAGCATATCTACAGATGAAGAAGCTACGGTGTAGTGAAACGCGTTACGAATCGCAATTATTAAGTAAAATTCCTTAAAACACAGTACTTGTTTTTCATTATTTATTATAAATACAATTATTCAAATTTTGTAAACCTCTCTTTTCAAAAGAATATATATATATATATATATATATATATATATATATATATATATATATATATATATATATATATATATATATATATATATATACTCTTGCAACGCACACATGCGAATAATCTGAAAGTTTTCGACCTAACAAAGATACAAGGCATTTTTTCTGCATATTTTTCTTATCTTCAACAAAGTCTCCTTGTTACTCTACACACCTTTCCCTGCAATGATCCCATCTCTGTACTCAGTCCAAATAGTACTCGGCGTTTTTCTCTGCAAAATAGTGGTCCACGAAGGAGGTTGCTTCTTCATTTGATGAAAGTCTCTGTGCTTCATTCGCAATTTCAAGATGAGGAAAGAGAAAGAAGTCGATTGGGGCTAGATCTAGTGAGTAAGGTGGATGGTTAATGGGTTCAAATCGTAATTCGTGGATTTTCGCCATGAAAATCGCTGAGGTTTGACACGACGCGCTGTTTACAGAAACAGCATTTTCTGTTTCTGTAAATGTGGCCGTTTTTCTGCGAGTTCTGCTTTTAGTTTGTCAAATAATGATGCGTAGTATGTTCGTGTGATAGTTTTATCCTTCTTGAAGATAATCGATCAATCTTACTGCATGACTATAACAAATAAGGTCGCAATACATTTCCAGCCGAAGTAGGTTCCTAAATTTATTTTTGTGTCTGACGTATCTAAGTTTCACCTACCGTAATTAATCGGCGCCAAAACTTTGATTTATTGCTCCCATACTGTGCCAAAAGACGATTGGAAATGATCATTCAAACACCGTCTAACGCATAGGTTCCCAAACTTTTTTGTGTCGTGAACCCCTTGCCATGTTTTTCGGGTTTGGGTAGACATTAATTGAATTTAAATTAAAACTAGTCAAAATAAAATTTTGTATCTGTTATAAAAAATATATTACATATAAACATAAAATAAACGAAGCAATAAGTAAATATTTTTAGTGAGAAGGATGAACATGATGCTTTAATAATAAATTATCAACATTTGGAGTCAATTTTGTGAGGGTTAGTCTTAAATCTCCTCGGCTAATGATGTTCAGTATGTTTCTTCTTTTCGTTAGGAGATTAGTAACAGCGCTGAACCCCCTTTCCACTAGGTATGACGATGGAAAGGATATTAAAAATTTCCTCGCTATATTCCATAACACGAGATAAGTAACGGGTATGTTGTCTTGCAGCCAGAATTGCTGATATCCGCTTTTAAACTGAATCTTAAGTTCTTCGTTTGTACTTGGTTCAGTCAGTTCCTCTTGTATTATGACATTCGTTTCTTCTATGTCACCATATGAATTAATTATCCACGGTGGTATTTAATGGTCAAAACATCCTCAAACCTAGTTTCAAAATTTGAATAGGCGGCATTCAAATGTTGAACGTAGGTTGAAACGTCGTCTTCCTGGCAGTTTGTCTGTGACAAACTGGGGAATTGAGAAAATTCGCCCGGTCGAATAGTTTGCTTCATTAGTTTAACTCTGGCAGGAAACGCTGATAAGGTGGACTTTATTTTAATCAAATTTAAACTGTCGCCTTGTAACTGCAAATTAACCATATGAAATTTTGCAAACAAATTTTTTAAATAGGCGATGTCTGTTTTCCACTTAATTTAATTTTCTTTTAAAATTTTATCTTTAAATGAGATAAAAAACACAAGGTTTAACTATAATCTACACTTTATTTGAAAAAATTCGACGACGTTTCGCTGACACAGCAGCTTTATCAAGAATGAAAAACAGAATGAAGAGTATGGTATTATAAACAAATCGTAGAACAAGTTGGATGAATAACAGAAAAATCCACACCGAGCCATTGTACAGTTAGTATGAAAGGTAATAAAACTAATTAAACAAGTTAAGTAGGGTGAGTAATTCACATCTACCTGTTCATTCAAAAGCTTGTCCGAATGTTTGTATCTATTTATTTCTAATGCTTCTAGGAGATCTAATTTTGAACTTTTGATTTTATATGTAATATGTCAAAGTTTTATTGAATGAATGGTTTTCTTTTATAAGGTGGTTTGAATAATTTGAATCAGATTTATTTTATCGAAGCTACGTTTCTGTTCAGATGTTCTTATGCCAAAACTCCTATAGGTCCTACCGATATAAATTTTATCACAAGAACCGCAATTGAGTTTATAGATTCCTGATTTACTTGATTTTTCAACACGAGATTTATTATTTTTAATATGTTTACCTAAGTTTTGAAAGTTTTGAAAGTTATATTAAGATTTTGTTTGACGAGAAAGGATTTAATATTTGTACTTGCAGAACCGCAGAATGTTAAACTGTTGAATATTTTATAGTCTTTATGAATAGGATATACTTCATTTATTGCTTTCTGATACAGTTTTTACGAATGATTAGATCTATCATATCCGGATTATATGAATTATTAATGGCTATCTGTTTGATGATGTTTAACTCTTTATTATAATCTTCTACTGATAAAGGTAAATTGAGTAACCGATGTACCATGCTGTTTAAAGCTGCAACTTTGTGTTGAATTGGATGTAATGAGTAGTTATGTATAATTGTATCAGTATGTGTTGGTTTACGAAAGACCGAAAAACATGATTATTATTTTGTTTAGTGATTTTAAGTCCAAAAATTAATGGAATCGTTCTGTTCAATTTCTATCGTGAATTTAATGTTCAAATGGATGGAATTAATGAAATTAAGAAATAAGTCTAATTGACGAGTAGTTCCAATGAAACATACTACGATGTCGTCAACATATCTATACCAATAAAGAATTTTGGAAATGAGTGGATGTGTATGAATTTTCTGTTCAATATTATTCATAAAAATCTCTGCTTAAAGTGGACTCAAAGGATTTCCCATGATCAAACCATTTTCACTACTGTTAATTTCATTAATTCCATCCATTTGAACATTAAATTCACGATAGAAATTGAACAGAACGATTCCATTAATTTTTGGACTTAAAATCAATAAACAAAATAATAATCATGTTTTTCAGTCTTTCGTAAACCAACACATACTGATAAAATTATACATAACTACTCATTACGTCCAATTCAACACAAAGTTGCAGCTTTAAACAGCATGGTACATCGGTTACTCAATTTACCTTTATCAGTAGAAGATTATAATAAAGAGTTAAACATCATCAAACAGATAGCCATTAATAATTCATATAATCCGGATATGATAGATCTAATCATTCGTAAAAACTGTATCAGAAAGCAATAAATGAAGTATATCCTATTCATAAAGACTATAAAATATTCAACAGTTTAACATTCTGCGGTTCTGCAAGTACAAATATTAAATCCTTTCTCGTCAAACAAAATCTTAATATAACTTTCAAAACTTCTAATAACTTAGGTAAACATATTAAAATAATAAATCTCGTGTTGAAAAATCAAGTAAATCAGGAATCTATAAACTCAATTGCGGTTCTTGTGATAAAATTTATATCGGTAGGACCTATAGGAGTTTTGGCATAAGAACATCTGAACATAAACGTAGCTTCGATAAAATAAATCTGATTCAAATTATTTAAACCACCTAATAAAAGAAAACCATTCATTCAATAAAAACTTTGACATATTACATATAAAATCAAAAAGTTCAAAATAAGATCTCCTAGAAGCATTAGAAATAAATAGATGCAAACATTCGGACAAGCTTTTGAATGAACAGGTAGATGAGAATTATTCACCCCTATTTAACTTGTTTAATTAGTTTTTATTACCTTTCATACTAACTGTAAAATGGCTCGGTGTGGATTTTCCTGTTATTCATCCAACTTGTTCTACGATTTGTTTATAATACCATACTCTTCATTCTGTTTTTCATTCTTGATAAAGCTGCTGTGTCGTCAGCGAAACGTCGTCGAATTTTTTCAAATAAAGTGTAGATTAAAGTTAAACCTTGTGTTTTTTATCTCATTTATATCATGGATCTACATCAAGTAACGGCCTCCACAATTCAAATTTTATCTTTAGTATCCAGAAATTCTAAAATAGTCTCAAAAAGTGCAAAAAGTCTTGTCAAACATAAGCCTTTCGACAGCCAGCGTACTTCAGTGTGAAGTAGTAATTGATGAAAGTGTTAGTCATTTTTTTACTTAACTGTGCAAATAACCGCGTATTCAACTTGTTGCTTCGGATTCGGTTTACTGCATCAATGACTAATTGAAGAGATTTATGCAATCTAACTTTCAAATTTTTCGCAACTAAATGTTGTCGACGCCATGTATTGCTAAGACCCCTGACACATTTTGTTTTAAATAGCTTATAAATCCACGATAACGTCTAACAGGAGCTCCATCTGTAGATACTGATATTATATTTGATAAAGGGATTGCTTTTTCAATGAAGGAATCCTTCAAAACATGAAACATTGATTCATCTTTAGTGTCGGTTATCAAAGTTCTTGCGAAGAGCAGTTCCTCGTAGATTTCTTGATTCATAACGAAACGAACATATGCCAATAATAATGCTGCATTACCAGGTAAAGTTGACTCGTCCAGTTGTATAGAGAAATTGGTCGTTTGCAAATAACAACATAAGAAGCTTCCAATATCAGAACTCATTTCATCAATACGTCTTTGAACAGTATTATGCTCAAGGGAATTCTTTTAATGATATCAGATGCAGGTTTGTGTAAAACAGATTTTGAAACCTCTTCAACGGCTGGCAAAATTAACTACTCTCCGATAGTATACGGTTTTTCCGGATTTTGCGAGATATTGTGAGACGCCCGCAAACCATCATCGTTTCTTTGTGACGTCGAAGCAAACATTCTGTCCAGTGTGGGTCTCTTCGGAAGTGTATCTTTGAGTATTTGAAACTATTTCAAATCTTTATTTGTTTTATCAGGGTGACATCTTCTCAGATGATCCTGCAGCTTAGATGGTTTCATAGTGTCATTGCCCAAAACTTTGTTGCATAAAAGGCACATAGGCTATTGTTTGACCGACAATGATGGAATGAAGCCAAATTTCAAATAATCAACACTGTACAGTCTACATTTCTTTTTAGATTCGGACATGGCATCAGTTATCTGTGGACAAAATTACATTATTCAAGTAAGACATAAACACCAGCAGCTGTATATTAGAAAATCTTTTTTACATTTTGCCGAAAACATTCTATAATCCGAACATCTCCTTGCAGCAATTAGTTCGGATTACGGAGATTGCACTGTAATTATAATACCCGATTGCTAAAACTTTCAAAAAGAAATTATGGAAGAGTACTCGTGTAATTCTGCATGATTGAATATTGAACTACTTATAACTGAAGTCATGATTGGCGTAATTTTTGAATCTTTTCTAACTACGAGTACAAAACTAAAATTTAATAAAAATAATGTACATACTTTTCTCCGGCACTCTCAAACACTGATTCACTGTAATTTGTGTGATAAACTACCTGTTTATATTTTTTAAATATTTTCTTAGCACTGTAATTATAATACCCGATTGCTAAAACTTTCAAAAAGAAATTATGGAAGAGTACTCGTGTAATTTGCATGATTGAATATTGAACTACTTATAACTGAAGTAGATTGGCGTGAATCTTTTCTAACGAATCAAACACTGATTCACTGTAATTTGTGTGATAAACTACTGTTTATATTTTTTAAAATTTTCTTAGCACTTTACTTACCATATTCAGTATAAGTTGAACAAGTCAGAGCGAAGCTCTGAGACTGCTCGTACAAGATGATACTGGTATTTCATTATGTGCAGGTTTTAAAGTTCAAAATGTATTGCGACCACATAACGAATGCCTACATCCTACAACTTACACAATTTTATAAACATATATAATAAATTTTCTACTTAATAGGTACTTCTATAAATAATGTATATGTTTTTATATTATAAGATAATATGATGTAAGTAAATAGGTACTATCAGTGTATGTGTTGAGATCCACTATCGTGGACCCCTCATTTTTCATTTCATAGACCCCCAAATTTTTTTTTCGCTGACGTAGACCCCTTGTAACTTGTCATAGACCCCTGGGGGTCGAGCAAACGATGCTCCCAACGCCTTTTCATGTGTAAATGATGATTTAATATGTGATAAACACGTTCATTTGACATTTTCATAACCTTTGCTATCTCTCTCACTCTAATTGAGCGGTCGTCTAGCACCATTTGGTGAACTTTGATGGAACATTATCTTTAATATGCATAGGCGTATTTCATTTCCAAAACAATTAGTTAATGACAGCTCGATACTCGATTTCGCCAATTTTCAGTAAAACACTCACATCAATGCACTGAAACTACTGTTCCATAACAAATGCGTCAAAATGGCTCAAACTTTCGTAAGTAATTGCCAACAAATGAACAATGAAAATTCACCATCGTTTACGAGTGCTGCCATCTTTACGTAGGTTCCGAAAATTTGTCAGACCATCCTCGTATTATGGAAAGCATTCCTATTTTTTTACTTAATAGTAAAAACTTTGTTTGAATAAAAAATACTATAAACCTAAAGATATTTCATCGCCCACTTTACAATGGTCGGATATAAAAAATCTCATAATTATACTTCTTGAGAATTGTACGTACCAGAAAGAATAAGTACCTAATTATTCTCATTAAAAATGGGACATGTGTTTGGTGAGAAGAGGTCTTGGTGGAACCTTCTCTCGATTATATTTGAATAAAAAGTACCTTATTAACACCTGAATATCCTCAGAAGAAGACTGTCCGATCAGGTAATTTATTAAAGCGTTTATTACAACAAACAACTTGATATATTCCAAATATATTCATCGTTACAAAATAAATACCTGCTTTATTTTTACCATTTTCACAGCTTCGAAACACCTATTGAGCCTGAAAATTTATTTAATGAGGTAAAAAAACAATATTTCAACCGGCCGTATTGGTTAGCGATAATTTATGACTTTTAAAAGGGAGATAGAGGATTCTACACGTCTTGAAGGTAGAGAGAAAAGGCGATATAGAAGAATGCCAATGATTCATGAACGACGAAAGGCGATGTTGGGATGTTTAAAGTGTTTTTTGTTCGTTGTGTTTTGTTCTGTTTCGACACGAACAAATGAACGTTACACTTCTCGTATTCCCGATGTTTTCTTGTTTATGGGCCTGCTTTCGATATTTCAAATCGAGGATGGAATTTGTAGAGTGGAACCCATGTTACCGTCGTTAATCGTTTGTAATTATAATTTTTGATTGCGTTTTGACTTGAATATTTGCATTATAGATCTTTAGTTGGGAAACAGAATTTTTGAGTGCAAAAGAGGATGGGTCTTCGAGGCGTCAAAGCACATAGACCTACCTACTATCGAATTTTTGTATAAGAAAAATGCATTTCAGAATTACATTTTGAAGTAGACAATTATAAAAAAATTGAAAATCGGTAAATAATTGTGATGATGAATCCAAATTTGTTACTAAGTGGTTTTTGGAGTCGCAGAATACGTACGAGGCTGGATTGATAAGTATCCGGCCTGACCAAGAGATAGCTTCATTAGGTCTACTTCGGAAAGGGCTTTCTACAATACCATCCTTAGATAGCTTGTAGGTATAGTTTCAGCCCGATCGCCATGTTAATTTACGTTTGAGAGCACGCTGAACAAGACGCCTCTGTGTTGTTTGTGAAAATGGAAAAATTGGAAGAGCGTGCTGTCATCAAATACTTTTATTTGAAAGGGTTAACGCCGAAGGAAATTAAAGAAGAGATTGATTCAACACTGGGGACATCCTCCCCATCATCATATTCAACCGTTTGGCAGTGGGTTTCCGAGTTTAAAATTGGTCGTGTGAGCACCTCTGATGCGCCACGATCAGGACTCCCCGTTGAGATCACAACTCCAGATATGATCGAAAAAATTCATAAAATAATGCTTGAAGGCCGCAGATCAAAAGTGCTGAGGTAGCTGGGACCTGTAAGATCTCATATGAACGTGTGCAAAATATTTTGCACCAACATTTGCATATGGAAAAGCTCTATGCAAGATCGGTGCCTCGTTTACTGAAAATTGATACGAAAAACCTTTCCTACCGCCAATTTGGCGCTGTATAAGCATAATCCAAGCGAATTTTTGCATCGATTCGTTACTGTTGACGAAACTTGGGTCCACCACTACACTCCTGAAACCAAACAGCAGACTAAACAGTAGATTGGAACAGGGGAACCAACTCCAAAGAAGGCAAAAAAAATTTTATTGGCAAACAAGGTTATGGCTACTGTTTATGGGGATGCAAGAGGTATTATATACATTGACTACCATGAAAAAGGTAAAACCATCACTGGTGAATACTACGCAGATTTATTGCAACGTTTTAGCCACGAGGTGCAAATAAAAAGACCTCATTTGGCGAAGAAAAAAATTTTATTTCATCAGGATAACGCACCAGAGCATTCTTCGCACGTCGGCATGGAGAAAATTTATGATCTGAAGTTCGAATTGATGCCGCACCCTCCCTACTCTCCAGACCTAGCCCCGAGTGACTATTATCTGTTTCCTAACGTCAAAACATGGCTTGGCGATAAGAGATTTGCGGGCAATGAAGAAGTAATCGAAGCTGTAAATGGGTATTTTGAGGAACTTGACGAATCAGCCTATAGAGATGGCATTACTAGACTAGAACACCGCTATGAGAAATGTATCAGCCTTAAAGGAGATTATGTTGAGAAATAAAAAAAAATTCTTAAAAACGTTGTTTTTCTTGGTCAAGTCGGAAACTAGTCAATCCATCCTCGTATACGTAGGTTGCCTTTTAAATTTTGATCATGACAAAAAAAAACAAGTAACTTAGGGAAAAAATAGTTTTATTCAAAATATTCTCCACTTTTGAATGCGCTTAGACCAATTTTCGAAACATTTTTGCCACTGCAAAACATGGTCTTGGAAGTTTTTCAATTGCCTCTTCTGCCGTCGAAAACAAGCAGTTTTTTGTTGATGTCGCAAACAAAAAGAAGTCGTTAGGTGCCAAATCGGGACTATAAGGAGGATGGCCATCAATTCAATGTTTTGGGTGTTCGAATACTCCAGCGTATGCACTAATGTGTGTGAGCTTGCATTGCCGTCATTCGGAAGAATTTTAGTTTTCTTCGATTTAATTTCTTCAACTCATCGAACACTTGCGGCAAACAAATGGTTTTATACCAGTGATTCCCAAAGTGGTCTTTATCGACCCCTAGGGGTCTATGACAACTTACAAGGAGTCTACGTCAGCGAAGAAAAAATTTGGGGGTCTATGAAATGAAAAATAGGGGTCCACGATAGTGGATCTCAACACATACACTGATAGTACCTATTTACTTACATCATACTATCTTATAATATAAAGACATATACATTATTTATAAAAGTACCTATGAAGTAAGAAATTTATTATATATGTTTATAAAAGTTGTTTGTTGTAATAAATGCTTTAATGAATTACCTGATCGGACTTCTTCTGAGGATATTCAGGTGTTAAAAAGGTACTTTTCATTCAAATATAATCGAGAGAAGGTTCCACAAAGACATTTCCTCACCAAACACATGTCCCAATTTTAATGAGAATAATTAGGTACTTATTCTTTCTGGAACGTACAATTCTCAAGATATATAATTATGAGATTCTTTATATCCGACCATTGTAAATTGGGCGATGAAATATCTTTAGTTTATAGTATTTTTTATTCAAATAAAGTTTTTATTATTAAGTAAAAAAATAGGAATGCTTTTCATAATACGAGGATGGTCTGAAAAGTTTTCGAAACCTTCATAAAGATGGCAGCACTCGTAAACGATGGTGAATTTTCATTGTCCATTTATTGGCAGTTACCCACGGAAATTTGAGCCATTTTGACGTACAGTTATTATGGAACAGTGGTTTCAGTGGGTTGATGTGAGTGTTATACTGAAAATTGGCAAAATCTAGTATCGAGCTGTCATTAACTGATTGTTTTGGAAAGGCAATATGCCTATGCAAATTGAAGATGTGGTGGATTCTGTGTATTCGGACCCTCTACCATCATTCATCAAATTTTGGGCAGCTGACTTTGAACGTGGCCGTAAGAGCTTGGAAGACTATGAGGGTTCGGGCGTCCAAAAGCTACAACTACTGACGAGAATATCGCCAAAGTTCACCAAATGGTACTAGACGACCGCTCAGTTAGAGAGAGAGAGAGAGATAGAGAGTTATGAAACATGAAAAGGCGTTGGGTGCATCGTTTGCTCGACCTTCAGGGGTCTATGACAAATTCCAAGGGGTCAACGTCAGCGAAATTTTTTTTTCGGGGGTCTATGAAATGAAAAATGGGGGTCCACGATAGTGCAACAGGGTGTTTCCCTTAATATTCGAATCTAATGATATATTTCACACCTTACACCATCTCTTCAAGAGAAAAGACAGTGAAAATAATAAAGAACAAGTTAATTTTAAGACAAATAGGTTTAACCATCTCATTTTATAGCCTATAGTACTCTTTAAGATATTTGAAACTGGGTACTGAAATGTTCAGCAAGTCCTAAAAATGATGGAAACACAGAGGTGTCTGCTACGTTATGATTTAAAATTGGTGGGTAGACCTTGTGCGTGGAGGACGTATTTCAAAAAAGAAGCAGGGACCGAACATTGAAGTCTCCGCACAATATTATATTTTTTGTTAAACACAACCGATTCAAAATCAACTAAAGATTAATAAAACAGGGTTCTGTACACCTGAAAGACAAAAAATTTGAAATTGTGTGCAACAGGGTGTTTCCCTTAATGTTCGAATCTAATGATATATTTCACAGCTTACACCATCTCTTCGAGAGAAAAGACTGTGAAAATAATGAAGAACAAGTTAATTTTAAGACAAATAGGTTTAACCATCTCATTTTATAGCCTATAGTACTCTTTAAGATATTTGAAACTGAGTACTGAAATGTTCAGCAAGTCCTAAAAATGATGGAAACACAGAGGTGTCTGCTACGTTATGATTTAAAATTGGTGGGTAGACCTTGTGCGTGGAGGACGTATTTCGAAAAAGAAGCAGGGACTGAACATTGAAGTCTCCGCACAATCTTATATTTTTTGTTAAACACAACCGATTCAAAATCAACTCAAGATCAATAAAACAGGGTTCTGTACACCTGAAAGAGAAAAGATATGAAATTGTGTGCAACAGGGTGTTTCCCTTAATGTTCGAATCTAATGATATATTTCACAGCTAACACCATCTCTTTAAGAGGAAAGACAGTGAAAATAATAAAGAACAAGTCAATTTTAAGACAAATAGGTTTAACCATCTCATTTTATAGCCTATAGTACTCTTTAAGATATTTGAAACTGGGTACTGAAATGTTCAGCAAGTCCTAAAAATGATGGAAACACAGAGGTGTCTGCTATGTTATGATTTAAAATTGGTGGGTAGACCTTGTGCGTGGAGGACGTTCTTCGAAAAAGAAGCAGGGACCGTTCAAGTTGCGAGCCGTGTATTTTATGTTCTATAATGATAGCCTGCCTCGGGTCTGATATATTGGACAGGCAGACAGGGACTCTTGTTTATACTCGGGCTCTAACACACACAGCATTGTTGGCACAACACTTTACGGGCCTCTGGCCATGATGGAATCTCTTATATATATTAATAATTACCGGTCAAATTGATATTTATATTTTCGCCCGACTACCCCGTCTTATCCCTCACTTGATCTTAATAACAATTATAAATCTCACAAATGTAAAGTATTTTATTCAGTTTCCTGGGACTTTATTCTCTGACTTTGCGTCTGATTTGAGTTATAAGCCACTGCGGGAGGGTTACGATAAATAAGGCGATCATGCACACAAAGGCTTGTAAAACATTATCGACACTAGCACTCGCGACATAGTTTTTTGTTGTGTCGTATCTTGAAATTTGTCAGTCATCCTTCACTTGCTGTTAACCTTGAATATGAAACTCATTGGCAAAATGTTTAAATTAGGACTAATTTTTTTCAAATTTTCATTCAAATATAATTACAATGCAATATTGTCTCCTTCAAAATGGTTCCCTTGGGAAGACACACAGCATGGCTGGAACTCGGATATTGAAATAGCCTTCAACCAGTCGGATACAGCTGTTTGAATGTTTTCAAGTGCCCCAAAATGAGCCCCTTGAGGTGATTTTTAATTCTCGGGAAGAGAAAAAAGTCACAAAGATTCTATTCTGGTAAATACAGAGGCTGAAAAGCTACATGAATGTTCAGCAGGCTAAAAACTCCAGTATTGAGTTTGCAGTGTGACCTAGCTCATTGTCGTGATGTTACTCCCAGTTGTGCTTAATATTTGGTCCAGCACGAAAGACTCTTTTTCGAAGTCTTCATTCTGACTGTTAACCGTCGATCTGAACGTACAAGATCCCTGTTGACATTTAAATATTGGTTACTTGAAGGCTTTTTGTTCATCTTCAATCTCTTCCTTCTGAAAATGATTTATACCACCGAACCCTTGACGAAACACTTTCTCCATAGACCTGCCGAAGTTTCTCAAATGATTCTGATTTATTTTGTCCAAGTTTGCTCAACGTTACTCAAAATTGAAGCCACTCATTTTTAGAACTTACAAGAAGAAACTGTTGTGCGAAAACTAACGCTACGGACAAATAAATGCCTGAAACGAAATCAAACTGATATTGGACACGTATCACATGTGTAGCTGACACTACTCAAAGCCTCTCGTCTCATGCGTTGTCGGGTCGGTAGCCACGTTTTCAGTCTCAATACTTTATTTACCGACCTCGTAATACCACCTTTGGGTATTTTCTGGTGCCTACACTGAGTCTCTCTCTCTTCAAGTGCCATCTCCGAGTCGAAGGTTGGCAATCATCATCGCTATTTTTACTTTAGAAGCGGCCGATTTAAAAAGTTGGTTCGAAGTACATCCAAACCACTCTCTCAGGTTCCTCAGCCATGAGATTCTTCTCCTTCCTATACTTTGTTTTCCCTGTATTTTGCCTTGGATAATCAGCTGTAGGAATTTATATTTTTCACCTCTCATAATATGGCCCAGATATTCCAATTTACGTTTCTTGAGTGTGTTAGCAACCTCTCTTTCCCTGCCTATGCGTCTCTGAACTTCTGCGTTTGTTACTCGATCCATCCATGATATTCTAAGAATCCTCCTATACACCCACATTTCAAATGCTTCAATCTTTTTAAGAATTGCGGCATTCACTGTCCATGCTTCCGCTCCATAAAGGAGAGTAGAGAAAACATAACATTTAGCTAAACGATGTTTTAATGCCATACTTAGATCTTTACTACGAAAAACTTTGTCCATTTTTATGAAGTTGGCTCGGGCTTTTTCTATTCTTATTCTTATTTCTTGGGTGTATTCATTTGTGCTGTTCACCATTGCTCCAAGGTAAGTATATTGTTCCACTATTTCTACATTTCTGCCGTTTATAGTTAGGCTAACATGTACTGGAATGTTCTTTGAGATTACCATGAATTTTGTCTTTTTTATGTTTAGTGATAACCCATATTCCTCACTGTAAGTAGATACTCTGGTCATTAGTCTCTGCAGAGCTTCGATACTCTCGGCTAAGATTACTGTGTCGTCTGCATATCTTATGTTGTTTACCCGTGTTCTACCAACTGTTATCCCACATTCTTCGTTTTCCAGAGCTTTCTTAAGTATTTCTTCAGCATATGCATTGAAGAGTGTCGGCGATAGAACGCATCCCTGTCTTACCCCTCGTTGTATTTCAATTTCTTCTGATGTGTGGTTGTCCATGCATATTATAGCTTTTTGCTTATAATAGAGATTAGTGATGATCTGTACGTCTCTACTATCTAGATGTTTTGATTTAAGGATGTCTATCAGTTGATCATGACGAATCTTGTCAAAGGCTTTGTTATAGTCTATGAAATACGCATAGACCACTTTGTTGACATCGAGACACCTTTGAGTCAACACGTTGAATGCGAAAAGGGCTTCGCGGGTTCCCAATCCCCTTCTGAATCCAAATTGAGTATCGCTTATATCCATGTCAAGTTTATGGTATATTCGATTATGGATAACCTCGAGGAGCAGTTTGAGACTGATTGTACGATGATCACTACATTCTCTAGCATGTGGTTTTTTTGGTAAGCAGATGAAAGTAGATACTAACCATTCTCTTGGAATATTTCCAGTTCTGTATACTTTATTGAATATATTGACTAAGAGACCGATATGATCGTCGTCAATTAATTTGAGTATATCACTTGCCAATTGATCTGGTCCGGGGCTTTTCCCATTTTTCATGTTCTTTAATGCATGTTTCACCTCTTCTTTAGTAATATCTGGGCCTATCTCTTCACAATATGTGTTAATTTCTTCTGGTTCAGTTCTGTTATCCATAAATAATTCTTCTGTGTATTCCTTCCATCTTTGTAGTTTATCTGCTGTATTCATTAAGATCTTACCCTCTTTATTTACAAGAATAGTGCTTTGATTCTTTCTCTGTGTGCCTGCAAGCTCTTTCACTTTTTTGTGTAGGTTGAACATGTCATATTTTCTGTCTAAGTCCTCAATTTCTTTGCATCTGTCCTCGTAATACTTTTCTTTTGCTTGACGAATCTTTACTCTAATTTCCTTTTGTAGTTGTTTGTACTTTTGAGTGTTCTGACTTTTATAAAATCTTCTCTCGTTCATCATTTTTAAAATTTCTTCAGTCATCCACTCCTGTTTCTTCTCTTTATCTTCAGTTAGAATCTCTGTACAAGGGTTAATTATATTTCTTTTCAATTCCTCCCATTCTTCGTTAATATTTTCGTGATCTATTTGTATTCTATTTAAGTTTTCATAGATTCTGTTCTGGACTTGTTCTCTAATGCTTGGCACTTGTAGTTTTGTTGTGTTGATCTTTGGTGTAGCTTTTGGTTTTTAAGAATTTTTAGTTTCAGCTTCAGAGTGGCAACCAACGGATTGTGGTCCGAAAAAACGTCGGCACCAGGATATGCTTTTACCGACTGAATGGCATTCCTGTATCTCTCATTAACGAGAATGAAATCAATTTGATTTCTAACGATCTTATCATTAAGTCCATCTAAAGGAGCGCGCCATGTTTAAAGTCTTCTCTTCGGCAGTTTGAAGAATGTGTTGGTAATGATTAGCTTCTTCTCTTGAGAAAATTCCACAAGGCGGTCTCCTCTCTCATTTCGTTCTCCTAATCCATAATCTCCAACCACTCCCCCACTTCTTCCGCTGCCAATCTTCGAGTTGAAATCGCCCATTAAAACTGTAATTTCTCTATTATTTACTATTTTTAGAGCTTCTTGAAGCTGTTGGTAAAAGGTATTCAGTTCTTCATCTGTTGCCTGTGTTGTTGGAGCATACACTTGTATTAAATTTAATTTCGTATGGGTCGTTTCCAGTTGTATTATCATCACTCTCTCAGAAATTGGGACAAATCCTACGACTGCTTTGCTGGATGTTTTGTCTACACTGAGTAAACCATTCTAATGAGCATCCTTCCAAAAGAATAAATTGGCTTTTTTTCCAACATCGCTGATAGAGTAGATTGCAGAAATCTTGAATTTTCAGCTGCATCACTGTTCACCTTCTTTCCCGTTTCAACAAGATTTTTCTTCCTAGAAGTCGGTTAAGAAACGTACTTTCTCTTCTGATCAATCATTCCGAGGCAGTATGATCAAGAGATGCTGAAATTGAAGACAACCCATGACCGGTCGAGTTATATCGATTTTTCTAAAACACGTTGAATTTCTTCGTTTAACGTGTGTTTTCAAATGCTGGAATTACTGATAACATTGAGATGTTGAAAGTTGAATAATCTAGAGTTGATGTTGCATGACGGACCATTCTGTGAGTTCAATGACATATGGTTCTGCCTGAAATATGATCGCATATAGCCCTAGCCCTATTGATGTGCTGATCCTATTATTGATATTTTCCTAATCCTGTAGCTCACTTATTCTCCTTTTCAGGGATGGATACTCGAAGGTGTTGATCTTAGCCTTGTGATTTATGCATGAAAGCATAGGTAGTATACTATATGACATTATACCATCAAGCAATCCCTATTCTCCCTTTACTTCTTCCTTCGGCAAGTTTATTGCCGTTTGGTGTGATGAGTAGTTTATTTCCTTCGCTGTCTGTAATGGATGGAGAGGAGGAAGCTCGAAAAGAACTATTGCTCTGGAGGCCGTAGTACGTAATATTTCCGTAATAGACAGTAAGCGTATTAGTTTATATTGCCATATTACCTATAGATTCTTCTTCTACTAGGCAACAGAATCATATCTAATCTGTGGTCTGCTAACCATAATATATAGCTTTCAGAGTAGATGCGTCTACAGGTCCAGACAAACAAATTTCTCTGCCTTTCTGTAAGTGACTTTTTCACCTGTTTAAGCTGAGAATGAAAAATGAACCTTTCATTGCAGTGAGTAGTCAAAATACAGCAGAATCAAACAAAATCTCCCCTTCCAATACACGAGTTATTAAAAAACTCAGTAATTGAATTGGTCAAAAAGAAGAAGAAAAATTTTTCAGAATTGATTTCATAACTTTTTTATTTTGAAGTAGTGTGAATATGTATTTGATGGTTGCATACTTCTTCGTTTCTTTTATTTCACTCCAACAACTGAAGTGGCTGCATAGCAGTGTTAAGCAGAAATAAACAGGAGATCAAACTTAAAGTGGGCATGCAAGATGGTTTCAAATATATCATGTATTGGAGAATGGAGGACTGTTCTGATGCCATTTCTGAATCACTGGACTTTTTTTCAGATCGTCCTCCTTGAAGAGAAGTTATATAATTTATAGAACTACAATGAAAAGGGAGCAAATCTAAAACTGCAAAGTATTTCATTTCAGGACAAACACAAAAACAAATCGATTTCTGTTTCTTGGGTACATCTTTAAGCATGAGTTGCTTATCTATAACATCAACTTTCACAGCTGAGGTACTAACAATTTAATCCTTAAAAAGGGAAGATGAATCCAGTGATACCTGATTGCTTCTTAAGCATCATTAGAGTTTTAATGAAATTACACATAAATTCAAATCCATTCAGAAGAAGTCAAGATAAGTTGAAGAAGTATTTTGAAGTTAGCCACCATTGCTTGAGAACAATCGAAATGAAATTGGTACTCAAAGAAATTCAAACATTTCAGTATAAGTTTAATCTATGTGATCTTACACCACGGCTCCCGCATATTCTGCCGACATAATTCTTTTCATGCTTTCCATTCAGTGATGTTTGCCTGTCAGATCCTGACATCAATATGTGCACTAAATCTGTTACAGAAATCATTCATGCAGGAATGGATCTCTACATCCCTCATTCCATAAAAAGAACAACAGCACAAAAGCCATGGTACAACAAAGACTACGAAAGTGTCTCTGCAGCCAAGAACAGAGCTTACAAGTCATGGAAGATTAATCCAACAGAGGAAACAAGAACAACCTTCGTACGAATATGGAACGCATGCAATCTAAAACTGCAAGAGCAAAAGCCAATTTCAACGAAGGGATAACTAATAAACTCCTTGAAGAGGGCAAGCGGGACTAGACAATTCTGGTGTATGGCGAAGACTGTCAGTGCCAATTTCTTTAAATCTGCATTTCCGCCTCTTGTTAGAGAAGACGGAAGTATAGCATCATCTTCTAAAGAGAAAGCCGATCTCTTTGCTCTCTTGTTCTCAAATAATTCTGTGCTAGATTTATCTAACGCAATACCACCGAACATTCCACCTACAAATTCTTCCTTAGCATAAATCAAGTTCAGAGTCCGCACTGTGAGACTGGCTCTCGAGCAGCTGAACTGCAAGAAGGCAGTTGGTCTAGACGAAATACCGCTAATCGTCCTGAGAAAGTGTGCTCCCGAACTGGCACCCATTCTTAATCGTCTGTTTCAGATTTGTTATGAAAACCACACTTTTCTGAGCGAGAATTCAACCGATCCTAAAAGAGGGAAATCAGTCTTTATCCCAAAACTACCGCCCTGTTGCACTTCTTCCCATTATGTCCAAAGTGATGGAAAGAGTCAAACCATGAATTCATCAAATTATTTAGGACCGTCAGTATGGTTTTTCGCAGGCAATGATCGACAGGAGATCTGCTCGCCTACGTCACTCATGTTTGTACATTAACCATGGAAAAGCATGGGGAATATAGAGCAATAGCCTTCGACATCTCTAAAGCCTTCGATAGGATTTGGCATGCAGCTTTGTTGAATAAACTTGCCGCATATGGGCTTTCCGAGAAATTGCGGGGTTGGATAAGTAACTTATCATGTTGGAAGCACAAATACAAATGGCCTCTAGTCCCGGGCAGACCATAAGTGGTCAGGAGGTGCGAAGAATCCCCTGGTTTCAACTAGATAAGAGAACAAAGATAGCTATTTGGAATGTCCAAACTTTGTATGCAGCTGGAAAGCTCGACAACCTAATCAAGAGATGAACAGAATGGAAATAAACATTCTCGGAGTAAGTGAAGTCCGCTGGCCTGGAAATGGAATGATCAGATCAAACGGTAAAGTACTATACTACTCAGGTACCAAGAATTCCAGCCGAGACCATCAGCACGGCGTTGGCATCCTAATGGATGACAACATACAAAATCAATAAGGAGCTTCATCCCAATTTTAGAGACACTCCTAATTCAATTGTTTGGTAGACCCATGAACTTATCAGAAGATATCGCCCCAACGGCAGGTCAGTTGAACTTGGTGAGCTTCAAAACGAACGAGGTAAGATTCTAGGAGATTTCAATGCTAAAGTGGTTAAGGGTAGACTGAGATCTGTCTGGGTGATTACGGCAAGGTGAAAGAAATTGCAGAGGGAAAGACTAATTCAGTATTCTCGAATAAGAACAATCTTGTGATTACAAACACATGGTTCAAGTACCACCAGGACGTTTATACACCTGGAAATCTCAGCTAAACAGTAAACACCACATTGACAGAAACCAAGCGAGACTTTATTATCATTAATCAAAGGTTTAGAAATCTCATCACTAAAGTAACAACAATGCCAGGTGCCGATATTGCTCGAATCTGACCACATTCCGCTGCGTACCGACATAATATTGCGCCTGTCCAGACCCAAAGAAAAACCGTTAGAAAGACATTAGAACCAAAAGTACTTAAAGACGAGGAAAGAAGATCACTATATGAAGAACATCTTAATAAAGAATTGGAAAGTATACGCAGTATAAATGATACGAACGAACACTGGCTCAAACTCAAAGAAGCTTTTACGGAAACAAATGAAATCTTTCTCACAAACACCGAAAGGCGAACGAGGAACAAATGGATGACCGAAAACATTCTAGATTTAATGGAGAAACGAAGGCAATGTAAAGTCAACAGAAAATACACAGAATATAAAAGTCTCCAAAGAAAAATTCGAAATGAAATAAGAGCAGCAAAGGAAAGTTGGCTGACTGAAAGATGTCTAGAAGCAGAAAATCTGAGCAGGCTGGGAGACAGTTTCCATCTCCATAAAAAAGTCATAGAAATCGCTGGAATATATAACAATAAGAGTGTAAGTTTCATCAGGGATGAAGACAATAAAATAATATTGGACACCGAAAAACTACTACTAAAATGGTCGGAATACACCACTGGTCTTTTCCTAGATGACAGACCAGGAAACCCCAAAAACGAAATAAAAACGCTATCAGGACCAAGTATACTAAAGAGTGAAATCAAACATGCTATAACTCTGATGAAAAGCAACAAAGCTCTGGGCCTGATGATATGTACTCGGAAACGTTTCATTTAGTTAGCGAACAAAACCTCGATATCATAGTCCGACTCTTTAACAATATTTACGACACTGGACAAATTCCCGAGGACTGGCTCCGTTCTACATTTGTCGCACTTCCGAAAACAAACAACGCAACAGCGTGTAAAGATTACCGCCTCATTAGTCTAATGAGTCATTTCCTCAAACTCTTCCTTCGAGTTCTACACACGAGACTATACAGGAGGTGCGAGGAAGTGAGTGGTGCCAGTCAGTTTGGATTTAAGAACGGTTTTGGAACAAGAGAAGTCATATTTAGTCTCCAAACATTAGTGCAGAATTGCCAAGACCAAAGAAAGAACGTTTTTCTGTGCTTTATCGACTACGAGAAGGCATTTGATAATGTAAAGCACGACCTCCTCATATCATATCTTAGAGACTTGGGGCTGGATGGAAAGGATATCAGACTTATAGGTAATCTATACTGGAACCAAAAAGCAGAAATCCGAATTCAAAATGCAGGAACAACTGAGGATTTTGAAATAAAAAAAGGCGTCCGCCAGGGGTGTATCTTATCTCCGATGTTGTTCAACTTATATGTGGAAAGAGCTTTCATCGAGTCAATCTCCGACAGTCCCATGGGTATTAAAGTAAACGGAATTCCCATCAACAATATTCGATACGCGGATGATACCGTGATACTGGCAGATAGTGCAAATGACCTGCAAGCTCTACTAGATAAGGTCAATCAAGAAAGCCAGAGATTGGGTTTGAAAATTAACATCCGTAAAACCAAATGTATGGCCATTAGCAGAAACGATGCCCCAAATGCCATAATATCCATAAATGGAGAAAACATTGAACAAGTCACTCAATTTAAATACTTGGGATGCATGATCAACCAAAAATGGAACCCAGATCAAGAAATAAAATGCAGAATCGAGCATGCTCGAACAACGTTTATAAAACTTAAAAAATTCTTGACAGACAAAAACCTAAATCTCAATCTCAGATATAGAATGGTAAAATGTTACGTCTGGTCCGTTCTCTTGCACGGAGTCGAGACATGGACGTTGAAAACAACAATTATAAATAAAATTGAGGCCTTCGAGATGTGGACCCTTCGACGGATGCTGAGGGTATCGTGGGTTGAACATGTAACGAATGAGGATATACTGAGAAGAACTGGTTTGATAGACCGTGAAAACATCGAAAGAAGAAAAATTGGCTACCTTGGAGATGTACTGCGCGGAGAACGCTATCACTTTCAGCGTCTTATCCTCCAGGGTAAAATAGATGGAGGAAAAAGAGGAGTAGGTAGGACAAAACTATCCTGGCTACGAAACATACGACAGTGGACAGGAATACAGGACTTCCAGACACTACAAAATGCTGCAATCAATAGAATCATATGATGAGTGAAAGGATGGACGCCTACGCAGGAATCTGCATGGCACTTGAAGAAGAAGATATGGGCATCTGCGACCAAACCTTTGCTGCAGATGCTGGATAGTGTGCAAAAACAGGCTGTGCGCCTCATCGACCACCCGGAGATCACCCGCGATCTTCAACAGCCGGCTCTCAAAAGACAAGTTGCAGGCCTTTCTCTGTTCAACATATACTTCCACGAAGATGTTCCAATGAGCTGAAAGACCTTGTTCCGGGAAAACTCATGTTTTGCCGCAACACTATGCTGGCAACAACTATTGTGTTCAATATGTGGTGATTTCTTGCGAAATCTCAATTTAGTTTTTTCAATTGATTTCTCATGAGAGGATCATAAGTGCCAAGAAAAAATATAGAATTTTGTTGGCACATGTCGTGACGTATCCGAAAAAACTTGTTTTGACAATTAGTTGCCTACTAAAAAAGAAATTTGAAATTTTGAAATTGTACGTCGATTTCTTGGCGTAGTGTGTTTATAGGAATTATTTTCACATTTCTTCAGACTATGTATGAATTGATTTTCTGCAAGAAAAAGGGTGAAATTATTTAATTATATTTGAATTAAATATGGATATAGATCGGACAGTTTCTGTTCCATCATATAAATGTTATCGTGTATGGAATCCTTTCCGAGCAAGTTTCACATATGCTAACAATCCTAATAAGATCCAGGGAACGTTACCTTTTACCTTATTTATGGTACACGCCAAGTTAACCAATGTTATGAGCTGCTTCTGATAATCACCAAATGATTACAGCTGAATTATGTGTTTCACGAAAAAGCCATTCATATTGTATAATTAAATATTATGTAGGAAAATCGCAAAAGAAATTGAAAGAGCTCTAATGGAAATATATGTACGCATAATTGATTATTCAATATCAATTATATGATGAATTATACTAGACCTTGATCTATATATCTATCATTTTCTCGTGGTGAAATAATTTTGAATTCCTAAATTGATAAATGGTACCGCAGGGATCTATACTCTGAAATATTTATTTTTCTTGTGCAGAATACAAATTTTACCCTTATTTCCTAAGGAATGAAACTAACAGGTCCGTTACAAATTATTATTAGATGTCTTCACTATGAGAACTACATTCTCTGAGAGAACATTTTCTCAGCAACCGTATCTTTTCGGTGTGGAATGGTTTGTCTGTGAGGGTTGTTGAAGCATCTTCCGTCAACATTTTCAAAAATAGAATGGACCGGATTTTCTCTACAGACTTATCGACCTTATAATTCACTTAGCTTTCATTTTTAATTTTCGCCTCCTTCTTCCTAAAATGTCTTTTCATTCACTTTTTCTCTTACATTTATATATATATATATATATATATATATATATATATATATATATATATATATATATATATATATATATATATATATAAAGGGTTTAACCTCGACGAGTCCATATATCTGTTCATGCAATCAAACTGATTTCATGAAAAATATAAATCCACCACCCGGTAATTAATACCATTGTCAGGTAATAGTTATAATCAAAACATATTCTGGAAAAATTATATATTAGGATAACGTTAAATGTTATGAGAATATATCAATCTAGCAGAATATATACAAACTTCGTGTGAAGTGATGAACTATCTAATAGAATACTGCTCTGAATATAAATATGACAAATTGTCAGCTGATTATATTACCTTATATATACAAATAAATAAAATATGAAATAAGATTCTGAGCAGTATAAACTAAAGAGAACACCTATGACTCTACCTCATTATTTTTTCGGAAAGAAACCAACGAAGAATATTACAAGATTTGATGACTGTTATCTTCTGTAACTGTTGAAACAAATTTTTCTTCAGACCCAAAATCTCACTAATTGTGTGAAGATTCCTAGAAATAACACCTGTTGTAGAAATAATAATCGGTAGAATGAAAATTTTTTCATTTTCCACATTTCTTTAATCTCGTCGCCAAGCATCATATATCTAGAAAGTTTTTCATTTTATTTATTCTGTATATTATGTGTGTCGGGTATAGCAATATCAATTATATATGTTCTTCGATTCTGTTTATCAGTAAGAATGATATCTGGCCTATTGTGTTTAACAGCTCTGTTACATAAAATTGTTTTATCAAAATAAAGTTTATTTTCTCATTTTCACAAATAATCTCAGGTTCATATTTGTAAATTTTTTTCTTTTGGGAATTAGGTCATGTTTAATTCCTAGATTAAAAGGAATAATATTAGCACGGCATTATGTCTTTCTAAATAATCTGTTGAAGCAAGGACTGAGCAAGATGATAATATATGAAAATCTGTTTCTGAAGAACAAAAACATCTACGGCAAGAATCATCTATAGTTTGCTTGATGATGTGTTTTCTATAATTCCTCGTGAAAACAACCTGATCCTGGATCGCAATTGCGAAGCCTTCTGTTTCAACAAACAATTCTACAGAAACTAACCATCTATTTGATGCGATTTCATCAACATAATCATTTTTCAATTCTTAAGGGTGCTTTCTGTGTAATTCCTTCTGCATCCAACTTTCTCTTTTAGAATTATCATCAAATATATCAAATTCAACCTTTTGCATTGTCAAGTTCAGAGGTGTATTGTTATAATCTGAAGCAACAACGATATCATGTAATTTAGACGTTCTCTGATTATATATATATATATATATATATATATATATATATATATATATATATATATATATATATATATATATATATATATATATATATATATATGAGAAGAGAGGATTTACAAAATTCGAATAATCGTAAAAACAAAGCGAATAAATAGAATATCAGTGGAAAAAAACAAACCATGCCTGTTCCCTAAATATGGCATCATGCCTCCTACGATTGTCCCTAAAGTGTGACAACAGGAAATGTAACAGAGGAACCATACTATCTGGCGTATGATTCAATAAACGAGTGAAAAAACCTGTGGAATAAACTAGTTTCCCTGTCGCTATTGCACTTAGCAATAGTTTGTCTGTTTATGTTGTGTTAGTGTCGTGTGTACAAAAAGAGTACCAACAAATTTTCTGCTTAGCAGCTTCATTCTCTCATTCTCATCTAGCACTCCATGATTTCCAGAAGACAAGGGTGAAAAGGAAGGGTTCGGGACAGGAAAAATCTGTAACAATGGAAAAAGAAAACCAGCAGAAGAATAGTTCATCAAATATACCTTACTCTTTTATGTCTAAACTCACTTGAATCTAAGAAAAAGATGAAGATTTCACATAGCTAGCAAGGCCATAAACAGGACTACGGAGATAATCAAAAAGTACATAACCTGCGATATTTCCTCTTTTGCGGAGATGTTCTTCCGTCGCAGTGTGAGTCTCCTGAAGCATAATCACTTTTTTCAGAAAAAAGAAGTGACTGAGTAGGCTGGATGATGGTCTAATAAATTTGGTATAAATGTATCTACTGTTCGCAAAGTATGAAGGCAGGTACATTAGTATATGAAACAATTGGCCTCATCAAACAACCTTGTTTATGTTTTTTCATGAAAGCATAAAGTGAGGAAATTCTAGCTTTCTTCACCGTTAGAAGATTCAATTTCGTAGAGTATATTCGGGATAGTTTTGATGGTTTCTTTCATAGATTTTCGAAATTCTCCTGTTGGATCGACTTAGTTTTTTCACTTTTTTATGAACAACTAGATTGTCTTCTAATGCGTTCTCTCCTCTCCTCTTCTCCTGAACTCTCTCTCTCATCATGTAATATTTTAATTAAAAACGTTATTCACTGAAAAATATATACTGATGATATATTTTGTATTTGGACTGATACTGATAGAGAATTGAATCTCTTCTTAAAACTCTTAAACTCATTTTACGATACAATTCAACTCATAATGGAAATTGAACATATGTATTAAAGACAAAATTTCTTAGACATGCAAATTGTACGACCAGATAATTATCTTGAATTCGACATTTATCAAATACTAAATTTCACTGATACCTTAATCTATAATAGTGATTCCCATCCGAATGATATCAAAATGTCATTGTTTCATACATTTGTGCGTAGATTATACACGGTTTTTCTTTGAAAAAATTAGAATTTTGAAAAGTTTTCCATTATATAATGGGAAGGACAGGGGTGCTCAAACGGTCGATTGCGATCAACTGGTTGATCACTTTTTGAGTAGATCTCGAGAAGAAAAATGTTTTTAATAAGTAGGTAACTAAATTACGAAAATTCATTACTTAATGGAATAACACTCTGCCAGCGGCAAAGGCGGCTTTATCAAAGGAACGCGCGGTACTTGTCAAAGAAAAGCCGCGTTTTTTAATCTTGCCGCTTTTCTAGAAATTTCGACTGTCCCGTTTAACGGGAACATTCGGGACTTTCGTTGCACCGATATAAATGTTGCCCTGCAGGAATTGGAGTCATTCTGAATTGTAACTTGAAGGCAATACTATGTCGATACAAAGTTTATTATTAAATAGTACAAAATGGGTGCGGCGAAGAAATCTAAAACGTATCATTTTAATAACGAAACTACAAAAACTACAAGCTTACAATATATAAATTAAGGTGCATTACAATCGATGGAGCACTAGCAATGACTGGAAACAAAATCGGTTTTGTGGTATTGTGCCGAGCTAATGAAGATTTCCCTTCATTTCTTTCATTCCATTGCATTATACATCAACAAGTTTTGTGTTCAAAAGTTTCAAACACGGAGGAAACTATGGGCATTGCAACAAAAATGAGAATTCCATCCGTGCACGTAGCTTGCAATGGCGGCTCTTTAAGTTGCAGTTGGAAGATAGGGAGTCAGCTGAACACACTGATTTAGTTCTTCACACGGACGTCAGGTGTTTAAGTTGCGGAGCAAAAGGTTCCAAGAATTGTTGTCCGAAATAACAGCTTTTCTAGACGACACTCAGATGTTGAAAAACGAAAAATGGCTGACTGATTTGGCATTTTTGACTGACATCACAATGCGCTTAAACACCATTTACTTGGAGCTTCGAGGTAAAGGAAAAACTCTTATTGACATGATTAGCGCAGTAAACGCATTCAAAATTATATTGCAATTTATGATAGATCAACTAAAAAGGAAGGATCTGAAACATTTTCCGTCTTTGAAAGCAAGGATTTCTTAGTTGAATTATGATACGAATGAGACTGAATTACCAAATATTTTGGGACAATTCGAAATGCGTTTTTATGATTGCAGTAAATTGGCAAATATAGCATCATTTATGAGGTATCCTTTTTCATGTGAAAACATTGAGGAAGTATCTACTGAAATAGCAAGTCAGTTTAATATGAACTCATGTTCTGTTGAAAATGAGTTGGTACAGATTATATCAGATATACATCTCAAAGCTACTGCGTTGATACAAATTTCTGGTGTTTTATATATGAAGATTAATATCCGAATCTAAGGCAAATCGCCCTTCAAGTGACGGCAGTCTGTATTTTCTGAAATGAAGATAATTAAGTCAAAAAATCGCAATAGACTAACTGATGATCATATGTCATCATGCTTGCGAATAACATTCAGTGGTTACGTACCATCTTATGAAAAGTATGCGGAGGACATGCAGTGCCACGCTTCAACATCCAAAGTCACTCCTTAGTTTAGTTTAACACCATATGTAACTCTTTCGTTTTGTAACAACCAATAAACTCGCAATTTTGAATAACTATGAGGTTTTTCATTGATATTATAGAGAAGAACCCAACTTAACCTAATCCAAACCTAGACTAAAATAATGTATATTGTGCTGAAAGATAATATCTATATATACTTCGGTACATTCTACCTAGGTAGGTAGGTAGGTAGAGTGTATGTACGAGAACCCTGCATCACACATACTTGCAGCCTCTCAGAGTCTATCGTAAGAAGTCTAAAAATATTGAGGTAGATCGCCAGCAGATCAAGTTTGAGCACCCCTGGGGTATGACAATAACGTTATAGAAAAACTAATAGCTAGAAAACAAGAAATTTTTGTTATCCGTCATTCACCACGCCCTTCAGGTTCACGAACCAATGAAATATCACAGTATTAATGATGTTCCACAAATAAGTACTCAGTTATGTCATATTTTAAAACAGGTTCAAATAAACACAATATGTACGAATAATAAAATCGTTTGTTGACTCTTTGTCATTAACAAAGCTCGTCTTGATACAGATAAAAAAAAACTGTGTATATAAATTATATTGTCTTCTTCTTCTTCTTCTTCTTTAAATAGGATGATGTCCTGTTTTTCTGTTACAGCCCCTGCTGCGGAGCTCCAGCACTCATGCCATCGCTTTTACGGCCTTCCTATGGGTCTTCTATTGTTGGGTTTTTGTGTTTTTGCCCACTTCGCCATACGTTCGGGGCCATTCTGTCTACGTGATCTCTCCATAGGCGTCGACGTGCTCTTGTCCACCTCACCACATCCTGGACACCTAGCTCCCTTAGCGTATCCTCATTCCTTATTCTATCTCTGCGTGTAATACCTCTTATAGCTCTTAGTGTTCCATATCTGTTGTCCTCATTAGTTGTTTTGTTTTTGTTGTCTCAGCTCTTGTCTCAACCGCATATGTCATCACGGGTCTCTCACAGGTTTTATAGATTCGGACTTTGCTTTCTGTGCTTATGTACTTATTCCGCCAGATTACATCTCTCAGGAAGCCAGATATTCTCGATACTTTCATTGCCTGCTGTTTTGTTTCTTGTAATAGTTGCCTATCGCTCGATACTTCTACTCCTAGGTATTTAAAGTGTGAAACTTGCTCTATAATATGGTCATTCACTACTAGTTTGCATCTAACTAGATCTTTCGCTATTACCATCGATTGGGTTTTCTGTGTAGATATTACCATGTTATATTTTTCTGCTGTTACTTTGAACTTTTGTAGTAGGCGTTGTAGGTCGTCCTCATTCTCGGCTATTAGTAAAGCATCATCTGCGTAGCACAGTATTCTCATAGTTGTGTTACCCATCCTATAGCCTTGGTTCATTTGGTTAACACCTGCTATTATTTCATCCATGATTAAATTAAATAGACATGGGCTGAGGCTGTCACCTTGTCTAATGCCTGCGTTAATTTTGATCTCGCTTGTAAGTCTCTGTGTAGTTTTTACTTTCGTCTTATTAGAGTTATTTAGTTCTTTGATTATGTTTATGTATTTATTGCTTAAGTTTTTATTTCTAAGGATAGTGATCACATCGTTCATTCGAATTCTGTCGAATGCCTTCTCCAAAACTATAAAACATGTAAACATCGGTTTGTCAAACTCTATGGACTTCTCCACCAGTTGCCGCAATATAAAAATTGCATCCGTTGTTGATCTATTTGGTCGGAATCCCTGTTGTTCTTCAGACACACCTACTTTGTCATATATCTTTTGCGATAGAATTTTAGTGAGTAGTTTCGATGCAGAGTTAAGGAGTGTGATGCCTCTATAATTTGCTGGGTTTGTCTTCACGCCTTTTTTGTATATGGGTATTGTTATGCTTTCTCTCCATTCTTCTGGTATCTCCTTGTTGTTTTCAATTTTTTGGAATAGTTTTGTTATTTCTTTTGTTATTTCTGCTCCCCCATATTTAATTAGTTCGTTATTTATGTTGTCCGGGCCGGGTGATTTTCTATTTTTTAATTTATGGATTACTTGTTGTATTTCTTCTAGGCTGATAATGTCATTTTCTGTTTCTTCGTAGAGTGTGTTTTGTTGTTCGATTTCTCGTTCCTCATTGTTACCGTTATCATTATCTCCCAGGTATAAGTTCTGGAAATATTTCACCCACTCTTCTGGTTTTATTACATTGATCTGCAGTTCTTCGGTGATTGGTTTTTCCTGTTTCTCAACATGTTCCATACCTTTTCTGTGCTCCTCGTAAGTCGTGTTCCATGTCATTTGTAAATCTTTCCCAATATATTTTTTTAATCCTTTAATTTTGTTCGTTGTTCTATTTCTTTCTGTTTTATACTTCTGGTGTTCTGTGATTCACATATCTGATATATGCGTTCTTCTTTTCTTTTGCTAAATCTTTGATTTCCTGTGTGAACCATGGTTTATCTTTTCTATGACTGTTTATATTGATTCTTCTTTCCCCAATGGCTTCTTTGGCGCTGTTAATTATGTTGTTTTTCACTTTATTCCATGCGGCGTTTATGTTGTCTGTGTCTACTATAGGGTTAAGGTTGATCTTTTCCTCGAGTCGTGTTTGGTATAGATTCTTAGTACTTTCGTTTTGTAAAGATTCAATGTTGAATTTGGTGATGTAGTTAGTCGGTTTTTTTTTCTCTATTCTATATGACAGGAGGTACTTGCAGATAACCATTCCGTGCTGTGTTCCAACATTCGCTGATGTCAGTGTCCGTACGTAAAGTATTTCTCGTGGGTGAATTTCCCTATTGGTGATCACAAAGTCAATCATAGATTTTTGTCCTCTTGTGTTGGTGAATGTGTATTTGTGTTGTTCTTTGTGGTCAAAGTACGTGTTATTTATTCGGAGTTCATTATGTGCACATATCTCGAGAAGTATGTCTCCATTTTCGTTTGTCGCCGCTTCATTAAACTTCTGCATAATTCCCGGGAGAGGAGTATTCCCTATTCTCGAGTTGAAATCTCCCATTATAAATATTTTTTCTGTTTGTGGTATTCTGTCTAGTGTGTCTTGAAGTGTTTCGAAAAATTCTTCCTTTCATTCTTTGGTTTACTTATATCTGGCGTGTAAATGCTGATAACACGGGTTTTTTTTCCGCTAGCTTCATGGATAGGTGAAGTATATTTTGATTGATGTAGTTTACCTCTTTGACTGCGTTTTCAAATTTCCTATGCATTAGTATACCAACACCCTTGAGCTCTTGAGCTCTGTAGAATTAGGTCCTTGTCTACTCCACTGTAGATATAGTGTGTAGATTATATTGTATTGTATATTAGACATATTGGTCGTTCCGTTAATATCAGAAGAGATGAACATAAAGAATCAATATTTATGATATATTAGCAACTGGTTTTTTTATTGTAAGAACAGAATTCATCTTATAAAAACCACTTATTTTACATTCAGGCGAAAAAGCAAGACATCAGATTTATTTAAATTCGTAGAGATTTAATCAGTTTTCGAATAAAATCGACCAATAACTAACAACTCCCATCTGTTTCTTGGGTATAAATATCATTGTAATAAATAAAACAAAAACACAAGGTTTAACTTTAATCTACACTTTATTTGAAAAAATTCGACGACGTTTCGCTGACACAGCAGCTTTAACAAGAATGACAAACAGAATGAAGAGTATGGTATTATAAACAAATCGTAGAACAAGTTGGATGAATAACAGGAAAATCCACACCGAGCCATTGTACAGTTAGTATGAAAGGTAATAAAACTAATTAAACAAGTTAAGTAGGGTGAATAATTCACATCTACCTGCTCATTCAAAAGCTTGTCCGAATGTTTGTATCTATTTATTTCTAATGCTTCTAGGAGATCTAATTTTAAACTTTTTGATTTTATATGTAATATGTCAAAGTTTTTATTGAATGAATGGTTTTCTTTTATTAAGTGGTTTGAATAATTTGAATCAGATTTATTTTTATCGAAGCTACGTTTATGTTCAGATGTTCTTATGCCAAAACTCCTATAGGTCCTACCGATATAAATTTTATCACAAGAACCGCAATTGAGTTTATAGATTCCTGATTTACTTGATTTTTCAACACGAGATTTATTATTTTTGAAAATTCATACACATCCACTCATTTCCAAATTTCTTTATTGGTATAGATATGTTGACGACATCTTAGTATATTTCATTGGAACTACTCGTCAATTAGACTTATTTCTTAATTTCATTAATTCCATCCATTTAAACATTAAATTCACGATAGAAATTTGAACAGAACGATTCCATTAATTTTTGGACTTGAAAATCACTAAACGAAATAATAATCATGTTTTTTCGGTCTTTCTTAAACCAACACATACTGATAAAATTATACATAACTACTCACTACATCCAATTCAACACAAAGTTGCAGCTTTAAACAGCATGGTACATCGGTTACTCAATTTACCTTTATTAGTAGAAGATTATAATAAAGAGTTAAACATCATCAAATAGATAGCCATTAATAATTCATATAATCCGGATATGATAGATCTAATCATTCGTAAAAACTGTATCAGAAAGCAATAAATGAAGTATATCCTATTCATAAAGACTATAAAATATTCAACAGTTTAACATTCTGCGGTTCTGCAAGTACAAATATTAAATCCTTTCTCGTCAAACAAAATCTTAATGTAACTTTCAAAACTTCTAATAACTCAGGTAAACATATTAAAAATAATAAATCTCGTGTTGAAAAATCAAGTAAATCAGGAATCTGTAAACTCAATTGCGGTTCTTGTGATAAAATTTATATCGGTAGGACCTATAGGAGTTTTGGCATAAGAACATCTGAACATAAACGTAGCTTCGATAAAAATAAATCTGATTCAAATTATTCAAACCACTTAATAAAAGAAAACCATTCCTTCAATAAAAACTTTGACATATTACATATAAAATCAAAAAGTTTAAAATTAGATCTCCTAGAAGCATTAGAAATAAATAGATACAAACATTCGGACAAGCTTTTGAATGAGCAGGTAGATGTGAATTATTCACCCCTACTTAACTTGTTTAATTAGTTTTTATTACCTTTCATACTAACTGTACAATGGCTCGGTGTGGATTTTCCTATTATTCATCCAACTTGTTCTACGATTTGTTTATAATACCATACTCTTCATTCTGTTTGTCATTCTTGATAAAGCTGCTGTGCCAGCGAAACGTCGTCGAATTTTTTCAAATAAAGTGTAGATTAAAGTTAAACCTTGTATTTTTTATCTCATTTATATCATGGATCTACATCAAGTAACGGCCTCCACAATTCAAATCATTGTAATATTTTAGTTTCCTCCTATTTTTTGAAAATTTTATAAAACCCGAAAGATATGTCAAACATATCTATTTATTCATTATATTTTGTGGGGCTTGAACCTAATGTTCAGTTATTTCGTGAAGATGTTTAGCGAGAGATTAGCTAGACCTCTTAATCTATTCGCTGTTCTTATGTCATCAGGTCAATCAATATTGGATTTAGTTTATTTAAGTTTTCATTGTAAAATAACACATATTGTCAAATATGAATCACGTAAATTCTCTTCTCGAGGACGCATCGATTTCTTAAAAACGGGAGATCTCAAAATTGAAAATCAAATTGTATTAAAATCCGTATCAATATAATTATCGATATATGTTGACAAGTTTTCCTGTTTCAGTTAACACAAAATGATGAGTGCTATTAAATATTTTTCCACTTTTCTAACCTTTCATGCCATTTTCATTTCGATTGATCTCAAGCATTCCTTAGTACTGATGAATTACTAGCAAAATAATTGCTGAACAAATCTGAATCTCTTCTGAATAAATTTTAATTTTTGATTTTGTGTGTTAATTTCTTGACGCAGTATATCTTAGAAACAGTGGTTTCATCTTCTCAGATATGAATCTTTTCGTTATTCAAATTCAAAATCAAATACACTCCCAGGCATTTCTATTTTTTTCATTTTTTCAAAACAGATGTAGCTTGCAACTAATGACTTTAACCAAGTCGGTAGTGTTTTATTAATAATGTAACCGTGTACAGCTGTCTCTTAGAAATAATGTAAATTAGACATCAAGAGCAGATGCAATTTATAGAGTCTAGTCTCAATTGAATACATTTATTACATATTAAACGGGTATGGTGGAGATCCATATAAACATAACCATTCGCCTCTAGGTATTTTTTTGAGTCGACGAATGACACAAGGCGATTTATTCAGAACAGATACTCCGCTTTTCATTTGTGGAGCACTGAATATTCTGAAGGATATAATATATAGAGGACAAGTTATAAATATTAATTCACTTGAAGGAACGATGTTTGTTCTCATTTTCATGATTTCTTTTCTTTTCTGAAGTCTAAATGGTGTATTTCAACAATAGATTTTTACTTTCAATAGCTTCAAAGGAGACGAGACTATCGCAAAACACTGAAATGCTCGGTTTTTGGAGTTTTCCATTTAGTGCATGTTTGTTCGATAGCTCTCAAACTGTACAGGATGGACAGTTTTAGTAGTGCAGCTATTGGGAATAGTGTAAAATGAATTCCTTTTTCCCGTATTCTTTTTGCGTGTGTAATTCATGGCCGCAAACAAATGCCAGCTAGCTTTTTCCGTTTTCGAGTTATTTGCAAACTTTAAAAATGGAGGGAATCAGTGCCAATATATCGGTTATGTTTGAAGTTATGTAAAAAAACTTGCGACTTCTTTAAATATAAAGCATCGATAAATTTGATTTCTCTATACAGTGTGTTTTCCTTTCCTATATCAGATTTACCTCATTATTTTGATCCAGGACTTGTTTTGATGTAAAACCGAAAATTCTCTAACTTTTACCCAATTTTATCTAGTATTGCTATATCCCTTCACAAAATTCACATGGAATGATGAAGCTCACGTATGTTTTGTTTTCATTATGATAGTTCAGCATTTAATTCTTGCAATTATAATTGAGATGAATTATTTAATGTTTATTCATCAAGTTACAACTATTTTTTGATATAATATAATATCGTATCAGAGCTTTTGTAGGAAGTAAAACGGAAAATAATATAGGATGGTAATTTTTCATTTTTTTAATGCGCGCTTCCCAGGACTATGCGAACCTGTTACACCACAGTGGGCGCCTGGGAAGAATTGAGGTGTCCATTTACTCACTTCTTGAAGAGGGCTAAATTGTAGAATGTTGGGAAAATGTTGGATTGAAGCGAGTTCCACAGCCTGTAAAACAAAGGAATTCTTATAAATAGAGGTTCGACGGTACCATAAATGTACCGCCATATGATAAGAACTCCTTGCCAGCCTAGTGTTGCGGCAAAGCATCTTCCGTGAAAGTATCTGTAACACAGAGAAAGGTCAGCAACTTGTCTTCTGAGAGCTAGCGGTTGGAGATCGCGGGTGATATCCAGCCCGTTTTTGCACACTACATCTGCGCCTTATATAGAAGCAACAGCTGAGATTATGTGAAGTATCGTTTGGCTCTGAAAAGAAAACTAAGTTTAGCTGATGCAGACTTAGCTAAGTTCATGCCAGCAAAACCTGGAGTTCACCGTTATTCCAAGAAGCTGCATCGAATCTTTAGATGCAATTTGTTGGCCTTGCATCGTTAGAGAAGGTTCTCCAGCGGGGACCTTTCTAGAAAACGTAGTTGCTTGCGTCTTGCTCACGGTGAAGCTCACCCTGTTTAAACTGACCCCACTCCGATATCTTTTGTAAGTCAGAATTTAAATTATTAATTTATTGACATTTCTGACGCTAAGATTCCGCAGCTGTAATCGGCCGCAGACTACTGAAAGACGAAACCAGGGTACAATCGTCTGCAAAACCGAAAATCTTGTTCTCTGTAGATGACAGAAGATCGTTTATCTGCAACAGAAACAAGGTTGGCGAAAAATGGATCCCTGAGGTACTCTTGCTTGCAACTGAAAACAATCAGATGTTATACTGTCGACCACAACTTGTATTGATCTATTTGAAAGAAAGCTACTTATCCAACCTCGCAATTTTTCGGGAAGCCCATATGCAGCAAGTTTATTCAACAAGGCTGCATGCCAAACCCTATCGAACGCTTCAGAGATGTCGAGGGCTATTGCTCTAGATTCCCCATACTTTTCCATCGTTGGTGTACAAACATGAGTGACGTAGGCGAGCAGATTTCCTGTCGATCCTTGCCTGCGAAAACCATACTGACGGTCGATAATAATTTCCTGCAACTCAAGATTTTTGAAGACTTCATCGTTTATGACTCTCTCTTTCATTTTGGACATACTAGGAAGAAGTGCAAGAGGGCGGTAGTTTTGGGGTAAGCGCTTCACTCTTTTCTTTGGGATCGGTTGAATTCTCGCTATTTTCCAGCTTCTCGGAAAAGTGTGGCTTTCATGAGAAATCTGAAACAGATGATTGAGAATGGGTGCCAGTTCGGGAGCACACTTTCACAGGAAAATTGGCGGTATTTTGTCAAGACCAGCTTCTTGCAGTTCAGCTTGATTTCTGCCATGGAGGAATTTGTAGTTGGAATATTCAGTGGTGTTGAGTTAGATAAATTTAGCACAGAGAAGAAGAGAGCAAAGAGATCTCTCTCGGAGATTATGCTATATATCCGTCTTCTCCAACAAGAGGCGGAAACGCAGATTTGCTGAAATTGGAACTGTTAGTCTTCGCCATAGACGAGAACTGTTCAGTCCCGCTTGCCTGTTCAAGGAGTTTATTAGTTACCCCTTCGTTGAAATTGGCCTTTGCTCTTACAGTTGTTAGGTTGCATATGTATCGTATTCGTACAGAGGTTGTTCTTGTTTTCTCTATTGGATTAATCTTCCATGACTTGTAAGCTCTGTTCTTGGCTACAGAGGCTCTTTTGCAGTTTTCCTTGAACCATGGCTTTTCTGCTGTTGTTTTTTTCATGGAATGAGGGATGTAGAGATCCATATCTGGATGAATGATTTCTGTAATAGATTCACGGCACACATCGATGTCAGGATCTGAAAGGCAAACATCACTGAATGAAAAGCACGAAAATAATTCACGCAGTACATCCTAGTAAGCACAGTTATAGTGCCAAAAGCGTCAGGGAGGTTTAGGTTCTGGTTTAAAGGCATCACAATGGTTCCAGTAGCAGATATAAGGTTGTGGTCTGAGTTGCCTAGCGGAGCTGAGATCTCCACCCCAAAAACATCTGGATCTGAAATCAAAAAAATCTAAGGTGTTCGGGAAGTCGGTTGGGTGATCAGGTATTCTTGTTGGATCGTCGACTATCTGCGTTAGATCATAGTTGATTGCGAAAGTTTCAGCCTAACTTCCCGCTTCATTTTTTATATTGGAGTGGCGGAGCTAGTTGGTGTTGTTGTGAACGTTCAAGTCAACCAGTACAATGATCTCAACTACCGGATCATGTGTCTGAATCCAATCCACCCAATCATCTAGATATTGAACAGTCTAGGTAAGTGAATATCGTTTGGCGAGTGATATAGACAGCATAAGAACAGTGTTTTATTCTGCAAGCACACTCTAAACCACGCAAGGTCGAAAGCTTCGTCCTCCATCTTGTCCTATCTCTGGCATGCAACATCCGATTTGGCGAAAACACAGAGGTTCCCTCTAAACCTAAATCTCGTATGTACCTCATGCCCATTAAAACGTGAATACGCTGTGTCGGATGTTTGACTTATTTGGGTTTCGGTTAGGGTCAACACATGGGGTTGAACGTTTTGCAGATGCTGGTGGACTGCAATTTCCAAGACTCAACCCCATACAGCAATATAGAGAACACAGCACCTCAATAGACGAGCTCTTATTTGTAAATTCAACTTAAGATACATAAAACAGCTCTCATGTTGTTGAAGTAGGCTCTGGCTTTCTCAATACGTATTTTGATCTATCTAATCTGTTCCCAGTTATTATTCAGATTCGCACCCAGATACTTTATGGTTGTAACTGTTCCAATGGGAGAACCTCCGGCATAAAATTGTACTGGAGGTTAGTTATGTTTTCTTATTATCAGCCGCATGTTGTATTTGTCACAAACTTGTACCACGCTTTCAATGAGCCTTTGCAGTCCGTCACTTGTGCTTGACAAAAGAACCGTATCGTCCGCGTATCTCAGATTGTTGATCAAAACACCATTCAAGGAAATACCGTCCTCAATCTTGCCAAGAGCTTCCAGAAACAGTTTTTCAGAATAAACATTGAAAAGCAGCGGGGACAACACGCATCCCTGTCTGACTCCCTGACGAATCTGGAATCTCTGCGATTCCACTTCTTACACTTGAACAAATAAAGGTTAGAAATGATACGAAAATCTTTATGGTCTATTCGATACTCCTGCAATATTTCTATTATCCTCTGATGGTTTATCCTGTCGAATGCTTTTTTGAAGGCCAAAAAAGCAGGCATTTACATCGCAATTTATATTACAATTTACATCATTTCTTTGAATTGAAACATTCAAACTGAAGAATGGTTCTCTAGTACCTAGACCATTCCTGAAGCCAAACTGCGTATCACTCTTGTTCTAGTTCCAGTAAATTCGACCATGTATTATTTTGAGGAATACTTTCAGAACATGCCTCATGAGACTGATAGAACTATATTCCTCGCATATTTTAGAAAATGATTTCTTCGGTATTGGAATAAATGATGAAATCAACCAATCATTAGGAATATTTCCTGTATCGTAGACGTAGTTGAAAAAGTCGGTGAAAATGTCCAAATGATCTTCCTGAATTAGTTTGAGCAAATCTCCACAAATTCCATCCAGGCCAGTAGCCATGTTCCTTTTCAAATTATTTATCGCGTATGCTACTTCGAGTTTTGTTATAGAACGTCTGTGATTGCCTCCTTTTCCGCAAGAGGCTTTTTGTCTTCGTCGTTAAAAAGTGATTGCATATTCTAAGATCTACTAAAGTCCTATTTGTTCCTTTTTTTCCAATTCCTACTGTTTCCTTCACTTTCTTATAGAGATAAAATAGATCATGCTGATGACTAAACTGCTTTATTTCTTCACACTGCCATTCAACCAGTTTTCTTTTGCCAAAATGATTTTTCTTCTGATGTTTTTGTGTATGTCCTTGTATTTTATCGAGTCTTTATGTCTGTATTGTCTGCGTTCTTCCATAAGATCCAGAATTGCATCTGTCATCCAATCGTTCTTCTTCTTTCTCGAGTTAGTTCTAAGCTTATCGTTGGCTGTTTCTTTCATTAATTTTTCGATCACATTCCATTTGAATTCTACATTTTTCGACTAGAGATTGCAAACCTTTTCAAAGATATTTCACTCGAACCACTTTCCTAATAATGAATTTTGTCTAAGGTGCTGCTGAGGAGCAGGGGTTAATTTTACATGCTCCAAACCAACTCAGAAATCGACCCCCCTCCAATCTAAAATTGACGTCCCTCAGCTCTCTCAGAACACACCGTATATTACATGTCGCTTTGTACTTTTTCTGTCCGATGAAATACGGGAGTTGGAAACAGTGATCTATTAATCTAATTTATTTGTTGGTGGTAAAACATAGTAAAAAATTCCATTTGTGCTTTTACCTGAATTATGCCATATTCCATATGTAATAGCAAACATAAAACTTTTAAATAAAAAAACATTTCTAAATACTTCACACGCAGCATGCTTAACCGCATTTCAAAGTCGACCCACATCTCATTGAAAACTCTTTTATTCTACAAGATGTGAAAATCGAAATCCCATAAGTTGTTTTTCAATAACATTCGTTCTTAAGATTTTAACTGTTCCCAGAAAGTCTTCAATGTGTGTTTTCAAGTGGACATAATGTCGTCAAGTGGGGCTTAATACCAATTCTAATTACAATTTCCAAAGTCAGTTCGGTAAATTAAACAGTTAATAACCGCGTTTTAATCCAGCATACCCCAAATGCGGGTGGTCCAACAGAAAAAGCGTCAAAATCAAATGAAAGCACCTGGAATAACTTTCGAAAAGTTAGTCTAGCGAAAAATTAAAATAGGTTTTGAGACTTTAACAAGATATCGCCAAATCGATCTCTTTTCCAATGCATTCAGAAGTCAAGTGTTTCTTTATCAAGCTGAGGTGGGGCTGGGTAAATATTTATTTAAGAAGGGTATTATTGTCGAGTCTTAACTAGATCTATTCGACTTTACGTAGCCGATTTGAAAGGAAGCCATTAGGTAGGCACCTTTCATAATCTGTTTTTCGAATTCACTTTTCAAAATGTGCTTTATTAAATCCTTTGGCGCAGAAGTTGAGAATTATTACACCCTATTGATTTTTCTAATTTTAAACTTATACGGAGACGATTCAGAAAGTGAATGCAACGTTACTTCTACTACTATTACTTATTTTTTATTTATCTTTAGCTACTTTGTAGCATTTCAAAAAATTTCGTTTCATCATTTCGAATAATAATTGAACGGTATTTCCGGTGTCCGTCCAGGATATACAGGTTATTTCTAAATACGCGGATTTATTTCAGGTGGTGTTCCCCAGCTAATACGAAGTAGATTTGTCGATTAACTTCTTTTGAGGGTTCTGTAGTCCGAAAGGAAAAAAGAAATCTCCATAAAATCACTACGTTGTCCGTCTCTCCACCCGACAGTCTACCTGTCTGCCAGGCTGTCAGTCTGTATGTCTTATACATTTTCCTCAGGAACACCAGCATTGCGTAGGAAACGGAAAAACACGTGGGTTTCCACCTGGAAACCATAATACATGTTCTTAGGGACATGTCAAATAACCCATGAAAAAACATTAGGATTTGTTGCAAAGCAACTTGATTGACTGTATATGATGGTTGTGAGACTACTACTACCAATTCTACCTCTCTAAATTGCGAAGAACGGATTACATGATAATCGCTGGTGCATTTTCCTCTACACTTAATTTAGAGATGGAACTAATATGGGTTCTTGCACCTCTTCACTTCGTGATTAGATGAGCAGCTAGAATTGCTCACTTCTTCTTTTTCTTAGGGGTGCCTTATCCGTTCCGGACATTGGCTAACATCATGGCATTTCTCACTTTGTTAACTGCTGCTCGAAACAGCTGAGTTGTAGTCAATCCGAACCAATCGCGCAAGTTCTTCATCCACGAGTGACGTCTTCTTCCAGGGCCTCTTTTCGCCTCACGTTTTCCCTGAAGGATTACTTGTAGTAGTCGATATTTGTCGTGTCGCATTATGTGGCCAAGATATTGAAGCTTCGGTTCCTTCAGTGTTTGAACAATTTCCCTCTTCTTGCCCATTCTATTTATGATCTCCTCGTTAGTAACATGCTGCGTCCATGAAAATTCGAGAATACGTCTATAGCACCACAACTCAAAAGCGTTCAGTTTATTAATAATTGTCTCATTGACAGTCCACGACTCTACTCCATACAACACCTGAGCATTCTGATCTTGAGATTAAGTGTTAGGTCTCTGGCAATAAACATCTTTTTCATTCTTAAAAGTGACGCTCTGGCCTTCTCAATTCGGCACAATACCTTTCCCTTGTAGTCCCACGAATCATACACAATCGTTCCCAAATAGCTAAATGTATGGACCTGCTGCACTCTCTCCCCATTGACAGTGAGATATCCCTGTATGCCTATTCTTTTGGTTACGAACATATATTTTGTTTTTGATATAGTTAGATTCAGGCCGTATCTTTCTGAGTGTTCTTTAACCCTTTCTACTAGTTGTTGCAGATCTGTTAAGGTACTGGCTATGATAGCAGTACCATCTGCGTTGCGGATGTTGTTTATAGGTAGTCCATTAACTTTTATACCTTGTTGACCTTCTAGGGCTTCACGAAAGATTCCCTCTGAGTACAGGTTGAACAGTGTTGAAGAGAGAACACATCCCTGTCGTACTCCACGACATATTTCCATTTTCTCCAAGATGTTCACATTATCCAATTTTACTGTCGCACGCTGTTCCCAGTACAGATTGGTGATAACTCTTATATCCTTTTCGTCGATATTAGATGTTTTTAATATCTGGATGCGTTTGTCGTGCCTGACATTATTGAACGCCTTGGAGAAGTCAATGAAACAAATGTGCACATCCTGGCTCATATCTCTGCATCTCTGGATTAGAATTTGCAACGAGAATATGGCCTCTCTGGTCCCAAGACCCTCACGAAAACCAAACTGCGTCTCAGAGATATGTTCCTCGCATCTGCTGTATATTCGTCGGTGGATAACCTTCAGAAAGAGCTTAGTTATATGATTCACTAAGCTTATTAGTCGGTAGTCGTCACATTTCCTAGATGTCATCTTCTTTGGGATGGTGAGGAAAGTCGAAATAATCCATTTTCTGGGAATTTGGCCAGTATCATAGACGTCGTTAAATAGTCCTATCAAAAGATCCAGGAGTCCGTCATTGGCATCAAAGAGCTTTAACATTTCTATATAGATGTTATCTGGGCCAGGCACCTTCCCACTTTTCATTGTCCTCAGAGCATGTAGTACTTCATCATGAGTTATTGATGGTCCGGTGGTTGCTTGTGATGCACGTATTTCAGAACGAGTGTCTCTGAAGAGATTGCTTACTACAGTTTCCATTACATTTCCCGAGATGGGATAAATATGTTTAGTTTCGTGTCTGCCACTTTACAGTTTGAAATTGAGGACAACAAGATGCTGAGTATGAAGTCTGACATAGCAATACCCAAATCCAATTCGTCATTGACCACAGTGCTAACCTCCTGTTTGCAGGGGGATTAACAAGATGGTCAGTAGAAATCATCACAGATAGCCAAGTTGCACTGATTGGCATCCGATAACTGAAACTCACTTATTGCGCATGAATTTCGTTCGAATCTTGCCAAATTATGAGCAATAAATAGGTTCCGTCTGATGTGATTTCTGGGCTACTCGGGCATTGAGGGCAATGAGAAGACAGACTCATTAGCTGCTCGAAAAACAGGCTTATGGTTCAGAGGACCGAAGCCTAGGCTTGGAATTCCACTGGAGATCGCAAAGATGAAAAATAACCGGTGGAACAGCAGGTACGGGAACATTTGCAGAGCTCACAAATCTTACAACCTCGGTTTGCCACCAGTGGACCTTTAACTGCGATAGTCAAGGCTCAAATTCTCTGAGCTAGACCTGAGAATTTTAATTGGCTTGCTTACTGTTGCTTCAAAAATCACCTACATGAGTTAGAATTGATCGAGGACTCTTCATGCAGACTATATGAGGAGGAAATAGAATCAATTGAATACGTCATGTGCCAATTTCCAACTGAAAATCAGGCTTAAGGAACTTGGATCTAATAAACTGGAGCTATCTGAGCTTTTAAAGCTCTTACTCATAAAACTAATAGCCTTCACAAGAACGACGGAGGTTGTAGATGAAATATCATTACTTGTTTACTCTTTCCTATTCAGCTTTTAACCAACATGTTCCCTAGCAAAATTGAATCGAGCTCTTCGATGTGTACAGTTAGAGCTAGGTATCCAGCTGCGATAAGAGGCTTCGAACCTGAGACGTTGCCGTATCATTACTAATTTGTACTCTGCTGGTCTGTCAAAGCTGTATTTAAAGGTGCCTAGCAGTAGAGAAGTGTTACAATGTTAACGAGGAAATTCTTAAATAACAGTAACCTCCCCAAGCCTTTGGTGTATTCTTGTGTAAGTCCAACCTAGGTCATCTATCACCACTATGGCAGGCGGCCTCACCCCCGTCGCCTGGTGTGATACCACCACATCCAGCTATAGGTCCCGTGAATTGGTTACCTGTGTGACTAAGTTTCGGTATCTGGTGAATGGTCTGGTTTCCAGGGTCGAAAGGATTAGCAAAGAAGCATGATGAGCTCTTCTGGAACAAATCAAATGGAGTTAAAATAGTGTCCCATTCGGATCTCCGACGCAACGTATTTACGTTTTAATGGGTATGAGTTACATAAGAGATTTAGGTTTGAATGGGGCCTCTGTGTTTTTGCCTAAACAGATGTTTCATGTCAGAGAGAGGACGCGGTAGAGGACGACGCTTTTGACCTTGTGTGGTTTAGAGTCTGTTTGCAGGATAAAACACTGGTTTTATGCTGTCTATATCGCTCGCCAAACGATATTCAGTTCCCTAGACTGTTTCAGTATCTAGGTGATTGGATTGGATTCAACGTTCACAATACCAACTGACTCCGCCACTCCAAAAGAACAGTTGAAGCCATAATCTAACGCAGCTAATTGACGAACCGACAAGAATACCTGATCAACCAACCGACTCTCCGAACACCTTGTATCCTTTTTTGATTTCAGATCCAAATGATTTTGGACTGGAGGTCTCAGCACCGCTAAGCAACTTAGAAGACAAGCTCATAAATGCTACTAGAACCATTGTAAAGAACAACAGCACAAAAGCCATGGCTCAGCAAAGACTGCGAAAGAGGTTCTGCAGCCAAGAACAGAGCTTACAAATCATGGAAGATTAACTCAACAGAGGAAACAAGAACAACCATCATACGAATACGGAACGTAGGCACCCTAACAACTGCAAGAGCAATGGACAGTTTCAACGAAGGGGTAACTAATAATTTCCTCGAACAAGCAAGCGGGACCAGAGAGTTCTGGTCTATGGCGAAGACTGTCAGTGTCAAATTTTGCAAATCTGCGTTTTCGCCTCTTAATACAGAAGACGGAGTTATAGTATTATCTCCGAAATGGAAAGCCGATCTCTTTGCACTCTTGTTCTCAAAGAATTTTGTGCTAAACTCATCTTACTCAATACCACCGAAGATTCCACCTACAAATTCTTCCATGGCAGAAACCAAGTTCAGAGTTCGCACTGTGAAAAGGGCTCCCGAGCAGCTGAACTGCAAGAAGGCAGCTGGTCAAGACGAAATTCGCCAATTGTCTTAAGAAAGTGTGCTTCCGAACTGGCACCCATTCTTAACCGCCTCTTTCAGATTTCTTATAAAAGCTACACTTTTCCGAGCAGCTGAAAAATAGTGAGAATTCAACCGATCCCAAAGAAAGGAAAGAAGTCCTTACCCCAAAACTACCACTCTGTTGCACTTCTTCCCGTTATGTCCAAAGTGATGGAGAGAGTTATAAAGGATGAACTCATCAAATATCTTGAGTTACAGGGAATTATTAACGACCATCAGTATGGTTTTCGAAGGCAAAGATAGACAGGAGATCTGCTAGCCTACGTCACTCATGTTTGTACACCAACGATGGAAAAGTATGGGGAATCTAGAGCAATAGCCCTCGACATCTCTAAAGCCTTCTATAGGATTTGGCATGCAGCCTTGTTGAATAACCTTGCTGCATATGGGCTTCCTGAAAAATTGCGGGGTTGGATAAGTAGCTTTCCTTCAAATAGATCAATACGAGTTGTGGTCAACAGTATAACATCTGATTGTTTTCAGTTACAAGAAGGAGTACCTCAGGGATCCATTATTTCGCCAACCTTGTTTCTGCAGATAAACGATCTTCTGTCATCTACAGAGAACAAGATCTTCGGTTCTGCAGACGATTGTACCCTGGTTTCGTCTTTCAGTAGTCTGTGGCCGATCACAGCTGCGGAATCTTAGCGTCAGAGATGTCAATAAATTAATAATTTAAATTCTGATTTACAAAAGATATCGGAGTGGGATCAGTTGAACCTGGTGAGCTTCAACGCAAGCAAGACGTAAACAACTTATCTAGAAATATCTCCGCTGAAGAAGCTCCTTTCACGATGCAAGACCAACAAATTGCATCCAAAGATTCTTTGCGCCTTCTTGGAATAACGGTCGACTCCGGGTTTTGCTGGCATGAACATGTAAAAGCAAGTCTGCATCAGCTAAATTTATTTTTCTTTTCAGAGCTAAGCGATGCTCCACGTCATCTAAGCTGTTGCTTCTATATAAGACGCAGATTCGACCTGCTTTGGAATATTGTTCCCAAGTATGGGGAACTGCGCTCAACATTGAGCAAAAACTATCTCCAACCGCTGGCTCTCAGAAGACAAGTTGCTGACCTTTCTCCGTTTTACAGATATTTCCACGTAAGATGCTCCAAGGAGCTGAAAGACCTTGTTCTGTGAAAACACATGTTTCGTCGCAAAACTAGGCTGGTACGGATTTCTCATCATATGGCGGTAAATTTAACGACCCCTCGGTATCCTCTCTATAAGCATTTCTTCGTTTACAGGGCCGGTGAGCTGTGAAACTCGCTTCCGTCCCACATCTCCCCAACATCCTACAATTTGCCTTCTTCAAGAAGCGAGTGAACAGAAACCTCAATTCTTCCCAGGCGCCCACTTATGTGGTGTAACAGGTTCGCCTATTCCTGGAAAGCGTGCATAAAAAAAAAAAAAAAATTTTGCCAGCTTGAAATTTCGTGATTCGAGTTGCATTATTTTCAAGAAAAACAAACTTTATTCGCAAAAATTGTTCATCAACTGCTGTTATAAATATGTAGTGGTTTCTTGCGAAATATCAATTTATTTCTTTTATTTTATTTCCCATCATCAACATGTATGCCAAGAAAAACATCGAATTTCATTAGCATTTGTCCAAATATATCCGAAAAGAAACTTGTGTTCAATGATTAGTTACCTACCAAAAAAGAAATTTGAAATATTGAAATTAACCGGATGAATAAAACACACTGACTTAAAAGGCCCTTATTAAGCTGAGAATCACTGTAGAATTTCAAACAGATTTGGTCTTTCGTTTGAGAAGAAGAAGTTAAAAACCATCTTTTAAGGCAACCTGGAGAGAAATATCCCAAAAGAAAGGGTACAAGGAAGAAAAAGTTTTTTGACAAATGAATCTTATTTTAGCTGAGGAATCATCACCTGAAATAGATCCGCATACTTAACAAGCACGTTGCAGAAATCTTTTTACTAATTTTTAAGTTTTGTTCAACACTTTTCATGCATAGAATGTGATCAAGTTGAAAGATTAAGGCGCAAGCAACCCTTATGAAAATTTTAATATAAACGATGACCACTTTATATTTAACTTTATATTTGGAGTCCAACTCCAAAAGAAAATCGACCCATTTTCGTTTCATCTGAAGATGAATAGCTTTTTTGGTAATTGAGTTTGCATCGTTATTGTTTGAGCGATCTATATATATTTATAGATTAGAAGAAAGAAAAAGACACGAGGTTCAAGAAGTAGAAGTCATTTATATATATATTTCCAAAGAATCTGTATTAGTTTTAGTAATCAATAAATACAATGAAAGTTCAACCGGTTTTCCAGAAAGTAATAATTCGTTGGGCAATACCAAACGTTCAATATTTTTAATAGTCGATACAACGAAACACATAAAACTTCTGTATATTTATAGATGCGATCAGCAAGTGTTTACAAACCTGAAAATTAAATTATTGACACTTAGAGCAGGAAATTCAAAGATTACTTCTTACACAAATCTCGTGACTTTGGTATTCATCGTTTCAATTCCACTGACGTGATGAATAAAAGGCCACACACGAATTTGTATAAAAATTTTAAATTGATTCAGACAGTTATTTTCATAAGCTAATTGAATCAATATCTATGCTAAGTATACACTCAATATTCACGTGAAGGCGCGTGTCCCAAAATATATTCGACAAATGTTCAGTAGCAATTGTACCTGACCACGACAGTGATTATAATTTCATCAAATATTCTGGAAATAATTTAATTTAACAGCTTCTTATGGCCTCACGTTTCAGTTAAACACCGAATTGTCGAGGAATATCAAGTCGAAGAAATGTCAACGTGTCTGATTAGACATGTTCGTTGTTTAAATTTACACGTTATTCTTCGTTGTCCTCGAAATTTGGCTTAATCGAGTAGGTTTGAAAATATAAGGAAAGAATATGCTAAATAAGAATCTCAATTTTCGATGGTCTAACCTAAGAATTAAGTCTAATTGAATTAGTTTGAAAATATAACAAATAGAATGAATTTTAATGAATGTAAATTTTACAGTGCTTTTTTAAAATTTCTGACAGAAGTACAGATTTTTCGGAAAATGTTGTTTACTAAAGGATGAAAAAGAACTCTAAGCTTTTGTTTTATCACTCGATATGACATTTGATATTTTTCATTCAAATTTCGTGAAAGTATTCACCTTTAGATGTCAAACTATTTACTATGTCTGAAAGAAAAATAAAATTTTTCTAGATTTTCAGTTATTCTAAAAAATGGAGTTTTTATGTACATTATAAACCTCATACTTAGTTTTGTTCAATCAAAATTCCAAATAAATTAACGACGAAATATTGAAATTAAAACAGTTTTTTAGATTAGTGTTATACATCATACTAAGATGCCGAGAGTGAAGTGAAAACAGTAATTGGGAATTCAAAATCCATCATTTCAGATAGCAAAAAATTTAAACTTATCTTACCGAATCCTTTACCACCTCAACTTTATTCTTTAGTTAAATTGCACAAAATGGTTATCCAATAAGACCAGCCTCAGCATTCAAGATTTTCAAATTTTCAGTACATATTCTGGAAAAATTTTATAATTTCAAACCGTCTTTTTCTATTCGTAATTCAAATGATTTGATAAGAATAGAAAATATTGTCATTCCAAGTAATGCAATGTTAGTCTCTTTTGATGAATCCACGAATTAAATACGACATTATGGCTTTATTAGATGTTTGCATTTCTCAAAATTATTTTTATTGAACGACTGTTTTTATAAAGGTGATGAGCGACTTATAATGGGAAACCCCTTAAGCCCTCTTTTAGCAGAAATCTTCATGGATAACATAGAAAGAACTATTTATAAACACCCGCTTAGTAAACATTTCCTATATTGGTATCAACATGTCGATAACATTATTGTGTGTTTCACAGAAACAAAATAAAATTCACTTCTGAAATAGAACAGAACAATTCGACAATTTCCTAGACCTAACAATAACAAGATCAAATAATAAACACCAGTTTTCAATTTATCATAAGTCTTCTCATACAGATATCACAATTCATTATACATCGGCACATCCTAACCAATATGAAGTTGCAGCATTTAATAGCTATATACATAGACTCTTGAACACACCGATGTCTAATGATAATTATTTCAAAGAATTGAATTTGATAAAACAGATAGCAATGAATAATGGTTATGATGCAAATTCAGTTAGCAGCATATTACATAAGAAGAAAAAAAATTAGCTTTACAACTTATTCATCCAAACGGTGAACACCAAGACAAGAAATTCAATAGTTATATATGAGCAATATAAGTAATAATGTGAAGTCCTTTCTTAAAATGAAAATTTAAATATAGCGTTCAAAACATCAACAAATTTAGGTTCATTTATCAGAAATTATAAATCTCCAAGTAATAAAGAAAATAAATCAAATTATAGATTGGATTGTGCAGATTGCAATTGTTTTTATATAGGTAGAACAGGAAGAAATTTTAATGTTAGAATCTCTGATTATAAACGCAGTTTCATCAATGGAAAAACCGATTCAAATTATTCAAATCATCTTAGGGAAAATGGTCACTCTTTCAATTCAGAATTTAAAATCCTACATTCTGAGAATAGAGGTATAAAACTCAACCTTCTGGAAGTACTTGAAATTAACAGATTTAAGTATTCACCGGAAATTCTTAATGATCAGGTAGACATAAATAACTCGCCCTCATTAAATTTATTTCCTAAATATTAGTTCAAGTACGGATAGCTCTGAGTGGATTGAATCTTTAGTGTATATAAAAATTTGTTAGTAAGATATATTTGTAGTATTCATACGCTCTTGATGAAGATACTGTGTATCGAAACGCGTCGAGCATTTAATAATATATTTTAGTAGAAATCATCGTTTACTTGTATTTGTGTGTAAACCATCCTAATATATGGTATGATCTGTTATATTAGCGGTCAACTTACTGTTAAAAGTCAACGTCGTAGTTTGACACCTTTAGTTAAAAACTGTTATTTTAATTATTTTGGTTTTCCAGTGCAAAATTTGGACAAAACCTGGACTCCTAGTTTGCTGTGCACAGTGTGTCACTTTATTAACATCATCGCAGTTCCAAAGATATGGGCCGTACCGAAAGGCCATATATCAGATCGTTATTTCTGCCAATCTTCTATATGAAAGGTATTAATCACAAATCTAGGCACTCTGTGAACTATGCAGATCTACAATCTGCTCAAAGACCTATTCCACACAGTGATTGATTTGGCTGTTCCTCAGCCTCCAGTAAGCATGGATGACGTGACCGAAAAAAAGGTATCCGAGAGTTCAGATTCCGATCCGACTTTTAAGCCCAGTACTTGAAACAGAGAACCTCATTTTATAACTTAAAACGATCTCAATGACTTGGTACGTGATTTGGATCTCAGTAAAAGACAGGCAGAACTGTAGGCGTCCCGACTTCATGACTGGAATCTACTGGAAAAAATTCCAGAATATTCGTATACAGAACTCGACATACGCATTTCTCAATTTTTTTTTCTCAAGATGGCAATATAGTGTTTTGCAGTGACATTCCCTCAGTGATGACGGAGTTGATGTTTGAATATAAAACATCTGACTGGCGGTTGTTTATAGATTCCTCAAAGGTTAGTTTAAAAAAATATGCAATCACAGCTAGAACATATTAAATATAACCAATACTCTTGGAAAATATGTGGAGATTTGAAAGTAATTGCTATTTTGCTAGGTCTACAGCACGGATATACCAAGTTTTGTTGTTTTCTCTGTGAGTGATAGTCGAGATAAAAAAACGAATATGTCAAACAGGAATGGCCTAAGCGAGACGCTCTTATACCAGGTATAAGAAATGTTCTTCACACTTCTTTAATAAATCCTGAATGTATTGCTATCTCCATTGCATATCAAACTAATGAAAAATTTTGTCAAAGCTATGGATAAAAATGGGGATGGTTTTTGTTACTTGAAACAAAAATCAGTGATGCCAAAATAAAGAAGGAATATTTGTAGGGCCTCAAATAAGAGGCCTACTCGCTAATGAAGAGTTTGAACAAAAATTTAATCCGATCGAAAAAGTCGCATGGATATGTTTTCAAAATATTGATCGTAATGTTAGCTGACAACTGCTGGAAACTCAAAACGGATGTACCTCACGCTAAATATTCTCAAAAGTCCTGAATAAAAGTAAATATAAGTTATTTTTTCTTCTTTTGAAATATTTTTTACCATTTTACTTAAAAAGATTAATTGCTGTTGCAAAACAAACTGTGGGTGAACGAAATTTTCTAAAAATGCAGATTAGTTACAGACTAGTTGTAGATACAAAATAACCCGTTTAACTTTTATTAAAGTCATTTTTGTCTATCAGTGTTATTATTATTTATTGTCCTTGACGAATGTCATATTTTTCGAACGACTGTCAAAATTTTTCTTTAAATTAAACAAGTTCCACGAAGAAATAATATATCGGCGATGTCAACCCAGATTATTGGGTCCATAATGATTCCAAAACATCTATAGATCATAATCGGCATCATTTGAACTGAACCTGACCATCGGGGCTCTCTCGGTCAAACAGGGATGGAATTTGAGGAAATATTGCAGGTTCTATATTTTTTATTATCTCCATAGTCCTTTTCATGACCTTGCTTGCTATGTAAAATCTTTTCTTAGATTTGCTTAGACATATAAGAAGTATGATTGTCGAAAGATTTTTCTGCTGGTTTTCTTTTTCCATTGTTACAGATTCCTGTCCCAAACCCCCTTCCTTTCACCCTTGTCTTCGTTTGGAAATCATGGAATGCAAGAGAGAATGAAGCGGCTAAGCAGAAAAATCTTTGGTACTCTTTATATACACACGACATTAAGACAACATAAACAGACAAGCTATTGCTTGTGCAATAGCGACAGGGAAACGAGTTTTTTTCCTGAGGTTTTTTCACTCGTTTATTGAATCATATGCAAGATACTATGGTTCCCCTGTTACATTTCCTGAGCTCACACTTGTGTTTTTTCTGACACACACCAAAATTATAGATATAAGCATTTATTGTGAATTCAATTATTCAAATTTTTGTAAATCCTCTCTTTTCAAAAGAATATATATATTATCATTTTTATGTCTACTTCGATAAAGTGAAATAAAAATGAAATAAAGCGATGAATTACTAATAAAAACAAACAAGTACTGTGTTTTAAGGAATTTTACTTAATAATTGCGATTCGTAACGCGTTTCACTACACCGTAGCTTCTTCGGAGGAATGAATGTACAGGCTGTACATGTACATGTACATTCATTCGTCTGAAGAAGCTACGGTGTTGTGAAACGCGTTACGAATCGCAATTATTAAGTAAAATTCTTAAAACACAGTACTTGTTTTTTTTATTATTGATAATGGAATTTTACCAAGTAAAAGCCTCCCAAATTCAAACGATGAATTACTGATTCATTGAAATATTTTTGCTAATTCAGTCAAAAATTGTATTGAATTTTCAATAATTTTGAAGTAGGTATCGAAAATTTTACGGAAAAATACACGACAATATTATAGAGTTTATTTCATTGGCCAAATTACAGAAGATATGAAATGGTGAGGGGAGACATAAAAGTGAACTGTAACATCAAAAGGAAAACTTTCTTATAGCAGCTAGTCTCGCTCGCATTCAAAAATTCCATACACGATGTCCCGCCCGGAGTTTCCAGAGCAAATATTTCGCGAATGGATCGAATGTTTTATAAAAATTGGTCCATTAAGATGTTCTCGCGAATCAATATTATATCGCTTTCGGTTCCAGTAGTTCTAGTAGACTATTGAAAGTGGTGAGTTTTGGATTCACTTAAAAAATTAGCTGATAACATTGGGTTGAAAATTAACAAACATATTTAAATTGCCGATGTAGAGGTGTTAAAACTAACCCAAGAAAATCCCACTAAACTATTTTCCAAAAACTCTTACAAGAGCCCCGATCACTTCCGTTGTGATCTAAGCCGAAAAAATATTCCCTGAAATAAGACTTGAAAGTGCTTATAGATCGAAAAATAAAATAAAAGATTAAAAATTTTTTTTTCTAAGTTCATTAAATACTAATCATTTTTACCAGTCTTTCTTTAAATCATTAAAATAAGTTTTAAAATTAGCTGATATTATTGAATCCTCATTAAGAATGTTTTTTTATGACAATAAAGTTTATTTTTGAGTGAAAAATAATTGTTTTTCATATCCTGTGTATGTCAATCAACAAAAGCCTAAATTAATCCAAAAAGGGTCACAACATAAAGTTTTTCATTTAATATTTTGTTCTTTTAACTAAACTCTTTAAAAGAAAAACATATAGAATATTAAACATTATTTAATAACAAATAAACCGGATAGTTGTTTTTCAGTTATAACTTTCGCAATTTTAGAGCTAGGCCATTCTTCTTGCTTCATTGCTAAGCCAAAGGACTAAGTTTTTCAGAAATTGTATCGAAATTCCACTTCTAGTGAAATCCAATATGGCTGACTCATTCGAAAATGAGCAATATTTCTGGATCGCTGAAATTTTTTTTTCACCAAAAAATAAATTCTAATGGGGCATTCAGTCGATAATTCAGTCGTTTCTGAACAATTTACCATATTGATCTCGAAAATATTCCAAGAATTGGTAGAAAATACCGTGAAGAATTTTTTTCATTCTGATTTTCAGCTGAAATCGAAATATATTTTTCACCTCATGGCGGTGACACTGCTGAAGGTGTTGTGTTTTCCACGGGTGTTCTAGGAAGACAAAAAACCATTTTTTACTAAAACCAACCTAAAATTTGATTTCCGTTCGAATTCAAAATTGCCGACTTCCTCATATATTAACAATTTTCCCCGCGCAGTAAAAAAGTTTTCGCGGTCGTAATGAATCAACTGCGTAATTCAATCACTAGATTGGACCTTTCCCATCATTTTGTGGGGTCGAACTCGAATATTGATTCAGAATTGTGCCAATTGACGTCAATAATGTTTCTCTTCTTCACAATCATATGTACCTCTCGTTGTGAAACCTCTGAACATAGACTGCATGCATTCACTCTATGATAAACAAAAAATAATGAAATGTCGTCGAGTTTTAGACGACAACTGGTTAGAACTCGAATTTTATTTTGTTATTGCTTGTTTTTGACATTCGAATTTGTTAACAATGGTTTTAACAAATGAGGATAAGCGTTTCATTGAATGTTTATTTGTGCGTGAAGAAGCCATGTTACATATTTTTTAAATTAGAGCTGATACAGATGTTTCAATCGCGAATTTGAAATATCATTAAACATTAGGCCAAGGGTGCTCAAACTTGAACTGCTGGCGATCTGCCTCAATATTTTTAGACTACTTACGATCGACTCTGAGAGGCTGCAAATATGTGTGATGCAGAGTTGTCGAACATACACGATACACCCTACTTACCTACGTAGGTAGGGTGTAACGTAGCATATATAGATATTAGCTTTCCGCACAAAATATATTATTTTAGTCAAGGTTTGGGTTAGGTTTAGTTAGATTCTTCTCTATAATTTCAATGAAAAAACTGATAGTTATCCAAATTGCTAGTTTATTGGTTGTTACAAAACAAAAGAGTTACATATGGTGTTAAACTTAACTAAGGAGGGACTTTGGCTGTTGAAGCGTGGCACTGCATGTCCTCAGCATACTTTTCATAAGATGGTGCGTTACCACTGAGTGCTAATCGCAAGCATGATGACATATGATCGTCAGTTAGTCGATGGCTATATTTTGACTTGATTATCTTCATTTCAGAAAATGCAAACTCTCACAAGTAAGTTTTCCCAAACATTGCCGTCAGTTAAAGGGCGATTTGCCTTAGATTGGGATATTAATCTTCACATATAAAACACCAGAAATTTATATCAGATTCTGTAGCTTTGAGATGTATATCTCATATAATCTGCATCAACTCATTTTCAACAGAACATGAGTTCATATTAAACTTACGTGCTATTTCAGTAGCTAATTCCTCAATGTTTTGACATGAAAAAGGATAACTCATAAATGTACTATATTTTTCAATTTACTGCAATCATAAAAACGCATTTCGAATTGTACCAAAATATTTGATAATTCAGCCTCATACATACCATAATTCAACTGAGGAATCCTTGCTTTCAAAGACGAAAAATGTTTCAGATCCTTTCTTTTCAGTTGATCTATCATAAGTTGCAATTTAATTTTGAATGCGTTTACTGCGCTAATAATCTCAATAATAGTTTTTCCTTTACCTTGAAACTCCAAGTTTATGGTGTTTAAGTGCATTGTGATGTCAGTCAAAAATGCCGAACAGTCAGCCATTTTTCATTTATCAACATCTGAGTGTCATCACCTCTTTCGTCTAGATAAGCTGTTATTTCGGGCAATAATTCTTGAAACCTTTCTAGGAATTTTCCGCGATTCAACCATTTAACGTCCGTGTGAAGAACTAAATCAGTGTGTTCAGCTGACTCCCTATTTTTCAACTGCAACTCAAAGGGCAGCCGTTGCAAGCTACGTGCACGGATGGAATTTACAATGTTTGTTGCTATGCCCACAATTTCCTCCGTGTTTAAAACTTTTGAACACAAAACTTGTTGATGTATAATGCAATGGAATGAAAAAAATGGAGGGAAATCTTCATTAGCTCGACACAATGCCACAAAACCGTCTTTGTTTCCAGTCATTGCACCAGCATCCATCAGTTGTAATGCACTCTAATTTATATATTGGTAGCTTGTAGTTTTTTACAAAATTGAAGAAAACGTCATATATATCTTCGCCACGGGTCTTCCCCTTCAGAGGAATGATTGTCAAAAATTTTTCCTTAGCGAAGTTGTCAATGAATACCATCCGAATAAAAATACACAGCTGGGCAGTGTCTGTCATATCGGTGGATTCGTCGAACTGTAAAGAAAAGTATGTACATTTCATGATATCATGTTTTAGTTTATCTGCCATGTCCTGACTCATGACTTCAATACGCCTTGTGACAGTCGGAGTAGATAACTGAGATTTTCTAATAGCAGAATTGATTTCTGTTTTATTTTCAAAATCTCCAACATGGTTTCATGTGTTTCGCCAATATATGAGATATTTTAAATGACGCGATCGTAGCAGCTTTTGATTGTTTATCTTGTGAACATGCTTTGTTCTTTTTTCAAACAAGATATCAAATCACGTACTTTTCGTTTTTTTAATACACTCTGAGGCGGAAAATCCCTCTCATTGTTTTTATGAACCGTTTTATGAAGCTACTCTACCACGCTTTGTTATTGTAACTGACGCACGACAAATAAGACAAATGCATTTATCCTTCACCATACAAAAGAAAAATTCTACCTCAAAATCGTTATTAAAATGATACGTTCTAGATTTTTCGCTGTACTCATTTTCTACTAATTTAATAATAAACTTTGTATCGACGTAGTGTTCAATTTACATTTCAGAATCACTCCAATTCCTGCAGGCGCAATGTTTATATCGGCGTGAACGAAAGTCTCGAATGTTCCCGTCAAACGCGCCGCCCGAAATTTATAGAAGAGCGGCAAGAATGAAAAACGCGGCTTTTTTTGACAAGTTCCGCGCGTTCCTTTGATAAAGCCGCTTTTTGCCGCTGGCAGAGTGTTATTTTATTACGTAATAAATTTTTGTAGTTAAGTCACCTACTTATTAAAATTTTTTTTCTTCTCGAGATCAACTCAAAAAGCACTTGAGATCGACTGGTCGATCGCGATTGACTGTTTGAGCACCACTGCATTAGGCTAATATCATGTTCCCGAACTCAATCATCAGAATTGCTGTTGTGTGATGTTATGTATCGAAAAAGATAATTTGACATTCATCTATCAAAAGTAACTGAACATTCTTGATGATCTATTTCTTTACTTTTAATATTCAACTGTGGTTTTTGCCATTTATGGTAACAAAATACAATCGATTTGTATGTTGAAAATTATGAGGATCGAATTTTTGAAGCTGAATATCTCCAAATTAAAAAAGATTCGGACCAAGCTGTTTTTCCTGATTTATTCGACAAATGCTTCAGGTCTCACCCCTCAAAATTTGTCATAGAATTTGGCGGACACCCCATACATTTTTTAAATATTCTCTGTGCTTGTTCAAGCTCATTTTTATCGATGATTTATTTTTTTTATTTAATCATCCAGTAATTCTTCATTTATAAAACCGTTTGTAAGCTTCTATACGTAGATGCATATCCAATTATCACGAAACAATTCTGTATAAACTAAGCATGAAGTCACGGTGCCGTAAGGAGGAAATAAATCTCAATCAATTGCCTGCACAACACCTTGCAACTGACCATTTCACGGTTGTCTAGAAAAATTCCAAAGGAGTCGTAAATATCTAATTAAACCGAACTCGGCAGGCACACTTATCAAGATATTTGTGTTCGAAAATGCATAAAACCTATTTTCGAACAACAAAAGGCAAATAGACTTCTGAAGTCAGCTGCCCAGTTCGCAATAATCGCATGAAGTCAACAATCGTAGCAGATATTTATTTCTCCATTTGCCCGGCCGCTTGTGCTCCGGACCTTTGTCCCTCAACAACCGAGTTCATTATTCTTGAATGGATGGCGAGTCTTTGTGGACCATTCTTAGACACTTCGGAGCACAAAGCGGTCATTTTTCTGAAAAATGAGTGAAAAAGATCATGGAAATAATGGAACAGATTGACACGATTTATTTCACTTCTTTTCGGATTGTCACCTTCGACTGCTGACTGCTTTTACAAATTATTTTACCTGATTTTATGCGTCTTGATTCTTGTCAACATAAAAACTATTATTTCGGCATATGCAAGGGGCTGAACAGATCGTTTCAACTCACTTAGATGTTACCTATTCTGTAATTTTACATGTAAAGTTTAGGGTGTCTGAAATTTACAACTTTCGTTTTATGAAAAATTCAAGTTTTTCTGTAATGGGAAAAACGTTTGACGTTTTATCTTTGTTGACAGTCATCAAAATATAACTTCTCATGATCTCTTTTCTTTTGGGAAAAAAGTGAGTACTTCTGTCCCGGATATACAGTTTCCTTAAAAAGACCAATCGTAATAACTTCAATTGACGAGGCTTTTACGCGGTAGAAATCCATCTTCACAACACAAGTAAACGATGATTTTTACTAAATATATTATTAAATGCTCGACGCGTTTCGATACACAGTATATTTGTCAAGAGCGAATGAATACTACAAATATATCTTACTAACAAATTTTTATATAAACTAAAAAGGCAATCAACTCAGAGCTATCCGTACTTGAACTAATATTAAGTTTTTGAATTGTGGAGGCCGTTACTTGATGTAGATCATTGATATAAATGAGATTAAAAACACAAGGTTTAACTTCAATCTACACTAATAAAGTGTATAATATATATGAAAAAATTCGACGACGTTTCGCTGACACAGCAGCTTTATCAAGAATGACAAACAGAATGAAGAGTATGGTATTATAAACAAATCGTAGAACAAATTGGATGAATTACAGGAAAATCCACGCCGAGCCATTGTACAGTTAGTATGAAAGGTAATATAAAACTAATTAAACAAGTTAAGTAGGGTGAATAATTCGCTCATTCAAAAGCTTGTCCGAATGTTTGTATCTATTTATTTCTAATGCTTCTAGGAGATCTAATTTTAAACTTTTCGATTTTATATGTAATATGTCAAAGTTTTATTGAATGAATGGTTTTCTTTCTTTAAGTGGTTTGAATAATTTGAATCAGATTTATTTTTATCAAAGCTACGTTTATGTTCAGATGTTCTTATGCCAAAACTCCTATAGGTCCTACCGATATAAATTTTATCACAAGAACCGCAATTGAGTTTATAGATTCCTCATTTACTTGATTTTTCAACACGAGATTTATTATTTTAATATGTTTACCTAAGTTATTAGAAGTTTTGAAAGTTATATTAAGATTTTGTTTGACGAGAAAGGATTTAATATTCGTACTTGCAGAATCGCAGAATGTTAAACTGTTAAATATTTTATAGTCTTTATAAATAGGATATACTTCATTTATTGCTTTCTGATACAGTTTTTACGAATGATTAGATCTATCATATCCGGATTATATGAATTATTAATGGCTATCTGTTTGATGATGTTTAACTCTTTATTATAATTTTCTACTGATAAAGGTAAATTGAGTAACCGATGTACCATGCTGTTTAAAGCTGCAACTTTGTGTTGAATGGGATGTAATGAGTAGTTATGTATAATTGTATCAGTATGTGTTGGTTTACGAAAGACCGAAAAACATGATTATTATTTCGTTATTTATATTATTATTCCAAAAATTAATGGAATCGTTCTGTTCAATTTCTATCGTGAATTTAATGTTCAAATGGATAGAATTAATGAAATTAAGAAATAAGTCTAATTGACGAGTAGTTCCAATGAAACATACTAAGATGTCGTCAACATATCTATACCAATAAAGAAATTTGGAAATGAGTGGATGTGTATGAAATAACCCCGTTAGACCAGTCGTATCTTACGTTACAGCCCCAGCCGTGAAATTGTCGCACTACCTTATAGATATCATTAAAAATTATTGTTCATTCAAATCAAAATTTTCTATAAAAAAGTCTTTCGAATTGATAAATAACATAAAAAACGTTAACCTACCACCTAACGCAAAACTTATTCCGTTTGATGTTGAGAATTTATACCCAAGTGTTCCTCCAGGTGATGTCAAAATATTAATCGAAAACATGTTGAATTCGAATCATGTTAACCACATAATTAAATCAGAAATATTGAATCTGTTGGACGTTTGCATTGAACAAAATTATTTTTCTTTCAACAACATCTATTACAGTAGTGAAAATGGTTTGATCATGGGAAATCCTTTGAGTCCACTTTTAGCAGACATTTTTATGAATAATATTGAACAGAAAATTCATACACATCCACTCATTTCCAAATTTCTTTAATGGTATAGATATGTTGACGACATCTTAGTATGTTTCATTGAAACTACTCGTCAATTAGACTTATTTCTTAATTTCATTAATTCCATCCATTTGAACATTAAATTCACGATAGAAATTGAACAGAACGATTCCATTAATTTTTGGGCTTGAAACTCACTAAACGAAATAATAATCATGTTTTTTCGGTCTTTCGTAAACCAACACATACTGATACAATTATACATAACTACTCATTACACCCAATTCAACACAAAGTTGCAGCTTTAAATAGCATGGTACATCGGTTACTCAATTTACCTTTATCAGTAGAAAATTATAATAAAGAGTTAAACATCATCAAACAGATAGCCATTAATAATTCATATAATCCGGATATGATAGATCTAATCATTCGTAAAAACTGTATCAGAAAGCAATAAATGAAGTATATCCTATTCATAAAGACTATAAAATATTCAACAGTTTAACATTCTGCGGTTCTGCAAGTACAAATATTAAATCCTTTCTCGTCAAACAAAGTCTTAATATAACTTTTAAAACTTCTAATAACTTAGGTAAACATATTTAAAATAATAAATCTCGTGTTGAAAAATCAAGTAAATCAGGAATCTATAAACTCAATTGCGGTTCTTGTGATAAAATTTATATCGGTAGGACCTATAGGAGTTTTGGCATAAGAACATCTGAACATAAACGTAGCTTTGATAAAAATACATCTGATTCAAATTATTCAAACCACTTAATGAAAGAAAACCATTCATTCAATAAAAACTTTGACATATTACATATAAAATCAAAAGTTTAAAATTAGATCTCCTAGAAGCATTAGAAATAAATAGATACAAACATTCGGACAAGCTTTTGAATGAGCAGGTAGATGCGAATTATTCACCCCTACTTAACTTGTTTAATTAGTTTTTATTACCTTTCATACTAACTGTACAATGGCTCGGAGTGGATTTTCCTGTTATTCATCCAACTTGTTCTACGATTTGTTTATAATACCATAATCTTCATTCTGTTTGTCATTCTTGATAGAGCTGCTGTGTCAGCGAAACGTCGTCGAATTTTTTCAAATAAAGTGTAGATTAAAGTTAAACCTTGCGTTTTTTATCTCATTCAATGTTAAGGAAATAAATTTAATGAGGGTGAGTTATTTATGTCTACCTGATCATCAAGAATTTCAGGTGAATACCTAAATCTGTTAATTTCAAGTACTTCCATAAGGTTGAGTTTTATACCTCTATTCTCAGAATGTAGGATTTCAAATTCTGAATTGAAAGAGTGACCATTTTCCCTAAGATGATTTGAATAATTTGAATCGGTTTTTCCATTGTTGAAATTGCGTTTATGTTCGAAAATTCTAACATTGAAATTTCTTCCTGTTCTACCTATATAAAAACAATTGCAATCAGCACAATCCAATCTATAAACACCTGATTTATTCTCTTTATTAATTGGAGACAGGGTCCCCGCAAAGTGTGCAATGCACACGGGCGCCACCTTTAGGGGCGCCAAAACCCAGGGTCCGAAAAAAATATTAAAATAAAAGTTGAGAAATTAAATAGGATTAGGTATAAATACACACGAAATTTTATTAGTATATCATCCAGTTTCTGCTGATTCCTATGTTGCGAGAACATGTCAGGCGGCAGTTTCTTGATTTTTCCTGTTCAGACATGAATAACGCCTGGAGCGCTATAAAACCGATGCATCGCCACAGGCGTTTTTAAATCAGTTAGTTCACTTGACCGTGCAACAAGTGAATAAAAACAAGTAATCCTATAAATTTTTACATATATAGTTATTTTTATTCGTGTGGTGTTGTGTTGTGTAATATTTTGTTCACTACTTTTTTTTCTAAATTTAGTGCCGAATACCTGCTGACTGCGATTTCAACGGCTTGTGTATTTATAAAATGGTAAGTGTTCCCTACTTTATACTATCAACATTAACCCTTTATAGGATACTGGTTATGATTAATTTTTTTTAGCCAAATATCTTTTTATTATTTGAAATGTCATGTACGAGTTTAAAAAAGTAACTGGTTTTATCCATAACCCGCTTAGTTTTTATACTATTGATCTTTTTGAAAAAACATTTTGTAGGGTTTTTTGAGGGCTATAAAAACAAATTAGTTTAATATCTTTTTTGCCTTTATTTTTGAAAGGATTTAAGCTGAAGAGGCTCGAACAAATTGCACTCAAACATGCAAACTTCAATCGGCCATATCTTACTTAATAATAATCTTCCCTATAAAGGGTTAAAAACTATTGGCTACTTAGTTAACTTTTTAAGAATATTTCCTACCCTACCCACATGGAGCTTATTATTGTGGGTACTTTAGGAGTTAGTTCCTAATTACCATGAGTACTAATTATTTATTTGTTTTTTCATGATAAAAGAAAGAGTTTCTTGAGTAAAGTGGAGAAATGGGATACTACAAGAAAGGGGACAAATGGTTGGATCTTTAAAGCATTTCTTGCAAAACAATAGAGATTCCACGGAGACTATCGATGTTGGTGCGACCGAATCGTACGAATCTCAAGATTCTAAATCCGTAATATCAATAACCATGAGTGGACCATCTGAAATTTGAACAGTAACATCAGGTCATGCAACAAGTGGCAGCGGTTGTAGCAGCAAAACTGCTGCTACTGATGCAGAGCCCAATAAAGCGATGACACCATCTTCGTCTACAGCACTTGAACAATCCACTTCAAGTAATTCAGCTGGGGTAATGTTCGGTAATGTCAGCTACCGAAATACCTGCTGCAAGTGACACTTTTGGTGAAGGCTGTAATGAACATTGGTTAAACGTGGTCCGCCCTTGATAGACATCAGTTTTAGCTTTCCTAGTAATAAAGATAAGAGAAAGTTTTCGTGCAAATACTTTGAACGAAATCTAGCAAATCGAGAAAAATTCGAAAGGGCTTGGCTTATTTACTCTATTTCTAAAGATTCTGTATTTTGTTTATGGTGTAATTTGTTTTGTAAATGTAAAACTCCTAACTCTTTTTGTGATACAAATGTGCCAGAATCTATTGCTAAGTTCGGAACATAAATCTTATTTTAATTTTTTCCTCAAGAACGGTGACAGATACAAAAAAATGCAGGCAGCAAAAAAGTGTTTAAATTGAATGAGTAATTCGAAAATATTAGAAAATGTGGTAAGCGGCGTGCTGCATCTAAGTTACCTTAGATCATTCGTTCCTACTTCATTGGAAAGCCAAATGGCTAGGTTTTTCAGTAATCGTATCAAAATTTCACTTCCGGTGAAATCCAATATGGCTGACTCATTCGAAAATGAGCAATATTTCAAGATCACTGGAACGTTTTTTTTTCACCAAAAAATAAATTCTAATGGGGCATTCACTCGATAATTCAGTATTTTCTGAACAATTTGACATATCGATCTTTAAAATATTCCACGAATTGCTAGAAAAGTAGCGTGAAGAATTTTTTTCATTCTGATTTTCAGCTGAAATCACGTTCTATGACGACAAAGAACCATATTTTACCATTTTACCAACCCAAAATTTGATTTCCGTTCGAATTCAAAATGGCTGACTTCCTCAAATATTAACAACTTTCCCCGAGCATTGAAAAATTTTTCGCGGTCGTAATGAATCAACTGCGAATTGAATCTTTCCCATCGTCGAACTCGAATATTGATTCAGAATTGTGCCAATTGTCGTCTATAATGTTTCTCGTTTTCACCATCATATGGACCTCTCGTTGTGAAACCTCTGAACATAGACTGCATGCATTAACTCTATGATAAACAAAGAATATTGAAATGTCATCGAGTTTTAAACGACTTCTGGTTCGAATCAAATTTTATCTTGGTGTTGCTTCTTTTTGACGTTTGAAATTGTTAACAAAGGTTTTAACAAATGATGATAAGCGTTTCATTGAATGTTCATTCGTGCGTGGCTATAATGTTAGGCAAATATTATGCCAATTTCCAGCCCTTAATTACAAAATAAGTACAATCTATTATCTAGAGGAAAAGTTTCGGACAACAGGGTCATTCGGAAGAAGGATGACTGTTTCCCAAATATCTCAGAGATGCCAACTGTTAAAAATATCTGCGAGAATAATAATACGACATGATTTTGTTCAACAATCTACATGAGGTAAAACATTCAACAAAAAGAATCAAGTACTCATAATGGAATATGGCATCCACAACCATCTGCACCCGTCTTCTCCAGCTATCGAAATTACTTTTTTATCAAGATTGTTCCAACATTCTTGATTTGCCTCAGCTCCTCACAATCATAGAAAATAATACCATTGTTACACACCATTTCTTCCAAATGACCCCACAGAAAATAGTCGCACGGATTAAGATCGGGACTATTTGGGGGCCATTGTTCTGGTTCGATGATATCGTCTACGGAGTTGTCTTAGATAATCTATAGTATAGTGACTAGTATGACATCTGGCTCCATCCTAAAATCAATTCAAATAGATTTCATTTAGATACATCTAATTTGGGACACCTGTACACTGACGGCCAGTTGAGAGTAAGTAGCGTTTTTCTGTGTAGTACTGGTTGTTCATTTCTTTGACAAACGTTGTCAGATGAATATGGAAAAATTGTAGAATTCCAAAGAAGATTTGAACAAATAAAAACATCCAAAAAGTTACTCAATTTTCGTTCATTTTCAGCTGGTGGCAACTGTACTTATTCATGTCATAAAAAAACAACAATTATTCACCAGCATGAAAGTGAACTGAGGAGTTGACGCATAAATAGTTGGTAACATATGATCGAGAATTATGTGACAATAATTTTCCGAATCTAATCTTATGCCTTGTTCTATTAAGATGATATTTGATTTAAAGTTGCTCGAAATACCGACTGAGATCATTACATGCATGGAAAATGTTCGTCTTTCCCTCTGCAAACGAATTAAAGGCACATTCATCTTGATTTAATTCGTCGGAACACAAATTCTGTCATTCTTACTGTTTTTGGTGGGGAAACACTGAAAATTTTTTCGTCTGTGAACCAGATATTTTCAATTCGTCAACGTGTTCTGAATTTATTTGATAAATTTCTGCATCGCTCAAATCTGCTCTCTCTGACAGCTTCAGTCAATTGAAAAGTATAGTGCCTCCGGAAATACTTAAAACCCAAGTCGTGTCTTATTATTCTTCTCACAAATTCCGAAATACCGAGGAGGCATTATGCTGGGAGCCAAAACAAATTTGATTTCGTTTCCTGCGACACGGCTAGAAATTACGTGGACCTAGTACATGAGCTCATAGAGAGAGTCTGGCGAGGTGCCCACGGTGAGAATTTCACTTTTATATAAGATAATGCTTCTCCGCATACCAGCAACCTGGCGCGATATTATCTTGAAACAGAGGAAATCGCTATTTCGGGCTGGCCAGCTTGCCCTCCAGACCTAAATCCTATTGAACATTTATGGGATAATCTCAAAAGAAAAATAAGATCGCACTACGATAATCCAAGAACCCCAAAACAGCTCATCCATGCCGCCACAGAAGAGTGGCACCACAGAGGAGGTCAAAAACCTTATCCAAAGCATGCCTAGACGGATTCAGGCATCTTTCAGGGCAAGAAGGGGTAATACAAGCTACTGGGGTCGAGAGAAAAACACCTACTCCGTGAGAAACCGATTATCAATTTCTTCACTACATGCGGAAAGAATCTCTAATTTTGTTTCATTTGCTTCTTTCTCAAACTAAACCTTAATTTATTTCTTTTTTTTCAATAGAAATATCTCAAAAAGGATCAATTCTGACAATGCTTCGAAATTTCCAAAATCCCTGTGGTAATATTTAAAATATCGGGTGATTCCATATAAATTTGATTGTGTGTATGTTAACTTGTATTGGTAAATAAAGACTGAATTGGAAGTCATACTTCTCATCTCATAATTTGAATATAGCTTTCAGACTGCATAGCTCTCTAGGCAGATATATTAAAAATGTAAATCTAAAATTCGTAAAGGAAATAAATCAGGTATTTATTAACTTTCTTGTAGAAGTTGTGGTAAAATTTATATCGGTAGAACTTTTCGAAATTTCACTACAAGCTTATCAGAATACGAACACAATTTTGACATCAGATAGGTTATCACTATGCAAAACATCTACTGAAAGAAAATCATACTTTTAACGTTAATTTTATATTTTACATAATGAAAATGATACACTGAAAATATACCTGCTTTTAGCAATGTAATATATAAAACACATCATCCTTTCAAAAGTACTACTCATCTGATGAAACCACAGTGTGGTGAAACGCGTCATAAGTTTGTGAATATAGTGAAAATTGGAACATCATCGTTTTATTCAAATAAAAAATGTATATCAGCCTCCTCTATCAAATTTATTTCGTTATAACCTTCAAATAATTGGACCGAATCTTGAGAGAGTTTTTCTGGATACTCTGGAACGTAAACCGTGTTTTGTTGTCTCTAGAGTTTGTTAGATTTGTGACGCTCATCAAGCATCATTATTCATCATTATCATAGCAGCGTGAAAAGCCAGTAAACATATGAATACTAGATGAAGGCTCCTGAAATTAATATTTAATTGATGCTACGTAGCGAATATCACATCATCAATAATTCTTTTCAACATTGTGCTGAATGATATTTCATTGAGAAATATTTCGCTTGTACCTACAACATTCATGTCATAGATTTCAAAGCAATAAACATTCCCATTTTATTATCTGCTTCGAGTCGTTAAAAACGTTATATGACCATTCGTTGAATGTTTAGGTAAGATCACCAAACTACGAATAAATCCGATTGAGCCTATAACATTAGGAGTTGTTCGGATCCTAATATGGATCTCGATAAATGTCACCAATAAATACCATCGGTGTAGTTGATGATTCTGTCTATATCATCTATTACACTCTCATTTTATTCATCCGAACGTTATGAATGCGTACTTAGTGGTTTTGTTCTCAACACTTTGCTTACATTGATATGATTCATGTCAAATGACTCAACCAAAAGAGGAGAAGGTGGTAATGTGGCCCCCTACTTTGTTTTTTAGGCCTCAGGTAAAACAGACTAAGAAGTATTGGAAACGCGTTAAAGTCATTTTTATTAACTTAAACACCTCAAAAAGTCTAGGGAACACTTCTGAATATCGATATATCGTATCCAGAACGATCAATATGGATGATTTTTTTTAAGAAATGAACACTTCCATCAATTTCTCACCAAATTATGTACAGTGCCGCAACAGATTTCAGTTTTTTTTATAAAAAACTAAAAATGCAGCAGATGCGACGCTGCTTTATAATCATTTCATGTATTCAGTGTTTGAAATCAGTTAGTTGGCACTTTGTTTCTGTTGTAAGCACAAATAAAAGACTCAAGTTTTGTTATTCGACCATGGAAAGACGACATTCGACTAGAGAAGAGATGTTACGAGCCGTTGGCATGCTCTAAGCTGGGAGCTCTCAACGGGAAGTATCCAGGGTTCTGGGAAATAGCCCAAGTGTCATAAACCGTTTATGGTCGCGTTTCAATGAAACAGGTAGCGTAGAAGAACGCCATACAGGTCGTTTTAGGATTACTACAGTCGCCCAAGACCGATTTTTGGTTTTAGAAGCCAGAAGAGATCGTACTACCACACCATCTCAATTAGCTCAAGAGCTATCACGAGTTCATAGTGAACAAATTTCCGACCAACCTGTGAGAAATCGACTGCACGAAGGTCAACTCCACTCCAGACGTCCTTCAAGAGTTCCACAACAGACCCATGGAAATCGCGCTGCTCGTTTAGCTTGGTGCCAAGAACACGTAAACTGGGATCAAGAGAGGTGGGCCACAGTTCTCTTCAGTGATGAATCTAGATTCAGTTATTATCCCGATTCGGGAAGAATTCAAATATGGAGGGAACCTGGAAAGCAAAACCGTCTCCAGCATGCTCGAGAAGTTGTTACACAGGGAGGCGGATCAGTGATGTTTTGGGGAGGAATACGCCTTGGTGGAAGAACTGACCTCGTTTTCATATACAACCTCACGAGAAATTCTTACGCAAATGAGATAGTTTTACCTAAAATGGTACCATATCTCCAAACAATGGGTCAAAATCCACTCTTCCAACAAGATAATGCCCCTCCTTATCGTGCAAGAGTTGTCTTGAACGTTCAAAAAAGAAATCTCCTGCGTCAAAACGTCTTCCATCATGAACAGGAGCTTCGATTAGCAGTTCAGGGGGCTTGGAATGACTTAGACCAAAATGTAATAGACAATTTAAAATTGAGCATGCCGCTACGATGCCAAAGTGTCATTAATAACACAGGTTATTATGGGTACTGAAAAATATAAGTGCTTCCATATCGTTTCGAAAATATTAGTTCAGGATTTTTTTTTGTTTTACCAAATTTCGTCATTTTCAAATTTCAATTTTTTTTAAAATAGGTGCTTTGGAGCAGTCAAATATTATTTTGTTTTCTTAAGAATACATTATATACAATACAACCTAACAAAAACCGAAAGATTTCTATAAATTCGAATCATCAAATTCATATTTTAAAGATATTGGTGTTCCCTAGACTTTTTTGAGTTGTTTACATATACATGTCTTTCAATAAAATGAACGAATCAGGTGAGGGTTATTTGGCACCCTGGGGGCCATATTAAATGTATGAGCGTAATGACAACCTAACGGCAAAAATTACATATATAATATTCGCCTTCAAGACCTGCACAGGCTGTATAAGCCCATGAATTGCAACTCTGGCACTGTATCTGTCCCCCACGTCTGTCATTAGAATAACTAGTTTCACAAAACATTCAGTTTGTATCTGCGCTTTCCGGGGTCCTATCTGGATATTAACTGTCATCATTCTCCGAAACTGTTTCTACAAATACATCACTTTAAGAGCTACTGCTGGATGATGACTGAATGACTCTCTGACGCTGACAGGCTTTGTTCTTGCTACTTGTTCCAGCTTGACTACATCCGGTACCGAGCCCACGCCCATGTCCACGACTTTGGTCACGAGTTTCTGCTGAGAACAAAGATTCACTAAATTCATTCTTGTATGGACAGGATGTGATTGCTTTTGCTGTGGTAGTCTTTCTTCCACGATTAGAAGTTCGAATCTTATCTTCAGGGATGGGCTGAATGTCCTCCGGCAGAACCAAACGAGCTTGCGACTCTTGTGCTGCAGCATATTCATCTGACGCATCTTGATCAGCAACAGGACTTATATTGCAATTAGCTGGGCTTTGTTTGGGGCAAGATTGTTGTTCATTATTTGATATTTCCATCAGAAAATCGACTTCCGTAAAAACTTGCGGATTGAATGGGTAAATTCCCGTCGCACGAAAACCATTGACAGCAATTTTCCCTGTAATAATCTTGAGATATGCCCGACCGAAAGCTCAGCAATATCGTAAGGCTTCAGCGTTCTTTCAGAATGCAGAAGAAACCTACGAATCTCTGTACTGTCACTGTAACGACTCTTAAGCGCCCATAAAAGTTTGTTCATTATTTGATGTTTCCATCAGAAAATCGACTTCCGTAAAAACTTGCGGATTGAATGGGTAAATTCCCGTCGCACGAAAACCATTGACAGCAATTTTCCCTGTAATAATCTTGAGATATGCCCGACCGAAAGCTCAGCAATATCGTAAGGCTTCAGCATTCTTTCAGAATGCAGAAGAAACCTACGAATCTCAGTACTGTCACTGTAACGACTCTTAAGCGCCTATAAAAGTCTCGCGCCAGTTCTATTAATTCTAAATGCGAGTGTGACTACAATGTCCATCAAAAATTAACAATACGGGAGAAGTTTCCCTGGATTTTGTTTTTTCAATAAAATATCTAAGCCAGTTAGTGAACAAATTTGATTGGATCCAACCAGATGGATGAACTTTTCCAATCGACCCAGGTGGCGCACCTTTCATTAAAATATCAGTAAAGTTTTTCCTAGGAAATATCATCATAGGTGGCACAAACATACCAGAAGCACTCATGCAGCATTCAAGAGTACATAGTGGCTCCAATCTGTTTCTTCCCTTTTTTACCAACAATCTGTGGTATTTTAGATTGCACAATTGTCAATCCAGTTTCGTCTACGTTAAAAATCCTGTCCTGATAAAGAGCTCTTATGACGCTTCAAAAATTGATCCAACCAATCACGCCCAGCGCGTTTCTACTTAATCGAATGAAAAATAGTACGTAACGCCCTCGTCTGAAATTTTTGGATATTAATTGACACATACACAAAAGCTACGCGTTCGCACAAAAATCGACTAGATGGCTTGCTTCTAAATTATAAATATCGGAGGGGGCCAATATATCTGCAGAGGCCACATTACCACCTTCTCCTCTATCGTAAAGTTTTCAAAAATGTATTTGAATAACGATCTTGACTGTCATCAACTTGTCATCAATCAATGGGCAAATGTTCAACGTATAATATACCGTAAAATTACCTAAAGCAGAAAATATGGAAGTAGAAAACATTTTATCTTACGCTACTGTTTCCGCATATTCTGCCGGAGTCAAATTTTCAAGAACAAACGTTACTCACAATAATTTTTTGTTAGTAACGTTGTTCTTTTTGAAAATTTGTCTCCGACAGAATGTGCGAAAGCAGTGGTGTTAGATGACGTAAGTTAAACTTATACAAGAAAAGGCATCGCATTTTCGCAAGAGCCGAAAATAAAAGAAGATCATCAGACTTTGACATTATATGGGAAAAATTTGTGCAAAAATGATTTCGAAAGAGACCAAAAGAATCTCAGAAATGGAGTCTTGACTTTTTGAGATCGATTGTAAATGACACCCATTTTCTAGAACGTGTTGTTACTGGTGACGAGTCTTGGTTATTTGGGTACCACCCAGAAAGAGCAGAGCATGGAATGACACACTCCAACCTCTCCAAAGCCCCGCAGAGGACTGTGCGTCAAGGCCAAACGCTTAATCAACACTTTTACCGAAAGGTCCTTAAAATAGTCGAAAATTAGTCTTTCTTGTGCGACCAAACATCAAAAACAACAGGTTGTTGCATCATGGCAATGCGCTATTTCACACTGCAATCTCAATAACGGAGTTTTTAGCCAGTAAAAACATTCTTGTGTCTCCTCAGACTCCTTATTCACCAGACTTGAGTCCTTGGGCATTTTTCTTCTGTCAGATAATTAAACATTACCTCCAGGAAACTGATTTTAGGACATTTGAAAACAGTTGTAACCGACCAGCTGAAGATTTTTTCTCTATCCGAATTCCAGCAATGCTATGATGATTGGAAAGACCGTCCCCATACCAAGGGAACAGATTCTGAATAGACACTATAATCAGTCTCATTACTTTAGTTACACACCCTGTACTCTGAAAAAATCTCTATAGGTTTTCATATTGATTTTTATGACAAAAAGCCGCCTTCGGTGATGGCATTCCATCCACAAATGATCATTATGGAAATTCATAATAAAACTCTATGAAGAGAATTTTTCGACAGAATATTTGACCTAAGAACACTTTACATAATGTCACTCTGCGTAAGTTGTACAGGTATTATTATAGTTATAAGAAGCGATCAATTTGGAAATACACACAAAACAAAAATTGTCGCATCACCTGATATTCTGAATTCCACAATCAATTAAGCAGTTCGATCGCAGTTTCTTTGTCAACATATGTTTTTGGACATGTCTGGGGAAAAAATCTTATCTATGTAGTAACATTTGTTTCCATATGATTAAAGCAAGTTTTCTGTGTTTTTTGTTGATTTTAGAATCTTTGAATTTATTGTAATGGCTGCTGAACGTCGTGGACGCTATTTGATTGATCATGAAGTGGTAAGAATTGTAACATTTCTAGAGGAGGGGCGAAGCCAACGTTACGTGGCCAACTTGTTGAATGTTAACCAAAGCACTATTTCAAGAGCAATTAATCGGTACCAGGAAAAAGGGGAATATAGAATAAGGGCCGGACACCAGTTGATGATCGTTAGCTTCGTTTAACTGCACTGTTCGGCACTGTACGGCTAGAATGCTAGAAAATGAACTTGTACTTTCCAGAAATGTGCATAGTTCATTGCAAACTGTTAGGAACAGGTTCAGAGAAGACGATATCAGACCAAGGGTGGCTTTTACCGGCCGCGTCTCACCAGAGAGCATCGATTTTCAAGACAGTTTGCGAGGGGACATGCAAATTGGGGTGTTCCAGAATGGTCGAATGTTCTCTTTTCCCACGAGTCCAGGTTCTGTCTAGTATCAAATGATAGACGCATGCCTGTATACAGTCGAGCTGGGGAACGGTATCAGCAATGCAATATCCGGCAAACCGAAAACTTCGGAGGGGGCTCAGTAATGGTGTGGGGAGACATTTCCTTCCATGGTCGAACTGAGTTAATCCTAGTGAATAATGGAAGAATGACAGCGGCCAGATACATCGAAGATATCCTTGAACCCCATGTTGTATCCTTTGGCCCATTGATTGGCGGAAACTTCATTTCTGTGCATGATAATGCTCGGTAGCTAGAGTAGTTACAGAATTTCTACAAAATGCCGAAATTGATATTTCAAGATGGCCAGCCAGAAGTCCTGACTTGAATCCCATAGAACATGTTTGGGACAACATGGGGTGGCAAATTTAGCAACGTAGGATGCCTTGTAAAACACTCCATCAACTAGAAAATCTGCTCCCTAAAATTTGGAACTCAGTGAATCAAGAGTACATCCAAAATTTGTTTGAGGGGCTTCCGAGACGTATACTGGCAGTAATTAGGGCATGGGGAGGAAACACTCGATTTTGAAAATGATTAGTAACCATTCGATGCTAGTAGATTGATCTCTTCGCGAATGTTTGAAGATGGGAATTTTTTAATTTCTCATCAACTCGAAAATTGTTAATATTTTCCATCATAAACTCATCTCTTTTGAATGATATCTTATTTTACACTTCTGAAAGTTTATATAGTATTGTCGTCAAAGTAGGGTGATGCGACAATTTTTCTGGGGAGTGCACTTATCAGGCTGTTTATCATTAAAGACGTTACTAAGTAGTACTTATATTCAATACTGAAAAATGAAGTTATAGAAGAATGATAAAAGAGTTTTCGTTGTGTTATCCATATCGTAAATTGAATGAAACGTTCAATTCTAGTCAATCATGTTAGTTTACTGACTGACAAATAATGCTTTGACATCTTTATAATATCTCATAAAATTCATTGAATCTATCTCGTTGATTTTAGCTATTCTTTTACCGGACAGGTAGAGAGAACCAAATGAAAAACCAGTTATACAACTTACTGCCATGTGAGAGATTCTTCATATACGTGGACCATAATTATGAACCATTAAACGAAGAAGGCTAAGAATAATCGTTTTAAAATACCTTCATATCCAGTAATGATCGACAATCATGGATTTATTGAATAAAAGGTAAGTAGTCGATTGTTGCTCAACAATACCCTTCGACTTAATATGAACAACAATAATGAATTGTCGATTTATATTTCCTTTTGGAGGCTGGCCTCTTCAACAAGTTAATAAGCCCAGCAATCAGTTAGGGCATCAATCAAATCAACCTCGGTAAAAACTGGGATCGCGTCTGTCAAATACCTTCTTGATTGGTTGTTCAACGGGAAATTAATAGGCTTTTTTGTTTATTTAACTTGTTAATTGTGTAAAATTCACGCGTTTATTTATTCATGGTTTGCCCTCCCGTTGGGCACATGTATAATACATCTTCCCTGGGACGTCCAGACAGGCTTTTTTACGTTTTGGGGTTGCCGGTACGGGATCGTATTTTTCTCCGAGTTTGACATCTTGATATAACCAACAGCGGTCATCAGATCTTATCTGATCAGCTTTGGTATTTAAGATTTCATTAATTTTCGGGTTATGGAGCGAATGGCCTGTTGCGTATCGAGTTACCTACGTGATCCGGCAGTTTTCATTGCTAAGGATGGTTTTAATGACAATGATATGTCAAACAAATATACGAGGGTGAATCAAAACAAACATCTTGAGATTATAAAATGAGTAGTTTAATTCAAGAAGATAAATAACTTCTTTTGCTTTTATTTGACAAAAACGTGAAGCCATGAAGATACAATGTGATATAACTAGAAGTAATCTAAGCATGCTCGATTAGGTTGAGATCGGGGAATAATGCTGAGTTTTACATATGATCAATATCGTGAAAGGTGAATCATACAAGTTGAAATTTCCATATCTTCGTAGAACAACTAGGAGAAATATTAAGTCGGAGAAAAATGATCTTTCTCTCAGTTTTCAGGGCGTATTTTATGCTGCAAAATTTTCTCCGATCTCTATCTCCGTTTTCGATTCAATCAAAAGTTCACGAAATTTGTGAAATTCGTATTTTGCTGTTTTTTCGGTTACTTACGAATATACATAAAGATGAGTTGGAAATTCTACAGACACTTTTTTAAGTAATGTTCAATGGCGTGGAAAATTTTTTAAGCTTATTGGTTTTCGAGTTATATCATAAACATTTGAATTATTTGAATTGTATGTTATTCGCTAAATAAAAAAAATAATAGAAATACTCGAGGTATGCCCAAATTTTGTTTTTATTTTGAGACTCAACTTATACTGATTCAATATCAAACTAAAAAAAGAACAATTAAGAACTAAATAAATAAATGGAAATGTCCTCCATCTGCAAGAATACAGGCCTCTGTCCTCCTTCGCATATTATCACGCACTCTTTGAAATATTCCTGGGGTGTTTCTTATCGTGTCACAAGAGATTATTATTCGATTTCTCAATTCTTCTACAGTGTTCACTGGAGTGGTTTAAACTAAACTTTTGAGATATCTCGATAAAAAAGTCTAAAATACTTAAATCTGGGGACCTAGGAGGCCATGGTTCTGGCCCACCCCGACCCATGGGTTGTTGAATGTATAATTCAAGAATTCCCTAGCGTCTCCACTGAAATGTGCTGGTGCCCCGTCATGCATGAACCACATTATGTTTCTCACCAAAAGTGGCACATTCTTCAGCAATAAAGGTCCTCAACAAATTGCCGATAAGCGGGACCGTTCAGTCTGTTAGGCAAAAAGTATGGCCCAATCAAATAATTTCCAATTATTCCGACCCAGACATTTGATGAGAATTGCTCTTGATGATGAGATTCTTCAATCAAATGGGGGTTTTCCTCAGTCCAATAATGATTATTGTGAAAATTTGTGATAGCAGTTCTCGAAAAGTTTGCTTCGTCTGTGAACATTATTTTACAAAATGACCATTTTCTCTAATTTTATCGAAGACCATCGCCAGAAATTCAGTCTTGAAGGAAAATCTCGAGGAAGTAGAGTTTGGACGCGTTGAATATGAAACGGGTACAATAAAAAGTCGTGGAGAATCCTCCTAACTATAACATGAGAAATATTCAACTGATTTCCAATTTTTCTTGTGCTCACATGAGGATTCAAATCAATACAATTCAAAACTGCTTCCTCAATATCAGGAGTTCTCATAGTTTGAATTGCACCTTTTAAATGATGATTTGCAGTAAAAGTACCAGTTTCCCTCAACCTTTTGTGGATATTTGAAAATGTTCGCCTGTCTGGTGTTACTTGATTCGAAAAGCGCACCTGATATAATCGCCTAGCTTCTGTTGTGTTTCCGTCAGCCAGACCGTACATGTAATAGATATCAGCCAAATCGGCGTTAGTAAAATTAGCCATTTTTTTCTTCAAAAATCTTAAATCTAATCGTTAAATTGATAAACAATTCTACTACTACTAGTAATTTTTCAATTCGAAGTGCTTTCAATTCAGAGAATGCATACAATCGTTCAATAATTTTTTGCTCGAGAATGGTGGAGATATGAAAAATTACAGTTATCGAAAAAGTTTCTAAATTAAATGAAGATGAGGAAAATTGATTGCAAGCTGATCAGTGGCGTACTGCAAACAAGTTTAAAAGGACAAAAGAAGACATAGCTCCGGAAAAGAAAGCACCTTGTAGATTCTAGTTAAAATTTAGGACATGATGGAGGCCGTAAAAAATAGCTCACAATCCAAATTTGGGCTGAATATCTCAAAAAATGCAGGAGTTTTGAAGGAAAAACAAATTTTTTCCGGAAATTTCAACACCTTGTAGCTCCGTAAAGAAGCTTTCGCAGACCTATGTTTATACGAACTTTTTTCTTAAAATTGCACGTAGATTTATCCCCTCAAGATGTTTCTATTATACTATCATGTAACTCCCTGTATTTTTCAACTAACGTCTCAACTTGGACAGTTTGTTATGGTTGAAACACAGCAAGCATAGAACTGACATTTGGGATTTATATCAAGGAATCATTGAGGTTCAATTTAAGTACAGACAGTTGATCAATGGTGTGCTCTATGTTCCAGAATGCAAAACATAAAAGACATTACTCGTGTTGGTGAAGAGAAAGAGAAATCATGCTAAGGTTGTTGGACAGAAATATCACGTCTCAGGAAATCTAGGTATGTTCATTGGGATTCAGATCTGTTGATGAATTTGCTACATGCGATTTGTCTACCATATAAAGTTTTCAACAAAAATAGCTCAAAAATTTGTTAAAATAGTCTGAATGAAGATCTGCCGATTCATTATTCTTCAACAAATAACAAAATCTGTATCTTCAAGGCTTCAGATATGAAAGATTGTCCAAGATGTAGGAGTACACAGTAGAAACGGCAGAAAGCGATGAAAGTATTCAGCGATTGTAAACTGGTTATATACGTCTATATTTATGACATCAATAAGTAAATCAGGATAGAACAGTGGAAGGCTCGTACGTATCGGCTGATATAAATATTGTGGTAATGGTGGTTCGTTCGGAGTGTAAACCGGACGCACCGTGGTTCGTTCGAATTGAAATAAGTCATAAAGAATGCCACGAGGAACAAACAGCGCCGTGATATATATTTTACAATTTCCACGCCACTTCTGTAGCCATTTTTCAGAGCCGTATTATCATAATTATCGTTTTCATTGCGTTGTTATTACCTCAGTAATTATCGTCTATTTGGTGTATGAACTCTTTGACAAGTCACAATCTGATTGATTCGGAATATGTTCTATTTATAATTTGGCTCCCGAGTGAACTTTTATTCAATTTGATGGATGGAAATACAAAAAAGGATCTGAGAGAAGTATTCCGTTTAGCATCGATAGTGCTGGAGTTTCTCAAAATCCCACTCCCCGATATGAATCATCCCCAAGTAATTCCTGTACAATCTCAATCTTACTTGAAGTACTTGGCTAACTGGAGCTTAATCTAAACAGTGAGTTCTGGTTCACCATTACCAATCATCAACAAACTTTTAATTGTTGGTTAGATGCATTAGTTAGAAAAGCAGGTGATATATTGCTAGGAGAAATATTTCAGTTAGAGACAATAGGCCCTCATAGTTCAAGCTAATCGATGAAACGTTATAAATTTTTTCTATATGCACTCCCTACTGAAACTAGCCGAACTGTTTTACAAAAACAGTACTACTAGTGTAGTACTGCATCTGTACTCGTCGATAGCTTGGAACTTCGTTGACAGCTGTTAAATATTTCATGACATTTGTATGTAAACAATTTGAGTTATTGCGTCGTGTTTGTTAGTGCGTCTAGTACATCGATCGGAAAATGGGTTTTAAAGAAACTTGGTAAATCTTTTGCTGCAATGCACCAAATGCTACAAACTGCATAAAGTAATAGTAAGTAATACTCACTTTAACATTTGATTATATTTCTAAAACTGAAGAATTCTTAACAGCCGGAAACTATATAACATCAACTAAGGATCCTACCGCAAAATTTCAGAAAGTTGTTAAAAACATAATTTCGACAGCAAAATCATTAATTACAGACCAAGAAAAATATAAATTCATCAACTCCAATCCACAATCCCCCGAATTATATTCGTTGATAAAACTTCATAAACCTAATTACCCTATTAGACCTGTTGTTTCTTATGTAACGGCACCTTCGTTCAAACTTTCAAAATTCCTCAACGACTTGCTAATAAAACATTGCAATTTTAAATCTGAATTTTCGGTCAAAAATTCATACGAACTTATTGCCAATATCAAAGATACCACTATACCACCTAATTCCAAACTTATTTCTTTCGATGTTAAGAATCTATTTCCCAACATTCCTCCAAAAGATACGTATTACTTAGTTAAAGAAATATTAGAAAGGAATCATGTCAATACTATCATTAAATCAGATATTCTTTCATTATTAAAAATTTGTTTAGATCAAAATTATTTCCATTTCAATTACAAATATTATACTATTGAAGACGGCTTGATTATGGGCAATCCGTTGAGTCCTTTGTTAGCAGAAATTTTCATGAATAACTTAGAGAAATTAATTCATAATCAACCACTCAGTAAATATTGTTTATACTGGTATCGCTATGTAGACGATATCATTATTTGCTTCACAGGAACAGATAGACAGTTGAAAATTTTCGAAAATCATTTAAATTCATTACATCCAAAAATTGCATTCACAACCGAAATAGAAAGCAATAAAGCGATAAATTTCTTAGACGTAACAATTTCGAATGAAAATGGAAAACATGTTTTCGCAATTTACCATAAGCCGTCACATACAGATATTATAATACATAACTCGTCGTGTCATCCATATCAACATAAAATGTCAGCATTCAATAGTTTTATTCATAGATTGATTAACATCCCGCTATCACCAGAAAATTTCAACAAAGAACTAAATTTGATTAAACAAATAGCCAAAAATAATGGTTACAATCCCAAACTAATAAATAATATTTTAAATAAAAACAAAGTAGAATCGCATTGAATGAAGTTTACCCTGTCCATAAATTGAAACAAAATTCAACACCTTAACCTACGTTGGCATTACAAGTGAGAAACTGAAATCATTCTTAAGTAGCAATAATTTCAACATAGCTTTACAAACTAATAATAATTTAGGCAAATATATAAAAATAATAAAACCAAACCAGGTAAAAACAATAAATCAGGTGTTTATAGATTGAATTGCAATGACTGTGATAATTTCTACATTGATAGAACACATAGAAATTTTAATATTAGAATATCGGAACATAAACGCAGTTTTTCAAATAGAAAATCAGATTCAAATTACGCGAATCATCTCTTAGAAAATAATCATTCTTTCGACCCACAGTTTGAAATTTCGCATACAGATAATAAATATTGGAAGGTAGATCTTTGGGAAACTTTAGAAATAAATAAATACAAACACTCAGGTAGACTCATCAATGAACCTCTATTGAATCTTTTCGGGGAGCAATCTTTTCCTTAATTTTATTGGATATACCTGTCATAAATAACCACTTAGGAGGAGGCGACCAATAAGCTTTTAATTACTCAAGAACATTTATAGTTATATTCTCATTTACATTTTTCTGCATAATCATTCGTCTGAAGAAGCTACGGTGTAGTGAAACGCGTTACGAATCGCAATTATTAAGTAAAATTCCTTAAAACACAGTACTTGTTTTTTTTTATTATTAATACTCACTTTACCTTGCATTTATATCTTGGAACCTCTGACATATGCAAAAACTAACATGAGGGGAGTACTCCTAATAACTTCTTTCACAGTTATACAACTCGCGGTTCAAATGACTTAAGAATACCCAAGCAATCTCTTAATGGATACGAGAGCTGCCTTGAATACATGGGAATTAAACTTTTCAATAAACTTCCAATGTCAACATGGAATATTTCAGGAAAAGGGCAATTTCGAAAAGCAATTCAAAAACTGCTTCTTTCAGGTACATTTTATAGTGTTAATGAATTCTTGCAAGACCCTTTGGGGGGTAACTGAACTGAAAGCTTTGTAATTCATGTCACTGCTTAGAGATTTTAAAATATTTTGACATATCCTATACATTTGATACAATTATATTGTATAATTATTATTATTATTATCGTGGACTATCTCAGCTGTTAGCTGGATATAATTTATATTTCCCTGATCCAGCAATCAAAGGGAATAGGCTCGATTACAATATACCTGATATAAATGTTCTGACTATCCTACATGTATTGAGAATTACAACTTTTTGCATTTCTATATAAGTATTCTTATGCAATTCTAATTTCTTAAGGCTATCATGCAAACTTTTGGTTATTAACCCAGTCGAAGAAATTATGACGATATCTATTTTATCGAGGTGCCTCATCTGCTCGATCTCAATAGCAAGGTGTGTGTATTTGGAGTTTTTCTCCTGGAACTTGTTCAGCACGTTGTTATTATTCAGTATGGCGACATCCACCAGCATTGCTGTTCTGGCTCTCTTATCATACACCACTACGTCCAGCCTATTATTCGTCACCATTCTGTCAGTGATAATAGGTCTATCTGATAGAGGCATTTTTTAATACGGGCGCCGGTTGATACTTGTAATATGGCTGGAAGGTATTCAGAAGTCCGTACTTGTGTGCAAGTTTCTGGTGGTTAATGTTCCACATTTGGTTATGCCTGTGAAGATAGTCCGCATTGGCCAGTTGTTCGCAGCCGGACGTAATATGCTGTATTGTCTCCGATCTAATGAGGCATTTCCTGCACTTCTGTTCGTGATGTTCCGTCCTTAATTATAAAATTTTGTAGTTGTTTGTAGTGATCACTTGGTCTTGGATGGCCATAAGGAATTCTTCTGTTTCCGCGAACAGTTCTCCTTTCATCAACCATTTGTTGGAAACTTCTTTGTCGATATGTGGTTGATAAATCTCATCGTGATGACATCCATTCAATTCTTTTTTTGACCATTGCTCTTGTTTTTCATTTTCTTATAGGAACGGTAAATTCAGCAGGTCATCCCTGGCAGCAATATTTAGAGGTGTATATCCCTTATCAGCCAACGATACCACTCTGTAAAGGTCAGAAGTGCGAGCTTTTTCTGAGAAGAATTCTCTGACATTTTTAATTTGTTCGGTGTGTAAGTTGACAACAGCCATCGATCTGCGTCCTCCTCCTTTCCGCTTCACAGTTGTTCTTATCACAGACAATTTTGGATGGTGATTGTTGTACTTTGTCAGCATTGTTCGGGTCTGCCTTTGAATATAATCCAGTTCTGTCTTAGTCTATCTGATTATTCCAAATGAGTCAAGCAACACTGGAATGGCGTAGGTGTTAATTGCTTAGACTAGATTCCCCAAGTACAACATGGACTCCATTGACGCTAACTGTACTCTGAACGAATCTTCTGCTTTGACTGTTTTTGGTATAGCAATCTGGCTTGTTGGTATCCCAGATATTTGTACATTTCGCCATCCCTCATACTCTGTATAATATCACTATTTGGAAGTTGTGTTTCCCCATCTATGACTTTCCCTCTTTGAATGTTCAGGGTCTTTCATTTTTCAATCCTGAATTTCATATGAATATCTGACTAGAACTTACTGACAGTTTTCAGCAGATCATCCAATTGCTTCTTGTTCGAAAAATATAATATGATGTCATCGATATACGGCAGGTGGGAGATTGGGTGATAGTTCCTATCTGTTTTTATCCTGAATCCGTATCATGTTCTATTGTGCATTGAAGACAATAGGTTCATAGCCGAATAGAACCATAGTGGACTCAAAGAGTCTCCTTGAAAAATTCTACGACGTATGGGTATCTCGTCGGTTTTAATTGACCTATTGGTCATGTTGACCTGCAGCGACGTGCGCCAGTGTGTCATTGTTGTCTTCAAAAATTCTACCAGGACTGGATGAATTTTGTATATCAGTAAACTTCGACAAGCCAAGAATGGGCGGTGCTATCGAAAGCCTTCACATAATCTGAGAAAAGCTGAATGAACCCCCGTGTGCCTGTTTCATTATCACAGAATCAATGATGAGTTGTTCCTTGCACCAGTTGTATTTCTTTCTGCATCCCTTCTGCTCCTCTGCTAATATTTTGTTGTAATTGTAATTGTTGGTATATTGGATTGGATATGCATGAGGTGAGTATTTTGTAGAGCGTTGGCAGACAAGTGATTGGTCTATACTGAGACGGATCTTGTGTTCTATCGCTCTTTGGTAGCATATATGTTAAGCCTTGTGTTAGGAAAGTATTTTCCTGGAATGTTGAAGAACATCCCAGGAAAACACTGGGATGTTCAAACAAAACAACAGAATCGAACAGAAGATCATCGAGATCTGTTCCATTTTACCTCACTGAAACTTGAATGGTCTCAGGGAATAGTCTTTCCTCTCTTTCAGTTGCTCACCCTGTATCTTTTACAGTTTTCAATTGAAATTGGAAATTCGTTCAAGGCAATGTAGACAAAAATACCACCTTTCTTTTGAGTCATCACTCGACCCATCTTCTCTATTCGAAATATTCAAGGATTGCAACCCCCGCTTAGGGGGTTGATATTTCAGGCAAGTTTTGTACCCCAAAAGATGTCCTCCTTGAAACAAAAAATGACCTGTTTTTGCGTTTTGATCAGGAATGAATATCTTGGTATATATAGCCTCTGTTTAGTTTTCGTTGTTATATATATATATATATATATATATATATATATATATATATATATATATATATATATATATATATATATATACCTACAACGTCTTCAGTTGTTAATTTTCGACCAGAAACATTTGTTAGCACATCTGTCATCACGTGTAGATCGCGATTTTCTCTTCTTTCTTTTTCTCCCAACCGTGAAAGAGGCAACAGGTCACCTGCGTCATAGTCATCATCTTTTGTGGGCCATAAATTCTTCCATGATTTCTGAATTAACTCTTGGGACACAGATAACCAGGCCCTTTCAAGAGAAAACACCACATGTTTGAGGTCCAATTGCTTCGGTAACTGCGAAATGTTATTGTCTTCTTGTCCCACAATATTCAGTAGCAAAGATTTTATATTCTGTATTACATGTTGATCCATTGGTTGTAATAATGGAGTACAATTAGGAGGTAAAAACATGACCTGAATATTTCGGTCCTCACTGATTAATTCCTCTTCTCTTGGATGTCCAGGAGCATTATCTCATAAGAGCAGAGCTTCTTGTGGCAATTTCACTGCGTTTATTTTATTTTTAACATCAGAAATAGATTGTTTGTGGAACCATTCATGAAAAAGTTCTCTAGTTACCCACCCTTTTCTTTGACCTCTATAATAAACAGGCAAATTGGAGCAGTTCTTGAATGCTCGGGGTTTGTTGGATTTTCCGATGACCAACAATTTCATTTTATGAGATACTGATGCATTAGAGCATGGCATGAATGTAATACGGTCTTTACTCTTCTTCCGACTAGAAGCTGAATTTTCAGCAGCATGGGCTAGTGTTTTGTTTGGAAGAAATCGCCAAAATAACCCAGTTTCCTCTGCGTTGTAAACTTGATGTGGCACTAGATCCATCTCCCGTATTTTCTGAAGAAATTTATTTTTAAATGGTTCTACCGCACTAACGTCTAAGGACAATTTCTCTCCTGATATAGTAAGTTGTCGAATTCTATGTCTTTTTTGAATTTTTACAACCATCCTTGACTTGCCTTGAAATCATCTCTACCTGTTATACTGGTGTAAAAAAATCTTGCTTTCTCACATATGAGATCACCAGATAAAGGTGTATGTCGAGATCGTTCTTGTAAGAACCATGTGTATATACTGTAGGTTTTCCAATTGAGTGTATTCTTGCCAATTCAGAAACACTTTTTCCATTATCTAATTCTTTCAAAATTTTGCATTTTTGCTGCAATGTTAACGTTTTATGTCAACTCGACATGATTAGTACGGATATTAGGCGCTGAATGTGAGAAGAGAATCTAATCTGCACAAATGCAGCGAGTATTCAGACAAGATAGTTCGGACACTTTCAATCGATTAAATTATTGACGGCGTTCGGATTATAGAGGTAAAAAATAAATTGGGTGGATTATAGAGGTGGTTTCGTTGTTCGGATTACTGGATGTGCAGATTAGAGTGTGTTCTGAAGATAGTTTCCTGGATTATGATAATGTGCTCTACATGATAAACTTCGAAAGGAATTAGAAAGAATGGAGAGAGGTTGTACTGTATTATATATTTTATACGTGGTGGAGTAAATCGCTGAAGATAGTTTCCTGCATATCGAATCCTAATAGTCACTGGATCTGGGATGAAAATTGTGAAAAGGCATTCTCCAATTTGAAAGATGTTATAACGAAGTCTCCAGTATTAACACATTATTAATTAAAAGTCAGTTCAATAAGTCGTAGTCATTCCATATATTATCCCAATTGTCTGACCGCTCCAAAAGTCAGAAATATAAAATAGAATATATTTATAACATGGTGTCAGGTGTGGGTGTTCGTGAAATATAAATACAGAAGATATCAATTTAAAAATATTGTTATCTGTTCAGAAGAAACACATTTCACGTTCACAAAATGTCCGACGATGGTGAAGCGAGAGTCGACCATGTGCCGCATTTAAAACCGATCAACGAATTGATTATTTCATCTAGTGAAAATAATGCATCGAATTGGAAAGAATGGTGGGAAAATTTTGAAATATATCTAATAGCAACAGGATTGACTGATTCCTCAGATTGTCGAAAAATTGCACTAATGTTACATTCAATTGGTTCAAAAGGTAGGCAAATTTACAACTCATTCAACTTGAAAATCACAAACACAACACTAGAAGATGTTAAAACCAAATTCGATAAGTACTTTGAACCTCAAAAAATCTCACGATGTTACGTCATACTTTTTCACTAGAACACAAAAGTTAATGAAAGTATAGAAAATTTCATAACTGATCTCGAAAACTTAATCATGAAATGCGAATTTAAGGACCTTCGAGAATCTCTAGTCAGAGATATATTCATTGCAAACATGAATTCCCATCTGATGAATATTCGCCAACGTCTACTTCAAGAAGTCGATATTTCTCTACAAAAGCCGTCGAATTAGCCAAGTCTGTAGTTATGGCTCAGCAAAATTCAGATAAAATCCAGAAGGAGCATGTAGGAAGTTCTGATCAAGTCTTATACATCAATAAAAGAAGTTCTACATCAGGCTACAATAAATTTGGACAATCAAGATCCAGAAGTTTCAGTCAGTCATCCAATGGGTCCAGACGTGAATACCAAAATAGAAGACCATCGCCAAGTGACAACATTATATGTGGAAAATGTGGACAACAGCATAGATACAAGTGTCCAGCTTTAAATGTCAAATGCAGGTTATGTAAAAAACAAGGTCATTTTGCAAAATTATGTTTTAAAAATACAAAGTCAGTCAAAACTTTAGAATCAGAAGATAATTCAACTTCTAATTTAGTCTTTCCTTTTGTCGGTATGATAGAAGATACTATTATAAATAAGGAAAAAGATTCTTGGTCTTTGAATATTTTCGTCAATAATTTCATAATTAAGTCTATTCTTGATTCAGGTGCTGATGTTAATGTCATGTCATTTCAAACCTTCAGTAAATTAAATTTACCAGATTCAGTCATTGATAAATGTCAATTTTCAATTAATAGCTTCGGAGGAAATCAAATACCAGTAATTGGAAAATGTGATCTCAAATGTTTTTCAATAATACATATGAAATGATTACATTTATAATAGTCGATATATCTTGTCAAACTGGACTGCCATATCAAGTTACTAGTCTCTGCGTTTTATCTATATTGAGTTCGAGTCTGTTTGCGGTTAACCACCTCTCACCTTGTGATATGGATTTGTTCGAATGTTGCATGAGTTAATTTATTTTAGCTGACTTGTTCAGGAAAGTAGTGTCATTCGAAAAAAAACTCTTATCACCTGCTGAGACATTGATCGGAAGGTCGTTTATATAGAGTAGGAAGAGAATCGGTCCCAGAATGGATCCTTGAGTCACCCCAACTTAATTTTTTTCTAGCTGAGACAACGAACCCTTCAAGGGTGAGCAATCATCATAAAACTTGAACACTACCTGAAAATGGTGATAAACCAACACTTCTTCCACTCGGTAGCTGATCAATGCCGTTCAAATTAAATTATATGGAAATCGAGCACAGTTATTAGCACGGTTCTTGTTTAAATAATCGATTAATATAATAACTAACTAAACCACAACATAAACAACATACGCGACGAAATCAACGACTCTGTCTTCATTTGAAACACTAAAAAATGACAAATTACCGTATACTCGGAAACGATTATCCAATGGTTTTAACCAGAAAGATCCAAATTATGATGTTTTTGCAATTATTCCAAACGACAGCATAAATTTCTTGTCAACCATGTTGAAATTGAGGTAATTTTAGCAGCAAAAAACCACTTAGTTGTGCGTTGAAATAAGCGGGCCAGCTAAACGCATTTCATCTTACGACGAACGGCTATAAAGAATAAAAAGTGATTAATGGACAATCACCTTACCCGTGATTCCGTGGCACCGTCCCTGTAACTGGAGTACGAAAAATGAACGCTGGTCGCACTTTATAAAATAATATCTGTTTAATATTTTATATAACCAGTTTCCAGCCTATAACATTAAATCATTGTCGAGAATTAAAGTTTTTAAGAGCGCACTGGGTTATTTATATGTTAAAAAGTCGCTAAGTACGCCAACAGCTGGTTAATTGCTAAAATACAATGTGTTCTGTAATAAGCACTTAATTTATTTTAGTGCTAATTACGAGTATTTTATAGGGCAAGTATTACCATGAAGAACCATAGGAGTACTCGTCGACGTGATAGACATTAACCAGCAAATTATTACCATAACTTTTTGGCACAATTCGTTTCTTACGAACTGAAACAAAGACAAAGCAGGCGAACGAGATCTGAATATCAATTATGTGAAGGGTGCTTCTGAGATTGTGAAGGATATATCGAAGAAGGCTTCAAAAAATTAGATCACGTTCTCCGGAAGTGGTCGATTGTATACACAAATATTCAATCCTTCAATTCAAAATATCTCGAGCTTCTTTCCTTCGCGAAAGCCAACGAGCCAGGTTTCATCTTGATCTCTGAGTACTGGCTTCACCCTGGAGTTAGTGACAACAAAATTTTCCTCTCGGGGTACACGATATATAGATGCGACAGTCGGGTGACGGTTGGGCACGGAGGAGTTTGTATCTATGTGAGAGATGACATCGTTGAGAGTTTCCTAGTTTCATCATTTTCTGTTGACTATCTTGGCATAGACAGCCTGTTCCTCGACTTCACATATAGTGGGGGAACCTCTATCTCAATTGGAAGTATTTACCGACCCCGCCCGTGCCCAAATGATTTGTCAATGTGTTAGTTGTCTATTTCTCGCAGGACACTTTTCATCGCATTAACTTATCGGATGTCCAGTGGCCCCTAGCACCCAATATGATATACAATTTACCTACTAGGCCGTTTGTCGGAATGATTCGTGATTCTGATCTGCACCAACTTGAAAAGGAACCAATCCGCTTCAGAGTCAATCAAAATCCCTCGTTACTTGACCTTGTCTTGGTGAGCGATCCTAATTTAGTTCATGAACATATTCATTTACCACCATTTGGAAGATCCGACCACGAGACTCTCCTCTCCAAGATACAGCAGACATTTCCTGTTACAAACAGGAAATGCTGCCGAACAATACAATCCACTAATTATCCCCGATTTGAACAGGAGGCTTGACGAGATCGATTGGTCTGATTTGTTTCAGGATTGCGTGGACGTGCAGTCGATGTGGAACGCATTCCTGACTCCTCCTCTTAGGGAACAAACCACCAAGTGCACTACATCCAAAACCGTTGCCACCATCCCATGTAAGCTTTAGATTGACAGTAATATACTTAAGATGATTCGCCACAAAAAATCAATTTGGCAGCGATACACTCGGAGATAGTTGGATGTAGATTACCTAGCCCATAGAGAATACTGCTGTCCAACAGAATTAAGGAGGCTAAGAAGACTTAGGCACAACTTGCATCTGGAGGCGACCGCAAGAGGTATTTCAAATACGTTCGTTCTGCTACGTGCACAAAGGTAACCTCTCCAGTTGTAAATGATCCTAGTGAACGCTTGTGTCAAACGCCTCTTGAAGTAGCTAACGTACCGGCCAATTCGTTTACATCATCTTTCACCACGGAACCCTCGACTCTCCCAACCTTGTCTTCGCCTAGAATTGTGCATCAGGTGTCTGAGATCGAATTATCTCCTCTAGCAGTAGAGAAACATCTTTTGAATTTCAAAACTTCTTCTTCTCCAGGCTGCGACGGCATAACGGCTGTCACTTTGAGAAATTGTGTATCGGCCTTATCTATTCCCCTATGGATTATTTTTATCAAGTCGTTTTCCTCTGGCTCTCTGCCATCCGATCAGTTAAGCGCAATAGTTACTCCAATTTTTAAAAAATGAGATAAACGCATCCCGGAAAACTACCGCCCAATAAGCCTAGTCCCTATCATAGCCAGAATCTGTGAGAAAATTATCCTTGAAAGAATACTCGAATTCATTCTGCTGAATGTAATCATTCCAGAAAACCAACACGGATTTATACCGGGTCGTTCAGTAATTACCAACCTTCTGAAGTGTGTGGATGCTTGGTCGAGAATGCTTGACCACCAAATACCTGTCGATGTTATCTACCTGGATTTCAGCAAAGCATTTGACCGTGTGCCTCACCATCTGCTTCATTACAAGCTAGAACACCTGGGTATCCGTGGCAATCTTCTTTCTTGGATAAAGAACCCGCAATTTTTGCGTGAGAGTGGAAAAAACGCTATCATCTAAACAGTCAGTGGGGTACCACAAGGATCAGTCCTCGGCCCCTTCTATTTCTTCTCTTCGCCTCTGACCTACCGTCAATAGTAAAATCTGAGTGTTCACTCTTTCCAGATGACACCAAGTTGTACTGCGACCCACTCTCGAGAGCCGATACCCTTCAACGTGACCTCAACTCTATACTCAAGTGGTCAGGAGATTGGTTCCTGCCACTTAACTACTCCATGTGTCGAGTCCTCCACATGGGTAAAAACAACCCGCGTCATTCATATAGTATTTCTGGCCAAAACAATCAGCACTACCAAAGTCCATTCAGATCTGAGAGTACTCGTTTCCGATAACCTAATTTGGACGGAACATATAAATCAATCGTCCTCCAAAGCGAGGAAAATGACCAATATGATTCAAAGGTCGGTCTCTGGCTGCGATCTCGCTACTTGCAGTACTTTGTACAAAACATACATTCGCCCTATAATAGAGGTCGCCGGACCTGTCTGGAGTCCGACTCTTATCTGTGATGTCCATTGCTTGGAGAGTGTACAGCGGCGCGCAACTAGGATGCCTTATGGTGTTAGACTTCACCTGCTAAATCTACCCTCGTTTTCTGATCGACGTCTCCGTGGGGATCTCATAATCACTTATCGTGCTCTACGTAGCCTGTTCGGTGTGAAACTCGACGACTTATTAATTTCAAAAACCGACGAACGTCTACGTGGCCACCATCCGAAGTTGAGCAAAGAAAACGACAAAGTCTCACGTCGGGAGAGTTTCCTGAGCAACAGGATATTTGGAACTTGAAACACCCTGCCCGCGGAGGTAATAAGTTCGGAAACAGTGAATTCTTTCAAGAATCCTCTGAACTCTTGGCTAGAATCTGAACAATAATACAAGCTTATATTCACTTTATTTCTCTATTTGTTCATTTCTTCTATCTATTCTGAACCCTAGTCTTGCACGATGTGTTCTCACTGCTTAGCTTTTTTTCCGAGGTTTTTTTCAAATATCCAGTTAATTTTTCATGCTTGAGTTTGAAAAATAATAATAATAATTAAAATTACACTTCAAAAATTATCAAGTTATAAAATATTGAATTCCTGTACTTTCATCAAAGTGATTGAAGTTTCCATGATTTTATATGTTGCCTCAGATATGATGTGATTCCACAATATAGAGTGTCTGCGCGAAGGACTATTAGAAGTATCTGGGGAATAGGTTTGTTTATGAATTTCAAATTCTGGGATTAGAGTAAATGGAGAGTGATTTGCAGTTTGCAATTATTTTCAGAGCGATACCACTTCCAGTTATACCAGATATCGACTACAACTTTGCTGTTTCAAAAGGCATGGTGTACTTTTTAGTTTTTTTACTAAAGGGTATTCCTTTTCAATCATCTCTTGTTAAGATTTGCCCTATCAAAAATCAACCACCGTTGAGCTATGATTCCTTTCATCAAAATTTTCGGAATTATCTCTTTTGACCTAAGAAATTGACCCATATTCAACTAAGATTATAACTTTGTTAAGTTTTCCCCAAAAACTCAATATTCATTGTAAAAATATAGCGAAAACTGAAAGAAATATATGTAGCGTCTTCACCTAGCGGCCACAAGTCTCTTGTACTTTGGTTCAGCTTATGTTCAATAGCGGAATTATTTCTCCGAGGTTTGCTATCTTACAATCTAGAAAATTCAGTACAAGGAATAAAACCGATAATACAATTAGTAATTTCACTTTCATCAATGAGTTAAAACGCTAAATTCCTGAAATTGATCCTCATATAACCCCTTTGTGTTCCTTACATACATCTTTAACTTAGGAGCGAAATATTTCATCGAAATACTCGACATGGACAATATTATTGGAGAAAATTCATCTGATACAGATGAAGATGAGAAAGACTTCACCATAAATTCGCCAGTTAACAAAATTCATATTTTAGCCAGAAAATTGAAGAAATCTGAAAATGTACGTAATGATTTTGAAAAACTTTGCAATAACGTCAGTTTGAGTATGACGATGCCAAAACTTGGCCTCATTACCCACTGGAATTCCACTTTCGAAATGCTGCGTGAGCTTCGAAGTTTAAGAGGCCATTAAATACACTTCGCGATAATACTAAAACAAGTAATTTGAAATTACTCAAGTTGACAGACACAGATTGGCTATTGATAGAGAAATTTTACTTAATAATTGTGATTCGTAACGCGTTTCACTTCACCGTAGCTCCTTCAGACTTTCTTAGAAATCAACGAACACAAACACTCAGGTAGACTCATCAATGAGTCGATTTAAGCCCTTCACCTCTATTGAATCTCTTCAGTGAGCAACATCTTCAAAACTATTTCAACAATATATGAAGGCGAAACCTACTGAATGCTTCAACTTTTAGTTATTGGCATCTACATAGATCATAGATAAATTAGAAAACTGGGATATAGAGCTTGACAATCGACCAGAAAGAGAAAAAATCAATGGAAGATTAATTCGTAATATACAGGAGGCAAGGGATAAAATCATTAAACGTTTTGAAAAGCACCTGGATGTAATATGTAGATTTAATATTGGACCCTCTCCATTAGGATGAAACATTTCTGAATTTTAGTTGGGGAAAATAATTGCAGGGTGAAGCAATTTCTAACTTCGAGAAAATTTATAAAACAAAGTATTTTAGACCCATATCATTTCACTAGAACGTCTGCATCGAAGCAGGGCGAATGCAGTGACTCTGAGTTTGAGAATTTCATTCAAATATTTTCCTATCAAATATTGCAACAGTGTTTTGATTCAAGCCTTCAAGCTTTTCGATTCAAGGAGCTTGAATTTTCAAACTTTCATGAAGAATAAGCTTGACTTTCTGAATTCTGAAAAAAAATCGACTTGGGCTTGATTTTATTTCGAGTAAAGAGAAGCAGCTTGATATTTAAGTCAAGCCGTGAATCCCTAATTGATATTGATTGGTATTAGGTTTTCCTATACCTAAATTCACTCGATTTGATTTCATTATATTCTCGATTTTATCAAAAACTTGGAGTTATTTCGAAAAACTAAATCTTCAAACTATGGCACATAGAAACAAAGAAAGTGAATGTAATTCTGATGCGAGTTTCTATATTCTGAATAAGGTTTTATGAATATCGGCTTGAATTTGATGATTGGAAATTATGTAAAAAATAGCAAAACAATAATTTTGTTTGGGTATAGTGTTTTTCCTGTTAACAATCATTTCAAACAGATTTTTGAATAATCAATTCCCGGTATTTTTCTGACAGAATTTATGTCATATTGAACGGGTCAGATCAAAACTTATTGAATATGGCAGGAAGCAACTATGAAAACAATTCTTATTACAATAAATTGTTGTGCGGAATGTACATTTTTCGTGATAAGTTTCCTCCTCTGTTGTCTGTATCTCGATAGCTGAAAACGGTTCGAGAGAGTCAAGGGATTATTTTTCTTCATCAGCATGTTGATCTATCGTATCAAAGTATCATATCTAAATTAATCTGGTACAATAATAAATAAAGTGATTGTGTAGATCAAGGATTTCACAGCCCGGTCTTCCGAAGTACACTCGGAGGCAAAATTAGCAGAACAATCGAAAATTTAACCAAATTCGAAGTCCGATATTTTTCCTAATTCTCAACCGATTTAGATGATTTTTTCGGCAAGTTATAGATCAACTCTTCTGCTTTGTAGAAATTATAAGAGAAAACAAAAAAAAAATTGAAAAAAATTTTATACGGGGGCAAAACTAAAAGTGTTTTTTTGTCAAAAATTCGTGTGGAATTTCGTGGTCCGAGTTGAAACGTACAATATCATGGTCTGTCAAGACACATCTTCCTACAGTAACGCCCTTCTTGTTTTATGCATTTATCTCTATTTTTACAAGAGATATCCAATTTGAAGCGAAAAGTCACAAATTTCAAGAATTTATTTTTAATCTTGCGTAGGTGCATAACATCGGAGGTTAGCAAAAAAATAAAATCAAAATTAGAGAAGCGGAAATCTAACTAAATGAAAATTTTTTAAATTCACTGGCCAATTTCACGCTCCGGGAGAACTCGAAGTACACTGGAAAAATCGTTGATTTTGCACATTTATTTTTTAATTTTTTTGTGTGGCACTCTATAATAATTATCATTCCTGTCCCAAAATTGAGAGCAGGTGTGTATCCTGGCGATACACTCGTGAAATGAAATGAACATGTTGAGAAAAATGTTCATGATGACCCACAAAAAAAACATTTGATTTTAGTAGCGAGTATGACCCCCCCGAGCTCTTATTACAGCGCGCATACGATTTCGCATACTCCCAATGATGTTGTCTATGATCTGTTGAGGTATGTTGACCCACTCTTCCACCAAAGCCAATGTCAGCTCTTCAACGTTGCCTGGATTCCGTTGTCGAACCCTTCTTCCAAGAATGTCCCAAACGTGTTCGATCGGGTTTAAATCCGGTGACCGCGACGGCCAGTTCATTCGTGTGATCCCAACTTCATTGTGATATTCTATCACTATGAGCGCAGTATGAGGGCGCGCGTTATCGTGCATAAAAAGGAAATTTTCCCCTATGTAAGGAGCAAAAGGCACAACATGGGGCTCCAAGATTTCTGTTATATACCGATGGGCATTAAGTGATCCATTGCCAATAATCTCCAGTTCTGTTCGTACTCCCCAGCATATGCCACCCCATATCATAACTGACCCTCCACCGTATTGCTCAGTTCCTGCGAAGTTCGCTTGATTGTATCGTTCCCCTCGATGCCTCCATATTCTATCTCTATCATCCACAAAATTCACACAATATCGGCTCTCATCACTAAATAAAACTCGTTTCCACTGATTGATTGTCCATGCTACATGCTCCCTAGCAAATGCCAATCTTGCTACCCGATGGGCTCTATCGAGTCTTGGTGCTCTTGCTTGCGCGTATGATCTCAGACCAACTTCATTTAATCGTCTTCTGACTGTCCTCATACTGACGTTAATGTTATCCACTGTTGTAAAAGGTTACGTGCCTGAACAGCAGTAAGACGAGGATTTCTTATGGTTTGATTGACGATGAAACGGTCATGTATAGCGCGGGTTGCCCGATTTTTTCCTTGTCCTCGCCTCCTCACGTACAATCCAGTTTCCCTGTAACGTCGGTAGATTCGATGGATAACCGACGTCGAGACAACCAACATGGTACCGACTGAGCGGTAGGTGCGCCCTTCCTCGATCGATGTAACTGCCCTTGCTACTGAGGTTGGTGGTAAATCTCTCATTCTGAATGAAAAATACCGTTTCGAATCGTAAACAGTAAAAGAATCACAAAACACCGCAACCGATCGAATTTGTATCAAATCAAAGAATGGAAAAGTCTCATTCTTTAAACAAGTGCAAATGTGGTCATATACTAAAAAAACGTGTGTTGTATTTCATATTTGATAAAAAAAAAGGTGTGCACATGTGTGAATGAAAAGTTTTATCAATGGTCCCAGAATTCGGTTGTGTATTTTAATACCTACCGACTGTTATCTTCTATGAATTCCTAATTTTCACCAAATTAACCAAATTGTCATCAATAACTAATGCAATTCGAACATAAAAATCGCAAACGACAATTTCGACACGCCTGAGTGATAATAAGAAAATTCCAAATTGATAGACGAATTTTAATGACAATTTCTTGATTCAATGGAATTTCTCCAAAATGGTGATTTTCCACTTGAAATTAAATATATTTTGCAAAAATAGAGATAAACGCATGAAACAAGAAGGGCGTTACTTTAGGAAGATGTGTCTTGACAGACCATGATATTGTACGTTTCAACTCGGACCACGAAATTCCACAGGGTGTTACGAATTTTCGACAAAAAAACACTTTTAGTTTTGCCCCCGTATAAAATTTTTTTCAAATATTTTTGTTTTCTCTTATATTTTCTACAAAGCAGAAGAGTTGATCTATAACTTGCCGCACAAAGCATCTAAATCGGTTGAGAATTAGGAGAAATATCGAACTTCGAATTTGGTTAAATTTTCGAGTGTTCCGCTAATTTTGCCTCCGAGTGTAGTATCGGAGACGACAGGCCATGTTCCACGTAAGCAGTTGCAATAACTTCTGCTAATCATCATATTTCGTGATTGAAAATTTCTATTACGATAATTAGACACAGCTTATGGAATTTTCGATTGAAATTACAAACGTTTATATTCCAATTTGTTCGAAGCAACCACGTTATAATAAGATTAAGAATTTGAAATTGAATACGAGAGCCAGTGTCGGATTACGCTGCAAAATCGATATACCTTGGTCGAATTTTAAACGCTTATAAATTAAAATAAATTGGCAGCAAATCATAAACGCGATTAGCCAATTAAAAATCTCGTTTTCTTTCAGTTGGTCTTCGGTTTCCGATACCGATTCACTTACGGCGATTAAAATGAAATTTCATTTACGATACTAAAGAATTCGTTTGCAATCACGTTCGAATATCATCGAAGATAATGTGATTTTTTAGCAATCAATCAGAAAAACTCAATTTGTTACTTCATTGGTTGAAAAACATTCGCTACAAAATTTTGTGGTATTCGAAAGACAGTGAAAATATACATTCTGTGAAAGAAAAAATTTGCATTGCTTATACATCATTATCCGCAGATTGAAAATTCTGACGATATACACTTCGCAAAGAAATTAACACACTAAATCGAAAATTGCCTTCAGCAACAAGGAATGCATCAGACAGCGCCCCCGCAACCATATGTGCAAAGTGTGCAATGCACACAGGTGCCATCTTTTAGGGGTGCCAAAACCCAGGGTCCAAAAAAAATATTAAAATAAAAGTTGAGAAATTAAATAGGGTTAGGTATAAATACACACGAAATTTTATTTGTATATCATCCAGTTACTGCCGATTCCTATTTTGCGAGAACATGTCAGGCGGCAGTTTATTGATTTTTCCTGTTCAGACATGAATTACGCCTGGAGCGCTATAAAAGCAATGCATCGCCACAGGCGTTTTTAAATCAGTTAGTTCACATGACCGTGCAACAAGTGAATAAAAACAAATAATCCCATTAATTTTTACATATAAAGTTATTTTTATTTATTCAAGTGTGGTGTTGTGTTGTGTAATATTTTGTTTACTACTTTTTTTTTAAATTAAGTGCCGAATACCTGCTGACTGCAATTTCAACGGCTTGATTTTTTATAAAATGGTAAGTGTTTCCTACTTTATACTATCAACATTAACCCTTCATAGGATACTGGTTATAATTAATTTTTTTAGCCAAATATCATTTTATTAATTGAAATGTCATGTACGAGTTTAAAAAGTAACTGGTTTTATACATTACTATTGATTTTTTTTAAAAACAATTTTGTTGGGTTTTTTAAGGGCTCTAAGACCAATTTAGTTTAATACCTTTTTTTGCCTTTATTTTTGAAAGGATTTAAGCTGAAAGGGCTTGAACAAATTGCTTTTTACTCAAATATGCGAACTTTAATCGGCCATATCTTACTTAATGATAATCTTTCCTATAAAGGGTTAAAAACTATTGGCTACTTAGTTAACTTTTTAAGAATATTTCCTACCCTACCCACATGGTGCTCATTATTGCAGTTACTTCAAAAGTTAATTCCTAATTCAAATGAGTACTAATTATTTATTTGTTTTTTCAGGATGAAAGAAAGAGACCTTCAGGTGAGAAGTTTCGCGAGCAAAAGAAACTGAGACTACAAGAAAGGAGAAAAATGGTTGGATCTTTAAAGCATTTCTTGCAAAACAATCGAGATTCCACGGAGACTATCGATGTTAGTGCGACCGAATCGTCCGAATCTCAAGATTCTAAATCCGTGATATCAATAACCGTGAGTGGACTATCTGAAATTTCAACAGTAACATCAGGTCCTGCAACAAGTGGCAGCGGTTGTAGCAGCGAAACAGCTTCTATTGATGCAGAGCCCGATGAAACGATGACACCATCCTCGTCTACAGCACTTGCACAATCCACTTCAGGTAATTCAGCTTGTGTGAAAAGTTCGGTAATGTCAGCTACCGAAATACCTGCTGCAAGTGACACTTTCGATGAAGGCTGCAATGAGGCTAGTATCGATATAATTCCGTCCGACCCCGGTTTGTGGCCCCAACGAGATGGCTAGAATATTGGTTAAACGTGGTTCGCCCTTGATAGACATCAGTTTTAGCTTTCCTAGTAATAAAGATAAGAGAAAGTTTTCATACAAATACTTTGAAAGAAATCTAGTAAATGGAGAAACAGTCGAAAGGGCATGGCTACTCTATTTCTAAAGATTCTGTACTGTTTTTGTTGTAAGTTTTTTTCTTTTGTAAATGTAAAACTCCTAACGCTTTTTGTGATTCAAATGGAGTATATGATTGGCAACACTTGTCTTTGCTAATTACGAGACACGAAACGTCAATTTTACACAACAGTTATATAAACACTTGGGTAAATTAAAAAAAAATGTTGGCGACTTCTATGACTGTTAATGCTCATCATCTGCGGATTTTAGAAACGGAATATTGCTGAGACGTGTTGGAAAGAATTATTGCGATTGTTAAGTATTTATATATACAATGCTTGGCATTTCAAAGTTCTTCTAAATTGTTTTTCGAACATGATAATGGAAATTTTTCAAAAGCTGTTGAGATGATTGCCACTTTTGATTCAGTGATGAGACAGCACGTTAGCCGAGTGTATAACTCCCAAAAAAAATCTGTTAACATTATTTAGGCGTGCAAATACAGAATGAAATAATTGAATTATTGTCGTCTAAAGTGAGAAATAATATTTGAGGAATGGTTCGCAGTTCAAAATATTTTTCAATAATATTAGATTTTACACCAGACACTAGTCATACTGAGCAAATTAGTCTTGTTCTGAGGTATGTTGTCGTTAACGCCACTTCAAAAAAGGTTGAAGTTAGGAAAGTTTTATAGCGTTCAATTCAATACTGGACTCTACAGGAGAGGGGATATATACATTCGTGATAGAAAATTTGAAAAAATTAAATTTAGAATTAAAACATATCAGGGAATAAGGTTATGATAATGGGACAAATATGAAGGAAAAACATGTTGGGCTTCAAATACACATTCTTGATGCGAATCCGAAAGTCCTTTTTGTATCTTGTGCGGCTCATACTTTGAACTTAACAGTAAATGACGCTTCGAAGGTGTCAGGTGCTACAATAAACTTTTTTACTCTTGTGCAAGAGTTATATAATTTTTTTTCATCATCCACAAATAAGTGGTATGTTTTGAGAATAAATGTCCTCGGGTTAAGTTTGAAGCCTCTAACTGAGACAAGATGGTCTAGCAGAATTGACGCAATAAAGCCCCTCAAAGCTTATTCAATTAAGGTTTGCGAAAGTCTTCTAGAAGTGGCTGAAGATAATTCATTTCACATTGATGCAAGATATAAAGCGAGTTCCCTCTTAACGTATGTCCAAAATTTTCAATGTATTTGTAGAATTATTATTTGTCATAATGTTTTATTTCATATAAATATTGTCAGCAACAAATGCAAAGTGCTACAATTAATATTAAAGTATGCCAAACCTACCTAAAAAATTTAGTTGATCACTTCCAGCAATATAGATCCGACCAATCATTTCAAGAAATTCTTGTGCAAGCGAAAGAAGTAGCATCCTTTCTCGAAATTGAAGAAGACTTTCCACCATTAGCAACGGTTAGGAGGAAATTTAAATCAAAACTGATTGACTATGAAAACCGAGATGAGACACCTCATGATCCAACGACCGCCTTTAAAATTAGTTTTTTCTACAAAATTATGGATCAAACTATAAGCTCTCTGAAAAACCGATTTAACTTATTAAATGAGTATGATAATATTTTCGGATTTTATAGCGACATATTCAAATTAAGTGACAGCGATCTTTTAAAACATTGTTCTATTCTTGAAGAGCGACTTACAGATCAGGATAATAAGGATATAGACTCCAATGATCTGTTTAACGAAATTAAAGCGTTAGTTGTTTTCATTACCTGATGATTCTGATATTTTACAATATATATTTGAAAACAATTTAATCTCCACCTTTCCAAACGTAAGCATTTCACTAAGAATTCTTTTGACATTGCCTGTATCTGAAGCTTTTGGCGAGCGATCTTCTTTAAAGTTAAAATTCATTAAAAATTATTTAAGATTGACAATGATTCAAGAAAGATTGTCTGGGCTAACAATATTAGCAATTGAACAAGAAATTTTTGACGGTTTAAATTTTAGCGATGTAATTTATGAATTTGCAACAGCAAAATCTCGGAAAATATCGCTACTACAATAGCTATCGTTTATTTTTCTATTGCATCTAGACCTAACTATCATTTTTGATTTTAAAACACTCTGTATTTTCTACAGTTTTCAATCAAAAATGAAAATTCGTTCACGGAGATGCAGACAAAGATAATACCTTTCTTTCGAGGTATCACTCGACCCATCTACCCTTTTCCAAATTTTCAAGGGTGATCACCCCTGATCTAGGGGTTGAAATTCGAGATGAGGATGGAACTTGATGATGCTGCCATTGATCAGAATGGATCTGTTCCATTTTACTTCACTGAAACTTGAATAGTCTCAGGGAAATAGTCTTCCCTATCTTTCAGTTGCTCACCCTGTACCTTTCACAGTTTTCAATCAAAAATGGAAATTCAAACAAGGCAATGTAGACAAAGATACCACCTTTCTTTTGAATCATCACTCGATCTATCTTCCCTATTCAAAATGTTCAAGGATTGTAACCCCCGCTCAGGGGGTTCATATTTGAGGCAAATATTGTACCCCAAAAGATGTCCCCCTTGAAACAAAAATAGACCTGTTTTTGCGTTTTGATCAGAAATGAATATCTTGGTAGATATAGCCTCTGTTTAGTTTTCGTTGAAGCGCCCTGTATAATTTGTATTGATTCTTACATTATCTTTGCCTCTAGTACTATAGGAATGAAACTGGCTATTTGAAGTTACTAATTGTTGGTTTTTATGGGCATAGAGTACAAGCTAGGGAGAGTCAGTATATTCAGTTCCCTGAAAGAATGTTTACAACAATCTCTATAGCCCACTACATCAACAATTCTCACCGATCGTCGTTGTATTCGGAAAACCCGATCAAACTAACTGCAATTTCTCCACACCAGCATACTGTACCTCAAATGTTTCCCAATGAGGGCAAAATAGGCAGCTCTCAGTACCCTCCTAAGCAAATAGCATGCCAAACTTTGCAAGATAATTGCATTTTTGCAAATTTTTTTAGCAAGCACATCACAATGAAGCCCCCAAGTGAGACGCGAATCCGAATGAACACTCAAAAAAGAACACTTTTAGTTTCACGAGCTCTAACACCATACACAACTCTCTCAGTCAGTTGTTGTTCATGCTCAATAAATTACCCGAAAACCATTTCAAGACCCTCGACTCCGTATGCGCAAACTTTTCTTCAGCTTCCACCAAACTATCACTAGGTACATATACAGTAGTGTCATCAGCAAACAGAATGTGAAGGCAGCCGCTCAAGTAATCCGAAAAATCATTAATAAAGACGAGAAATAATAAAGGACCCATCACAGAACTCTGTGGTACTCCTACTTCAACTCTCTCCTTACCCGAGCAACAGCCATTCACCAAAACCGTTTGAAACCTACCACTTAGAAATGAGGAAATGAGTTTACAACTGTTTGTATCAATAGTTTTAACCCTTTATAGGGCAGATCCCGTGTGGGGTTATTAGTTCCCGATCGGGCGCCTCCCCAGGTGGCGGATAGGGGAATGCCTCCCGGATATGGATGGTACCGGGGAAATGAAATACCCGGGGCGGACCAAAACTAGCGCCGAATGACTGCCGAGATAAGCAGCCATCTCCTCTTGGTCAACAGCGCAGGGTGGAGGAACCAACAGAAGTGACAGCAACCTCTTGCTCGTGAGATGAGAAATCGTCTCTAAAGGCGGAAGAGCCAACAAATGGCCAATGGCAGGGGGATACAGAAGGTAAAGGAAACCCACTGTATTAAAGATCCAACGGATATTCCCAGGATATTCATCCGATTAACTCTTATCATGTTGGAAACACAAATACAAATGGCCTCTAGTCCCGGGCAGACCTTAAGTGGTCAGGAGGTGCGAAGAATCCCCCGGTTTCATTTAGATAAGAGAACAAAGATAGCTACTTGGAATGTCAAAACTTTGTATGCTTCTGGAAAGCTCGACAACCTAATCCAAGAGATGAACAGAATGGAAATAAACATTCTTGGAGTAAGTGAAGTCCGCTGCCCTGGAAATGGAATGATCAGATCAAACGGTAAAGTACTATACTACTCAGGTACCAAGAATTCCGGCCGAGACCATCAGCACGGCGTTGGCATCCTAATGGATGACAACATACAAATGTCAATAAGGAGCTTCATTCCAATTTCAGAGAGAGCACTCCTAATTCAATTGTTTGGTAGACCCATGAATATCAATATCATACAGGTTTACGCCCCAACGGCAGACAAGTCAGAGGAAGAGAATGAGGATTTTTACAGACAACTTGACAGTGCCCTTAAGCTTACAAAAACGAACGAGGTCAACATAATTCTAGGAGATTTCAATGCTAAAGTGGGTAAGGGTAGACTGAGATCTGTAGTGGGTGATTACGGCTTAGGTGAAAGAAATGAAAGAGGGGAAAGACTATTTCAGTATTCCGAAGAGAACAAATACATGGTTCACGCTACCACCAAGACGTTTATACACCTGGAAATCTCCGCAAGACAGTAAACACCACATTGTCAGAAACCAAATAGACTTTATTATCATTAATCAAAGGTTTCGAAATCTCATCACTAAAGTAACAACAATGCCAGGTGCCGATATTGAATCTGACCACATTCTGCTGCGTGCCGACATAATATTGCGCCTGTCCAGACCCAAAGAAAAAACCGTTAGAAAGACATTAGAACCAAAAGTACTTAAAGACGAGGAAAGAAGATCACTATACGAAGAACATCTTAATAAAGAATTGGAAAGTATACGCAGTATAAATGTAACGAACGAACACTGGCTTAAACTCAAAGAAGCTTTTACGGAAACAAATGAAATCTTCCTTACAAACACCGGAAGGCGAACGAGGAACAAATGGATGACCGAAAACATTCTAGATTTAATGGAGAAACAAAGGCAATGTAAAGTCAACAGAAAATACACAGAATATAAAAGTCTCCAGAGAAAAAGTCGAAATGAAATAAGAGCAGCAAAGGAAAGTTGGCTGGCTGAAAGATGTCTGGAAGCAGAAAATCTGAGCAAGCTGGGAGACAGTTTCCATCTCCATAAAAAAGTCAAAGAAATCGCTGGAATATATAACAATAAAAGTGTAAGTTTCATCAGGGATGAAGACAATAAAATGATATTGGACACCGAAAAACTACTACTAACATGGAGGAAATACACCACTGGTCTTTTCCTAGATGACAGACCAGGAAACCCCGTAAACGAAAAAACAACGTTATCAGGACCAAGTATACTAAAGAGTGAAATCAAACATGCTATAACTCTGATGAAAAGCAACAAAGCTCCGGGCCCTGATGATATGTACTCGGAAACATTTCATTTAGTTAACGAACAAAACCTCGATATAATAGTCCGACTCTTTAACAATATTTACGACACTGGACAAATTCCCGAGGACTGGCTCCGTTCTACATTTGTCGCACTTCCGAAAACAAACAACGCAACAGCGTGTAAAGATTACCGCCTCATTAGTCTAATGAGTCATTTCCTCAAACTCTTCCTTCGAGTTCTACACACGAGACTATACAGGAGGTGCGAGGAAGTGAGTGGTGCCAGTCAGTTTGGATTTAAGAACGGTTTTGGAACAAGAGAAGCCATATTTAGTCCCCAAACATTAGTGCAGAATTGCAAACACCAAAGAAAGAACGTTTTTCTATGCTTTATCGACTACGAGAATTTGATAATGTAAAGCACGACCTCCTCATATCATATCTTAGAGACTTGGGGCTGGATGGAAAGGATATCAGACTTATAGGTAATCTATACTGGAACCAAAAAGCAGAAATCCGAATTCAAAATGCAGAAACAACTGAGGATTTTGAAATAAAAAAAGGCGTCCGCCAGGGGTGTATCTCGTCTCCGATGTTGTTCAACTTATATGTGGAAAGAGCTTTCATCGGGTCAATCTCCGACAGTCCCATGGGTATTAAAGTAAACGGAATTCCCGTCAACAATATTCGATACGCGGATGATACCATGATACTGGCAGATAGTGCAAATGACCTGCCAGCTCTACTAGATAAGGTCAATCAAGAAAGCCAAAGATTGGGTTTGAAAATTAACATCCGTAAAACCAAATGTATGGCCATTAGCAGAAACGATGCCCTAAATGCCATAATATCCATAAATGGAGAAAACATTGAACAAGTCACTCAATTTAAATACTTGGGATGCATGATCAACCAAAAATGGGACCCAGATCAAGAAATAAAATGCAGAATCGAACAACGTTTATAAAACTTAAAAAATTCTTGAAAGGCAAAAACCTAAATCTCAATCTCAGATATAGAATGGTAAAATGTTACTTCTGGTCCGTTCTCTTGTACGGAGTCGAGGCATGGACGTTGAAAACAGCAATTATAAATAAAATTGAGGCCTTCGAGATGTGGACCCTACGACGGATGCTGAGGGTATCGTGGGTTGAACATGTAACGAATGAGGATATACTGAGAAGAACTGGTTTGATAGACCGTGAACTTTTCTAAAACATCAAAAGAAGAAAAATTGGCTACCTTGGACATTTACTGCGCGGAGAACGCTATCACTTCCAGCGTCTTATCCTCCAGGGTAAAATAGAAGGAGGAAAAAGAGAAGTAGGTAGGAGGAAACTATCCTGGCTACGAAACATACGACAGTGGACAGGAATACAGGACTTCCACTACAAAATGATGCAATCAATAGAATCATATGATGAGTGAAAGGATGGACGCCTACGCAGGAATCTGCATGGCACTTGAAGAAGAAGAATAGGGCAGATTATCATTGAGTAAGATATAACCGATTAAAGTTTGCATATTTGAGTAAAAAGCAATTTGTTCGAGCCCTTTCAGCTTAAATCCTTTCAAAAATAAAGGCAAAAAAGATATTGAAGTAATTTGATCTTATAGCTCTCAAAAAAACCGAACAAAGTGGTTTCTTAAAAAGAACAATAGCATAAAAACTAAGTGAGTTATGGATAGAACCAATTACTTTTTAATCTCGTACATGACGTTTCAATTAATGAAAAGATATTTGGCTAAAAAAATAATGATAACCAGTATCCTATAAAGGATTAATGTTGATAGTATAAAGAAGGGAACCATTTTAAAAAAAATCTAGCCGTTGAAATTGCAGTCAGAAGGTATTCGGCACTTAATTAAAAAAAAAAGTCGTACACAAAATATTACACAACACAACACCGCACTTGACAAAATAAAAATAACTCTTTATGTAAAAATTAATAGGATTACTTGTCTTTATTCACCTGTTGCACGGTCCAGTGAACTAACTGATTTAAAAACGCCTGTGACGATGAATCGCTTTTATAGCGCTCCAGGCGTTATTCATGTCTGAACAGGAAAAATCAAGAAACTGCCGCCTGACATGTTCTCGCAACATAGGAATCGGCAGTAACTGGATGATATACAAATAAAATTTCGTGTGTATTTATACCTAATCCTATTTAATTTCTCAACTTCTATTTTAATATTTTTTTGGACTCTGGGTTTTGGCGCCCCTAATGGATGGCGCCCGTGTGCATTGCACACTTTGCACATTTGGTTGCGGGAGCCCTGGATACATCATTAGTATCTCCTTTCTTGAAAACACTTTTGAAACCTTTAATACTTTCGGAAAAATGCCATCAGCAACACATTTGTTAATAAGATGTGTAAGCGGATACACAACACTATTGATATTTCTTTTAAGCAACACCATATTTCAAGAACATTTTCTTCGTTCTTCTTTCATAAATATTTGAAGCGGGTTGTCCTATTTCAGAATACAATTCGTTATATTTCTTCATTAGAACAAAAGCATTTAAATTAGCACGAATCTAACACTCAACATGTTGAATTTTTCATAATTTGCAAAGTTATAAACCATCTCTTTCTGGTCAAATTTCTAGAAGGATGATGACCATAGTCGTAAACTTAACACTGAATGTTTTATCACTGTCAAACAAATGATTACGCAGAAAATTCAATCAATCATTTCGATATTCTATGAATATAATCTACTAGGAGATTGAAGAATGACAAATGATTTATATCAAGGATTAAATTGTGATTTTTTATAATTTTTCATTTGAATGGATATAGAAAATTAATTGAATAAAATAACAGTTTTCTACAATACTAGACATCCTACGTACATTCTTCAAGAGTTGTATTCCAGGTAAACAACGCTACTTACTTTTAATGAACAAAAGAAAGAAAGCTCGATCGTGTTTTATTACGAAACGTCTAAGTTCTCGCCAGGGGTGGCGACCTCCTCCGATCCATGAAATTGTTTCGTACTGGAGGATCTTAAGTGGTGTTCGTGGGTATGTTTACGTACTAAATGATGCAAAACTGACCGTTGATTTATGAGGAATGAATGCCGGTGGTCGCCATGACACCGTGACAGGTCAATTATTACTGCTGAGACGAGAATATTACACCGTGGCTGTGCGAGCCTATAGGGTATGACCAGGTCATTCAATCAGATTTTCTGAGAAATTTATGAATTGCTATTTTATCTTGAAGCTGGTTCTACTCAGTTATTGGAAAAAAATTGATGTAAGCTCTCAAGTATTGAAGAATTTCATCATTTCAACAGATTTGTTATTCAAAACAGGAATCGAATTTTTATGTTTTTAACGTTTTAACAACACATAAATTAAATTAATAGGTCACTTTTTTAATTAGATGAGACAAAGATGTTCATTTTTCCACTATATTGACAAAGTTATGTTAGTTATGTTAGTTATGTTGATTTTTGGATATACAGGGATATCCACCGGGACCGTCTGTTAAAAACTTTTTAAGTTCCAATTACAATATCAAGCTGAAAATGTATACGTAGCCGTAACTAGTGATTTCCAATTGGAGTGAAATATTTTCGAATCTTTTCGTTCCAAATTGCAGAAAATTGCTTCTAATCCTTCGAAATTTTGTTTTACTCAAATTTGGAAATTGGTTATTGAATTGCCTGCAAGTTCTATCCACCACTTTTTGACATTCGCCATGAATTAAAAAGGGATTAAACATATCCTCGTTTGAATAATCAGCCATTTTATTATCAATCTGGAGTTTTTCAAAAATTTTCACTTCAAATTACCAACAATTCTTGTTGAAATATCAAAATCGTATGAACGAAGTGACAAGTACATTAATTTTAGGCACCTGTCAGGTGAGCGTAGCCAGTTCAGCTACTTAATTCAAATATTTCAAAGCATTCTCTGTTAGTTCTTGCTAAATCATCAAAATTAAATATATTCCCAGATTATTTCGGTATAATATAACTATAAGAGATGGGTATAGTACATGCTGATACATTTCCATCTGAAATTTGACGCTTAATCTGTGGCGATATAAAAATTGGCACGTGCCATTTGAAAAAATTGAGTTATTGCTGTTTGAAAAGGGCCAAATTGAAAGAATCATACAAAACAACGCAATAAACATTTGACTTGTTCAGATTGCTTAAAAAATTCCTTGATTTTTCTTCTATCCACCCAAGCAAAAATTGTGTCTGTAGTGCAAAAAATCTACGAGCTACAATTTTTTTTAAATGTTTCTCAAAAATCGAGTTTATAACAAAAATAATTAAATCTGTCAAAAGTTTTGACAGATAAGCGCCAACAACTTGGGTATTTTATGCCTTGCTCAAATGTCGGTTCTACATGCATAATAAAAAAGGTAGATTGCTATTTGAAATAACAAAGTGATGACCAACTTCCGGTATAACTGGAAATGGTATCACTTCGAAAATATTTCACTTCAATTGGAAATCACTAGTTATGGGAGCGTATAAAATTTCAGCTTGATATTGTAATTGGAACTCAAAAAGTTTTTAACGGACGGTCCCGGTAGAAGTTTGTATTCAAAGTGTTTTATAACTGATATAAGATCAGTTCAATGATGAATGGGATTCCACCTCAAACCATCAGTACCTTATCTATAGCTGCGTACTTTCTGAACTTCTCTAAGCCTTTGAATATGAGGTGGTTTTCACAATTGCACTGGTTTAGAATCTGAGTATTTAAACCGAAATTCATTTGAGAGTGGAATATTGAACTAATCTTCATGTCCCCATTTCTTTTTGAACTATTTTGTTTATGCGCTTGATTTTGCTGATCGCACAATTTATTGCTTATAGCAGTGAAATTTTGGCGAGGGGATGGTTGAAAAAAGCGGTCCTGTACAATATCTGTGAAACGATGTCTACCTCCAAGTTGAACCCTTCTTTCTCTATACCAGGGCATCAAACGCGAAAATAAATGGCTATCGTTTGTGCAACTTCTGTCAGATACATTACCATCAATCAGCCCAACTACTCTGTTTATTTCACTTACAACGAAATGATGCTTTTTCAGTTCAAAATTTTGAGAAAGAACGAATTCTGTTCCCGTTGAACGGAAAATTCGTAGAAACAGAATATCTAACAGATATTAAGCAACTGAAAAATGGTATAAACTTATCAACGAAAAAGTTGGATTGATTTTTTACCAAAATCCCCCTTGTTTTCGATGTGTATGTTTTCAATATCGAAAACTTGATGAGAGAAACTGAAAGAAATTAAAAAAATATGGCGACATACCAAATTTCGTTATAATCCGTTCTAGGGTTTCGTGGATGTGTGAAAACCCGTTTCGGGATAACCTCTTCAGGGGGTCGTAACTCCCCCAGGTGAAATTATTCGACCTATGTTGTAACGAACTGTCATACTATTTAGGCGTGTAGAATCTTTTGTGTCAAAGTAAAGACACCTAATTATGGGACAGCCTGTATACTGATTTCAGCATAAATTCTTGCAAAAGTTTTTAAGGATAACATTAGCGACAGGTGGCAAACCTGGAATAGCGCTTAATTCTCTCAAAAAGATCTTGGAATGATATACGACTTACTTGTTAACGTAACTACCTTTTCTGAGTGACATTCTTTGCATCTTTAGTAGCATAGCTCACCGTCATGGACGTTACCGTTGGAATCACCTTCAAGAGGTCGTTTTCGTTCTTTTCGAACCCATTTAAATTCGTGTACGAGGTTTACTGAGAAAGTTCAAATCATGCTCAACGTCTTCTAATAATCCAAACACGATGAAATAAAATTTTTGTATAATTGCGATAATTATTATCACTCGTCAAAATTTCTCATTAAAATACATTCTGGAATTTTGTAATCTTTTGTGGTGTCAATTAACATGCCAAAGATGTTTGAATGAGTATTAATGAAAAACGAAAGGTGTAAGTATTTTCATTCATGCGTCAAGAAAGTAAATCTCAAAGCAGCAAATAAAGTATAGGCGTACGTCAACCCACATCGTGATAATTTTCCTGATATGACAAGATATATGTGTTCAACTATCAATATTATAATGAAAGTGGTTATTAAATATTAAATTCGAATATATTATTTTGTTTTCCTTAACGATAGGTTTGACTCCTCCACAAAGAATACATTATCTATAAAATATGTGAGTAACGTTAACCGACAGAATACGAATCAAGGTATGAGAATGGCAGAAATACATTAAGGCAAACAGAACCGGGAATTGGTTCATAAAACACAAAATATTTAATTTTCTTCCAAATTTATTGTATCGCTTTCGAAGTAGACCCCTTTCGAAGTTTACGCCAACAAACAATCCAATCATCAAAACGTTTTTCAAATGCTTTTTCCGAAATCGACATCAGTTCTCGCCTCGAATTCTCTATTATGTCTTCTACCGATTCAGAACAGTCAATTTCCTAATAAAATGTTCCTGGATGATAAAGAAGCATCATCTCCTGATGCTAACTTATTTGCCAAATTCTTTGAAAGTGTGTTTGAACCTCCGACAATGGTCATATTTATGAAAACACTGAAAATTTATATAACAGTAACTACTTAAATGATATTGTGCTCACACAAAGGGAAATAATTCTTGTGCTTGTTTCATTTGATCCCTCTAAAGGCTCTGGGCCGGATAGAATTCCACCTATATTCCTGAAAGAATGTGCAGATTGTCTGTCTAAACCCCTGTGCATTATTTTTAATAACTCACTTCGGAGTACAGTTTTCCCTGAGATGTGGAAGATTTCCTCTGTGATTTCAATTTTTAAAAGCGGTAAGAAAGAACAAGTGCAAAACTATCGGCCAATAAGCATCCTTTCTTCAATTCCAAAGTTATTTGAGTTTCTTGTCTACAAATATATTTCAAGCCATACCAAAAACTTAATTATCAAGCAACAGCGCGGTTTTTCAAAGGAAGGAATTTGGGGACAAATGGTCGCGTACAGGTGGATGTCATTTACACCGATTTTAAAAAGGCATTTGACAAAATAAGTCACGATATCATGCTAAGGAGACTGGCCGAGGTCGGTGTGAGTGGTAGACTCCTGGGGTGGCTTATATCCTATCTGGTGGATAGCTGCAGCACGTTCTAGTCGAAGGAGAGTCCTCTAACACATTTTTTAATACGTCAGGAGTCCCTCAGGGCTCACATTTAGGTCCGTTGCTCTTTATAATTTACGTGAATAAGATTGGTAAACGTTTTCAAAACACAAATTTTTTGTTATATGCAGATGATTTAAGAATATTTAGAAGAGTTTGTGACCTGGATGATTGCGGGGGGATTCAGGATTGTTCATATTTGACTTTTCAGAAATGCTACAAAATCACTTTCAGTAGAAATGTCAATTTAATTAGAAATAACTATAAAATCAGTGTTAATTAACTTCAAGAGGTTAATAGTATTCTGGATTCGGGAGTATCCTTTGATTCTAAACTCTTATTGGATCAACACGTTGAAAATATTATAAATAGCTCTAATAAAATGCTTGGCTTCATTTTCCGACATAGCAGCCATTCTAGAAAGAGTTCAACTTTCTTGACTTTATAATATTCTTTTGTGTTTGGTAGATTAAACTTTGCTTCTATAATATGGAATTCACAATACAACGTCTATATACGTAGGTTTGGGAGAATTCAAAATGAATTTATTAGATACTTAGCATTCAAAGATAATTTGATAATTCTAGATCATAATTATGTAGAGGCAAGAAAAATATTAAACTAATAACTTTACAAGAGCGCAGAAAATTGGCGATATCCTCTTCTTGTACAGTTCGGTTCACCGTAAGCCTTCTGTAATATTTTCAGAGACTATTCTTTGTTCGGCTTTTTATACATTTTAAAAATTGCAAAACACACTTGTGGGAACTGACAAAATCGAGCACTGTAAACAAACGAAACGCGAAGTCGCTAACGAAAGAAAAAACAAATTCATAACATCGTCGTTTGAGTATCTTTGCTATTTTATCTAACATAAAAACTATACAAACCACAGAATTAGTGTAATTGCTTTTTATAAGTAAGTTACAAACGTGTGAATTATGAATAAATTCATATTATTCTCATTTGAATATCTATTTGTCATTTTATTCAACAAAAAATATATAAAACACAAAATTAGTGTTACTGCTATTATCATATAATATCCAAACTTGTGAATTATTTATAAATCCATAATATCCTCGTTTGAATATCTATTTGCCATTTTATTTAACAGAAATCTATGCACAATATGAATTTAGAGTTATTGCTATATTTAAATAATTTCCAAACGTGTGAGCTTTGAATAAATTCATAATATCTTCGTTTGATAATCTGTTTGCCATTTTGTTTAACAAAAATCTTTTAAATAGCAAAGTTGTAGTCGTTCTCGGTATAATCGAAAGTGGTAACGCTTTGAATATTATTGTAAATTGTGTATCAGTATTCGTTCACTCTAATTCCAAAATTTGAAACTGATCGATAAACCCGTTCCAAACATTTTTCTACTACGCACTTTAGCTAGAACAACCTGTATAGTTTTGTTTAGGATTTCTAGAACCAACAACATAGAAATGATCGTTTTTCCTCAAATTCGAGGGTAAATAACTAATAAGCAAGGCTGGTGCCTACAGAAAAATTGGATGCGAAGTTCTGGCATTGTTTTGATGGGATCAAATTCAAAATCAAAAGTTTTGATACCTTATTGTGGAACGCCTTGTTCTTTTATTCTTATCTATTGGCTTTAATATCACTAATTTTTTGACCAATATCAAAGAAATGCATCCATATGATGGACATGCAATGAATAACAAAAATGACCTCCTCCCTATCTCCATCTCTTTTCAAGGAAACAGTGTAGTAGTACTGAAGTTTTTTCGATATCTCTTCCGTTTTTGAATAATTCAAAATTTATCGAATTTTAGGTCCTCATTCGCGTATATCCTGGTTATTATTAAAGTGACATTAACATCAGTTTGACAGCTATAGGCACTTTTTCGGTGGTGTAGAAAAAAATTCTACTCATAGGGGATTTTACTTTTGTTGAATGCAATAGTTTCATTTCATTCGTTCGGTGCATGCCCAACAATGATTCTAATGTCTAATGATTTTTTAGGTGATCTCTAAGGCGAATTTTGTTTCTTTAGTTTCGTTCCATTTCACAGCTCCACAAAAAAAATTCGAACAATTATGCCAGAACCCAGACCAGCCTTACTAAATATTTTTGGGGTCACTGAAATCAAATTCGAGGTCTAAATCGCTCCATCAAGTCAGGATTTTTCATAACCTAAAAAATAAATTCCAAAAACCATATAAATCAGGCAAACATTAACTTTCGAGCTTTATAATCTCAAAAACCACCTTACCGGTTTAACCGCGTAGTCCCATGACTCTGTAAACCCAAATACTAAATAACCTGATAACTTCATAACCTCAAAATCTGGACTAGAAACAGTGATACGCAACTGTAATACTGTAATATTGCACTAAATGGGCTGTTGCCACCTGCAAAACTCCCATATAACCTTATAACTTGACCCCTCAAACCTCCATAACTTATGCTTTAAACCTCGCTAACTTAAACTTTCAAACTCCCATAACGTAATTTCCAAATTCCTATAACTTCATATACTCCGATACCCAGCGGCTACTACTAAGATCCCGTAGTAGCCGCTGGGTAACGGATCATGGATGGGGTTTTCAATGCATCGTATAATGCCATAACCTCGAAATTCAACCAACAATAGAGTTCTTAAGTACGTTTTCAAATTGCGTGATGTTGAACTCCCTAATGGAATGCACTTATGTGAAAAAAAGAACAAAAATAATTACCTTAATCCCTAGCTATTTAAACATATATGACCCAACAACCTAAGCTGTTAAAAGTCTATAACTTCATACCGTAAGCTTTGAGCAGCCATAATCTCATACAGTAAACTTTTAAACCCGCAATAACCCATTACCTTAGTGTTGAACTAATGAAACATCCATAGCCTCCAAATCTGACAATTTGAATTCTATAACATCAGGGTAACGGGATATAGAGTTATAAGGGTTTAAAAGCTTAAGATATTGGGTTATAAAGATTCGAGTATACAGAGTTATGGGGCTACGTGGTTGAAAGGTTATGCGGTTTTCAAGATTATAAAGCCCGAAAGTTAATGTTTGCCTGATATATATGGCTTTTGGAGTTCATTTTAGAGGTTATGAAAAATCCTGACGTTATGGACAAATTTGGACCTCGAATTTGGTTTTAGCGACCCCAAAAACATAGGGTAAGACTGGTCTGGATTTTGACTTATTTTTTCGAATTTTTTTTTGTGGAGCTGTGTTTTCAAAAAGATGTTGCTGCTCCTCACATTGAATGTGAATGGCTGGAAAATAATTTAGATTATCATTGGATAAGGACAAATGGTCCTGTTGCCCAGCCCGGTTCTCCTCATTTTTGGCTCTGGAGTTACCTACAGAATCGAGTTTACCGCACTTCAACACAAAATTTTGAAGTGTTGAGAGAACGAGAAGCGCCTTTTCAGAGATTCCTAGCGATGACATTCTAAATGCATCAAGTGCGTATTTAGGGGATGCTAATTGTGTATCAACAGCATGTAGAGCAATTTCTTCAGTTCTTAATGTTTCGCTTCATTGAAATGGAAGTCTCCACTTTTTTAAGTTTTCAGTATAGTAAACTTGCAGTGCTTCGGTTAATCACAATCTGTAAATCGTTCCCGATAGAGTCAAGTGCTTGAACACTATTTCTGTTGAATTCAAAATAAACTTACATCATGCCTAAGTTCAATTGATTTTCTTCTTCCATACTTAATTCTTCTAACTAAAAGCGAAATAATAATAAAATTTAGCAGATAAGTACCTAATCTACCATAATTTCTTGTTAATAATTGTGAATGGCATCCATTATAATTGTGTGAAGATTCTCATCACGATTTATTACAATCTTTTGTTACGTTTTGAGTTCTTTTCACTCAAAATACGCAATAATGTGAGTTATGCGAACTGAAATAATGACCAAAATATTTTCTGGGACAAAAAAATTTGATCAAAACTCAAACTGTCTTCCATTCTACGAATTACTTCAATGATAATTTTAACTTTTGATAATTTGTTTTTCTCGAAAATAGGGCATTTTAATTGATATCTCTTTCCTTTAAGGTACTCAAAATTGAATAAGCAATCGAAAAAAAATTAATATATTGAATTACCAATTTCAGTAAGATAGATCAGATATTAGAATATCATTCAATATGCAAATCTGTCTTTGTTTCATTGAAATCAATCAACAATTGTAGGAGGTATATCTCGGGGCGTTTCTCATGAAACACCCGATATATTTTTCAAATGGAAAAGAATTCAAGAAATGTAAAATCGCCTGTTTTCTATATTTAAGTGAAGCATATTTGCTTTGTTACTTGAACACCGCTGAGTGTTTTTTTACACCCCTGAATTTTATTCAGAAAAAGTGCCTGAAGAATATCAAATTTGTTTTAATATAACTTGCGATCATAAACAAGGTATCTGCGAGTCACGATTTTTCCATAATTTCAGAAATTTTGAATTACTCGAAAACGTGGAGAAATACTGAACTGGTCCCTCACAAAGAGAAAGTGCCACACTGGTCAACAAAATTTTGTAACAAGAAAGGTGCTGGCTAATTTTAAATGACCTACCTACTCTCATTTTATTTTGATTCCATCAAATGTAGTTTTCGTGTTACAGCTACTACCAATAAAATTAAAAATTAACCGTTTTTGTTTTACTTTCGCATTTAAAGAATTTGTTTATTTGAAGAGCGCAGTGGTGTGTTCTGTTTAGAGTGAAGTGATTCTTAAATAATGGCAAGAAAGTATAAAAATGATCCTGACAATTCTGTTACATTTGTGGTGACATTACTTTCAAAACTCAGCGAAGGAATTTTACACCATTAGTAACTAAGTTATATGAACAGTATATAGGTTTTGCCATCGAACAACAAGACAAATCGTGGGTTCCACACATCTCATGTGGAGTCTTCTCACTGGATGGGCGAAAAGATCTCAATCTATGCCTTTTGCAATCCCTATGATTTGGACGGAACCAACGAACCACTCATCTGATTGTTATTTTCGTCTTACTGATAGTAAGTAAAATCAAGTATCCTGAATTGCCATCAGCTAAAAGACCGATCTCTCATAGTGAAGATCTACCGATACCAGAACCACCTCAAAAGTCGAAAAAGAGACATTGGATCCTGACTTTCAAGAACCTTCCTCATCCACATCTAATTAGCCATATCTTCTATCACAAGGAGATCTTAATGACTTGGTACGTGACTTAAATTTGTCCAAACAACAGGCAGAACTTTCGGGCTCTCGAATAAAGGGATGGAATTTATTACAACCTAAAACAAAAGTATGTTACTTTCGCAATCGAGATGAAGAGCTAAAAGGTTTTTCCACAAGATGATCAGCTTGTATTTTGTAATAATGTCTATGGTGTAGTGAATGTCTTGGGTATAGAATATAAAGCAGAAGAGTGGCGTTTATTTATTGATGGCTCAAAGATAAGTCTAAAGGCTGTTCTTTCACATATCGGCAATAAACTTCCCTCTATCCTATTAGGTGAGGCTTCTAACATAAAAGAGTCTTGTGAAACGATTAAATTTATCTTGGAAAAAATTCAGTATAATGAACACAACTGGAAGTTCGTGGAGATTTGAAGGTGATGGCCCTAAGTTTAGGATTACAACTTGGGTATACAAAATACTGTTATTTTATTTGTGAGTGGGATAGCAGAGGCAGAAGAAATCATTATGTTAAGCAAGACTGGGCCAAGACACAGACTCTTACTCTAGTGGTGACGGCATTTTATATTTAAAAGAAAATTTCCTAAGATGAGTGAAGCAAAAATTAAAGAGGGAATTTTTGTTGGCCCCCAAATCAGGCAATTGATGAAAGGTGATATAAAGAAAAGCTTAGTGATTTAGAAAAATTAGCTTGGGAATCTTTCATGAAAGTAACTTCCAATTTTCTAGGAAATCACTGATAAAGTTACTATAAATGTATTATCGCAGAGCTTTTATCTACTTATAAGGCTTTGGGCTGTAATATGTAATTGAAAATACATTTTCTCCATTTACATTTAGACTTCTTTCCTGAAAATTTGGGCGCCGTCAGCGATGAACACGGTGAAAGATTCCATCAAGACATTTCTACCATAGAAGAACGATATCAGGGCAAGTGCAGCCCACGTATGTTAGCGGATTACTGTTGGACATTATAAACGAGACGTTCCTTAAGCAAAATACAGAGGAAAATCATCAAAGTAAATTCATATTAACGTAGCACTAAATCGAAATAACTTCTTTTTGTTTGTAAAAATTCAAAATTTCTGAAATGTTATAGAATGGTATCACAAAAAACTATTCGTATTTGAAGCATTTTATTTTTATTTCTAGTATCCTTATCCTTGTCCTAAACATAACTAGACAAAAGTTTTCATGTTACATGCGAAAATTGTTTTTGTTAACTAGTGACTACTTTTCTCGAACTATAATATTTCACCTAGCTGTCGTAATAAAACACTGAAATTTGTCCACTCTGTATTTCTAGTTTGAAAACAAAAAATTGGAAAAAATCATTTCATCGTTGTCCCCCGTATACAAACGTTTTATTCTATTCTTCTAGAATGTACCGCTTCTGTAATTCAAACTAATAAAAAAGATGATACAAGTAACGATGAAACAGCGGCACGGCACGCGTGCTCTATACTTTATAATGTAACTAGTTGTTCCACATACACACGATTATCTCGAAACTCCGCGTACTCCGGTAATAATGATAAAAATCTCGATGCTTTCAGGAATTTCTTTTAAATTAACTCCGATTCTGAATTTCACCGAACGAGAATAAAGATGGAAATTTTTTGGTGAACTATGAAATTTTTATTGTTATTTCTAGAATGACTATAACAACATTTCATGCATACATTTCAGAAATATGTCGGTGTTTCTCTCGTATTTTAATAGCGTCGTCTAAAGAGAAAATGATGATAGTTAGCATAACTTATCAGTGACGACTCGTGCCGAGATTTATTAGGTCGTCCAAATTTATTGCTACAAGGTCCACCAGATACCACGCCACAGGCGAAATTTGAAAATATATGCGATAAGGCAAGTCAAACTGAATTTCTTGAAATAAAGCTTCTCCTAAACACTTGTTTGAGAATATTCTGCAGCTGGCAAAAACCTAAAAAGACTTGGATGAAATTATTATAAGCATACGTAATTTTAGGTTATTCCCTTGAAATCAATAGATACAAATTTTCAAAACGCATGATTAAATGAACAGGTAAAAAAAGAGATTCAGATAATGTAGCTTCGAATTTGCCTCGAATAGTTTCTCTCACTCTAAAACCGATTGTATAGATCATATATAGTTCGTTCCAATGAAAATGAGCAACCCTGAATAACTCAACTGTTTCAATTTTTCTGTGAATTTCATGAAATGGGTCCATGCTTTATCTCTCCCTGCCCCGGCAGCTTCCACATCATTGAATATTGAAAAGGGGTAGTGTGATATTTTTTTGAAACGAAGATTCGATTCTTTATACCAGAGGTGCTCAAACGATCGATCTCGAGTGCTTTTTAAGTAGATCTCGAGAAGAAAAAATTTTTAATAAGTAGGTAACTGAACTACAAAAATTTATTACGTAATAAAATAACACTCTGTTAGCGGCAAAAGTCGGCTTTATCAAAGGAATGCTCGGTACTTGTCAAAGAAAAGCAGCGTTTTTTATTCTTGCCGCTTTTCTAGAAATTTCGAGACTTTCGTTCACGCCGATATAAATGTTGCGCCTGTAGGAATTGGAGTCATTCTGAATTGTAACTTGAAAGCAATAATACGTCGATGCAAAGTTTATTATTAAATAGTACAAAATGAGTGCAGCGAAGAATTCTAAAACGTATCATTTTAATAACGATTGGGAGAAAGAATTTTTCTATTGTATGGTGAAGGAAAAGTGCATTTGTCTTATTTGTCGTGCGTCAGTTGCAATTTTTTGCAAAGATTTCATGGCTGCATAACCTGAGAAAGTGGACAGGGATGACTTCAGCAACACTATTCCAAACAGCAGTGAATAGAGTCATGTGGCCAATGTGATCGCCAACATCCACAGAGGATAGGCACAAGAAGAAGAAGAAAATTGCAATACCTAAGCGTGGTATCTTAGAGAGGCATCATAAAACGGTTCATAAAAACTATCAAAAGGATTTTCCACCACAGAGTGAATTAGGAAAACGAAAAGATCGTGATTTTTCATCTTGTTTGAAAAAAAACAAATCATGTTCACAAGACCAGCCAAACAAAATCAAAATCTGCTACGATCGAGTCATTTAAAGTATCACATATATTGGCGAAACACAAGAAAGGGGTGAGACTTCATTTGGAGATTTTAAAAATAAAACAGAAATCCTATCTGCTATTAGAGAACTTCAGTTATCACGTCCGACTGTCACAAGGCGTATTGAAGTCATAACTCAGGACATGGCAGATAAACTAAAACATGATATCATGAAATGTACATTCTTTTCTTTACAGTTCGAATCCACCGATATAACAGACAATGCCCATTTATGTATTTTTATTTGGATGGTATTCAATGACATGTTGGCTAAGGAAGAATTTTTGACAGTCATTCCTCTAAAGGGGAAAACTCGTGGCGAAGATATATATGACGTTCTCTTCAATTTTGTAGAAAACTACTAGCTACCAATATATAAATTAGTGTGCATTACAACATGGAGCATCAGAAATGACTGGAAACAAAAACAGTTTTGTGGCATTGTGTCGTGCTAATGAAAATTTCCCTTCATTTTTTCATTCCATTGTATTATACATCAACAAGTTTTGTGTTCTAAAGTTTTAAACACAGAGTAAATTATGGGCATTACAACAAAAATTGTGAATTCCATGCGTGCACCAAGCTTGCAACGGCGGCTCTTTAAGTTGCAGTTGGAAGTTAGGGAGCCAGCTGAACACACTAATTTAGTTCTTCACACGAACGTCAGATGGTTGAGCCGCGGAAAATTCCTAGAAAGGTTTTAAGAATTATTGCCCGAAATAACAGCTTTTCTAGACAAGAGAGGTGATGACACTCAGATGTTGAAAAACTGATTTGGCATTTTTGACTGACATCACAATGCACCTAAACACCATATACTTGGATCTTCAAGGTAAAGGAAAAACTATTATTGAGATAATTAGCGCAGTAAACGCAGTCAAAAGTAAATTGCAACTTATGATAGATCAACATAAAAGAAAGGATCTGAAACATTTTCCGTCTTTGAAAGCAAGGATTCCTCAGTTGAATTACAATGCGAAATGCGTTTCTATGATTTCAGTAAATTGGAAAATGTAGCATCATTCATGAGTTATCCTTTTTCATGCAAAAACATTGAGGAATTAGCTACTGAAATAGCAAGTCAGTTTAATATGAACTCAGGTTTTGTTGAAATTGAGTTGGTGCAGATTATATCAGATATACATCTCAAAGCTACAGCATCTGATACAAATTTCGAGTGTTTTATATCTGAAGATAAATATCCCAATCTAAGGCAAATAAATCGCACTTCAACTGACAGCAATGTTTGTGTCTTCTCACTTGTGAGGTGGTGATTTTTCTGAAATGAAGATAATTAAGTCAGAATATCGCAATCGACTAACAGACGATCATATATCATCATGCTTACGATTAGCACTCAGTGGTTACGTACCACCTTATGAAAAGTATTCTGTGGACATGCAGTGCCACGCTTCAACATCCAAAGTAATTAATTTTAATTAAATTTAACACCATATATAACTCTTTTGTTTTGTAACAACCAATAAACTCGCAATTTCGATTAACTATGAGTTTTTTCATTGATATAGACATAATTGCACAAACAAAAGATGATGAATCTGTTAGAATATTTAGAAATCAATCAACTTTCTGAAAACCCAAGCGAAATCACCCTTAATAGCTAGCTTGACATTAATAAAAATATATCGTTCAGAAAATTTCTCTCCATTTTTATATTCAAAACACTTTCGAATAACTTTCGGTACAACCGAAACCCAATTCACAATGTATGATAATAAAGGGAATTTATTTTTTATATTGATGCACATTTCCAATCCCGTATCAAATTTCACATCATCATCGAAACCACCTTCCACTTCTACAATAAACAAGGCCCAAGATACCACTGCAATATACTCGAAATTTATAACTCCCAGAAAGAATTGATAGCATAATATAGCCTTGGGTGTTTTGATACTGGAAACCAATATCATATAAACCAAAACACAACCCCCCACGAAAGTTTTCGCGCAATACGTCGTCATAAACAAGCTCGATAAACCACGAAAAATTGTCGCCTCTGTTCCTTCGGAAAAGCCACCAACCCCAGGCTACTATGAGGGGCCATCTGCTTGAGACTTCCGTACAGTGGCGGATTCAAGATATCAGATATATGATGGACAAAACATCATCAATTTAAATGTCGACAATGTTGGATTCGAATTTACATCGATTTACACAATCTCATGAAACTATCGCACCAACATTTTCCCGAATTATGATATAGTTAACTTCTTTCCGTTGCTTTTCTTTTTTGAGGATGAGAGGAGAATAGGTAGGAGGAATATCACTTGCGAAAATTTTAATGATAGGATAAGGAAATGAATTATGAAAAGAATTTTATCGAACCAGCCATTGTTTGAATAATTCGACGACATTTCATGCCATCAGTTTCGTATCGGACCGATTCTTACTTGCACGTATCGACCAATCTGATGAAATATGAAAGAGAAAAAACACTTTTATCAGTTTTCCATGTTTATTTGTTAATACACGACCGGTTTCGACCTTTCGGTAATTTTCAAGTGCTGAATACTATTCAATTGGTTCCATCGTTACTACGTGATAGTTAATCATGATGATAATCAGAAATTAAACTATGTATTATACTATCACAAAAGATTTATTGAAAATCAGGATCGGGATTGCAACAAGTATTGAACTAAAATTGAGAATAAATATATATATATAAACTTGAGACAAAAAGAATTATTCAACAGTCCGTAGATCAATGAATAATCTAGAGCTAGTTCCCAAATCTGCACGCAGCCCCCAAGAGCCACAATAGTGCAACTGAGCAGGATGCCGAGAAACGCAGCGGCAGACTGCAGTTTCATCCTTATTAGGATCTCATCAGTGTCGCATATCGCTTCTCAGCATCCTAACATCGTTAGGGTACCCCGATATAGCTTGTTAGGATGCTGAGAAGCGATATACGATTCTGATGAGATCCTAATAAGAATAACTGCAGTCTGCCGCTTCGTTTCTTAGCATCCTGCTTAGTTTCACCAATGTGGCTGTTGGGAGCTGCGTGCATGGCGGGCAGATTTGGGAACTAGCTCTTGTCAGGAAGGATTATTCATTGATCTACGGATTTTTGAATAATTCTTTTTGTTTTAAGTTTACATATGTAGACTCCTCGCGAAGTTTGTCGTGGAAGATATTTGTCTCATCAAATATTTACTGACAGGAGATTTTATCCCGGAAACAGGCCCAGAGCACCATTTCAACAGGATTATTTCGCTCGTTTTGTACCGTTAATGTGATTCACGGACCGGCGAAAGATGTTTCCAAGTGTTGAAATTTCTAACGTTCACACATCTGTCTGTTATTGTTCGTATCTTTCTCGAAGTCCGGTAGCGGGTTCACCGTCTCGGTCCATAGAGGGCGACTCTCGTACATATGTACGAGGTGCGTCCTTTCTGGAATCGATAGGTACCCCGATGTAGCTTAATAGAATGCTCAGAAGCGACATGCGACACTGATGAGCTCCTAATAAGGGCGAAACTGCAGTCGGCCGCTTCGTTTCTCGGCATCCTGCTCAGTTGCACTATTGTGGCTCTTGGGGGCAGCGTGCATGGCAGGCAGATTTGGGAACTAGCTCTTGTCAGGAAGGATTATTCATAAATCTATATATATATATATATATATATATATATATATATATATATATATATATATATATATATATATATATATATATATATATATATATATATATATATATATATATATATATATATATATATATATATATATATATATATATATATATATATATATATATATATATATATATATATATATATATATATATATATATATATATATATATATATATATATATATATCTTTTGAACAGAGAAGATTTACAAAATTCGATGTCTAATATTTAATTTGGCAGTAGTTAATACTAAAGAGAGTTGTTTAAATCGTTTTTTTCAAGTTCGGTTGTGAATTTCATTTTCAAATTAATTGAATTTATTAACTTTTCGAAAATATTCAGTTGACGTTCAGTAGCAGTAAAACATACAATTATATTATCCTCATACCGAAACCAATATAAAAACTATTCAGCTTATCGGTTGTTATGTAGTGCAGTTTCTTAGTTATCAATGAAAATTTCTGCTAATACGGGGCTGAGTGGATTTTCCATATTAAAAAACTGTGGGAAGAAAACTCAAAAGAGTAATTTTGTTTTTCCCACATATCTAATAACAGCTATATTCCATATTGAATCAAAGGGTTTACGTTTACGTTAAGTTCCATATTTTTTCAATAATGCCAATTGGATCTTTGGAAGAGATACTTGGAAATGAGTAAAGACATCAATAGAAGCTAATTTGGCAGTTTGATAAAGATGTATGATTTTTCTATCAGTTCATAGGAATTTTTGATAGAGTATTTGGGTTTAAATCGGAAATACTGCTTTATCAAACCTTATTAACAAATGAGATATCTTAATCGCACGAGCTTAAATATAAGAAACAACTGGTCTAATAGGGTATTCCGGCTTACGAAGTTCAAAAAGTGGACACAATTGGGAAACTAGTTTGTTATTTACTATTAGTTTGATTTTTGTTGCGTCATCCAGTAAAAGTTTAATATTTTTCAATAAGTCTTCAATTTTATTTTGGAATTGATTAGTTGGATCAAAAGAAATTTTGGATAGAGTTAAGAAAGTTTTCCGTTTTAGAAATATAGTTAGTTTCGTTTAATGCGACGGCTGTTTCACCCCTTTACCTGCTTCAATGAACTTCACCAAAACTTTAACTTTAATTCTCGACGCGCGTTTCGCTAACTAAGTTAGCATCATCAGGAAATGATAATATACTGGTGTAGTGGTGATATAGTGTCTTCATTGTTCATACGCCAAAGGTTCCAAAATCACAGCATAGCTTATCTGCTTTGGTCAAAATGGCCATAGACGAGCTGCACGACTCTCGGAAGGAAAGAGGTTAAAACGAATTCTGGCAATATTTTTTCAAAATTTATAGTACGAACTTCACGAAATGTCATTTTATACCTGAATGGAAATCTCTTCAAACCAAACCGAACTAACCTAACCTAACCTCAAACCTAATTTAAATTTATAATTTTGAATTGAATAGGTTAGTAAGATAGGTGTTAGGTAAAATTAGGTTGAGCATATTTCAATATTTACTACTATTCTAGAAGATCCTAAATTTTTCCTGGTTGTTGTGTTATTCCCAGTGCAATTGAGTCAATATTTCATTAAATTGCTGAATTTTTTTTTGAACGTGACGACCACAATATTCTATACCAATTTTTACCAAGTCTAAATTTCCTTAAAGTATGCCGATGGGGCATCTATCTGATATTTTTGGCGTACACAGAAATGATAGATGGAATTTCGTCAGGTTTAAATCAATGGATCGAAAACTCTTCTTGGTGGCTACGTCCAATTGTCTTATGAGTATTTTATTCAGCCGACATGTGATCGTTGTGGAAATTCAGTATACCACCTCGCGTGAAACCTGCTTCGTCTGTAAACAAAATATTCCTACGAAACTAGAGATATCCTTGGAGTGCTGATTGTTGATATAAATAAAATGATGTCCATAATGCTTATTTTTGATGTATACGACCAGTTTCGACAATAATGTCGCTTTCAAGTGTCTAGAACTATCAGTTATGAGTGTTATCACTTAAAAATGACGTAGCTGTTGAAACCGGTTGGGTGTATCAAAAATAAACATTGTGGAAATCAGACAAAAAAGTATTATTTCATTTATATTAAAATGATTTTCTACGAAATAAATCCATCAACAATATCATCAATGCTGATTCTGGAGTTCATTCAAAATAGGTTCTTCATTTAACTGTGTCCTGACATACCGATCTGGTCCAGAATTTTTCTTGGCTGGTAAAAACTGTCCAGTTTTACATAACAAACGATCAATGGAAACGAAAAATTCCTCTTAAGGAATATTTCTTTCAGAAAAGTTGCAAGATAGAGTCACAGGGCTTTAGCTGCATTGCTACCTGATTGACAATAGAATAGATGAATATCAGTCATAACTTAAAAGATGTACTCCATTCAAACTTTTCAAAATACCAAAAACTATGTATTATTCACAAAAACCAACTTCATTTATGAAAAATGAATACCAGCAAGACTAGGTTTTTACCAGTAATTCGAAGGATCAAAAGGCTAGGGATTATTCAACTAAATAAAGAAAAACAGTCTAATATTCAACCCAAAACGGCGTAAAAACTACTGCAAAAGGCTATTTCCCTAGTTTTTGTGGAAATATGAGGAGAGTTCCGATCTCTCATTCGTATTACGGATTATCGACCGTCCCTTCAGTTCATTCAGAAAGAGTGTATCTTCTCATATAAATCATTTTTACTTAAAAAGGACTGCGATTCCGATAAAATTTTAAGAGACATGAAAGTTTCATTGAAAGATCTTATCAGTAAATATTCTTAAAAATACCAGTGGCTATATTTTTGATGATATCAAAGGTAGCATGGCCTTGAAGAATATATCACCCTGTATATTTCTGCATTTACTGTACACATCTGAATTGAATTGAAATTCTCTGCAGATTGGATCTAGGTTACTTGAAAACTACAAGAGTTATAGAATTGTGAAAAAGAATTGAAATTCAACACCCTGTATCTCGAGAACAGATAATTTTTGATGTGAAATATCCTCTGACCGTCACAGAAATATAAGGGGTTGAAAAAAGTTATTATCTAAAACATTTGTTTGAAATATTTTTTGATACGACACTCACCTCCCGAATCAGGAAGGAGGGGGTTGAACATTTTCAAATCGCCATATCTCCGGTAAAAACCAAGATACATCTATGCTGTTTTCATATCATCCCTAGGCATATTAATATGAAAAACTTTTGTTCAATAAGTTTCTTGATTCGAACCTTAATTTGTAAAACGGAGTACAGGGCGACTAAAATTTTCCAATCACCACGTGTCTGATAACAAAGATAACCTATGCGGTTTTCATTTCATCCTTTGGCATATTATTGTCAAAAATTTTTCATCGAAAAAAAAAACCCTGAATTTCTGAATCTGGACAGGGTGACTGAAATATTTGAAATTGCCATATCTCCGGTAATAACCAAGATAAGCCTTTGCGGTTTTTATATTATCCTTTGGCATCTCTATACCAAATGAAGAATAAAGGCGAGATATCCACGAAGTATTATAAAACATATGCTAACAAGGTAAAGCAAATGGCAAACGAAAAGTATATTTCTTCACTTATTAATTGAAGAAAGCACATGTTAGGCCTATTTATAAAAAAAGACAGAAAGATCAGATAGGAAATTATAGGCCTATTACATTTTTATCATATAAACACCTCAAAAAAGTCTAGGGAACACTTCTGAATATCGATATATCGTATCCAGAACGATCAATATCGATGATTTTTTTCTAGAAATGAACACCTGCATCAATTTCTCACCAAATTATGTAGTGTGCCGCAACAGATTTCAGTTTTTTTTTTATAAAAAACTAAAAATGCAACAGATGCGACGCTGATTTATAATCATTTCATGTATTCAGTGTTTGAAATCAGTTAGTTGGCATTTTGTTTCTGTTGTAAGCACAAATAAAAGATTCAAGTTTTGTGATTCGACCATGGAAAGACGACATTTGACTAGAGAAGAGATGTTACGAGCCGTTGGCATGCTCCCAGCAGGGAGCTCACAACGGGAAGTATCCAGGGTTCTGGGAAGTAGGCCAAGTGTCATAAACCGTTTATGGTCGCGTTTCAATGGAACAGGTAGCGTAGAAGAACGCCATACAGGTCGTTTCAGGATTACTACAGTCGCCCAAGACCGATTTTTGGTTTTACAAGCCAGAAGAGATCGTACTACCACAGCATCTCAATTAGCTCAAGAGCTATCACGAGTTCATAATGTACAAATTTCCCACCAAACTGTGAGAAATCGACTGCATGAAGGTCAACTCCACTCCAGACGTCCTTTAAGAGTTCCACAACTGACCCATGGAAATCGCGCTGCTCGTTTAGCTTGGTGCCAAGATTACGTAAACTGGGATCAAGAGAGGTGGGCCACAGTTCTCTTCAGTGATGAATCTAGATTCAGTTATTATCCCGATTCGGGAAGAATTCGAATATGGAGGGAATCTGGAAAGCAAAACCGTCTCCAGCATGCTCGAGAAGTTGTTAGACAGGGAGGCGGATCAGTGATGTTTTGGGGAGGTATACGCCTTGGTGGAAGAACTGACCTCGTTTTCATACAGAACAACCTCACGGGAAATTCTTACGCAAATGAGATAGTTTTACCTGTAGTGGTACCGTATCACCAAACAATGGCTCAAAATCCACTCTTCCAACAAGATCTTCCCTCCTCATCGTGCAAGAGTTGTCTTGAACGTTCTTGAAGAGAATAATATCGATCTTCTAACGTGGCCATCCTGCTCCCCAGATCTGAATTCCATCGAGGATGTGTGGGACACCCTAAAAAAGAAATCTCCTGCGTCAAAACGTCTTCCATCATGAACAGGAGCTTCGATTAGCAGTTTAGGGGGCTTGGAATGACAGGCCAAATTGTAATAGACAATTTAATATTGAGCATGCCGCGATGATGTCAAAGTGTCATTAATAACACAGGTGGACCTTCTGGGTACTGAAAAATATAAGTGCTTCCATATCGTTTCGAAAATATTAGTTCAGGATTTTTTTTGTGTTTTACCAAATTTCATCATTTTCAAATTTCAATTTTTTTTTATAATAGGTGCTTTGGAGAAGTCAAATATTGTTATTTGTTTTCTTGAGAATACATTATATACAATACATCCTAACAAAACCGAAAGATTTCTATAAATTCGAATCATCAAATTCATATTTTAAAGATATTGGTAAGTGTTCCCTAGACTTTTTTGAGGTGTTTATCAGTAAGATATTTGAAAGGGCCATTAATGATAGAGTTGTGGACTTTCTTGATACGTTCAAACTGCTCACCGAGTTTTTAAACGGTTTCAGAAAGGGAAAGTCCTCTAGTCGTCCTTTTTATCAGGCTCTTGATAAGATAGTTAGAGGCATCAATGAGAGGGAGAGTATTGTTCTGCTGTGTCTCGACCTAAGCAAAGCGTTGGATAGCCTGAATCATGTAATTTTGTTGGAAAAGTTACAAAGACTGGGAATCTGAGGAACACTACATCAACTCTTGAAATCATATCTGACAAGTAGAACGAAGTTGTTGTTGAACAAGACCTAATTACTGATGAACTGATCAAATCTTCGGAGATGGTGTTGAAGAAGGAGGTACATCAGGGGGTCAATTCTTGAACTATTGCTCTATGTTATATACGTGAATGACCTACCTGAGAGTATACCTAAGAAACTGGTTCTATTTGCAGATGATACATCCTTTGTGCTGTCAGATAACTGTGGAGAAATAAACTCTAAAATATTCAAATCACTAGAAAGGCTTGAGCAATAGTTCACTGAAAATAAACTCCAGTTGAATACTGGAAAGACGCTGATTATAAATTTCAATTATGGCACAGAGTTCAAGAGCATAACATACAGCAATGACAAACAAGCATCGCTTAAAACTTCTGAAAGTGTATCCTTTTCAGGCATACACTTGGACCACAGACTAAGTTGGAAATCTCATGTTGATATTTATGCAAGCATATGGCTAGCTATACTTATACGATGCGGACTCTAGCATATTCAGTGAGTACTCGGATCTACTGGCATATAATTCTTACGTGCAGGCTAAATTGAGGTATGGGATTATATTCTGGGGGAATTTTTCAGAGACAGACAGAATTCTAATTTTGCAGAAATGATGTCTTCGCAGTATTTTTAAGTTGCCTTATGAGGTGAGTTGTAGAAGCATATTTGTGGACTTACTGTTGTTTGCCTTTACTTTAGAGTGTTCTATTTGTCGCTAGTAATCCTGGTCTCTTTCTGCAATCGGGAACCAAGCTTAAATATGGCATAAGAGGGAAACATAACTTGGAAATCCCCAAACTGCACTTCACCTACCTTCAGAAGAATGCTCAGAATATGGAGGTAAAATATTCAATAAATTACCTTCCGAAGACCAAACTGGAGGGCATTGGTTATTCAAGAGAAAGACCACTTTATACATTGGAGGAATTCTTTGAAGACCCATAGACATAATATCAGATGAATATATAATTTTGATGTATTTTCGGTTTTATTCCCAATTTACTCTTTATATTTTTGTTGTTTGTTGATGCAAGTGATGTCATTTACCCTTATTGTTTATTAATTCGTCATTTTTATTTTAACTACAAAGTATCACTGAATTTATTAAAATTAGAATTATATTGACCTGTTCAATATCCTACTGGGGTCAATAATGAACTACTAATAATAATATAATATTATTATTTATTATCGTGGACTTATGCACTATATCAGCTAGTAGCTGGATATAATTTATCTTTCCCAGATTTAGCAATCAAAGGAATAGGCTCGATTACAATATACTTGACATAAATTTCCTAACTATCTTACATGTGTTAAGAATTACAGCTTTTTGCATTTCTATATAGGTATTCTTATGCAATTCTAATTTCTTGAGGCTATCATGCAAAGTTTTGGGTATTAAACCAGTCGAGGATACGATGACAGGAACAATATCTATTTTATCGAGGTACCACATCTGCGTGATCTCAATAGCAAGGTCTGTGTATTTGGACTTTTTCTCCTGGAACTTGTTCAGCACGTTGTTATTATTCGGTATGGCGACATCCACCAGCCTTGCTGTTCTGGCTCTCTTATCATACACCACTATGTCCGGCCTATTATTCGTCACCATTCTGTCAGTGATAACAGGCCTATCGTAGTATAATCTGATAGAGTCATTTTCCAATACGGGCGCCGGCTGATACTTGTAATATGGCTGGAAGGTGTTCAGAAGTCCGTACTTGTGTGCAAGTTTTTGGTGGATACTGTTGCACACTTGATTATGCCTGTGAAGATACTCCGTGTTGGCCAGTTGTTCGCATCCGGACGTAATATGCTGTATAGTCTCCGATCTTATATGGCATTTTCTGCACTTATCTGTTTGTAATGTTCCGTCCTCCATTATAAATTTTTTGTAATTGTTTGTAGCGATCACTTGGTCTTGGATGGCCATAAGGAATCCCTCTGTTTCAGCGAATAATTCTCCTTTCACCAACCATTTGTTGGAGGCTTCTTTGTCGATGTGTTGATTAATCTCATGGTGATGTCGTCCATGCAATTCCTTTCTTGGCTATTGCTCTTGTTTTTCAGTATCTGATAGGAACGGTAGATTCAGTAGGTCATCCCTGGTAGCAAGATTCAGAGGTGTATACCCCTTATCAGCCAACGATACTACTCTATGGAGGTCAGAAGTGAGAGCTTTTGCTGAGAAGAATTCTCTGAGATTTCTTATCTGTTCGGTGTGTGAATTGACAACATCTATTAATCCGCGTCCTCCTTCTTTCCGCTTCAAAGTTGTACGTATCACAGACGATTTTGGATGATGATTATTGTACTTTGTCAGCATCGTTCGGGTCTGCCTTTTAATATCATCCAGCTCCGTCTTAGTCCATCTGATTATTCCAAATGAGTAAAGCAACACTGGAATGGCGTAGGTGTTAATTGCCTTGACTAGATTCCCCGAGTTCAACATCGATTTCAGCACAGACTTCAGACGCTGACTGTATTCTGAACGAATCTTCTCCTTTGATTGTTTTTGGTCTAACAATCTGGCTTGTTGGTATCCCAGATATTTGTATCGCCATCTCTCATGCACTGTATAATATCACTATGATAACAAAATATTATTATTATTATTATTATATTATTGTCAAAAACTTTTCTTCGAAAAATTCCATTTTTATATATATTTTCCATGATGAAGAACGTTATAAAAACACAAAATTAGAAATTTAATTTTTTCGATGATCTCAATACGTTTCCGTGCGAGAAATTCAAAACTATTGCAAGATTGCAATATTCCAAAGTTCACCGGAAGCTCTTTTCAATTTTCCTCGATCAATTTCACCCAACTCTATCCAGAGCGTTACATGAAATGAGACATAAAACGGAATTGAAAAATGTTTTTAAATTGTCCAGATTTATCTAACGGCGGAAAACTGTCCCCGAAGCGTAGTTTCGCCCGATAGAAATTGGAAACACGATCTTTTGCTGGAAAAAAAGAAGGAACGAATATCACCGATTGAAAATAATTGTCGCCATGTTTTGTTCTTCCTTCTGTTGTTTCAACAATAGACAATCGGTCCCGAGTTGCTCGTTCCGCTGATGCATTCAATTTATATCGTTCGATTTTACACACAAGTATTGTTTCGGGAGAGATAAAGTAAAGAAGAGAGTTTCTGTGGATCTGACCTTTCTGTGAAATTTGAGCTCTTTGCTATGTTAGTTTATGTAGCCAGGGTGGGAGTTGATTAGAAGAAAACGCAATAGAATAACAGCAATATTATGGTTTAATAAAATACTTTCAATGATTTTAACATTTATTTAACGATGAACGGGGAAGAAAACGTAAGAGTGAAAAGTAAAATGCAAAATTTCAGTTTCAGTTTATAGTCTAGACTCCCGACAAAAGAAACATCTCTGGGCAAAATTACGGCCCTCCTCGAGCTATACAGTGAACTGGATATACAGGGTGTAAAAGAATAGGTGCGTTTCCATGAACATATGTTCGCTAACGCTTCGTTATCGAAATCTTCAGTTTTTTCTTCGTTCAATTCGGCACATAGGCCCTTATAATCAGATCATAGAAACAATTATGAAAATCTACAGGGTATAATTTCAGAAGTCACATGTCCTTCCTATTCCTACAACGTGTAGGGGTAGGAAGGTAGAAGACCGGAGCGCCATTGTGCATGTACCACGTTCCTACTCAGTCACCTAAGGGAGTGAAATCAAGTAGATCTGGCTGCTCTTCGGTTGCAAACTGAGTGTATGAATTTGCTTTCAAGCTAGGTGAAAGAAAGTGTGGATCAATTTGGTGATCTCTAATCCTTCCAATCCACACGTTCAAACAAAACTGTTCCTTGTGATGAGCTTCAACGAAAGCATGAGTATTTTCTTCTGCCAATATGTGGTTGTTGTGGTTATTAACACGTTCGATCCTATCTTTAAACGTCCGGTTCTGGCTGGTTACTGCCAATATGGCGTCGATCAGCACTGGGCCGTACTAGTCAGGAGCAATGACATTGTGATCAATTGCTCCTGGTAATAACTATACCGGCCAGGGGCGGATCGAGTTTCTTATGTTGCTAAATTTCAAAACTTAGAGGCAAACCTTATGCGATTTATAAACATTGGTTTTGGGAACTAGGACATTGAGTCAGATATATCGAGTAAGCGGTCTGAATATTCAATAATTTAGTAATGATTTTCCTCAACTATTCATTGAATATCATCTTATTCTGCGCTATATTCGATAATAACTTGCGACATCCATTCGAAATCAGTACTTCAAAACTCCAGCAATCTGTTCAAAAATAATAACGGGATAGTAACACTGAAATATCCTTGTTGCTAGACAATCCTCTGCATTCTCTCTTTATAAAATTTCTATCCATTAAATATTTATACGAACGTTTGTGTTCGTTGTCGACTTCGAAAGGGTTAGGGTGACTTTGAGAAATGCTATGCAATGTTCAGGGTATGAAATAAAAATTTTATAGTGTAGTTTGGAAAACTATTCGAAGTGTGGTCGCCGAAAAACGCTTTTGAGAAAACCATAGAGGATTTGACGAATTGTTGAGAGGCCGAACCTCTCCGAGTAGGAAGTAGAAACGAATTCGTTTTTTTTTCGAATTCCTGTCATAAGAAAACAGCTCTCTTTTCCATTTTGAAATTCCTAGGGGTCACTTGTGAAAAATTTAAGTTTCTGAGTTTGAACTTGCCGTTTTTCAGGATAAATTTTTATAGTGTTCAAATAATTCCTACTCGTCGGCAAGTACATTGAGGACTGAAAGTATACGTCGGAATTGTCGAGGGCGGACACATTCGTCTCGTCCTCTGGAGCCTGTAACAGTTCAGATCTGGAATTCGTCTAGTCACCATCTACGCCCTTGTAGAACCAGCACCTACGTTTTTGTGGAACCAGTACTTGTGCCTGTGCATCCCGCATCATCCTTTCTGGAATACAACCTTCAACGTCACTTGTCGACGCAGAACATCAATTTGACACAGATAAGCAAAAACCCTCTCACTCCATTATTTTTTTTCTGTTAATTCATTGCCTACATGTTTAATATTAGTCGTTCGTTAACATTTGAGCACTTGACTTCAAAACGTTATTAAGTAATTGCTTATTGATTTCCATTCTTATTCCTGGTTTTAGTTTTTTTTCACAGCTCGGTCCATAAAATTACTGCTTTAACATATTCATTTATCTTCTCTGTTGTAAGTAAGAGTCACACTCAACAAACTAAAGTTCCGAATAGCAATTCATTTACTTATATACTTAGTTGTTTTATAACTGGTGTTACTTAACTTGTGATCACGTTTGAGGGGTATAAGACCTGTTGAGGCATTTTTGTTGTTATTATTAAGGTATTTGTGAAATGAATTAAGTGCTTTACACTATTACCTATAAATTGCCTGCATTCATCTATATCCCTTCATAGTCATTTTTTTTTGTGTTATCATAGCCCCAACCTGTATACATTTAGTAGAGAATTAAAGACAACATTTTGGTTAGAGTAGTGTATCATTTAACACACTTGTGTGCTCGAACCTGTTTTTTTTTTGAAAGAAAAGAATTCAACTAGATCCACCCTCTTACCATTGAAAGCTCGTTTTAGTTAGTCTTCGTTCACCGGTGCAATTTTCTTGTTTAAATTAGCTTGCATATAAACTAGTGGCGTAACTTTTTTTTCTTCCCATCCAAAAAGTTCACTGTTCGTTTAGCCCACAACCACTCACCCCTTGAACTAGCTGGGGCATTATTCTTACTTGCAAGAGACAACTAACGAGGGTAGTCATCTCGGGGTAAGATTTTGGCGCCCGTGAATACTTAGGTTGAATTCTATTCTCAGTTTTTCTTTCATTTTTTCAAAATTTTGTTAGGAAGGGTCGAGAACTCAATTTGTGTGAACTGATTTGTTGTCAGTTACGTTCGGTAATCAAGTTTTACTCTTAAATATTCTCATTTCATATTTATATTATAATGTTAACCACTTCACATTTTGGTCATATCAAACGAGGAAAATAAAAGTTTTAATTTTTTAATGAAAATAAAATATTTTTTACAATTATATTTTTTATATTATAGAAAAACAGAAATATGTAGTTTCCTTTCTTCTTGTCTGGCTTTTGCAGAAAACGCACTGTTTGCAAAGGCGCCACTTTTTCTGGTAACGGTCGCTGTCTAATTTTGTGAATTGTGTTTGTTGTGTCCGTGGAGGTCGTCGAGGCGCCTCTTTTGGAAGGGGAAGGAGAAGGAAGTTTTGGGACCAAGGAATCTACTATGGAATGGCGGAAATCAATCAAGCACATTTTGAAGCCGGGATTGCTTTTGGTGTGAAGAACATAGGAATTTACAGGGATTAAATAAAAAAGTGAATCACAAGTTTCCTATACCACTTCATGGTTTTTCTTGCAATAGGATAGTAAGCAAGTTGGTCCATGCCTCCCATTGACGTATTAAACGCCGCAACCAATTCTGGTTTCGACGAAACACGTTTCCACCGATCGGTGACATCAAGCATTTGAGGACCGTATTCCGTGTTTACCATCAAAACGTCCCTCTTATCCTTCCATTACAGGACGCACACTCCTTCAGTGGTATAGGAAAAATGCGATTCACCTCTTTTCAATTTTCGGGAGATCACGGAGATAGCATTTCCCTTTCGATTTGCTCTGAGGGTACCAGTCACATAAGTTCTCCGCTGAAGAAGTTCATGAGCCAGTTTGACGCTATTCTAATAATTGTCCATAAAAAGAGAGTGGCCAAGGTCGAGATGGCCACTCATGAGGTATGGACAACTTGGTCAACGTGTCCTGTCCCACCAACATATGCATCAGAGTCGCAAGTGTAGACTATTACCCTCAGAGTAAGACCAGAAGGTTCAGACAACATGTACAGTTTGTTACCGTACTTATGCCACTTTCCCTTCCGGTAAACTCGAAAAACCAGACTACCTCTCCAGAGTACCATCGACTCGTCAATACATAGTCATTTGGTCGGTGTAACAACATGTTCCATGGTTTTATGGAATATGTCGATTACAGGTCTTATTTTGCGAAGTCTGTCCGTGTTTGTCTGTCCTGCTGGTGGATTTGAAGAAAAACGAAGCAAGTTCAAAATTTTCATGAACTTGGCCCTGAGGAATAGAATATTATACTTCCTATTGTTGCTCCAATAATATAGGGACATGGCTCATATGGTACAACAGCCCGAGCCAAACTTCGAAGTAAGATCTTTCCACTGCTTGACTCGTGCTGTTTTTTTTTGTTGCTTCACTTTTCTTCAAATTAGCAAAAGCATTTATTTCGTTTATTATTAGGTTAGTCAGTTGGTGGGTGTAAATTAAATTAAAGTAGTCGATGGAAGTGTTATCTGGAGGGTTAACTCTCACTACAGGTATAAGAGAGTACAGGGAAATGGTAGATAAGTCAGGTAAGTCCTCTTGGGTCTAATTATAATCAGTCTTTTGCCTTTGTTGTACAGAGTGTATTTTACCTGCCTGGGTGGAATTATCCTCTGCCGTCGGTTGAATATCTAATATTTCCCAATATTATATTAAAAGTAAATTAACTTGTGGCGTAAAAATGTCGAGGTCGTCCTCCTAATCCGTATTCCCAAAACTGGAGTCACCACAGCCCAAATCTGAATCTATGTTGGAGTCGTCGCTGTCAACATCTTCTAAAATTTACAGTATTTCCTGTACCTCTTCATCAGTATTTACGTAAATTTTTTTTTGGGTTCAACGAAGATCTGCTTCTCGATCTTGGGCGGCTCAGTCCAGCTACTGGTTCACTAGCAGCCCCAGGTTTAACTAATACAAGAATTGACCTAAACCTTGGGGTGTCCCATTCAACTGCTTCCAGAATGATACGTTGTTACAGGAAGACTGATAATTCCTGGCAAGAACCATCTCGAACAACAACGGCGATCCATGACCGTCATTTTCTACTCAGCGTCCTATAAGTGCTGAAGAGACACGCCAACTAGGATACCAACAGAGCTCGTCACTAAATTCAGAATTTGAGAATATATCAGAGTGGGGCTAGTTGAACTTGGTCAATTTTAACGCGAATAACACACAATCAACAACGTTCCCTGGAGAAGTCACTTCTGGAGAACCTCCTCTAAATATCCAAGGACATCGAATTTCCTCAGAAACGAGCATGCATGTTCTCGGCTTCATAGTCAACACAGGAGTTTGCTGGCATGACCATGTGTTTGCCATTGCCAAATCTGCATTTGCTAAACTCAGTTTTCTTCTCAGAGCTAAGCAGCACTTCACGTTATCAGTCACAAGTCTGAAATATTATTCTCATGTATGGAGTTAAGTTCATTATATCTATTGAATGGTGTCCAGAAGAGAGCAGAGCGCCTCATTGATCGACCGGAGATCAAGCGTGATCTCCATCCTCGCGCTTAAAGTCAACATGTTGATGATATTTCTCTTTTTTCATATATTTGCATGGTGAAACCTCTGAAGAACTGAAATGCTTCGATCCGGAAAGATTCCAGCTCCAAAGAAAAACTAAACGGAAATTCTCTTCAGCAGCAGCCCAACTAGCTCAGCCAGGTACCTTTCTCTATAGAAATTCGTTTGATCGCTTATATCGAACGTCTTTACTACGATAACTTACAATTTAGCCCTATTCAAGAAGCGAGTGAATGCATACACTAATTCATCTTGGGCGGCCATGACTGCGGCGTGACAGGCATCGCCTTCTCCCAAGAGTTGAGAATAAAAAATAAAGAAGAAAAGGTATTTAAGAGAACAGTTCGCTATTTCTAGGCATCTAACCTAACCTTGAATGTTATTTGCGAAATCCCATTGGAATACTCATACGAGGGGTAAGTTCCAATCCGAGGGTATCTATCAGACTCATCTGAAACATGAGCCGTCATCTGTGAAGGATTAGATATAAATGTGTGTAATGGATGGGAGGTAGATTTCATAAGTATCGGTCAGTTGGCCCCGGTTGTTTCTTCCTTTTTTGTAATGAATTATATACTAGGCTTTTTGCAACAATTGGTTAGAAAAATATCTGATATTTGTCCCCCCAATTCATCGTGATATCTTGAATTCCGTTCAATATTTCTTCCTTAATCATCAGGAGATTTACATGAAGACTTTGTAACTGCAAGATTGATCTCTCAACCGGGGTTTTTATTTTGCTAAATATTCAGTTTCGACAATACATATTAGCGCAAATTAGCACTAAAACGATACGACAACGTCAAAGAGAATTTGGTTCGAGGCCTCATATCGTAGTTCGAGGCCAGACACCAACCACAACACATCGAAGAGGCCTATTGAATTTTGCCAGGGTACATGTTAACTGGGAAAGTTTTTTTCACAGATGAGTCGTCTTTTCCATTGAACTCGACGTTCTCTAGTGTACAGATATCGAAATGATAGATATGCTCAGTGTAACCTTTTACCTGCCTATCGTTTTGGTGGAGGCTGAATAATGGTGTGCGGAGAAGTTTCTTAGGCTTATCAGGCCAGCGTACATAATGGAACACTGAATGTTTAGTCATGGTCACTCAAAACAAATACCATGAAACGACTTAGAGCATTTGAAATGTGGTCATATCGTCACCTACTAAAAATACCATGGACCGACAGAGTAACCAACGAAGAGGTTTTAAGGAAATTGAATAGGACACCAGAAATAGAAAACTTAATTAAAAGGTGGAAATTGACATACTTTGGACACATCGAAAGACATGACAAATACAATATCTTGCATGTAATAGAGGGAAAAATAGAGGGCAAACGGGCTAGAGGACGTAGAAGAACTTCATGGATGAGCAACCTGCGTAATTGGACTGGACTTAATAGAGAAGAACTAATACATACTGGCAGAGATAGATGGAGATATGCCATGTTATTAGCCAACCTCAGAATCTGAGAAGGCACCAAGATAGAGAGAGAATGTTTAGATGTGCGTTACAGAAATCATAGAAGAACATCTTGTAGCGTCTGTGGCAAACAAGGTTGACAACATTTTGTTAATGCATGATACTGTCAGATATCACCAGGTTCATATTGTTAGGAACTACCTTCAAGCTCCCGAAAACACTTCAATGCAGCTGCCTGTAGGTCCAGACATCAATCCTATCGAATATGTCCCAGAGTTTCTCAACTGAAGATTGAGAAGTCAGCAAAACCAGTCCGCTACCGTGAATGAGGTTCAGACTTATCCAAATATTGTTAGGAACTACCTTCAAGATCACGAAAACACTTCAATGCAGTTGCCTGTCGGTCCAGACCTCAATCCTATCGAATATGTCCCATAATTTCTCAACAGAAGATAGAGAAGTCAGCAAAACCAACCTGCTACCGTGAATGAGGTTCAGACTTATCCAAATATGTAGCAAAATGAATCAGAATGCTCTAAAGTCATTGATTTTGATTATGAATCGTAGATGTCATGCAGCAAATCAATTTATGAACATTTAATATCACACAGAATATCCAAACACCACACAAGTTTGTATAACCACGAAATTTGGCATCCCCTCTATGTCATAAAAAACTGATTGTAGCGGAGAAAACTTATAGAAACTTTTCATCATAAAATGACTTGAGTACTCCTCAAAATCCTTGGCACTTTATTTACACCCTGTATTCACTATCTCTTTCGTGTGTGTATAAAAATAAAGTATGCGTTGAAATTACTCCTTCTGAATTCTCCTCGATTATAATTTTAAGTCTACCGGCGTAATAAACCTCGAATTAATAGTTGGTACAAAATGAACGAAATTCTCCATCTAGTGACCACTTAATCACGGCGAACGTTTACCTTAAATGGTGAGGTTTTTCTCAGAATCGACTGTAATCTGATATGAAAGAACTAAGTCCGAGCTGTTAGTTTAAAATTAATGTTTATGCTTAAGTAGGATCGTTCATCTTGCCATAGAACAGCGGCTTTTATCAAGATGTTCACTTGTTTAATGGTTTTTCTCCAGAGTTGCATCTGATTTTACTTCGACTTAATATTTTTCATGTTCCTTTTCATAGACGCTAATTGGTGGTTCTCGTGGTTTCCACTAATTTGTGTTTATAATTATCGTTAATGACTAATCAAGAAATATAATGTCACAAGATGTTTTATTGTTAGCTATTAGTATAAAGTTATTGAATATACGAGGTTCGTTTGAAAATTAAATGCAATGTTTAAAGTTATCACTCTTCCTTAGTCCTATTGATTGAAGAATTTGCATCAAATTTTGCCTGATACAATAAAGCAGTTTGTATGTTGGTAGCGGCTTTAAGGGAATAGGGTGATTCTTTAGGTAATTTTATGGTTTTATTGAAAACTAAAAGTTTCTGATCAACGTCCGCAAACACGGCTTTACGTATATTTAAGATATATTTCAATATTCTTTCAGCTTTTTTTTTAATTCCCGCAAGTTTTGGAATATTAACCTAAAATATTGTTTGTTTGTTTCTATTGACCTACAGTTTATAGTGAACTCCGAACCACTCACCTAGACCGTGCAATGATAACTACCACGATTAATGATTACAAGTTATCAGGCCTTCAATGGTATGGAACCAGATCTAAGCTGATGTATCTAAAGTCGATAATGATTTCTTTGTGAAATTCACTTTTTTGTTCAAGGACAACATCCATAATTTGAACCCGGATTCGAACCAGGTACCTCGGCTAAGTATATTCTTACATACTAACCGCGCAGCTACCGAGGCGGTTACCTGAAATATTGGTGACACTATACGAGTTTAAAGAATGCACATGTCAAAGTGTCTACACAATCGATAGGGGTCATATTTTTGTCCTCTTGTACTTTTTTCATATCTTCGACCCTCATCGAGAAAAAAATAAAAAAACGATTGCCTGTAATCAGCTAGAGGAAAGTAAGTTTTTGAAATGTTCTCCAGTAGGCTATGGCATTATTTTAATAATTTGATAAAGGAAATATTACTTGTTGAAAATTAATATGTACACATTTTTTTAACTCTAAAACAATGATGCTCAAATTTTCATTATATTAACGAACTTATGACCACGCTGTGTCTTCTTCAGATAAGCAGTACATTTAAAGGAATAAAGTCTTATACAGGGATATCCACCGGTACCGTCCATTAAAAACTTTTTGAGTTCCAATTACAATATCAAGCTGAAATTTTATACGCGGCCATAACTAGCGATTTCCAATTGAAGTGAAATATTTTCGAAGAGATACCATTTCCGGTTATACCGGAAGTGGGTCATCACTTTGTTATTTCAAATGGCAATCTACCTTTTTTATTATACATGTAGAACCGACATTTGAGCAAGGCATAAAATACCCTAGTTGTTGGCACTTATCTGTCAAAACTTTTGACAGCTTCAAATATTTTTGTTATAAACTCGATTTTTGAGGAACATTTAAAAGAATTGTAGCTCGTAGATCTCTTGCACTACAGACACAATTTTTGCTTGGGTCGATAGAAGAAGGATCAAGAAATTTTTTAAGCAATCTACACATGTCAAATGTTTATTGCGTTGTTTTGTATGATTTTTTCAATTAGGCCTTTTTCAAACAGCAATAAGTCAATTTTTTCAAATGGCACGTGCCAATTTTTATAGCGCCATCAGATGAAGCGTCGAATTTCAGATGGAATTGTATCAGCATGTACTATACCCATCTCTTATAGTTCCGAAATAATTTGGGAATATATTGAATTCTGATGATTTTGCAAGAACTAACAGAGAATGCTTTGAAATATTTGAATCCAGTAGCTGAACTGGCTACGCTCACCGACAGGTGCCTAAAATTAATGTACTTGTCCCTTCGTTCATTCGAATTTGATATTTCGTGATTTTGAATGTTTGATATGAGCGTATAAACGAAAAGTTTTCACCTGTATTTGCCCCAAATAATATTAGAACATGTTCTGTAACGCACCTCCAAACATTCAGGGTTAACTTTTTTACGATGACCAGATTAGTGCGTACGTTCAAAGAAATTCCTCCCTACACAATTATCGAACCTCCAATAAAACCGTAGGTTGTATCCTAATTGAAACCCCTGATGTTAAGGGGGACTGCGGTCTATTTAAAAATAGCTCAGTCAGAGGCTTAGGGCGTAGATGTTTTTTACCCAACAAGAACAGTGCTTTTATGTTTTCTCTTCTTTTTATAAAACAAAAGTAATTTATGACAGTTTTCGAGTCACACTTGGCAAAAAAGCAAACTTTTGTAATTGTGAATTCAATGAATAATTTAATAAATAGTCAACAATTAAAAACTAAGAGTTGTGCTGTACAAAAAAAATTACAACTGATTGCTTGAATCCTTTATTTTAAGAAAAACTTCTCTATCTTCTGGACAGGAGCTTGATCTCCCAATGGAACGGTGTTCACCCCAAGGTTACGGTATTTTATTCAATCGAACGGTATTCACCCCAAGAGTACGGTATTCAATTGAACGGAATGGTATTCACCCCAAGTTCACGGTTTTCAATCCACTGGGAGGATTTTCAACTGAAGGGTACGATATTTCTCCAACGGTAAGGTATGCACCCCAAGGATACAGTAGTTTTCAAACGGTAAAGTATCCACCCCAAGGGTACGGTAACTTCTTCTCAACGGTAATATCTCCACCCTAAGGGTACGTTATTGATCGATTTAATCAACGGTAATGTATTCAACCCCACGGGACTGAATACACAAAACGGTACTTTAACAATATCAAAAGATATTTATATTTTATCAGATAAATTGCAATTCCATAATTACACCTTAAAGTCAGGAAGGAAAAGAGTCTTCATGATAAATCTCACACTAGCTATCAACCGTCAATCATTTTCACGTCGCTACGAATATAGCTGAATTACAAATGCAGTGGCGTGACTAGAAGTTACTCTAAGGTTTAAAACGTAGAATGTGAACAGGAAACGTTAATCTAGAATACAGTTACATAAACTACGTGAATATTAACTAGAAGCGTTAATGTTCATAGGAAATGAGTGCATAATGACGAGAAGTGGCCAATTTCTCGATACTAGGTAGATAAATAGTTCAACTGGTCATATCTCTAATCTCAACTGTACACTAGAGAACGTCGATCGCAATGAAGAAAATCTCGACTCTTCTGTAATACTAACTCCCAGTGAGCTTCTTACCACTTGTTTCCTGGCAAAATTCAATCGGGTCCTTCGATGTGCTGCGGTTAGAGCTGGTCCTTGAGCTGCAATACAAGTCCTCAGACCAAATTCGCTACGACATTGTCATATCGTTGCAGTACTAATTTACACTCCACTGTTCTATCGAAGCCCAGGTCTCTTTTCTTGACTACCAGTCTCCCTATACCTACAGATCATTCTGGAAACAGTTGAATTGAAATCCCTTGAAAGCCTTGGGCCCGTTCTTGTATCCTAGGTCATCTAATACGTGTTGCATTACAATCGAAGTGTGAAAAAACGTTACTAGCAAAAATTCAACAAGAACTACTGTTCTCAAAATGTGTTGGTTTCTTGTAAAATCTAAATTTATTTCATTCATTTTATTCCTCATGAAAGGGACATGTACATCAAGGGAAAACATCGAATGTCGTTGGCATATTCGCAAAAAAACATTCGTTAATAGTTCGTTGCCTACCAGAAGAGAATTTTATAATATTGTAACTCTGCTTCAGTTGCCCAGCGCAGTGTAGTTTCAAATTCAGGAAAAACTTGCGGTCATTCTTCTCTATGGGAGTTTTGTCTGAACTGCTTACTGTTTTTCCAAATTTTCCAGTTAGCCGATCAAACTATCACAAAAATCATAAAATAAAAATTAACCAAATACTCTAGTTCTGTGCTCAGTAATTAAAGCGATTCATTTTTATTCATATTCAATCAACGTTCTGAATTAATGAAATTTTTATTTGAAATTTTATTATTGCTTCTTCTAACTAATTATATCTAGTTAATGACTTGACTTTCATTATCAAATCAAACATCTAAATTATATAAAATATTCTACGAAGTAATTTATCCTGGTTATTAGAATGCTGTTTCACTAGAATTAAAGGAACATACATACGGATATCGTTGAACTAATACATAGTCTGGCATCTTTAAAATGATTATCCTTCACTTAATAAATTGTTATGCGCTATCATGTATAGCTGTGGAATTATTTAATTGAATGAATAGTAGATTTACATAAAGTAGTCATCCTATTAGTACTATCATGTGTAAGTATCGAGGAAATAATTAGTTATTAAGAATAGTTTATCATTCGAGTGTGTATAAAACTTATGTTCTCTCGATATATAATTTTATTATTTATTAGTGGAAATTTGTAATTATGCGTATGCTTTATTAGCTAAGAAGCTGCAGAAACTTTCATCCAAATTCCAAAGTTTTCAACTACAGGGTGATTCAACGAAAACTAAACAGAGGCTATATCTACCAAGATATTCATTTCTGATCAAAACGCAGAAACAGGACAATTTCTGTTTCAAGGGGGACATCTTTTGGGGTACAATCCTTGAACATTTTGAATAGGGAAGAATTGTGCTTGAGGGTAAAATAAATTTTCCCGTGAGGAAGGAATGGTGTAACGTACTAAAATCACGTCACAACAATTTGAATTGAAACACCTGACTCCAGTCAACTCTCTATCTGTGTCACGCCACTGGTTAAGAGTCTGATGCGCATAATCCGGCTATTAGATGATATGTGCATGTGCTACCAACTTCGTTTCAGATTCTTCATTTCGCTTTTTTTTTTCTTTCCGACCTCTAGACTAATTAGTCGAACTTGAGAATCATCGTTGATTGTATTTGAATTAATTAAATTACATTAAAACTCTCAAGTGAAAATTAGAGTGTAGTGACCTATATCAAAAATATAGGTCCTAGGTAGAGACTCGTAGGTGGAGAGTCGTAGATGGAGAGTCGTAGGTGGAGCTCAAAGGTTGATATGATATAACTTCTATCTGGAGTCCAGAAATCTACATGAATCCATTTTGATTTTGGCGATGTTTCGACAAGTTGTCCCTTGTCATCTTCATCAGATACGCTCGAGACATCGTCTACCGAACGCCTGAAGTTGACAAGGCACAACGAAAACTAAACAGAGGCTATATCTACCAAGATATTCATTTCTGATCAAAAAGCAAAAACAGGTCAATTTCTGTTTCAAGGGGGACATCTTTTGGGGTACAAAACTTGCCTGAAATATCAACCCCCTAAACGGGGGTTGCAATCCTTGAACATTTTGAGTAGAGATGGATTTTGAGATGGGTCGAGTGGTGACTCAAAAGAATGGTGGTAGTTATCTTTGTCTACATTGCCTTAAACGAATTTCCATTTTTAATTGAAAACTGTAAAAGATACAAGGTGAGCAACTGAAAGATAGGAAAGACTATTTCCCTGAGACTATTCAAGTTTCAGTGAGGCAAAATGGAACAGATCCATGCTGATCAATGGCATTCATCATTAAGTATCATCCTCATCTCGAATTCCAACTTCTGGAGCAGGGGTGACAACTTTGAAAATTTGGAAGAAGATAGATGGGTCGAGTGATAATTCGAAAGAAAGGTATTATCTTTGTCTGCATTCCCGTGAAAGAATTTTCATTTTTGATTGAAAACTGTAAAGATACAGAGTGAGTCACTGAAAAATAGAGAAGACTATTGCCCCAAGACTATTAGAGTATTAGTGCAAAAAACTGGAATAGGTTCATTTATATCAAAGATGACAGCCTTTGATCTGGAATGAGTCTGTTCCTTTTTTTTGCACTAATGCTTGAACAGCTCAGAGCGATAGATAGTCTCCTCTATTTTTCAGTAGCTCACTCTGTATCTTCTACAATTTTCAATCAAAAATGAAAATTCGTTCACGGGGATGCAGATAAAGATAATACCTTTCTTTCGAGGTATCACTCAACCCATCTACCCTCTTCCAAATTTTCAAGGCTGGTCACCCCTGTTCTAGGGGTTGAAATTCGAGATGAGGATGGTACTTGATGATGACTGCCATTGATCAGCATAGATCTGTTCCATTTTATTTCACTGAAATTTGAATAGTCTCAGGGAAATAGTCTTCCCTATCTTTCAGTTGCTCACCCTGTATCTTTTATAGTACTCAATGTAAATTCGTTCAAGGCGATGTAGACAAAGATACCACCCTTCTTTTGAGTTATCACTCGACCCATCTTCCCTATTCAAAATGTTCAAGGATTGCAACCTCCGCTTATGGGGTTGATATTTCAGGCAACTTTTGTACCCCAAAAGATGTCCCCCTTGAAACAAAAATTGATCTGTTTTTGCGTTTTGATCAGAAATGAATATCTTGGTAGACAAAGCCTCTGTTTAATTTTAGTTGAAGCACCCTGTATATAATATATTTAATCGAATACTACAAAATGCAAACTGTCGAACGTTTACTGTTGTTTCACTTCTGTTAGGGTGCTGTCTCATCCTAATTTCAAATCGGGATGGAAAGCAATTGAGCGTATAAGTGTTGCTTTGCATCCCCTGTTATTGTAAACAAAATAAATGCGCAACAACTGACAATTAAATCGAACTATAGTTTCTATATAAAATGAATTGAACACGTTTCAATATTTCGTTTAATCCATTGATGTTACGCTATTGACACCACGACATTTGGGACATTGTAGAATTGGTACTGCACATAACAAAAAATAAATTATGACAACGATGAAGAAGTGATACTGTATTTCATACAGTACGACGAAAGTTCTTCTTTTGATCACCCCAAGGATGTAATCTTGAATCTTAACGGAAGTATCCTCTCATTCGTGTTTTAATCATGCCTAGCTACCAAATAATATCACCTGAATCCATGCAGTGTCACAAAAAGAGAATCACCCTGTAGGTAAAGGGAAAAATTTGCCAGGAATCTAAAGCTTTCGAATTTAAACGATCACTGATGAGTTTTTCAACAATATTCCTTTCTTCGAAGTCATTAAGGATCCTTATTTTGACTGGAGTAGGTATGAAACTTGTGGCTACAAACCCTAAATTGCGGTTTCCCAAGAATCAGATAGACCATCTAATCAGAAGCGACTCTTCTTGTTTCTCATGACATATTTTCAAAAGAAATGATTGATCGTAGCCAGCAATCACAATGAAATGTCCCATGGTACGACAAACTTATAAACCATCTTATAGGCTACACGCTCACGCTTCGGATTCGGCGTTCACGCTTTTTTCAAGAATTCGTAGAACGAATATTTGGGATGCCTAAAAACAGGTACAAATGCAGACATCTGTTTAGGACCAGTTAACCTGACATTTTAATAAAATCGTTATTTTATTTTATGGTCGCCGTGTTTCCTTTATATTTTTAATTAGATAGTATTTAACACTATCCGCCTTCGTTTTCTGTGTTTTAATGAACAGTCGTTAATGTATCAATTAAATTATGTTGCTTGTTCAGATTCGTCTTTTTTATGGAATTAATTTCACGTTGTTTTCCATTAGTTTAATGAGTGAGCGCATTTATGTCATTCCTTTTCTGATTATTCGATGAAAGCGGCATATTAGATTCTATAGATCAGTAGCTTAAGTCTGGGTACGATTTTTTGCAGTTGCCAGCGATTTTCAAACATTTCAATCGATTTGATTATCAGTTTTTGAGAACTAGACCACCATGTGTATGAATTTGACAATCAAAAGAGCTCTTAAATTACTCTAACGTCAACGCGAGAGATGAAAGTATTTTTGACTTCCTCATGGCAGAAGTTCTATTGAATTGTGGAGATGAATCAACCCTTGTGACGCGCAATCGCGATGAGGTATTGAACATTATGTTCTGCTCAAATTCCCTGAGCAACAAAGTCTAGAAGTGGGGTGTGTCAAGTGAACCCTCGGGATCGCACAGACACATTCAATTCGCTATTGAGTCTGGTCATAGACCTGGTCGAATACGGAAACCCAAGGAGCACGGACTGGGATTGTTATAAAACCTATCTTAGTGCTCATTTGAGAGGTATTTCCACAGCCACAAACAGTAGTGAGGACGTTGAGCGTATGGCTGAAGAGATATCCCAAGTCGATCACATTTGCGTATCACCATAACTGTCCACCAAGGAGAAAGTCTGAGAACGGCATAACTTCATGTTGGAGTCCTGCCCTCGAGAAGCAGAGAAAAGAAGTTCGGAAACTCTTCCACCGAGCTAAAAATAACGGAATATGGGACCATAGTCGTTATAATAAAGGAATTAGTAGGGCTAAAAGAGTCCTGGTGCAAGGGGAGGTGGAAAATACCTCCGTTAGTGCTAGGCGTCACCTATCTCTAGCTTTAGGGTTCTCGCCAGGGGATCGGTACTGCCCATTTGATCTGTAAAGGGCCCGGATGGACAGTACACGGACCGTGGAAAAGAGTTGTTGGATATTATTGCGAGAAAACATTACCCAGATTGTTGCTTTCTTGATATCAGTGATAGCTGTGACACGGTCACTCTGAAGGGTCTTGCTAAGAGGCCAAAAAAAGCCCTGAGCAGTTAGGTGGGCAATCGCTGAATTAAGCCATTTAAGGCCTCTAAGGAAGATTGCTTATGCCTGCTTTGCTACAGCGAGGGAAGGACGTCCTCCTTCCATACCTCAATAGGCTGTTCTGGTCGGCTCTAGCCTGGGATGTTTTCCTGACCAACTAGCGGAAAGTTAGGGTTTTATACATCTCTAAGGTGGGTAAATGGAACCCACAGTCTAAATCGTTCAGACCGCTGAGTCTCATGTATTTCGTTCTAAAAACCCTGTAGAATGTATTAGATAAATTCACCCAGACCGAGGTTTTATCTTTGAAGTCTCTTAGAGAACATTAATACGATTTTCAAAAAGGTAAATCAACTGATCTGTCACGAAAGCTGCAGCTCCAACCTTCAAGGACATTGAGGATTCATTTAATGTGGTATTTATGCGGAGCTGTGAGAGCCAGGGGAGTAGCAAATATTATTGCAGAATGGATAAGCAGTAATAAGGAGTATTGTCAACTCTGTTGTGGTCCCTGCTGATTGATGATCTTCTGGCAATAAACTGCGTACAATTATTGGAGCTTTTCGTTCTACACTTCTTGCGGCCATGGAACTGATACTGGGCTTTGCCCCTCTTCACCTTGTGATTGGAGGAGCAGCATCAATGGCTACCTAAAATATTGTCGCGAATGTCAAAAATGAAGGTGCATCATCTTGCTGCAAACACTATTTCTTCTCATAGTTCTCCAAAATTTCAGTAATCCTAAGATTTATGAATTATTCAAACAACTATAAATAACTATTTCTATTGACATTATCTTCCATGAAAAAGGCTTTATTAGATGATAGTTTATTGATCCCGCCATTACTACGTGATAGTTCATCATAATGATAATAAGAAATTAAACTTTGTATTATACTATCACATGAGATTTATCAAAAATCAGGATTGAAATTTCGGTCTCTCGACCATCTTCAGCTGACAGAAAGTACGATATTTATCCAAATGCATCGATACTATTGAAGTCTTCAAAATTATAACAGGATTTTGGCGCAGTAACAACCCCAAGATAGTAATGAGATGGTAGCACTTCTTGTACTTGTGTGCAGGTAAACCAATAGGTGGCTGAATAGGGTTAGCTCCTACAGTCGTCACCAAAATTTCAAATATACCATACATTCCAATGAGAAATTAGGATTTCCAATATACAACTAGGGCCCTTTATAAATTGAGAAATAATTTCTGTTATGCAAATGCACATTCAAAATGGCAAAGAATTGATCAGAAACTCACTTTCAGATGTTTGAAGGGTAAAAAGACAAGATGGCGTCGCAGTTTGATGAGTTCCTCCAAAGAGAACTTGGTTTTAAACCGGCTCGGTGGTGTAGGGGATGTGAAGCTTGTCTCCTGCGCGGAGTTACCTGGGTTGAATCCCCAAAAATTGAGTGTGATTTTTCGGATTCTGGGAATCGCTTAAGTATCCATCTTTCGGAGGAGATGTAAAGCCGTCGGCCCTGTCTAACAGAGATGTGTTGGACATTAGAGATCCCTTCCCTCGACACGAGAGGGGTTCGGCAAAATTCCCGGGTTAGTGAAGTGACAGAATTTCCCGGCGTGTCATTGGCCGAAAGGCGGAAATAGAGCACGTTAAAGGAATAACAAACAACAAACAACTTGGTTTTACGTTTCTCCGATTCCAAAATTCGTGATTCAAAACTCCAATATCAAATACGTAAAACAAACATTAAATTGAGTGTGAATTCTATTGAGAGGATAAAAGAATACCTGCTCGCTGACGCAGAGGTTAGGTCGCTCGTCCTCTGCGCAGAGTTGACTGAGTTCAATCCCCACAAAGTCGATGCGATTTTTCGGATTCTAGAAATCGCTTGAGCGCCCATCTTTCGGAGGGGATGTAAAGACGTCGATCCTCTAACTGAGATGTGTTGGACATTAGAGATCCCTTCCCTCGACACCAGAGGGGTTCGGCAAAATTTCCGTGAGGGTGAGGTGACATAATTTCCAGGCGTGTCATTAGCCCAGAATAGAGAGTGCAAAAATAGAGCACGGTAAAGGATTTAAAAAAACACATTCAATGTAAAATCTGGAAAGAAAGAAGAGGTCGGATAATTCAATTCAACCGACCAATAACAATTCTTCCAGTCTTCAGGTGCGCAACATAATCCTAGCCAATCAGAACGTCCCACATCATTTCAACCATACATGCTCACAGCATAACGCTAACACTTTATGTTTCGGGGGGGTAGTCGTTCATTTAATCTACCATACCTTTTTTTTCACTCTCCAGAGTAGGGACGTAAGCAACAAAACTAACGCTTATACCAGGTGTACCGGTATAAAAAGAGCTTTTTTGTGAAAATGAAATACTAATTTTGAATGGGAGAGTAAAAAAAATATTCAAAGTAGTGACCATTTCTTTTCACATATTTTGACCACCTTTCTGGCAATTTGCTGATACCATGGCAATAGAAATATTCGTCTTTGAAGCAAACCAATCACAAACCCAATTTTCGACTTCGGCATCGAAGTGCTACTCAGCCAATGCGTGTCCCATCGATAAAAGAAAATTGTTATCGAAAGGGACCTAGTCTGGTGAATACGGCGGGTGAGGTAGAAGCTTATGATATACCACACCCTTTTGATCTCACCAAACACAGAGCATTGTCTTCTTACCGATCTGTTTTTGCAGTCGATGTTGACGGTTGTCCGGGATTAACCCATAATTTTATCCGTTTAGGATTCTTGAAATAAATCCATTTTTCATCGCCAGTGACAATTCGATGTCAAACCGATTACCGCGTCTTTGAAGCTAAATTTCATAAGTATTTTTTCGGTTTTCTATTTGTCTTTCAATCCAATTCATGTGGCAATCATTTTCAACACTTTTGGATAGTTTTCAAACAGTCTGAAATTGTTTGTTGTGCAACATTTAACAGGGCCGCCTTTTACTTTTGGCTTAAGGTATCATCTTCATCCAATATTGCTTACAGTTCGGCGTCTTGAAACTTTTTTGATAGTCTTCGACGTTCTTCATTCCTCACATCAAAATCATTATTTCTGAACCGTTGAGACAATGTTTTGCATGTTACTTCTGATAGAGCATGGTCACCATATGCCTCGACAAGTATTCGATGCGACTCTGCAGAACTTTGCTTCAAACGGAAACAAAAATTTAATGCTTTCCGCAAATCATCAATTTCCGGTACAAAATTTGACATTTTCAACAGAGCGAAAAAATATGATGTTGTTTGTTCAATTACTGTAAGGTTATTCAATATGTTAGCTTCATACCGGTACACCTCGTAGATAAGTAAGCATAATCGTATTAGTCACAATTACTTCCAGGTAATTCCCACGTACCGATGACAATACCAAACCTAATCATATGAATATGACTCCACATTATTGAGGAGATGTTTGGATGGCTTTTCAAATAAAATAATGAATATTACTGTTATCCTTACCACCTTTGAATAGACATGACGGCTCTATGGAATAATTCACTTTTACGACCAAAAATTCAATTTTTGCTCCATTTGGGGTAATTTACCTCGGTTCCCCAACCGCTGCCGTATAAGAAAGGGTTTTCGTTCAAAGTTGAATTTTTCTAGTAACAACGTAACAAGGACGAAACTGTTATATCAGGAGCTCCCAACCAGGGGGGCGTAGTGGAATACCAGGGTGGGCGTAATCGGTACGTTTAATTTCCGGAAATAGTACTTATGTGCAATACACACTAAGCCCGCCAGGCCGCCGACAAAAACCCGTCGGCCTGTATGAAAAGAATCAAATCAAAGACAAAAAGTTGCCGACATATGTCGTCGGCCCGGCGGACTCAGTGTGTATTGCGCTCTACATATTTCGACAAGTCACAACACGACACTCACGCGCACCCCCGCCCTACCTTCCCCCTTCCATCCATCTATCACTCGTAAAACAATTGGGAGCATTTGAGGATCGTACTCGTACTGTCAGTACTTAGTTCGTTCGCTCCAAGTTGCGTTTTTGTTAACATATATTTAAATGTGAAATTGTTGTTTGTGAGATATTTAGAAGTGAAATTGTGTCTTCATTTTAATAAAAGGTAAGTTTCTTAAGAGAGCCCACCGATCCTGCGTAGACCACATTAACACGCTACGAATAATAATAGAGCAATCCTCGGAATTTAACTGCAAATTGTATATCATCTTCATTGACTTCAGACGTGCTTTTGATAGCCTCAGCCAGGCGGCTCTGTTTAACATTTTGGAAATTGTGGGTTTCCCCAAAAAAATTATTGACATGCTAAAAGAGCTCTACGTACATTCTGTTGTCGGGTCCTCCATAGGGGAAAAATCTCAGATAAGATCGCAGTAAAGGCGGGGGTTAAGCAAGGATGTCTATTATCGCCCATACTTTTCAACATAGTTATTGACTGGATAATGAGGGAAGTTAACAATGAAAGAAGAGGAATCACCTGGGGTTTGACCGGAAGACTTGAAGATCTCGACTACGCGGATGATATCTGCCTACTATCTAACACCCATCAAGATATGCAGAACAAACTGGACCGTTTGAACAGCATAGCCAAACGCACAGGTCTTCAAATAAACGTTGGCAAAACAAAGTCAATGCGTATAGGCACTGCAAACTCACAGCCTTTTATGATAGATGCTATCCCCATAGAAAATGTGGAGACTTTTTGTTACCTGGGAAGCCTCATAACGACAGAAGGAGGGTCAGAGGCAGACGTCAAAAACAGAATAGCCAAGGCTAACCAGGCTTTCGCAATGCTTCGCAATGTGTGGAGATCAAACGCCATTACCAACGCAACAAAATTGGGCATCTTCAACTCGAATATCAAGTCGGTACTCTTATATGGGTGCGAGACCTGGAAGCAAACAAGAACAATCGAGCAGAGCCTCCAGGTCTGTGTGAACAAATGCCTCCGTAAAATCCTACACATCTACTGGCCTGAACGGATAACCAATGAAGAGCTTTACAACATCACCCATCAGAGCAAAACTAGCCAAGAGATAAAACTGCGAAAATGGAAATGGATCGGCCATATCTTGCGAAGGGAAACCACGAACACCACCCGGCAAGTGCTGGAATGGAACCCGCAGGGAACAAGACAACGAGGAAGGCCCCGAAACACATGGAGGAGAACAATTCTCGACGAAATATTACCAACTGGCAAGACCTGGAACCAAGTGAAAGGAATTGCCAGAAATAGATCCAGATGGAAGACCTTTCTAGAGGCCCTATGCTCCTTATAGGAGTTCAAGGACTATATATATATATATATATATATATATATATATATATATATATATATATATATATATATATATATATATATATATATATATATATATATATATATATATATATATATATATATATATATATATATATATATATATATATATATATATATATATATATATAAGTTATTTTGTCATTAAATCGCAATAGTATTCAAATAATTATTTAATCGCTTTTTATCTATTCAACCATATTGGCAGAGGCGATAAAATTTTGTATTGAGATTGAGATACCTAATTCATAAATGAAGTAATTATTTTTTTTAATTTTATCTCGCAACTATTTGTACGGAATGGGTTACATTCTGAACATTTATGTAGATTCAAACGCCGCTGCTGCGAAATACGCGCTGGAGCGATATTTTTTCCCACAACCACACAGGTTCGAATGATCATAGGCTTGAATGACGTTGTTTAGAAAAACATTTTCACTGCCACATGATGTTTTCGAATTTCGATTTTAAGGATTCGATCGTATGAGGCAGTGAAACTGTTTTTCGAAACAACGTCATTCGCGACTAGGTACGTCATTCAAGCCTAGTATAAATGTGTATGTACTATTGTTACAGAATAGAAATGGCGGCTAAAAAAAGAAAGTTTTCGGATTTGGATTTACCTTCATAGAAAAAGAAGAGCTACACGTGTGTAATATGCATGAAAGTTTTGAGCAATGATAGCATGAGACCCACTCGCCTTGAGATGAATTTGAACCAGCAACATCCTACTCTGGTTTCGAAATCTAAAGAGTTTTTTTCATCCAAGACAGAATCACTCAAGCGCATGGATTGGATAAGTCAGGTAGTTATCATACAGGTGTATCAAAACATCTCAAAGCTTCATTTGAAATAGCTTTTTTGGTAGCAAAACAAAAAAAAACCTCACACCATCAAGGAGGATTTAATCAAACCATGTATCCTTAAAGCCACGAAAATATTATTAGGAGAAGAATCAGAGCAAAAAATTAATTGCATAACTCTCTCTAATAACACTGTCAAGCGAAGAATCGACGATATTGCATCAGACATAAAATTACAAATTATAAATAAAGTCCAACTATCACCATTTTTTGCCATCAGTTGAGATGAGTCCACAGACATCGTTAATTGTGCACAACTAATCATTTATATTAGATATGTCAGCGGAGATCACATTGAGGAAGAGATTTTTCACTCCCAATCGTTAGCAGCAGGCACTAAATCTGAAAATATATTCAATTTAATATCGGACTTTATCGAAAAAAATGACTTGGATTGGAATAAACTTATTGGACTATGCACAGACGGCGCTCCTGCAATGATAGGTTCACGATCACTTTTGGTTCAAAAATTTAAGGAAAAGAACCCCGCCTTCGTTAGTACGCATTGCGTTATTCATCGGGAAGCTTTGGCTTCGAAAACTTTGCCACAGAATTTATGCCAGATTTTAAACTCTACCATAAAGATCGTTAAATACATCAAAAGTATTGCATTGAACAGTCGGCTATTCACTTTGCTTTGCGAGGATCTCGATTCTGATCACAAGGTCCTCTTATTCCACACAGAAGTGCGCTGGTTGTCAAAAGGCAACATGTTAGCTCGCCTTTATGAATTAAGAGAAGAGGTCATCCTCTTTCTTGAATTTAAAGAAAATTATAATTTTATGCAACTATTCAAAGATGAAAAATTTCAGTGAAAGCAGGCCTATTTAGCTGATATTTTTGAGGCCCTGAATCAGCTAAACTTGAAACTTCAAGGCAGAAATGGCAATTTGATTAGTAACTATGATCATATTCAAGGTTTCATATTAAAGCTTCAACTTTGGAGAAATGAGGTACCTGCTGAAAACACATTTCCTTTTTCACGGCTATCCGAAGCGATTAATGAACAAAAACTGGATAATGATTTGAAATTTGAAATAGAGACTCATCTACAAATATTGGAAAACGAATTTCACCTGTACCATCGAGATGTTAATTCCGAGTCACCAATATGGCGCATGACCAGAAACCCATTTGTTGTCGACGCCTCAGATTTGCCTGAAGATGTTCAGGAAGAATTTCTAGAAATGAAGGCTGACTCGACCATGAAAGATGACTTCCATCTCTTGACATTAGAGAAATTTTGGGTCAAACGATTTCTTGTTAATCCCAAAATTGCTTCACTTGCTTTGAGAATAATTATTCCATTTTCGACTGAACCCAAAACCGGCATACTGGTACAGAACATGCAAGCTCAAGTATCTCATTAGTATTTAATAATTAAAATAAAACATATTTACCTAAATGTGAAAGTATTTAATGGTTTTCAAGTGTATATACATATACCTTCTCTGATTAGATCCTCAAAACATAAATATCTACAAATATCTGTATGGAACTCTTTGTTTTTAATTTTAATTCAAATAAATAATATAGTTGTGAAAAAAATTATGTGTTTTTAATGTTTTTAAACTTAAGGGGCATGAGAATATTATGTTTGAATTGAGAGGCTCAGTGAAATAAAGGTTGGGAAACCCTGTGTTATATCATGCAGAAATGTCACTATATAAATACATTTTAATATTCTCAATTTTATCAACCACGCAATCAGATAATGATTGCATTATCGTCACTTCAGGCTCAACATTCCGCTTTGTCCTTATCCGAGTCAATATTATAAAATTTTAATTGCTCTTAAAGAAGACATTAACCTAGAACGAAAAATATTCATTCGAAGTTTCACAACGGTCAAAATCGACATTAAATAATTAAGGAAAACTTATTAATAGCCGAGATATTTTATTCGCCCATAAAATCATTATTAATAGCCTCACAGAATGGTTACACCTTTTTTAGATCCTAATAGCTTGGTGTAATTAATATTTTTCAGGATACCAATTAATTTGACATGCCCAAAATTGGTCGAACGCAAGCGGACTGGTTCGATTAATCCAGGAGAATTATTGTTAATAGTATAAATAAACTATTTGTCGAATTTCCTCGGATTTGGGCCTCGTGAAGAAACAGATCGCCCGACAAATTTTGATACATACACTACTCCAAGTATTTGTGGCATCGCTTATAAATGTTGAATTTCAATACTTTCATCAAGACAGTAGATATTCCTATAATTTTTGTCTCTTTTACAATATGATCTGAGATGATGTCATTTTTGCTGCCTTTATTGTATTTACCCGTTTTCATTAGTTCTATCACTCATACATTTTTTGTAAAATTCTCCATTTTTTGGTTGCAATTTCAAAGATTTTTGGACTTACGAGGCTTTTACTTGATGAAAATCAATAATTAAATAGAAAAATTCAGAATTTTCAGGATTTTTACTCAAATATAAAATAATCGTGAATACACGTTAGCTCAGACGGTTGAGGTGCAACAATGACGGTAAGTTATTTATATGTGAACAGAAAATATTAATGGAATAACAAAATAGTCTAAATACTAAATCTATAGGAAATCCATAAAGATTTCTCCTTGACAAGATTCAATAGGGATACAGAGTGTAAATCTCTTTGTTCATTGATAACATTTTGTGTGCTTATGGTTGTTAGTCTCCATAATTTCCCAAAGATCTATTTTCCTATTACTAATATTTCTGTGCGTGATATCTCGGTTTTTGGGTTTTTAGAGTGATAACATTCTAAAGGATGGTTACATTTCTGATTGAAAAAACTTTGTTTGTGTTCTGTTATTCAGGATTAAGATTTCTAAGGGTCCTGTCAATGTCGAATTTAATGCTGTCGCTGCAATTTAACTTGTAATCATCGGATTTAATATTTTTATTATTTATTATTCACTCTTATTGTTCTGTATGTTTTTTGAAGTATTATTGGTTCATAAAGGTAAATTGAAATAATTGTTTTTAAAAAAGCTCGAGGCAAGTTAACATATTAAATTTTTTTTGGTTTTACTGAAGAATGAATCTCATTCAGAGCTGCTTTTGTCTGTTTTCTCTTCAAGATATTATTTGCCAATTTACTAATGCAAGGTAACTCTTATTGGAAGCTATTTGTTTGATTATATTAAATTTTTCATTGTTATTGCCTGAAGATAAATATACAGGGTGCTTCAACGAAAACTAAACAGAGGCTATATCTACCAAGATATTCATTTCTGATCAAAACGCAAAAACAGGTCATTTTTTGTTTCAAGGGGGACATCTTTTGGAGTACAAAACTTGCCTGAAATATCAACCCCCTAAGCGGGGGTTGCAATCCTCGAACATATATTTCAATTTCAAGTGGAAAATCACCATTTTGGAGAAATTCCATTGAATCAAGAAATTGTCATTAAAATTCGTCTATCAATTTGGAATTTTCTTATTATCACTCAGGCGTGTCGAAATTGTCGTTTGCGATTTTTATGTTCGAATTGCATTAGTTATTGATGACAATTTGGTTAATTTGGTGAAACTTAGGAATTCATAAGAGATAACAGTCGGTAGGTATTGAAATACACAACCGAATTCTGGGACCATTGATAAAACTTTTCATTTACACATGTGCACACCCTTTTTTATCAAATATGAAATACAACACACGTTTTTTTGTATATGACCACATTTGCACTTGTTGAAAGAATGAGAGTTTTCCATTCTTTGATTTGATACAAATTCGATCGGTTGCGGTTTTTGTGATTCTTTTACTGTTTACGATTCGAAACGGTATTTTTCATTCAGAATGAGAGATTTACCACCAACCTCAGTAGCAAGGGCAGTTACATTGATCGAGGAAGGGCGCACCTACCGCTCAGTCGGTACCATGTTGGGTGTCTCGACGTCGGTTATCCATCGAATCTACCGACGTTACAGGGAAACTGGATTGTACGTGAGGAGGCGAGGACAAGGAAGAAATCGGGCAACCCGCGCTATACATGACCGTTTCATCCTCAATCAAACCATAAGAAATCCTCGTCTTACTGCTGTTCAGGCACGTAACCTTTTACAAGCAGTGGATAACATTAACGTCAGTGTAAGAACAGTCAGAAGACGATTAAATGAAGTTGGTCTGAGATCATACGCGCAAGCAAGAGCACCAAGACTCGATAGAGCCCATCGGGTAGCAAGATTGGCGTTTGCTAGGGAGCATGTAGCATGGACAATCAATCAGTGGAGATGAGTTTTATTTAGTGATGAGAGCCGATATTGTGTGAATTTCGTGGATGGTAGAGATAGAATATGGAGGCATCGAGGGAAACGGTACAATCAAGCGAACTTCGCAGGAACTGAGCAATATGTGGAGGGTCAGTTATGATATGGGGTGGCATATGCTTGGGAGTACGAACAGAACTGGAGATTACTAGCAATGGATCACTTAATGCCCATCGGTATGTAACAGAAATCTTGGAGCCCCATGTTGTGCCTTTTGCTCCTTACATAGGGAAAATTTCCTTTTTATGCACGATAACGCGCGCCCTCATACTGCGCGCCTAGTGATAGAATATCTCAATGAAGTTGGGATCACACGAATGGACTGGCCGTCGCGGTCACCGGATTTAAACCCGATCGAACACGTTTGGGACATTCTTAGAAGAAGGGTTCGACAACGGAATCCAGGCAATGTTGAAGAGCTGACATTGGCTTTGGTGGAAGAGTGGGACAACATACCTCAACAGATGATAGACAACATCATTGGGAGTATGCGAAATCGTATGCGCGCTGTAATAAGAGCTCGGAGGGGTATACTCGCTACTAAAATCGAATGTTTTTTTTTGTGGGTCATGAACATTTTTCTCAACATGTTCATTTCATTTCACGAGTGTATTGCCAGGATACACACCTGCTCCCAATTTTGGACAGGAATGATAATTATTATAGAGTGTCACACAAAAAAATTCAAAAATAAATGTGCAAAATCAACGATTTTTTCCAGTGTACTTCGAGTTCTCCCGGAGCGTGAAATTGGCCAGTGACTTTTCGCTTCAAATAGGATATCTCTTGTAAAAATAGAGATAAATGCATGAAATAAGAAGGGCGTTACTGTAGGAAGATGTGTCTTGACAGACCATGATATTGTACGTTTCAACTCGGACCACGAAATTCCACAGGGTGTTACGAATTTTTGACAAAAAAAAACACTTTTAGTTTTGCCCCCGTATAAAATTTTTTTCAATTTTTTTTTGTTTTCTCTTATAATTTCTACAAATCAGAAGAGTTGATCTATAACTTGCCGAACAAATCATCTAAATCGGTTGAGAATTAGGAAAAATATCGGACTTCGAATTTGGTTAAATTTTCGAGTGTTCCGCGAATTTTGCCTCCGAGTGTAGATAAAAATTGTATGGAAAATGATTCTCTACAATGAAAAGAATGGCAAAGTGTGAAATGTTATAAAAGAAAACGGTAAACCGAAGGTAGTACAACACTGAAAACATTTTCAGAAGGCAATTCTGCACCATAAAGCACTGAATCTGCAATTTGATAACAATCCATACAATTGTTTTCCGTATACTCACTTCCCATATTACCATGTCACCCTGTATACAGCTCGAATCAAGTTAGGGTATATCTTGAATTTCCTCTTCTAAAAAATTTGGGAAATTCATTGAAGTTTTCATAAAAAAACCTCCATCCGATTATCCAGTGCACGATAAATCAATAATACACCGTCGAACAAGATACCAAAGCCATAAAATACGTCATGTCAAAACGAGATAATCTAAAGTTAGACAAATATCACGATACAAAAAATTTAAATTTCAATTGTCACCCAAGAAAGACACAGTCGGTACTTCTTGTGATGTTCGACATTGTATAGCTTTATATGCTTATCTCCCGACTTGTTTCCAACTAATTAAGACTCCACTAAAATAATTGTAAAGCTCAACGGAGATTCCGAGAGCGTTTTGAAGTATATCTTGTATACTTATCTTGAATACATAAAACGCGGCAATATTCGGTAGTTGCTGGTGTAAAACCTGTTTTATGAATATAATTTATATGAGATTTCAAGCTGCAGACGACGATTCATTGAGAATAAACATAAAGGGCAGTTTTGTTACCAGGAATTGAATAATAATTTTATCAATTGAATGATGCATAGTTTTACTACCAATGTACAGAAAGTTGATAGTAATGTCCCAAATTCGTTGTCTTTTCTACTAATAGAGATAACATAAATAACAAAAGATACCTTCTATAACAGGGGTGCTCAAACTTGAAGTGCTGGCGATTTACCTCAATATTCTTAGACTACTGATGATCGACTCTGAGAGGCTGCAAGTATGTGTGACACAAGTTTGTCGTACCTGCACGATACACCCTACCTAGATATCTACCTAGGTATGGTGTACCGTAGCATATATAGATATTAGCTTTCCGCACAATATACTTTATTTAAGTCAAGGTTTGGGTTAGGTTTAGTTAGGTGTTCTCTATAATATCAATGAAAAAACTCATAGTTATTCAAAATTGCGAGTTTATTGGTTGTTACATAACAAAAGTTATATAGTGTTGAACCTAACTAAGGAGTGACTTTGGATGTTGAAGCGTGGCACCTCATGTCCTCAGCATACTTTTCATAAGTTCTTACGTAACCATACAGTGCTAATCTCAAGCATAATGACATATGATCGTCAGTTAGTAGATTGCGATATTTTGACTTAATTATCTTTATTTCAGAAAATGCAGACTCGAGCAAGTAAGTTGACCCAAACTTTGCCGTCAGTTGAAAGGCGATTTACCTTAGATTCGCATATTTATCTTCAGATATAAAACACCAGAAATTTGTATCAGATACTGTAGCTTTGAGATTTATATGTGATATAATCTGCACCAACTCATTTCTAACAGAACATGAGTTCATATTAAACTGCCTTGCTATTTCAGTAGCTAATTTCCTCAATGTTTTTACATGAAAAAGGATAACTGATAAATGATACTATATTTGCCAATTTACTGCAATCATAAAAACTCATTTCGAATTGTCCCAAAATATTTGATAATTCACTCTCATGCGTATCATAATTCAACTGAGGAATCCTTGCTTTCAAAGACAGAAAATGTTTCAGATCCTTTTATTTCAGTGGATCATTCGTAAGTTGCAATTTACTTTTGAATGCGTTTACTGCGCAAATCATCTCAATAATAGTTTTTCCTTCACATTGAAGCTCCAAGTTAATGGTGTTTAAATGCATTGTTATGTCAGTCGACCATTTTTCGTTTTATAACATCTGAGTGTCATCACCTCTTTCGTCTAGAAAAGCTGTTATTTAGGGCAATAATTCTTGAAACCTTTCTAGGAATCTTCCGCGACTCAACCATCTGACTTCCGTGTGAAGAACTAAATCAGTGTGTTCAACTGACTCCCTATCTTCCAACTTAAAAAGCCGCACAATTTTTGTTGCAATGCCCATAATTTCCTCCGTGTTTAAAACTTTTGAACACAGAACTTGTTGATGTATAATGCAATGGAATGAAAAAAAATTAAGGGAAATCTTCATTAGCTCGACACAATGCCACAAAACCGTTTTTGTTTCCAGTCGTTGCACCAGCATCCATCGGTTGTAATGCACATTAATTTATATATTGGTAGCTTGTATTTTTTCACAAACTTGAAGAAAACTTCATATATATCTTCGCCACGGGTCTTCCCTTTCAGTTGAATGATTGTCAAAAATTGTTCCTTAGCCAACATGTCATTGAATACCATCCGAATAAAAAAACTACAGCTGGACAGTGTCTGCCGTATAGGTGGATTCGTCGAACAGTAAAGAAAATAAAGAAATAGGCCTTGTGACAGTCGGACGAGATAACTGAAGTTCTCTAATAGCAGACATGATTTCAGTTTTATTAATAAATTAATAATGCTTCCTTCACAACCGATCCATCTTCGAAGGTTTCTCGTGATGCGCCAAAATATTGGATGTTTTAAATGACGTGATCGTAGCAGCTTTTGATTGTTTGGCTGATCTTGTGAACATGGTTTGTTCATTTATTGCAGCCCAATCTAAAATGTTAAAAAATATTTGGAGGATCCATCTTCGAGAACTAGATTTCACCGTATATTTTCTGGCCATTTGATCGGTCATATCAACGCCAAATTATGTTTTATAATAAAACCGAATTGAATCTGATAACATTTTGCTATTACTTTAACAATTTTAACAAATTCATGCCTGGAACTCAGAACATCCACTCTTTTGTTCGGTTTGCTTTTATATATTGTAAGCACACAATTTTTTGATCTATATAGGAGAGTGGAAAAACGAAGCATGTTATCTTTCGATTGTTTGGCTGCTTTAGATAATTCTCTTTCATTTCCTCTATAATTCTAACTAATGAAGTTTTTTTCGCCAATAATTTCGTCGCTAGTGAAATGCTCGTAAAACAGTTGTCGGTCGTGACATTTCTTCCACAGCCTGTATATGGTTCGACAAGTTTCAGAATAACGTATTCGCTTAGATGCATAGACGATGGTCGATGTTCATCTTTCCTCAAGTGAGCAAAACCATACAATACGTACTTACTAGTAACGTCAGATGCAAGCCAGAATTTGATGCCAAATTTATTTGGTTTATTAGGCATATATTGTATAAAATTGCGCGTAGCTTTTGTTGGAAATAATTGTTCGTCAACTGTATCGATTACAGTATGAGATCATACACTCAATGATCCACCTTCCCATCTGAATTACGCTACAGCGCGTTCAAAGGAAAAAAAGCGCGTGGCCAGGCCTGGCATAAAGAATAGAATAACAATAACAATAACTTTAGTTATTGAACAACTGCAACTTGTCGAAATCGAAAATTTATCTTGAACTTGTATGTTATCATGTTATTCCAATCCAGATCCGAACTGGTATTTTCCAAGCAGTCAAAATGACTGCTTTTCAAAAATATAGGCATAACACACAAATACCGGGATATCCACCGAGACCGTCCGTTAAAAACTTTTTAAGTTCCAATTACAATATCAAGCTGAAATTTTATATGCGGCCAAAACTAGCGATTTCCAATTAAAGTGAAATATTTTCGAAGTGATACCATTTCTGGTTATACCGGAAGTGGGTCATCACTTTGTTATTTCAAATGGCAATCTACCTTTTTTATTATACATCTAGAACCGACATTTGAGCGAGGTATAGAATACCCAAGTTGTTGGCACTTATCTGTCAAAACTTTTTACAGATTTAATTGTTTTTGTTATAAACTCAATTTTTGAGGAACATTTAAAAAAATTGTAGCTCGTAGATCTTTTGCACTAGAGACACAATTTTTGCTTGGGTGGATAGAAGAAGGATCAAGGAACATGTCTACACATGTCAAATGTTCATTGCGTTGTTTTGTATGATTTTTTCAATTTGGCCTTTTTCAAACAGCAATAATTCAATCTTTTCAAATGGCACGTGCCAATTTTTATATCGCCATCAGATGAAGCGTCGAATTTCAGATGGAATAGTATCAGCATGTACTATACCCATCTCTTATAGTTCCGAAATAATTTGGGAATATATTGAAATTTGATGATTTTGCAAGAACTAACAGAGAATGCTTTGAAATATTTCAATCAAGTAGGTGAACTGGCTACGCTCACCTGAAAGTTGTCACTTCGTTCATTCGAATTTGATATTTCAACAAGAATTGTTGGTAATTTGTGAAAGTGAAAATTCTTGAAAAACACCAGACTGATAATAAAATGGCTGATTATTCAAACGAGGATATGTTTAATCTCTTTTAAATACATGGCGAATGTCAAAAAGTGGTGGATAGAACTTGCAGGCAATTCAATAACCAATTTCCAAATTTGGGGCCTATGAGTAAGACAAAGTTTCGAAGGATTAGAAGCAATTTTCTGCAATTTGTTGGAACAAAATATATAGAAACTAGAAGAAAACCAATTCTCGAGGACGACGACAATCAAATTATTACGCTAGCGTATTTTCGTGCCAATCCACATGCGTCCATTAAGTCAGCATCAATAGATATTGGATTGAGTTATACCTCCATTCAAAGAATCCTTAAGAAACATAACATGCACCCGTATTCTTTTATCAGACTACAAAAATTGAAACCAACTGACCTTCCCAAGCGGCTAAATGTCTGTGAAAATTTATTAATTCGGCTTCAAGAAGATGAGACAATTCTGCAAAAAATTATATGGTCTGATGAAGCCAAGTTCAATGAAAGTGGAATAACCAACAGGAGAATTCGACATTTTTGGGCCACAGAAAATCCACATTTCATTGAGGTTATTGATTTCTAAAATAAATTCAGCGTGAACGTTTTTGCAATTTTAATGAATGATTTGTTGGCTTATCACATTTATGAGGAAATCTTAATGGACAAAGATACCTGGAAATCTTGGAAGGAACATTAGCAAATTTTTTAGATGGATTACCCCTTAACATTCTGAGGGATTGCTATTACCAAATGGATGGTGCACCAGAACATAAAACACGAGCTGTAGATCGGCAGCTAACAGAATATTCGAGGATAGATGGTGGGGTAATCAAGGACCAAATTTATGGCCTCCGCGTTCTCCGGAGCTGACGGCCCCTTGATTTCTATTTATGGGACAAAATCAAGAGTGAAATGTATCTTATTCCTGTAGGAAGTGAAGAAGAGTTACTAGAGCGCATTCATAATGCTTTTCGTAATATTGATCCTGAGGAAACTAGGAGGGCAACTCATCATGTTCGTATACGATCTGTCAAGTGTATCGAGCATAATGGAGCCTATATTGAACATTTATTCAGATCATAAATTAGTTTTCTCCTATGATGTTCGCTTTCATTTATTCGTATTAACGAATTATCTTCGATGATTGGTTTTCGCTCAGTCCCTACAATTTTTATTCATCCGAATTGTAGAAAATTGCTTCTAATGCTTCGAAATTTTATTTTACTCATAGACGGTAAATTTGGAAATTGGTTATTGAATTGCCTGCAATTTCTACCCTTTACGTTTTGACATTCTAAAATGAATTAAAAAAAGATTAAATATATTTTCGTTTGAATAGTGGTTTTCTTCCAAATGTGTTGTATTTTTGGATATTTTCAATCTGAAATAACGACAATTCTTGTTGAAATATTAAATTCGAATGAACGAAGTGACAAGTACATTAACTTTAGGCACCTTTCAGGTGAGCGTAGCCAGTTCAGCTACTTGATTCAAATATTTCAAAGCATTCTCTGTTAGTTCTTGCAAAATCATCAAAATTCAATATATTCCCAAATTATTTCGGAACTATAAGAGATGGTTATAGTACATGCTTATATAATTCCATCTGAAATTTGACGCTTCATCTGATGGCGATATAAAAATTGGCACGTGCCATTTGAAAAAATTGAGTTATTGCTGTTTGAAAAAGGCCAAATTGAAAAAATCATACAAAACAACGCAATAAACACTTGACAAGTGTAGATTGCTTAAAAAATTCCTTGATCCTCCTTCTATCCACCCAAGCAAAAATTGTGTATGTAGTGCAAAAGATCTACGAGCTAAAATTTTTTAAATGTTTCTCAAAAATCGAGTTTATAACAAAAATAATTAAATCTGTCAAAAGTTTTGACAGATAAGTGCCAACAACTTGGGTATTTTATTCCTTGCTCAAATATCGGTTCTAGATGTATAATGAAAAAAGGAGATTGCCATTTGAAATAACAAAGTGATGACCCACTTCCGGTATAACCGTAAATGGTATCACTTCGAAAATATTTCACTCCAATTGGAAATCGCTAGTTATGGCCGCGAATAAAATTTCAGCTTGATATTGTAATTGGAACTTAAAAAGTTTTTAACGGACGGTCCCGGTGGATATCTCTGTATATGCCGGAAGTGAAGGGGGGGGGGGGCCAACAACAATGATTGATTGACCCATTTATATGTTGTAGAAAAACTCACTAAATTATGAGAAGCTGTGTCATTGTTTAAATAATTAGTTTTTTAATTGAAATTCAAAAGCAGTGTAAGTGACTTGCTCAGGCAATCCAGTGTTAATATGCGTTCACGTTATCCAGCCGTTCATAGTAAAGCAAGATCACATAAACGCGAGTCTACTCTATACTATTTCCTGTCATCGAAAAAATTGAGACATCTTCAGATCAACTACCTAGAATGAAAATACAAAATTTTATAGAAGCAATTACCTTCACTTTATCTATTTAAATTCTTATAACAATAAATCATCAATCCAATCATTTCGTAAGCCATCACTTTTTCTTCCAACTAATTTCATATGCACCACCCGCTGTCGCCCAAATTCGAAAGGAAGACTTCACAGATCTTGGTCCCCGATTTGGCTCCGACAGCAAATGCGCTTGTTTATCCCCTGTCCCTAATTTACCACGCTCCCAATTGGCGCATTAATTACAGTGCACCGGTGTCAAGTCCTACGGACAACCGGTTATCTCTCTACGTCGCACCGTCGACGCGAATGCACACACACTCTTGTATTAATTGGATTATTCGAAATAAATTACTCGCTGAAATCGGCTCCATTTGTTTATTAGCATACTACGATTCGTGAAGGCCGCGCTCGAATTTTGAAATCTGTCGAAAATGACGACTCCTCCCATAGTCACTTGTGAGAATGTACGAGGGTAATTTGACAAGTCTGTGAGCATTTGAGTGAAACAATTTTTTTCGACAAGGAAACGTTTTATTTCTCAACATAATTTTCTTTCAACTATTTTTTCAATTTTTTAATATCCTCTATCGAAATAATGTTTTTACAAGGCCTCTCAAAAAAGCCATTTATTTCAGTGATAACCTTGTCAGTCGACCCAAATCTCTCACCTCCAACTCATTTCAGATATACAAGCATTGAAAAGTCGAAGAAGGGTTAAATCTGAAGAATATGCTTGATGTGATAGCAATTCATGAATTTTTACCATGAGGGCTGCACGCGTATGCATCCATGTATTATCTTGATGGAAAAACACTCTGTCCTTCGCCAAATGCGGTTGTTTTTACTTCAAACCGATATCAACTCTGTCCAAATGCTTATTCGTGATTGTTTTACCCTTTTCAAGATAATCAATATGAATGACATGGGCTGTCAAACACAAGCTGAATAATACAGATAGCTACAACCCTATCAGTAGTCTATTAGTTTTGAATATAAAGTGAATATAAAGTAATGAGACAGGTAACGTCACTACCGATCTGGGAACGTGTGAGACGAGAGGCTTTGAGCAGCGTAAGTTGCTACGCCCTAGTTTGAGTGAATGGCATCAATTTTGAGAACGATGTGCTTTCCCATTTTGCTTCAAACTTGGATACAATGCAACATAAACATTTGAAAAAATTTCGGCAGATCTATGGAAAATGGGCCAGGTTTTTCGGAAGTTAAAGGCATTTTCAGAAGGTAGAGAGTCGATCGAGAATAAGCCACGAAGTGGAAGGCCCTCAAGGGAAGACACTGCTGAAATTGTCATCAGAATCCTGGATATCCAGATCAACAGTTGACAATCAGAATAAAGACATCGAAAAAGAGCTTTTGTGTGCGACCAAACGCCAAAAACAACTGGGTGTTGCATCACCTGCTAGAAGTATTTTTCCACAATAGGAATTGTCCCGATGTCGTTTGTATTACGGAACACTTCCTAAGTGCTATGTTTTGTGATGCTATTGCTATCGATGGATGGGTAATGGCTTTTTCAGTTGGTCGACATGATCTTAGACAAGGCGGTGTGGCTATTATGTGTAGAAATAATGATTTAACTGTTAACTAGATAACATGAATTCTTATTCATGTGAACTCTACTGTGAACTATCTGCGATTTATCTAACTAGTTTAGATATAGCTGTCATTTCATTTTATCGCTCTCCATCCGGAGATATGAATACATTTTTTTCAAATTTTAGAACAGGTTATCAGTAAGTTTAAGATATCCAATAGGATAGTAATTTATGGCGATTTCAATGTGCGATTTAATGTGGTGGATAAGGATGCAAGTGCATTGCGTGATCTGCCCCTTTTTTTATGGTTATCATCAAAAAATCTTTGACCCAAATCAATCAATCAATCAATCAATCAAATTGTTTAGATAATATATTCACAAATTTTTCACCTGGAATGATAGGGCAGAAGTCCGGAACAGTGGTTTCTCAGACCATAGAGCACAACAGATCAGCATGGATATTTCAGGTGAGTCTAATCCAATTGTTAATCGTAGATTCCGACCTCTTTCTCAGTTGGGTTTCAATTATGACAGATATAAGTCTCATGAATTAAAAATCTCCATAATTCTCTTAAATTAATATATGAAGTCTACAAAGCTAAAATTAAGGGTAATGACATAGTCATCTTGAAGTCGAATAATAAACAAAACACGATGTGGGATTTGATTAATTCTAAACGTAATATCTCAAGACGTGATAGTAAGTCAAATATTACTGCGGATGAATATAATAATTATTTCACTTCTATACCACACAAACTTGTTCTTTCAATTGTTTCAGATAGTGACAATTATGTTCTATTTTGCAAAATTTACCAGATATTAGTTTTTCATTGAGGGACGTTAGCTACAATGAAATAAAGGACATCATTGGTGCCTTAAAAATCTATAGTTCAAGAGATATTTATGATCTATCAACTTTATTAATAAAAAAAAGTGTCAATAATATAATATATCCTCTGACGGATCTAATCAATAGATGCCTTAAGCAGGGTGTTTTTCCAGCTGCCTAAAGAATGCCAAGACCGTTCATGTTCACAAGAAAGGTGATATCACAGATGTTGGTAACTATAGGCCCATATCTCTCGTCCCTGTATTCTCGAAAATTCTCGAGACGGTCATGTTCAATCATATCGTCAATTACTTCGAAATTATTATCCTATTTTCAACTAATCAGTACGGTTTTCGAAGAGGGAAGAGTACCACTGATGCTATAATTGAATTCATTAATAACACGACTAAAGGCTTTGAAATGGGTTTATATTCGATGTCCTTGTTTTTGGACCTTACCAGGGCATTCGATTGTGTTTCTCATTCTGCTCTTCTGCTGAAACTGGTGCACTATGGCTTTGATGAGATTAGTAGAGAGCTGATGATAATTTTTTTCTTACTGACCGAACACTGAGTGTGTATGCGGATGGCGTCAGGTCTGGTGCTGAGAAAGTTACGATAGGAGTGCCCCAGGGATCCATTATGGGCCCCTTACTCTTTCTTATATTCATTAATGATTTTCCTCAGTATCTAAGGGGTTTCTTGACGATTCTATTTGCTGGTGACTCTACTGTCTCGGTTGGCTGTGGTGACCCGGAGAAGGTGGCGGGGATGTTTGAGGACATGGTTCTCGGGGAATGGATTATGCATGAATGGTGCGAAGACTGAAAAAGTTGTCTTCAGCTAGAGACAAACAGAAATCGCAAATGTTAAATTCCTTGGTGTTTATCTTGATTCTTGACTCACGTGGAGTGTACATGCTGACTATTTATCTGAAAAGCTCAGTAAAAACATCTTTGTGCTGAGAAATCTGGCTTCATCCCTTTCCGGTTGTGTCCTGAAAAAAGCCTATTATGGGCTCTGTGAGACCCACTTGCGGTATGGTTTGGTGGTATGGGGAAATTGTAGTGAATTTGAAAGAATATTTCGCCTTCAGCGACGGGCGATCAGAATAGTTGATGGTCTCAAATATAGAGATTGCTGTAAAAACTCTTTCAAAAAGTTGAAAGTGCTCACTCTCTCAAGCCTATTCAGTCAAAAACAAAAACCATAAAAACTAAATAGTGACTTATATACCCACAATGCAAGAAATAGAGATGATATTCATATCCCCATCTTAGATTGTGCAGATCACAGAATGGACCAAACTTTTTGGCTTTTAAATTTTATTATAAGTTACCTCTGCGTCTCAGGGGCCTTGCCCTTGATAAGTTCAGAGCCCAGATGAAATGTGTTGGTCGGTGGTAGAAAAGGTTATTTTAGATGTGATGAGTTTTTAAATGACAACAACTTGTTTATGTCCTAATTTATTTTTTATGTTATATTGATTTTTCTTCTTATGTGTTTGTTCTTGAGCATATACATAGTTGTTCTCTATTTATACTAGGTGTAGTCAATTGAGTGTTATATATTTATATTTTTCGATGTTCATTCTATTTTTCTGGTGCCTCAATTTAATCTTGTGCAAAACCATTGACGAGTGCATATACGTACATGTATCTGATCACAATAAAGATTCATTCATTCATTAATTCACTCATTCATTCATTCATTCATTCATTCACGACAATGCGCTCTGTTATACTATAATCACAATAATGGAGTTAGTCAGCGAAAGCGTCTCAACCACCTTATTCACCAGACTTGAGTCGTTGTGACTTTTTCATCTTCTCAAGAATTAAAAATCACATCAGGAGAACTCATTTTCCGGATACTCGAAAACATCCAAACAGCTGTAACCAACCACCCGAACGCTACCCTAGTATCCAAGTTCCACCAATACTATGCTCAATATATGGACCGTCTCCAGCGTGTGTGGCTTCACGAAGGAACTATTTAGAAAGATATAATATTTCATTGTAATTATATTTGAATAAAAATTTGAGAAAAAATCAGTTTCTACTTTATTCACACACCCCGTATGTATATATCGAAGTTCGTAGTAGTATCTAGAGTTAATATGCGAGACATTAAAAATAACACTGGATTATGAAACGACCCTCGTAATTTCTAACCTTAATCCAAACAATAAAAAGAATATGAATATGAAGAAAATAGAATAAATAATAACTTTAAGAGAGTTTCTTCGGTTCGTTCCGAATATCCTTTCAACCTAAAAAATTCGAAAATTTGAGAATGGCTCGTAATGAAAATTTTAAGTTATAAAGTTGAAGATATAAGAAAGGACTGCGTTCTTCAAATATTTCTTACCAATTTCACTCAGAACAAGATTTTCAAAATCTATATCAATTAATTGAAAATTACTCGGATGATTTGGCTAGATTTCTTGTCTGTAAAGCTGAATACTTTAAAATGCTATGTCGCAACATTAAGTTATGAATTCAAATGTCTTTGATAAAACACATTTCACAACATATTATATTTTAATTTTTTGAGATACTGTTAAATTAATATTTTTTGAAATAATTTTTGTTTTAAGCCGTTACCGAGTAATTCCTGCTTTTTCACGTCTGTTTTGCACCAGGTGCAAGTTTTGTAATGAGTCAATAAATTCTTCTAAATAGGAAGCAATGTTTTTTATTGCGTAAATTTAATCCTTCTAACTGTATTTACACCCTTGCAGGATAATGAAAAGTTTTCAAGACATCAAATTATTCGGAAAACAATTAGCTTTTAGGAGGAAAATCGTCTCAAAATAACGCGTTATATCCACTGTTGAAATACTGTTATAATAAACTGGACCACTCTATATAGATTCTAAAAATATGGTGAAGAGTTTCCATGGAACAATAACTTTGGGAAATAAAGAGAATTCGATAAAATGCTGCGTTCGGCGATATATTATCCTCAGATAACGATCTGATAAATGTGACAGTCCCTGTGGTAAGACCTTCCATCTTCGACTATTCAATGTTCTTTTGAAGAAGCCACAATTCAAAACTGATTGTGAAATAATGTCAACATACAGTTTTATCTTAAAAATTATTTCCACCGTTTTAATCTTAATGACGGGTTGGTAGTACATCATGTAAGATAGTATAGAATTATCCTCAACAGTTGTGCTGCTAATTGTACGATAGTCTTTTTCAGATAAGATAATTTTATCTTCTAGATAAATGACCAATTTATTAATTACATTGACACTACTTGAGGAAATGTCACCACGAAGTTATGGTTGTTATTAAGATAAATTTTCGAGATGAAGAGGTATTATGTGATGATATACACATCTCTGATAATGAGAAAAATTATTGGTTTTTATTATTTCTAGATTTTGGTCTAGAAGGCTGAATTCATTCGGTTCTAAGTTGCTATCCTGCAGAATTCAAAGAATTTTGTTGAAAATTTGCAAGAAGGACGAAGAAACACTTTGAGACAAATAACGACTGACGAAAATTAACGAAAAGAATTGATAAATTATTGAGAGAATGTTGCCGGAGATGGAATTATAAGACATCAAAAGCGAGAAACTATATCGATTATTAGGGCATTCTTTACAACTACACTGTACCAATAAAATTAACACACAAAATCGAAAATTCATTCAGAAAATTAGATGTGACAATAATCCACTAGCACTTAGGAATGCTTGAGAGCATTCAGAATGAAAATGAAATAAAACTAATATTGAACAACGTAAAACTTTTGAAAAAAATGCCCAAAAATCCTGTTAATACCAGATACAACAATTTTAATCACGGATGTTAAATCAACATTAAGAATTATGCTATAACTCAATCATCAGAATTGATGTTGTGTGTTATTATTTTAGCTGAGAACTCATCACCTGAAATAGATTCACGTAATTAGGAAACACTCTGTATATTCGTTCTTCAGCTGTTATAAAAAGAGTCGTTATATTTTCATAACCTTAAGTTGCCTCATTAGTTAATTTATACATCATAATTTTTTTTTAATATCATCAAAGCGAACAGTAAATTCAAACACTCAATTTCTATCCTTCTAATCGCCAGCTCATCCCAAAGGCAATGATTAGCATTTACGACCACTTTTCTGATTAATAACCTGGTCGCTTCTTAACGACTCTAATTTTATTAATCGTTATATTTGACTTTATTGGATTTTTATATGGACAGCGAACGGATAGAGCTGTAGAGATTTCGGGAAACATGACAAACAGTTAACGGCGTAACATGCCATATAGTTTTTATTGCCCGTTTAAATTAACATTCGTTCATAATCTTGTGAGCACATAAAAATAGGATGCAGTCGACTGGAATGAACATCGGTTAATAACGCTTTTACGACTTTCGAAATTCACCCACGGGCGTTGCCGTGCTCACTTACGGAATGCAAATGCAAATTTAATGCGAGAGAATTTGAATTTTAAAGATTTTAGTATTACTTGGTGTATCGAATTTCTCTGTTTTTTATTCATGAATTCGTTGTACGAACGAATTTGCACCACAATTCAACGTCTTTTTTCAGGAGAAATTGTAAAATAATTGCCACCAATTTTCCTCAAAACTTATAGGACAATTAACAATAAAATATAAATAATCAAATTCAGTTTGTTCCAGAATAATATAGCAAAACAACCTAATAGAATCATCAAAGTTTTACCACGATTTTATCAAATATTTTTCAAGACCCACCCTAAGTGGGTCTTTCAACCTCAAAGTAGAAGAAACTAAATGGTTTTCAAACCATTATTTGAATAAAGAAATAATTACAGTACAGTACGACTATTATGTTTCCAACTTAGGCATAATATTTGTTACTTCTTTATATTAAAACAATAGCAGTTACAAAATAAATATAGCAAGCAGAAATGGTTCCATTATCAATTTTCTTAACTACTAGAGCCTTACTGAAAAAATGTTTTGGGAAAGGAACAGCATGTAACCACAGAAAAAAATCGCCCTGTAGGTTTTCATAACCACTTCAGTGATCTAAGCATGTGAGCCCTAAAAAGAAATCTATTTAGAATGTCTATGACAAACTTTGACATGCGGTTCCGGAAGAAACTCTAAGACGAATTAGTGAGAACAGCATGATCCGAATCTTTTTAAATTCGGAGATAGTCAGCTTCAAAATTTCGATACTCGCGAGTCCTGAAATCACAATTTTCAATATACGAGAGCGATTCTGTGGCGTTACCATTGTTGGAAACAAATACAAGTATTGAGGGTGACATTCGTAACCATACTAAAATGATAATCGAGAAGAATGTCTGCATATCTTCTTTCATAAATAATTATTGTTTTAAAATGAAAATGCATTCTTTCGTTAATGGAGAAAAAACAGATATGATCTGTTAATTATTTCGATCAGAATGAAGAAAAATAGTTTTGAACTGACATTATGTTGTGAACATTTTTCGAAGAAAATAATGAATAAAATCATATAAATCATTACATTTCTGGATTTATCAATGGGCCGTGTAGTCCGTGGCCTACGGATGGTAGCGTCCTAAGGCTACGGATTTTTGAGGGTTTTCGCACGCTTTCAGAAGCCATCAAATTTGATTATACTAGCCTTTCTGATTCAGACAATGAAATACTTTCAAAAAGTGGTAGTAATTTGACTTTATGGGAAATATACCATTAGATATCATATGAGTGAGGGCTGCCTAGCAGCCCGGCCACTACGACCTAGTGGTCTATTGTGGCACACTCTGTCCTAAATTTCATCCACGAGCTCCATCCTTCTCGTAAAGGATACGAGTTTCGTAGGTGAGACCTCAATAAGCTCAGTCAGCTTCAGTTTGCTAGATCCAAGTTCTTCCATCCTGACTCTGTCCCCAGCTGGGCACTCGCACATAACCTGTTCCATTGATTCTATATCTTCTTCACATAGCCTACATGAAGGATCCTCAATCAATCCTAACTTATTTAGGTGTTTCCTAAGGCGACAGTGCCTCGTTAGAATGGCAGTTAAAACTTTCAGTTCCAACCTAGAGAGTTTAAGCCAGGCCTAGGCTCTCGATGTAGAAGGTCCACTGATGGCACGTCGAGCGTGTCTGAGACCTGAGAGACTCGTCCAGTGCTCCCGTACCTTCAGGTCCAGCCATCGGCTGTTTTCCATCCTTGCAGACTCCAGGGGAATTTCGAGCTTAGGCTCCGGTCCTATGAACCCCAGGCCAGTTCCTCGAGCGGCCAATAAACTACTACATTCAACTGGCTTTTAAACTGTATATCAACTTTTGAGCTAACTATTTTTTTCAGAAATATCATGAGTAAAGTAATAAGAACATAAAATTCGAAAACGCAAATATCCTATATTACTTAATGAAATATGAACAGGAACTAAACTTAAAAGAAAATCAATGAATGATATTTTTATGACAGAGATTCAAAAACTATAACAGGTGTTCGAACTGTCTTCCTTTTTCTTGAATGCACTTAATACATCTTTTTTCTTAAACTATTAACAACTCAATGTGTTTTTGACTCATTTCGTTGCAACAGATTCGAATCATTTGAATTAATTCTTCCCGAGTATTAATGGAAATTCCATAAACATTGGTCTTTTATGAGCCACACACATAAAAATCAAGCGGCGTAAGGTGGGGGATTTTTTATGGCCATCTCACCGGCCCGAATCGACCTATCGATTTCTCTCCGAATCGCTGTCATCCAGTTCTGGACCATTCTAGAATTATGAGTCGGGAAGCCGTCCATTTAAAACCGAAGGTGCTACCGAGTACGTATAGGCTTTTCTTCCAGAAGTTCATTTAGTAGATTTAAAAGTTGTTTGAAATGAGGCGATCGGAAAGTATAATTAACCCAGCAATCTGACCCTTCCTTAACCCCAACCACACATTTACTCTAATCTCGTGTTGAGAGTGTGACTCAATAGTGCCATGAGGATTTTCTGTATCCCATAATTGGGAATTTCTCAAATTTATTATACCAACTTTGGCAAAAGTTGCCTCATCCGTCCATAGAATTTTATCTGATCCCCACTTCCAATTTATTCATGTATCACCTACAAAATTGCAACCTCACCTCACTATCCACTAGCAATAGATTTTGAACCTTAATCAAATGGTAAGATGTAAATTATTTCGTTTGAGAACTCTATGAATCCTGGGATAATGAAGTCTCAATGTAGCACCAATTCTCCGAGTACTTCTTGAACCACTGAATGAACCATTTTCACCGAAGAGCCTGAATAGTTCAATAAATGTCTTTCTGCAAGGTTGCTGTCTGTTTGGAAAGCGCAATGCATACTTCCGCACCGATGCCCGGGAAATTCGCTTTTCATGAAGCCATAAACAAATAACATATCTCGATATTAAATGTTTGAGAAACTAAGCATGTTTTCTTTTTTCGAAAAAGAAAATGGAACCGTAAAAGAGGAAAATATGAACTTCAATTCATCATTCTTTTTCTAATTACTTCTTCTAATCAGAGAAAATTAATTATTCCTTGTTTCTTAAAAATTCAATATCCAGATATGTATTTATTTATCGCTTATTATCATTGAAAAGTCATTTGTGGAATTGTTTATACTCTCCGGTGAAACTAGCTCAATTGTGATCGAGGAATTTGAGAATTCAATGTTCTTACTCTTACTCCCTCTTCTCATTCTCCTCAATGCCCGAGTGACCGGGCACCCATATTAGACGGAGCCTGCTCCGCTCTTCTAGTTTGGCAAGGGTGGAGCCATATTCCTGCACCAAGAATGACGAACAGGTATCGGATGCCAATGCCTTCAGTGCAGCTTGGCTATCGGTGAGGATTTTTATCAGCCCTTTTTTCATACCCCTCCGCAAGCAAGAACACAGTGACAAAGGCGAATATATCTGCTTGAAACACAGTCGTATGCCCGCCAAGACAGATCGACTGTTCGGTGGCAGCACATCGACCGTAGACTCTCGCTCCAACACCTTTTGCAGTTTTTGAGCCATTCGTGTACCAACAGGCACCCTCAAGTAGACGGTCCTTGGAGTTGGTCCATTCCTGTATATCAGGAATGATAATCTGGAATGGCCTCTCCAGGTTGCTTTTAGGTGTTGCTATGTTAGACCTCATACTCATCACCTCATTGTCCCCGATTACAGATTGTAAGGCGCCGGGCGCAAAGCCGAACTCACCGCTTCATTTCTGGAAAGATGATGGAATCTGTAGAAAGCCATTCTAGCCGCTCCTCTTATAACCAGGTGAAGAGAGACAAGGCCAATTATCAGTTCCATGGCCGCAGTTGGTGTAGAGCGAAAGGTTCCAGTAAGCACCATGCAGGTCGCTCTCTACAATTCAGAGAGCTTGAGTTGGGATTGCTTCCTAAGACTGCACACCCACTGATCAATGCAGCCGGATGTAATGCGTGATCTAACCACCATCACATTTAGCCACTGAAGTTGCTTTGGGGCAAGATCCCATTTTTTTCCACAGGTCATTCGACATGGCCATAAGGAATGTCTAACCTTGTGTATTGCGTTTTACAGGTGCGAATTCCATATGAGTTTACTATCCAAGGTAATCCCCAGATATTTTGCTTCCTTCGCAACCGGAATAAACACCCCACCCAGGGTCGGGGGAGAAACAAATATCCTCCTCTTCCTGGTGAATGGTACCATAAGGGGTTTGTAGGGCTTTATGCTGAGCTTCTGTTCCTCACAACACCCCAGAATATCTCACATAGCCTCCTTAAGTCTGTCGGAGACATAGCTGTCATCTCCGACAGCCAGAATAACTATATCATCAGCGTACGCTTGTACATAAAAATCCAGTGCGCCAGTTATTGCCAGAAGGTCATCCACTAGTAGGGACCAAAATAGAGGGGATAGTATTCCTTCCTGAGAGCAGCCCCTGCCAGCCGCAAGATTGACTACTTCCCCTTTCAGAGAAGTGTTGATCACTCTGGCATTTAGCATGTTGCTAATCCATTCCGCAATAATATTTGGTACTCCTCTGGCTCTCGCAGCCCCACACAACGAGTTAGTGGAGGCTGCATTAAACGCATCATCAATGTCCATGAAGGCTGCAGCTGCAGTCTCCTTGCGGTCCAGAGACTGAGTGATCCTCCCGACTACGTTGAGTGCAAGATCGGTTGATTTACCTGTTTGAAAGGCGTATTGATGTTAATTCAGAGGCCTCAGCGATAACACCTTGGTCCTGATGTATCCATCTAACACCTTCTCCAGGGTTTTCAAAACAAAAGGCGTAAGACTAATCGGTCCAAACGACTTGGGTTGTGAGTTCGATTTACCTACCTCAGGGATGTAAACAACCCTAACTCTTCGCCAGCTGGCGGGGACAACATTCCAGGCAAGACTCTACCGGAAGAGCCTAATGAGGTATGATGGGAGGACATCCACCCCCTGTTGTGAAGAGGAAGGCATGATGCCATCCTCTCCAGGAGTTTTAAATGGCTCAAATAAGCGAATCGCCCACCTGACTGCTCCAGGCTTGTTGATCGTTCTTGCGTTCTTCCAGTCATTTTAGGTCTTTTGGCATGGCCCGTCAGGGCGACAGTGTTAAAGCTGTCACTGGTATCAAGAAACCGACAATCTGGACAAGTGTGTTCTCGCAAGAATCTCCAACGTCTCTCTTCCAGAACCTGTGTACCGCCCATCCGGACCTTCCACAAATCCGATGGGGAGCACCGGGTCTCTGGCGAAAACCCTATACAGCATTGCACTGTCAGGGGTACTTTCCACCTTCCCACACAACCTGCGCCAGGACTCCCGTTTTGCCCTCCTAACTTCTTTATTATGTGACATTAGAGTAGAACGATAGTGCTCCCAATTGCCGGTATTTTTAGCTCGATTAAACAGTTTCCGAGCTTCTCTTCTACGTTTTTCGAGGGATACCACCATGAAGTTGTGCTGAGAAGACCACTAAGTCAAGTCTGTCATGCTCTCCCAGGACACTCACAAGTACAGAATTCGGTAAGTAAGAAGTTGTCGATTCTGTTTTTGATGAATATACACGTCCTGGGGTTGCCCCCAGGGCAGTGGTACAATATCTGGCCTGGTAAATTTCCGAGAAATATACCTTATGAGAGACTTTATTGTTAGCAATGATTTTGAACAAAACATATCCTGTCACTTCATAAAAAGTGCAAGAATGTATTCCGAACTTCGACGTTATCTACAAAAACCTATTCATCAGAAATCTTTGAAGAGTCTGAACAAATTTGGACCACATATCTTCTACGGTATTGAAGCTTATAAACTGTTCTAGTTGATTTCGATGAGCTTATTCTATAGCATTTGGTAATTGACGGTTTTGTTAGTTTCGTAGTATTTTTCACATAACTTGGGGATAGTACGTTGAAGCCTTGATAACAATAATATCAGTGAGAGGAAGGTGTGACACATAATAAACGAGGTTAGGGTTATTCACCAGAATAAAATCCAGGAAAGACGGGATTGGCTGATCCCTGAATCAAGTAAGAACATCTATTAGTTGGATATAGTTTGTGTTTCTTAACATTTGTACGAAAGGGGCAGACTCTGTCAGCTGTGATGGGCCATTTAATATCAGGCAGGTTGGTATCACCGGCAACGTAAATATTTTTTTTGGAGACGGGGAGATCGGTTAGATACTTGCAGAAGGTCAAATTGTTGAGGCAGGAAGGAGGTCTGTAAACGCATCCTTCAAGACAACACCTTCACGGAGTTAGGAAGATATTGAATCTTGTTTCGATTTCGTTGCGTCGCCCTGTATTTAAATATACTGCTTCTCTATGTATCCAACTACGAATACAGAATAAACAAATTGAAATTTGTTTGGGAATTTTGTATTTGCAGTTATTTTCTTTTTTCCTCCCCTCATATATCTTCAAATTAATTGAGTGTTCAACGAGCATGTGGCACCATTTCGAATTAGCTGAAGGGATGCTGAGTTTTATCCTTCCGAAGGGCAGGGGTGCAGCTAGATGAGATACATCGATTTAACGGGATAAGTGGTATCACGATTTAGGGGCTTTGTCGCCGCATGATTGTTCCTCTGGGAATTTTCCAATAGAGTTAGATTGGTCCCCCTGATAATGAAGTCTAGTTTCCCTGCTATTATGAAATGATGAAGAACGTCGAATTACGAAGTTTTGATGATTAAGAAATTATATCGCGTTTAGACGAAGTTATCAGGTTAGTTAGAGAAATTTATCTCTGATTTCATTCTAAATTTTGATCAATGATACGATTTACGATTTAATACAGGGTGAACCAAAACTAACGCAATATTCTAAATTTCCGTCATTTTCCTTAGACAAATTCGTTGCATCTATACCTCCAATCTCTAATTGGAATAAATGTTATTGTAATGAATTATTTATTTATATCAATAATTATTTTCAGGAATATCTTTAAAATAATAGCTTCGTTGACATGTTGATGAACAATTTCAATTTGAACTTTTGTTTGGTAGTTAACTAATTGTTTTCGGATATGAGAAATGAAATGGAAGAAATAAACTGGGAATTTGCAAGAAACCTCCACATATTGTTAACAGCAGTTGTTGATCAATCTTTGCGAGTAACGTTTGTTTTTCTTGATTTTTGTAATAATCCAACGTGAAGCAAGACATTATTATTATTATCGTGGACTTATGCACTATCTCAGCTGTTAGCTGGATATAATTTACCTTTCCCAGATTCAGCAATCAAAGGGAATAGGCTCGATTACAATATACTTCACATGAATTTCCTAACTATTCTACATGTATTAAGAATAACAGCTTTTTGCATTTCTACATAGGTATTCTTATGCAATTCTAATTTCTTAAGGCTATCATGCAAAGTTTTGGGTATTAACCCAGTGGAGGATACGATGACAGGAACAATATCTATTTTCTCGAGGTGCCACATCTGCTTGATCTCAATAGCAAGGTCTGTGTATTTGGACTTTTTCTCCTGGAATTTATTCAGCACGTTGTTATTATTCGGTATGGCGACATCCACCAGCATTGCTGTTTTGGCTCTCTTATCATACACCACTATGTCCGGCCTATTATTCGTCACCATTCTGTCAGTGATAATAGGCCTATCGTAGTATAATCTGATAGAGTCATTTTCCAATACGGGCGCCGGTTGATACTTGTAATATGGCTGGAATGTATTCAGAAGTTCTTACTTGTGTTCAAGTTTCTGATGGATAATGTTGCACACTTGATTATGCCTGTGAAGATAGTCTGTATTGGCCAGTTGTTCACATCCGGACGTAATATGCTGTATAGTCTCCGATCTTATATGGCATTTTCTGCACCTATCTGTTTGTAATGTTCCGTCCTTCATAATAAATTTTTTGTAGTTGTTTGTAGCGATCACTTGGTCTTGGATGGCCATAAGGAATCCCTCTGTTTCCGCGAATAATTCTCCTTTCATCAACCATTTGTTGGAGGCTTCTTCGTCGATGTGTGGTTGATTAATCTCATGGTGATGTCGTGCATGCAATTCCTTTCTTGACCATTGCTCTTGTTTTTCAGTATCTGATAGGAATGGTAGATTCAGCAGGTCATCTCTGGTAGCAAGATTCAGAGGTGTATATCCCTTATCAGCCAACGATACCGCTCTATGTAGGTCAGAAGTGAGAGCTCTTTCTGAGAAGAATTCTCTGAGATTTTTTATCTGTTCGGTGTGTAAATTGACTACATCTATCAATCCGCGTCCTCCTTCTTTCCGCTTCAAAGTTGTTCGTATCACAGACGATTTTGGATGATGGTTGTTGTACTTTGTTAGCATCGTTCGGGTCTGCCTTTGAATATCATCCAGTTCTGTCTTAGTCCATCTGATTATTCCAAATGAGTAAAGTAACACTGGAATGCCGTAGGTGTTAATTGCCTTGTCTAAATTCCCCGAGTTCAACATCGATTTCAGCACAGACTTCAGACGCTGACTGTATTCTGAACGAATCTTCTCCTTTGATTGTTTTTGGTCTAGCAATCTGGCTTGTTGGTATCCCAGATATCTGTATGTTTCGCCATCTCTCATGCACTGTATAATATCACCGTTTGGAAGTTTTGTTTCAACATCTATGACTTTCCCTCTTTGAATGTTCAGGGTCTTACATTTTTCAATCCCGAATTTCATATGAACATCTGCCGAGAACTCACTGACAGTTTTCAGCAAATCATCCAATTGCTTCTTGTTCGAAGCATATAATTTGATGTCATCCATATACAGCAGGTGGGAGATTGTATGATAATTCCTTTCTGCTTTTATCCTAAATCCGTATCCTGTTCTATTGAGCATTGAGGACAATAGGTTCATTGCCAAACAGAACCATAGTGGACTCAAAGAGTCTCCTTGAAAAATTCCACGACGTATGGGTATCTCGTCGGTTTTAATTGATTTATTGTTCATGTTGACCTGCAGAGACGTGCGCCAGTGTGTCATTGTTGTCTTCAAGAACTCTACCAGGGATGGATGAATTTTGTATATCTGCAATACTTCAACAAGCCAAGAATGGGCGGTACTATCGAATGCCTTCAGATAATCGAGAAAAGCTGAACGAACATTGCGATGCCCTACGTGTGCCTGTTTCATTATCACAGAATCGATGATGAGTTGTTCCTTGCACCCGTGGTGTTTCTTTCTGCATCCTTTCTGCTCCTCTGCTAATATATTGTTGTCGTCAAGGTGTTGGTATATTCGATTGGATATGCATGAGGTGAGTATTTTGTAGAGTGTTGGCAGGCACGTGATTGGCCTATATTGAGACGGATCCTGTGTTCTATCGCTCTTAGGTAGCATATATGTTAAGCCTTGCGTTAGGAAAGTGGGTGTTTTCTTGGTATGTTGAAGAACATATGTGAGCTGTTTCGCTAGGGCTCCATGGAGCTTATCAAACTTCTTGTACCAGTAGTTGTGGATATTATCTATACCTGAGGCCTTCCAATTGTTGGTCGCTCGAACTACTGTTGTGATTTCTTCCTCCGTTATTCCATCGAAGTCCATATGTCTGATATCGAGGCGTTCTTTTTCATTCGTGATCCATTCCGCATCCCTATTGTGTTCTTTGGGGTTCGACCATAGTGATGACCAATAGTCGGTCAAGCACTGTGCGTCAGGTACTTCTCTGTTATTGTTGGTCGCAGTTTTGTTATTTTCCTTATGAAAATTGGTTGCCTTTTGGAGGAACCTTTGGTTTTGGTGTTTCCTTTCAGTACACTTGACGTATCTTGAAAGCCTCCTTGCTTTTGCTTGGAGTTTCTGTTTCAAAGTGTCCATATACACGTCGATGTGTTGTTTGTGATCAGGGTGTTTTGTGTTCGTACCAATTTTCCTATAAATTTTGCGTATATGTGATTTCAAGCGCCTTGAGGGTTTTCTGTTTCTCAGGAATTCTGTGAGGCGACCGATTTCTGCTCTAATATTATCAATATCCCTCTCCAGTCGTTTTTGCCATGGTGGTTTGCGGACACTTTTTGGCTCAGCTTGAATCAGAGTTGTGGAGATTTGTTGTTTGTGAAGTCGAAGAACCGCTACTGCTTCACAGTAAATCAAAGTGTGAATCTTCTCCAAGGTGTTCTGGTCGGTATATTCTTCAAACACTGAATTCACGCTTGCTAGGATAATATTGGTGTTCTTGTTCGTCTTGAGTTTGGGCAGTTTAGGTCTTTTAGTTGGGTTACTACCACTGAATTCAGTTATTGCTCTGTTGAGTTCCGATCTTGCTAAATACATATATTCGTCCTGCTGATTCTGCTCAGGAGGGCGTTCCATGTTAATATTCGTTTCCGTGGCTTCGATGTTATCTGTAACACTTTCATTGACTCCAGCAGGTATACCGTTATGAGTATCATTTTCGCTTCTAAGTTCCATTATGACCTCTTCTCGTATGCTTTGCAGCGTTTCTGAAGAAAGTAGCCTGTTTTTAACGATTGTTCTTCTTTGAATCGAAATTCTCTGCTCGGATATGTGCTGTAATTCAGGATATTTTTCTACGAACGCAAGATGTAACGCGTATCTGTATGCTGTCATTTCCGATTCCAAGTTTGTAATCTTGTAATAGGAACGCATAATGAAGGAATTCATCTCTGGGGTCCACTTATAATTATTATTATTATTTTATTAATTCACCATTCATTCAGTATCACAAATGAAATTTACATTTTTATCTGTTCGGTGTGTAAATTGACTACATCTATCAATCTGCGTCCTCCTTCTTTCCGCTTCAAAGTTGTTCGTATCACAGACGATTTTGGATGATGGTTGTTGTACTTTGTTAGCATCGTTCGGGTCTGCCTTTGAATATCATCCAGTTCTGTCTTAGTTCATCTGATTATTCCAAATGAGTAAAGTAACACTGGAATGGCGTAGGTGTTAATTGCCTTGACTAAATTTCCCGAGTTCAACATCGATTTCAGCACAGACTTCAGACGCTGACTGTATTCTGAACGAATCTTCTCCTTTGATTGTTTTGGTCTAGCAATCTGGCTTGTTGGTATCCCAGATATTTGTATGTTTCGCCATCTCTCATGCACTGTATAATATCACCGTTTGGAAGTTGTGTTTCACCATCTATGACTTTCCCTCTTTGAATGTTCAGGGTCTTACATTTTTCAATCCCGAATTTTATATGAACATCTGCCGAGAACTCACTGACAGTTTAGTAACAAAAAACAAAAATCTGGATAGAATAAGATAAGAGTTAGCCCATCAAGCTTACATGGGGAGTCAAGGTAATCTGAGTAGGTAAATTGATGGAATTTTACGTTACATTCACATTAACAAATTAGTAAAATGATTACAACACATTATCCGAAATACTTTTTATAAATATTTCAAAAGAGACTACCAATAAAGAATTCTTACACATTGTAGAAACAATTTTTTTCTAGTTCTGTTTTGAGGTTCTTGTGCAATCCATCCGCTTGTATCTTTCTGGAATTTCCTTGTATACTTTAATGGCTACATGATTTATATTTAGTTGTGATTTTTTTGATCCTGTGATGGTAGAGGGTAAGGGTGTATGCTCCTCTCGTAGAATATTCATGATAAAAGTTGTTTTTTTGGAAGTTGTCCTGATGATCAAACACATAAAGTACTCAAGCCAATGTGAAAAGAGATGGCAGTGTGGGTAGGGAAAACGTTTCGACAGCTATGTGTTCTATTGTCTCCGCACAGAATTCTGAGCGCCTGCTTCTGTTCGATGAAGGCTCTCTCCGATTCTGGCGAGTAACGGCAGAAAATCAAGCCATAAGAAATTAGACTGTGGGAAATGGCCATTGTAGTGCACGAGCCAGCTTTTCCTAGAGAATGTTTGTGTTGCGAGAATCTGGGATCTGGTTCTAATGTTATCCCTAGCAGTTTGAGGTGGGCAGCAGACGATGGTTTTGTCTCGAACAAGAAGGTTTGGATATTTTCTTGATTCTTCTTAAGTTTGTTTGACTCAAACCAGGTTTTGGATTGGTCTAGAGAAATCTAGCATTTTTTTTCAAGTTCTTTTCGTCAGGTCCTATATTCAGGAAGTTGGTATCATCGGCAAATAATATTGAGTACCCTGAGTCAACATTCGGCGTTAGGTCATTTATGTAGACCAAAAAAAGCAGTGGCCCAAGCACTGAGCCTTCAGGTATGCCGCTGTCAACTGATAACCATCCAGAGCATTTTTCTTCAAAGCACTCTTGCTGGTTTCTATATTGCTTCTTATTAAGTCCACGGTCACACCCCTTATTCCATAGAATTGTGATTTCTATAATAATATATGATGACTGATGCCATGGAACACCTCGCTATGCAAATAGTTTTCCCTTTTCTCTGAAATCGAATGTATCTGCTACCTCATTTAGTAGTAGATCGAGATTGCTGATCCCACCAACATTCATCCATAAAATCATGCTGCTCTGTACAGAAAAGTTTATATCGCTGGAAAAACTTCATCAGTCGATTATTTCTTGTTGTTTTCATTATTTTCAACAGAGCGGGTAGCACTGAAATTGGGCGGTAGTTGCTTGCTACATTCTTATCACCATTTTTGTGTTGAGTATAACTCATAGGATTAGCAATATATGGTATTATATTTTTCAAGAAATGATTTGACATACCATAAATATCTCTGGTTTTTTCGTCCTTGAGTATTTTTTGTGATTTTTATCACTTCAGTAGATATAACCTCTCCGAGGAAAATAAAGTTTTTCATATATTTGTTCATTTTATTGGGTATGGTTGAAGGACCATTTTGATGGCAGCTTTTTGCTGTCGTTGACCCCACATTAGTAAAATAATGATTCATTTCGTCTGGTGTTAGTTCCGAGTGTTGATTTTGTCTATGTGCTTTGGTTTCCTGGTTAATAACCAAATTGCTTTATTTCTGCAGGGAGCACTATTTATTTTATTTTAATTAATACTAATCTTTGTTTTTATAATATTCTGTCTATAAGTTTCTTTAGTGCGATCATACATATCTCTACTTGTCGCATCCTTTCTTACCTCTTTTATCACAGCAAGGACGTTCAGCTGTTCTTTCAGTTACACAATTTCCTTATTTCTTTACAGTTTTTTTTTTCCATGGAATCATTTTGCCGTGACAATGTCTATCATTCGATGGAGCCGGCTGCACGAAAGAAGAAACATGAATCATGCGACGTTACCTCGCTCTGAGGCGTTCCATTTAAGGCTTGAAGTGCAAGCGAAAGGTCGGAACGAGCAACAAAAAGGCAAAATCGGCCGTCGCGTTCGGCAGCGTTCGACATCTGTCTCTCTTCTACTTAAGCGAGCGATGCGTTCGTGTGGACAGCTGCTATGCAATAATACATTTACTTGTTTTCGTCAAGTATGAAGTGCAGAGAAAAGTGAATGTTATGTCAATTGTTTATAGCGATGATAATTGAGACTGCAGAATCAGTGATACTAGATGAGCTAGGTTGGACTCATCCAAGGGTAGGTCAAAGACTTGGGGTGTCCCATTCAATTGTTTCAAAATAATCCGCCTGTACAGGAAGATCGATAGTCATAAAAGGAGAACTGTGCAAAGACCTCGAGCAACAACGGTAGCTACTGCTGAACATCTTTGAATGCAGCTTCGACAGAACAGTAGAGTGCAAATTACCTCTGCAACGATGAAACAACGGCTGAGGGAATTTGGTTTGAGGCCTCGTGTCGCAACTTGAGATCCAGTTTTAACCGCAGCACATAGAAGACCCCAATTGCATTTTGCCAAGGAATATGTAAATTGGTTAGAAGCTGACTGGAGAGATCGACGTTCTCTAGTGTACAAACATCGAAATGAGAGATATGCCCAGTGCAACTTTGTACCTACTTACTCCAGACCTCAACCCATCGAACATGTCTGGGACATTCTCAGTGGAAGATAAAGAAGCTAAACCAGCCAACAACCGTGTATAGGGTTCGGAACAGACTGATCGAAATTTGGAACGAAATGAAGCAGAATGCTATAAGAACATTGATTTTGAGTATGAATCGTAGAGATCATGCAGTGATTCTCGCCAGGAATTGAAACATCTGGTATTAATCGGTTTTCGAGTTTTTTGTGTTTTCTTTTTCATCATCATAGTGCTTATATTACAGAATCAAACAATCGCCCATTCTACGAAATGTATTAGTGAATTAGAAATGAGATTTTTCTTCCGACAGTTTTCGATTTGATTTTTCTCAGAAAATATAGCGTTGTTAACAATACTTTTTAGCAGAAGTTACTCCAAAATGAATAAACATATTGAGAATATGGGGTTACCATTCAAAAAGTCCGGGTGAAGGTCAATTTCCATGCTACGCATGGTGTTAATATCAGAAACAACCATAACTTAACTATGCCTCGTTACTTCATAGCACTTTACAATCGTAGCTTTTTTTACAACGCAGTTAGGTTATATAACAATCTGGATACGAATATTAAACAGGTACCCAGTACATCAATTTTCAAAAAGGTTCTCAAAAATACCCACTTAGTCTGAATTCGTCGATTGTGCATTGACACTTTCATCTTGTGTTATATATTAATATAATTATTCAATTTTAAATTTCTTTATGCTGCCTTTCATTTGTCATGGAGGTTTCACTTGATTCTGATTCTTTTTTTTTCATAGCAGGTGAAACTATTTCATTTTGTTCCAAAGCATGACAAATTAGTGTAGCTTGTGGCACTTTGAGGGTCTTAGAACCTAAAAGCCAATCCAAGTTTTTCTCCTTTACAGCTTCAATTGCTTTGTTCATGGCTTGTGGACTCCATGATTGCCCATTTCTTGTCCTAATATAATTCCGTGGCATATTGTCATCCTGTAAATTAAAGAGATTCATGTAGATTTAGATATTTTTATTATTCACTATCTCTATGGACAAAACGACATTATGTTGTTTTGTCAATAGTGGTTGTATGTCATTTTGTACTTAGCCTCAAAAATATTACGATTCGATGAATAATCTTGTTACAATGACAATAATATAGTAAATTTTACACGTTCACCTCAAACACAAAATGCTGGAAATTAGAAAACTATAAAAAAGTAAAATAACAAAAGAAAACTTTTCGAAAAATAAAAAACTAACGAACACTAACAAATTTCTTTCTAAGCTTGAAACACAAATGTCAACATAGCGTCCGTTGTGTATTTCAAACGTCTCTCAGAACAGTATATTTCCGTTATAGGAGATTCCTAATTGGCTTATTTTTGACGGTCTAAACAGCAATTTTTAAATATCGCCAATATGTCGTTTTGTCTATATATGTCTTTTCGGACGTACTTCCCCTATATATGTCAAAACTTTATATTTAAAACTAGTAGGCTATTGTACTTATAACGACAATTAGACCAAAGTTATCGAATTATTATCAAACTAATCAAATATTTGTCAACGTGATTCTGGGATTTGATTTGAATCACAATTTTTCTAAATTGTCATTGTAAGAATTAATTTTCGAATCGTCGTAGTGAGATCACAGAACATACTTAACTATTTCAATCATTCCGTGTAAATTCCGTGAATAAACAAATAAATTTATTTATCATTCATGATGAATGTCAACGAATATGTCGAACTTGCAGAACATTTTACGTAAGTACCTAAATTTACAAGCAATTTGCAGAAAACAATTCAGAAATTACAATCAAATTTTGGGCAGATGAGGAATTCCTTATTTTTGACATTTGGCATTGTTTACAACCAAAATCTATTCTGCCAATTAGAGCAACTGAGACGGTTAAAAAATCTTCATTCTAGCCGAGAAAAAAATTCCTTAATCCAACACTGTCGAAAGTTGATAGAACACATACTTGCTTTTTGTAAGAACGCCAAATGTACACTGAAATATTACCACGTATGACTGGAAACAAATGATATGTAGAATAAACAAACCAAACAGGATAACCCTTGGGAAATACATTTCTCATATCTTTTCCTATTTCCTCCGTATTTGCAATATAACGTGTGAAATTGACTTCAATATAAAACGAAATGATTCGATTCCGCATAAATCTGATTGTACATTGAAAAATGTCGTCGAGGTTTTCCGAACTCTGTCATTTATCGTCCTTCGATGAAATATGGAAAGATTTTTGTTCCGGAAAAGTATTTGGGATCTAGTCACAGCTGGAAAATTCTAACAAAGAATTACAATTTTTTAAATAAGTTAACGTACTCTCCCTTAAGATTGCCATTAGTCGCAAAATCTTTTCTCTTTGATAACATCATTGGGGTGATCAAAATAAAACCTTTCATTTGAACCCCTCTTCCCGCTACCCCATATCCAAAAATCAGAAAACGTCATTTTTCACATCTTTTTTTTCCTCGGATTCTGAGGGGTTAAAAAATCTGAACGAAATCACGAACACTGTTAATCATCCCACAAAATATGTAGAATTTTTGGTTCCCCAGAAAAATTTTCTTTTATTTTCGAAAATGTTCTTACGCTTAATGAATGTCTAAATACATAGATAAATCAACATTAGCCTATATAAAGAACAGATGAAATCTTGATGCACGAAAAACAATAAAGAAGAAAATTCTTTTTTAGAAGATGCTTTGCTTACATGGTTTTCGCAGGAAAGGTCATTGAATACTCCTGCAAGTGGTGATATGATTTTTGAGAAAACTCGTTATTATCATCGCCAGATCTCCAACTCTGATATCGGATCTAACACAAGCAAGAGATGATTAAAATAAACTCAAGAGGCGCCACGGAATGAGATGTTTGAAAACAGCTGGAGAAAAGCAATCAACTGATGATTTGCTATCGGTCATTTCAACAAGAGTTTTAAAAAGTTATTCAAGAAAAAAAAACAGCACATACAACGGAATTGTTTTATACTGGCGATTGTTGCCTAACCATAATTTAGCGTCTGCTAATGAATAGTCGGGGTCCAGAAGGAAAATCATGTATGCTTTAATCATCATGGTTACAATCTTTGATTGCTTATGATAAGTCAATTGAAAATACCTAGTTAAGTAAATAAAAAAGGATGTAGATTACTCATTTGATAAATACATTATTCGAACACCAACATAAAAGCAAGCAAGTAATAAATACACTCATCACAAAAATTGTCACATCACCTGGTATTCTTAATTCCACAATCGATTAAGCAGCTCGATCGCAGTTTCTTTGTCAACATATGTTTTTGGACATATGAGGGAAAAAAATCTTATCTATGTAGTATCATTTGTTTCCATATGATCTCAAACACGTCTGAAACAAGAATGAGTTTATTTGACTATCAATATTCATTCAATTTCTCTTCAGTTTTCACGCTGAATTAATACAAATTTTCTGAGTTTCTTGTTGATTTTCGAATCTTTAAATTTATTGTAATGGCTGCTGAACGTCCTGGAAGCTATTTGAGTGATCATGAAGTGGTAAGAATTGTAACACTTCCAGAGGAGGGGCGAAGCCAACGTTACGTGGCTAACTTGTTGAATGTTAACCAAAACACTATTTCAAGAGCAATTAATCGGTACTACGAAACAGGGGAATATGGAAGAAGGGTCGGACAGGGAAGACATCGGATAACAACACCAGTTGATGATCGTTGGCTTCGTTTAACTGCACTAAGAGTTCGGCACTGTACGACTAGAATGCTACAAAATGAACTTGCACTTTCCAGAAATGTGCATATTCCATTTCGAACTGTTAGGAACAGGCTCAGAGAAGACGATATCAGACCAAGGGTGGCTTCTACCGGCCCGTGTCTCACCAGAGAGCATCGAATGGTCGAATGTTCCCTTTTCCGACGAGTCCAGGTTATGTCTAGTATCGAATGATAGACGACGTGGGTAACAGTATCAGCAATGCAATATCCGGCAAACCAAAAACTTCGGAGGGGGGCTCCGTAATGGTGTGGGGAGGCATTTTTTCCATGGTCGAACTGAGTTAGTCCTAGTGAATAATGGAAGAATGACAGCGGCCGGATAAATCGCAGATATCCTTGAAATCCATGTTATACCCTTTGACCCATTGATTGGCGAAAACTTCATTTATATGCATGATAATGCTCGGTCTCATACAGCTAGAGTAGTCACAGAATTTCTGCAAAATGCCGAAATTGATATTTTAAGATGGCCAGCCAGAAGTCCCGACTCGAATCCCATAGAACATGTTTGGGACAACATGGGGTGGCAAATTCAGCAACGTAGGATGCCTTGTAGAACGCTCCTACAACTGCTTCCTGAAATTTGGAACTCAGTGACTCAAGAGTGCATGCAAAATTTGTTTGAGGGGCTTCCGAGACGTATACTGGCAGTAATCAGGGCCCGGGGAGGAAACACTCGATTTTGAAAATGATTAGTAACCATCCGATGTTAGTGGATTGATCTCTTAGCGAATGTTTGAAGATGGTAGAATTTTTTAATTCTTCATTAACTCGAAAGTTGTTGATATTTTCCATCATAAACTCATCTCTTTTGAATGATATCTTCTTATTTTACACTTCTGAAAGTTGCCAAGTAACTTTTGAATGACCAACCTAAAGTTTATATAGTATTGTCGTAAAAGAAGGGTGATGCGACAATTTTTGTGGGGAGTGTATTAACACAAAAATTCCTCTGGTGAGTACAGGCATCTTTCATATAACAATTCTTTAACTTTAATATTGAATTTTTTTTTGTAAGCTCTCTCCACTCCAGAGGTAGCTTCTTATAATAGTTTAAATTGGAAGAATTTCTTTCTGACTAAGCCAATCTGTATTTTGGTGCTATTAGAAAATCGTTTTGTCTTGTATTTTTCTGATGGTTGAAGCTATGCGTTTTGCAGTCCTTTAAGTTGGAATGAAAGTTTTTGAGAGTGGCGTATACGAACAATGAAGGAAGTGCCAAGTCTTCTGAAGATGGGCACACAATGTGCACTGTATTCAGCACGAGCTATAATACATACACTTTTTTTTGGAGTTTGAAGATTCTCTCCATTGTTAAACAATGCCCCATAAAGAAACCACATAAGCCATGACCGAGTGGAATAGGGCAAAATAAATCATTCGTAGATTAGCCTCATCATATCCCATATATTGATGGCTTCTAAGCAAGAACACCACTGATGACAATCTAGGGACCAACGCGTTGACATGCGCTCCCCACGTTAAAGTGTCGTCTAAGGTAATACCTGGTATTTTAGCTGTGTCGCCATTTTAGAGTTTAGAACTACTTGAAATCGTCAATTTTTGGGTTTTTTCTCTGTTTAATTTGAGAGAATTTGCTCTAATAAACTAAACTTCTAATATACTATACGTCTAATTTACTAAATGCCAAATATACTGAACTTCTTTTCAAATCCAACTCTATATATACGGAACGCCTTATTTTAATCGATGATATTCACACTTAATAGTTCTTTATGTTATAAGAAACTCTCTCACATATTGCCTCTCAGTTCCTTTTTGTAAATTTCCATTATTGTTTTATGAAAACTGACTATCCCGATTCAAAGAGATACATTCAATTTGTAAATCTCAACTTCCTTCAATTGAGCTAGTATAAGTATATAGTATAGTATATTAGAAAAGTTCAAACATTGATTCCAAAAGACAAATTGTTCAATCCCCTTTAGGCATAGTAATTTAATCATTATGAACTCAACTAATAACACTGGTCTACAATGGTTTTGTTGCCCTAGATATGAAAATGATTTTGGGTCTATTCATGCACACAATTCGTGAAACTATCAATGATTTTGTAGGATTTGCTCTGATTTCTTTTTAAATCTTTATTTTCATTTAACATAACAAAAATCGTAAAACAAGAAACAAAATAACAGATATATTTATATTGTCAGTTATGTTTTGAGATATTCGGATACATCGAAGTAAATAAAGAGGAAAATGTCGAAAATATATTTCATATTTCCATAAAACGCCTTTTATGAGCTTTTCTTCTATAATTTTTAGGGACAATCTCTTTTCAAAGACCAGCAGTAATCTGCCATCATGTGACAATCCCATCGACCTTAATACCTTTCTTCCATCACTTTTAGATCTTGATGAAACCGCTCTCCTGTTCCTCACTATAATTTCCTAAATTATCCGGAAATTTATCTAGATGATTGCGGAGATAGTGTAACTTAATACTCATATTTGCCCTAAAGTCTGAAAGTTTGTCAGCATATTTTGCACAATTTCTTCATAATTTGCTGCTTTATGGTTACCTAGGAAATTTTCGACAACCAACACAAAACTTTTCCCAACTTTACTTTCCGAAACAGTCATAACTTTGATAAAATCTGAGTCTTTCATTAATTGCCGTATTTGAGAACCATCAAATATTCCACCTTTCAATTTTTCCATACTAAGCTTCGGAAATTTTCTGCAAATGTAATTAAAACAATTTCCGTCTTTGTTCAACGCTTTTACAAATTGCTTAATCATACCTAACTTAATATGTAATGTTGGAAGTATGATTTTGTCTCTGCTCACCAGCGGCTCCCTTATATCGTTGGCTTTACCGACAGTTATAGAATTTCTAACAGGCCAAACATCTTGTTCCCAATGAAGTTGCTTTGCTCTACTATCCCACATACAAATAAAGCAAGGGTATTTTGAATCTCCACTTTGTTGGCCGAGTAAAAAATTAACCATTTTTAAATCCACACAGATCGGCCATTGATGCTCAGAGTATTTAATTTTCTCTAAAACTAATTTTACATTTTCATATTCTTCTTTGAGTTTCGTTGAATGGGCAATTGGAATTGATGCAAATTTATTTCCATTGTGCAATAAGACGCATTTTAAACTTCTTTTGCAACTATCAATAAAAAGGCGCCATTCAGTAGATTTGTACTCTTTTAAACCCATGTCTATAAGCAGCTTCGCGATATCATTACAATACACTAATCGTTCATTTTCACTAAAAAATTAAAATAACTCTTTTTCTCGCGTTCTGTATGTTGTAATTGTTACTGTTGGTGCCAATAAATTTTTTTCTTTCAATCTTGAGGCTAACAGTTCTGATCCTTGTTTTGATGAATTGAGATCACGTATTAAATCACTGAGTTCATTTTGAGAAAATAACTTTGGCGTAGATGTTTCACCTTCCCATTCAATTCCACTAGTAGATGGTCCCGAATTTGGTAACAACATTGTTTCTGAGGGCATGCGAATTACTTTTGAAATGTATATGGGCCGAGGGAGATTTTCACTGTGTAGAACCGGACATTTCGTAGACTGTAAGTCACGTTTGATTTCGATTAAAACCTTTAACATCTACTACGCAAAAGTAACAATCATCTAAATGATTCGTAGGCTCCATCCAGATCATAGGAATACCAAAGTTTAATCCAGAACGTTCACCTTTTTCCACAACCGTAAAGACTCAACACAGGACCTACAAACTTTATTAGGAACCCATGGTTTACCTAATTTGTCCATTTGAAACCAAAATATTCAACATAAGTCTCCTTGACAAAGTCTGTGATATTTCTTTTTATTTTTTGGTATACAAACACCGCAAATATAACAAAATAAATCACTACAATATTTACACTTTCTTCGTGACGAACTCATATTTTAGACTAGAAGACAAATATATAAGAATGGACATCCAGTAATTGAAACAAAATATTAATCCATGACACTTTATCCAGATTTACGTGTATATGTACTTCAATATTGTCAAATAACTGAGATCTCAACTGTTCTGTGGAGCAAGGGGTCTGAGAGTGGGGATCAGGTGATGTTTGTATGCGCGAAAAAGTTGCGCAGAAGCCTAATCATGACTGAAAAATTAAATTTTATTTCTAACATGCTTATAATTGTTTAAAATATAAGAAATGCAAAAATCATGAAAATACGAGCACATTGAGAACTTTCATGAATATATTCGTAATCTGGGCACTTGAAAACATAAAAATTTGCGATGATATCCAGGGCAACAATAAAAAAAATTTTTTTTGTAGAGCTGTGTAATGCATAAACTCACAAATTATATACTTCAGAAAGATCGATATAGACAGGTCTATGGTTTCAAATTTTAATTTGTGCTTAACTGTTGTAATTCAAATAAGATTGAATAAGAATCAAATAAGGTTTATGAATTATAATTATGAGCTTATAACAGCAAGGTGAAAGAATTACTTCTCAAGTATATCAATGAAATATAAAATGAAAGTTCTTCTCAAATTAAAATTACTCGATAGTATCCAGAAGACAAGGGCGAAAATTAGTAATGAAATAATGGAACACTTCTGAATACATAGAAATTTAGCATTATGTAATTGCCCTATACATAACTTTTTCGTATAAATTCAAATTTACCAAATTTCACACAATTTGTTTACCAAAAGAACAAACATCTTCTGAATTGAAGTGTTCTTGTGAAAAGCAGAAATGAGATTCAAATATCCACAAATTTGTGGAATTTTCTCATTTCAACGTTTTAATTTCTAGAACTATATCTCACTGGTGTTCCACTCATCTCTGTCACTGTGCAAAGTACTTTTCTTTTGAATTCTAGTCATATCTCTTCCGCATATCTTTCTGTCCTCTAATTTTTGCCTATTTCTCCAATATACATATTCTAAATCTGAAAAATTATCTAGACTGAGTATATAAAAATTTGTGCAAAAATGCCCTCATATTTGAATATCCTATTCTTCAATTATACTTTTCTTCAATTTACACAATTATGTAAAAATATCAAGAACCCATAAAAACCTCTAACAAAAATTTTCAAATATACACAGCATGCTTCAAGTAGTAGTTAAATTTTCCCAAAATAGGATTCACATAAGTAGCAGCAAACTTTCTTGTGACTTTCGAAACTCTTGAATTGAATGTTGTGGTTGTACAAAATGAAACTTCGTATGCAACTTATTCAGATTTGAACATCATGTATCCCACAAATTCCAGGCAGCTTCAATTTCAAATTTATAAGGAATAACAGCTTCGATAAAATTGCCTGAGAAATATTAACAATGTGTTATGTATAGAAGAAACTTACAATAAATACTTTTTGTGCACATTGAGATGACACACAGAAGAATATCTGAGTATTCAGAATGAATGATAGGTTGAATACTATTCTCAATTTCATTTTCCTACCCTCTTACATTGGATCCATTGTATATACTTCCTTTTCACCAGGTGGAATATAACCTAAAATAAGTATTTAAAAAATAATAACTACTGCATATGTGTTGAGAATAAAAATCACCTTCTAACCTCTGACAAAATGATCATTCAGCTGATAAATAGATAATTCACATTTCTTATATTCCAAATATATTTGTAGGTCAATCAACAATCTAACCTTACTTCTTTTGGTTCAAACTTAAATATTGTCAAACACATGGAATCTCATTCACTTTTACATTTGGATAGTTGTAAAATAACAGACGTACTTCCTCTTAAATAAACTGAAACGAAAATTCAATTGAAATGAACAGTGTTATTGGCATTCAGTTTGAAAAATATCTTAATACATATATAACCTTTAGTGAGTAGCTTACAATGTTCATATGACAACATGATCTAAATAACCTAACGAAAACTTAACCGAGTACCTTTCGGAAAAATATTATTATACAAAAGAGCGCAATACCTATTAATAGCAGTTCAAAGGATATCCCATCATTTTGTAATATCTCTCAATTGATTCGTTAAAGAATTCTAGTAATTTCAGGAAATATTTCAACGCATAGAGGTTAGAATAACCATGTAAGAAAAATGTAATATGTAAATTCTGAGTACATTTCTTGAGCATGCTGAAAAAATATAAAATAATAAAATACACAAATGAAACTCAAGTTACTTTCACTTACATTATTGTAAGTCTCCTTAACTTCTTTTTATTATAACATTCCGTTTAAATCACATTATTTAAGTTAGAATAACCTCAAAATGCTAAATTTATGAATTCTGAAAGTTTGTCATTTTTTCCTTAAACAAAATATACATAATAATGAATAAAATAAACATCAAACTACGTTCACTTACCTTAAGAGTTTATTTCAAGTTTCGTCAAACTTTCCATTCAAATAAAACTCGGAATTATTTATTTTAACAGTTTGAATATAAGACTAATTGAAATAAGGTCTATACACATGGATATTTCATTCCGTCTCACTATTTTCATTCAGAAGAGAGAGAGCATTACATTTCACACGTTGGTAAAACTGACTTCCGACATTGAATAGCGACGTAGGGGCGGTAGGAGAGGTGAATGGCTCCGCCCCAGTGTTTCCGGTCTTCTTCTCAAAACTCTAGGTCTCAAAAATCGTCCCAATTTTGAAAATTAAGTCGTAGAGTAACGATTTCTCTTCGCGGACCCGGTCTCGAAATATGTAGGAATCGTACGACATCCGAATCCTTTCTTCCGGTAACTCCGTATGAGTGGGATGGATGAAAGAAAAACACTTATTTTGACAGCTCGATGTTCGTTAATTTCTGGCCGTCAGAGATTCTCGGAATGAGGAAAATGGAGCGAAATTTTGCGAAAGTCCGCCGATAACCCTTCGCTGAATCGAAGATTTTTCCAGTTTTCCCGGGGTTTAACGGAAATGAAACTATTGCGGCGCAATATGCAAAACTCTAGGCTTGCTCTTGTCTAGATTCTGAAACGCTCGAACGCGATGGAAAAAGTTAAATAGGCATAACATTCCGACGAAATTATTGCCTCCACTGGCGAAAAATCAGAGACTTTTTTATTTTCGCTTTTTCGGGATTTTCACTCGATCAATCATTCCGATGGCAATCTATAAGACCGAAGTTTCCGATTCCGAAAAATATTGCCCTTTCGATTTTCTATTGGCTCTGAGTGACGTTTCGGCAAAATTTTTCGAAAAATTCTTAGGGCTCCGTCGTTTGAGCAAGGGCTCCAAATTTGGTACGAACCTTCCTCCGACCCAACCCTACTGAAAAAAAACTTGCGGGGGCCTTTGGCCCCCGCTTTTTCGCCACGTCCCTTTTTCTCCGCCCGGTTCAAACTACTGTTTTCCCTTCGGATTATTCCCAAAAAAGGCCTTACGACATTAATATTTCGTATAAGAAAAAATCTGAAAAACTCTGTAGAATTCAACACTCTGTATTTCGCTAACAAAGCGTTTGCGGACATATGTTTATAGGAACTTTTCGTCAAAAAATGGTTTGAGAAATCACCTCGTGAATCATTTCGTACCTATTCGTTTACACCCTGTATAGGGTACATTATCCTTGGTACTTATACTAATTATTTGAAGAAGCCACAATATGGTGACAGGCGTCATAATTCTATCAATATAGTGAAAATTTAAACATTATAGTTTCATTTTATTGAAAAATGGTCTGAACTATTTTGAAAATTGGCCGAGAGTTGACTTTTCTTTCCTCACAACCCCTTTTTACCACTACAAGAGAAAAGTGTTTACTAATTTCAAATACAAAAATTGTTCAAAAGGCAATAAAACAGTAAAACTTCAAATTTTGAAGGTCCCATCGATTATAAAAAACTAGGATCGAGTTAATACTAAACACAGTTGTACTCACGCCTGTGCAGTGTTTATCTCGAACGATATTCCCCTTTTCTGTGACGAATTCTCCAAATGATCTGGCTAAAATTCCCAGCCATCAAGATGTCGGCCCTTGGGATAGTTCAATACGCTTTTTCTGAAGTCGGCCCATCAAAAGGTGTAAATGCATAAATTTGCGGTAATAGGGCAATAAATTTCCAAATAAACTCGTTATTATGTTGTCGTCTGCGAAAAATACCCATGTAATGGTCCAGAGTAAATAAAAATGCAACATAACAGCGGAATCCTAAATACCCAATACTTATAATTCCGAAAAACGACCGGCCGGAATACAATAGTACCAACACGAGGAAAAAAATTAAATAAAATCGAGTCGGCACAAAAACAAAACAAAATTTAACATTCTTGCGGTATTCGTTTGCTTCCAAGGGATCAGCGTTCACTTTTTTACACTGTCGTCTGTTTTGTATCAATCAAAACGGCCGTGGATCGGGTTCTGCCTCCGTCTTTTGTTTTGTCAAGGTATCTCGGCGGATTTAACAAAGAAGAAATCATTCAAGCCGCGACTTTGACATTAATTATCTGTCTAATGGGCATACGTTAGATTTTTCAGGCCTTTCGCGACGCTCATAATTTTAAAGCGGCTCAAAAACTGTTTTGAGCAATTCATTTTATCGCAAGCATTTCTCACTTCGGCAGTTTCTTATTACGGTCCCATATATCTTTTGTCAATCATAAGTTAGAAGGGTATTGGCCATCCAAGCGATTTCAACTTTTTCGAATAATATTTGACTTCTAAGAACAGACGAATTTTCTTAACAAAAGTTAACAAATAATAACACAAATTTAACAGTTAATAATTATGCTTCATTTCATCAAAAATAATAATCAAGAAAATATAGCAATCAGCAGACCTAGTGGTTAGTTTTAGTAGAAGTATTTAGTAGAAATTATAGTCCAGGTCTCGAATGCACAGGAATATGCTCTATCGAAGATACAGCTTTGTTAATGAAACCTTGAAGTTCCCAATTTTAATGTTTTTACCTGTGTTGATTACCCAGAATATCAAATATACCAAACTGATCAATACTTTTTGTTGATATGGATGCTCTCATGAAATAAATATCGAAAAATTGTGTTGTTGATTCATATCATTTAGAATTAGTTGATGGATTTCCTGATTTTTCATATGTTGGTATCTAAAGAATCACAATTTCATGTTCCAAATCTGCCCAATACATTTTATAATTAAAGATTCAAGAAGATTGAAAATCCCATATTTGCCTAGTTTTGAATCTACTCTATATCCTTCAATTTTGAAGAAGAGATCGAAAAAGATCTAATAAATTTGATATCAAAAGCTTCAATACAATATGAAAAATCGTTGATCAATTTTTCTTTTCAATCTAAATCTTTCTTATCTGAAGGGGTGGAATTTCCACATTCAAAAGTTGATCTCAGGAAATTTAATACAATAATATCGTTGTTGCATTTTCGCTTTCGATTGTACTCCAAATTATTCTTTTTAAAGGGTTACAATTTCCAGATTCGAAAAATTTTATACGATAATATGAAAATCATTTTAAATTTTCTGATTTCGAAACTACTCTAAATCCTTCTTTTTCAAAGGCAATTCACAGTTATTCCATAAAATTAATCTGGGAAAATTTAATACGATAATATGAAAAATTATTGATGAATTTTCCAATTTTAAATCTTCGCTCAATACTTTTTCAAAAGGGTTACAATTTCTTGGTTCAAAATCATCATATAAATTTGATTTCGAATCTACCTTCTTTTGAAAGGGATCCAAAATTATCTCACAAATATAATCTCGGAAAATTTTATGGGTAACATGAAAAATCGTTTTGAATTTTCGGATTTCTAATCTGCCCTAAATCCTTTTTCTCAAAAGGGTTTCAAAATTATTCCATAAATTTAATCTCGCAAAATTCAATACGATGGTATGAAGAGTTGTTATCGAATTTTCCGATTTCGAACCTATTCTAAATAACTCTTTTCTGGAGTGATACAATTTCCAGATTCAAAATAATCTGACTAATTCGATAAAGTAATAAACTGTCGTTGAATTTTCCGAATTGGATTGTACTCTCAATCTCTCTTTTAAAGGGATCCAAAATGATCCCACAAATTTAATCTCGGAAAATTCAATAGATAATATGAAAGATCCTTCTAAATCTGATTTAGAATCTATTCTAAATATTTCTTTTCAAAGGTTACAATTTCCAGATTCAAAATCATCCGACAAATTCGATTCGATATACGAAAATAATTTCTCCATTAAGGGGTACAATTTCTACATTTAAAATGATGCATCGAATTTAATCTCAGAGAATACAATAGAGTAGATGAAAACGTTAGAGATAGAAACAGAAAACTCTATTAACTTTCTGGATTTAACTATTACTAAAATTAGCAACGCCGATGGGTTTTCCAACATATCTCTTGTACTTGTACCTATTGTAATATTAAGTGGGAAATAAGACTAATATATAAAGAACAACTCTGTTCATTAAGTTGTATCTATCTGATGAAGCCACAGTGTGGTGAAACCGGTCATAGTTTTCTTAATATAGTGAAAATCTAAATACTAGTTTTATTTCATTGAGAAAAAATGAAAACTCGTTATCGAATGTACTCCGAATCCTTTGTTTTAAAGAAGATTCAAAATGATTCCACTCATTTAATCTTGGAAAATTTAATAAGATGATATGAGAAATTGTTGTTGAATTTTCTGATTTTGAATCTACTCTAAATTCTTTGTTTCTGAAGGATTACAATTTCCAGATTCAAAATGATCTGACCAGTTTGATCTCGGAAAATTTATTAGGATAATATGAATATGAAATTTCCGAATTTGAATCTACTCTAAATTTCAGTTTTAAGCACATTCAAAGTGATTCCACAAACTAGATCTCGAAAATTTTATACGATAATATAAAAATCGTATTTTCCGATTTCTAATTTATCCCTAAATCCTTTCTTTTAAAGGAGTATAATTTCAGGTTCAAAATATATGAAAAATTAATTGCAATTTCATAGAACAGCATTTGCAAAATTACATAGACAGATAGACAGTTTCGAAAATCATATAAATTCATTACATCCAAAAATTAGATTCACAACCGAAATAGAATGCGATAATTCGATAAATTTCTTAGACGTAATAATTTCGAATGAAAATGGAAAACATGTTTTCGCAATTTACCATAAGCCGTCACATACAGATATTATGATAAACAACTCGTCGTGTCATCCGTATGAACATAAAATGTCAGCATTCAACAGTTTTATTTATAGATTGATTAACATCCCGTTATCACCAGAAAATTTCAACAAAGAATTGAATTTGATTAAACAAATAGCTAAAAATAATGGTTACAATCCCAAACTAATAGATAATATTTTAAATAAAAAACAAAGTAGAATCGCATTGAATGAAGTTTACCCTGTCGATTAATTGAAACAAAAATTCAACACCTTAACCTACGTTGGCATTACAAGTGAGAAACTGAAATCATTCTTGAGTAGCAATAATTTCAACATAGCTTTCCAAACTAGTAATAGTTTAGGCAAATATATAAAAATAATAAAACCAAATCAGATAAAAACAATAAATCAGGTGTTTATAGATTGAATTGCAATGACTGTAATAATTTCTACATTGGCAGAACATATAGAAATTTCAATGTTAGAAAATCGGAACATAAACGCAGTTTTTCAAATAAAAATCAGATTCAAATTACGCGAATCATCTCCTAGAAAATAGTCACTCTTTCGACCCACAGTTTGAAATTTTGCATACAGATAATAAATATTGAAAGGTAGATCTTTGGGAAACTTTAGAAATCAACAAACACAAACACTCAGGTAGACTCATCAATGAACAAGTTGATTCAAGCCCTTCACCTCTACTGAATCTTTTCAGGGAGCAATTTATTCCTTAATTTCATTGGATATACCTGTCATCAATAACCACTCAAGAAGGAGCAACCCAATAAGCTTAACATTTGTATTTATATCCTCATTCTTATTTTCTGTACATTCATTCGTCTGAAGAAGCTACGGTGTAGTGAAACGTGTTACGAATCACAATTATTAAGTAAAGTTCCTAAAAACACATTACTTGTTTTTATTATTGATAATGGAATTCTACCAAGTAAAAGCCTCCAAAATTCAAATGTTGCAATGTTGAATACATTCAGGATCAATCATTTGTACACGAATATATCATCTTCCACAAATATATAAATTTTCTGGATTAGCACAACCCGTTGAGTTGAATATCGGAAAATTTTAGTGTCATAAATGTTAAGTACTAATTGGATTTTCCAATTTCGAATCCACTTCAAATGCAGCGTACCTAAACGAATATCTTCATTTCTGGGGGAAAATATTTCAGCTGAAACATAATCCGATGGATATCAGAATAATATTTAAATTCGAAATTAGTTCATTGATTTTCCGTTCTCGAAATCGTTGGAACTCTACACGATTGTCTGTTTATAGATAAAGGTCAAAAACGATCCGCTCATTGTGTATCGGAAAACCTACATCTAAAATCATTTCTAATTGTGATCGAAAACCTCGTTATTTTAGGATAACCAACAAAATTAGTTATAAATTGCACCTTCATAGGACAAAATGTTGCGTCGAACAAACAAATTTCACTATTAATCTCATATAATTAAACTTTGAGCGACAGATTAGTGAACGTGAATCTTCGTGAATGACACGTTGATATCGTTGATTCATACCGCTGTTGATAGAGGAATTAGTTTAAACCTCTCTATTAATTAAAATGTGTCGAGAGATGGGGATGTAAACTTCATATGTATTCAAACTATATTCAGGGGAGGATTTAGTGATTGAACAATATTGCAATAATATTCTTCGAGAACTATTGCAACCAAAATATATCTTTTATGACTTTATTTTTTGATAAACCCATTAACCTTTTTATCCCTGACTGTTTAGATTCATGTACCGAAATCTGAACCCTGTTTCTTTCCGTTTTCAATTTTAGATTTACATTTTCCTGAACAGTTGCTCTGAAAGCTATATTAATGAGACCGAAGGGAAGACTTTAAAGGCTTTATTATCAAAATAGTATAAACAAAGATAAAGGAGAATATATTTTATACTTTCTACAATTTTATTTTTATAAGCACGACCGGTTTGGACTGTCAGGTCATTCTCAAGTTCTACTGAATACAAACACCACAAAAATTGTCGCATCACCTGGTATTCTGAATTCCACAATCGATTAAGCAGCTCGATCGCAGTTTCTTTGCCAATATATGTTTTTGGACATATGAGGGGAAAAAATCTTATCTATGTAGTAACTTTTGTTTCCATATGATCTCAAACACGTCTGAAACAAGAATGAGTTCATTTGACTATCAGTATTCATTCAATTTCTCTTCAGTTTTCATGCTAAATTAATGCAAGTTTTCTGTGTTTCTTGTTGATTTTCGAATCTTTGAATTTATTATAATGGCTGCTGAACGTCTTGGACGCTATTTAAGTGATCATGAAGTGGTAAGAATTGTAACACTGCTAGAGGAGGGGCGAAATCAACGTTACGTGGCTAACTTATTGAATATTAACCGAAGCACTATTTTAAGAGCAATTAATCGGTACCACGAAACAGGGGAATATGGAAGAAGGGCCGAACAGGGAAGAATCGGATAACAACACCAGTTGATGATCGTTGGCTTCGTTTAACTGCACTAAAAGTTCGGCACTGTACGGCTAGAATGCAACGAAATGAACTTGCACTTTCCAAAAATGGGCATATTTCATTGCAAACTGTTAGGAATAGGCTCAGAGAAGACGATATCGGACCAAGAGTGGCTTCTACCGGCCCGCGTCTCACCAGAGAGCATCGAGTTGCAAGACTTTAGTTTGCGACGGAACATGCAAATTGGGGTGTTCCAGAATGGTCGAATGTTCTCTTTTCCGAAGAGTCCAGGTTCTGTCTAGTATCAAATGATAGACGCATGCCTGTATACAGACGACCTGTGGAACGGTACCAACAATGCAATATCCGGCAAACTGTAAACTTCGGGGGGCTCAGTAATGGCGTGGAAAGGCATTTCTTTCCATGGTCGGACTGAGTTAGTCCTAGTGAATAATGGAAGAATGACAGCTTCCAGATACATCACAGATATCCTTGAACCCCATGTTGTACCCTTTGGCCCATTGATTGGCGAAAACTTTATGTATATGAATGATAATACTTGGCCTCATGCAGGTAGAGTAGTTACTTAGTTTAAGATGGCCAGCCAGAAGTCCCGACTTGAATCCCATAGAACATGTTTGGGATAACATTGGGTGGCAAATTCAGCAACGTAGGATGCCTTGTAGAACACTCCAACAGCTAGAAAATCTGCTTCCTGAAATTTGGAACTCAGTGACTCAAGAGTGCATCCAAAATTTATTTGAGGGCTTCCGAGACGAATACTGGCTGAAATAAGGGGTCCGGGGAGGAAACACTCGATTTTGAAAATGATTAGTAACCATTCTAGTTGATTGGTCTCTTCGCGAAGGTTTGAATATGGTAGATTCCTTTGATTTTTCATTAACTCGAAAATTGTTGATATTTTCCATCATAAACTCATCTCTTTTGAATATCGTATTATTTTACACTTCTGAAAGTTACCAAGCGACTCTTGAATGACCAGCCTAAAGGTTGATATAGTATTGTCGTAAAAGTAGGTTAGGTTAGGTTAGACAATTTTTGTGGGGAGTGTAATTCAACTACAGAAAATGAACTTACTTATAAAGAAACTAGTTTTATTTGATACTAAATAGTGGAGAGGTATTAATGCTGGCTATTAAGGGTGCTTTTTCCACTTAGGTTTTTGCCAAGTTTATTGAATTCCAAACATTCCAACAGATTTCTGTATTTTGTTTAGCATTACATAATAATTCAAGTTCAGACCACATGAGAAAGAGGTGAGTATTTTAAATTTAAAAAAATAGTTGCTCGAGTTATTGGAGAAAGGACCAGTGTAGTTGAAACTAGCGTATTTTTTTAAGGAAATATCTTCAATGGAATATAATAATTGTATTATTTGATGTTTTTCGTTACGTTGGATCATTTTGTCTACCGTGGAAACTCGGTTATTTAAGGCAATTTTTCTGTTAGTATTTATTTCAATTCTAAATTCTTTCGGTGGCAGTGGAATGAAAAAAGCCCTATGGATCACTGAATTATAAGCTGCTAGTTTGTCATTTGAATGAGTGCATGGGAATAGTTGAGTCTATGAAGGTTTATTTTCTGTAGGTTTTATAAATGAACGTGTTAGTCCATTTTTTCATTGTCAGGACTAAAAAATTGATTGTGTTATTCATTTGTATTTCTGATGTAAAGTTAATGTTGGTATAAACTTCATTTGATTGCAGAAATTTATCAATTTGCCTGTTTCAACCCTGGAAACCTACCTAAATATCATTTACATATCGGTACCAGAACACTATATGTTTTTTCGCTGAGCGGCTACTTCATATTACTTTTCTTTCTAAGTTATCCATGAATATATCAGCTAAAAGGGGGCTGAAAGGTGATCCTATGGGAAGTCCAGATGTAAAATTTTGATTGAAATTGAAATAATTTTGTGGTAGGCAGGTTTTAAGAAGGTTGCTAAACTCGTGAGCAATATGTGGCTTGTTTTTGGTAAAAATTTTTCTGACTATCGCAGGGCATTCATCTGAATATTTGGATACAAGTTCTTCATTTGAAACGAAACCAATTTAGCATTTTCTGTGTTTTCGAGAGTGGAATGTTTTTGTACAAGATCTATAGAGTTCAACATGTTGTGTTTGGAACGGAATTCTTTATAATTTTCATAATTTAACAACTTTGCTAATTTACCTTTCTTTCTTCCCATTCTGTATGTGCTGGGTAATCTGTATGTTCCAATCCTTGTTTTATTTCTGTGATGAAGGATTTGGTCGGATCCTTAGGTATTTCCATTATGTTTAGTATTTCCAATGAATATCTTGCACGTTTTCTTTATATTGGTCTCTACTGAGGCATACGATGCTATCCTTTATCATATTTTATTAAAGTGAAGTCTTCTTATTGGATTTGTAATGATAAAGATTTTATTGTTTCCGTGTAATTTTGCTTCTTGGGCCGAATTATGGATTCTTTAATTAGTTCAGCAATTTTATGTTTATGGAAAAAGGAATTATTGATGATGTGTTCGTGCTTCTGAATATTTAGTTCGGATTTGGACCTTTTCTTTCTATTTTGAAATTGCTGTGTGATTTCTTGAGAAATCTTGGGAAAAAGGTTGTATCCCTTTTTTCGGGCAATGCTGCAAAGGTGATTGGTTACAGGGTGTTTTGGTTAAACTATTTCTTATTTTCTAAGGTGGAAACTTTTTCTTGCAAATTGTCGTATTTCTTTTCGAACATCTGACTAATTTTCACATTGATTTAATATTCGAGACAATCAAATTCGATGTTTTGTAGGGTGTGGAATAATACAGGGTTTTACATAATAGTATGTGACAACTTGCAAGTGTAAATCTACGTGAAATTTTAAGTAAAAAAATTTATATAAACATAGGTCTGCAAAAGCTTCGTTACGGAACTACAGGGTTTTGAAATTTCCGGAAAATATTGGTATTTTCTTCAAATCTCCTGAAGTTTTTGAGATATTCAGCTCAAATTTGGAATGTAAGCTATTTTTACAGCCTCCATCATTGCATGTCTTATATTTCGACTAGAATCTACAAGGTGTTTTTTTCCGGAGCCATGTCTCCTTTTGCTCTTCAAACTTTTTTGCAGTACGCCACTGATCAGCGTACAATCAATTTTCGTCATCTTCGCTCAATATAGAAACTTTTTTGACACTTGTTATTTTTTCATAACTCCAACCGTCCTCGAGCAGAAAATTATTAAACGATTGTATGCATCCGCTGAATTGAAAGCACTTCTATTTAAAAAAAAAAGACTAATAGGCTTTGATTTTTTTCATTTATTTATTTATTTTGACAGTTGCTGAAGTTGAACCAGTGTCTGCTCGAATTGTTTATTAAATTAACGATTAATTTTGAGACTTTGGAAATTTTTGCTGTAAGAAAAAATGGCTAATTTACTAACGCCGACTTGGCTGATATCCATTCCATGTACGGTCTGGCTGACAGAAACATAACAGAAGCTAGGCGATTATATCAAGTGCGCTTTCCAAATCGAGTAACACCAGACAGGCGAACATTTTCAAATATCCAAAGGAGGTTAAGGGAACTCTAGATATTGATGAAGCAGTTGAATTGTATTGATTTGAATCCTCATGTGAGTATAAGAAAAATTGGAAATCAGTTGAATATTTCACATGTTCTCGTTCGGAGGATTCTCCACGACTTTTTATTGTACCCGCGTCCAAACTCTACTTCCTCGAGATTTTCCATCAAGACTAAATTTCTGTCGATAGCTCTTAGATAAAATTAGAGAAAGTGCTCATTCTAATAGTGAAATAATGTTCACAGACGAAGCTATTTTTTCGAGAACAGCTATCACAAATTTTGACAATAATCATTATTGGGCTGAGGAAAAGCCCCATATGATTGAAGAATCTCATCATCAAGAACAATTCTCACTAAATGTCTGAGTCGGAATAGTTGGAAATTATTTGATTGAGCCATTTTGTGCCTAACAGACTAAACGGTTCCACTTATCGGCAGTTTCTTGAGGACTAGATACCTTTATTGCTCGAGGATGTGCCACTTTTGGTGAAAAACATAATGTGATTCTTGCATGACTGGGCACCAGCCCATTTTAGTTTAGAAGCTAGGGAATTCTTGAATAATACATTCAACAACCGATGGATAGGTCGGGGTGGACCAGAACCATGGCCTCCTAGGTCACCATTCTTAAATAGTTTAGATTTTTTCTTATGGGGATATCCCAAAAGTTTAGTTTAGACCACTCCAGTGAATACTGAAGAAGAATTGAGAAATCGAATAATAACCTCTTGTAACATGATAAGAAATACCCCAGGAATATTTTAAAGAATGCGTGATAATATACGAAGAAGGACAGAGGCCTGTATTCTTGCAGGTGGAGGACACTTCCAGCAATTTCTTTAGTTTTTAATTGTTCTTTTTTTAGTTTGATATTGAATAAGTATAAGTTGAGTCTCAGAAGACGAGCTATCAAAATAAAAGCAAATTTTGGGTATACCTTTCCAGTATTTTTATTATTTTCTATTTTTTTAGCGAATAACATACAATTCAAATAATTCAAATTCAATAATTTTTCACTAAAAAAATCAGAGCCTACTAGTCATTGATTTAATTAGAATTGCTTTCAATTCAGCGAATGCATTCAATCGTTTAATAATTTTTTGCTCGAGAATGGTTGGAGATACGAAAAAATTACAAGTGTCAAAAAAGTTTTTAAATTGGACGAAGATGACAAAAATTGATTGTACGCTGGTCTGTGGCGTACTTCAAGAAGTTTGAAAGGGCAAAAGGAGACATGGCCTTGGAAAAGAAAACGAAATTTCAGTTAAAATCTAGGACGTGTAATGATGGAGGCTGTCAAAAATAGCTTGCATTTCAAATTTGGGCTGAATATCTCAAAAACTGCAGGAGTGTTGAAGAAAAACACTTTTCAGGAAATTTCAACACCCTGTAGTTCCGTTACGAAGCTTTTGCGGACCTATGTTTATATTAACTTTTTTTCTTGAAATTGAACGTAGATTTAAACCCCCCCCCTGCATGGGACATACTATTATGTAACACACTTTATAGTCCAAGACAACGAAAGGGTAGAAGAGACTCTAAGGATCGTAGTATAATGGGTGGACCAACCACACCTATTGCCGCAACCATAGCTTTAACATGACTGACTTATATTACAGCAAAGCTTTAGCTTAGAGGAAGCTAAGAATAACTGTTACTAATTTTTATCCTTCTGTTTGTTCTATTGAATATCAAATTGATTCTGAGGGAGATAATAAAAATTGTTTTTCGTCTTATTGAATTCTGCAATGTGTCTTTAATATTCTTCCAAATTTTTAAGACGATAAGAGCAAAAATTTTGAAGCTGGAGCAATAGGGATGATTTGTTCCAAGGCCAGCTCATTGCGGTAGTTGAGCAAAGGGCCCAGACTCCAGACCCATACTGCAGTATGCTTTCGGTACTAATGCAATTATATTCTATCACAAAGTAAAATTTTATCAGATACCAAGACCATTTATGAGGACTTAGCTATTGAAACAGGCTGTACATTCTACATACATGAACATTCAACATGTTTTGGCTGGAATTTCGAGGCACTCTTCAAGATTTTTTAGCAGCTTGAAATAGGTATTTTAGGGATGTGGGCTAAAATCCCATAGAATTTGATATGGATATGATGAAATAGAATATGCGCAATTGTGGATTGAGATGTTTTTCGTAAGTAAAAGATGTGCTGGACTTACTCTTTCAAATTCAATTGATAAACATCTTGGAAAAACTTTAGGAATTCGTGGATCTCATAAAATTTTATTGTGTGGGCAAACTGAATTAGGGGTTCGTAAATATGGAAAGGGCAACGTTGATAATCTTAGATAGTAGCCTGAAGACCCTTTGAAATTCCAAAGGCCTTCAGTTCTCATTTCCAAAAATTAGTTATGCTTATTGAAGCCCCTCAGAATATCCACAGAACGTGACATCCTCCCGGATTATACAAACTGAGCGTCCCGTCGACATTCCCTGCTCAAGCACGCCTGATCCTTGGATCTGCATACATGGGCACGCTGTCGTAGCCTAGCAACTGTTCTGCCACGTCTCTTAGCAACACGCCGGGTAATCGATAGGACCACGGGGGGACCTAAAATGGTAGCAGATTATCATAAATGTGGCTCTCTTTACGGCCCACCCCGTCGGCGTCGATTGGCTCTGTAAACTCCTCGGGGTTTTAATTAATGGGCCCGGAATTATTTTAATGAAATAAGCTTAATGGAAGAGTTCTTTGTATGTTTGTAATACGACATTGTAGTAATTGATTTGGGCTACTGAGTTTTACTGTATTTCTTCGTCAGTATTAGAAGGTTCCAAAAATTTGAGAAACGTTGATCTGTATTATATAGGGTGTTTCTAAATATCAATAACTAAGGGAATTGGGTGATTTTTTGTCTAATTTTATATCTAAAGTTACTAATATAAACTTTAGTCCGCAAACGCCTCTTTACGGATCTAGAGGGTGTTAAAATTTTAATAGTTTTTTCTATAGCTCCTGCAGTTTCGAAGATATTCACTCCAAATGCTTTTTTTGAATACAAACTTTCATCGTATTTACTTTTGTTAGATTCCATATTTTTTAACCGTTTTGTTATTAACTTTGACACCTCGTGAAAAATGAGCTATTAAATTTTTAGATACAATCTAGTATTTTCCTGATATGAGATGTTGAGCTAAGCCAATTGTCACTGTTCATGGCCTTCTAGAACGAAAGATGAAAATTGCAAAAAAGATTGTATTTTGTTTTTCTTCATAAAATATTCCGAAAGGTCGTAGGATGATATGAAAAATTGGAATAAGCAGAAAAATACAGGACGTCCCATTTGAAAATCGAAAGTTGGTATCGTTTCCGGCATAACCGGAAACGAAATGTCAAACATATTAATGCTATCAAATTCAGAATGTTGTTTTCTATCCGATTCCCAAATTTCATCAAAATATTCCAAATAGTTACAGTTACAGGAGTGGCCCTAATTTCAATTACACCCGGTATAGTATTTATTTCAATTTTGAAGTATTTCGGTGATAAAACCAGAGGAATTTTGATATTCAAAGCAATTTTTCTGGTAGTTTTTATTTCATTTTTGAAGTTCGTCGGTAACAGAGGAATGAAAAAAGCCCCATGGATCATTGAATTATAAGCTGCTAGTTTGAAATTTAAGTGATTGAATGAGTGCATGGAAGTAGTTGACTATGTGAAGTTTCTTATCTATAGATGTTATAAATCAAATTATAAGTGAATTTGTTATTGTCAGGTCTAAAAAATTTAGTGAGTTATCAATTGCTGTTTTTGCTGTAAACTTAATGTTGGTATGGACAGCATTCAGAAATTGCAGAAATGTATCAATTTGCATGTTTCAGCCCTGAAAACCTACCAACATCATCTACATATTGGTATCAGAACAATATATATTTTTTCGCTGAGTGACTATTCAATATTACTCTTCTTTCTAAGTTATCCATGAATATATCGGCAAAAAGGGGGCTAAGAGGTGAATTTATGGGAAGTTCTGATGTTTGTTGGTAAAATTTTCATTAAAATTGAAAATAATTTTTATAATAGGCTGGTTTTTGAAAATTACAAAACTCATCAGCAATGTGTGGCAGCGTCTTGTTTTTGGTAAATATTTCTCAGACTATATACTAAAAGTAAGACCCTGCAATATATTCGGGTACAACAATTTAAGCAGATAGAAGATCCAAGTCGCCGACAAAATTTCTGTAATAGATAAGGTTGGTTCAATAAATTCAAGGAGCGACAATTATTGCATAGCATTAAAATCTGCATCTGCAGACACTCCTGCAGCAGAAAGATATCCATCACAATTTGCAAAGCTAGTAGTTGATGGAGTGTTTTGGCATGCTAATAAGAAAGCATGGGTTACAAGCGCAATTTCTTGAGACTGGTTTCGGAACTGTTTTGTTTCAGAAGTTGAAACTTATTTTTAAAAAATGTTCTAGTTTCGAGCAATGCACCAGGAGATCCTCGCAAACTTGAATCTATGCATTCGAAAATAAAAGTAACATTTTCAGCTCCCAACACGACGTCTTTGCTTCAATCTATGGACCAAGGAATAATCCAAGTCTTTAAGCTCTATAACAGCGGTTCCCAAACCTTTTTTGTACTACGCACCCACGTATGATGAAAATTAAAACAAGTATTACATGAAAAACGATTATTGGCAGGGAGCACGACGAAAGCGACATCTGATGGTAGCGTAAAATCATGCTCGTCAATGGTATGACATATGAAAGATTCGTGTAAAAAATAATAAATTGTCGTAAAAAAAGAATTTAAAAATTAATATGTGTCACAAAAAACTGTGCATTTAGGCGAAATTTGAGTTCTTTTCAATATAAACTGGAAATTATTAAAAGTTACTCCAGCCAAGTCAATTAGCTGCTCATCTTTGGAAATTGATTGAAAGCCTAGAAAAATATTATTTGGTGTTTGATTCGATTGGGTAGCAAAATCTGTAATTGGAGTGTTACATTCTTTGTCCTTGTACATCTTCCTATTAATAATAATTTGTCGTTTTGTTTCCATAATTTCTGTTTGAATCTCAGCATCACTTTTGTTAGCACCCACATACATGTATCTATTGCAGATAAATGTTTTTCCAATGTCGTCAGAGTTGGGTAGAAAATCTACTTGACAACCCTTATCAGATTGTTCTCATCGGTCTATTACAACATCATTAATTGAATTCACAATAATATCCGTATTCTGTGGAATTGCTTCAGTGTCAGTAATCATTGTAGTCATTTGACTTTTAGCTTGTCGTCGGTTTAAGAAACGTTTATGCCTGAAAACAATTTTATAGGATGGTATTAACTATGTCATTGTCATTAATATTCACAAGTTTAATAGCAATGAAAAATTTTAATATAATACCTGCTTATAGATGTCTTTTCATTGATCTTCGATTTTTTATACACAGAAGGAAATATTGATGGAATGTAGCTTGGGCTTGTTTCCTCTTCTGACTTTCGACCCCCAACGAAATGGTCACTACAGATGGTATCAGTTAGTTTTGGAATCTACTGTGATCCATCAGTACTAAAAATTTGTTTTATTAGAAATTGAGCTTAGATTATACAACTTTACTCTAAAACTCATTACTTACAAAATTTTTATATTTATTTTAACAACTTATTTTCCTTTATTATCATAAATATTGGAATTTCACTTTTTCATTAAATTATATAAATTAAATTTCTTTAAATGTTAATATTTTTTTTTATATTTACAAATTTAATATTAATTTTGGAGTAGAATATACACTACTCGAGTTGGCATGCTTCTGAATAAGGTTAAACAGTACTTACTTTTTTCTTTTCCCAGCATTTATCCATTTATTTCTTTTATCAACTTTCCACTTAGCCACTGGGAATGTGTAAAATTTACACTTACTGTTTCTGCCTGTATTTTTGCAATCAACAACACAACAACTATTATGAACCATTTTTATGTAATTTTTACGTGTTCATGTATGACAAAAGCATGATTTGACGATAATTTTACCACATCGAGCGCTGCGATCGATTCACCAGTCCCCACTATATACTCCGCTCCCTGCCAATAATACTGATATAAATTTTAACATTGTAACACAGATCCATTTTCAATTTAAAAAGGTAAAGCAATAGGCCTACCTACTTATAAACATAAAATGTAATTTAGTGAGATGGATGCGTTTGCAGGTTCTGGATAAGTTGACAGGTCCTGGGTTGAGTTTCAGACAAAGCACAGCGTAGGTCACTTTCGACATCAAGTTTGTTGCAGTACTTGGTTTTGATCGCCACAAGAGTTGAATACGCTTTTTCGCACATGTATATTGTTGAAAACGACAAGTACGTCTGAACAGCTTTCTCTGAAACACTGGGGTAAACTTTTAAGTACTTTAACCAAAATGAGGGCTTGTCCATTTTTTTAAAATCGTATCTCGCAGCAGAGTCATTTTTTATTTCTATTCTCTCCTCTTGAAACTCTTCTGGCAGCAACTGTATGTCCATTTCGGTTCATAGTAAGTAAATAAGTAAAACTCCTCTGACAAGTTAGGAAAGTACCTGCTGAACTCCTCCTTCAGGTTCTTCAAATGGTCAATTATCAAGTTACGTATTCAAAGTTATAGTTTCTCGACGTACATCTTGATGGCATCCCGATGTGTTACTATATTTGAGTCAGCACCTTGCAATCTCAAGTTTAGGTTGTTTAACGTGTCAAAAGAGTCTGATAAATAGGCCAAAATCACTTGGTTACTGGGTTTTTTGAACTCTGCACTAAGCTCGTTTTGTTTCTGCAATGCCAAGTATGAAATAGCAGCGTTTTGTGGTCACTTCCTAAATCTTCACAAAGACTTTTAAACAGTCGAGTATTTAATGCACTGTTTTTACGTAGTTGATTACTGTAATACATAGCTTTAAAAAGGAAGCGTTTTTGCTGCCAAGGCTTGGCGGTGAATAAAACAATGAATCCCAACCACGTCAGCATTCTTCTGGTTGACCAACTGCACAAAGCCTGAGCGAGAACCCAGCATTGAAGGAGCGCCATCTGTGCATACACCAATAAGTTTTTGCCAAGAAAGTTCGTGTTTCTCAAAAAAGTCTGATACTGCTTTCATCACATCTACAGTTCTACTAGTATTCACCAGCTCAGTAAAAAACATCAGTTCATCCTTCATTCTTTCATTTCCAATGTAACGAATATATACAATCAAATGAGAACATTGTGCTATGTCTGTACTCTCGTCAAGCTGGATAGCAAAAAACGGGGATTTTTTTATTGCATCAACCACCTGGTTCTTAATGTTCTCGGCCATATCATCAATTCGGCTTTTTACGGTGTTGTCTGAAAGTGGTATTTATGATAGCTTTTGCCTACTATCAGTCCCAAGGACAACATCGACTGCTTTTAAAAGGCACGGTTTAACAAGCATTTCATCAATAGTGTGACTTTTCCCTTCCTTAGCAATAAGAAGAGATAATTCATAGAAAGCTTCAAGCGTTTTTAAAGATGACTGAGCAGCAGATCCAGTGCTATCTAACTTCATACGCTTCAAATTCTGTGATTTTGCAGCGAAAAACTCTTTATGCTTGTCCTTTAAAGAGACATGTTTGGTTGACAAATGTCTCAGAAGACGATTGGGCCTCATCGTGCCATTGCTTAATACTTCATAGCAAATTACACACTGAAGGTGATCAACATTATCTTTAATTAAGGAAACAAACCCATATTGAATATAATCGTCAATATTCTTGCGTTTCTTTGCCGTGTTCATCTTCTCTGATTCAGCTTCACACAGAACTCACACAACACAAAAACAATTACTCCAATTCAAACGTCGCAAAAATTATAGAGCACCCACAATACAGCAAACACTTTGACTGTTATTTCACGGAAAGCACTGTGCCAGAACGGACTAGTTACAACTCAAGCACTGAACAAACTGCAAGGTTATTGATTTTTGACTGAAGATGCGGTGGGGGTGGGGGTGAAAGGGGTGCTCGGACACTCGCACTCACACCAAGACTAAACGGAGGTATCGGTACACACGGCCGTTGCCGTCAAGGGGGACGGTTTTGAGAACCTTGAACTCTTGTGTGCTTTGTAGTTTTATAAACTGTATCATTCTTCGATGAAATTTACAACTTTATTAAAACATTACAAAAACAATTATGGAAACGTAGAAAGACTTCATTTCAAAGATTTAAAGGAAATTATTTTTTATTATTTTTCGCTGAGTGACTATTCAATATTACTCTCCTTTCTAAGTTATCCATGAATATATCAGCAAAAAGGGGCTAAGAGGTGATTTTATATATATTATAACTCTTGTGTGCTTTGTAGTTTTATAAACTGTATCCTTCTTCGATGAAGTCTACAACTTTATTAAAACTTTACAAAAACAATTATGGAAACGTAGAAAGACTTCATTTCAAAGATTTAAGGAAATTATTTTTGTAATTTTTCATTTATTTCATTTGGGTGTCACGCCCCCCCTGGACTTTCTCCACGCCCCCCATGGGAGCGCGTCATCCAGTTTGGGAACCCCTGCTCTATAACATTAGACGTACCTTTAAAATCATATTATATTATATGGAATGTGATTCTGAAACAAATATTTTGGCACGCTGGAAGAAATTTGACGAAGCAAAAAAACAAAACATGAAAGAATTAGTACTGAACTCATACACATTGAAATTATGCTGGGAAAACTAAGGCTTGTTCTCATTGCGGAAAATGACGAAGAATCTGTGAATTCACACTTTCACTGCATCAACGTCACTGAAATTGCCAATGAAAAAGGACAAGATGGGTTCAAACAGATAGATTCAACTGACATTCAGGAGATGTTTGAATCGCAACATGAAGCTATGATAGAAACCAACTTGGAGAAAATTAAATTAACAGCCTATTGAAGAGAGGTTCAACAAGCACTGGAAACGTGACATTTAATTTGAAATATCGTAGTGAAGATTTGAGAATGTGAAATGAGCTTTGTAATTTCTTAATGAAAATAGATCCGTCCATGCAACGAATTTATTTTTAAGACGTAAATTGATTATGCCTCTGCTGAATATATGTCTGAATTCAAGGAACTTTCAATAACTGCCTAGCAAGAAAAAATTACAAAATTCTTTAAACCATTGTTTAACCCTGAAGATAATAATTAATCAATATGGTCGAAAACTTCAAATTAATTGATTTTTTATATATTTATTTTTATTTTGTCACCTAGGAACGTATCCCTATAATTTCATATAAATTACCATTTTATATTCATGGTTTCTGTATTCGCGACATATTTACGGAACATATACTTCGCGAATAAAGAAATTATTCTGTATATGGGTTTTAAATTAATATCTTATGGTTCGTATTCAAAAATAAAAGCAAATTTATATTATAACTCGTATAGAACTAAGCCTAAACATATAGTGGGTATTTTCCACAAAAATTTCATTATTATGTAACTTTGATAATAACCGAGTTATCCGCGAATGACATAATTCTCAAAATTCGAGAAAACGTGAGTATCTCATAAACGGAAAGAAATATCGTAACGCACTGAAGAAGGAAAGAAAGTTATTTTTCTGTAACTACACTCGGAGGCAAAATTAGCGGAACACTCGAAAATTTAACCAAATTCGAAGTCCGATATTTTTCCTAATTCTCAACCGGTTTAGATGATTTTTTCGGCAAGTTATAGATCAACTCTTCTGCTTTGTAGAAATTATAAGAGAAAACAAAAAACAATTTGAAAAAAATTTCATACGGGGGCAAAACTAAAAGTGTTTTTTTATCAAAAATTCGTAACACCCTGTGGAATTTGGTGGTCCGAGTTAAGGCGTACAATATCATGGTCTGTCAAGACACATCTTCCTACAGTAACGCCCTTCTTGTTTTATGCATTTATCTCTATTTTTACAAGAGATATCCAATTTGAAGCGAAAAGTCACTGGCCAATTTCACGCTCCGGGAGAACTCGAAGTACACTGGAAAAATCGTTGATTTTGCACATTTATTTTTGAATTTTTTTGTGTGACACTCTATAATAATTATCGTTCCTGTCCAAAATTGAGAGCAGGTGTGTATCTTGGCGATACACTCGTTAAATGAAATGAACATGTTGAGAAAAATGTTCATGATGACCCACAAAAAAAAACATTTGATTTTAGTAGCGAGTATGACCCCCCCGAGCTCTTATTATAGCGCGCATACGATTTTGCATACTCCCAATGATGTTGTCTATCATCTGTTGAGGTATGTTGTCCCACTCTTCCACCAAAGCCAATGTCAGCTCTTCAACGTTGCTTGGATTCCGTTGTCGAACCCTTCTTCCAAGAATGTCCCAAACGTGTTCGATCGGGTTTAAATCCGGTGACCGCGACGGCCAGTCCATTCGTGTGATCCCAACTTCATTGAGATATTCTATCACTATACGAGCAGTATGAGGGCGCGCGTTATTGTGCATAAAAAGGAAATTTTCCCCTATGTAAGGAGCAAAAGGCACAACATGGGGCTTCAAGATTTCTGTTATATACCGATGGGCATCAAGTGATCCATTGCCAATAATCTCCACTTCTGTTCGTACTCCCAAGCATATGCCACCCCATATCATAACTGACCCTCCACCGTACTGCTCAGTTCCTGCGAAGTTCGCTTGATTGTGCCGTTCCCCTCGATGCCTCCATATTCTATCTCTACCATCCACGAAATTCACACAATATCGGCTCTCATCACTAAATAAAACTCGTCTCCACTGATTGATTGTCCATACTAGATGCTCCCTAGCGAACGCCAATCTTGCTACCCGATGGGCTCTATCGAGTCTTGGTGCTCTTGCTTGCGCGTATGATCTCAGACCAACTTCATTTAATCGTCTTCTGACTGTACTCACACTGACGTTAATGTTATCTACTGCTTGTAAAAGGTTTCGTGCCTGAACAGCAGTAAGACGAGGATTTCTTATGGTTTGATTGACGATGAAACGGTCATGTATAGCGCGGGTTGCCCGATTTCTTTCTTGTCCTCGCCTCCCCACGTACAATCCAGTTTCAATGTAACGTAGGTAGATTCGATGGATAACCGACGTCGAGACACCCAACATGGTACCGACTGAGCGGTAGGTGCGCCCTTCTTCGATCAATGTAACTGCCCTTGCTACTGAGGTGGTAAATCTCTCATTCTGAATGAAAAATACCGTTTCGAATCGTAAACAGTAAAAGAATCACAAAACACCGCAACCGATCGAATTTGTATCAAATCAAAGAATGGAAAACTCTCATTCTTTAAACAAGTGCAAATGTGGTCATATACAAAAAACGTGTGTTGTATTTCATATTTGATAAAAAAAGGTGTGCACATGTGTAAATGAAAAGTTTTATCAATTGTCCCAGAATTCGGTTGTGTATTTTAATACCTACCGACTGTTATCTCCTATGAATTCCTAATTTGCACCAAATTAACCAAATTGTCATCAATAACTAATGCATTTTGAACATAAAAATCGCAAACGACAATTTCGACACGCCTGAGTGATAATAAGAAAATTCCAAATTGATAGACGAATTTTAATGACAATTTCTTGATTCAATGGAATTTCTCCGAAATGGTGATTTTCCACTTGAAATTAAATATATTTTGCAAAAATAGAGATAAACGCATGCAACAAGAAGGGCGTTACTGTAGCAAGATGTGTCTTGACAGACCATGATATTGTACGTTTCAACTCGGACCACGAAATTCCACAGGGTGTTACGAATTTTTGACAAAAAAAACACTTTCAGTTTGCCCCCGTATAAAATTTTTTTTCAAATTTTTTTTTGTTTTCTCTTATAATTTATACAAAGCAAAAGAGTTGATCTATAACTTGCCGAACAAATCATCTAAATCGGTTGAGAATTAGGAAAAATATCGAACTTCGAATTTGGTTAAATTTTCGAGTGTTCCGCTAATTTTGCCTCCGAGTGTACTAGTTTATCTGGCTACCGTATTAAAACATCAAAATTTGCCCACCCTGTACCAAAACCTAGTTAGAAATGTCCTTCTCTGAAGAACTATTTTTAAAGTCATATAACCATGGATAAGAATAATAAATTATGAGGTCGGGTCACCATATCCGGCGCTAATTACTTATAAATATGATCCATACATAATTTATCTCTAGAACTTCAATCATTAATTATCTCTCATAAAATATAATAAAATGTTATTCAATAAATTGATGTCCAATTCGTTTAGTTTGTTTCCACATGTTTTTATATATTTAATTTAAATGACGATTTTATGTTAACCTTTGACCTCAGATTGTTTAGTAATAATGTTCTAAATGCGTAATTATGAACAACGATATTCATTCATGAATTTTGTTTGTCAATGGAAGGTTGTCGATGAAAACGAGAACATTTTTAAAGTAATCTTTTTCAGAGACGGGTATTGATAGTCTGTTTTGGAATTATAATTGATACCGATGTTTTGTAAGAACGATATTAGATAGCTTAGAAATTTTAATTATAGCAATTAATGATAAACCTTAAATTTAACAATTATATTTTTTCGCGGCTGGTAAATTCTAGCGTTAACTAAAGTAACCATTTTGCTATAATAATTTGACTATTAGATGGTAAAAACATATCGGGTTTCTACGATTTCAAGAAATAGTTAACGGACATCAAGGAAAACATTTATAAGGATCAAATCAGTCTACCGCTTCACGCGAAATCAAGAAAGAAAGCACTAAATTTCTTCTACGAATACTAGAAGGCATTTTGTTTCATCTCCTTGAAAACAGGGAGTATCTTTGACCCATAGTGTTATATATGTTTTGTGCCTAAATAAGTTACCGCTTGACCTATTTTATATGTTTAAAAAAATGGAGATTACGAGGGATGTCTTTTAAGTTTTGTATATACAGCTAGAATGAAACAATTGAGAACTGTTAAAGATATAATTATTCTTCTCCACGAAGATTAATACATTTTGCATTCCTTCGAACCAATTCTCCCAGAACTGCTTCAGTTATTCCAATCGTTTACTTCTACATTCTCTATTGCCTTTTAGAAGGTATCAAATGCTCCTCCCGAAGAATGAAATCTGATCAAGCAATCCGTTCTTGATTTTGAGAAAAATAACAGAATCGTTGGGACTTAGGTCAGGACTGTACGCAGGATGCTCTGTATGCCAATGACGGTAAACAATTGGTTGTGTACCAATCAGTAGTAACTGTTCTTTGATCTTGTCAAGGAATGGTTGCTACATGACCTAGTCTTGAAACAAACGTTGCCCCATCTTTTTTTTTCTCCTTGAACACCCAACCAAAATGTTGGCTCTCTTTTTCTGGCTCGTATGAATAAATCCAAGATTCATCACCACTTCAGATTCTCCAAAGATCAAACGGTCCAAAGTTTTTTAAGACCAATTCATCCTTGCAGCTTTCGGTTCTTCGGTCAACAAGGTGCGGTGTGTTCCGGAGAGCTAATTTTTTTACATTCAATTCTTCTTGCCAAATTTGTTGTATTGAGATCTTTTAAATCCACAATGATGCCTTAATCTCTCGCTATGTTGCATGCTGACCTTCCAGGATAATCTATCGCACAGCATCCACATTTCTTGAGTGACCACTGTTTTTGATGCACCTTCCCTTGGATCATCGCTTACCATAACCGTTTTAAGTTTAAATTCATACCAACGGGGACTGGTGTGATGCTTCAATGCCAACAAGAGAATTCAACTCGCCGAGAGATTTTTGTTGAGAAAACATCTACCTCTGGATGTTCGTTGCAAGCACGACACATCCTCAACACAGGAGAGTTCTGTGAACAATTTGTTCTTCTGGAACTTATATGAAATAGATCGAATTTACGGAGAGATCTGGTAGGATTATTAAAATCATGGAAAGAGCATCAAGTACTGGGAGATGGTTATTGAGTATTTTAAAAAGAAACACGATATCTGCCATTGTACGACGATTTTTAAAAGGAATTGAATTTAGGTACGTTCTAGCAGGAATATAATGGTGATTCACAATTTGCAAATTAATTTTTCCACATATAAATCTGATAAACAGTTTCTGAAAAGCCTCATACGCTGAACATAACAATGATATTCCATATTATACAGGCGAAAAGTATACTACTACTAACATATGCATAGTAGAGAATAAGAATATATTTAACACATCTTAATTCACGACCCTTCCGAAATATGCACCCCAGCATCCTATGTGAAACAGAGACAATGCGATCAACATGCAGATCAAATAGTAATTTGGAATCGAAAGTGACACCAAAGTCCTTAATGCTGAAAATCCGATTCAAAGGAGTTCCATCGATACCATAACTGAATGTTAGTACTTTCGAGTTTCTGATGAAAGTTATTGTAGAACATTTTTTCAGATTTAAAAAGAGATAATTCCGAGTACAATGGTGAGAGAGATTTGTGATGTCATTCTGCATTTCGATGCAGTCATCTAGAGACTCTACTCATCTGAAAATTATTAAATCGTCAGCATAAAGGAGAAATGCGATATCATTAATGTAGAGGACGAATAATAAGGGCCCGAGATGTGTTCCTTGCGGGATCGAAATGCACCGATAGTAACGTACTGACTTCTATCAACGAGGTATGATTGTATCCAACTCAAAAATACTACACCAACTCCAGTTACTACAAGTTTATATATCAAATTATATGTAGAAATGTTATCGAACGCTTTCGAAAAATCATTGCATACACAGTCAGTCTGTATTTGGGAATCTAACCCTTCGTGGAGGTACTCTGAAAAGCATAACAAGTTAGTTTCTAATGTTCGACCCTTGCAGAAGCCGTGCTGCTGCGGAATTATGAAGTTCTCAACATGCGAATATAGATATTTGAAAACAATCCTCTAGAAAGCTTACTAATCGGTCTATAATTGGAGACATCGGACTTGTTTCCAGTCTTAAAGATCGGAGCCACAGCCGACGTCTTCCACAAGCTGGGGAAAGCTCCAGTTTCTAGTGACTGGTTGAATATGAGAGCAAGTGGTTTAATCAAAGAGTTTGTGCAATTTTTAAAAAATATTCCAGGTATTTCATCCGGACGGTGCCTTTTGAGATATCGAGCGAGTTAAGGGCCTCAATAATCTCAGACTCCTGCATTCTACTCAATATATTGTTATTTCCATTTTTAATTGAAACATGGTCCAGATTTTTTGGTTTATTTTTCGGAATGTAGACACTCTTAAAATAATATGCAAACAAATCGAGTATCAGCCTTTCACCTCTTGCAGAAGAGTCTCCGTACTGCATTTCATTTGGTATGCTAGAAGATTTATTTTTCAGAGATGCATACTTGCAGAAAGATTTACAATTAGAGGGAAGCTCACGTTCAACATTATTCAAATATACAGGGTGCTTCAACGAAAACTAAACAGAGGCTATATCTACCAAGATATTCATTTCTGATAAAACGCAAATACAGGTCAATTTTTTGTTTCAAGGAGGACATCTTTTGGGGTACAAAACTTGCCTGAAATATCAACCCTCTAAGCGGGGGTTGCAATCCTTGAATATTTTGAAAAAAGAAGATGGGTCGAGTGATGACTCAAAAGGAAGGTGGTATTTTTGTCTACATCGCCTTGGACAAATTTCAATTTTTAATTGAAAACTGTAAAAGATACAGGGTAAAGATAGGGAAGACTATTTCCATTAGACTATTCAAGTTTCAATGAGGTAAAATGGAACAGATCCATGCTGATCAATGGCAGTCATCATCAAGTACCATCCTCATCTCGAATTTCAACCCCTGGAGCAGGGGTGACAACCCTTGAAAATTTGGAAGAGGGTAGATGGGTCGAGTGATAACTCGAAAGAAAGGTATTATCTTTGTCTGCATTACCGTGAAAGAATTTTCATTTTTGATTGAAAACTGTAGGAGATACAGAGTGAGCCACTGAAAAATAGAGAAGACTATCGCCTTATGACTATTGGGGCGATAGTGCGAAAAACTGGAATAGATTCATTTAGATCGAAGATGACAGCCTTTGATCTGGAATGAATCAGTTCCATTTTTTTGCACTAATACTTGAATAGCTCAGGGCGATAGATAGTCTCCTCTATTTTTCAGAAGCTCACTCTGTATCTTCTACAGTTTTCAATCAAAAATGAAAATCCGTTCACGGGGTTGCAGACAAAGTTAATACCTTTCTTTCGAGGTTTCATTCGACCCATCTACCCTCTTCCAAATTTTCAAGGGTGGTCACTCCTGCTCTAGGGGTTGCAATTCGAGATGAGGATGGTACTTGATGATGATTGCCATTGCTCAGCATAGATTTGTTCCATTTTACTTCACTGAAACTTGAATAGTCTCAGGGAAATAGTCTTCCCTATCTTTCAGTTGCTCACACTGTATCTTTTACAGTTTTCAATTAACAATGAAAATTCTTCCAATTTGATGTAGACAAAGATACCACCTTTCTTTTGAGTCATCACTCGACCCATCTTCCCTATTCAAAATGTTCAAGGATTGAATTGTTCCCCTTGAAACAAAAATTGACTTGTTTTTGGGTTTTGATCAGAAATGAATATCTTGGTAGATATAGCCACTGTTTAGTTTTCGTTGAAGCACCCTGTATATTGTAGTCTAACGCTATGAGTCGCCTAGAGTGAGAACGAAGTTGTTTGTAAATTTCAAAGTCATTAATGTCGTTGCTAATTTTCCAAATTTTCTTTTGCTTCTCTTCGGCAATTCTTATGGTTTTACATGAGAAAACATGTGAAAAGTATTCGTCTTTGGTTTTATTCGGGATATGTTTATTCATTAAATCAGTTAAGTTACTATAAAGCAGTTCTAGATTTTGATTCACGTCCCCATACTCAAATGTAGATGACCAATCTGTTTTTGAGATTTCATCATTGATTTTATTATAATCAGCGTTTTTGAAATCATAATAAAATTTCTTTTTTGGTTTTATGTAGCACTTTCGAGTAATATTGATTTTAAATTCAAGAGAAGGATGATAAGAATCCTCCGCAACAAATGGCGCAGTTGCCCTTATTAAATTTGAAATTATATTATTTCTCTAGTATCACTAACGACAAAACCGAATATTTCTTCGGTCTCAGAAATAGTGATGTGATTCAAGTAACTTGCTCCCACCAGATTCACCTTCGTACACTTTGATATTTTCATCGAAAAATTTACATTCCCGTCGAAATCATTTTTTCATAGAAAGAATTTCATTTCGACTGGGCCAGAAATTAGCATACTTTTCCGAGAATCTTTCAGCAAAGACTGGCTGACATGAACGAAACTCAATATTCTTTCCTTTGTCCTAGCCATCCATGATTTATGGGAGATATCTGCGATTTTCGCGTATCGGACGATTAATACGTATCGAGAAGAGGGTAACGTTTTATCGGTTTCCCCCTTTTTCTCCCTATAGAGTAGAAGGTGGTGTCTTAAAACCAATTGATTATTATTATTACATCCTCCATACAGTACAGGATGTTTCATTTTCGATGTTCTAGTATGGCCGCTATGTGAAATACTGCAAACAGAGAAAACTGACCCCCTAGCTCCGTCCTCGATTCTCGAAAAAAAATTATTGGTGTAAACAGGTCGCTGCTCTCTTCTTGTTTCCAGGTTTCCGATTTTCTGGGATTTCGGCATATGGCAATATCTCTGTTCAGATCAAAGTGCGATGAAATCTATTTGTACTTTATAAGAGCACTTATTTGAGTAGAATACAGGAGTGTTCAATAGTTTGCCAATTATAATATAAACTTGTGTTTTATGTTAAGTGTGAACCATAGATGAATTTGGATGAAATAGAAATAGTAAGCTTTTGTAATTCCAAACTATATACCATGCCTGAAATTTTTTTTTCAAATGTGTGAATTTTTCCGGAAATCCTTGAACATTCTGTGGTTTCATCTGGTGTGCTGGTACGAATTCACACAGAGCATCTCCTGGCTCAAAGAAGGTTAGTTAATTTCTAGCATGACGATGCGCCTCCTAACCATATAAGAGAGCCAATGAGATGGCCACCTTGTTTACCATATTACAAACCCATGTCGATATAGAACAGTTGAAACAAAACTTCAGGAACAATGACCAATATTCAAACTCGAAATGCATATAGAAGTGTGCGTGAACGTTGGAATTCTTGCATTCTGAATTAAAGATATACTTTTGGGTGTTTAAGATAGTTTTTATTTGTACATTGTTGATAATTGCCTTTGATATTTCATCATATAAATAACTTTCGTTCCTTATTATGACTGGGCTTCATTGTTGTGACCATTAATTGAAAACATTTGGGGTGTTTTGTGCAAATTCCCATCAGCATACTACATGAAACCACAAAATGTTCAAGCAGTTTTCATTTCTGGAAAAATTTGTCAGGCATATTATATACAGTGCGTTCCTATAGAAATTTGCCAAGCCCTCTATCTCAATATCGTCTGATTTTGGCGGGAAACGCTGAAACAAGCCAATTTTTTATTGGGTTCTTAGCATGTCAAGTCAACCACCTGCCCTCAACAGTTCCTAAGTTGAAATTAATTATAAATAAAGTAGTTCGAGTGGCATATCTTTAGAAAGGTCTTTTTATTCATTTATTTCAATGAATTTGACAATTCCAAAAATCAAATTGAATGCTCAAAATGACCCCCTTTAACCTCCATACAATAATACAAAGGATTCTCGATTCTCGAATTCTCTTCTAACATTTTGAAGAACTTCTGGTGTCAAAAGTCTGCATTCTGTGAAAATTCTCTGAGAGAGATTCAACATTTTCCTAGAAAGGTTTCAAGAATTATTGCCCGAAATAACAGCTTTTCTAGACGAAAGAGGTGATGTTGAAAAACGAAAAATTGCTGACTGATTTGGCATTTTTGACTGAAATCACAATGCACTTAAACACCATTAACTTTCTTAGTGATATTAAATGTTCATAAAAATACTTTTTTTGAAAAGAGGATTGAAAGGCCTTTCCAAAGATATGTCACTCTACCCACTTTCCCTATAAGGAATTTTGAAAGAGATCCTGCTGAGGGTAAGGGGTTAGATTTCAATTGCTCCGAACCAACTCAGAAATGGATCCTCCTATAATAAAAAACTTTCAGCCGAAATCAGTCCATCTTGATATAGAGGGGGTGGCAAACTTTCGTTCAAACACACAAGTGCAAAAATGATCAGACCAAAACCTTATATCTGCTACTGGGACCATTGTGCTGCTGCTAAACCAAGAACCTAAACCTCTCAGACGTATTTGGCACTATAACCGTGCTAAATGGGATAAGCTGCGTGAATTCTTTTCGTGCTTCCCATTCAGTGATGTTTGCCTTTCAGATCCCTCTTTCGTGAAAAGAACAACAGCACAAAAGCCATGGTTCAACAAAGACTGCGAAAGAGCCTCTGCAGCCAAGAGCAAAGCTTACAAGTCATGAAAGATAAATCCAATAGAGGAGACAAGAACAACCTTCGTACGAATACGGAACGTATGCAACCTGACAACTGCAAGAGCAAAGGCCAATTTCAATGAAGGGGTAACTAATAAACTCCTTAAACAGGCAAGCGGGACTAGAAAATTCTGGTCTATGGCGAAGACTCTGTGCCAATTTCTGCCAATCTGCGTTTCCGCCTCTTGTTAGAGAGGACGGAAGCTATACTTCCGAACATTCCACCTACATATTCTTCCATGGCAGAATTTCAAGTTTAAAGTCCGCACTGTGAGACGGGCTCTCGAGCAGCTGAACTGCAAGAAGGAAGTTGGTCTAAACGAAATACCGCCAATTGTCCTGAGAAAGTGTGCTCCCGAACTGGCACCCATTCTTAACCGTCTGTTTCAGATTTCAGCTGCGGAATCTCAGCGTCAGAGATGTCAACAAATCAATAACTTAAACTCTGACTTACAGAGGAAACTGAGTGGGGTCAGTTGCACCTGGTGAGCTTCAACGCGAGAAGACTCGAACAAGTATGTTTTCTAGAAAGGTTCCCGCTGGAGAACCTCATCTAATGATGCAAATTGCATCCAAAGATTCGATGCACCTTCTCGGAATAACGGTCAACTCCGGGTTTTGCTGGCATGAAGCTGTTTCAGCAATAGCTAAGTCGGCTAAGTCAGGTAAAATTAGTTTTCTTCTCAGAGCCAAGCGATACTTCACGTCATCTGAGCTGTTGCAGATTCGACCTGCTTTGGAATATTGTTCCCATGTATGGGGATCTGCGCCCAAACATTCGTTGCGGATGTTGGATAGTGTGCAAAAACAGGCTGTACGCCTCATCGATCACCCGGAAATCACCCGCGATCTCCAACCACTGTCTCTCAGCAGACAAGTTGCTGACCTTTCTCTGTTTTACAGATACTTATACGGAAGATGTTCCATGGAACTGAAAGTCCTTGTTCTGGGAAAACTCATGTTTTGCCGCAACACTAGGCTGGCATGGAGTTCTCATCATATGGCGGTACATTTGAAGACCCCTCGAACCTCTTTCTATAAGAATTCCTTCGTTTACAGGGCCAGTGAACTGTGGAACTCGCTTCCCTCCAACATCTTCCCAACATCCTACAATTTGGCACTCTTCAAGAAGCGAGTAAACAGACACCCCAATTCTTCCCAGGCTTCCACTCATGTGGTGTAACAGGTTCGCCCATTCCTGGGAAGCGCGCATAAAAAAAACAAACAAACAATCCAAATTCACATATGGTTTACATTTGAAAATCACAAGTTTATATCATAATTCAGAAACAATTCAACAATAACAATGTTTGAATACGTCTCTGCATTCTATTCGAAAAAATGCCGGTAGAATGCCGAAATGATTTCGATATCAGATAGATCCAATCTGTTTTCACAAATGAATTTTCCTCGAAAATGGAACATCCTGTATGTGATATTCCAGACAGAATTATTTTAAACTCCATGATCCACGCCATAATAGAAACATTCTGAGTAACGCAATATATTCTATTGGAAACGATTTTTCGAATCGAATTTCGAATTCAGCTCCATCTGCTTAGAAAACTCACACAATGCTTTTTACTTTTCGTTCCAATTTAGTCTTGTCGTACCAGCTTGTAAAACATCCTCAGCAACTGTTCCAAACATCGAAATTCTTGAAGAATTTGTGAAACGCTTTTAATGGCAGGATTTCAAGATACAATGGCCAGATTTCAGATGAGTGTTATTTAAATTTTGAATGTTGGATGTAAACCAGACATTTTTGCTCGTTTTGCTGCCATTTTGTCCAGCAGAATGTGTTCGCTCCTTTTGAGTTAAGGACGACGTATTGTCACAGTCAGAGCTTCGCCAAGATTTCTGTCAATCTTGCTCGACGCGAACACATAAATTTATGTCAACGTGAAATCGGATAAAAACCGATTTATTTGTTAAGTTGAACAGGTTCTCAAGTAGAATGTTACTATGTATCTAAACTGAATTCGGGACAGGTTGTCCGGAAGAGGAACGTGTCACAGTCTTAGCTTTGAAAGGGTATTAGTAGCATTTTGCACTTTTATTCTAAATAGAAAACTTGGACAAAAACAACTGAGGTGCCGGTGACATTTGTTTTTACGCGATCTTCGAATGTTTGAATGTTACCTGTCCCGCTCGCCTTTTGTTTCCACTATCATCAATTGTTTAACGCAGGTGTCTTGATATCTATCTAATTTATAGCTGGTAGACGGTCCACAATAATTCAGGCTTGTCATAATTGTGTGCCGGATTTTTCGAAAACTGATTTCTATCTGCCACTTTTTCGACGTATAAAGCCCGTATAATGAACCCTACCACTGTTTTTAGATCGTTAACAATACGAAGCGAGACGACCACTGACATGTATTATATCTCGAGATACATTAATTTGAAGAAACAAACCAGCTCATCACTTCTCGGTCTTTATCTGATGGAAATTTGGAATTTTATGGCTGTTCACATTCCAAATTTCATCGCAAAACGTAACATTACCACTTTCCTAGAACCAGAACATCTTTAGTTACAGAATACTTTATGTCATATATCATTAGGAAAATTGTTAAATGGGATGTTTGCTTGTTGAGTTTTTTTCGAAGAATATTGTGACTAGGGATTCACGGCTCAACTTGGAAAACAAGCTGCTTGACTTAACTTGAAATGAAGTCAAGCTTTTGTTTTCACAACTCAAGTCTAGTAAATTTTTTTTCACAAAAGCTTGAAATTTATACTTCTTGAATCATAGAACGTGAAACTAATAATTTTCGATCGCGTGTTTCCTCCCCGGCCCCTAATTACTGCAAGTATACGTCTCGGAAGCCCCTCAAACAAATTTTGGATGTACTCTTGAGTCGCTGAGTTCCAAATTTCAGGAAGCAGATTTTCTAGTTGTTGGAGTGTTCTACAAGGCATCCTACGTTGATGAATTTGCCACACCATGTTGACCCAAACATTTTCTATGGGATTCAAGTCGGGACTTCTGGCTGGCCATCTTGAAATATCAATTTCGGCATTTTACAAAAATTCTGTAACTACTCTAGCTGCATGAGGCCGAGCATAATCATGCATATAAATGAAGTTTTCGCCAATCAATGGACCAAAGGATACTACATAGGATTCAAGGATATCTGCGATGTATCTGGCCGCTGTCATTATTCCATTATTCACTAGGACTAACTCAGTTCGACAATGGAAAGAAATGCCTCACCACACCATTACTGAGCCCCCTCTGAAGTCTTCGATTTGCCGGATATTTCATTGCTGAAACCGTTCCCCAGGTCGTCGACAGAACCTGGACTTGTCGGAAAAGAGAACTTTCGACTATTCTGGAATACCCCAATTTGCATGTTCCCTCGCAAACTGAAGTCTTGCAACTCGATGCTCTCTGGTGAGACGCGGGCCGGTAGAAGCCACCCTTGGTCTGATATCATCTTTTCTGAGCCTGTTCCTAACAGTTTGCAATAAATATTCACACTTCTGGAAAGTGCAAGTTCATTTTGTAGCATTCTAGCCGTACACTGCCGAACTCTTAGTGCAGTTAAACGAAGCCAACGATCATCAACTGGTAATGTTATCCGATTTCTTCCCTGTTGGGCCCTTCTTCTATATTCCCTTGTTTCGTGGTACCGATTAATTGCTCTTGAAATAGTGCTTCGGTTAACATTCAACAAGTTAGCCACGTAACGTTGGCTCCGCCCCTCCTCTAGTGTTACAGTTCTTACCACTTCATGATCACTCAAATAGCGTCCAGGGCGTTCAGCAGCCATTACAATAAATTCAAAGATTCGAAAATCAACAAGAAACACAAAAAACTTGCATTATTTTAGCGTGAAAACTGAAGATAAATTGAATGAATACTAATAGTAAAATGAACTCATTCTTGTTTCAGACAGTTGCTGCAGAAGAGTTGCGAATAAGCGTTTTCAACTCTTGTGGCGATCAAAACCAAGTACTGCAACAAACTTGATATCGTAAGTGACCTACGCTGTGCTTTGTCTGAAACTCAACCCAGGATCTGTCAACTTATCCAGAACATGCAAGCGCATCCATCTCACAAAATTACATTTCATGTTTTGTTTTTGTAAGTAGGACGGCGGCCTATTGCTTTCTTTACCTTCCTTAAATTGAAAATGTATCTGTGTTACAATGTTGAAATTTGTATTAGTAATTATAATCGTTTTTCATGTAATACTTGTTTTAATTTTCATCATACGTACAAAGAGGAGCGTGGGGACTCTCCAAATAACCAGAGGGGGGCGTGGTACAACAAAGTTTGGGAACCCCTGGGCTAGATCAATCGTACCAAGTTTTGAAATCCCAGTCTCTGTATGACTAGAGATACTACCTACTTCTTTTGCCCAACTTCTAAAAAAAATCGCAAATAACATCAAAATTCCCAATGTGAAATTAGCCTACAAATCTATAACCAAACTATCAAATATATTTTTAAATGTCAAAGATAAAACTAAAAATTAGATAATTCAAAAAAATAGAATTCTTGTTATACAGAATTTTTGAAATGTAAAGAATTTCGGTAATCCACAACAACACTCAACAAAATATTGATGTGGCGTACAGCCTATAATAGATTTCTAAATAATATGGAATAGATACTGATCAAATAATTATTTCAGTTGTCTTTCGAATAATTCGTTAAAAACTCAATATTCCTTGTATAAATATATATATATATATATAGAAAACTGAAAGAAGTTTATGTAGTGTCGTCACCTATTGGCCAAGCAGTGCAGTCAATCATCTACGATCAAGATTTAGTACATTCCGCGATATTCAACAGAACTCTATCGCAGAATGAGTAAATCCGCAAGAATCGAGATTGAACGGTGATTTCCGAAAACAGAGAGTGTAGTTCCACTTATTTCTTGAGTTTCAATGCAGGTAGTTTTTCTAGTTTCACAGAAGTTTAGTTCAGTTGTTCTATAGAACATTTTTTCATTTTGTTTTATTTATTTATTTATTCAATCACATTGGAATACAAACAGGATGAACCCAAAATTTGTATCCTCGAAATTATATAAATTATAATCAAATATTTCAAATAAATCTGAATAATTAGATTGAAGTGAGATTACTACAGAAAGAGAGAGACATTCAGTATAAGATCTTCAAGTTTACTGATAATCCGCGGATTTTCATGAATATAAAAAAACGTAATGAGGTGGTGTCTTTACTGCTTACGAAAGAGAAGAAATATTATGAAGATTAAATTAATAAGTGCGGTAAGGATAGCAAGAAAATGTGGAAGGTACTAAACGAGGTTATGAGCACTTTTAGAGAGGGATTTAGTTCTTCCATGTTGGAAGATGATAAGTTTGATGTGGCTGAAAAGTTGAACCGTTTCTTTATTGATAGTATTGTTGGCAGGCAGCATTCCGGCTCCAGTAGGATCTTTCGCTGATGTTCATATGAGAGGTGATGATTGTATCGAGGTATTTGAGAATATAACTCTTGATAAACTATCAAATATTATAACGCAGATGAAGAACAAAGTATCAGGTGATGAATTGTTATCAGTATCTCTGCTTAAGTCTTTGTTTCCTGCGATTGGTTATCCTTTGCTCAATTTTGTCAACTCCTAATGAACTGCTGAATTCCCAATTGATTTGAAATGCAGTATAATAGTACCTGTACCTAAAGAGAATGCTCCGAAAGGTCCAGTGAATTTCAGGCCGATCAACCTACTTCCGGTATTGGAAATGATTTTGGAAATAACAGTTTATGAACATCTCATAAAGTTCATTGAGAAAAATGATATTTTATTTCCGTTTTAGTCTGGATTCAGAAAGAATCACTCGTGTGAGTCTGCATGCCAACTTGTTTGAACTAAATGGAAGAGAGATATCCATAAGGGAAATATTATTCTTGGAGTTTTTGTTGACTTGAAGAGAGTGTTTGAGACCGTTGACCGTGAAAGATTGCTGGTAAAATGTGGCTGGGCATCAGAGGCACAGTACTGAAGTGGTTGAAGAGGTTTCTTGCAAATAGGCATCAAAAGACAAGGGTCATGGGAGTGTTTTCACAGTGTGCAGAGGTTCGTTGGGGTGTGCTACAAGGAAGTTTGTTAGGGCCGATGCTGTTCATTTTGTAAGTGAACGATTTGAATTTGTACCTGGGTGATTGTTTCCTCAGTTTGTTTGCTGATGATGCGCTGGTGTCGATCACTGATAGTGACTTTAACAGGTTGGTTACTACGATGAACAAAACATTTTATATACTGCAGGAATGGTTGAAGGTGAACAAGTTAAAATTGAATGCTGCTAAGACCAAGTGTATGCTTTTTCGGATCAAAATCTAAGTGCGTGGAGTTTCGATCTAGGAATTACAAAATTATTATGGATAATCAGCTTATTGATTTCGTCCAAGAGATGAAGTATCTGGGAATCGTATTTGACCAGCACTTGAACTTCTCTAAACATGTTGATTTTCTATGTAAGAAAATTGGAAAAAAGTAGGTTACCTAAGCAGGATTTCAAGAAAGTTGTCTTCATGGTGTAGACGAGTGGTCTATAACACTATTATTGCTCCACATTTAAATTACTGAATTTCATTGCTGATTTCTTTGACGGGGAGGACATTCGGAAGCTACAGATATTACAGAACAGAACTACGAGAATACTTGGATGTAGTAGGTTCACTCCTATCAGAGATATGTTGAGGAGGTTAGGTTTTCTGAGTGTGGCGCAGTTGGTTGAGCAGTCAAACCTAATTCTCATTTACAAGATTACGAATGATCAAAGGCCCTCATATCTAAAACAGTTTCTGATGAAAAGGTCAAATATGATTGGTTATGCTCTCCGATCAAACGATGAATACCACATTTAGAGATTTGATTTATCTTCAACACAAAAGTCCACCTTTGTCAGCGGTCTGCAGCGTTTCAATCGTTGGCCTCCTAATGTGAGGACGTCCGCGAGTCTAAGTGTTTTCAAATCACGCCTGAGAAAGTTGTGTTTCGGATTAGATGAGAAATCATTTATACAATATCTTCATTTGTATTATTACGTCAATGTATTTTATGTTATTGTTTCTAGCTTCAGCTAAATAAACAGTCTTATTATTATTATTATCATTATTAAACAATCTGAAAGAAAATGTAAATTACAAACTACAAAATCTCGAATCTACAAAGGTTTAAATTTAAGTAATCGGAAAACCATCGATAGATTATAAATAGAAAAAAATACGAACAAACAATAAGTAAACACAATAACAATCAATACCTTAAATGTTGCTTAGTGAAGAATTTTGTTCCACTCTGAGACCAAGAAAAAACGTCAAGCCCTGTTCCACGACGACGAGGTTTCAGTCAGCCGCAGATTTCTGAAAGGTTCTTCGTGAATGAGCATTTGCTATCAGATACGAAGAATCTTCTGAGAGAAGTCAGACAAAAGAACAAAGAAATCAACAAGTGCAAGTACATTTGGGTACAGAATTCTAATATTTTGGCTAGGAAAACGTATAATTCCAAAATTGTGCATATTGCAAAGTTGGAAGATTTCGATTCTATTTGATATTTGGGTCTAACGTCGTTCAAACAAAGATATAGAAGTAGTATCCGATTAGTATGTCTTTACATATGATGTACCAAACGTTTTGCGGACTCTTTCAAGCGTAGTGTTGCGGTTAGTAATCCGGATATTATACAGAGTGCTTCAACGAAAACTAAACAGTGGCTATATCTACCAAGATATTCACTTCTGATCAAAACGCAAAAAAAGATCAATTTCTGTTTCAAGGGGGACATCTTTTGGGGTACAATACTTGCAGTACAACCCCCTAAGCGGGGGTTGCAATCCTTGAACATTCCGAGTAGAGATGGATTTTGAGATGGGTCGAGTGGTGACTCAAAAGAAAGGTGGTATCTTTGTCTACATCGCCTTGAACAAATTTCCATTTTTAATTGAAAACTGTAAAAGATACAGGGTGAGCAACTGAAAGATAGGGAAGACTATTTCCCTGAGACTATTCAAGTTTCAGTGAGGTAAAATGGAACAGATCCATGCTGATCAATGGTAATCATCATCAAGTACCATCCTCATCTCGAATTTCAACCCCTGGAGCAGGGGTGACAACCCTTGAAAATTTGGAAGAGGAAAGATGGGTAGACTGATAATTCGAAAGGAAGGTATTATGTTTGTCTGCATTCCCATGAAAGAATTTTCATTTTTGATTGAAAACTGTAGAAGATACAGAGTGAGCCACTGAAAAATAGAGAAGACTATCGCCCCATATTGGAGTATAAGTGTGAAAAACTGGAATAGATTCATTTAGATCAAAGATGACAGCCTTTGATCTGGAATGAATCATTTTTTTGCATTAATACTTGAAAAGCTCGGGGCGATAGATAGTCTCCTCTATTTTTCAGTAGCTCACTCTGTATCTTCTACAGTTTTCAATCAAAAATGAAAATTCGTTTACGGGGATGCATACAAAGATAATACCTTTCTTTCGAGGTATCACTCGACCCATCTACCATCTTCCAAATTTTCAAGGGTTGTCACCCCTACTCCAGGGGTTGCAATTCGAGATGAGGATGGTACTTGATGATGACTACCATTGATCAGCATGGATCTATTCTATTTCACTTCACTGAAACTTGAATAGTCTCAGGGAAATAGTCTTCCCTATCTTTCAGTTGCTCACCCTGTATCTTTTACAGTTTTCAATTAAAAATGGAAATTCGTTCAGGGCGATGTAGACAAAGATACCACCTTTCTTTTGAATTTGTGGTAATTGTTACATTCAGGGGTTAAACTGCAGGCTCCAAATAAAGACCATTAAAAAAGAAGAAGATATGTTTCCTTTTATCTATATACACATACACCAGAAGAAGAAAACACTCACCGCACATAAAGTCGGCGGCCAATCAATCTCATGGATGAAAACTTGCGTATCAAAATCAAAAATATCGGTTGTAATCCAAAATACAATGCAAACGATACCGAATCGTGGTATTCTTCGTTTCTCACGATTATTGATTCAGATGATTAAAGATAAATCCGCAAAATTGCGAAACGACAATCCAAAATCGCACTCTTCACAAAGTTCCAAATCGAAAGTGACCCAGAGAGACTCGGCTGGGAACCTATTTCCCCTTCTCTTTATAATAGTGGGTCGTCCTCAGAGACGAATAAAGAAGAAAAATCCTAGAACCAAAATATACCGGTTACAAAATACAAATTTACGAAAAGGAAACACCATTGACAGCATATTTGATGGTGAAGTGATTGACTGCAAGGAATTCTGTTTGTACCGCCGCGACAGATATACAGCATCTAGTGAAAGGTCCGATGGTGGTGGTAGCCTCATCGCTTTTAAGAGGAGTCTGAGTTCTTGTGCTTGTGTTTTAAAAAATGTCCTATTTCTATTAAATAGCTTTGAGTTTGAAAAGTGAGGGTACTTTGGCATCTCTCAAAATACGTACTCGTCTTCGCTGCTGAGACAATTTTTGAGAGGAAAATAAAGAAAAAATAAATCAGTTTGTATTAGGTACAGCAGGGTTTTACCAAAATTACACCTGATACAAGACAAAATGACAAAACTTCTTGGATTGGAAGATTTTCTTCCGTATTACATTTCCTAAGAATGCGTATCTACAATAAACCTTAATTATTCTGTTCCATTCTCTATTGTAATTAAGTCATTATTTAGAGTTATTACCATTCGCCTTCTATTTACGTGTGAAATGAAATTGAAAGTAACCATTGAAATGGTATCATCATGAGAGAATGCAACCATGCAGTAAAAAAATATTAGCTACAACACAATACAGTAAATTGTGCGAAAATTTGTACGATTACACTAATAAAATAACGTCACTGCTCTATCCGAACATCATTGTATAATTTTATTACTGCATCGATAACAGGGGCTGTTAGGGAATCACCCCATAATTCAGTGGTTGCCGCTCTGCACCAGAATGTGAACGTTCATCCTGACTCAGCACTGAGAGCAATTACAAAAAGCAACGTTTCACAGTCTAAATGACCATTAAATACATCGTTACCAACCCCTTTGTTAAGCTCCGCTGAGCGTTTACTTAGACTGTGACGAGTTCGGAGCGAGAAAGGGGTGAACACCACAGTCTGGAATAAGCTGGGGTGAGATGTTTGTTCGTGATTTTCCCTCTAGGAAATAAGATCCGGTAGCCATTTTCCAGCGGGTTGATATTATTTAAGTAATTGTTCTAGGTTATTAGCTACATCGTTATCCGTTTAGCTTAATCTCATCTAGTTTTCCCCAATTCTTGTTCCGTATGATAAACTGAAGCGTTTTCGCTTGCGAAAATATACGTTTTCATTTGTCGAATTCTTTTTACTTGATTTCTTTACACAACCGTCAATCTACGTACATACTGTATTTCAGCATTACATCAAAATTATAACACGGAACGACTTGAAAATGCGTATAGTTATTATTTTAATTCTAAGAATGGTTATAGAAATTAAACACCTCAAAAAGTCAAGGAACACTTATCAATATCTTTAAAATATGAATTTGATGATTCGAATTTATACAAATCTTTCGGTTTTGTCAGGATGTATTGTATATTATGTATTCTCAAGAAAATAAAATAATATTTGACTTCTCCAAAGCACCTATTATAAAAGAAAATTCGAAATTTGAAAATGACGAAATTTGGTAAAACACAAAAAAAAATCCTGAACTAATATTTTCGAAACGATATGGAAGCACTTATATTTTTCAGTACCCAGAAGGTCCACCTCTGTTATTAATGACACTTTGGCATCGTCGCGGCATGCTCAATATTAAATTGTCTATAACATTTTGGCCTAGGTCATTCCAAGCCTAAACTGCTAATCGAAGTTCCTGTTCATGATGGAACACGTTTTGACGCAGGAGATTTCTTTTTAGGGTGTCCCACACATGCTCGATGGGATTCAGATCTGGGGAGCAGGATGGCTACGGTAGAAGATCGATATCATTCTCTTCAAGAACGTTCAAGACAAATCTTGCAAGATGAGGAGGGGCATTATCTTGTTGGAAGAGTGGATTTTGACCCATTGTTTGGAGATACGGTACCACTACAGGTAAAACTATCTCATTTGCGTAAGAATTTCCCGTGAGGTAGTTCTGTATGAAAACGAGGTCAGTTTTTCCACCAAGGCGTATACCTCCCCAAAACATCACTGATCCGCCTCCCTGTCTAACAACTTCTCGAGCACGCTGGAGACTGTTTTGCTTTACAGGTTCCCTCTATATTCGAATTCTTCCCGAATCGGGATAATAACTAAATCTAGATTTATCACTGAAGAGAACTGTGGCCCATCTCTCTTGATCCCAGTTTACGTGTTCTTGGCACCAAGCTAAACGAGCAGCGCGATTTCCATGGGTCAGTTGTGGAACTCTTAAAGGACGTCTGGAGTGGAGTTGACCTTCGTGCAGTCGATTTCTCACAGTTTGGTCGGAAATTTGTACATTATGAACTCGTGATATCTCTGGAGCTAATTGAGATGCTGTGGTAGTACGATCTCTTCTAGCTTGTAAACCATAAACGGTTTATGACACTTGGGCTACTTCCCAGAACCCTGGATACTTCCCGTTGTGAGCTCCCAGCTTGAAGCATGCCAACGGCTCGTAACATCTCTTCTCTAGTCAAATGTCGTCTTTCCATGGTCGAATCACAAAACTTGAATCTTTTGTTTGTGCTTACAACAGAAACAAAGTGCCAACTAACTGATTTCAAACACTGAATACATGAAATGCTTATAAGGCAGCGTCGCATCTGCTGCATTTTCAGTTTTTTATAAAAAAAAAGAAATCTGTTGCGGCACTCTACATAATTTGGTAAGAAATTGATACAGGTGTTCATTTCTTAAAAAAAATCATCCATATTTATTGTTCTGGATACGATATATCGATATTCAGAAGTGTTCCCTAGACTTTTTTGAGGTGTTTATTTTATCATAATCTGTATGGAATTCTCGCTTAACACTTGGTGAAGCATAATTACTCAATGATCCGTTTATCACTTGACAAAATACTCGACATATGTTTCGGGTTGTTAGCCCATTATCAAGAGTAATACAATACTCAATTCAAAATGAGTGATTTCACTTAGGTATAACGGCATTCACAACTGGAGGTAAATTGAAGTCTAGATGGTCGTTGCAAATTGGCTGGTTTTTCCTATGAACGGACGTAATTTCAATAATCTCCAAGATATCCATTCTTTTTCCTTTATTACCTGGATGCATGAGTCTGATATTCTCGAAATCTATGAAATGATTTTTATTGATGCAGTGGTCCGAAAAACCTGTAGAATTTTTATTTTGGAGAATAGATCTTTTATGTTCTTCAACTTTCTTCTCGATGCATCTTCCGGTTTGGCCTATATAGAATGTCTCACATTCACTACAGTGTATTTTATATCCTTCGCTTTTATCCAATAATTTTGTTTATCTTTATTACTAACCAATAATGAATCCAAATCCTTTTATTAGTGCTGATAGTGTTAATATTATTTCCATGTAATCTGTTACATATTTTGTTGCTAATATTAGGAATATAGTTAATTGGAAATTTTCTGTTAGATTTCTCAGTATGCAACGTATAAATACTCTGCAATAAAAGTTTATATCGTTTTTGTCTTATTAAGGTATCAATTAATAATAACTAGTACGGCTCATGACACACTCGCCTTCAAAATATACAGAAAACCTATTCGGATACGCTGATTCATAGTAGTAATATAGTTTCCAATCCCAGAGTATCAAATTGAGTGCTTTTCATTCATTTGTGCACAAATCGCTTTCTTTTCCTTTGTCAGCTGTCGATTATGAAAATGAAGTTCAACTTTTAAAACCAAAATAATTAATACCTTAATAAGACAAAAACGACATAAACTTTTATCATCAGAACTTTGGATTCATTATTCGTTAATAATAAAGATGAAACAAACTTATTGGATAAAAGCGGAGTATATAAAATACACTGCAGTGAATGTGAGACATTCTATATAGGCAAAACCAGAAGATACATCAAGAAGAAAGTTGAAGAACATAAAAGATATATTCTACAAAATAAAAATTCTACGGGTTTTTCGTACCACTGCATCAATAAAAACCATTTCATAGATTTTGAGAACTCATGCATCCAGGTAATAAAGGAAAAAGGATGGACATCTTGGAGATTATTGAAATTACGTCCGCTCATAGGAAAAACTAGCCAATTTGCAAGGACAAACTAGACTTCAATTTACCTCCTGTTGTGAATGCCGTTATACATAAGTGAAATCACTCATTTTGAATTTAGTATTGTATTACTCTTGATAATGGGCTAACAACCCGAAACATATGTCGAGTATCTAAATAAATATTTGTGAAACCTTTGCCAATTGATAAACGAATCATTTATCAATTATTTTATCTTCAAAATACATTGCGTCGGGTATCTTCAATACTTGAACAATAGATATTTCTATACGTGAGCTTTTCGAAAAATTTTCAAGCTTCTTGTTTTGAAGAAACCCTTTAAATCTATAGACCGTTGAACTCTCGACAACATTTGCGGATTAACTGACTGAAAGGCGTCGACTATTCTCTGTCTCATAACCAACTGTGTTGTAGAAGGAATCTGGTAAACGATGCCCTTAATATAACCCCACAAGAAAAATCTAGACTTGTAAGGTCCGGAGACCTAGCTGACCATCTAACAGGACCACCACGTCCTATCCATTTGTTTGGAAATACATGACTCAAATGCTCCCTAACCTGATGCGAATAATGTGCCGGTGCTCCATCCTGTTGAAACTACGAATCTTGTCTTATATGCTCTGGTACATCGGCAAGTAACTTTGGTAGATGATTTTGCAGAAAATCAAAATGCATTTCACTATTGAAGTGCCCGTCGAAAAAGAACGGCCCAAAAAGATATCAACCTACAATAGCGGCCCATACATTCGAGGACCAACGATGCTGGTGATCTATTCGTCTCATGAGGTGTGGATTTTCCGTGGCCTAATAATGAAGTTGTGCCTATTAACAAGTCCATTCTTGTGGAAAGTTGTATCTTCCGAGAAAAGAACTCTGCTAAATATATTATGATTTTCCGCTACTTTGTCACTTGCCCAATTGCTAAAATTAATTCGATTTTCATAGTCTTGATTTTTCAGTTCCTGGTGCAGCTGTACATGATGTGAATGAAATTTATTCACTTTCAAGATTATCTGGACGGAAGTTTGACTTATATCTGTCAACTGAGAAATCTCTCTTTGGCTTTAATATGGGTCCTCTGTCACTGTCAACAAAACTGATAACTGGTTGTTTTCAGCTGTAGCATTTTTTGGTTTTTCATGTTTTTTGTAAGCGATATTACCCGTTTCGATAAATCTAATTAGACGTTTTTCAAAGCATCTTGCATCAGGATGCTTCTTATCAGGAAACCTTTATGCATAAACTCTACTTGCCAACAAAGAATTTCTATCACACTCACCCAGAAAAAAATCAACCATTTCTTCTTTGGAGAACTTCATGGCACATACCTCGATTTAGGTTTTAATCATCTTGATTTAATCATTCGTTAAAAGAATTATCTTGTTTAGGTGTCATTTTTCACTACTTGAATCATTACAGAAAAAAAACTTCTGTGCGGATAATGATGCATGTTGATGAGTTGGATACGGTTTGTAGAATTTCCATAAAAATTTTTACAAATAATCGAATATTTCGAAAATGATCGAAGATAAAGATAAGGTTACATCTGAAAAATATAGCACAATATTTTATGCGTTGACATGAATAATAAAATACATGGCGTTCCATTTGAAAAATCAAGATATATTTTTAAAATTACAATATTCAATAATTTTTTGAGTCACTCCTGTATATAATGAGGATAATCTATTTCAATTCATCAATAAAGCTATCCATGGGCAATAAAAGAACCACCCAAGATTTTTCCATAAAAATTGGGACACCCTGTATACTTAAAAATAAATTGCTGAAGTAGATTTTTACTTTTTTAATACAATACCGTTCGAACAAAAATGAAAACTTCAAAAGTGTGCGAGCGTACACGTTCACGTACTGGTGAATCACCCAGTACATCGATAAATATTAAAAAAATATTCTCTACAAAAGAAAAACGAATAAAAATTTTTGTTTCGACTTAAAATGAGATCAAATTTTCTCTTGCTATGAAAGAGCTTATTGAAAACCATTTAACCAATTGTTAAATGTTTCTAACCAGATGAAAACCAGAGGAGTTATGGTCATTGGCGTTTTTCACGATTTTTTTTATGTTATGAAGAACATTGGATAAATATCAGAAAACTCTGCAGCTTGCGGTTATTCTCTTTAATTTTAAATATTACAGTCGGTATTGAAATTGGAAATCCACTATTCATCCCATAAGTTTAACGAAAACTTAAAGTACAGCCCCTGTACAAGCTTCGAAAGCATCATTCCCAAGTATATCGACATCAGAACGCTACTGCACGAAATTCAATATATCACCCCGTGTTTATGAAGAGAAATTGATGCACTTAACTGTAAGTGGAAAGTGCTCAGCGTTAATCCAACTAAATTTATCTTTTAGCTAGCTAGTCGATGAGAAGTTAATTTAAATTCTGTTTAGAAAAGTTTTAAGAATTTTAATCGACTTATGTTTATTCCGCCATTATTTTAATGAGTTTCGCCGCGGTTCTCGCTTCTGTTCTGACGGAAATACAAACAGAATTGGCCGGATATGAATTATGATTCTAAGCGAGCTCCAAACGTCCTCAATAATTTCGAAATTGCGAGAGAAAGATATCTTCTGAAATGAAAATTATAACGTTCATAGACACTTTTTATCATTTCGTTGATCATTACGATTTATATTATTGATTAATTTCCGATAATGAAATTGTTTCAGGATGGAAAATATACTGAGCGTCGATTTAACGGGATATTTGTGATTTTCTTCAAATTATTTTAATGATTTCATTTCGAACTATGGAAGAGAAAAAACACTCCTGTCAGTTTTCCAAGTTTATTTAATGATACATGACCGATTTCGACCCTTCTTTAGTATGCTAGTGTATACAGGGTGTTACATAATAGTATGTCACAACTTGAGATGGTAAACATACGTGCAATTTTAGGAAAAAAAGTTCATATAACTATAGGTCCGCAAAAGCTTCGTTACGGAGCTACAGGGTGTTGAAATTTCCAGAAAAATTGGTTTTTTCTTCAAAACTCCTGCAGTTTTTGAGATATTCAGCCCAAAATTGGAATACAACCTAATTTTTATGTGTAAAATAATGTTCACAGACGAAGCTAACTTTTCGAGAACTGCTATCACAAATTTTCACAATAATCGTTATTTGACTGAGGAAATCCCCAATTTGATTGAAGAATCTCATCATCAAGAACCATTCTCACTGAAATGTCTAGGTCGGAATAATTGGAAATTATTTGATTGGGCTTTTTTTTTGCTTAACAGACAAACGGTCCCGCTTATCGGCAATTTCTTAAGGAGGAGTTACTTTTATTGCTCGAGGATGTGCCACTTTTGATGGGAAACATAATGTGGTTCATGCATGACGGGACACCAGCACATTTTAGTGGAGACGATAGGGAATTCTTGAATAATACATTCAACAACCGATGGGTCGGGGTGGGCCAGAACCATGGCCTCCTTTGTCACCAGATTTAAGTAGTTTAGACTTTTTCTTATCGGGATATCTCAAAAGTTTGATTTATACCACTCCAGTGAACACTGTAGAAGAAGTGAGAAATCAAATAATAATCTCTTGTGACACGATAAGAAATACCCCTGGAATATTTCAAAGAGAGCGTAATAATATTCGAAGGACAGAGGCAGGTGGAGGACACTTCCAACAATTCATTTAGTTTTTAGTTGCCCTTTTTTTAGTTCGATATTGAATAAGTATAAGTTGAGCCTCAGAAGACGAGCTATCAAAATTACAGCAAATTTTGGGCATACCTATCGAGTATTTCTATTAGTTTTTTTTATTTAGCGAATAACATACAATTCGAATAATTCAAATTCAATAATTTTTCACCCGAAAACGGTTGGAGATACGAAAATATTACAGGTGTCAAAAAAGTTTCTAAATTGAACGACGATGACTAACATTGATGTTACGCTGATCAGTGACTTACTGCAAAAAAGTTTGAAAGGACAAAAGGAGACATGGCCTCGGGAAAGAAAACACGTTGTGAATTTCAGTTAAAATCTAGGACGTGTAATGATGGAGGCTGTGAAAAATAGCTTGCATTCCCAATTTGGGCTGAATATCTCAAAAACTGCAGGAGTTTTGAAGGAAAAACCATTTTTTTCCGGAAACTTCAACACCCTGTAGCTGCGTAACGAAGCTTTTGCGGACCTATGTTTATATAAACATTTTTCTTAAAATTGCACGTAAAGTAACCCCCTCAAGTTGTGATATACTATTATGTAACACCCTTTATTTGAATTATGAATAGGCGAAATATTGATAATAGATGATGTACAAATAGATGTATCTCTGGGTAATTACGAATTATCTGAATCAGTTAGATTAGAAAACATGTTCTTTGTCATGAATTAACAATGAGTGATTTTGTTTTATCATAAAGACTATTCGAACTTATTGCTAGAATTTAAATACATAGAATATTAGGTCAGGTACATTACAATCATCTTACGTGACATAACATGTGAGATCACGCCTCAGAATATTTTAATGGTTCACTTCTTAGAATAAGGAAACATAAAATGCGAACTTTCAGAAACTAAAGAATTCATTATAATACTTATCAACCATGATCTATGTTGCGCCTGTGACCCCACACTTTGCGAGAACCATATGTATTTTTTAAGATACTTCTTCCAGGTCAAACAGTGGTATATATAAGGCCACAGTTACACTCATGCAGAAAGACTCGCTCAGACTGATTCATTCAGTTCTCATTCTTTCAACATTCATTCTACAGTCAAGTTCAGTTGTCGTATCTCAAATTTGAAGATTTTAGCCATACCAAGTTACATCAGTTGTGAAAGTGATTCTGTGAATGATAGTAATGAATTGTTAAATAGGTAATGGTCAATTTATTCCCGATCCATTACAAAATTATTGGTGTCAGAAGTGAGATTGATTCTATTGGTGGATATGGAAGAAAGGATATAACAGAAGAATCCAAGAAGTCCGGAATTTGGGACATTCAAGATGCAAGTCAAAACCAGTATCGACTGTCACCTGAATGAAAGAATATCGATAGCATAGAAAGAAAACTACATATACAATGAAGCTAGCAGCCTTCCACTGAGTTATTTAACGTTTCTTTGTCTATTTTCCTCAATTTCTTTCATCATATCATTGTATTGCTTCCATACCATCTTTTTTTGTTGTACGTTACATTGAACTCAAATCTTTTATGCCGGCTTTTTCTTCTATTTCTTTTACAAATTTTTTTTGAAACTCAAAATCCGAGAACTCTATTAAATCTACGAATAAATTTCCTGCTATATCTCTGTCAAATGGCACAATTTCTAAATATCGCAATTTCCATTTCTAAAATCTATAAAGCCTTCTATTTCGTGAGCGCAAATCCATTCCTTTACATTTCGAAATTCCTTGAAACTATTTGCACAAGCGCTATTTCGGCCACCACTAATACGTATTCGTTTCGTTGAAAATGACTGAGAGAATGCTTATTAAATATGACGGAGATCGAAATAGACTTCACGAATTCATTGACAATAGCACAATTGCCTTATCTCTAGTCAGATAGAAACATAAACCGATTGTTTTCACAATAATAAAAACCAAAATTTGTGACAAAGCTAGGCTGCTGATAAAAATCGTAATTTTGAAACTTGTTCAATGCTAAAACAACATTTGTTGATGGTTACACAGACAGACAGACTCAGGGACAATGGCAGCTAGAACTCCGCTTCTGCAAACAAAATTCAAATGAAAAGGGCATTTCATTTTCTAATCGTGTAGAAAATTACTACATAAAATTATTGAGCACATTAGATGACTCCATAGAACCAGCAAAACGTGTCATTCATATTGAAATTTCACCAAATCAAGCACTAAATGTCTTCTTGATTGGGAAAAGTAGATATCTAGCGATTACTGTTGAAGCCCGAAATCCCGACACCCTCGAAGACGCTATCAGAATGGCATTAAATGAAGAAGAATCAAAATCTCGGTTAGAAATTTCAAAATACCAAAACGTTGGGAACTCACACAAAAAAAGCAATTTGAATATTTTCGAAGAGTTTAGAAGTTTAAAGCAAGAACTTCTCCTCTAGAGAAATTTTGATAACAATGAAAGGCCATAAGATGCACGTCTCTGGCATAACTATTTTCTAACATGAACATATCTCTGTAATTGCCAAATGAGCTTCTGAGAAGGTTGAGCTTAACCCCAAGTGCTCCAAAATATTTCAACACTTAGCTCCAGAAGTATACCTGCTTGTATTCTCGTGATTAGAGAATTGCATACCACCAATAGCAGTGCTAAAAATTATGCAAAACTTGAAGCAATATCTCACATTTGTTATTGTTCTTTATGATTCTTAGCAATCGATTTCATAAAGCAGTGAGGAACTGTGCGTTAACCAAAATCACGAAAGACTCCATACGGAATCAATATTCAAATTTAAGAATCTTTTCTTCCACTATAATCTTCACATAGCTTTCGGTGTACCCGATCTTTTAACGCGTGCCCTTCTATCTAATCTCATACACTTTAATTTATCGTCTGCATGCCTGTCATCGTTACGTTAAGTTGTTTATCGCATGCAGATGGCAGCTTTTATCGATGCTCCTATTATTTTCGGAAATGTATGAAAAGTAAGTGTATACTATTGATGCCTTAACCACGCCTTGCACTTAATAAAAAACACTTAGTTTATGAACCGTTCAACTTACTGTAAACAGCTGTAATATCCACAAATATATCAGAAATAATTTATACTATTATATAAAATATTATTATTACACATGTAAATATTTCAGAAATCGCAAATACAGTTGTTAGATGGTTGCCAAGAAATATGATAAATAGAGTGTTTCCTAAATACCTACGTCAGATGGTGACGTAGACACACATTAAATAACTCTTTTTTCATTGACGCAAACAGATTCGAGCTTGCTTTTTTCTTTCCCGAGTTATTTGCAAATATTGAACATTCTCATTTTGTAGGTTAATCGATGGGTTATCAATACCTTTTATTCTTCATCAATTACTTCACATTCCTATATCCTTGGGATATTCAATGTACCATGGTTCATGAAGTTTTTCGTCTCCCATGAAACTATCCAAATAACCAGCTTCTACACCATCATAATTCATAGTTATTCCGAATATAATATTCAATCATATCAAACTTTTCAAAATTTTCTTACGGCATGATCGCTCCGTTATTACAAATGATACTATATTCACAAAATAGTGGTAACTTGATGAAAAAACAATAAATAATATAACTGAATTGTCACTGCAAGAATTAATTCAATTTCAATTATTCCTGTAAAATCTGTAAATAGACATTGAGTTACTAGATAAAATCAGGAGGAAATTATACAATTATCGGTTTTTCATTGAAACACGTCTTGGATTTGAAAATTGATTGCATATGTGATGTGTTTTTGAAAAGGATCAACTATTCATGAAAGTTGCTTGTGATTAACCTTCAAAAAAACGCAAAAAGTGTGCATTATACGAAAACGAACAAAACTAGCTTGAATCTGTTTGCAGTAGTGAATTCCTCACGCAAAAAAAAACACGGGAAAGAGGTGGTAATTTTTTTTATTCACAATATTTCACAGTTTCAGCACTAAGACGTCGAAATCTGTCCACCCTGTACATTTAAATACTCAACAGGTCTGAAGTAATTGTTACCTGATGAGTCACGCATGCGATACGATCTAGTATGCAGTGAATTCATAAAATGGAGAATACAAAAAATTTCAAATGGGTTCTCAACTATTTTCAAGAAATATCTGAAAACTATTAGCTGAAAACTAAATTTTTGGTCAACGTTATCGATGTTAAGATCAAAATTGCCTGTTTACGAAGAAAAAGTTAACATCTCTACGAGCATGAATTAATAAGTGAGGTAAAAATAAACAATAACTCTTCTTTCTGTATTAGATTTCATTTATTTTTCAACATCGTCTCCTTTTAGGGCTCTACACTTGCTCAGACTATACTGGAGGTTTTTAAAACCCTCTTTGAAATAGTGTTCTCTAAGATCCTCGGAATATTCCTTGGTTTCGGTAATGTTTTCCAAATCTGTTGAAAAGCTTCATCTTTTCATGTTTGAAAATAAATAAAAGTAACTGAGAGCAGAAGGGTAAAATATAATGAATGAGGTAGCAATTGATATCATAACCCTATCAGTTTGGATGGTACAATAGGGCAATAATGGGAATGGGAATTTTTTCAAACCCTTTCTGTACTCCACACGATTCTCAAAAAACTTCCACTGAGACACCGAAAACTTCTTTTAACACAACAGAGCTCTTGTAAATTGCAAAGCGAATGATATCAAAATTATAATTGTATTGAATTTTTCATTATAAATCTTCTACTGAACTGTACTTGATGCCAGCTGAATATGGTCGAAAGACCGAAATTGCAATCCTCAATTTCAATGCACTTTTGTGATAGTATAATACATATTTAAATTTCTTTATTATCATAATGATTAACTATCCGTAGTGACGGCGAAATTTGAAAACAACTATTCAAGCTAGTTAATAAAATTTCTTCGAACATAACCCAGAACTTCAGGAGTTACTCTGATACACAGGTTAACATACTGTCTACGAGTGAACATGGGAAACGCGCAATGTTTTCGATGATTACAATGAGAGGTCAGTTAACACCCATCAAGTCAGGTTTGAGATCATTTGTAGGTCAAATCGAGAAATCGCAATCAAATGTTCTGAAAAAAATCACACATACATTTTTGAGGTCGCTGAGTGCAACTCTGTGTTCAGCTAATTCGTGTGAGCTTTCCTAGTGGTCGCTCAAAAGCATTTCATGATAATTTTTAACAATGGATTTTTTCAGAGGTTTTGAACGGCACTCATTTTTCCTAATCCCAAAGAACTTTAGAATAACTGAAATAGCCTGAAATGACCACTAGAGAACGTTGCACCAATGGACTGAGCCTCGAAAACATTGATACGAAATTTCCCAGAATTTTTTGTGATGATTCTCTCGATTTGACCTTCGAATGACATTGTACAGGACGTGATGAGAGTTCATTTCGTATTATTCTAAAATGACCTTATTCTTCAAGTAACCTTGCTACCTCAAAAACATACATATTAATTTTTCCAGAATTTTTCATGATGATTCTCGTAATTTGTTTTTCAAATAACCTTGAACCGGACGTCTTGGAGGTCAAGAGAGCTTGTATTCAGATTCAGCTGCATCAAAACGTACATATCAATTCTTTCAAATTTTTCCAGTAGATTTTAAAAATGTTTACCTCGACCAAGATAAGGTCGCATGAATAAAGTAAATAGAGATTGGTACTCAGTATGTGTGAATTTTTTCAGAATTTGGTAGCGACCTCTCCATTTGACTTCTAAATGACCTTGAACCTGGCCTGATGGGTGTAAACTAATCCTCTCATAGTAATCAGTGACTCAGAAACCTCTAGAATCTCTTTTCCCATTCCATGTTCACTCGTGAATGAAATGTTGACCGGTATAAAGTTTCATGAATTTTTAGTTTTATGTCATCATTCTGGCAGTTCTTACCCTACGATTTCATCGTTACCCACAGTTTCCATTCGTGTTTTTTTCCATAAAATTTTCATAAAACAATACAATTCATGTGCACATTTCAAATATGAAGATCTATTACGCCTTGATACTTTCTATTATCTATCCTTGAAAATATTTCTTTAGGAATCGCAATATTACTTGGCTATCTCTCAAAAAATTGTAGTCCATCTACCAATTTTTGAGCCCGTAGGTCCAGAAATGAAACTATTGACTCTCAAATTATTCGCAACCATTACTATTCGAATTTATGTTTACTATATGTGAAGAAAATATACAGTGTGTTCCAAAACGAGAATTGGCCACCTCTTTATCTCAAGATGGACTGATTTAAGTGGAAAAAACTAAGATACGTCTATTTTTGATTGTGGGAGAACTAATTTTAGAGTTGGTTCATCACAGAGAATGTGAAATCAACCCCCTACCATCAGCAGCACAAGTCAAAATTCAACATAGGGAAAGTGGATTGAGTGACATATTTTTGGAAAGCTCTTTTAATCCTCTATTTAAATACAATGTTTATATGAACATTTAATATCATACAGAAAATTTGTATTCCAACGAAAAAAATTTTCAGCTCAGTTGATTGTAAAAATTGCAAAAGTGAAACAGCTGAGTTGCCATCCAGAACACCTGATTCGAGTTCTTTAGATTTTTTCTTATGGGTTCATCTGAAATCGAGAAGTTATGCTACACAACTTGAAAACTTGGAAGAGCTGCGAAGAAGAATCGTCACCGAATGCAGAATTTCGACACCGAAAGTTCTTCGAAATGTTAGAAGAGAATGGAACAGTCCGATTTCTCGAATTAATCATTTAAATCTTTTAAACAGTTTGAAATTCGAATAAAGAAGCTGCAGGTAATGATACCCAATGAAAATTATAGTTATATCCGTAAGGTGTCACTGGTATTGATGTGGGTTACTCACCGGTTAATTGTAAGTCATTACTTGAAGGAAGATCGTTTTCTCGTTTCTGTGGGAAAACGGAGAGCAGTACTCATTTTATGTTTCATTTCCACTTTATTGTTGTGAATAATTTCGCTTTTTCATTAGCTTTTTTTTGAAAATCAATCGTTTTTCGTAGAATCAAGTCCATATAAGTTCGGATTTCCATTTAGAAATCTTCGGAATCATTTGTGATTTTATTGGAGCTGTGTTGTAGCGATTGGAGTGAATAATTTTCAGAAAAAGTAATTAAGTATACTTTTGATTTTCTGGATAAATTTTTATCGTCTGAGGTAATTTTGCTGGATTTCTTCGACAACGAATTCAATTAGAGAGTGGAGATATTTCGAATTTTCTTTCGTTACATTAACCTAGATGAATATCTGCTATTCCAAGGATAAGTCAAATTCATTCTATTCATTTTAAAAATATATATTCGAGAGGCATGGTATTGTTATAATTCTTTTCACCATCAAGATATTTTACTGTCACGAATTTTCATCTTTATGCCAAACTTTGATATTTCACGACTGGGGTAACCACGTCTTCAGGGAACTAGTCTTACCACCTAGGGCAGTCACCTTGTGAACCATATTCAGCCAATCAAGTAACCTATAAGCTGTAAGATGCAGAAACACCAGAAAACCGATATAAAACACTATCCAACCATCGTGGGAATTAACCTCAGTCCTAAAAGCTAAGTGTTCTTCTTTATGATACATTTCTCCTCTTATATCTTCATTAAACGTTGACTGAGCTCTATCATTGAGTTTCATTTTGTTGAAAAGCTCCTTTATTGTAATTGGTTAAACTTTGCAGTTGTTTTTTTTTTTGCATTAGTTACCTTGATTATAGTTAGTAATTTATTAGTCAGTTACTGTGATTTCCACAATTATTCGGTAATAAAGCTAGTTGAATGAACTGATCAGTATTATTCCTAAGGCTATATCTAGGACGTAGGTTCTAGGCGAAGATCTCACACATTGAGATAAAGGGCATAGGCATAAGTAATTTATAGGTAGTTTCAATTGTAACTTCATTTCAACTAGCCTTGCTATAATTTTATATCATTCAACTTCATTATTTAATATTCTTATTTCAAGTAGAATTGAAATACTTCTCCAATTTTAGATATTCTTGAAACAAAACCATTACAAGCATTCGAGAATCGTTTGTATCATTGTATGGAGATAAAAGAAGGTGATTTTGAGCAATTAATTTGATTTTTGGCATTGTCAAACTTTTGTTGAAATTCATACATTCGTTGTGTCTGTATGATATTGATTTTCATAAGAATACTATTTTCAAATAGAAAATTAAAAGACCTTTTCAAAAATATGTCATTCGATCCACTTTTCCTATAATGAATTTTGACTTAGGTACTCTAGTGCTGCTGAGGGTACGGAGTTGACTTCACATGCTGCGAACTAACTCTGAAATTGGTCCCCTCCAATCAAAAATTAACGTGTCTCAGCTTTTTCCCCGAAATCGGTCCCTGTTGAGATAGAGAGTGTGGCAAATTTTCGTTGGAACACACTATAGTAAAAAACAATGATACTAATGTTAATGAACGATAATTAAGTGTTCACATTCATTGTAACAAAACTAAGTCAAAAACTCATTTGAATATTGAGTATCTTGTTAACTATGAATATCCAAAATTATTAAATTACTGAAAAATCATTCAGTTTGGTCAGACCCTGATAAATTAATTGTTCAAGAACTATATTTTTCTGGCGCCTAACTATACAAAGCTATTCAAGCAATGAACTGACCTTTGTGACTTGACTGCTGAATTCTGGAAAATATATAACAAGGGTCTATTGAGAATCATTTAGACATAATAACAAGCGTATTATTCAGTAATTCAGACCTCTTGCAGTAAAGGTTGGTCAATACCATTAATATCTGTGTCATTGTATTCAATAGCTTTTGTCGATTTTCATAGAAAATTAGTGAACCATTGAGTGCTTTTATGTTGTATATATGGATATCTTTGTGAAACGTCGGACTTTATTTGAAGCAAATATCTCTTTATTGCTCAAAATGAGTTCAATTTATGCAATTAGAAATTAGAGAAAACTGCATGCAATGAAGGAAGATTGATTAGTGTATTTCAAAGTAGAGCATTTTACTGCGTTACATGTAATTTATTTTTGATGATAATGTTTCACATCACTTTCAATAGAAATATCTAACGAATGGAACAAGCTTCATGAAAATATCTACGGGGGTTTTCGAGGAAGTTCTCACGAATCGCGAAATATCAAAATTCCTATCACGGACCTGTTTTTTCTTGGACGTAACAGTCGATAGTGAGATTTTCACTCAGATCGCTTCAAAATAACAATAATCAAGGTATGCGCAGTCAGTCAGAAAAAGTACGACGGGAGAAATGTGAAAAATTTGAAAAAAATACCTTTTTTAATACTTAATTCACTTAAAGCCTCAAACTAAAAATTTTAAAGTAAAGTTGGAAAGAGAAAAGTTGTGAATTGAAATTTATTCAGAATGGCATAGGTACAAAACTATAAACAATACATCCACATTTTGAAGAATACTTAAACTGATCTGACTTTGATATTTTGATTAAAAAACTATCATATAATACTAACGATACAATAAGTTCCTTTTAAAATCGTTCCAACAGTTTTCGAAGGAAATTGTTAATTTTTCAAACTGCTGTAAGTTTTAATCATTCAAAAATTTAATCATATCCAAATTTTTCGAAAGCTCTTGAAAAATTAAAATCAGTCAATTAGAACCGTCACAACAACAATTGAAAGTTATGTGAGATTTTGACAACGTCTTATAATTTGATGGAGCCGGCTTCACGCACGAGAGAACATGACTCATGCGGCGTTACCTCGCTCTGAGGCGTTCCATTTAAGACTTGAAGTGCAAGCGCGTGCGCGGAACGAGCGACAAAGAGGCATAATCGGCCTCCGCGTTCGGCAGCGTTCGACATATATCTCTCCCCTACGTGAGTGAGCGATGCGTCTGCGTGGAAAATTACTATACAATAACACATTTACATGTTTTCGTCAAGTTTGAAGTGCAGTGAAAAGTGAATGTGGTGTCAATTGTTTATAGCAACGATAATTGCGGAGATAAAAGTAATGATTCTTTCTCTTGTCTATATCATTCAAACTCTATATTTGCTTCATTAAAATGCCTTGTTACTATTACAATGGATAATATATACACACATGTACCATTTATTAGTAATTCTACGCTCAAATATACATTAATTTCTCATTAAAATGCTTTTCTGTTCGAATGTTTATTTTCTTGACAGTTAACCCGCCATATTTACTTTCCAAATATGATTGCCCCTCAATTTTCACTATTAGGCAACAATTTCACACATTCATAGTCCAAGACCTTCGTGACATGAACATCAAACCAAATCTAACTAACTTAACTGAACCACAAACCTAATTCAAATTTATAACTTTGAATTGAATAGGTTAGAAGGTTAGGTTTTAGGTAAAATTAGGTTAGGTTTGGAAATATTCCCATTTGAATTTCGGTCTCAGTTATGAACGAGAGAGATAGATTCTATCCCTTTTTTGCATCGTTTTGAGCCGTACGTCGTTTAACACGTAAAATGAAATCATTGTATATATGCCGGGTGAACTGTCTAGAAAAAAAACATTCGAATTAAAAAGCATTTTAATAAGAAATTAATGTATATTTGAGCGTAGAATTACTGACTAATGCTACATGTACCAAAACATCACAGTGCTCCTTGATATCTCGGAATTTTTCTTGCCGCTCGGAGTCTAGCTTGTCTTCCACGACCTCTTAAAACCTGAATCCGGTGGTCATCTGATCGAACACCAATTCTAGTAATATCCGAAAAAGGAAATTTTCGCCAATTCTTAATATTCCAATTTTGGTGATCTATACACCAATTAAGTCTGTCAATTTTTTGTTGTCTGGTTAGCTCTTGATCTCTTAAGGACCTTCTGCTGTATAAACCCTTTGAACAAAGTCATTGACGTATCGTTTCGACTGATACACTGATGCCTGTTGCTTCCAGAAATTGCCTTTGGAATATGGGGTGCGGCGCACTAGGGTCTCTTCTTGCAATTTGGCACAAAAAGCGGTGTCTTGTTTTTCAGAAGTGATCTTCCAACGATTTCTTCTAGGCCTATTTTGCAGAGATTATAGCTCCACGTATCGGGCGTAGGTTTTTGAAATCACCCCCTGTGATACACCCTTTTGTTCCCTCCTTCTTCAAAGAATTCAAAGAAATTATTCGACCCCTTTGCACATCGGACAATCCAACATAATGCATTTTCATTATATATATATATATATATATATATATATATATATATATATATATATATATATATATATATATATATATATATATAGGCTTTTTAAATTTTGACGACTGAGTATAATATCCCAAACATGTGGTGATAATTCAACATTTCTTTTCATAGTAACCAGTTTTTTTACAACAAAAACTTCATTCTTCACGAGTAGTCAAAGATCCATGGTTAAAAACAATCAATAATGTGAAATACGCAAGATAGGATGGTTCCCTGTCACATTTTCCTGAGCTCACACCTGTGTTTTTCGGACACACGCCAAAATTATAGATACAAGCATTTATTTTATTTTAATTCCAATTATTCGAATTTTTGTAAATCCACTCTTTTTCAAAAGAATATACAGGGATATCCTCCGGGACCGTCCGTTAAAAACTTTTTGAGTTCCAATTACAATATCAAGCTGAAATTTTATACGCGGCCATAACTACCGATTTCCAATTGAAGTGAAATATTTTCGCAGTGATACCATTTCCGGTTATACAGGATGTGGGTCATCACTTTGTTATTTCAAATGGCAATCTACCTTTTTTATTATACATCTAGAACCGACATTTGAGCAAGGTATAAAATACCCAAGTTATTGGCACTTATCTGTCAAAACTTTTGACAGATTTAATTATTTTTGTTGTAACTAGATTTTTGAGGAACATTTAAAAAAATTGTAGCTCGTAGATCTTTCGCACTACAGACAATTTTTGTTTGGGTGGATAGAAGAAGAATCAAGGAATTTTGTAAGCAATCTACACATGTCAAATGTTTATTGCGTTGTTTTGTATGATTTTTTCAATTTGGCCTTTTGCAAACAGTAATAACTCAATTTTTTCAAAATGCACGTGCCAATTTTTATATCGCCATCACATGAAGCGTCGAATTTCAGATGGAATTGTATAAGCATGTACTATACCCATCTCTTATATTTCCAAAATGATTTGGGAATATATTGAATTTTGATGATTTTGCAAGAACTAACAGAGAATGCTCTGAAATATTTGAATCAAGTAGCTGAACTGGCTACGCTCACCTGACAAGTGCCTAAAATTAATGTACTTGTCACTTCGTTCATTCGAATTTGATATTTCAATGAGAATTGTAGGTAATTTGAAGTGAAAATTCTTGAAAAACACCAGATTGATAATAAAATGTCTGATTATTCAAACGAGGATATGTTTAATCTCTTTTTAATTCATGTCGAATGTCAAAAAGTGGTGGATAGAACTTGCAGGAAATTCAATAACCAATTTCCAAATTTGGCGCCTATGAGTAAAACAAAATTTCGAAGGATTAGAAGCAATTTTCTGCAATTTAGAGGAACAAAATACATAGAAACTAGAAGAAAACCAATTCTCGAGGACGACGACAATCAAATTAATACGCTATCGTATTTTCCTGCCAATCCACATGCGTCCATTAAGTCAGCATCAATGGATATTGGATTGAGTTACACTTCCATTCAAAGGATCCTTAAGAAGCATAACATGCACCCGTATTCTTTTATCAGACTAAAAAAATTGAAACCAGCTGACCTTCCCAAGCGGCTAAATTTCTGTGAAAATTTATTAATTCGGCTTCAAGAAGATGAAACAATTCTGCAAAAAATTATATGGTCTGATGAAGCCAAGTTCAATGAAAGTGGAATAAGCAACAGGAGAAATCCACATTTTTGGGCCACAGAAAATCCACATTTCATTGAGGTTATTGATTTCCAAAATATATTCAGCGTGAATGTTTTTGCGATTTTAATAAATGATTTGTTGGCTTATCACATTTAAGAGGAAAATCTTAATGGACAAAGATACCTGGAAATTTTGAGAGGAACATTAGCAAATTTTTTATATGTATTACCCCTTAACATTCTGAGGGATTGATATTACCAAATGGATGGTGCACCAGCACATAAAACACGAGCTGTAGATCGGCAGCTAACAGAAATGTGCGAGGATAGAAGGTGGGGTAATCAAGGACCAAATTTATGGCCTCTGCGGTCTCCGGACCTGGCTCTACTTGATTTTTATTTATGGGGCAAAATCAAGAGTGAAGTGTATCTTATTTCTGTAAGTAAAGAAGAGTTACTAGAGCGCATTCATAATGCTTTTCGTAATATTGATCCTGAGGAAACTAGGAGGGCAACTCATCATGTTCGTATACGAGCTGTCAAGTGTATCGAGCAAAATGGGGCCCATATTGAACATTTATTCAGATCGTAAATTAGTTTTCTCCTATGATGTTTGCTATCATTTATTCCTATTAATTATAATAATAATAAATTATCTTCGATGATTGGTTTTCGCTTAGTTCCTACAATTTTTATTCATCCGAATTGTAGAAAATTGCTTCTAATGCTTCGAAATTTCATTTTACTCATAGACGGTAAATTTGGAAATTTGTTATTGAATTGCCTGCAATTTCTACCCACTACTTCTTGACATTCTAAAATGAATTTAAAAAAGATTAAATATATTTTCGTTTGGATAACCCGTGGTTTTATTCCAAATGTGTTGTATTTTTTGGATATTTTCAATCTGAAATAACGACAATTCTTGTTGAAATATCAAATTCGAATGAACGAAATGACAAGTACATTAATTTTAGCCACCTGTCAGGTGAGCGTAGCCAGTTCAGCTACTTGATTCAAATATTTCAGAGCATTCTCTGTTAGTTCTTGCAAAATCATCAAAATTCAATATATTCCCAAATTATTTCGGAACCATAAGAGATAGGTGTAGTACATGCTAATACAATTCAATCTGAAATTTGACGCTTCATCTGATGGCGATATAAAAATTGGTACGTGCATTTTTAAAAATTGAGTTATTACTGTTTGAAAAAGGCCAAATTGAAAAATTCATACAAAACCACGCAATAAATATTTGACATGTGTAGATTGCTTAAAAAATTACTTGATCCTTCTTCTATCCACCCAAGCAAAAATTGTGTCTGTAGTGCAAAAGATCTACGAACTAAAAAAAGTTTTTAACGGACGGTCCCGGTGGATATCCCTGTATATATACATAGTGATTCCATATTAATTTGGTTGTGTATATATTTCATATCACTTTGTACCCGGTTTTCATACTGTCCGACAATGAACAAGAGTTGAAACCCGCAGAGTAACAGATCTATTGATTTAATTCATTAAAAGTAGAGATATAGTAAAAAGTATCATGTGAGTTTTAATGAAAAGCCAAATTTTACGTCTATGATTAAAGCAGCCATAACTCGCGAAGAAGGACTCTAAAAATAAAGTTATTCCACAAATATCCCTCTCTTTAACTAAGCAATCACCACCTGAACTAGATCCCTGTACTCGAGAAACATCTGTGGATGACAGAAAACATGGCATCTTTAACAAAGGACGTTTACTGTCTTAAGCCTCATGTAATCAAACCGCTATAAAGAAATAGATCTGTAGTAATGAATACCTCTGGGTCAGCCCTGTGTACAACGTGATTCCTAAATATGAAAATACCCCAAGTCCGTCTCTGTACACAGATCAAACAAGATCACTTCATAGTCTGAACTTACCAACATCATTCCACAATATTTTTACTCGAACCCACCAAACCGAATTCATATTCCCGTCATGAACATCACATGGCAATCAAATGATGGTATAGCGTCAAAAGTGATATATTCGAACCGAATTCAGCAGAGCGTTAAGAGTCATGTGTTGTTAACAATTATAGGCAACTAGTGACACAATGCAGCCCCTGCCATATAATAGAGTGGATAATGCACTGCCATTATCTCGAATATTGTACGGTTTCGAATTAATTGTTTGTGAAATGCTGAAATTTATTTAATAGTTACTGGAAACATTTCGTTTGGAATCCCCTTTATTATTGTTCGATTAGCCGAGTTGGCTGTGCCAGAAGTGGGTTGATTTTATTATTCCTGCTCAATAAAACGAAAGATACGAACAGCGTGGAAGTATCGAAAGTATCAAACGATATGAAAGATGTTTAACCACTCTATAAAATAAGTTGAATGAATATTTATATTAATACCACACTTTTATTAGAATTTTAAGCAAACATTAAGCTGTTCGATGAAAAAAATAATATACAGGGTGTCACGCGTTTAGTGTGCAACCTTACACACATAGCCACACATAGTCCTTTTTAAAAAACGAGATGATTTCTCAAGTTTACTTTCACTATTCAAGTTATATGAACCAAATTTGAACCGTGAGGGCCCTCATAAGGATCTACACGATTTAGCGTCCGAGTTTGTTGTAAGAATATACACCGTTTTATTCATTTCTGGAATTATACACAGTTTTTCCCGAAGATCTTTTTGCAGTGCGCAACTGATCATTATTATTATGTTAGGATCAACTGATTATTTAGTGTATTTAGAAACTCCATTACGCCATCTAAAATTTTGAGTAATCGTCTAGTTTTCGAGTAGAAATATTTATTATTAAATTGCAATTTATTTTCTAGGTAGTATTTTACTTTACCGCCGAACGCGCGTTTTTTACTCTTGCCGCTTTTCTAGAAATTTCGGGCGGCGCGTTTGACAGGAACATTCGAGACTTTCGTTCACGTCGATATAAATGTTGCGACTGCAGAAATCGGAATCATTCCGAATTGTAACTTGAAGGCAATACTACGTCGATACAAAGTTTATTATTAAACAGTACAAAATGAGTGCAGCGAAGAAATCTAAAACGTATCATTTCAATAACGATTGGGAGGAAAAATATTTCTTTTGCGTCAGTTGCAATACCTAAGCGTGGTAACTTAGAGAGGCATCATAAAACGGTTCATGAAAACTATGAAAAGGATTTTCCGCCCCAGAGTGAATTAAGAAAACGAAAAGTACGTGATTTGATATCTTGTTTGAAAAAAGAATAAACCATGTTCACAAGACCAGCCAAACAATCAAAAGCTGCTTCGATCGCGTCATTTAAAATATCTCATATATTGGCGAAACACAAGAAACCATTCGAAGATGAATTGGTTTTGAAGGAAGCATTTGTTGAAGCGGGTGAGACTTTATTTGGAAATTTTAAGAATAAAAGAGAAATCATGTCTGCTATTAGAGAACTTCAGTTATTTCGTCCGACTGTCACAAGGCGTATTGAAGTCATGAGTCAGTTCATGGCAGATAAACTAAAACATGATTTCATGAAATGTACATACTTTTCTTTACAGTTCGACGAATCCACCAATATGGCAAACACTGTTAAGCTGTGTGGGCATTGTAACAAAAATTGTGAATTCCATCCAAGCACGTAGCTTGCAACGGCGGCTCTTTAAGTTACAGTTGGAAGATAGGGAGTCAGCTTAACACACTGATTTAGTTCTTCACACGGACGTCAGGTGGTCGAGTCGCGGAAAAGAGAGGTTTCAAGAATTATTGCCCGAAATAACAGCTTTTCTAGACAAAGGAGATGATGACATTCAGATGTTGAAATGTTGAAATATGAAAAATGGCTGACTGATTTGGCATTTTTGACTGACATCACAATTATTAACTTGGAGCTTCAAGGTGAAGGAAAAGCTAACATTGAGATGATAGATCAACTGAAAAGAAAGGATCTAAAACATTTTCCGTTTTTGAAAGCAAGGATTCCTCAGTTGAATTATGATACGTATGAAGCTGAATTATCAAATATTTTGGGACAATTGGAAATGCGTTTTTATGATTGCAGTAAATTGGCAAATATAGCACAATTTATGAGTTATCCTTTTTCATGTAAAAACATTAAGGAATCAGCTACTGAAGTAGCAAGTCAGTTTAATATGAACTCATGTTCTGGTGAAAATCATTTGGTGCAGATTATATCAGATATACATCTCAAAGTTACAGCAGCTGATACAAATTTCTGGTGTTTTATATCTGAAGATAAATATCCGAATCAAAGGCAAATCGCCCTTCAACTGACGGCAATGTTTGGGTCTATTCACTTATGCGAGTCTACATTTTCTGAAACTGACGATCTGATGTCATCATGCTTGTGATTAGCACTCAGTGGTTACGTACCATCTTATGAAAAGTATACTGAGGACATGCTGTGCCACACTTCAACATCCAAAGTCACTCCTTAGTTAAATATAACACCATATGTGACTCTTTTGTTTTGTAACAACCAATTAACTCGCAATTTTGAATAACTATGAGTTTTTTCATTGATATTATAGAGAAGAACCTAACTAAACCTAACCCAAACCTTGACTTAAATAATGTATATTATGAGGAAAACTAATATCTATATATGCTACGGTACACCCTACCTAGATAGGTGGATAGGTAGGGTGTATCTTCTATGTAAAACAACTCTGAATCACACATACTTGAAGCCTCTCAGAGTCAATCGTAAGTAGTCTAAAAATGTTGAGGTAGATCGCCAGCAGTTCAAGTTTGAGCACCCCTGACCTAGTCCATTTCTCCCTGCCACATCTCATTTCATACATTTTTTCATTTAGATCCGATTCTGATGCCTTATTTCTCTCAATCTAATAAGCTGTTATATGAATTGCCCATATTTTTAAACTTTTTCCTCCTCGTGTCTCTCCAAGAGCTTTCATTTTAAATATTGACTTCCATCGCACAAAGTACGGTTGTCAATTTGTGACATGATAAATCCATCGTTGTGTAAATTCATTATTATAATGTAATGTTTTTGAAATTTATACACTTTCAAATGATGTTTTTAATGTAGAGTGTAATTAATTATTCACTGTACTTAAATGTATATCCAAATTATAATTATTAATATAACATCGAAATTTGATCACCCAGTACATTCAATTTCTATATGATCCTTTACCGAAAAACCTGTAAATTGTTTTCGCATTCGAATATTAAGTTTTCAGTTACTCATCTTCTTGGCACGGAATTCACCATTAATTTGTTAATTATTAGAAAAATCTTCTTAATTTTGGCTGAGAAAGCACGACCTGAGGTTCGAGTATTTAACAAGCACACACAATTGATCCATATTTTCGAGTGTTCCCTAGATTTGTTCAATACGTTCCTGTATAAATCTCAAAACATTTCATTCTTCTCTCAGTTTAAAGCTATCTACCTTGGTTTCGTTTACAAAGTCATTCTAGAAGAAATAATCCCATAAGGGTAGTTCCACGATAATTTTTCAGCTACAAGAATGTAGGCAACTGGACCAATCCCCCCTGCAGTTAAAGGATATTATATTTAGACACCTCGTTATATACGCTAGTTTTCTGGTTTGTATTCTGAAATTAAACGTGTTTAAATATGACAATTGATATAAATGTCTCTATCCCTATACCCAGAATGACTGAATTGATAGGTATCAGTGTTTCGAGCCTTTTGTACTTTTTCGAGTGGGTTTTGTTAGAAATTATTGCTTTCGACGTAGGTGAAAAACAAATTATTTACGGTTTGGTTATTACAGTCATTCCTATTCATCCTTTTCGTTAGGTTTTTGAATACCTGAGGGTTAGGATTAGACGAAATTTATATTTTATTTTAACGTTCCAGCATCGTAAACATACAATTTTATATAATTGTTCATTCTAAATTTGACTTACAAATATACAATTATATTTTTTAGTCTAATTTAGTGCAAGCATTAGAGGGGTTTAGTAAATTTTTCTGAGATCCACAATTCATTTCATTACATGGAACATGGAATGTTCTAATCTTTGAGCTCACAAAGCAGTGGCGGCTCGTCCCAATGAGAATAAGTTCTGGGACGGTAGCCAATGAAATGAAGGATGCGGTGCAAACAATCTCTAGTCTGTATATTATTTCTTTCGATGTCTGTATAGTTTCATAGACTAAATAACTATTTTCTACTAATTCAGAATTTGGTCGATCTGCTTCAGAGGAATTTTTATATACACAGTGTAGTCCAGAACACACGTTAATTTTCCGTCTTAAATTTTCCATGAAAGTCTAAAATTTCTATTTTCAATAAAAGTGTTGGATCAGAAATTTGAACAGACAGAATCCCCGCTAATTTCAAATGGTTATTTCTCAGCTTAAATGAGGAAGATTTGTGAAATAACTTTTCACACTGTGTATTTTGCCATTACTATTTGGTAGTTATACATGATTTAAATACAAATGGAATTTTTTACTATGTTTTGACCATAAACAAATGAATTGAACTAATGGGCCACTGTTACCGCAGTTTTGAACTCTCGTTCATCATTGAACAGTATGAAAACGAAATACAAATGAGATATATACGAATAGGTCGTTATTTGGAATTGGAAAAACCAGATATAAGATATGCAGTTCACAACTATTGAAAGGGAGTTATTACTCAAATACATCGATAATTTTAGATGTACATAGATGATAAGTCGTTGATTATCTGAAAGTTGTCATTAAAAAGTGATTTGAAAAATTCTTACTGATTCTAGGTCATTGAGTTTTGGGCCAATGTGTTGAACTTTTAATTCATCAATACTAGAAAAATAGTGGCAATTTTAGGTGCAATGGTTAGCTAATATTGAATCTTATTTATTTCAACGGAATTATGTTTGATGTTCTTTATATCTAATACTGAAGGAACGACCAGTCTGATGTAGAAACTATTGCAGACAAGAGAACTCATAAATTCTTAATTTATTTAAATTAAAGTTTCAGCATGAAATAAGTGTGATACAATTTATTTTGAGATCTGAATGTAATTTTAGAATTTTTCGAATTTGTTGGTTCTTTTAAATTGATATATTTGGCTAATAGGTATATCTCATTATTTTGATTGCACTATTTTGTCAATAGAGTCATTATCGAAATCGTTGTTGTGAGCTATAGTTTATATGGTTTCAATTTCTATTTCAAGATTTTCCAATGGTCTAGGTAAGGTAAATGCTCTGTAGTTTCTTAAATTGTTGACGAAATTTCATGTGATTTGAATGGTTGGAAGCTTCGAAAATACATATACTCAAAGAAGTCTAGGGAATACTTCTGAATATCGATATATCGTATCCAGAAGATCAATGTGGATAATTTTTTTCAAGAAATGTACACCTGTATCAATTTCTCATCAAATTATGTAGAGTGCCGCAACAGATTTCAGTTTTTTTTATAAAAAACTAAAAATGCAGCAGATGCGACGCTGCTTCATAATCATTTCATGTATTCAGTGTTTTAAATCAGTTAGTTGGCACTTTGTTTCTGTTGTAAGCACAAATAAAAGATTCAAGTTTTGTGATTCGACCATGGAAAGACGACATTTGACTAGAGAAGAGATGTAACGAGCCGTTGGCATGCTCCAACTGGGAGCTCACAACGGCAGTATCCAGGGTTCTGGGAAGTAGCCCAAGTGTCATAAACCGTTTATGGTCGCGTTTCAATGAAACAAGTTGCGTAGAAGAACGGCATACAGGTCGTTTCAGGATTACTACAGTCGCCCAAGACCGATTTTTGGTTTTACAAGCCAGAAGAGATCGTACTACCACAGCATCTCAATTAGCTCAAGAGCTATCACGAGTTCATAATGTACAAATTTCCGACCAAACTGTGAGAAATCGACTGCACGAAGGCCAACTCCACTCCAGACGTCCTTTAAGAGTTCCACAACTGACCCATAGAAATCGCGCTGCTCGTTTAGCTTGGTGCCAAGAACACGTAAACTGGGATCAAGAGAGGTGGGCACAGTTCTCTTCAGTGATGAATCTAGATTTAGTTATTATCCCGATTCGTGAAGAATTTGAATATGGAGGGAACCTGGAAAGCAAAACCGTCTCCAGCATGCTCGAGAAGTTGTTAGACAGGGAGGCGGATCAGTGATGTTTAGGGGAGGTATACGCCTTGGTGGAAGAACTGACCTCGTTTTCATACAGAACAACCTCACGGGAAATTCTTACGCAAATGAGATAGTTTCACCTGTAGTGGTACCGTATTTCCAAACAATGGGTCAAAATCCACTCTTCCAACAAGATAATGCCCCTCCTCATCGTGCAAGAGTTGTCTTGAACATTCTTGAAGAGAATGATATCGATCTTCTACCGTGGCCATCCTGCTCCCTAGATCTGAATCCCATCCAGCATGTGTGGCACACCCTAAAAGGAAATCTCCTGCATCAAAACGTCTTCCATCATGAACAGGAGCTTCGATTAGCAATTCAGGGGCTTGGAATGACTTAGGCCAAAATGTAATAGACAATTTAATATTGAGCATGCCGCGACGATGCCAAAGTGTCATTAATAACAGAGGTGGACCTTCTTGGTACTGAAAAATATAAGTGCTTCCATATCGTTTCGAAAATATTTGTTCAGGATTTTTTTTTGTGTTTTACCAAATTTCGTTATTTTCAAATTTCAATTTTTTTATAATAGATGCGGTGCTTTGGAGAAGTCAAATATTATTTTGTTTTCTTGAGAATACATTATATACAATACATCCTAACAAAACCGAAAGATTTCTATAAATTCGAATCATCAAATTCATATTTTAAAGATATTGGTAAGTGTTACCTAGACTTTTTGAGGTGTTTATATCTGTGCTAATAGGTTTTTAAAGATGTTGAAGTTAATTTTGCTATTTGAGTGGTAAATTGAGAGATCTAAAATTGATATTTGTTGTTTCTCGTCATATTCGAATTTAAATTGTATTGTCTATGTACCATTTAGGCAAAGTATGTCATGGACGTATCTATACCAAAAATTAATTTTAACAGGCAAGTATGATTTTTTTGGTTTCTAAGCTAGACTTGAATAAATCCGCTAGGAGGGGGCTAAGTGGTGATCCCATCACAATAACGCTAGGTTGCTCCTATATTTTTTCATTCTGAAGATAACTAGCAGGTTGCCCGATGAAGAACGAGAGTTCAAAACTGCGGTAACAGTGATCTTTCAATTTAATCTTTTGTTCATATTAAATACTTAGAATAGCTCTTTTTTTACGGTCGTCTTCTTGAAACATGGCGGCTCAACTTGACGACAAAATTTTTCTTGCGAACAAAAAGAGCAATTACCTTGGAATTCTGATGGAATCCTCAGCAAAACTCATCTGATCTTTTAGGGAAGTGTAATTGGAACATGAAATGATTATCTTCTCGAGTCCAATTTTGATAAAAAATTTTCGGTTCTCCAGAATTTTTTCGAAACTGCATATTTTCCAAAAAAAAAATTATGTAAGCACCTGCAACCAATATTTCAAAAATCACGAAATCGATATATTCAAGTAGACTAGGAGTTACCATATTGGATTTTGTATTATGTAAACACTCTATAAATCCTCATCAAAAATTAGAAAAAGGAATTATTAGATTTGAATGAAAAAGGCGTGTAGAGGGAGGAACAATCATTTTTTAGTTTGTGTAAGAAAGGATTTGTGGGAACCTTTAGAAGAGAAAATTATTGTTATAAGTATATAGGAGGATGTTCCTAAATATCATGTATAGGGAGAATAGATTTCGACGATTTTCGACTGCAGATATCTAAAATATAGCGAATAGAGGGAAATGACCCTCTATTCTATGTATTCTTTTGCATGAGAAATTCATTTCTGCATACACATTCATCTAACCTAGCATGTTTCGTTTTCGAGTTATTTGAAGTTTTTGAGAATTTCCGGAATCACTCAAGTGCCAATATCTCAATTGTTTTTGTTATGTGAAATGGTTTTAACATTTAACTATGTGTAGAACTTTTTATGTTCAACAGTTTTCGAGTTGCGTTTCTCAAATGTGAAAAAACTTAGGTTGATTTGATTTGGTTAAATAGAGCTTTTTTTCAAAAATATAATACATGGACTGATTGGAATGATTGGAGTAGATTAAATATGTTATAAGTTATAATACAAACTTAGCTCGAGTATGATTTGTGCTCTCATTTTGACTTTTCGAAATAAATTCTTGTAGTGACAATTCAGATGAATTATTTAATGCCTTTTCATCAAGCTAAAACTTCTGTGTGAATATAGTATTATTTGTTATAACGTACCGACCTTGCCGTATGAGAATTTTGAAAAGTAACATGCAATTATTATTCTGAAAGAAAAAATTAACGAGATATTCTTTATATGGAATAAAATTTAATGAAAATAATCAAATGTATTTCCATTATTTTGTATGGATAATTCAAAATACCTGAGGATACTCTGACACGTATTGGAAATTTGACTATTGGTAACTGGAGCAAAACAATGTCTGCAAATTAGCTACAACTCTTAAATATTTCGATTAGCTCTTCTATATAACATATCCTCAATTATCCCCAAAGAAAAAAGTCCAGCGACGACAACTCTGGGGAACGGATCGGTCATCTTGCTGGTACTGTAGTTCTGATTCTATTATTCTTAAAATTTAAGTCAAGTTAACTAGGCGATAATTGGATAAGAAGAAGCTACATCATTATCAGAATAGATATCTCCTCTTTCAAAAAGAGGCAGTTCATCAAAATATCCATCTATAATATGATTATTTACAATTCAAGGATATAATTAACCACGAAGGTTTTTATCAAAAATCACATAAGCTAATACACAATGCACATACATTGAACCTATATCGGCATTGACGTTGAATATTAATATGGCAATGTGGGTTTATTCCAATCGCCTATTTGCATTCTGATGATTGCAACATCACTGATGTGAACTTTAAGAGTCTTGATTATTTCTCGGAAAACCAGCTGATTTTCTTCAAATTTCTGCACAAACTAGTTGCAAAAATCGAATCGACGTTTGAAATCATCTGGCTGCATATATCTATTTTCTGGGCGCTCGACTCTATATCTAAGAGACTTTTGGATACTCCTAACCCATTTCAATTTGCTTGCTCGAAATCGATGGGTTGACAACTCGAGAGGAGAACAAACCAGTTCAAAATTATCTGCACCTTTGTAGCGATCATATACCCTCAACTGTGAATTGCTACTAAAATCAGTTGTCTCATCAAGCTGAATGGCAAAATATTTAGCCTGTTTTAATGCGAAAATAACCTGTTTCTTCACATTTTCTGCTAATATAGAAATTCGTTCTTTCACAATTCTTGCAGACAAGGCCACTGAATTCAGTTTCTTCGCTTGTTTTTGACCACACATAATCTCTGCCATTTTTACAGCAGATGGTTTAACCAAATCTTCACCAATAGTGTATGGTTTCTTATTTCGAGCAATCAATCAGGCTACTTCAAAGCTTCATCGATATATCGATGATTAATGATAAAATAGTGGTCTTGTCAGCAACTAACTAGTAAAAACTCTCTCTCTGACTCTTCAATGTATTTGTATCTTGACGGCATGGCACGGACTGAGCACATAACCGGGGTTGTGCTTTACTGCGCAAATATTTAACTCAAGAACACTCTAGTGATGGGTAGTGAAATGGCGTGACCTGCATATGTCCCTAAATTGTTTGAGTTGAAAAATATACTACCAGATTCATAAAATAGCAACTTAAAAATATATACTTTTTCATTTTTACCCTATTTGGGATAATTTACCCCGGTTCCCCGACCGCTGGTATATGATATTTATGTGTACACCCTGTATATTGCGCATTTCATGTGATATTCCACAAAAAACGTGAATATCTTTGAAACTCAACCTCTCAAGCACACAGTTTCACTCTTCGTATTCGCCCTCTTGGTTCTTTATTCACCCGAAAAGCTCAAGTTTAGATGGCCAGGTCTCGTCTCCCATCGTAATCCTGTGTCATGCTGCAATACTAAATCCCATTGCCTCTGATATAAGAATACGAGAAAACTCTGACTGAAACGGACTTCACTAGTAGCCAACATTATTAACAAAAGGATTGATTTGTATCATTTTAACCTGTTGATAGTTTGTACCAGGAACTGCGGATTTGTTAGATAGTGTTTAAAACAAACCGCCATTGCCACCTAGCCATAGAAACTCGGGAATTTTCAACGATCTCAATCCGGCACTACGAACTACGATAAATCTAGGCAATCCAGGCGAATATCAACCTTATCTACAAGATATCTCTCTTAAATATCGCGAGACATGTATCTACTAAACAAACCAGAAAATGAGACATTCCTGAACGGGTCAAGACATGTCACTAAATCCTAATTTATCGCTTCTTAAAAGCTTTTACGACTCGACCAAAATAGAGGTTAATTGTCCATATAACACATTCGAAAAGTTAATAAATATCTTGGACGGGTGGGTGGATTATTAGGGATAGTTTATAGTCCCGTGGTGGCCCACGAATTTTCTGGTCCTGAGAAAAATGTTCAGTGTAATTTGATACGGGTTGAAATTTGATACAAATACGTGCCCAATACATTGGAATGATATAAGTGCCTTGTAATATATTGCGAATTTTGGCTGAAGTGTGTGAAATTGCTGTCTGTCAATGAACAGTGCTATGAAAACATCTTTAAGTACTTTGAATAAACTAAATTTCATCTTTAATGATAACTATAATTTGTATTGTGTCTTAGATATTCCATGCTGATACGAAAGTGAATGAATTCAGGTAAAAATGAAAAAGAACTCACTTTCCTCTACTCGGTATCATTTATTTTCAACATGGTCACCTTTCAGAGCTATACCCTTGCTTAGAAAAGACAGGAAAAGTTTTCTCTTTCACGTTTTGAGTTGATTATCAACAAACGCAGCACCCATCTTGCCAATAGATTTCTCATGTGAAAATGCTTATGTAAAATGCTAAAAGCTCATTCATAAGTGATGTGTACAGTCTTCGCTGTTTCTCTCAACTTCACTTGGCAATCGTCTAACACAATATTCAGATCAATTTATTGATGTTTCTTGATAAAGTTGCATCTACTATGTGCGACCATGACGTACGAAAATTTTGAAAAGCTTGATTGATTGTTGTATGCTAAATAATTATGATGCTGATTTTGCAGAAGTTGCTTATTTGGATCGTTTTCCTGTGAGGCGACAAGCTCAGAAAAGTATAATCAGTGAATCGAGGTAAGACGTCATTAACCACCGGCCCAAGAAAATAGAAACATGAAGTGGTTTATCGAGATGTTGAAACAATTGATATAATAGGCAATGTAACTGCTAATCCATCGATTTCCAGCAGGCTAATTAGAATGGAACTAGAAGTATTTAAGGGTCGAGCTCTTAGTATTCTCAAGAAAATAGATATAAACCTTATAAATGAGAATATTCCAGATTTTGAAGAGAGATTTCCAACATCGACTAGATTAATGCAACTGGTTTCTGCAAGAATCTGAAAAAATTTACAGTTTTTCCGAAAAAGAATTTAGACTGATGCAGTTGGCATCAGTAGTGATGGAATATTCAATCGTCAAAATGAACTTTGGTGGTCGAATGTAGTCCTTATCGCCATATTAATAATCAACGTCAAGACCTATATGAGTTCAAACTCTCCTTACGGCATGGTCGCTTCGTTATTACAAATGATATATTCACATAATAGTAGTACATTGATGAGAAAACATTACATAATGTGTGATTGTCATTACAGGAATTAATTTTCGAATTGTCCTAGTAAGAGCATAGAACGAACTCAAGCTATTTCAATAATTCCATGTAAATTCAGTGAATGGTCATATAGTTACTAGATAAAATTACAAAGAAGTTATACAATTTTCGGTTTTTCTTGAAAACAAGCCCTGGATGGAAGAATTGAGTGCACATGTAATATATTTTCGGAAAGGGAAAAAAATTCTTTTTAACGAAATCAAAGTTGCCTATAGTTCATATAAAAAAAAAAACACAATTCTGCTTTATGATTCAATAGCCGTTGATTGATGAAGAAATTTCCTGACTTAGTTCAATTCTTCGTTCACGTATAGGATATCAAAGCCATTTTCTCTTCATTTCAAGAACAATTCAAATTCCGAAAATGTTCAAAATTTGCAAATAACTCGAAGACAAAAAAAGTTAGCTTGAATCTGCTTACGGCAATGAGTATCTCACGCAAAAACAAGGTGGGGAAGGGGGTCATTTTCCTCTATTTACAATATTTCACATTGCTGCAGTACTAAAACGTCGAAATCTGTCCAACCTGTAACGGACCCAAAATGGGGGCTCTGCATCACTTCTCTGATGGCCTCTTCATTTTGGAATAATGTTAAGATACTTTTTTTTTCGTTGAACATAATAACAGCTACAAAATTTCGTAAGATTTTTTTGCCAAATGGCGCACTTTCGAAGTCCACGCTTGATCAATTTGTAGAAAAATCACCCCAAAACTTCGTAATTTAAAATGAACTATGTGAATATAAAAAGAAAAATCCTACGAACTTTAGCTAAAATAGTTCGAAAGATTTAGTTGAAATTTGAAGTGAATTCGTTAGAAGTTGTTCGAGTTATTGGTGCAGCAAACTACAAAATCTAGTTTTACGATAAATGCATTTGAAATTATAGAAAGTCATGCTTTTCAACTTTACGTGAATTTCATTTGCGATCTGCACAATTCACAAACGAATACGTTAGAAAGATCTTATCGTAAGATGCTTGCTAACTACATGTCGGCTTGGTACTATGCTGGAAAATTAGTCTTCTTCTTCTTCTTCTTTTCTGGCATTACAGAACCAAACCGTCCTCAGTACGCATCTCCAGTCGTCCCTATCCAACGCCCAGTGCCGCCAACTCCTTAGCATCCCCTTCGACGTTCTCCAGAAACCGGATCTTAGGTCATCCTCGTTTACGCTTCCCAACTGGTCTGCTCAATAGTGCAGCTATGGTTGGGTCAGGTTCAGTAATTCTCAGCACGTGACCCGTCCATCTCAACCTACCGATTTTAATCACCTTCACGATATCTGGTTCCCAGGATATTTCGTAGACTTCGTGGTTGAATCTTCGTCGCAAAACGCCGTTGTCTTCCACTGCCCCATAGATTCGCCTTAGAACTTTTCTCTCAAAGCTTCCCAATGCTTGCTAATCTTTTTTGGTGAGAATCCACGTCTCTGACCCATAAGTTAATAGAGGCCTAATGTGTGTTTTATATAGCTTGCATTTGGTCGGCCTTGAAATGTTCCGAGATCTTAGTTGTGGCATAAGAGAGAAAGTAGCATCTAGAGGCTGATAGAATTCTACGTTTTATTTCGACCGACGTGTTGTTATCGCTTGTAACAACGGAACCAAGATAAGCGCTTTCAATCGTGTCCATATCTATATTTATATTTATATGTTGTAATCCACGAGGTCTACGGGTAGGAGCTGCAACCATGTATTTTGTTTTTTCAGTATTTATTTGCAGACCCATTGTTAGTGCAGCATTTTTCAGGGATCTGTATGCCTCCTTAACACCTCTCTCCGTCCTGCTTATAATATCAATGTCATCGGCATATGCGAGCATTTGTTCCGATTTGTTGTATATTGTTCCAATTGTGTTTATACCTGACAATCTGACGACCTTCTCAAGTGCAATATTAAATAGCGTACAGGAAAGAGAGTCACCCTGCCTGAGGCCATTATACGTCACAAATATTTCTGAAAGCTCGTTACCTATCCTGACTCTGCACTCTACCCTGTCCATGGTAAGCTCTATCAGTTTCACCAAGTGTGATGGTATCTGAAACTCTCTCATGGCTGCATATAGTTCCTGCCTCTTTATGGAGTCGTAGGCCGTTTCAAAATCCACAAAAATATGGCGTGTTTCAACACCATACTCCAGTAATTTTTCAAGTATTTGTCTAGAGATATTTCCCGACCGTACAGGTCTCACATGCCCTAATTTCGGTGGTGTGCCTAAATTTGCTTGTTGGATGCGTTTTCAGAAATCACCGCTACTTCAGTTCTGGATCCGTCGCCATTATCAATCATCGCCAAAATTTCTGTTTTATTCGATTTGGTTAGAAGCATTATTCAGAAAAGAAATTTGGCACTATCACTACGGTAATACTGAGAGGCTAAAATTAACGGTAATTATTAAAAATAACAAAAAACAGTCCCACATATCAATAAAAGTTTTGAATAAAAATTACTTTGAAATCAAGTATTTTATCATATATTTCATTTTCGACTAGTACAAGGTGTCTCATATTGTTGTCCTTGAATGGTACCTTCTAAACTAATAAAGAAATGAGGAAGCGGTTTCCACGAAGTGCAGCTAATTTTTGATGAAACAACAGTTGCATTTAACATAGCATTCATAGCCCCCTTCGTTTTCGAGATACAGAACCATTTTCAAGTACCCTTCATATCTCCGTTAACCTACAACATGGCGCGATAGGGAAAAAGCTTCTTCTTCTTCTTCTTCTTCTTCCTAATTTAGACCTTGAGGTCTATTTTTTCAGGAGATCTCTCTACTATTGTTCTTGTGAGGTGGACTGCCAACTATCTTCCCAGCGTTTGGGGGGCCTTCCCGGTGGCCGACGTGCTGCTATTGGTTTTCCGTCTCAACAATACACGCTAGTCTGTATTCTTCCAGTCTACATGTTCATTCCATCCTCGTTTGCTTTTTCTTGCCCATCGTACAATATCTTCAGTGTTACATTACATGTTAATTCTATCTTTGAGCGATTTTCCCGATATTTGCCTTAGCGTTCTTAGAATTTTTTTGGTTTTGAAGGTATCGGCCCTAGTTTCTATTGCATAGGTGGCGATAGGTCGTACACACGCTTTGTAAATCCTCGTTTTGCACTCAATGCTCATATGCACGTTCTTCCATACGACATCTTTCAGGCATCCGGAAATCGCTGCTGCTTTATTTACTTGCTCTCGGACCTCTCTCGCTAAATCCCCGTTACTAGTTATTTGCGCCCCAATGTATTTGAAGGAAATTACCAGCTCCACAGTTTTATCATCAACTGCGAGCTTACATCTTCTTGGCTCCTTCGATTTCACCATGCTCTTTGTTTTTTCGGTAGCTATCTTCATGTTGTAATTTTCAGCTTCGGATTTGAAAGCAATCAGGAGTCTTTGAAGATCATCTTCATTTTCCGCCATTGTTGCCGCATCGTCCGCCTAGCATACTATTTTTATTTCTCCCATACTCGTCCTGTATCCGTTTCCTACCGATTTAACCTTGTTGATGAATTTGTCCATTATTAAATTGAACAAAAGAGGGCTGAGACTATCTCCTTGTCTTATGACCGCAGTGACAGCTATTTCTGATGTAAGGCTACCTTGAGATTTTATTTTCGTGGTGTTGTTGGTGTTCAGGTCTTCGATAATTTTAATGATTGATTCCGAGATCGGTTCCTCTCTCAGTATCTGCAACACATCGTTCACTCTTACACGATCGAAGGCTTTTGTGAGGTCAATGAAGCAGATGTATAAGAGTTTGTTGTATTCCAGAGATTTTTCTACTGCTTATCGTGCTATGAAGATTGCATCCGTTGTTGTTCTGTTCCTCCTAAATCCTTGTTGTAGAATTCCGGTAAAGAGCTTGATTAGTGCCCCTAGCACAGTTATTATTCTGTAATCTGAAGGGATCTTTTTGTCGCCCTTCTTGTATATAGGTACAGAAAGGCTCTTTTTCCACTCTGTTGGCACACTGGTATTGTCTAGGATTTTTCCAAATAAAGCCTTGATTTCGCTTATCACAGTGTTTTTCCATATTTAATCATTTCGTTAGTGATGTTGTCTATTCCTCGTGCTTTTCGATTCTTGAGTTTTTGAATGGCCTTAATTATCGACTCGTTGGAGATCACAACGACAATTTCTTTCTCCTCAAGCTGATCTGCTTGTCTCTCACTATCGTTTTCGCTCTCTTCGTTATTATAAAGTTCTGTGAGGTATTGTTCCCATTGTTTTGCGCTTACTTGATTCAGTTGGACATATTCATTTAATGGTTTTTCCTTGCTCGAAGCATATTCCAAATTCTCCTCTGAGTTCCGTACAAATAGTTCTCCAGATCCTTGCTAAATTTTCTCCAATGTTCTCTCTTTACCTTCCTGATTTGTCTGTTGACTCTGTTCCATGCCTCCACGTATTTTCTGTGTTCTGTCTGAGTCTTCATACTTCTGTATCTCAAATATGCTTCTCTTTTTACTTTGCTAAAGCTTTTTCCTCCTCTGTAAACCATGGTGCCGATTTGTGCTTTGTGACGTTTCCAACTATTCTCGTCCCAAGCGCTTCCTTTGCAGCCTCCAGAATGTTTGTTTTTATCGTGTTCGAGCTATCATCAACATTTTCTTCTTGTTTTATTGGATTGTCTGTAATTTTAGTCTTGAGTGTTTCGTTGAACAGCAATTAAGTCGTTGTGTCCTGGAGTGCTTCTGTATTGAATTTTTCTGTCGTTGGTGCTTGTTTCCTGTGGGTTATGATATTTCGTAATTTTCGCAGAACCCTATTACGGTCCAAACCGATGTTGGGAGATGTCAGAGCACGTAAATCCATTATCTGAGTTGGATGGAATTCCTTATTTGTCAGTATGTAATCTATGCTTGTTCGATGTCCTTGGGTATTAGTCCAAGTAAACTTATGTTGTTCCTTGAGATCGTAGCATCTTACAGAATTTTTTACGGGTAATCCAGTGACGTAAACAGATTTTTTCAAAGTGGTACAGTTTTCAAGTTATAGACTAAAATTTTAATTTTTTAATGAAACTACCACTCCAAAAATTGATCAGAAAACCTATTTATAACTTCAATAAAGCATTATTCGTTTTTCAAAGTATCATAAATTTATGAAGGTGTTGACAAATAGAATTCGATTACGTAAAGATACACAGGCTGTTCCATTCAAAAACTACATTCTAGTCTACAACGTGAAAACTGTACCCCTTCATAAAAAATCTGGTTACACCTCTTGATTCCCCATGAAAAGTTCTATGATATGCACTCTTCACCATTGTGCAATGTCGAAGAGTAACCTTGAAAATTGAAAATATCGAAAACGAAGGGAGCTATGAAGTTTTGTTGACTGCATCTATTGTTTCATCAAAATGTAGCAACACTCTGTGGTATCCACAACCTTCTATCTCTATAAGATACAGTTGTGAGATAATGTTAAGAATAAATGTAACATCTATCGAAAAACACTGAGGCAACTTTTTTTTAATTCGAGACAGAGTGTTTTGAAAGTTCATTTGAAGCATATGAAAGCAAACCCCTTCCATCCCTCTAAAACCTAAATATTGGGTCGAGCGGCAATTCAGTTAGAAAGTTTAGCGATTCTGTTCTCATATATGTTATTTCAAATCATCAGCTTAATAATTATTTCGGATCAACGAACGGAAAATATAGTTATAGTAATAATTTGCCATTTCGTGAAACTTTGAATACAAACAAACTTTATCGAACTTTCCTTCAAATATGATGAAGACAAATTAGGAAAAAGACACCCAAACAAATCAAATTTGAATGATAACTACATGAAAGCAAAAAAAACTAATGAAAAAGCCTCATTTTGAGATAACTTGTACACTGATATGCGCCTAGAATTTTAATGCTTCGTACAAAATAATGGCATTTCGTACCATGTTCGAAGTGTTCTCATTATGAAATCTCCAGCATTTTTCTTGATCGAAAAGTGTTTATATCAGACAAATTGCGATCAATTTCAATTTCACGTTTCGAAATTGCCAGTTTTTGCAAAACTGTTGACGCAATAATATGGGTTATCAATATTGATCCGAAAGTGATGACTTTATAATTATACAAATTAAGATAAATTCTCTATAAACATATTGTAGAAACAAATAAGTCAACGTCAATTTGTACTATAACTGTTATCATTTCATTGCCAATCAATGAATATAAACGATCAGTTGTTGTGTTTCAATGAACGTGCCAATTAGAATACAGCAATCAGAGTTTTTCGAACAATTACACTTTTTCGTGAATGAATGCAAGATATTTATATTATATGTAATGTATACTACTTGTTATCTAAGAAATTATTAGTAAATTAATATCATACGATAATATACAGAGTGCCTATTTTAAATGTAACAAATTCAGTGAAAGGTCAAGAAATATTTTTTATTTTTAGTTCATCGTTTGAAATTTTCAGTCTGTTGTGTCCTGTATGTGATTTCGTTTATACTGTGGTAAGGAAAACGTTTGAAGTTTCACATCTGTTGACAGGTGACAAAACATAACTCACGATGCAGAAGCTGCTGATATGAATCGTTTTCTAGAGAGTCGACAAGCTTATAAGAGTATATTCGATAAATTGTGGAAAAATCTTATAAAGCATTATGGATTCAACATCTCAAGAAAATAAGAATATGATGTAGTTGATGCAATAGGTAGTGTAACTGCCAACCTATCGATTTCGAACAGACATAACGGAATGTAGTATTCTCAAGAAGAAAATCCACAGTTTTTCCGAGAAATAATTTAGACTGATGGAGTTCAAAGCCGTAGAAGTGATGGAATGTTCAATCGTCAAAATGAAGATTGGTGGTAGAATGTAAACCCTTATCACCCTTTCAATATTCATCCTCGAGGCCGATATGGGTTCGAAATTATCGTTCGGCATGGTCGCATCGTTATTACAAACAATATTATATTCACGTATTTGCAACTTGAGGAAACAACATTAAATAATTTATCCGAATTGTCGTGATAAAAATAAATTTTCGGACTGAATATACTCAAGCTATTCCAATCAATCCATGTAAATTCTGTGGACGGACGTAAAGTTACTAGGTGGGGTGAAAAGTAACATCCTTGGGAATGAAAAAAAAATTTTTTTCATGTTTTTTATTTTATTCAATGTGGGGACTACATTAAAAAAAAAGCTTCTTGATCCCGTCCGAAAAGTAATTTTTCGGAAGGTCTACAAAATACTCCTCCGACGCGTCGATGATTTCCTTGCGTGAGCTGAATTTTTTATTGATAAGCCATCTTTTGAGGTTTAGGAAGAGATAATAGTCCGAGGGAGCCGAATCAAGCGTATACGGTGGATGCGGAAGCAGTTGGAGCCCTAAATATTTGATTTTATCCGTAATTGCGAAGCTATTGTGCACCGGCGTATGTTATTGAACAAACAAAAATTTTCTCGCTTCATATGAGGCCGTTTTGCAGCGATTTCGGCTTCAATCGGTCCAATAATGCACAGTTATACTCGCTGTTGATGGTTTTTCCTTTTTCGAGGTAGTTCACGAAGTGTATGCTATGACAATCCCAGAAAATCGACGCCATGACCTTTCCGACCCATTGAGCCTGCCTCGGCCGTTTAGGAACACTCGTTCAGTCCATTGCCGGGCATTCATTCTGTTTTCTGGTTTGTAATAATGGATCCACTTTTTTATCAGCAGATACCAATCGACGCCAAAAGTCCGTCCGACTCCGTATCAGCAAGTCCAAACACTCTTTTGAAGTGCTCACGCGTTCATGTTTTGTTCCGGAGTCAGCATGTGCGGCACCCAGCGGCAGGATAACTTTTTCATATGCAGAATTTCGCCCAAAATATGACGTATGCGTTGAGTACTAATCTTTGTATTATCTGCTAGCTTCCGTACCTTCACTTTCCGGTCAGCCAATAACATTTCATGGCCAGTATCGCACTGAAATTTGGTGGGTCTACTTATATATTAACGGACTACAAGACATCAGAAACTTTTTGCAGTAGCAGCGCATTCTGGCGGTCAAGGAGGTTACTTTTCACCCCACATAGTACTAGATAAAATGAAGGGAAAGTCATGCAATTTTCGGTTTTTCATAAAAATACGTCCTAGATGAAAAAATTGAGTGCACATGCGATAACTGCATGAAAAAAAAGCTCTTTTTAGCGGCCAAATCAAAGTTGCCTATGGTTCATATTTGAAAACGCGCAGTTTGCTTAATAACTCAAGAACCGTTTGGAAAGAAAAGAAATATCCGTACATACTTCAATTCTAAAAAAGTGCTTGTAGAATGTCAAAACCATTTTTACATAACTTATAACATAACATAACAAATACAATTGGTACCTATGTTACTAATTCCGAAAATTTTCAAAATTTGCATATAACGTGAAAATGGAAGAAGCTAGCTTAAAACCGTTTGCAGCAATCAATTTCTCACTCAAAAATAACAAGAGAATAGAGGGATCATTTTTCACTATTCACAATATTTCACATAGCTGCAGTACTAAAATGTTAGCCTGTACAGCAGGGGTGCTCAAACTTGAATTGCTGGCGATCTACCTCAATATTTTCAGACTACTTACAATCGACTCTGAGAGGCTGCAAGTGTGTGTGATGCAGGGTTGTCGTACATACACTATACACCCTATCTATATACCTACCTAGCTAGGGTGTACCGTAGCATATGTAGATATTAGCTTTCCGCACAATATACATTACTTTAATCAAGGTTTGGGTTAGGTTTAGTTAGGTTCTTCTCTAAAATATCAATGAAAAAACTCATAGTTATTCAAAATTTGGAATTTTTTGGTTGTTACAAAACAAAAAAGTTACATATGGTGTTAAACTTAACTAAGGAGTGACTTCGGATGTTGAAGCGTGGTACTGCATGCCCTCAGCATAGTTTTCATTAGATGGTACGTAACCACTGAGTGCTAATAGCAAGCATGATGACATATGATCGTCAGTTAGTCGATTGCAATATTTTGACTTAATTATCTTAATTTCAGAAAATGCAGACTCGCACAAGTTAGTTGAATCAAACATTGCCTTCAGTTGAAGGGCGATTTGCCTCAGATTCGGATATTTATCTTCAGATATAAAACACCAGAAATTTGTATCAGATGCTGTAGTATTGAGATGTATATCTGATATAATCTGCAACAACAGAACATGAGTTCATATTAAACTGTCTTGCTATTTCAGAAGCTAATTCCTCAATGTTTTTACATGAAAAAGGATAACTCATAAATGATGCTATATTTGCCAATTTACTGCAATCATAAAGACGCATTTCGAATTGTCCCAAAATATTTGATAATTCCGCCGTATCCGTATTATAATTCAACTGTGGAATTCTTACCTTCAAAGAGGGAAAATATTTCGAATCCTTTCTTTTCAGTTGGTTTATCAAGTGCAATTTACTTTTGAATGCGTTTACTGCTCTAATCATTTCAATCATTTTCTTTACCTTAAAGCTCCAAGTTGATGATGTTTAAGTGCATTGTGACGTCAGTCAAGAATGCCAAATCAGTCAGCCATTTTTCGTTTTTCAACATCTGAGTGTATTCACCTCTGTCCTCTCTATTATGAAACCCTTGTAGAAATTTTACACGACTCAACCACCTGACGTCCGTGTGAAAAACCAAATCAGTGTGTTCATCTGACTCCCTATCTTCCAACTGCAACTTAAAGAGCCGCCGTTGCAAGCTACGTGCACGAATGGAATTCACAATTTTTGTTGCAATGTCCATACTTTCCTCCGTGTTTAAAACTTTTGAACACGAAACTTGTTGATGTTTAATGCAATGGAATGAAAAAAATGAAGGGAAATCTTCATTAGCTCGACACAATGCCACAAAACCGTTTTAGTTTCCATTCATTGTTGGTGCTCCATTGGTTGTAATGCACATTAATTTATATATTAGTACCCTGTAATTTTTCACAAAATTGAAGAAAACGTCATACATATCTTCGCCACGGGTCTTCCTCTTCAGGGGAATGATGGTCCAAAATTCTTCCTCAGCCAACATGTCATTCAATATCATCCGAATAAAAATACACAGCTGGGCAGTGTCATATGGGTGGATTCGTCGAACTGTAAAGAAAAGTATGTACATTTCATGATATCATGTTTTAGTTTATCTGCCATGTCCTGACTCATGACTTCAACACGCCTGTGACAGTCTGACGAGATAACTGAAGTTCTCTAATAGCAGACATGATTTCTGTTTTATTTTTAAAATCTCCAAATAAAGTCTCACCCGCTTCAATAAATGCTTCCTTCACAACCGATCCATCTTCGAATAATTTCTTGTGTTTCGCCAATATATGAGATATTTTAAATGACGTGATCGTAGCAGCTTTTGATTGTTTGTTTAGTCATGTGTACATGGTTTGTTATTTTTTTCAAACAAGATATCAAATCACGTACTTTTCATTTTCTTAATTCACTCTGAGGCGGAAAATCATTTTCGTAGTTTTCATGAACCGTTTTATGATGCCTTTCTAAGTTACCACGCTTAGGTATTGCAACTGACGTGCGACAAATAAGGCAAATGCAGTTACAAAAGAAAAATTCTTCCTCCAAATCGTTATTAAAATGATACGTTTTACATTTCTTCGCTGCACTCATTTTGTACTATTTAATATTAAATTTTGTATCGACGTAATATTGCCTTCAAGTTACAATTCAGAATGACCCCAATTCTTGCAGGCGCAACATTTATATCGGCGTGAACGAAAGTCCTAAATGTTCCCGTCAAGTAAGTTACCTACTTATTAAAAATTTTTTTCTTCTCGAGATCTACTCAAATGCACTCGCGATCGACCATTTGAGCACCCCTGCTATAAACATTTTAAAAAAATATGTAGTACGATTTGCGGCAAACATGGGTGAAAACTTTTCATTTATGCATGATAACGCCAGACAAGCTCATATTGTTAGGAACTACCTTCAAGATCACGAAATCAAAAATATAGCCCATGTTTCAAAAGTAATTTTCAGTTTTCTAAAGTCTCAACCATTTATTCAGTTATAATACAGTAAAAATTCAATCCTTGCACATCCAGTAATCTTTTTCAACTTCATTCACATATAACTGATCATTCCAAAGTAACTTCAATGCACAACCTTTCGTTGACAAGTACCGCGCGTTCCTTTGCTAAAGCCACCTTTTGCCTTTAGCAGAGTGTTATTTTATTACGTAATAAATTTTTGTAGTTTAGTTATCTACTTATTAAACATTTTTTCTTCTCGAGATCTACTAAAAAAGCACTCGCGAACGACCGTTTGGCACCCCTGTTGTACAGTATTTTAATGTTATGCAACGCCAAAGGATCCCGCTCCTAGCATACATGTTCTCACGTCGTTTAGGATCCAAGATGGACGAAATTACAAAACATGAGAGACAAAAACAAAAATTGATGTATCTTGTAGAAAAAAAAATATTGCTCAACTTTCACTGATTTTTTTCATTTGAAGTCCTCACTCTCTTATGGTAATCAATCAAGGTAATAAACTATCTTTCTGTCGATCTTTATCCATATCTGTTCAGCCGTTTTGCGCGATTGACCAAAAAAACGTCCAAACTTCCACACTTTTTCCACAATTATAACACTGATCTACAATGGTTTTGTTGCCCTAGATATGAAAATGACTTTGGGTCTTTTATGCACACAATTCGTGAAACTATCAATGATTTTGTAGGATTTGCTCTGATTTCTTTTTAAATCTCTATTTTCATTTTACATAACAAAATCGTAAAACAAGAAACGGAATAACAGATATATTTATAATGTCAGTTATGTTTTGAGAAATTCGGATACATCGAAGTAAATAAAGAGGAAAATGCCTTTTATGAGCTTTTCTTCTATAATTTTTTAGGGGACAATCTCTTTTCAAAGACCAGCAGTAATCTGCCATCATGTGACAATCTCATCGACCTTGATACCTTTTTTCCATCACTTTTAGATCTTGGTGAAACCGCTCTCCCTGTTCCTCACTATAATTTCCTAAATTATCCGGAAATTTATCTAGATGATTGCGGAGATAGTGTAACTTAATACTCATATTTGCTCCTAAAGTCTGAAAGTTTGTCAGCATATTTTGCACAATTTCTTCATAATTTGCTGCTTTATGATTACCTAGGAAATTTTCGACAACCAACACAAAACTTTTCCAAGCTTTACTTTCCGGAACAGTCATAACTTTGATAAAATCTGAGTCTTTCATCAATTGCCGTATTTGAGGACCATCAAATATTCCACCTTTCAATTTTTCCATACTAAGCTTCGGAAATTTTCTGCAAATGTAATTAAAACAATTTCCGTCTTTGTTCAACGCCTTTACAAATTGCTTAATCATACCTAACTTAATATGTAATAGTGGAAGTATGATTTTGTCTCTGCTCACCAGCGGCTCCTTATTACGTTGGCTTTACCGACAGTTAAAGAATTTCTTACAGGCCAAACATCTTGTTCCCAATGAAGTTGCTTTGTTCTACTATCCCACATACAAATAAAGCAAGGGTATTTTGTATATCCACTTTGTTGGCCAAGTAAAAATTAACCATTTTAAATCCACACAGATCGGCCATTGATGCTCAGAGTATTTAATTTTCTCTAAAACTAATTTTACATTTTCATATTCTTCTTTGAGTTTCGTTGAATGGGCAATTGGAATTGATGCAAATTTATTTCCATTGTGCAATAAGACGCATTTTAAACTTCTTTTGCAACTATCAATAAAAGGCGCCATTCAGTAGATTTGTACTCTTTTAAACCCATGTCTATAAGCAGCTTCGCGATATCATTACAATACATTAATCCTTCATTTTCACTAAAAATTGTAATAACTCTTTTTCTCGCGTTCTGTATGTTGTAATTGTTACTGTTGGTGCCAATAAATTTTTTTTCAATCTTGAGGCTAACAGTTCTGATCCTTGTTTTGATAAATTGAGATCACGTATTAAATCACTGAGTTCATTTTGAGAAAATAACTTTGGCGTAGGTGTTTCACCTTCCCATTCAATTCCACTAGTAGATGGTCCCGATTTCTGTGAATTTGGTAACATCATTGTTTCTGAGGGCATGCGAATTACTTTTGAAATGTATATGGGCCGAGGAGATTTTCACTGTGTAGAACCGGACATTTCGTAGACTGTAAGTCTGGGTATCTGCACGTTTGATTTCGATTAAAACCTTTAACATCTACTACGCAAAAGTAACAATCATATAAATGATTCGTAGGCTCCATCCAGATCATAGGAATACCAAAGTCTAATCCAGAACGTTCACCTTTTTTCCACAACCGTAAAGACTCAACACAGGACTTACAAACTTTATTAGGAACCCATGGTTTATCTAATTTGTCCATTTTGAAACCAAAATATTCAACATAAGTCTCCTTGACAAAGTCTGTGATATTTCTTTTTTGTTTTTTTGGTATATAAACACCGCAAATATAACAAAATAAATCACTACAATATTTACACTTTCTTCGTGACGAACTCATATTTTAGACTAGAAGACAAATATATAAGAATGGACATTCAGTAATTGAATCAAAATATTAATCCATGACACTTTATCCAGATTTACGTGTATATGTACTTCAATATTGTCAAATAACTGAGATCTCAGCTGTTCTGTGGAGCAAGAAGTCTGAGAGTGGGGATCAGGTGATGTTTGTATGCGCGAAAAAGTTGCGCAGAAGCCTAATCATGACTGGAAAATTAAATTTTATTTCTAACAAGCTTATAATTGTTCAAAATATAAGAAATGCAAAAATCATGAAAATACGAGCACATTGAGAACTTTCATGAATATATTCGTAATCTGGGCACTTGAAAACATTAAAATTTGCGATGATATCCAGGGCAACAATAAAAAAAATTTTTTTTGTAGAGCTGTGTAATAATAGTAAAATGGCCAATCGTTATTTCCCTCTTCGAATTTACAAACATTATTTGTGCGACTCGTGTCTTGTTTTTTTTTTCAGTTTGTCTGTTACATAGCACACTTTGAAACATCCAGGGACCACACGCAATTCTAATCTTATCTACTCCCGAAAAGCACTTGAAATTTTAACACCACCTCGTTATTAACTGCCGCAACAGTTTATGCGGCAGATGTTTCGTAAAAGCTTCCACAATTTAACTTAGGAACAGAAAAAAATGCGGAACGTGTAGCCGATCTTTCCGAGATTTATAAAAACGTGCCGAAATCGGGGAAGTGATGAATTTTTATGGAAATTTCTTTAATTTGAAAGTTCGACCGGAGCGGATAGGATGAAAAGATAAAGATAGAGTGGCTCTCATCCCATTTTCATCCAAAGTCGTTAAGATTTTTTCAGAAAGCTGCCATCTTACAGATAAAGTGCGATATATACTATCTAATTGGAAAAGGGTCCAGTTTTTTATGGGTTAAGAGAATTGGATGACATATGATCAAATTACTGTACTCGGAGCACGTGACATATGTCACATTTTGAGAAATGAAAAAATTGGTTTTCAGTGTGATGGAATTTATTCGGTCTTTTCGTATAATAAGCTAGTTGACAGGTTTTTTTTTTAAACACACACGATAGAAAGGTTTGGATATAAAAAATCTCTCCAATTTCTAAATCATATAGAAGTCTAATTTTTGTATGAATTGCAACTTCTGATAGATCAACTGAAAAGAAAGGATCTGAAACATTTTCTGTCTTTGAAAGCAAGGGTTCCTCAGTTGAATTATGATACGTATGAGGCTGAATTATCAAATATTTTGGGACAATTCGAAATGCGTTTTGATGATTGCAATAAATATATGGCAAATATAGCATCATTTATGAGTTATCCTTCTTCATGTAAAAATATTGAGGAATTTGCTACTGAAATAGCAAGTCAGTTTAATATAAACTCACGTCCTGTTGAAAATGAGTTGGTGCAGATTATATCAAATATACATCCCAAAGCTACAGCATCTGATACAAATTTCTGGTGTTTTATATCTGAAGATAAATTTCCGAATCTAAGGCAAATCGCCCTTCAACTGAAGGCAATGTTTGGGTCAACTGACTTGTGCGAGTCTACATTTTCTGAAATGAAGATAATTAAGTCAAAATATCGCAATCGACTAACTGACGATCATATGTCATCATGCTTGCGATTAGCACTCAGTGGTTACGTATCATCATTCAGTTCCACTCTTCAACATCGAAAGTCACTCCTCAGTTAAGTTTAACACCATATGTAACTCTTTTGTTTTGTAACAACCAATAAACTCGCAATTTTGAATAACTTTGAGATTTTTCATTGATATTATAGTAAAGAACCTAACTAAACCTAACCCAAACCTTGTCTAAAATAATGTATATTGTGTGGAAAGCTAATGTCTATATATGCTACGGTACACCCTACCTAGGTAGGTAGGTATGTAGGGTGTATCGTGTATGTACGACAACCCTGCATCACACATACTTGCAGCCTCTCAGAGTCGACCGTAAGTAGTCTAAAAATATTGAGGTAGATCCCCAGTTTGAGCACCCCTGTTCTATAGCGTACCTTTCGAAAAATTCCTCTTCACGCCATTTTAGAACAACACTTAAATATAGGTAAAAAGTTGAACTTGACTCATTTTGACTTCTCTACACTAGACAACCTTGATTGCAATGAAAAAGACAAAATCTCGGCGCATCTGTAAGCGAAACTCTCTCGCAGTCAGCTTCTAACCAATTGATATATTCCCTGGCAAAATTCAATCGGGTTTTTCGATTATCTGGGATTACAGCTGATCTCGAGCTGCGGCACATGGCCTCACCACCAAATTTCCTGAGACGTTGTCGTATCGTTTCAGTGCTGATGTGATTTCAAAAACCTACGCCCGATACGTGGAGCAACAATCTCTGCAAAATAGGCCTAGAAGAAGTTGTAGGGAGATCACATCTGAAGAACAAGACCACTTTTTGTGCCAAATTCCAAGAAAAGACCCTAGTGCGTCGCACCCCATACTCCAAAGGCAATTTCTGGAAGCAACAGGCATCAGTGTATCAAGCGGAACGATTCGTCAAACTCTTCATTCTAGGGGTTTATACAGCAGAAGGCCCTTAAGATTTCCAGAGCTCACCAGACAACAAAAAATTAACAGACTTAATTGGTGTATCAAGCAGCATAATTGGAATATTGAGAATTGGCGAAATGGTCTTTATTCGGATGAGACCACAATTGGCAATCGATCAGATGACCGCCGGATTCAGGTTTTAAGGGATAGTGGAAGACAAGCTAGACTCCGAGCATCAAGACAAATTCCGAAATACCAAGGGAGCAGTGTGATATTTTGGGGTGGCATTATACTGGGAGGCAAACAGATGTTATTTCGTTTCCTGCGGGTGTAACGGCTAGAAATTACGTGGACCTAGTACAGGAGCTCATAGTGAGACTCTGGTGAGGTGTCCACGGTGAGAATTTCAATTTTATACAAGATAATGCTCCTCCGCATACCAGCAACCTCGCGCGGCATTATCTTGAAACAGAGGGAATAGATATTTTGGACTGGCCAGCTTGCTCTCAAGACCTAAATCCTATTGAACATTTAGGGGATAATCTCAAAAGGAAACTTAGATCGGGCCAGGATAATCCAAGAACACCACAACAGCTCATCCAAGCCGCCACAGAAGAGTGGCAGAATATCACTCCAGGGGAGGTCGAAAACCTAATCCAAAGCATGCCTAGACGGATTCAGGCTTGTTTCAGAGGACGTAATACAAGCTACTGAGGTCGAGAAAAAAACACCTACCCCAAGAGAAAACAATTTTCAATTTTTTCACTACTTGCGGAAAGAGTCTCTTATTTTCTTTCATTTGTTTCTTTCTCAAAATAAACCTTAATTTATTTCTTTTCTCAATTGAAATTTCTCAAAAGGATCAATTCTAACAACCCTTCGAATTTTCTAAAATCCCTGAGGTGATATTCAAAATATCGGGTTATTCCATATAAATTTGTTTGTGTGTATTTTACCTTAGAAATTTTTTTTACACTGCGATCGAACGAAAATTTAGTCTCATCTAACTCTGGAAAACAAAAATGCTGAAACCAGTAAGTTTTTGATTTAAGGAAGGCAGTTTCTGAAGTTGATTAGGAGCCTATGCAATTAACCCCAACAATCAGCATCCCCCAACTCAATAATCATTAAAAGAAAAACAGATCGATTGACACTTCTTTAAAAATGTATTTCAATTGTCTATTCAAATATTCCATTTTTAAAAAGTTGAATTATTATGCGTGGTGTTCCTTGGAAACGAATTTTTGCCTAAAAATCTCATAAAATAATAATTCACTATGAAAATGATGGATCAGTTACATTTCCTAGATTTGTGATATATTTGATCAAGATAATCATCTTTCTGAGACCGCTATTTAAAATTTAGCCGATAAATGATAAATTTGAGGCGACAGGCTCGGTACATGAAGTGCCGATACCAAGGCGTGATCGACCTGTTCAGAAAACATCGTAGCCAAGAGCCACAGTATTGAAGTAAATTGGAATTAGGCAATTCCATGACGTTCACAACAATAAGGTTTCTGCACAACGATCACATGGCGAATTTTTCGTACGGATTTGGCTTTGAAACCTCACGCCATGCATCTTGTACAGGAATTCAAGCCGTCTGACAATTCACATCATCTTAGATTCGTTCTCTTCATTCAAGAAAAACCTGCCTAATTTTCTGAAAAATCTTTTTTTCGAAGAAGCTCATTTTTATTTGTCTGAAAAAAAAATTACCGTACAGGGAACTTCTTAAAATCCAAGTGCGATTGTCTTTGCATAATAAACGTGTAACGTTATGGTGCACTATATGCTCCTGAGGCTTGATTGGACCATTTTTTTACATTACGATCAATGAATTACCCTATCGAGATTTTTCAGCAACTCAATTTTAGCCTATTATTGATGATATGGATATCACTTACCAGTGGTTTCAACAAGACGCAGACAGAAGTCACAAAGCTATTTTTTGTCAGCCTTCCTCCGTCCACTTCTGAATATAGGCCTCTCCATGCAGTCTTAAGAAGCAATGCCAACTCAAGCTCTCTAAATTACAGAGAACAGCCTGCATGATGATTACAGGAGCCTTTCGCTCTACACTTACTGCGGCCATGGAACTGATATTGGGCCTTGTCCCTCTTCATCTTGTGATAAGAGGAGTGGCTGAAATGGCTTTCTACAGATTCCATCATCTTTCCCGTAATGAAGCGGGTAACTTCGGCTGTGTGCCTGGCGCCCTACAGTCTGAAATTGAGGACAATGACGTGCTGAGTATGAGGTCGGACATAGCAACACCTAAAACCAACATGGAGAGGCCATTCCAGAACATCATTCCCGATAAACAGGAATGAATCAGCTCCAAGGACCGTTTCCTAGAGGGTCCCTGTTGGTACACGGACGGCTCAAAGACTGCGAAAGGTGTTGGAGCTGGTGTCTACGGTCGAGGTGCCGCCAAGGAACAGTTGATCTGTCTTGGTGGGCATGCGACTGTCTTTCAAGCAGAAATATTCGCCATTGATCACTGTGCTAACCTCTTTCTTGCGAGGGGATTAACAAATAACTGCACTGAAAGCATTGGCATCCGATACCTGTACTTCACTTATGGTGCAGGAATGTGGCTCTACCCTTGCCAAACTAGGAGAGCGGAGCAGGCTCCGTCTAATATGGGTTCCTGGCCACTCGGGCATTGAGGGAAATGGGAGGGCGGACTCATTGGCCACTCGAGGAACTAACCTGGAGTTCATAGGACCAGCGCCTAAGCTCGGAATTCCCCTGGAAACTGCAAGGATGGAAAACAACCGATGGCTGGGCTTGAGGGTACGTGAGCATTGGATGAGCCTCCCAGGACTCAGACACGCTTGACGTGCCATCAGTGGACCTTCCAATACAAAAGCCAAGGCCTGGCTTAAACTCTCTCGGTTGGAACTGAGAGTTCCTGTCGCCTCAGGAAACACCTAAATAAATTAGGATTGGTTGAGAATCCTTCACGTAGGCTATGTGAAGAAGATATAGAATCAATGGAACATGTTATGTGCGAGTGCCCAGCAGGGGACAGGGTCAGGATGGAAGAACTTGAATCTTGCAAACTGAAGCTGACTTATTAAGCTCTCACCCACGAATCTCGTATCCTTTACGACAAGGATGGAGCTCGTGGATGAAATTTAGGACAAAGTGTGCCACAATAGACCACTGGGTCGCAGTGGCCAGGCTGCTAGGCACCCCTCATTCAAAGATAATATCCAAATCTAGGCCTCTCCGTGTCGCTTCCATTCATGTCTAGCTTGTGCTATTCTAAACCACTGTCCTCTGACTTGGTCTTTTATATCGTCGATCCAACGTCTTTGCGGCCTGCCTCTACTTCGCTTGGTCTCTCTAGGCCTCCATTGAATAACCCTCAGGGTCCAATTCTCTCTGTCCTGTTTTGCAACGTGACCTACCCATCTCCATCTTAACGCGGCTATTGTTTTTATAATGTCTGAGACTCGCGTTTTTCACCTTATTTCGTCGGTCTTTTAATGATATTCCCAGAATTGCGCGCTCAATGGCTCTTTGAGTAGTCCTTAGGCGATTGGCACTATGATTCGTTATTGTCATCGTTTCAAGTCCGTATGTAGCCACAGGTAAGATACAGGAGTCATAAACTCTTATCCTTAAGTTAATTGGGATATCGGTATTTTTTAGGATATGTTGAAGTTTCCCGAATGCGACCCAGGTTAACCCAATTCTTCTGGTTATTTTGGTTTTCTTTTCCTAGTTTGATGGCGTGACCCAGATAAACATACTCGTTTACATTTTCGATGACTTGATTCCCTAAATGGATCGGATCGTTGTTGGGGCACATGACCTTGGTTTTGCCTACGTTCATCCTATACTTTTCGACGCGTCCTACAGCTGCAATAACATCTCTTCTAACTCATCTGTGTTTCCAGCGATAAGGACGATGTCATCCGCAAAGCGCAGATTATTAATGTACGAGCCTTCGGTTTTGATGCCCTTTTCTTACAATTCCAATTTCTCGAATACGTCTTCTAGAGCCAGGGTGAAAAGTTTTGGTGATATTGTATCACCTTGGCGTACCCCACGTTCAAGATCTATTCTTGCAGTTCTTGTATCATCATCAATTTTGACATACATAGTTGCTCTCTGGTATATATTCCTTATAACTACCCCGTACCTAGAGTCAATTCTAGCATTATTCATAGCATTTAGAAAGGACCATGTCTCTATCAAGTCGGACGCTTTATGGTAGTCTACAAATGCCAAATATTTAGTATATTGTACTCAGTTGTTTTTTCCAATAGTGTACGCAAAGGTCTATGGTGCTGTAACCACTCCTTAAGCCAGCTTGCTCTGGTGGCTGATAGAAATGTATTTTCTTCGTGAGACGTTTTGTTAGGATTTTCATGAAAAGTTTATAGAGGTGTGATAACAGACTAATAGGGCGATAGTTCTCGATGTTACTGATTCTTTTCATGTGATTTAACCAAATTAGATTATTTTTTGAGGGGCTATGTTAAAGATGAGTTCCAGACAGAACCAATCAAATCTATTATATCCGGAAAATAAAAATCAGTGACGTGATTAACAAAATATACCCGCAATTTTACCAAAAAATGATTGAAAATAATGATGAAAGAATTGACATCTGTAAGCCTGATTGTCCGATATCATTGCCTACTTTACTCTTTCTACTACAATTAAAATTTGAATAATTTTCATCCGAATTCTTTGTTTCAAAAAACAAAGTTCTTGTTGAAAAACCATTCATAAACCCGGACGTTCATTATTAAAATTCAAATACGATTATTGAGGTTATTAAAAATACCATTCAGATTAAATTGTAGCCATTATTTTCGCGAACTCGTAGAAACGACTTGTGAAACAAAATGAATGGGGGTTTTTCGAGACTGGATTACACCAAATCACAATTCAGGGCATGTTTCATTGTCAGCCCGAGCCAAGTTCATAAAACAGAGACAATTCTCAGAAGCCCAGTGCAATTTCGTAGATTTAGCGCTATATTGATCGTCATTTGGAACTAAGGGGGCCATTTTAAAAAGCTGAAAGCGTACTTTGCGAGCTTCTACTGTTTCTTATATTGTCCCCGAAGGACTACCAATAAAATCATAGCTCTCCAGGCTTGATTCTTGATTTTCGAAGAACGTTTTCTTTCGGAGATAGGAAAAAGGATCAAAGGGACTTTCACATAAATATGTCTTAGCGAAAAACGAAAATGTTTTATTACTTCGATTACTACGCCATCTTTTTTTGCCTACATAGATTGGTTATACTCGTAAACTTCGCCTGCAAAGTTGAACAATAAAAAAATATTTTCAAACGGTAACATATCTTTCGTTGAACGGATTTTCATGAATTTTCAAAAATTTTAATGGAAATGTTTTAAAATTGCGCCACGTATGCATTAATAGTAAACTACCCTAACACTCATCATACTTTAATTTTTATGGGGTGAAATTTTCCTAAATATGATTAAATTTTTCTTCAATTTTCTCCACTACCAACACTGAATGTAATAATTCTGAAATCATTCTTGGTAATAGAATTTAAACATTCTCGCTCATATGTTTGAATATTTATTCTAAAATACTTGACTTCATAATAGGGGATTTACTCGAGCGTCATTAAGACTTATTCGGCTGAGAAGCTTAGATGATAACAAAAAAAAATGTCATATATTATTATGTTACATATGGTATGTCACAACTTGAGGGGGTAAATCTACGTACAGTTTTGAGAAAAAAAGTTTATATAAACATAGGTCCGCAAAAGCTTCGTTACGGAGCTACAGGGTGTTGAAATTTCCGGAAAAATTGGTTTTTTCTTCAAAGCTCCTGCTGTTTTTGAGATATTCAGCCCATATTTGGAATGCAAGCTATTTTTTACAGCCTCCATCATTACATGTCCTAGATTCCAACTGAAATTCACAAGGTGTTTTCTTTTCCAAGGCCATGTCTCCTTTTGTTCTTTCAAATTTTTTTGCAGTACGCCACTGATCAGCGTACAACCAATTTTCATCATCTTCGTTCAATTTAGAAACTTTTTTGACACAAGAGGTTATTATTCGATTTCTCAATTCTCAATTCTTCTACACTGGAGTGGTATAAACTAAACTTTTGAGATATCCCAATAAGAAAAAGTCTAAACTATTTAAGTCTGGGGACGTAGGAGGCCATGGTTCTGGCCCAACCCCACCTATCCATCGGTTGTTGAATGTATTATCCAAGAATTCCCTAGCTTCTCCACCAAAATATGCTGGTGTCCCGTCATGCATGAACCACATTAAGTTTCTCAGCAAAAGTGACACATCCTCGAGCAATAAAGATAACTTCTCCTCAAGAAATTGCCGATAAGCGAGACAGTTTATTCTGTTAGGCAAAAAAAATGGCCCAATCAAATAATTTCCAATTATTCCGACCCAGACATCCAGTGAGAATTGTTTTTGATGATGAGATTCTTCAATAAAATGGGGGTTTTCCTCAGCCCAATAATGATTATTGTGAAAATTTGTGATAGCAGTTCTCGAAAAATTAGCTTCGCCTATGAACATTATTTCACTATAAAAATGAGCATTTTCTCTAAATTTATCCAAGAACCATCGGCAGAAATTCAGTCTTGAAGGAAAATCTCGAGGAAGTAGAGTTTGGACGCGTTGAATATGAAACGGGTACAATGAAAAGTCGTGGAAAATCCACGAAACTAGAACACGTGAAATATTCAACTGATTTTCAATTTTTCTTGTACTCACATGAGGATTCAAATTAATACAATTCAAAACTGCTTCCTCAATATCTGGAGTTTTCATAGTTAGAGTTCCACCTTTTAAATGATTATTTGCAGTAAAAGTACCAGTTTCCCTCAACCTTCTGCGGATAATTGAAAATGTTCGCCTGTCTGGTGTCACTCGATTTGGAAAGCGCACCTGATATAATCGCCTAGCTTCTGTTGTGTTTCCGTCAGCCAGATCATACATGTAATGGATATCAGCCAATTCGGCGTTAGTAAAATTTGCCATTTTCTCTTACAGCAATAACAATTCGAGCAGACACTGGTTCAACTTTAGCAACTGTCAAAATATATAAATAAATGAAAAAAAGCCTACTAGTCATTTTTTTAATTAGAAGTGCTTTCAATTCACCGAATGCATACAATCGTTTGATAATTTTTTGCTGGAGAACAGTCGGAGATACGAAAAATTACGAGTGTCAAAAAAGTTTCTAAATTGAACGAAGATGACGAAAATTGATTGTACGCTGATCAGTGGCGTACTGCAAAAAAGTGGCTCCGGAAAAGAAAACACCTTGTAGATTCTAGTTAAAATTTAGGACGTATACTGATGGAGGCTGTAAAAAATAGCTTGCATTCTAAATTTGGACTGAATATCTCAAAAACTGCAGGAGTTTTAAAGAAAAAAACAATTTCTTCCGGAAATTGAAGCTTTTGCGGACCTATATTTATATGAACTTTTTTTCTCAAAATTGCACGTAGATTTACCTCCTGAAGTTGTGACATACTATTATGTAACATCCTGTATATTCCCATCAATATTTTCGGGCCATCTTCAGCGACCAGCTACCCAAGATATCCCAATACCTATTTTCTAAAAAGTGTACATTTGTGTTAAATTGCCAAAGCTGTACAACTTTTTCAGATAGCTCATTTCTCAAATAAACATATTACAACTTCCATTAAATTTTTCCTTTACTTTACTCATCTGCAAGATTTTACGAGATTTTGAAATTAAGTAGGCCTTCATTGGCGCCTGTATCTTATAATCCAGAATCTTTGCGCTTCAGAAGAAATCATACAACACCACTGTATTCTACGTGCACAACAGGATAATTATTATATTTTCAATGGAATAAAACTATGGTATTTAGATTTTCAAAACTATGACCGGTTTCATCACACTGTGGCTTCATCAGATAGATACAAACTAATGAACAGAGTTATTCCTTATATATTAGAGTTATTATATATATTACTTAATACTACAATAGGTACAAGTAAAAGGGTATGTTGGAATACCCATCGGAGTTGCTTACTTTATTAATTGAAAAGATTGAGTAAAGGAGAAGGATTTAGATCTAATTGACTATTAAGTAACCTACCTGAATTCTTTTCTTTGTTAATCTCTAAAATTTCCCATGGATTGAGTTTTTGTCCATTATTGTCATTGTGTAAAATTTTGAAATTATCATTAAAGTTATGGATTTCTTCGAGTAAGTGATAAGAATAATGGGAATCTGATTTATGAAAATTAAAACTACGTTTGTGCTCGGATAATCTAACTTTGAAATGTCTGAAAGTTCTACCAATATAAATTTTATTACAATCCCCGCAAGACAGTTTATAAACACCGGATTTATTACCTTTATCCATGTTAGATTGGCAGTTTTGGATATGTCGGCCTAAAGAATTATCAGTTCGGAATGCTATATTGAAATTATAAAGCGAGAGGAATGATTTTAATTTTAGACTGGGATTACCAATATAAGTTAAGCTGTTGTATTTTGTGTTAGAACTTTTTATACTTGGAAATAGTTCCTGTTTTGCTTTTTGAATTTTTTTGCGCGACATCATGTTCTCAATCATACTTGGACTGTAACCGTTATTGACTGCTATTTGTTCAATTATATTTTGCTCTTTTGTGAAATTATTTTGTGACATTATGATATTAATGAGTCTATGTACCATATTATTGTAATCAGCTAATTTATGTAGATGTGGATGTGTAGATGAGCTGTGAATAGTAATATCTGTATGCGATCGCTTATGAAAAATAGAAAAGTCGTGTTTACCATTAATTTTAGTAATAGTTAAATCCAGAAAGTTAATGGAGTTTTCTGTTTCTATCTCTAACGTGAATTTAATATTATCATGAATTTAGTTAACGAATGTTTTGAATGACTCTAATTGTCTATTTGTGCCAGTGAAACAACAAATGATATCGTCGACATATCTGAAACAATAAATAAAGTTTTTGAATAACGGATGTTCTTGTATACTTTTTTCAATATTATACATGAAAATTTCAGCGAGTAAAGGGCTCAGAGGATTACCCATGATTAAACCGTTTTTACTATTATATAATACTCCATTGAAGTTAAAATTCTAGAAGGTGTAAGATTTCTGATTGAATTACCGGATTGACTTTATTAATTTGAAGAGCGTTGTTGATGAGTTTCACTGTATCACTAGGTGGAGCACTATGGAGGAGATTTACTACATCCCAAGACATAAGTTTAGCGTTCGGTGGTAGTATCGTGTGCTGAATTTTATTTATTAAGATTAGCGTACTGTTGAATGATGTCTATGAGAAAGCGTGAAATAATAGACAAAAACTCAATTTATGGGTAATTTTAGAGGTTAACAAAGAAAAGAATTCAGGTAGGTTACTTAATAGTCGATTGGATCTTAATCCTTCTCCTTTACTCAATCTTTTCAATTCATAATTGATGGGTTTTCCAACATACCCCTTTTACTTGTAGCTATTGTAATATTAAGAAGGAAATAAGACTAATATACAGGGATATCCACCGGGACCATCCGTTAAAAACTTTTTGAGTTCCAATTACAATATCAAGCTGAAACTTTATACGCGGCCATAACTAGCGATTTCCAATTGAAGTGAAATATTCTCGAAGTGACAGCATTTCCGGTTATACCGGAAGTGGGTCATCACTTTGTTATTTCAAATGGCAATCTACCTTTTTCATTATACATCTAAAACCGACATTTGAGCAAGGCATAAAATACCCAAGTTGTTGGCATTTATCTGTCAAAACTTTTCACAGATTTAATTATTTTTGTTATAAACTCGATTTTTGAGGAACATTTAAAAAAATTGTAGCTCGTAGATATTTTGCACTACAGTCACAATTTTTGCTTGGGTGAATAGAAGAAGGATCAAGGAATTTTTAAGCAGTCTATACATGTCAAATGTATATTGCGTTGTATTGTATAATTTTTTCAATTTGGCCTTTTTCAAACAGCAATAACTCAATTTTTTCAAATAGCACGTGTCAATTTTTATATCGGCATCAGATGAAGCGTCAAATTTCAGATGGAATTGTATCAGCATGTACTATAACCATCTCTTATAGTTCCGAAATACTTTGGGAATATATTGAATATTGATGATTTTGCAAGAACTAACAGAGAATGCTTTGAAATATTTGAATCAAGTAGCTGAACTGGCTACGCTCACCTGAAAGGTGCCTAAAGTTAATGTACTTGTCACTTCGTTCATTCTAATTTGATATTTCAACAAGAATTGTCGTTATTTGAGATTGAAAATATCCAAAAAAATACAACACATTTGGAATAAAACCACTGGTTATTCAAACGAAAATATATTTAAACTTTTTTTAATTCATTTAAGAATTTCAAAAAGTAGTGGGTAGAAATTGCAGGATAACCAATTTCCAAATTCACCGTCTATGAGTAAAATAAAATTTCGAAGCATTAGAAGCAATTTTCTACAATTCGGAAGAATAAAAATTGTAGAAACTGAGCGATAACCAATCATCGAAGATAATTACATTAATACGAATAAATGATAGCAAACATCATAGGAGAAAACTAATTTACTAATCTGAATAAATGTTCAATATGGGCCCCATTTTGCTCGATACACTTGACAGCTCGTATACAAACATGATGAGTTGCCCCCCTAGTTTCCTCAGGATCAATATTACGAAAAGCATTATAAATGCGCTCTAGTAACTCTTCTTTACTTCTTACAGGAATAAGATACACTACTCTCTTGATTTTGCGCCATAAATAAAAATCAAAGGGCGCCAGGTTCGGAGAACGCGGAGGCCATAAATTTGGTCCTTGATTACCCCACCATCTATCCTCGAACATTTCTGTCAGCTGCCAATCCATTTGGTAATAGCAATCCCCCAGAATGTTAAGGGGTAATCCATCTAAAAAATTTGCTAATGTCCCTTTCAAAATTTCCAGATATCTTTGTCCATTAGGATTTTCCTCATAAATGTGATAAGCCAACAAATCATTCATTAAAACCTCAATGAAATGTGGATTTTCTGTGGCCCAAAAATATCGATTTCTCCTGTTGGTTATTGCACTTTCATTGAACTTGGCTTCATCAGACCATATAATTTTTTTCAGAATTGTCTCATCTTCTTGAAGTCGAATTAACAAATTTTCACAGAAATTTAGCCGCTTGGGAAGGTCAGCTGGTTTCAATTTTTGTAGTCTGATCAAAGAATAAGGGTGCATGTTATGTTTCTTGAGGATCCTTTGAATGGAAGTATAACTCAATCCAATATCCATTGATGCTGACTTAATGGACGCATGTGGATTGGCAGGAAATACGCTAGCGTATTAATTTGATTGTCGTCGTCTTCGAGAATTGGTTTTCTTTTAGTTTCTATGTATTTTGTTCCTCCAAATTGCAGAAAATTGCTTCTAATCATTCGAAATTTTGTTTTACTCATAGGCGCTAAATTTGGAAATTGGTTATTGAATTGCCTGCAAGTTCTATCCACCATTTTTTGACATTCGCCATGAATTAAAAAGAAATTAAACATATCCTCGTTTGAATAATCAGCCATTTTATTATCAATCTGGAGTTTTTAAAAAATTTTCACTTCAAATTACCAACAATTCTTGTTGAAATATCCAATTCGAATGAACGAAGTCACAAGTACATTAATTTTAGGCACCTATCAGGTGAGCGTAACCAGTTCAGCTACTTGATTCAAATATTTCAAAGCATTCTTTGTTAGTTCTTGCAAAATCATCAAAATTCAATATATTCCCAAATTATTTCCGAACTATAAGAGATGGGTATAGTACATGCTTATACAATTCCATCTGAAATTTGACGCTTCATCTGATGGCGATATAAAAATTGGCACGTGCAATTTGAAAAAATTGAGTTATTGCTGTTTAAAAAAGGCCAAATAGAAAAAATCACACAAAACAACGCAATAAACATTTGACATGTGTAGAGTGCTCAAAAAATTCCTTGATCCTTCTTCTATCCACTCAAACAAAAATTGTGTCTGTAGTGCAAAAGATCTACGAGCTACAATTTTTTAAATGTTCCTCAAAAATCGGTATAACCGGAAATGGTATCACTTCGAAACTATTTCACTCCAATTGGAAATCGCTAGTTATGGCCACGTAAAAAATTTCAGCTTGATATTGTAATTTGAACTTAAAAAGTTTTTAACGGACGGTCCCGGTGGATATCCCTGTATAAGGAATAACTCTGTTCATTAGTTTGTATCTATCTGATGAAGCCACAGTGTGGTGAAACCGGTCATAGTTTTGTTAATATAGTGAAAATCTAAATAGCATAGTTTTATTCCCTTGAAAATATGTATATTGATTTTCATCAAGTAACGACCTCCTCAATCAAAAAAGGATAATTATCATTTTTCATTTTCAGCGTGAGGTTTCATCCAACGGAAATATCAAAAATCAAATTAAATAGTGATGAATCAACTCCAAAATCTTCTTATCATTCTTAGAATGCCATAACATCGATTAAACTGTTCTCTGATTACTTTTAAGAATTTTCAACATGTATCTCGTAATAAATTATAACAAACATTACATCATAATTCGCCACCAACTTGCAACCTTAAATGTTTTGCAACATTGTGAAATCACCCTGTATCCAAACAAATTCAACGTGAATGAAAAATTTACATCCACACTGGAATCACCCAATTTCTATCAAAAGGTAGCACCATCCCAAAGGTCCCTCTGAAACGTTTTCAACAAAATGTAGTTTACTTATACACTTATACCCCAATTTCCTACGGGAGCATGACCGCATGTCATGTTATTAAGTTGTAACGATTGCAGCCGAATTTAATGAGCTTTTTATGCAGGCAATGACAGTCTTTTGTTACAATAATGAGTTTAGGGCATCCGATTGTCAGGGGTACAGTTCGGCGTTACTCTTTTGTTATGCTCGCAAGCTCCTACGGTCGCCTGCTGTGATACGAGCAGGATATCCCTATTTTTCTCGTGTTTAAGGTCGATTTTCTCCCGTTTATGTATGGGAATAATGGTGGATCCTTTGGGTATTCAGTCGCGACATGGACGATGTACCACCACGCATTAACCCCGCTTTGTGTTTCAGTCCCGTGAGCCATTTTTGATGACTGCCGTTTATGCGAAATGACTTTGTGGTTGTAGGGTAGGGTCGTACGGAAAATATTTATGTCATGATGATCCAGATATTTACATAAAAGTTTAAAGTTATGTGAGATTACATGCTTGTAATCATGAATAATAATATTATGGCTTTATATACTGCGATATCGGAAAAGCTACCTTTTTCTACTGTTCGTGGACTTAAACAGATGAGATATCTATTTTTAACATACAATGCAGTACCCCATTTACATCACAACATAAAGTTTTATATTTGAACTTACTGGTTACTGAACACACTTTCGTCTATAAATTTGAAATTTATATTTAATACTCAATCTGGAACTCAAAATTACAACTATTAAAACTTCTAAATAACGTTATAAAGCAGCATAAATTAACAAAATTTTACAAGCACTCACGAAATATCTTGGTTAAGAGGTAATAGAAGAAGAAAACCGACGCTTACTTAGGAATCAGGTACCTAGATCACTAAAACAAATTATCGGAATCAGAATTGTCAATTGTAGACATTTTCTTACAAACGTGAGAGATATTAAGTTTCTTGAATTGCATATAGTTTTTTTAAGTGCGGCATATGTTATATTCCTTTACTCCTGTTCCAGAAATACAAAAACCAGGTTATCCTGCATATAGTTCAAGGAAAAATCGAAAATACCATAATCGTTTGATCATATTTGGGATATTTATTTTATTCTTCATATGCCTGCCATCTGCTGAGTATGAGCATAGGTGGTTAAAATGAATTTAGGAAATACCTCATTTCAGATAACACAGATAACTGTGCTTCTTCTAGTTACTAAAAACTTGCATGGATGTCGCTTGTGATTTGATGAAGTGACTGAGAAAACTTTCTTGTGCTTCTCTAGCGGTGAGGTAGCAAAGCTTTATACATCCATGATGAATACTTCCTAATCCTTTCTGTATAGCATGTTATTAGTAAATAGAGACCTCTCTATTTATTATAATCTGCAGTTGTATCAAGGTGAAGGTGGCGAACTCGGAACTATTCAACTATTATTTTCATTTTCTGTTATGTTAAAAACAATGTCAGAGGTCAACGTTAAACTAGGATTAAAATCTGTTCTTTCAAAAATTCAGCAAGCCTGTGCCAAAAGGGAAAAAGTAATATGAGACTCATAAATCTAAGCTTACATTAAATCTCGGCTTATTTTTTAGGAATGCTGTGAAGTTAATCCTCGCTTAGTGGCAGTATCTAAAACAAAACCTGTAGAATCTATTATAGAAGCATATGAAGAAGGGCAGAGACACTTTGGAGAAAACTATGTCCAAGAACTTGAGGAAAAAGCAAATAACAGTTTGATTCTTGAAAGCTGTAAAGATATTAAGTGGCATTTCATAGGACATTTACAAGGAAACAAGGTCAATAAAGTTATCAGCATTCCAAATTTGTATATAGTTGAAACTGTAGATTCTAAAAAGTTAGCAAATAAATTAAACAATAATTGGCCCCAGTTTGGTGGTGTAGCTAAAAAATTGAGAGTTTTTATTCAGATTAACACAAGTGGAGAAAAGGGTTCGTATAGTGATCTATTACATTCAAATATAAAATATTAATCGATAATAGTGAAAATATATTTTCATTACAGAAAAGAATGGTATACTACCTAGTGAAGTTGTTGATATGGTTAAATATGTCACCAATGATTGTCCAAATCTACAATTAGATGGTATAATGACTATTGGTCAGTATGGTTATAATCCAGCCGATGGACCAAATCCAGACTTTTTGAAACTTCTAGAATGCAGAAAAAATGTTTGTGAAGCACTCAGTCTACCACTGAAAGATGTTGAGATTTCTATGGGAATGTCGGATGACTTTGAACAAGCAGTGAGTGTTTGATATTATTTTCGGTAATCCTTCTGTTTACGTTGACCATTTTCGCGCATCCAGTACCGAGTCAACGGGAAATGTTTCCCGAACCATTTAAATTTCAGCCAGAGTTGCCAGATCCCTTTGCTTGGTGGATTTTTGATAATAGTTCACTACATTGACAATAGCCAATTCCCTGAAAAAATGTTTATTTACTAATTTTGTGTCCCAGAATCCATATCTGAAATCATTTTGCCCGCTCAGCTATTGTTTAGGAAAAAACAAAAACATCTTTTCTAGAAAAGCGGCAAGAAGAAAAACCGCTGTTTTTTTTGACAAGTACCGCGCGTTCCTTTGATAAAGCCGCCTTTTGCCGCTAGCAGAGTGTTGTTTTATTACGTAATAAATTTTTGTAGTTTAGTTACCTACTTATTAAAAAATTTTTTCTTCTCAAGATCTACTCAAAAAGCACTCGCGATCGACCGTTTAGCACCCTTGCTCCAAATAAATGAAAAGAATATATTGTACAGTGTACAATTCTCAATTTATTACCCTGTAGTATGAGCTAAATAGTATAGGTTCTAGCTTACAAAAAAACTCTGAAGAAATTCATATTTGGCACTCAGATTGTCTGAACATTTTTACCAAACAAGGGAAATATTTGCCCTCAACGTCATCCATCATGTTGAACTTGGAATTACTGAAATTAGAGGTCAGATTCGAATATCATATAAATGTTTTGGAAAGTCTTTAGATTTTAAAAACATCTAATGCTATACCGCACTACCCTATCTGAAAGAAGTCAAAATATGTATCTGTTTATTTATATAGTGAAGCCCGGGTTCCTGAGCCCACTTGCGAAAAAATACGAGCCACACATTCCTTTCCTCTCCCGAGGAGATACGCCTCTGATTAAGAGTTTTTTGCTATGGGTTTAACGTCAATAGTATATCTTATCCTTTATCTTTTTCATTTTCAACGATAGGTAATCAAATCTCCGACGTGAGATAAATTGTGGCAACATTGGCAACAATTCTGTTCGACTCGGCACTGGATGCGCAAAAGTGGTCAGCGTAAACAGCATGATTACCCTATTTTCATTGTCTCAATAAAATCTGATTAGTAAATAATTATATTTTCGTGTTCGATTAGTCATTCAAAAACAAAAAACTTTTCTTGAAATTTGAAGTATGCTGCTATCTAATAACATATTTTACTTTTTTTTTATATTTTAATGTGTTCGAGTTTTATTTGTCTACCTACACAGAGTCAGGCTTCTTTTTTCGGGTTCTGTGAACTTAAATCATTTATTTAGGTTTTGTAGGATATTTACTATTATTTTTGTTATGGGCAAACGCTATATCCATACTTCTACCAGACTGGCAACCACTTCGTCACAGCAGTATACTCTCCCCCTGCATCGCGGTTGTGGTTTCTCCACCGTGATTGTTCCACCCTTGCCAAACTGGGAGAACGGAACAGGCTCCATCTGATGTAGATATCCGGACATCCAGGCATTAGGGGCAATGAGAAGGCGGACTCATTAGCCGCCCAAGGCTTGGGATTCATCAGACCAGAGCCTAAGCTCGGAATTCCCTTGGAGTCTGCAAGGATGAAAAATAACCTGTGGTTGGACCTAAAGGTACGTGACCACTGGAAGAATCTCTCTGGTCTTAGACACTCTCAATTTGCCATCAGTGGACCTGCCAAAGCCAAGGCTTGGCTTAAACTCTCCAGGCTGGACTTGAGAGTTCTAACTGCCATACTAACGGGGCACTGTCGCCTCAGAAATCACCTAAACAAGTTTGAATTAATTAAGAATCCTTCATGTAGACTATATGAAGAAGAGATAGAACCATGTAACACGTTATGTGCGAGTGCCCAGCTTGGAACAGACAGCAAGGAGAAACTTGATTCTAACAAACTAAACTGATTGAACTTATTAAGCTCTCGCACAAAAAATCAGCTGTTGTATCCAAACTAAAGTAAAGTTCATGTTCTTTTTTAGTGGAAGAATTTTAAAGTTTTTATTTGATGCGTTTTTTTATGTTAGATAGATATAGATACCTAGCTGCCTTGCAGCCAGGCTACTGTGACCCAGTGTTCTATTGTGGCACACTCTGTCCTAAATTCCACCCACAAGCTCCATCCTTCTTGTAAAGGATATGAGTTTTGTGGGCTCAATGAGCTCAGTCAGCTTCAGTTTGTTAGATCCAAGTTCCTCCATCCTAACTCTGTTTGCAGCAAGGCACTCGCACATAACATGTTCCATTGATTCTATCTCTTCTTCACATAGTCTACTTGAAGGATCCTCAATCTATCCTAACTTGTTTAGCTGATTTCTGAGATGACAGTGTCCCGTTAGTATGGCAGTTAGAACTCTTAGATCCAGCCAGGAGAGTTTGAGCCAAACGTTGGCTCTCACAGTGAAAGGTCCACTGATGGCAAGTCGAGACTGTCTGAGACCTGAGAAACTTATTCAGTGCTCACGTACCTCCAGGTCCAACCACCGGTTATTTCCCACCCTTGCAGTCTCCAGGGGAATTCCAAGCCTAGGCTCCGGTCCGACCAATGCCAAGCCTGTTCCTCGAGGGGCCAATGAATCCGCCTTGTCATTGCCCTCAATGCCCGAGTGTCCGGGTGCCCACATCTGACGGAGCCGCTCCTTCCTCCCACTTTGGCAACGGTGGAACGACATTCCTGTGCAAAGTATCGGATGCCATTGACTTCAATGCAGCTTCGCTATTAGTGATGATTTTTATTGACCTATTTGTTAATTCCCCTGCAAGCTAGAGGTTAGCACAGTGTCAATGGCGAATATATTTTTATTTTTTTATGCTAAAATGATTCTAGATTTTACCTATCTTTTTTGTTCACAGAAGAAATTCAATTGAATATTTATTTTAAAACAGCTTCTTATTTTTAGGTTGAAATGGGCAGCACCAATGTTCGTGTAGGAACAGCTATTTTTGGATATCGACCAAAGAAAACTTCAAGTTGAAAATAAGAACATTTTATGGAGAATATTGTTGATATTCGTGTCTTTGTGTATATTGTATATAAATGAAGAATATGTAAAGAAATTTTCTTTTAATTTAAGAACAATACTATACTTGATTCAAAATTTCTTGATAAAAATACTTACTCAATTTTCCAGCGTGATCGCGAATTCAGTGTTAGCAGTAAAAAAGATCTTGGAAGCGACGCCGAAGATGTATGAGTAGAAGTCAAGGTGGGAAGGGTCAGATCTCTTCTGTGATGTGTTTACCTTACTCCCGAAGACTGAATTACTGGCACAAATTTCGCTTCTAAACATTTTTCGGGAGTTCGGTGTATAAGATTTCTTATCTAACTATTTCTCAAAAGATCCTGAAAAAATTATCAATCAAAAAACCAAACCCAGATGAAATGGAAAATTTACAAAAACTACCATGACTACTTAAGATTTGAACACCTGCGAAGTGTGAATTAACTGCACATATAGGGGATTTTCAAAGATTCATTGAACGTGTGGAGAATGGCATTATTTCAAACCCTGAAGGAATTGTTAGTATCACCTCGTCGAAACGACCCAATAATAGTATACCCATCTCTAGATCAAATAAAGGTAGCCGGGCCTAATGAGCTTCTATCCTTTTTCATTAGGTCATGCCCTGCATTATGTTGGCCTCTGTCAGCTGGAATTTTCCCCAAACGTTGGAAATGTACCAGTGTGACATCTTTTTTTGAAGAGGGGAGATTACCGAAATGTAGAAAATTATAGACCAATGTGCAAATTGTCAAAGTTTTCCAACCTATAGTCTACAAATACCTTTTTTAACCTGTCCAATCCCAAATTATGCACGAGCAACATGAATTTTTTCAAGGGTAGGTTAATTCACACTAATTTGCTCATATTTATCGCGTGTGTACTAGACACTACGAGCAGGGGAGTACAATTGGATGCCGTGTACACTGACTGATAAAATATGTCACAATATTGTTGGCTCTGGGTCTTGTGATGGGTCGACTCATACTTTAGAAATAGGTGTCAATACGTTACTATTGGTTTACAATATTAATATAAGAGATATTGCTGTATACCTGGAGTTCCCCAAGGATCTCATCTTGGTCCACTACTTTCTCTTGTTTATGTGAATAACATCAGGCATAGTTTTGAAAAATGTAATATCTTACTCTATACCGACGGTCCCAAAATGTATTATAAAATTTGTAGCATCTCTGGCTGTCTTATTGTTCAGGAGGAACGCCGGAGATTTTTATCATGCAGCAAGAAAAAAATTTACTTAGTCTAACTGGAGGACTGAAGAAAAATGAATGACTTCTTAATCCTTCAAAAAACACTGTCAAAGGATGTATACGTACTGACAATTCTGAGCAATATCTACTTCAATGTTGCTAATTTTCAATTGAGGAATCATGACTTGTTTTACATCCCCATTAAAAAGGCAAATTTTTCTAAGAATGCGTTTTCGGCGATAATGATTTTCGTCGGCAATGAACTTCATTCATCAATTGACATTTTTTCCACTAATATAGACCGCTCGAAAAAGAATTTGAAGACCTTTTTCTTGACTGATACCCTACTGTGAACAGTGACTCATCTTGTGTTTTTATGTTTTGTGTTCAATTTATATTAATTTTTTCATTTTTTTATGATTAGGTTCTTTGAAAATATTTTAAGTTCTTAGTCTTCTAACTCATATAGCACTTAGTGGATACTATTTTTGGGTTCTTTCCGTATATATTCCTGCACACACAATAGACAATAAACAATAATTAAACTTGTTCCAGTATATGCTGGTTAAAAGTCGATGGTCTTGGACAGGACCTCAAAAATTTGTCGTTTTCAATCATAGAACACCATAAAAATGGAGAATGAATGCAAAAATTGCCTACATGGCTCACATAATTTTGAAGAATAAAAGAAAAATCGTCTATGTTTCGTGTTTAAAAAACATGTTTTATTATAAGTAAAAAACCGTTGAGCAGAAGTTTTTTCACACAGCCGAATTTCATTCAAAAAAGTGCCTGTAGAATGTCAAAATCATTTTTATGTAATTTTGATAATAACCGAGATATACACGATTGACGGTTTTCCAGAAATTTTGAAGTACTCGAAAACGGAGAGAGAAATCGGGAAAATGTTTGCACCACTATTCTATTGCGTCAAAAAAAATGAGGGGGGGTCAGTTTTGTCTAACTATAATTTTCACCTAGTTGCTATACTTAATCATCGAAATTTGCCCACCTGTACAAATAGGGTTTTCGGAACTCTGAAATTCAGCAAATTTAAAACAGTAACTTCAGGTTGAACTCCATAACTTTTCATTTGAATATTTGACCAAAAACATATGCTTAACATTCGACCTTAGATGGATTTTACTTCAATTTAATCAAAAGCATCTTTCATTTTAGTAAATTCTTTTCATACTTTTGTCTTTGTGTTAGATGTGGTCGCTTTATGAATTTCTTCTTGTAATACTTTATTCTTGCAAGAGAAAATTTTTATGTCGCCTTTTTCAACTCCAGTAACTTCTACATTCTGTATTTTTAATTATTGTTTTGAATTTATGTATACATATATATTTTTATATGCATGTATCTCGTTGAAATTGACGAGAAATAAAAAGCAAAATACCTTTTTAAGGTTTATTTTTTCTCTATAACATTAAGATAACAAAGTGAATCGAAAAATGAAACGAAAATATATAAAATATGATTTATTTGAGTCGCATTTTGAGATGAATGGTCCAAGCGACTTATATAGATGTTATTTTGTATCGTAGATGCTATAAATTATGTTCATTTAATTCATATATCATAAGTGAATCTATGTAACTTTTACGCGGTTGAGTGGACGTAGTTTTGCGAGAGTTGACAACATGGCAGACGATGTCCTATCACGACACTAATGCGATGAGCTTCACGTTTTGAATGAATTGATGAGTTTGGTGATACTTTGAAGAGTCTTAAGCTGCTTCTCCGCCTTCTTCACCTTCCTCTTGAGCGGCTGTGAGAAGGGTGATGAGGGCTTGGGTGTCAATTTGGCCATTGTCATCGATTTCCATGGCATCAAAGGCATCGTCGACTTCCTTGGCTGAGAATTTGTCACCCCAGGTCATCAGTGCGTGCCTGAATCTAGACAAAGATATTTAGGAAATTAGCAAACTATCATTTGGTAATTTGTATCATGGTTGTAATATGATTTGAATAACTCAAACATCTAGAAAGTTAGATGCGAGGAACAACTAAAATTTATAATATCCTTTATCTGACAGAAATGATAGTTATTATAAACTTACTTCTCGCTGTCAATGCTGCCATTGTCGTCGAAGGATTTGAAAGCTGCAACAACGACTTCGTCATCATCGGTACCGCCTGAATCGGCCATGCGGTTACCAAAAAGACCCAACAATTGGGTGAAGTTCAATGGTCCAGGGGCTTCATTGAGCATTTCGTCCAACTCTTTTTCCGTGCTGAGTTTACCAACAGCATCGAAGGTAGCCCTCAAGTCTGGCTTGGTAATGATACCTGAAAACCAGTATATTATACTTCCTATCTTCATTTTTCTGTCGCTGCCATATTTAAACATCGGAAATTTCCCTCTCTGTACACTTGTATACTCAGCGAATAACTTTAATAAGTCAAGTTCGAGTTAGTTAAAAATTACAGTTAGACTTTGCCATTGTCATATACTCCTTAATTAATACCTACCATCTTTGTCGTGGTCCATAAGTTGGAAGGCTTCTTTGAACTCAGCGACTTGCGCTTGAGAGAACATAGAGAAGACATTGGAACCAGAGCGTTTAGCCTTCTTTGAGGAACTCTTGGAGGAGGCTCTAGTTTCAGCAGCTGGGGCAGCAGGAGCATCTCCTTCTTCCTTCTTCTTCTTCTTAACCTTCTTCTCTTTGTCCGCCTAGAAAGGAGAAACAACTTCTTTAGCAAATATAGTTTCTACATTCCATAAGTTAAAATTAATAATTTGTTTATTCCGAATTCAAGTTCCAGTTTTACTTTTAACAGACAAAAAGGCGATTGGAAACATAAAACAAATAAAGGAAGTTCATAACTAAGTATTAATTAAAATTGTTATTTCAAAAAGATACATCAATATATTTTGGCCTATACTAGCTCAAACTGTTTATTATTATTATTAAATATAATGGGGGCTGAGGAGCAAGTCCTATAATATGATATACTAGTCCAATCGTTAGAGTTTTGTTGTTCAGGATTCGACTTATTGTTAATGGGATTTGCAATGATGCTATACTATATTGTTGCATCTATAAGAACGAAAATGTATTATATCATCATAAGCGGACATATTCAACTGTATCTCACATATACTTTATGCACATTAGTGCATATAATCCGATTTATCGGATTCATCAATTAGGCAACCAAACATGTACAACAATATAAACTCAAAGTTATTATCACGTGCAATATCAAACTGAACGTGTCGTGTAATAGTTTTGGGACTTTTTGAAGTGACTGAGTGAACGAAAAAAGAGAAAATAAAGTTTGAACAGAGATGGATCCAGCCCTTTACCCAAAAAATGCGGGAGGGGAAGTATATTCTGATTTCTTTACTTTTCCTGTGTTTTCCAAAACCCTTGGATCATCAATTTAGACATGTAAGAGTTGAAAGTATATATTTCTTGCAACTACTAGCCTTAGATATATATTCTTTCGAAAATATATGGGTTTAAACTTGAGATCCGATATATCGGATGCTATGCACAAGTCAGCTCTTGAGGTTCAAAATTTTCGGTACCAAGAAATGTTTTCATTTTCAGACTCTCTCTTGCTGAATTGTTGGTTATCGTAGAAAATGATGATTTTTATGATGGCATGGATATATATGCTGTTCCACCTAAAGATGGGGAAGGTACTGACTGTGATTCAGATAGCAGTGATCAGCCTGATGGAAATTTGAACCACCTAGGATCGAAAATGTTGAGTGCTCAATGCGAATATTCTGTGAAAAATAAATAAAATGATTAAAATGAAAACGACCTTCCATCACAATCTCTTGAACCAATTGCTAGTACCTTCACTAATTATGAATATGACACGAGTGACGACGAACCATTAACAAAATACCTACGTATCGAAAATCAAAAAGGAAGATATAGCACTAAAAGATCTAAACCGGAAACGCTGAAATGGAGGAAAAACACCCCGTGTTCGATGCGAATGTAGCTTGTGTAGAAAAGCAACCATCAGAAAATGCGAAACAGGCATCATCTGCCTTAGATTTTTTCAGCCTTTTCTTCCACAGTGAGCTACTGTCACAAATTTTGAGACAAACAAATGCTTACTCAAGCCAAAAAAACAATCCTTTGAATGTATCCATGGAGGTGTTGCTTGTGTTCATAGATGGTCCTTCATTTTCAGGATAATATGCCAAACATCCCAACAAAAGATTGTATTGGTCCACACTGTATGACGTGCCTCAAATTTTACAGAAAAGCATGAGACTAAATCGCTTCGAACTGATCTTTAGGCATTTTCACTTGAATGATAATTCAGCTATTGATGATCGTTTGTATAAACTCAGACCAGATATCGATAGACGAATTTATGATTCCATATTTTGGCCGTCATTTTTCCAAACAATATGTAAAAGGAAAACCAATTACATTTGGTTTTAAGAATTGGGCACTTTGTAACAGCGATGGGTACTTGGTTTCTTTCGAGTTATACACAGGAAAAAGTGACAAGATTGAAGAATTTGGAATCGGCAGCGATATTGTTCTTTCTCTAATAAATTCTGCGAGTGTTCCGCCGAATCAAGGATATAAGTTCTTTTTTGACAACTACTTTTCTTCAATACAGTTATTTCAGCACTTGACATCGACTGGATACTGTGCAACTGGAACTATCCGTGACAATAGAGTCACAGATAATCTATTATGCAAAAACAGGAGAGGGGTACGTATGATTTTAGGACGGATAGTGAAAACACAGTGTGCTTTGTCAGATGGAAGGATAACAAGGTAGTTACTTATGCCACCAATTTCGATACCATTGCAGAAACAAAGTGTTTGAGATGGTCTAAAGGAAGTAAAGGAAAAATATCTGTTACTCAACCAAACAATTTTGTGAATTATAACCATGGCATGGGTGGCGTCGATAAAATGGATCAATTGGTTGCTAATTGTAGAACAAGAATGCGTCAAAAAAAATGGCGCTGGCCAATATTCTGCTACTTATTGGATGTATCGGTGAGTAATTCCTAGTTATTGATGAAAATAATTTGACCAGGAGAAAAGGATTCTGCTTCTCTTCTGATTTTTATGAGGAATATAGCTACGTCTCTTTTACAAACTTACGGTAAACCGTCAGCAAAAGATAAGCTGATGAAAAATCCAATGAACGATACTCGTAACGATGGTCTCAATCACTGGCCAGAATACCTTACTTCCGAAAGACTATGCAGATTTTGCAGTGGAAAGAGCAAATTCATTTGCACAAAATGTGGAGTTGGATTACATCCCAAATTATATTTCAGAAATTTTCATACATTTTAAGTGACTAGATTTAACGGATGACGCTTAATTTTTTTCATATGAAAGTTAAATGTATTGTGTTTGTTGATTATATTATTATGACTACTAAGTACTAAGAAAATAAAAAAACTGAACTTTCATCATTTTTCAACCTTATGCACTAATGGGTTAAAATTAATGATTTCTTATTTGGCCTGTTAAAGGATTATTTTGTAATATATTAAAACAAGTAAATAATTACCAGTAGACTCAAAGTTGAAATATTTATAACTCAATTGTGGCAAAGAAATTTGATAAGTATTTAATTATACAGAACAGTAGAGTTTTAAACCAATCGTTAAAATAAGCTAATGAATGAATTCTTGTTTTCAATCCAAGCATTTGAAATGTTTTAATTAGATAACTCATTGGCATGAATTTTAATAGGACGCAGAAAATTGACTATTTCTATTTTTAAATTCTGGCATCCGACCAAATATAGGCCGCTTCACATTCCAGTTGATCAAATAAAAATAGCGTTTGGAAGACGCGTAATATCGGGATATTTTTATTTTCGAAAATCGAATTTCGCAATTGATTTACGTTTCCATGAATGTATACGTTCACTAAATTCCATTTTATTTTTAATTTCTAGCTTATTAATTAATTATTGCATATACAGAATGCCTCATAATTTCCTGAACAAGCAATTTTTTAGCATTCTGAGAAGAAGAAATGTCACGGGGTTAAATCTGAAAGACGAATTGATTCAATGGTGTGGTAACAAATCGGTGCATCTCTACAACGTCGAATTTGATACTCAGCGGTCCCAAATAATGGCTATTAAGTTCTCTAGACATAACCTTAGATTTTTAGTAAAGTGATACATATAAAGCATCTTAAACGAATTTGAAAAATTCTCTCAGGCAAGGGTCCATTTAAAGTTTGTAATGATTTTGAAGGAGGGAAGTTTGATTACTTTCAATAAGCAAATAAGCCACTTTCCTCACATTTATTAATGTTGAATGAGAAAATTTTTAGGATTTTATGTTAAGAAAAAATTTTATTATTATTAATCAATATCAAACAGCAGAACACGCAGAATTCATTATTTAAATATTTAGTGCAAATTCAGAATTCCTTGTACCAGAAAATGTTTAAATAAGGGTAATTTGAAAGAAAAGAAGCGGTTCAGGGTTGTTCGTTTCGATTTAAAATAGAAAAATCATTGCAGATGGTGAATTAACTGCTATGTTCTCTTATACTTCAATGAATTATTTTCAAAATCAAATGAAGGTTTGAAAATTAATATCTCCTTTATAATTTCGAGTCTTCCAAAGTTCTATATATACACAGTATGATTGCAAACTTATCCATACAAAAAGGAGCTCAGGTAAGGCACAAAAAGTATTCCAAACACTTTGATACAATAAAATTTCACTTCGAAACACTAAGCACTTTTTACACTTGTACAAAAATGGGTCAGTAATGTCAATGTACTTACCATTTTGTCGTGTGATGTTTAACTCTCTATGAAACACCCTCGACTGAAAGAGTTAAAAATAATAGGCTACTTAAATAAGTTTGGCAGGAACGTTGCTCATCCAAAATGAGGCTGGTCCGCGCAAACCTTATTTAGCTTCTAGCTCAGAATAGACTGGAAATCTTTCAGTCGCTGAAATTCTATAGGTGACTCAAGACGAGCACAATTTCGATTGTTACATGGTTCATGAGCTCGAAATTTTTACCAAATATAATACATGTTTAGATAAGGAGATCTAGGAGGAACCTAAGGGGGATTCTGATCCTTCTCTTTCGATTTTATTTCGCGTTTTACATGATAAAACTATTTTAAATCGAGGAATCTTTAAATAATGGCTGGATGTGGTCTCTACTAGATTATAGTTGTGTATTTAATACTGAACTTTGAAAACTGTTATGCAGGGTGTTTACTAAGTTTGCATATCTAGTTCAGGTGGTGATTTCTCAGTGAAAACTGAGAATTTTTCAAAAAGCCTTTTCTTTCTTTTTGATATATGACTGGTCGAACTGGAGACTTATAATGAGATTTTTGATTTTTTCTTCGCAAAAAAATCAGCTTGAAATTCGTCAGAAGTCCTCAGTTCAACAAGGGATTTTATGTAATTTATTCACGTTTTCTGGAAAAGGGTTAATTCCGCAACCACTATTCTTTCCTTATTATGAATTTTTTGATATAATTCGACCATGAAATTATTTTCTCAAGCCTGGTTTCGATAGAATAGTTTTTACCTCTTGTTGTAAATTAACACAATATAATAATATAACCTTAAACCAAAATTTCAATAAACTCGTAATTGAAAATATTGAAGTAGGCTGCGGTCATTCATAAACATTTCAATATTTTTAATTTCCTCTTAATGAAATATTTATTCAGTAACATTTTATTGAATATGTGGTGTTTTCTTTGATACCATATGACAATTGACAAAATTATTCGCTGCGCCAAGAAATTTACGCATAAAATCGAAAATTCAAAGTTATTCAGAAGAAGTTTAGAAGGATTATTTTTTCAGCACTAAGGAATGCTTGACAATCGACATAATGAAAATGGTACTCATAGAATTTGAAATGATACTAATAATGAAAAATGTAGAACTTTTGGAAGATATCCTCAAAAACCTGTTAATACCGGATATTTCCAACCTTAGCGAGAATTATTGCATGACATTTACGATTCATTCTCGAAATCTATGGTCTTATAGCATTCTAATCAATTTCGATCCAAATTTCGATCAGTCTGTTTCGAACCTCAGTCTGTTTGTACCTACGTGCAAACTGGTATAACATGTTCTTTTAAAACAGTTCAAACTTGAACTGCTGGTGATCTACCTCAATATTTTTAGACTACTTACGATCGACTCTGAGAGGCTGCAAGGATTTGTGATGCAGAGTTGTCGTATATACACGACCTAGCTTGGTAGGTTATTCAAAATTGCGAGTTTATTGGTTGTTACGAAACAAAAGGGTTACATATGGTGTTAAACTTAATTAAGGAGTGACTTTGGATGTTGAAGCGTGGCACTGCATGTCCTCAGCATACTTATCATAAGATGGTACGTAACAATTGAATGCTAATCGCAAGCATGATGACATATGATCGTCAGTTAGTCGATTGCGATATTTTGACTTAATTATCTTAATTTCTGAAAATTCAGACTCGCACAAGTAAGTTGTCCCAAACATTGCCGTCAGTTGAAGGACGATTTGCCTTGGATTCGGATATTTATCTTCAGATATAAAACACCCGAAATTTGTATCAGATGGTGTAGCTATGAGATGTATATCTGATATAATCTGCAACAACTTATTTTCAACAGAACATGAGTTCATATTAAACTGACTTGCTATTTCAGTAGCTAATTCTTCAATGTTCTACATGAAAAAGGATAACTCATAAATGATGCCATATTTGCCAATTTACTGCAATAATAAAAACGCATTTCGAATTGTCCCAAAATATTTGATAATTTAGCCTCATACGTATCATAATTGAACAGAGGAATCCTTGCTTTCAAAGACGGAAAATGTTTCAGATCCTTTTCTTTTCAGTTGATCTATCATAAGTTGCAATTTACTTTTGAATGCGTTTACCACGCTAATCATCTCAATAATAGTTTTTCCTTTACCTTGAAGATCCAAGTTAATGGTGTTTAAATGCATTGTGATGTCAGTCAAAAATGCAAAATCAGTCAGCCATTTTTCGTTTTTCAACATCTGAGTGTCACCAACTCTTTCGTCTAGAAAAGCTGTTATTTCGGGCAATAATTCTTGAAACCTTTCTAGGAAATTTCCGTGACACAACCACCTGGCGTCCGTGTGAAGAACTAAATCAGTGTGTTCAGATGACTCCCTATCTTTCAACTGCAATTTAAAGAGCCGCCGTTGCAAGCTACGTGCACGGATGGAACTCACAATTTCTTTGTTTAAAACTTTTGAACCCAAAATTGGTTGATGTATAATGCAATGGAATGAAAAAAAATGAAGGGAAATCTTCATTAGCTCGACACAATGCCACAAAACCGTTTTTATTTTCAGTCATTGCTGGTGCTCCGCAGTTGTAATGCACACTAATTTATATATTGGTAGCTTATAGTTTCTTACAATATTAAAGAAAACGTTATATTTATCTTGGCCATGGGTCTTCACCTTCAGAGGAATGATTGTCAAGAATTATTCCTTAGCCAATATGTCACTGAATATCTTCCAAATAAAAATACAAAGCTGTGCGGTGTCTGTCATATCGGTAGATTCGTCGAACTGTAGAGAAAAGTATGTATATTTCATGATATCGTGTGACTCATGACTTCAATACGCCTTGTGACAGTCGGACGAGATAACTGAAGTTCTCTAATAGCAGACATGATTTCTGTTTTATTCTTAAAATCTCCAAATAAAGTCTCACCCGCTTCAATAAATGCTTCCTTCACAATTGATCCATCTTCGAATGGTTTCTTGTGTTTCGCCGATATATGAGATATTTTAAATGACGCGATCGTAGCATCTTTTGATTGTTTGGCTGGTTTTGTGAACATGGTTTGTTCTTTTTTCAAACAAGATATCAAATCACGTACTCTTCGTTTTCTTAATTCACTGTGGTGGCGATGAAAATCCTTTCCATATTGCAACTTACGCACGACAAATTTTATCCTTCACCATGAACCGTTTTATAATCGCTGCACTCTCTACTCGACGTAGTACTGCCTTCATGTTACAATTCAGAATGACTCCAATTCCTGCAGGCGCAACATTTATATCGGCGTGAACGAAAGTCTCGAATGTTTCCGTCAAACGCACCGCCCGAAATTTCTAGAAAAGCATAAGAATATAAAGAATAAAAAACGCGGCTTTTCTTTGACAAGTACCGCGCGTTCCTTTGATAAAGCCGCCTTTTACCACTAGCAGATTGTAATTATATTACGTGATAAATTTTTGTAGTTTAGTTACCTATTCATTAAAAATTTTTTTCTTCTCGAGATCTACTCAAAAAGCACTCGCGATCGACTGGTCGAACGATTCGAGTTGAAAAATAAATGTCAGTTTGGGGATGACCCAAGAAAACATACTACCCTGTAGATTTTCCCAACAATGTTGAATACATAATCATGTAGAACTGAAAGAGTAATCCTCGTGTCAAATTTGGGGCCAATATTTCAAAAATTGTTAACGAAAACGAAACATTTTTATGAAACTTAAACACCCTGTATTTCGAAAACCAAGCATTTGCGGATATATATTTATAAGGGAAAATCGTCTTAAAATAACGCATTCTATCGACTATTGAAGTTTTGTTACGAAAAATGGACCACTAAACGATACAGTAAGAAATTCTCTGTAATATATCTACATCGAAAATGGTTCATATTGAGAGTATAATTCAAGGCAATCCTTGAAATGGTATTATATACTATATTCCATCTTTTATGTCAAGAACGAAATACCCCCATGCATGAATACAAAACCTCACAATAACACAACACAATAAAAGGAATTTCCAGCAGCAACATCCATTCAAAGGTAATCCGGATCTGATATATTCCATCTCCCTCTTATAGACAGGTAAACCTATTCATTAAAAGGACAGGTAAGAAACGCAAGAACCGTTGGAGGAATTTTGTCCATATGCAGTAGTTCGTAGACATTTCTACTGAATGAGTATGTCGAAGTTATGTTCATTCATAGCAAAAAATCATTATAAAAGTGAAGTAATAAAAAGGTATCGAGAAATTTTAGAGAAATGTAAGAACTCGTGATTGGTTAAGTGTAGTTTGAAATGTGGAACAAATGTGTATTAGTTCTTTGGAACGTTGTTTTAGGTGAGTAACACCTTGAGAAACTATAATATTCTCAAGGTGTTTTATGGAAAATAGCGCAAGAACTTATTTTCTCAATATTGTGTAGTTCCAACTATAGGTTTATTATTTTTCCCAGTATTTTGAGAAAATAATTTTAATTATACTTGTATTGAATAACAAATTTCTTATGATACTAATTAGAAAGTAGATCACTTTCCAATAATCATTAACCAACAGATTGGTTTACTACAACTTCGCATTGAAATTTTATTTTAATTTTTCATACCAATCACTACGAAAATTCATACCTTTAGTACGGCTTTGTTTTAAACCCACAATCTCAAAACAAGAGTAGTACCGTTTGTTAATAATACCAACCACTCCTGTTTTCTCCCTTAAAGATTGTCAGACTATATTATTTATATACTCAGCAAATGATATTACACTGGGAGTGTACAAGGTGTCCCAAATTCGTTGCCCTTGCATGGTAACTTCTAAACTAATAAAGAGTGAAGGATGCTGTTTTCTCGGAGTGGTGCCCCTTTCGATGAAACAATAAATGTGTCAACAAAACTTTCATATCCCCCTTCCATTTCCAGGTACAGGGTGATTTTCAAAATATTCAATTTTTAAGTACCCCTCGTATCTCGGTTATCGTTCAACATAGCGAAATGATGAAAAGTGCATTTTTTACAAGGAATCCAATTGTGTAACCAGTTTTTTTTTAAGAGAAACAGTTTTCTAGTTGTTTCCAAGTAATCGAATTCTATTCGTTGACACCTTCTTAAATATATATAACACGTAGGGGTTTTATTTTTTTGGAAGGCAAAAAATGCTATGAAAAATCGATCGAATCAGTAAGGAGTCATAGATAATTCTCCTGATCTGTTTATTTATTGGATTTTTTCGGAAATTAATTTATTTTACGTCGTTTTCGATATCAAAGAAATTTTGAGGTATCAGATTTATATAACCAGAATAACATTCTGTGTTTCGTTCGAAAATAGGTAGTTTGTAGTTGTTTGTACTTGTTTGTAGCGATCACTTGGTCTTGAATGACCATAAGAAATCCTTCTGTTTCCGCGAATAATTCTCCTTTCATCAACCATTTTTTGGAGGCTTCTTTGTCGATGTGTGGTTGATTAATCTCATGGTGATTTCGTCAATTCCTTTCTTGACCATTGCTCTTGTTTTTCAGTATCTGATAGGAACGGTAGATTCAGCAGGTCTATTATTATGGACTTATTCACTATCTCAGCTGTTAGCTGGATATAATATACCTTTCCCAGATTCAGCAATCAAAAGGAATAGAATATACAATATACTTGACATGAATTTCCTAACTATGCTACATGTATTAAGAATTACAGCTTTTTGCATTTCTATATATGTATTCTTATGCAATTCTAATTTCTTAAGGCTATCATGTAAAGTTTTGGGTATTAACCCAGTCGAGGATACGATGACAGGAACAGTATCTATTTCATTGAGGTGCCACATCTGCTTGATCTCAATAGCAAGGTCTGTGTATTTGGACTTTTTCTCCTGGAACTTGTTCAGCACGTTGTTATTATTCGGTATGGTGACATCCACCAGCATTGCTGTTCTGGCTCTCTTATCATACACCACTATGTCCGGCCTATTATTCGTCACCATTCTGTCAGTGATAACAGGCCTATCGTAGTATAATCTGATAGAGTCATTTTCCAATACGGGCGCCGGTTGATACTTGTAATATGGCTGGAAGGTATTTAGAAGTCCGTACTTGTGTGCAAGTTTCTGATGGATAATGTGGCACACTTGATTATATCTGTGAAGATAGTCTGTATTGGCCAGTTGTTCGCATCCGGACGTAATATGCTGTATAATCTCTGATCTTATATGGCATTTTCTGCACTTATCTGTTTGTAATGTTCCGTTCTTCATAATAAATTTTTTGTAGTTTTTTGTAGCGATCACTTGGTCTTGGATGGCCATAAGGAATCCTTCTGTTTCCGCGAATAATTCTCCTTTCATCAAAGGATGACATCCTTTGATGTCATCCATATACAGCAGGTGGGAGACTGTATGATAATTCCTATTTGTTTTTATCCTAAATCCGTATCCTGTTCTATTGAGCATTGAGGGCAATGGGTTCATAGCTAAACAGAACCATAGTGGACTCAAAGAGTCTCCTTGAAAATTTTCACGACGTATAGGTATCTCGTCGGTTTTAATTGAATTATTGTTCATGTTGACCTGCAGAGACGTGCGCCAGTGTGTCATTGTTGTCTTCAAGAATTCTACCAGGGCTGGACGAATTTTGTATATCTGCAATACTTCGACAAGCCAAGAATGGGCGGTACTATCGAATGCCTTCAGATAATCGGGAAAAGCTGAATGAATATTCCGATGCCCTACGTGTGCCTGTTTCATTATCACAGAATCGATGATGAGTTGTTCCTTGCACCCGTGGTGTTTCTTTCTGCATCCTTTCTGCTCCTCTGCTAATATATTGTTGTCGTCAAGGTGTTGGTATATTCGATTGGATATGCATAAGGTGAGTATTTTGTAGAGTGTTGGCAGGCAAGTGATTGGCCTATATTGAGAGCATATATGTTAAGCATTGTGTTAGGAAAGTGGGTGTTTTCTTGGGATGTTGAAGAACATACGTGAGCTGTTTCGCTAGGGCTCCATGGAGCTTATCAAACTTCTTGTACCAGAAGTTGTGGATATTATCTATACCTGTGGCCTTCCAATTGTTGTGATTTCTTCCTCCGTTATTCCTTCGAAGTCCATATGTTTGATATCAAGGTGTTGTTTTTCATTTTTGATCCATTCCGCATCTTCAGTGTGTTCTTTGGGGTTCGACCATAGTGATGAAAAATAATTGGTGAAGCACTGTGCGTCAGGTACTTCTCTGTTATTGTTGGTCGCAGTTTTGTTATTTTCCTTATGAAAATTGGCCGCGCTTTGGAGGAACCTTTGGTTTTGATGTTTCCTTTCAGTACACCTGATGTATCTTGAGAGTCTCTTTGCCTTTGCTTGGAGTTTCTGCTTCAAAGTGTCCATATACACGTCGATATGCTGGTTGTGGTCAGGGTGTTTTGTGTTCGTACTAATTTTTCTATGAATTTTGCGTATATGGGATTTCAAGCGCCTTGAGGGCTTTTTGTTTTTCAGGAATTCTGTGAGTCGAATATTGTCAATATCCTTCTACAGTCGTTTTTGCCATGGTAGTTTTCTGACGCTTTGTGACTCAGATCGAATCAGAGTTGTGGGGACTTGTTGTTTGTGTAGTCGAAGAACCGCTACCGCTCCACAGTAAATCAAAGTGTGAATTTTCTCCAAGAAGATCTGGCCAGTGTATTCTTCAAACACTGAGCTTATGCCTGCTAGGATGATATTGGTGTTCTTGTTCGTCTTGAGTTTGGGCAGTTTAGGTCGTTTAGTTGGGTTACTACCACTGAGTTCAGTTATTGCTCTGTTGAGTTCTAATCGTGCTAAATAGATAAATGCGTTCTGCTTGTTCATCTCAGGGGGGCGCTCTATGTTGATATTCGTTTTCATGGCTTCGATGTTATCTGTAACACTTTCATTGACGGTAGGTATACCGTTATGAGTATCATCTTCACTTCTGAGCTCCATTATGACCTCTTATCGTATGCTTTGCAGCGTTTCTGAAGAAAGTAGCCTGTTTTTAACGATTGTTCTTCGTTGATCCGAAATTCTCTGCTCGGATATGTGCTGTAATTCCGGATATTTTTCTACGAACGCAAGTTGTAACGCGTATCTGTATGCTGTCATTTCCGATTCTAAGTTTGTAATCTTGTAAAAGGAACGCATAATGAAGGCATTAATTTCTGGGGTCCACTTCATGCGTTTCCTAGGGAGTCCGGCTCTCGTGGTCGTAGGCATAATGGCTTGCGCCACCGTTGAAACATCAAGAGGCGGTTGGGAGGTATTGATGTTGTTTCCCACTTGGTTTTGTGTTGCAGTATCCCTACTCGATATCACGCTGCTAACCGAGGGAGACTGTGACTCACTTTCCGAACAAGACCCCCTTCCTAAATCTTGAACGCGACAAGAGGTTATGGTGGTACAATGTCGATTCACCCGTTTGTTCCTCAGATTGAACATCATTGGATAAGTTGCATTTTATACCTACTGCCAGGTTCAGCTTGGGTACCTCGGGTTCGCTAAGTCCGTACTCAGAAACAATGTTCCTGAGCCCTTGAGGGGTTTATTCCTATGTATTCTTGCTAACTTGCATTTCTTCAAGCACAATATTCTATGAAAGAACTTAAAGAACTAATACTTTTTTATTTTTAGGTTTATGTTTGGAAGAAGTTTTACAATTGAGAAGTTACATATCAGATGAAGGCCTTCACGGAATAATCACTTTCACAAAAAACAATCAAAATGAGCTCAAAATAGAAACTAACCTCGAAACTACCTTGCAATATCCTAGTCAAATATGGTCGTGGAGCGTCAACGAATTTCCTGTGGATTACACCAAAACAGAAAATCGATGCGAACAAGAAACTTTAGGAAAAGCCTTGGTTAATCTGGACGACGTATTAGGTTACCTTATATTACCAGATAACAAAACAACGGAATACACAACCAACAATTTGACAGTTAAAGGAGATATTGGTATTTATGGAAAATCTATTCTGTTTAAAAATGTAGATACCAACAGAAGAATGTGTGCATCGATAACTATGGTAGACAAAACCAAAGAAAAAACTGCAGTTGCTAGATTCAATTCGCCCATATCTGGTCAAGTTTACTTTAGATGGTTCTCCACCAAAGACAATCATAGTGATATGTTGATTACGACTGATTTGTACCATGTAAGAAATAAGGAAAACCACGATAAGAAAGTGTTGGATTTTACAACACATAACTGGAAAATTTATGTGACCGATATCTTAGAATCAGACCACGATAGATCTGAGCAAAATTGCAATATTTTGCAATTGGTATTCGACCCTGATAACAGAGGGAGTGGTAAAGCTATTGGAGATATCGATAACAGATTGGGAAAACTCAAGATTTCGTTGGATCATAATAAGAATAAATTTCGGACATTGCTCAGAGACGATGAATTGATTCTGTTGCCAAATGATTTGACTGGTCCGCAAAGACGACTTTATTTGGTAATTTTTGAGAAAAATCACGAAGATGTATTTTTGTCTTGTGCGAATATTCGATATGATCATCCAATTAATGCTATGTGAGTAACAATAAGCTACTAATTGAATAATATTATGTGTTCATCCTCAAACTTCTAAATTTTACTTTCTCTGACAACAGTAGTTATGATACCAGTCGTCACAGGAAGCGATGCAGCAACTCCGCGAAGTTGAGCAGTTTTCAGTAACTCTGATAACATGCGTACACACTATCAGCAGCTTTATTTTTGACTTTGTTACTGACACACTTAATGATAATTCAAAATTCTGTAAATTTAAATCATTTTTAGAAACTAATAACACAGTGCGTGAAAATGACACTTCAAAATTCTAATACGCGGGAGATATACCTAGTAAACCTATATCGGGTACGCTGAATCCAGTGGTAACAACCGAAAAAAAAAGTTAGCTCTTGTTTAGGAGATATTCGCCTTTAAAGTTAGCTGATTTCAGTAGGGTTCGTCGCTTATGACTTCAGTACATTATATGCTTGTAATTCCCAAACCGTTCGGAATATCGCTTTACTGTCTTCGGCAAAGTTTTAGCTATTGTCATGGCCAACAAGTTTTCTGAATATACCAACATAGAAAAACCTCATTCAAACACCGTTTCTTAACAAAATGTCCAAAAAACTCCATTTCTTTGCCATTTTTTCGTTAATTTTCGTCTAAATAATAGAAAAATAAAGGGAATTTCGCTTTAAAATCTTAAAATAAGAGAAGAAAACACATTTTCTATAGTTAAATCAAAAAATTTAAACGCACAATCATGATTTTAACTCAAATTTCTCACAGATGTCACTGTTAATAAGTTTTTATTAGTATTGTCACTGATGTTACTACGTATTTTGCTATGTATTTGTATGCCATTTTCATAGTCTTAGTTCTGATATTTCTTAATTTGACATTTCTTGTTGAAGTTTTTTGTTTACACAAGTTATATATTTGGTAAAAATATCAAAAATGAATTCGTGTAGTAAATTTAATAAATTTTGCTACATTTGTGGAAAGTTATAGTGACAAGCAAGCGTTAAATTTCTGAAGAAATTGCTGAATCGCACACACAATATTTCAACCAAACTGTAATCAAAGATGTGAACTGGGCTCCAAAAATCGTTTGTACTGGTTGTGTCATAAGATTGAGTGGATGGAAAAGAGGTAAAATGAAATGATTTATCATTTATTTCAAAATTATATCAATTGAAGCTATTTTTATTACAGGTGAATTCCAATCATGCCTTTTGGCATTCCAGTAATTTGGACCAATTCTCAAGAACATAATCCAGATGACTGTTTTGCTTGTGTTAATGAAATTGTCGGATTGAACAGAGCTAAAAAACGTAAAGTTGAACTCAGAGGAACTCGGTTTGTTCAGTTGCCGTTAACACATTCGGAATCCATCCCAATACCGAAAAGACCTAGTCCGACAGAAGAGTACATTCCATCTACTTTTGATACTATTGGCGAAACGTCTGCATCGGTTTATGTACCATCAAATGTATCTCCACAATGTAATCATGCCGAATTTTCTCAAAAAGATCTGGATAAAATTATTCGTCGATTGAAATTATCGCAGCGTCGGTCCTTTATTTTGACTCGGGAATTGAAAAAAAAGAATGTCTTAGTACCTGATGTGAAAGTATATGGATCAATCGGCCGTCATAGACAGTTCACTGGTTTATTCAAATCCATCGAAGACAATTCACTCGCGTACTGCACTGATATCAAGGAATTGGTATTGAAAATGCATCATGAGTATAAACCAGAAGACTGGCGTCTTTTCATCGATTCGTCCAAAAGTAGTCTCAAGGCGGCTTTGCTTCATGTCACAAACTCAAAAAATAGTCTCCCGATTGCCATCAGTACAAAAACGAAAGAAAATTACGAATCATTGAAAAAAATCCTTGATTTGGTGAAATATGAAGACCATCGTTGGAAGATTTGTGCAAATTTGAAGGTGATAACTCTTTTGAGAGGAATGTAGACGGAATATACGAGAAACATGTCTTTTATATGTTTATGGGATACTCGATATGCCGGCGACCAATATGCCAATAAGTGCTGGCCTATGAGACAAGGGTTCAGATTGCGTCGAGAAAACGTCGTTGAAATTCCACTTGTGCCAATCGAAAAAGTGTTGCTTCCACCTTTGCATATCAAGCTTGGGATTGTTAAAAATTTCATCAAGGCCCTAGATCCTGAAAGCAATGCATTCAATGAGTTGAAGCGAATTATCCCAAGATTAAGTGGAATGAAAATAAAAGAAGGTTTGTGTGAAACTATATACGTACCAATCAACCTAACTCATTCAATATTTAACACATATTTTTTCGAATTATTTTATTACAGGCATACTCAATAGACCTGATATTCGACGCTTGATGAGAGACCAACAATTTAAAAACAGTTTGTCGAATTTGCAGCTCGTTGCTTGGGATTGCGTCAAAGGAGTCATCGAAAATTTACTCGGAATTCATCGTGACGAAAACTGGCGCATACACGTTGAAAATATGCTCGTTGCTTTCCGTAACATCGGTGTAAAAATATCTCTGAAAATTCATTTTTTACATTACCATGCAGACAAATTTGCCGAACAATCACCATGTGAATCAGATGAGCATGGTGAACGGTTTCATCAGGTGACGGCTAGGCTTGAGCACTGGTATAGTGGAAAAATACTTGATTCTCTATTAGGAGACATTTGCTGAAATTCACAGCAAGATGAAGATGGAGAAGAAGAAGAATGAACATGAATTTATATGTTTATTTGTTGAAAATTGTTGGAATTGGAATAAAAATTTGAGTTAAAATCATGATTGTGCGTTCAAATTTTTTGATTTAACTATAGGAAATGTGTTTTCTTTTCTTATTTTGAGATTTTAAAGTGAAATTTCCCTGATTTCTCTATTATTTAGACGAAAATTAACGAAAAAATGGCAAAGAAATGGAGTTTTTTGGCCATTTTGTTAAGAAACGGTGTGTGTTTTTTCTATGTTGGTATATTCAGAAAAGTTGTTGGCCATGACAATAGCTGAAACTTTGCCGAAGAAATTAAAGCGATATTCCGAACGGTTTGGGAATTACAAGCATATAATGTACTGAAGTCATAAGCGACGAACCCAACTAAAATCAGCTAACTTCAAAGGCGAATATCTCCTAAACAAGAGCTAACTTTCAAAAACGGTGGTTACCACTGGATTCAGCGTACCCGATATAGGTTTACTAGCTATGTCTCCCGCGTGTTAGAATTTTGAACTAGCACAGTGTAATCAGAGATGCTATTAAACATTTTGGGAGTCACTTTCAATCAGGTGTTGACTATTTATAATTTTCAGGGCTATCATACAATCCGGAGGTGTGAAGGGTGCTGTAACTTTCACACAAAATACAATATTCGAACCAACTTTCATTAATTTCAACTTGACAACATCGAGAGGGGACGTAGAAACGAAATTAGTGTATAGTTCTTCGGTTGCCGGTTATAAAATTCATGAATTACCCATAAAACCAGCAAAGACTGTGGGACAAACCGAAAATTCCTGTTTAACGACAAAATACATATATAATCCTTCTAAGATTGATATAAATGGACAACCACCCAACGGTAAGTTTGAATTATATTTCCATACAAATTTTCATCTAAAAACTCAACCAAGAAATAATGTGTTCTTGAACGCAACATTGAAAATGTTGGTGATTTCATGCATACCAACTATTCTATCGTCTAATTTCGAACGAGAAAGTTTCTGTTAACAGCAAGAACACTTTATAAAAACTCCGTTCGTAAAAGCACTTACGAGCTTCAAACTTTCCTTTCTGTTTAATTTTTCTCACTATTCTATTATTTCCCATGGAAATAATGTAGGAATTATAAAACACTCTCCAGGATATCTTCTGTGATGCAAAGGTGCATATGATCCTAAGATAAATTCAAATAATCAATTTACGAACCCCTTACTATGTGATAGTTGACCATTATTATTATTTATTATCTTGGACTTATGCACTATCTCAGCTGTTAGCTGGATATAATTCACCTTTCCCAGATTCAGCAATCAAAGGGAATAGGCTCGATTACAATATACTTGACATAAATTTCCTAACTATCCTACATGTATTAAGAATTACAGCTTTTTGCATTTCTATGTAGGTATTCTTATGCAATTCTAATTTCTTAAGGCTATCATGCAAAGTTTTGGATATTAACCCAGTCGAGGATACGATGACAGGAACAATATCTATTTTCTCGAGGTGCCACATCTGCTTGATCTCAATAGCAAGGTCTGTGTATTTGGACTTTTTCTCCTGGAACTTGTTCAGCACGTTCTTATTATTCGGTATGGCGACATCCACCAGCATTGCTGTTCTGGCTCTCTTATCATACACCACTATGTCCGGCCTATTATTCGTCACCATTCTGTCAGTGATAACAGGCCTATCGTAGTATAATCTGATAGAGTCATTTTCCAATACGGGCGCCGGTTGATACTTGTAATATGGCTGGAAGGTAATCAGAAGTCCGTACTTGTGTGCAAGTTTCTGATGGATAATGTTGCACACTTGATTATGCCTGTGAAGATAGTCCGTATTGGCCAGTTGTTCGCATCCGGACGTAATATGCTGTATAGTCTCCTATCTTATATGGCATTTCCTGCACTTATCTGTTTGTAATGTTCCGTCCTTCATTATAAATTTTTTGTTGTTGTTTCTAGCGACCACTTGGTCTTGGATGGCCATAAGGAATCTCTCTGTTTCCGCGAATAATTCTCCTTTCATCAACCATTTGTTGGAGGCTTCTTTGTCGATGTGTGGTTGATTAATCTCATGGTTATGTCGTCCATGCAATTCTTTTCTTGACCACTGCTCTTGTTTTTCAGTATCTGATAGGAACGGTAGATTCAGCAGGTCATCTCTGGTAGCAAGATTTAGAGGTGTATATCCCTTATCAGCCAACGATACCACTCTATGGAGGTCAGAAGTGAGAGCGTTTGCTGAAAAGAATTCTCTGAGATTTTTTATCAGTTCGGTGTGTAAATTGAGAACATCTATTAATCCGCGTCCTCCTTCTTTCCGCTTCAAAGTTGTTCGTATCACAGTGGATTTTGGATGATGGTTGTCGTACTTTGTTAGCATCGTTCGGGTCTGCCTTTGAATATCATACAGTTCTGTCTTAGTCCATCTGATTATTCCAAATGAGTAAAGCAACACTGGAATGGCGAAGGTGTTAATTGCCTTGGCTAGATTCCCCGAGTTCAAAATTGATATCAGCACAGTCTTCAGACGCTGACTGTATTCTGAACGAATCTTGTCCTTTGATTGTTTTTGGTCTAGCAATCTGGCTTGTTGGTATCCTAGATATTTGTATGTTTCGCCATCCCTCATGCACACTATAATATCACCGTTTGGAAGTTGTGTTTCACCATTTTACTCTCGACTTTGAGTTTCAGTATCTCTGTCGGTATTTGTTCCGGGCCTGGAGATTTTCGACTAGGAGACAAAGAGATGGCATGTAGTACTTCCTCGTTAAGTATTTCTGGGTCTGCCATATTTGCTTCGTTGTTTGGCAAGGGGGTCTGTCGTCATAAAATAATTCATTTATATAGTTTTCCAATGTATGTCTGATTTCCTGTTCATCTATTATAGGTAGATTTGATGAATCAAACAGAGTAGATGGTTGTGATTTCTTGCGTATACCAGAAATATCTTTTAGTTTTTATGCATGCGGAAATAATCATGATTTCTTTCAAGTTCCTCCATTCCTTGTCACATTTCTTTCATCCATCTTCCTTGGCTTTCTTGACTTCGTACTTGATGATCTTCTGCAGTCTTTTAAATTCTTGTTTGTTACTTTTAATCCGTCTTCTCCTTTCCATCACCGCCAAGATATCGTCGGTTATCCACCTTTTTTTCCTGATGTTCTTTGATGATTGTAGGTGACTGTCACGTGTTTTAGTCAGTGTGCTCTACAGTCCCTCCCACAGCAGTCGAACTTTTGCTATGTCATTGTGTTTCAATTTGCTGAGTTCAGCATTTACCTCTTGCTGAACTGTTTCTCTTACTTCCAGTTGTTCTAGTTTCTCAAGATTTAGTGCTTTAGTTTTATGTCTGCCACTGAGGGTACATGATCCGAGTCAACATCTGCTCGAGGGTAGGTTGTTACTCTTCTGTTACTGTTCCTAAAACGTTTATTAACCAGAATGTAGTCTATCTGATTTCTAATGGGTTCCTGTTGTTGATTTCCGCTAATGATATCCATATAAAGACGTCTTTTAAGAAGTTCAAACCATGTATTCGCGATGACCATGTCATTTTCCTGGCAAAATTCAAACAGTCTATCACCTCGTCGATTGCTTGAGCCTAGCCCAAAGCTTCCGACTAAGTCAGTTCTTCAACCCTGCCGAATATTTGCCTTGTGATCGCCGAGTAAAAGTGTCAGGTCGTCACTACTGAGTTTCCCTAGTAGTTCATTGAGTAGCTCATACATGTTCTCGACCTCTTGGTCATAACGACAATCTGATGTTGGGGCATAAATTTGAATTATGTTAATCTTGAATGGTTGTCCTTGCATCTGAATTAATATGATTCGGTTTATTATAGGAGTATAACTAATAACATTTTTGTTGTAAGGGGAGGAAACAAACACACCGACACCATTATGGGGATCTTGGGTTGGCTACCTGAATAATATAGCATGTTCGTTTTTACACTTTCCTGAGTTGGCCAGCGGAGTTCACTAATTTCCATTACACCAACCTTCAGTCTTAATGTTTCCTTCGTGACGTTGTCGCATTTTCCTGCGGCATATAGTCTTCTAACATTCCATGTGGCAATTCGTAGTTTTGACTTTGCTATGTAGAGCCGGGAGATTCTTCGCACCCCTTGCTCATTGAAGAGCTGCCCGGGACTAGGGGCTGTGGTATTTGGTTTTCTCTCCATAGCAATATCCTGAGAAATTTAAACACTGGGGTGGTTTCCAGTTCTCTTCCCCTGTCTTGAATCAGCCGCTCCTAACATAGAGTCAGACGCTGTTGGCAGCCGCCCACTCTGGGTCAGGCGCTGCGTCTGACTACATATCCAAAAATAAAATAACCTTGCTACATTCATATGCATAATGGAAAACTACCAGGCAAATTGAGTTAATTAATTGGGGGAAATTAAATAACCTAAAGAAAGGTGATTGATATGTCATTAGATCTACCTGGATTGAGGAGCTCGCCCCCTTTCAGCTATGCTTTTGAAAGTTCCATCGATTTTAAGAAATTAAATTAGTGAGATAAAAACACAAGGTTTAACTTTAATCTACACTTTATTTGAAAAAAATCGACGACGTTTCGCTGACACAGCAGCTTTATCAAGAATGAAAAACAGAATGAAGAGTATGGTATTATAAACAAATCGTAGAACAAGTTGGATGAATAACAGGAAAATCCACACCGAGCCATTGTACATTTAGTATGAAAGGTAATAAAAACTAATTAAACAAGTTAAGTAGGGTGAATAATTCACATCTACCTGTTCATTCAAAAGCTTGTCCGAATGTTTGTATCTATTTATTTCTAATGCTTCTAGGAGATCTAATTTTGAACTTTTGATTTTATATGTAATATGTCAAAGTTTTATTGAATGAATGGTTTTCTTTTATTAGGTGGTTTGAATAATTTGAATCAGATTTATTTTATCGAAGCTACGTTTATGTTCAGATGTTCTTATGCCAAAACTCCTATAGGTCGCAATTGAGTTTATAGATTCCTGATATAAACTCAAATGCGGTTCTTGTGATAAAATTTATATCGGTAGGACCTATAGGAGTTTTGGCATAAGAACATCTGAACATAAACGTAGCTTCGATAAAAATAAATCTGATTCAAATTATTCAAACCACCTAATAAAAGAAAACCATTCATTCAATAAAACTTTGACATATTACATATAAAATCAAAAGTTCAAAATTAGATCTCCTAGAAGCATTAGAAATAAATAGATACAAACATTCGGACAAGCTTTTGAATGAACAGGTAGATGTGAATTATTCACCCTACTTAACTTGTTTAATTAGTTTTTATTACCTTTCATACTAACTGTACAATGGCTCGGTGTGGATTTTCCTGTTATTCATCCAACTTGTTCTACGATTTGTTTATAATACCATACTCTTCATTCTGTTTTTCATTCTGATGAAGCTGCTGTGTCAGCGAAACGTCGTCGAATTTTTTCAAATAAAGTGTAGATTAAAGTTAAACCTTGTGTTTTTTATCTCATTTATATCATGGATCTACATCAAGTAACGGCCTCCACAATTCAAAAAAATTAAATTAGCGTGATTTATCACATAATTGAAGTATTCTAACATCCTGTATCTACGGAAAGGGATGTTTTTCGACGAATTGGATCACAATTGCAGAATCTTGTTTTTTATGCATCAAATATCTAAAATGCTCTTTGTGTCTGTCCTATGTAAAGAAAATTACACTCAGCACAAGTTAGTTGGTTCATTCCTGATTCTTCTAATTTGTCAATTTTTTTGTCGTTGAAAAGAACACCTAAAAATTTAATAGTTGGTTCAAAAACGATGCTGACGTTTTTAATTGATAATACTCAGCTAATTGCTCAGAAGTTTTCCCGAAATAAGTTAGACAAACTAATTTATCAGGTTTCCCTTTTTGATATTGCAAAATGGTATGGAAAATCGATAACTCTATAACAGCAAGAAACGTACAGTCTGACGTACAAAGCTTCAAATTATTGAACATTTCTCTTTCATGTATTCTATATTTTGATGAATTAATTTTGTAGGTTATGGTACCCACAATCAATATGCTATTGGAGACTTATCAGGAAAACATTTACAGAGAAACAACGCTTCTAGGCTTGTGGATGGTCAAGAGTTAACAGGATTATACTGGGACGTGTACTTACCCTTGCGAGGACCACAATCAATTGTACATAGATCTTTAGTTATTTATAAGTAAGTCAAATATCTTATACTTATTGGGATATATTGATTTTTGAATTTTTGAATTGTGGAGGCCGTTACTTGATGTAGATCCATGATATAAATGAGATAAAAAACACAAGGTTTAACTTTAATCTACACTTTATTTGAAAAAATTCGACGACGTTTCGCTGACACAGCAGCTTTATCAAGAATGAAAAACAGAATGAAGAGTATGGTATTATAAACAAATCGTAGAACAAGTTGGATGAATAACAGGAAAATCCACACCGAGCCATTGTACAGTTAGTATGAAAGGTAATAAAAACTAATTAAACAAGTTAAGTAGGGGTGAGTAATTCACATCTACCTGTTCATTCAAAAGCTTGTCCGAATGTTTGTATCTATTTATTTCTAATGCTTCTAGGAGATCTAATTTTGAACTTTTGATTTTATATGTAATATGTCAAAGTTTTTATTGAATGAATGGTTTTCTTTTATTAGGTGGTTTGAATAATTTGAATCAGATTTATTTTTATCCAAGCTACGTTTATGTTCAGATGTTCTTATGCCAAAACTCCTATAGGTCCTACCGATATAAATTTTATCACAAGAACCGCAATTGAGTTTATAGATTCCTGATTTACTTGATTTTTCAACACGAGATTTATTATTTTAATATGTTTACCTAAGTTATTAGAAGTTTTGAAAGTTATATTAAGATTTTGTTCGACGAGAAAGGATTTAATATTTGTACTTGCAGAACCGCAGAATGTTAAACTGTTGAATATTTTATAGTCTTTATGAATAGGATATACTTCATTTATTGCTTTCTGATACAGTTTTTACGAATGATTAGATCTATCATATCCGGATTATATGAATTATTAATGGCTATCTGTTTGATGATATTTGCATTGAACAAAATTATTTTTCTTCCAACAACATCTATTACAGTAGTGAAAACGGTTTGATCATGGGAAATCCTTTGAGTCGACTTTTAGCAGAGATTTTTATGAATAATATTGAACAGAAAATTCATACACATCCACTCATTTCCCAATTTCTTTATTGGTATAGATATGTTGACGACATCTTAGTATGTTTCATTGGAACTACTCGTCAATTAGACTTATTTCTTAATTTCATTAATTCCATCCATTTGAACATTAAATTCACGATAGAAATTGAACAGAACGATTCCATTAATTTTTGGACTTAAAATCACTAAACAAAATAATAATCATGTTTTTCGGTCTTTCGTAAACCAACACATACTGATACAATTATACATAACTACCCATTACATCCAATTCAACACAAAGTTGCAGCTTTAAACAGCATGGTACATCGGTTACTCAATTTACCTTTATCAGTAGAAGATTATAATAAAGAGTTAAACATCATCAAACAGATAGCCATTAATAATTCATATAATCCGGATATGATAGATCTAATCATTCGTAAAAACTGTATCAGAAAGCAATAAATGAAGTATATCCTATTCATAAAGACTATAAAATATTCAACAGTTTAACATTCTTCGGTTCTGCAAGTACAAATATTAAATCCTTTCTCGTCAAACAAAATCTTAATATAACTTTCAAAACTTCTAATAGCTTAGGTAAACATATTAAAAATAATAAATCTCGTGTTGAAAAATCAAGTAAATCAGGAATCTATAAACTCAATTGCGGTTCTTGTGATAAAATTTATATCGGTAGGACCTATAGGAGTTTTGGCATAAGAACATCTGAACATAAACGTAGCTTCGATAAAATAAATCTGATTCAAATTATTCAAACCACCTAATAAAAGAAAACGATTCATTCAATAAAAACTTTGACATATTACATATAAAATCAAAAAGTTCAAAATTAGATCTCCTAGAAGCATTAGAAATAAATAGATACAAACATTCGGACAAGCTTTTGAATGAACAGGTAGATGTGAATTACTCACCCTACTTAACTTGTTTAATTAGTTTTTATTACCTTTCATACTAACTGTACAATGGCTCGGTGTGGATTTTCCTGTTATTCATCCAACTTGTTCTACGATTTGTTTATAATACCATACTCTTCATTCTGTTTTTCATTCTTGATAAAGCTGCTGTGTCAGTGAAACGTCGTCGAATTTTTTCAAATAAAGTGTAGATTAAAGTTAAACCTTGTGTTTTTTATCTCATTTATATATTGATTTATTTTTTTTTTCAGAAGCGCACAATATCCTGACAACATTCCTCAGGAACCATGGATTTGTGGAAGCATCAACCTTTACGAAAATAACTTCCAATACCAGAAACAAATATTCACAGCAGAAGTACTTTTCAGATATCCAACTGTTGGAAGGATGCTTTTCAGGCAACCAAAAAATGAGCCCTGGGCTGATACATCGATATTAATAGAATATCTAGTGCATGCAGATGGCGCCTCTTTGAATAATACCTTTGGACATAGATGGGCTGTACATGAATTTCCCCCTGGAAAAGATTTTTATAATTGGACTCAGAGGTGTTTGAGTTCGGGAGGAATTTATAATCCGTATAAAGTGAGTTAGGCATCATCAACTTTATTTGGATAAACACAAGCTCTTAAAGTATTAACCCAAAAGAAAATTAATTTCAGGTTGACTTTGACAATAAAACTGATCCTACAGAAACTTGTAATTTGGCAAACGTGGGTATATGTCGTTTAGGCGATTTGTCATCAAGACTAGGCCCCATGGATATTGCAGGACGAATTAGGGACGCCGATCAAATTTCTAGGAAAATGTGGACGGATCCTTCACTTCCCCTTACCGGCTCTTATAGTATAATGGGAAAGTCACTCGTGTTGTATGACGATTTCGGACCGAAAGCTAGAGGAGAAAGATTGGCATGCTCAAAGTAAGAATCCTTAATTTTAAATTCGATTAAATTTACGTTACTGTTGCAGAATTGGTGGGGTATACAGGAGAAAAGCAGTGGTTAGAGATTGGTTTCCTAATGGTAATGATTTGAGTGTTAAAGGAAAAATCGAGTTTTTCCAGCAAACAGAATATGATATAACTAATGTGGAAGTTTCCCTGGAAGGCTTGAAGAACAATAGTGGTTACCACATTCATATTGTAAGTATATCATTATAATCAATTATTTCATAAAAGGTAGTCCATTTTTTTAGCAAGACTTTAACGATCCATAAAATGGGTTATTTTAAAACAATTTCTTCTTGATAACATAGATTCACATACGTTTCTTTTTGGGATAGTAGGTGTCCAAGATTGCCTAGAGGTATCAATTCATTTGGTTCAGCCGAATTTTGATTTCCTTATTTCACAATTACTATTTTTCTCCTAATTTACCATTCTATTCAATTCAATTTCATTAATTTTATTTTATTAATTATTTTGAACAAGAGTTGAGGAAAATCCTATAAACTCAAAAAAATATACAGGGATATCCACCGGGATCGTCCGTTAAAAACTTTTTGAGTTCCAATTACAATATCAAGCTGAAATTTTATACGCGGCCATAACTAGCGATTTCCAATTGAAGTGAAATATTTTCGAAGTGATACCATTTCCGGTTATACAGGAAGTGGGTCATCACTTTGTTATTTCGAATGGCAATCTACATTTTTTATTATACATCTAGAACCGACATTTGAGCAAGGCATAAAATACCCAAGTTGTTGGCACTTATCTGTCAAAACTTTTGACAGATTTCATTATTTTTGTTATAAACTCGATTTTTGAGGAACATTTAAAAAAATTGTAGCTCGTACATCTTTTGCACTACAGACACAATTTTTGCTTGGGTGGATACAAGAAGGATCAAGGAATTTTTTAAGCAGTCTACACATGTCAAAAGTTAATTGCATTGTTTTGTATGATTTTTTCAATGTAGTCTTTTTCAAACAGCAATAACTCAATTTTTTAAAAATGCACGTGCCAATTTTTATATCGCCATCAGATGAAGCGTCAAATTTCAGATCGAATTGTATCAGCATGTGCTATACCCATCTCTTATAGTTCCGAAATAATTTGGGAATATATTGAATTTTGATGATTTTTCAAGAACTAACAGAGAATGCTTTGAAATATTTGAATCAAGTAGCTGAACTGACTACGCTCACCTGACATGTGCCTAAAATGAATGTACTTGTCACTTCGTTCATTCGAATTTGATATTTCAATAAGAATTGTTGGTAATTTGAAGTGAAAATTTTTGAAAAACACCAGATTGATAAAGTGGCTGATTATTCAAACGAGGATATGTTTAATCTCTTTTTAATTCATGGCGAATGTCAAAAAGTGGTGGATAGATCTTACAGGCAATTCAATAACCAATTTCCAAATTTGGCGCCTATGAGTAAAACAAAATTTCGAAGGATTAGAAGCAATTTTCTGCAATTTGGAGGAACAAAATACATAGAAACTAGAAGAAAACCAATTCTCGAGGACGACGACAATCAAATTAATACGCTAGCGTATTTTCGTGCCAATCCACATGCGTCCATTAAGTCAGCATCAATGGATATTGGATTGAGTTATACTTCCATTCAAAGGATCCTTAAGAAACATAACATGCACTCGTATTCTTTTATCAGACTACAAAAATTGAAACCAACTGACCTTCCAAAGCGGCTAAATTTCTGTGAAAATTTATTAATTCGGCTTCAAGAAGATGAGACAATTCTGCAAAAAAATATATGGTCTGATGAAGCCAAGTTCAATGAAAGTGGAATAACCAACATGAGAAATCGAAATTTTTGGGCCACAGAAAATCCACATTTCATTGAGGTTATTGATTTCCAAAATAAATTTAACGTGAACATTTTTGCAATTTTAATGAATCATTTGTTAGCTGGATACCTGGAAATTTTGAGAGGAACATTATCAAACTTTTTAGATGGATTACCCCTTAACATTCTAAGAGATTGCTATTACCAAATGGATGGTGCACCAGCACATAAAACACGAGCTGTAGATCGGCAGCTAACAGAAATGTTCGAGGATAAATGGTGGGGTAATCAAGGACCAAATTTATGGCCTCCGCGGACCTGACGCCCCTTGGTTTTTATTTATGGGGCAAAATCAAGAGTGAAGTGTATCTTATTCCTACAAGAAGTAAAGAAGAGTTACTAGAGCGCATTCATAATGCTTTTCGTAATATTGATCCTGAGGAAACAAGGAGGGCAACTCATCATGTTCGTATACGAACTGTCAAGTGTATCGAGCAAAATGGGGCCCACATTGAACATTTATTCAGATCGTAAATTAGTTTTCTCCCATGATGTTTGCTATCATTTATTCGTATTAATGTAATTATCTTCGATGATTGGTTTTCGCTCAATTCCTAATTTTTATTCATCCGAATTGTAGAAAATTGCTTCTAATGCTTCGAAATTTTTTTTTACTCATAGACGCCAAATTTGGAATTTGATTATTGAATTGCCTGCAATTTCTACTCACTACTTTTTGACATTCTGAAATGAATTAAAAAAGATTAAATATATTTTCGTTTGAATAACCAGTGGTTTTATTCCAATTGTGTTGTATTTTTTGGATATTTTCAATCTGAAATAACGACAATTCTTGTTGCAATATCAAATTCGAATGAACGAAGTGACAAGTACATTAATTTTAGGCACCTGTCAGGTGAGCGTAGCCAGTTCAGCTACTTGATTCAAATATTTCAAAGCATTCTCTGTTAGTTCTTGCAAAATCATCAAAATTCAATATAAATATATTCCCAAATTATTTCGGAACTATAAGAGATGGGTATAGTACATTCTTATACTATTCCATCTGAAATTTGATGCTTCATGTGATGGCGATATACAATTTGAAAAAATTGAGTTATTGCTGTTTGAAAAAGGCCAAATTGAAAAAATTATACAAAACAAAGCAATAAACATTTGACATGTGTAGATTGTTTAAAAAATTCCTTGATCCTTCTTCTATCCACCCAAGCAAAAATTGTGTCTGTAGAACAAAAGATCTACGAGCTACAATTTTTTTAAATGTTCCTCAAAAATCAAGTTTATAACAAAAATAATTAAATCTGTCAAAAGTTTTGACAGATAAGTGCCAACAACTTGGGTATTTTATGCCTTGCTCAAATGTCGGTTCTAGATGTATAATAAAAAAGGTAGATTGCCATTTGAAATAACAAAGTGATGACCCACTTCCGGTATAACCGGAAATGGTATCACTTCGAAAATATTTCACTCCAATTGGAAATCGCTAGTTATGGCCGCGTATAAAATTTGAGCTTGATATTTTAATTTGAACTTAAAAAGTTTTTAACGGACGGTCCCGGTGGATATCCTTGTATAAGGCTAAGCTATACAGTATGATCGTAAGCGCGCACTTGACATAAAGTAATATATGGCAATCACTGAGTCATTTTCCAAGCGTCGAATCTACTTTTAAACTGATAGACTGTGTTTGCACTCACCACCGAACTAGGTAGACGATTCCACAAGTCGAAAATCGGTTCGAAAAGAAATTCTGGCGTAGATTTGTCTTAAAATTTTCTTTTGTCAGTTTGAATGAGTGACCGCGCAAATTGGTAGTGTTCAAGGAAAAAAGGTTCTTGACTTCAGTACCGAGAACTCCCTGTGTAGACAAGTAGGTGAATATCATGTCACCTCTGATCCGCCGGTCTGAGAACGTAGGAAATCCAAACATGGATAGCCTAGCAGGGTAATCAGGACGATGCCAACCAAAAGGGATCCTTGTATTCCACTGTTGCACTGACTCCAAAATGGTTTCGTCTCCACCAGGCTATTCCAGCTTACTCCATGATTGGACAAACATAAGTTCGATATAGCAGTCTGGCTGTCTTCACGTCACAGCCACCAAAACTTTTCTGCAATATATATGTGATTCTTCGGGCTTTTGAGGTGACAATTGCAACATGCTTTGACCAGCTAAGGTTATTTGTAACTGTTACTCCTAGGTCGACATGACTTGAAACAGTTTTTAGAGTGTGGCCCTCAATGGTGTAGGTGAAGTTTGGATTAGTCCTACCTATGTGTAGAACGACACATTTCTCCAAATTTAGTGGAAGTAACCATTCACGTGACCATTGTTCTATTTTAGACAAGTCCTCCTGTAGAGTGCGTGGATCTGATAGCGGGAAATTGTAGAGCTTAGTATCATCGGCAAAGAGTACGCATTTTGACCTGATCAAGGAAGGCAGATCGGAGGTATATAGAAGAAAAAGTATGGGCCCAAATACAGAACCTTGGAGAACATCACTAACAACAGACCACTCCTTGGAGGAATACATACCACCGACCCTCACACGGAAGGATCTATTTGACAAGAACGAGATAATCCATGAGAGTAAATCGCCCCTAATCCCAAGATGCTCGAGTTTATGCAGCAAACGGCGATGTGGTACACGATCAATTGAATTGAATATATTTTAATCAAAACTTTAAAATGTTCAGAATTTAAGAAAATTTATGCTGAGTGTAAGACATAAAAGTTTCTGAACAATTTCAAGAATCAAATAACGTCATTTGAGTAGTTCAATGGTGCATTTCAAAAAAGTTTGAGTGGAGAAAAGGGTAGATGATCCAAAAAAGAAACCATTCTGTAGATTTCCACATCATTGTTGATTACAGAATAGTGCAGGACTAGAAGTAATATATGTTTCAAATTTGAGGCCAATATCTTGAAAATTGCAAATATAATTTACAAAACCAAGCGTTTACGGACCCTTGTTTATGAATGAAATTCATGTTAAAAATATCAGGAAAAACTGATAGTGGGATTTGAGTATACATTCTAAACAAAAACTCAAGGTTGGTTATATTTAATTCATCTTTTGTTTTATTCGTTACGGTTCTGGAAATTTTTTACACTCTCGATAGGTACGCCATATTTTGTTGCTTGTCTTTTCATCTTGATTTTTTCTTGAAAACAGTTTTCAAGAATGAAAACTTTGAGACAAGTGCAAGAAAAATCGGAAAACTCGGGCAAACTCCAAAAACCATGTTTTGTACGCATTTTTGATCATAACTTACAATACCAATGATATATTTGGTTCATTTTTTTCTATTTTTCATTCGAAAATTTTCAGGACAAAAAATGACATTAATTAAGTCGAAAAACGCACTTGTCCATAATTGAAAATGACGACTCCTTTTGTCATTAAACGAGATAAAAAAATAACTATTAGCTGAACAATTTTTTTTTCGTAGGTTCCAGTAGAAGAAAATCTGGAATTCCCTTGTGAATCAACTACTTTGTATGACCATTGGAATCCTTTGAATGTAGATCCTGCTTCATCACCCAGATTGTATCATGGAACACCAGATCAATACGAAATGGGAGATCTTAGTGGAAAATTTGGTGGTCTTGATAATCATACAATTTTCAAGACAGAGTATAACGACACCATGTTACCTTTGTTTGGTCCCAGAAGTATTCTTGGCAGATCTGTTGTTATTCATAGAAAGGTAATTACTTTTGTTTTCATTCAGTTTTTGTCCAGCAGAAATTGTAGGTAATTATACGGTATAATTTCGAGTCAGAATTCACTGAAAAAAATGTTTACTTACTAATTTTGGGGCCCAGAATCCAAATCTGAAGGCTACCGTTCAAGAAAAAAAAACAAAATTTCCTTGAAAGTCGTCTTGTCTATATCATTCAAACTCTTTAATTGCTTCATTAAAATCCTTTTACTATTACAATGGATAATATATACACACATGTACCTTTAGTTCGTAATTCTTCTCTCTAATATACATGAATTTCTTATTAAAATGCTTTTAAATTCGAATGTTTATTTTCTAGACAGTTAGAGATAGAAGTACTCACTATCTCTCTCGTTCATAACTGAGACGGAAATTCAAATGGGAATCTTTCCAAACTTAACATAACTAACCTAATTTTACCTAAAACCTATCCTACTGACCCATTCAATGTTTATGGGAACTTTTGTTTATAATCATGCACCCTTTATTTATGACATATTGTTTGGAACATCCTATGCGAAATATTTTAATTTTTTAAATTATGACTAATTTATGGTTTCGATAAAGGATTTCTGATAAACCGTCAAAATAAAAACAATCAATTGTGGTACTTCTATTTCCAAAGCCAACTTCCGCTCCAATATGTTACTATATCATCTTTTATAGATAACAAATGAAAGGTGGTCTTGTTCTACTATAGAAAGAGGGTATAGTCCTTCTGAAGCCAGGGAACTTAGAGCTATAGCTTCATTCCATCACCCACTAGGCTACGCTTTTGGTTACATGAAAATGGTAAATAAAATAATGTTTTGTGTAACGATGAATACTTAGCATTACCATTCTTTCAGAGACAACTTATACATAGAGATGGTAGTAAAAGTGATACGACGATTGAAGTCAAATTGAGATATCCAGGAAAAAATGATAGAAACATTGTAAGTTTATTTGATCATGGTAGAAATAAGTAGTCAATATAAATATGTTTCTAGACTAGGGATCATAATTGGGCCATATATGTGAACCCAGTAGGCGTCGATGCTGCTGTAAAAACGCAAAATACTAGATGTGTCGCTGGTGGTTATATATGGAATCCATATTTCACACAATTGGCAGACCCACTGAATGTGAGTGAAAAATCAATTTGATAAATTTTCAACATTCGAATAACTCTACCAGTTTCATCTGACATATGATACTACTTGTCAGTTTGAACTTAGAATAGTAAGAATTTGGAAGGTTAATAGTGCATATGATTGTAGTTCTAATTAATTAAGATTTTGCCTAAGATGAGTTCATAGTTTGGGTGAGAGAATTAATTTTTTTTTTAATTTTCAATTCTACTAGTATACTTAATTACTAATTAGTTTTATATATAATGAATGCACATTTCCTAACATATATCTAACATTATATATTCTTTTATAGACTGAGTTATATGAACAAGAATGTGGTCCAGAAAATCCTTTAAGATGTCATGTTGGTGATTTATCAGCTCGTTTAGGAACGATTGACATCGGTCTCAAACGAAAAGTTTTCACAGATTCAAATTTTCCATTGGAAGGGGACGTCAGTGCTATAGGAAAATCTATTGTCATCCTAAGTCCAAATAGGAGACCTGAAAGATTTGCTTGTGCAAATATAGAACCTGATTACGATATAATCAAATACGCCAATATAGAAAAACCCCCAAGATTCGTATTGTAAGTTTAATTTTCAGTGAGCATTAAATATTTTATTCAGAAGATAATTTTTCAGGGCACAATTCATTGATGATATTAGAGACGTCATGGGAATACCAGAATGGTTCATCACCGTTGATTCACGAAAAACAAAAATATTACATAATAATGCTTGTGTTCAACTGTTATTACATTTCAAAGGGCCTCTTGCAAATAAGATTGAACAAGATTTTAATAGACTTCTCTTGGTTGGAAAACTTGAAGCTCCGACTTTATATGTTCCAGGCTACATAAATGAAAAACGGAAAACAAAAATTTCCTATCAACAATGCGGAGTAAGAGATCCAAATGATGAAAAAAGTAAATATTTTCCACAGCTTAATATTCCGATATTATTTTATTGTAATTTCAGAATCGAAGAAATCCTTTCTTTTCGGAAGAAGTGAAGCATTTAAAGCAATGTCAGTGGGTTGGAAAATTGTTGCAGTTGTAATTTTAAATTATTTATTGTATTTATGAAATAAGTAGGACTGTATTCTGTAAAGTTCCTTTGTAAATTTTTTTATGAGAATATTAAAGATAATTTGATTAATCAGGTTTTAATTGGTAATCACCTTGTGGCCACTCAATAACGCAATAGCTTTTGGAGAAAAAAATCAGAATATGCTATTGTCGTGGACACGATTGTATCTTTCACATGAACCGGTAATTAAACACCGGGTGTAACTCTTTTTTTGTAGCAACCAATAAATTCTCAATTTTGAATAACTATGAGTTTTTTCATTGTTATTATAGAGAAGAACCTAACCCAAACCTTGACTAAAATAATGTATATTGTGCGTAAAGCTAATATCTATATATGCTACGGTACACCCTACCTAAGTAGGTAGGTAGGTAGGTAAGGTGTATCGTGTATGTACGACAACCCTGCATCACACATACTTGCAGCCTCTCAGAGTCTAAAAGTATTGAGGTAGATCTCCAGCAGTCCAAGTTTGAGCACCCCTGCACTATGTCATTTAGCCGACTTAAATAATTTACCATCTTTCAATGTTCTCCATAAGAAAAAATCCGGCGAACGCGAGGGCCACGTTATCACGGCATTTGTGACAAAGTTAGTATTAAATCTGTCTCAAAGAAATTCAGTATCTATGTGGGCATCGTGAGCGAGGGCTTCATCTTGCTGTGACCACATTTGTTGTCTGTCACCGATATTTCTTCAAGAAATTGAAGTAACACGTTTTGTAGAGTGCAAATACCTTTCTCTCGTCATAGTACCTTCACAGAAGTAGTGTCCAAATTCATTTCATTAAAGAGTTAATTTACACTAAACATAAACAACCAGAAGCGTTGAAATCTGGTTTCCATTACCCAATATGGATTATCTGGAGACTAATGATTATTGGCTTCATCATCCCCACATTATTTTATTTGAAAATGCTGGGTCGACTTCAAGTTCAACGAATACGCTTGCAATAAATTGAAGGTCTCTCTCAGAGCACCCGGATAAAACTAAATGAATTTCATATGGCTGAAAGTTGAAGTCTTGTAAAATACATTAAACGGAACTTTTTGCTATACCAAGTTCTTCAGATAGTTTTGGTTTTGACTCATGCGGGTTAAAGTGTACATACCTTGAAACATAAACGATATTTTCTTACGTGCGTACTGATCTTCTGGAATTCTGGCGATTTCCAGTCGGGAAATGCGAGCTATTTCCAGTCGGGAAATGCGTGAAATTTCCAGTCGGAAATGCCCATACCGCAAAACGAATATGATATATATATATATATATATATATATATATATATATATATATATATATATATATATATATATATATATGATAAGTATCTGTACATCTATCTTGCAACCATTCACTGTAAATAAGTATCCTATTACCATATTCTTCTACCGTAAACAAACTCTGCATTTTAACAAAATTATAAAATATAATAAATACCCGTCCGGCTCCCCACAAAATCGGTGCGATTTTTCGGATTCTTGAAATCGCTGATTATCCATCTTTCGGAGGATATGTAAAGCCGTCGGACCTGTCTAACAGAGATGTGTTGGACATTAAAGATCCCTTCCCTCGAGAAGAGAGGGGTTCGGCAAAATTTACCGGGTTAGTGAGGTGACAGAATTCCCCGGTGTGTCATTGGCCGAAAGGCGAAAATAAAACACGTTAAAGAAATAACAAACATAATAAATACCAGACATGTACTATCTTTCTTATTCAGTTCAGTTTGACAAGTGCCAAAAATATATTATGTTTATTTAAGTCAAGGCTAATTTGACGAAAACATGAAATATTAATTTTGTATTCATATTTATATAATAATTTTTAACTGAAGAAAAACAATGAATAGGAATTGCGAAACCTAAAAAATTACATAACAATATGCAGTGTCATTTAAAATTTCAGGGTCGACATTTTTGGAACGCCATGTTCATAAAAAAATGCTTCTGCTCTCATTTCAAAGCATCCTCATAGATAAGCAATCTTTACTTCGATTATTCATCAGGCGTGATTTTTTTTTCAAAAAATGTTGAAAGCGTACCATATTAAAGAAACAATTCTTTTTATACATTTATTTTATAAAATCCATCTTGTATTCATCTACATAAGAATAAGTTTAAAAATTCAAAATAATACAATTCTCAAGAAGTGTTTATAGAACCATAAGCCTTGGAGCAATATTCATGGCCATCAACTCCTGGAACAACAATTTAGCTGCATATGGCAGCCGTACCTGTGAAATTTGAGTCTTATTTTTACATCCCTTGCATTCAAACGTATTATTCCTCATGTTAGCTATAGCAATCAATCCACAGAAATTGCATACATGTATTCTATACGGATCAGACACTTCAAACAGTCTCTCCCTCAAAAACTGCGCAGCACCATGGGATATCTGACAATCTCGTTCCATTTCACCAAAACGTAGACCACCATCCCTGGCCCTACCTTCCATAGGTTGCCTAACTAAAATCTGTAAAGGCCCTCGAGCTCTAGAGTGAATTTTATCGTCCACCATGTGCTTAAGACGTTGGTAATATGTAGGCCCCAAGAAAATTTGCGCGTTTATCTTACGACCAGTATGTCCATTGTACATAACCTCATTACCTCTCAACTGGTAACCATACTCTTGTAAAAGAGTGGAAATTTTTTGCACGTTCACAGCATCGTTGAAAGGAGTAGCGTCACCAATTTCACCCTTATTAGCTGATACTTTTCCTTGAATACACTCGATCAAGTGACCAATTGTCATACGTGAAGGGATAGCATGGGGGTTAATAATAATGTCTGGCGTTAGACCTTCACATGTAAAAGGCATGTCCTGAAATAAAATTACAAATATGAATCCAATTAAAATAAAAAAAAACCAAACCTACCTCTTGACGGTACTGGATACCACAAGTACCTTTCTGACCATGCCGAGAGGCGAACTTGTCGCCAATCTGTGGAATTCGCACTGACCGTACCCTGATCTTACAAAACTTATATCCATCTGAATTCAGTGTCAACATAACTTGATCAACAACACCGGTTTCACTGTTACGCAGAAAAGTTGACGCATCCCTTTTGGTGTATCTCTTGGTAGTTCCATCTAACTGTAAAGTGAATATGAAATTAACTTCATTAAATTCTCATTCAATTGATCAAATACCTCATCATCATTCTCTGGCAACGTCATGGTTTTACCAATGACTACATCGTCACCAGATACACGAACTCCAGGTGCTATAATGCCATCGTCATCCAATTTATCATAAATAGCGTTTCTCATTCCCTGACAAGTTTGTCTTGTAGGTTTCTCAAACTGCTCTTCTTGTTCAGTTATTCTCTTTGATTCTGCATCTTTATAAGAACGGTAAAACACAGACCTGGAAATGACAGTGTAGATGCAATACAAACTTCTATTCACACTCAACGGAATGTTATTGTTTACCTAAAGAATCCTCTTTCTACAGCAGAAGCATTCAAGATGACAGAATCTTCCTGATTATATCCTGTGTAACAAGCGATAGCTACAATACTGTTAATACCAGCAGGCAATTCTCTGAAACGAAGATATTCCATGGACCTTGTTGTGACCAGAGGTTTGTGAGGATAATAGAGGACATGCGCCAGGGTGTCCATCCGTACATGGAAGTTGGTTATGTAAACACCCATAGCTTGTTTACCCATAGCACTCTATAAGAAATACAATATGATAATAAGTACATATATATAAAGAATCTGATAATTGTTATAATTAATTAGTGGACGTTCACACCAGTTGTACTCAGTGAATCGCGTGCAGTTATTACAAAGAGGAGCCCCACTTATTTAGGACGAAGATTCAAGGATGTGCACACATTCGCTCAAAAAGCAATGTACAGTGTCTCAATTGTGCTTGGTTAAGGCGATTTCATCCACTTCTTACTCACTTAATTATTTATTTCTCTTTTTTTGTAAATGTTTCATTATATTTTGTAACAAACAATCGATGTAACAAAACTAAAAACGTTAAAATGTTAATATTATACAAATGAATAAAATGCAACACAAAACCAGAACCAGTTAATGAAAAAATACACTGATTCAAACGAGAACAATTCAGTTAGATTAGGCCCTCCTGCCCTCACACCATTTGCAGAACTCATTTATGGTGTAGGGTTCACATTCTATAAGGAGATTGCGAATCCCATTTCCAAAGAGCTCCGGCCTGGGGACTTCCTCATACTACCCAGGTAGTGCATTAAAGATTTTCAAACAACGATACTGCACGCTATTTTCAGTGAGTCAGTGAGTGCAGTGGATAGAAATAGTGGTGACTTCCCCTGGTATTAATCGTATTGCGAAATTGTTCAAAAAGGTAAACATGCTTTCGTACGAACATAAGACAACGAAAAATGTACAGCCCTCTTAAGGTAAGTATACCATTCCTCCTGAAAACTCCCCTATATGACTCCCAATAGCTCATGTGAAATATTGTTCTTAAAGCTTATTTTTGCTTCACAAAAATCCTATCTGAAAACGAGCCACCCGCCCAAAAAGCTACACCATAGTTTATAAGTGATTCAAAGTTGGAAAATACACTATACTCAGAGTATTTGCATCGACATGGTGTTTCAAGACGTTCAAAGAGTATATCACAGTGTTGAGCCTGCCCCCCAGATACTCCACATGAGTTCTCCGTTTCATATTTGCGTCCAGTTGTAAACCAAAAATTTAGTGTTCACTTTTGAAGAACAGGAAGCGACACATGATCACAATACGCGACGAAGACGAAACTTGAATCCACCTCACATGAAATATACCTATCTCCAGAAAAATGCAAGATATATGCTGGTGACAATCTTCAATAGAATCCCTCAGAATATCAGATCTGATGAAGAAGAGGTTGATGAAGTACCTCCAGGCAAGACCATATTATACGCTTGACGAGTTCCTTAATAATAGACTGTGATATTCCATTTTTTTATTATTTTTTGTTTCTGTGCACTGTATATGTATGTATCTACATGTTGGCCTCATAAGTCTTATATTTGTGTTTTATATACAGTTATGATTTTTACACAGTTGTAAATTATTATATTTATATTATGACATGATCTATAACCCTAGGGGTTATTATGGAGTAAATAAAGTTGAATTGAATTAACACAAGGCAAAAAGGACGGAAAAAGGAGAGGAAGCTCTTCGAAACGTTGGATTGACCAACTCAAACAAACTACCGGACATTATCTAGTAAGAATGACAAAATAAAACTGAATGAATAGCTTCTGTTCGGGACATTTCATTGGTTGTTCATCCTCATCAAGGGATTAGGAATGAAGAGAGGGAGTCCAGATTTCGATTTTTGAGAAACCCTGAATAATCAAAACTGTTTGTTGAATTTCGGCGAACTCTAACGTTTGATGAATTCCAAAAAAAAAGTGGTAACGCTTTCCTTTTTGAATTTTCCATACGAATTGAATACTGTTGATGAAAAATTTTTTACTTGAAAAATTGTCTCGAAGATATGACATACAATTTTCTTACTTCAAAGGTGAACGATAGAAAATTTCTTTGTTGATGATAATAATTGGTTAGCAAATTTACATGATACCCTTAGAATATCAGCGTATAAAATAAGCATTTTCAAACTTGTTTCAACAGAACTTCATCTAATTTGTGATTGAAACATTATTAATACAGAAGTTAAAAGCATAAAACGATCTGCTTCTAACTCACAATTTCTGAACAATTAATTGAAGATCGAGATAAACCTCTTACCTGGTAAGTATTTCTAGGACTTTGGTTGTGATCAGGAAAGGGTATAATAGAAGCACAAACACCCAGAATCATTGCAGGATGAATTTCACAATGTGTATACGTTGTACAATATGCATATTCTTTTTCTTGTCTCAAATCATCAGGCGACATGGCGATCATAACAGTTTCTTCCTCCAGTGTATCAATATATTCTACCACACCTGTCACATAAAATATTAAGAAATATACATACATAAACACTAGGTTTAATGAAAACTTACCGTAAGATACTAGATTCTGCCAACCGTAATGATTATAGTCCCTCTCTTTCAACATATCCACATGCTTCTTTTTTAATAATAGACTACCATTCTCTACAATCAAGAGAGGTCTACAAATTCTTCCCGCGTCTGTATAAATACGGATTTCCCTATCTCTAATATCACGAATCATTGATACTTCAGACACGATGATGTCCATCTGTCGACGAAGTTTTCTTAGAGTAGCCATCAATTGTTCGGGGTCTCTGTGTATACCGACCTAGAAATAGTTATTCATTAGAACTCAAATAATGATCACAATTGATAGGGTCCATACATAAATTTTCGGAGATAAGCTAACATAAGTGTTAGCTTTGAAATATTATTCCCAAAATCGATTATTACGTATCTTCGATTCGATAGGAGAAAGGAATGCTTCACTTTATGGCTTTATTTCCGAATATTTTGCACTTTATTCACCTAAAGCATGCTGCAAATACAGGTAAAGAAAAGGCGTCTTGAAACTTTCCTTGCCTACGAACTTCAGATACGATTGACAAAGACAACTCATATCTATCAGATGAGAGAAAAATGAATGTTATTGAAGTTTTTGATATTGATCAATTATTATCTTCAGGTTTAGGCAATGGTTTGAAGATAAAGTATTTTTTTTGCTTGTCAGTTTCTAAAAGTTCCTTCAATTAACACTGATATTCAGCAGTGGCATTAGCAATTTGCCTCTTAAAACTAAGACTTCGTTCTATAGACGGATCAGTTTTCATAAAGAAATCATAAAGCTCATTTGCCATTCTCAAACCTTTACTAAGATTTCTCAAATTAAATGTCACAATAACAGTGCTTGTTGAAGTCTCGTCTTCAATAGGCTGTGAATTTTGCATTTCTCGCACGTTGGTTTCCGTCAAATCTTCATCTTGTGATTCAGGCAACTCAATATCATTTTATTATATCTGTTCGAACCTATCTCGTCCTGTTCCAATCGCAATTTCGGCAACATCCGCAGTTAAAGTTTGAATTTGAACTGATTCTTCATCATTTTCCTCAGTCAGAACAGGCCTCACTTTTTTCAAGCATGATTTCAATGTGTATGGGTTCAGTCACGGCCCTCTTTATACAAGGCCGGAGCTGCTGAGAATTGGCAACAATGCTAGCAGGGCTATTGACGGCCCGTACCGAGTGCGCATCATGCGGGCCATTGTTTACAGTTGGTTGAAACACGTTAAAGATATTTCGTATTTTATTCGTTTTCCGAAATTTTAAGCATTGTTTGAATAATCAGGTACTTATTCATCTGTATATGGTGTCTGCCTAGTTCTGTTTAGTTTTCGTTTCGGGACTCTAAACATGCCGAATACTGGTATAATGCCAGCTTGTAAAAGCAATTATAAATCGCAAACCGAAAAAGTATCAGTGTTTAATTTTCCAAAGGATGACTTGCTGAGGAATACTTGGATGAAAAACATTCCCAGAAAAAACTGGACTCCTGGTAAAAACTATGTTGTTTGTGAAAAACAGTTTAAACCTTATTTTATTTTAAAAGAAGAGAAGTATGTGGATTCGACAGGCCAGGAAAGAGTTATTTCTAGATCGATGTATGCACTGGTACTTGGTGCAGTTCTCACATTATTTCCCAATTTAATTCTTTATATAAGCAAGAAATTGCCAGAAGTACGGAAAGACCCTGCTGTCCAAAAGGAAATGTTCTTACAAAGAGAGGAATAGGAAATCGAACAATGGCTGTGTGGAGACATTATTAACGACTTAACAGTGTTCTTAGACAATTTTTAGGCAAAAACTGAATTAACAACAGTGGAAGTGTGAAGTTTTAAGTGATAAAGTTTGTTTTTATCAGGTTGATTTGGAAAATATGCCAACCGTACCTGTCTGTATTAAAATGCAAGATAGTTTGAGTATAGAGATATGTACAAACCACTGTTATAGATCTAAAAGAAGATTTGGATTGGGCTCTTAATGGTGCTGGCAAAATTAATAGATGGTCGCAATTAGAAAATATATTAATTAGATACAAGTATGTTGAGGGATGTGATGAACTTCAACTCAACGTTACAAATCTGGTGAAAATATTAACGATCTTTTTGAATGCGTCTTTTCAAATAAAAAATAAACTTGCTTTCTGTGAAATCTGCTCGAATTTCATAACACAAGTGCAGTCACCAATTGAGGATGATTCAGATAATTTCAAATATTTAAATGATTTGAATAGGGGAGGACTTTCTATTCCATCTGATACAGTGCTTTTACTTGGTAAGCATATATATTATGTAATGAATCATTTAATATCGAAAAAATTTGAAATGGATTTTCTAAAATGCGAAAATAAAATAAACTCCTCATTCAATTAACAATTAAAAGTTTTGATTTACACTCTTCTACACCAGGCTATCCTCCCAAATATATCATGATAACTGTGTTTGTGGCTTACAGTTTAAGGATGTTATCAACAAGTTATTGAAAATTATGTCTAACATCTTGCTAAATAATTATACTAAAGTGAAAAATAACTCCATTAGTCTAACTGAATGCACCAAAAATACGGAAACTTCTTACTGTACTTTAAATCATTTACCTATTGTTGTTTTCAGTTACCTATTTCTACTAAGATCATTAATATTTTTCTTACACATTTCTCTGTCATTGTAAGTACATGTTTCCAAGTGTTTTCATATTTTAGTATCGTTTAAATGTATGCGAATTCAATTTAAAATACCCGCGCCATAGAAACTCTGTGCTACTTCAATGTCAAGTAACCCTGTTAGTGTGATGTCATGCGCTGTTGCCACATGAGCAAATCCGGCCTTGTATAGAAAGGGCCGTGGTTTTATGTTTAAGATACGTTTTGCTATGTCACATTTCTTTCCAGCATTTCAAAACATTTATATCAGGATCACATTCCATATTATCTAATATGATTTTGAAAGTTCGTCCAAAAAAAGCTTAAAGGCCTGGATTATTCCTTGGTCCATATGTTGGAGCATCGTGTTAAGAGGTAAAAATGTCACTTTTAAATTGAATTAAATGAAAAGAGTTTTGAAGTCTAAATTCTTTTTTTTTTTGATTTCAACTTCTAAGAAAAAACAACCAGTAGCAAAAAATAGTGCTTGTAATCCAAGCTTTTATATAAGCACGCGAAAACACTGGCAGGTCGTTCTTGTTTTCATTTTTGAAAGCACGAGCATTTAACGATCTTTAAAGCTTCAGTAGTTTAATGACACAATCTACAGATGCATTAAAACATAGCAGCAAAGCAACTCTATCCTTTGCTGCCTCAAATCCAGGGGCAGACTTTTCGGATTTGGAAATGAATGTTTTGTTTGGCATTTTCTTCCAACACAGAGCAGTTTCGTCTGTATTAAATACTTGCTTATGTTTGTATCCTCTATCAGCTACTAGGTTTGCAAATGCTTCTGAATATCTTTTTGCTGCAGCAACTTCTCCAACAATGTTAATGCTATGCAATGATTGTCGCACCTTAAATTTATTGAACCAACCTTCCGATGCTTGAAATCCTCAAGTACCACCGATTCTTTAAAATGTGCGTAAGAATGCTTCTCCTTCTCCCGGATCATTGGATCACTCAGGGGCATCTTTTTTTTTTGTTGCTGTCTTCGGTCGATAATGACAACGCCACTTTTTTCTATTCCTGGATACCAGGACTAGTGAAGTTGTACTGTACTTACTAGCAGCCCGCCCCGGTTCCGCACAGTCATTGAACAAACATTTCAAAAGTTATAATTTTTTATACACACACACACACTCTCCCATACATACTTTCTCGTTTTTGCGAGATGCGCAAAATGAAGAAAATTCAAAAATGAAATATTATTAATTTAATTTTCTTTTTTGTATTATTACTTTTCTTCGTTTTTTTATGTTTGTAAAAAGGCCTTTACTATATACTTTACTCTCTCTGCTCCTGAAAATCAATTTATAGACTCAGAGCTTCCCTGTAAACAAGTCAATTTATTTTGTGGCAACGAAATAAATTGATTTTTAGGCTCTCCGACCCGCGATAGACCTACATACGGTTGGCTATGAGTAAAACATTTTTTTCGTAGGTCAATCCCTACAAATTAGAAAGTTTGAAAAAACACTTATTGTGACATAACTATAATAGTTAGACATATGCTGTCGCGATATTTTTTATAGATAATTATATGTTCCGCAAAGTCGCAGTACATTATTTGGTTCTATAATCAATAGTTTTCGCAGCGCACGCGATGTAAGAAAGTTTTTTGGTAATTTTTTCACACCTTGGGTTACATTAATGGAGTTTTAGTATGGATCACTAACTTTTTTGAAAATTTAATATAGCCTATATTCACAGGATACTGTAGCTACCCAACAGTGTAAGAATTTTTCAAATAGGTCAAGTAGATTCGGACCTTATTCAATGCAAACAAACAACCAAAAAGTATAGATTAAACTTCGAAGTGAAATGACTGAAATACAAAGTTCGAAGTCTTATGAGGGTTCATGATTAGTATGACTACATATATTAAATGTGTTACTTACCCAACATCCATTAACGAAAATTTTTGTCGCATTCGCTATAGCCGAAGGCGCAATTTCCTCAAGATTTTCCATGGACCATTCCTCCAAGAACTCTAGAATGGGGGACGGTTGCGAACCAACAGATATATAGGCCATGAGAGCCAAGTTTTTTACCAAACCTACAGCGGCACCCTCAGGAGTTTCGGCAGGACAAATCATTCCCCAAAGTGTATTGTGCAGCTGCCTAGGTTTTGCCAATTTACCGTCTCTTCCAATAGGAGAGTTAACTCGCCTTAAATGGGACAAAGTCGAAGCGAAAGTGAGTCTATTCAATACCTGGGATACCCCAGCACGAGCTTGATGAGCTTTCTTTTGATCACCCCAGTTACCAGTAGCAAGTGAATAGCGGAGACCGTCAGTAATGAGTTTCGTTTTTATGGCCAAGTCGAGATTGAAGTCCTTGCCCTTGTCGATGAATTTTTGTGCGTACATTCTAACTTCTTTTATCAAATTTTTGAATAACCTAGGAAAAACTGCAGTTATTATATGGTCTCGAATATAATCAATAATTGACTTACCCTCTGAAAAGGAAAGCAAGCAATGGTCCAGCCAAATCCAATCTTTTGTTACCATAGTGATCACGGTCATCCAATTCCCTTCGCCCAAGAGCTGCTAAAAGCAATCGATGTACCATGTATCTAAAAAAGATTTAAAAACCTACTTATTTATTATTTTAAGAATTTGGTAATAATTGAAAAATATATAGTAGATTGAACAAAGTGCCATTACATACCAATTAGCTATTTTTGGTAATTATTTTATATAGTGGCGACATTTAGAATTCACTGAAAAAATGTTTACTCGCTAATTTTGGGGGTCAGAATTCAAATCTGAAATTGTTTTGTCCCGGAAGGTTAGCATTTGAGAAAAAAAAAAGATCAAAATTTCCTTGAAACTCCCGTTGTCTATATCATTCAAACTCTATCATTGCTTCATTAAAATGTCCTTGTTACTATCACAATGGATAATATATACACACATGTACCATTAATTATTAATTCTAGACTCAAACATACACTAATTTCTTATTAAAATACATTTCTATTTGAATATTCATTTTCTTAACAGATCTCCCGCCATTTTTACAAAGTTTCAATGTTACATGCTTTACGACGTACGGCTCGAACTGAAGCAAGAAAGAGATAGAAGAAGTCACTATCTCTCTCGTTCATAACTGAGACATAAATTCAAATGGGAATCTTTCCAAATCGAACCTAACTAACCCAATTTTACCTAAAACCTAAACTACTAACCTATTCAATTCAAAATTATAAATTTAAATTAGGTTTGAGTTTAAGTTAGGTTAAGTTTGAAGAGATTTCCATTTGAATATCTCTCTCTCTTATGACGGGAGGTAGCGAGTAATTTAATATCGTAACACTTTTCAGGATCATGTCACGTAGGTCTTAGATTGTATATGTGTGAAATTGTTGCCTAATTGAGGGACAATCATATCTGGAAAGTAAATATGGAGGGTTAACTGACTAGAAAATAAACATTCGTATTGAAAAGCATTTTAATAAGAAATTAATGTATATTTGAGCGTAGAATTACTAATTAATGGTAGATGTGTGCATGTATTATCCATTGTAATAGTAACAAGGACATTTCAATGAAGCAATGATAGAGTTTCAATGATATAGTCAAGAGAACTTTCAAGGAATTTTTTTTGAAGCTATTGCATAGTTTTCATTGCGGACTTTGAGCGCGGCGACCGAATCAGGAAATTCCGTAACGAAAATAAAACCTAACACCCCCCCCCCCACTCCGCCTACCATCTAGCTCGGACGAGCGTTCGCTTAACGTGTATATATATGGTACGACTATACGAATCTCGCACGGATAGAGACGAGCTGCTCCGAAGTCGGACGAATTCGTAAGCAGCTGTTTGTGAGAAAGTATATAGGTGTATAGGTATGTATCATATCTTTATAAATCAGAGCGGTTGACAATTATTCTTTCGGAAAAATTGAGTTTGAGAATGAATAATGATCCACAAGCATCCACAACAAAATATGAGACCACCATTGACGCGGTATTTTTCAGATATTTAGAGGATATCAAGTCTCAAACTTATGTTTCTTATTTCAGTTACCATAAACCTATAGTTTCAATGATAAATGTTCCTGAATAACCTACATGTAAGATAATGAAAATATTTTAAACGATATTAACTACTCATTTATTCAATAAAAGAAAGAAATTTGTTTTCTTATCAGTCATCACGCTCGAAAAGTGTAACAGGAATTATTATCAAAGAAAAAAAACACTGCATACAGGCTGTTACATATGTCACAACTTGAGGGGGTAAATCTACGTGCAATTTTAAGAAAAAAAGTTCATATAAACATAGGTCCGCAAAAGCTTCGTTACGGAGCTACAGGGTGTTGAAATTTCCGGAAAAAATTGTTTTTTCTTTAAAACTCCTGCAGTTTTCGAGATATTCAGCCCAAATTTGGAATGCAAGTTATTTTTTACAGCCTCCGTCATTACACGTCCTAGATTTCAACTTAAATTCATAAGGTGTTTTCTTTTCCGAGGCCATGTCTCCTTTTGCCCTTTCAAACTCTTTGCAGTACGCCACTGATCAGCGTACAATCAATTTTCGTCATCTTCGTTTAATTTAGAAACTTTTTTGACACTTGTAATTTTTTCGTATCTCCAATAGTTTTCCAGTGAAAAATTATTAAATTTGAATTATTTGAATTGTATGTTATTCGCTAAATAAAAAAAAATAATAGAAATACTCGATAGGTATGCCTAAAATTTGCTTTTATTTTGATAGCTCGTCTTCTGAGACTCAACTTATACTTATTCAATATCAAACTAAAAAAATAACAATTAAACAATAAATGAATTGCTGGAAGTGTCCTCCACCTGCAAGAATACAGGCCTCTGTCCTTTGCATATTATCATGCACTCTTTGAAATATTTCTGGGGTATTTCTCATCGTGTCACAAGAGGTTACTATCGATTTTTCAATTCTTCTACAGTGTTCACTGGAGTGGTATAAACTAAACTTTTGAGATATCAGCATAAGAAAAAGTCTAAACTATTTAAGTCTAGGGACCTAGGAGGCCATGGTTCTGGCACATCCCGACCTATCCATCGGTTGTTGAATGGATTATTCAAGAATTCCCTAGCTTCTCCACTGAAATGTGCTGGTGCGCCTCAAGCATGAACCACATTATGTTTCTCACCAAGAGTTGCACATCCTCGAACAATAAAGGTAACTCCTCCTCAAGAAATTGCCGATATGCGGGACCCGTTAGTCTGTTAGGCAAAAAAAAGCCCAATCAGATAAGTTCTAATAATTCTGATCCAGACATTTAGTGATAATTGTTCTTGATGATGAGATTCGAGATTCTTCAATTAAATGGGGGTTTTCCTCAGCCCAATAATGATTATTGAGAGAATTTGTGATAGCAGTTCTCGAAAAGTTATCTTCGTCTGTGAACATTATTTCACTATCAAAATGAACATTTTCTCTAATTTTATCTAAGAACCATCGGCAGAAATTCAGTCTTGAAGGAAAATCTCGAGGAAGTAGAGTTTGGATGAGTTGAATATAAAACGGGTACCATAAAAAGTCGTGGAGAATCCTCCACACTAGAACATGTGAAATGTTCAGCTGATTTCCAATTTTTCTTGTACTCACATGAGGATTCAAATCAATACAATTCAAAACTGCTTCCTCTATATCTGGAGTTTTCATAGTTAGAGTTCCACCTTTTAAATGATTATTTGCAGTAAAAGTACCAGTTTCCCTCAACCTTCTGCGGATACTTTGAAAATGTTCGCCTGTCTGGTGCCACTCGATTTGGAAAGCGCACCTGATATAATCGCCTAGCTTCTGTTGTTTCCGTCAGCCAGACCTTACATGTAATCGATATCAGCCAATGCAGCGTTAGTAAAATGAGCCATTTTTTCTTAATAACTTCAAAAGTCTTAAAACTAATCGTTAATTTAATAAACAATTCGGGCAGACACTGGTTCAACTTTAGCAACTGTCAAAATAAATAAATGAAAAAAATCAAAGCCTACTATTTATTTTTCAAATTAGAAGTGCTTTCAATTCAGCGAATGCATACAATCGTTCAATATTTTTTTGCTTGAGAACGGTCGGAGATACGAAAAAATTACAAGTGTCAAAAAAGTTTCTAAATTGAACGAAGATGACGAAAATTGATTGTACGATGATCAGTGGCGTACTGCAAAAAAGTTTGAAAGGGCAAAAGAAGACATGGCTCTGGAAAAGAAAACACCTTGTAGATTCTAGTTGAAATTTAGGACATGTGATGATGGAGGCTGTAAAAATAGCTTATATTCCAAATTTGGGCTGAATATCTCAAAAACTGCAGGAGTTTTGAAGAAAAACCAATTTTTTCAGGAAATTTCAACACCCTGTAGCTCTGTAACGAAGCTTTTTCAGACCTATGTTTATATGAACTTTTTTTCTTGAAATTGCATGTAGATTAACCCCCTCAAGTTGTGACATACTATTATTTAACAACCTGTATATAAAAAATAAATTATAATTGTATAAGTTGATAAAAAATGCTATGTAATAGCTTTACCGCGGCAGTCCCCCAGCGTCACACTTTTTTTTTATAAAAAGATTGCCTTGGGACAAAACGATTTTAGATTTGGATTCTGGGCCCCAAAATTAGTGAGTAAACATTTTTTCAGTGAATCCTAAATGTCGCCACTATATAAAATAATTACCCTACATTTTCTTACTAAAACTAGCTGCTTGACCATTTCAACTTACCCTAGGAAATAGGCTTTTTTTGTTTCGCAAAAATCTGACACACCAACATGAGGTAACATTTCTTTCTGTAAAATTTCTCTTGCATATTTGATACGTTTTTCTTTAGTGACACCTGGTCTGGCACCTCTAGAACCAATAAAATTCAAGGCAACATTCTGCTCTTGAATAACAAAAGCTTCGTCAAGGGAAGGTTTCACCATTTCCATCATTTCAGGATCTTCGAAATCATAAATAATATGTTCAAGAATGTCACGATCTGCCACAAAACCTAAAAAATTACAACTTTGAAGATTTCAGTTCGACATATCGAAGAGATTTTACCTAATGCTCGGAATACAATCATGATGGGAATTTCTTGTTTGATATAAGGTAAAATGGCGATAATTCTCTGACCAATTGCAGCTTTCTTGATTGCCTGACCACCTCTAGCCATCATATTTACCCATAAAGTTGAAGTTGGTCTTGAACTATGCTCCAAACAAGACCGTATTTCAGATTTATAAGCATACTTTCCATCTTTCATAGAAAACACATAGACAGTATTAGTAGCCATCTTTTCTTGGGCAATAAGTACTTTTTCTGAACCGTTGATGATAAAATAACCTCCTGGATCTAATGGACATTCATTCAATTCCGTCAAATCACGATCAGTAAGTCCACTTAATAGACAGAAGGTTGAACGTAACATAATAGGAATTTTGCCTGAAAGTATTTGAATTCCATTCACAAATTCATATAACCTTAAGAGAGTATGTACTCACCTATAAACGTTTTCTGATGTTGAGTCTCAATAGGATCTTCACCATCCTTCACGATAGTCTTGGTAATATCTACATATAGAGGTGCAGAATATGTTAAATTCCTTAACCTAGCTTCATTAGGCATCATAGGAGATGGTGCACCATCTTTTTCCCAATGTGTAGGCTTAGACAAGTATATCTGTTCAAATTTCAACAAGTAATGAGTCGTATTTTCAATTTCACCGGATGTATGTTGAGCTTCAGCCTGTAAATCAATTTGTGGGGAATCCTCAACGATACGCTGAACAGACATCTGAATAAATTCATCAAAACTATCTAGCTGCTGCCGGACCAAGCCTTTTTCGTCGAAGTATGCGTTGATTACAATCCAGCAGGCTTCTTGCCATAATTCTGAACTAATCTCTTCAGTCTCTTCCTCATCGAATTGATCTTAAGACAGTAAAATTGTGAAAGTTTGTGCTGATAAAAGTTCCATGGAATACTTACCGTCCTCCTGTTCATACATGACGTTATTCAGATATATCTTTCAATATAGTAGTAAATGTAAGATTTTCTATTTAAATTTTCTTAGCAGAATGATTTTCTGCACTTGTGCAACTAGTTTTAAGACACAAGCATCTAATGAAGAGATCACTGAGAAGTAAATAAAATTCACAGAATACTAAGGATAGAATGATGACAAAAGAAGTTGTTTCATCTATTTATTAACGGAATTAATTTAGTTAGACGTGAAAATCGTAATATAATATTAATCTTTCATCATATATATATACATATGTTTATTATATTTATATTTATAATTATATATTTAAATAAAATATTTTATCTTATCGGTCTTAGTATTCAAACAGATATTTGTTACTTTCACATGTCAAAGTGATAATCGGTAGAATTAACGTCTAGTAGTTCATCCGTACTGACATATGACGTGACAATCATTAACCTCAAACATAAAATCAAAACAAGTAAACGTCAAATAATAAGTTTTTGTATTTTTAAAAGTACTTCAAACAATTTCAGCTAGAAGTATTAAATAATGGAAGATAAAAATTCTAACCCTCTGGACCTCAATGGCTCAAATTTCAATGCAAACATGTATTTAGATAAACTATTTAAGGTCTAATATAATTATTCTGTTATAAAAATGTCGTTAACAGGGGAATATATTTTAGGAATGCAATTTAAAACAAATAATGGACCATGAAAACGAAATAATCAAAGATACTCAAACTCTTCATTCAGATATGCAAACTCTAGTATACGAGAATTATAATAAATTTATATCAGCAACTGATACAATAAAAAAAGTAAGCAGTTTGAGGAAATGTTACTTGATCTTGTTATATTTTTTAATAAATTTATAGATGAAGAATGATTTCAAAGAGATGGAAACTGAGATGGACCTACTAGCCGCTAATATGGCTTCAATTACTTCCTCAGCAGATCAGATTAATTCGACTCTACAGGGTAGCCGACAGAAAATTAGTAAGTTGTCTGGTATACATACTTTATTGCAAAGGCTGCAATTTCTTTTCAAGTTACCTGCAACTTTAAAAACTCGAATGGAGGAAAAGAATTTCAATCAGGTAGGTAATTTTGAATTATTTCTTTTCTTTGTATAATTTGACAATTCTAGGCTGTTCAAGATTATATGCATGCTCAAAGAGTATTGAAACAATATGGTGACCTACCTTCCATACAAGGCATAAAATCAGACTGTGAAGCAATTCTTAAAAAACTAAGAGATGAGCTTCGACAAAAATTTTGTAACCAAAGTGTGACAGCAAAAGAAATTTCAGAATCTGTAGATCTTCTATTACAATTAGATGAGCCTGCAGATCAACTCTGTGCGGAATTTCTGAAATATGCTGAGAGGAGATTGAGTGAACAAGTTGTGATGTTGAAAGATCAAAGTGAACAGAAAGATATCATGGATTTTGTAGATTTGGGTTGTAATGGGTTTTTCAGTGATTTATGTTTAGTTGTAGCTTCTTTCTATGATATGTTTATACATAAGGGGAGGAAATCTGAAAACATTGAGAATTGGTACAGCTTTTTAATGCTTAGAATTTTACATATTCAATTATTTGATATTTTAGTGAGATATTTGAAAACTTTGCTGCCAAAGAGTTGAAAATATTTGTGAAAGATAATATGGAGAAGTACTTTCAATTAGTTCAGCATAAAGTTGACTCTGAACAAGATACTGGAGATACAACTATCTTAGTTCAAGCTCTTGACAAATTTTTTAGAGGTATTGAGGGGCATATGTTGTGCCCTAACATTGATTTTGTCGCGTAAGTATAAAGAAAAAAATCAAAAATTATATAGTATATTATACTCTGATCAAATTGAAAATTTTTTCATTAAAAAAATGCACAAGTTGAATAATAGATAGATAGATGTATATTTAACACCAAAAAGTACATGCCATGTCAACATAAAATACAGAATATATAAAATGGTAATAGAAAATATCATGTCATTACACATTGAAATAAAAACATTAAACATACATTTCACAATTTAAAATCACTTGAGATCATTGAAGTATTGTGTGTATTTGAATATTTCGTAGAATACATTTTTAAGTAGAACCAACCTCATAGCCTTTTTGAAATGCTTCCCCCTCAAAGAATGGATGTCCTCAAGCAGAAGGTTATATAACTCAGCGAATAAATATCTGAATGACTTCTGGGTCTTTGAAAGTCGAACTTTTGGAAGTAGATATCTCTCCCTTGATCTTGTTTCATATTGGTGTATAACCAGATGACGCTTCTTACTGGTTTTCTCTTCATGAAAAAGTCACAGACAAGAGAATGAAACAACTTGGAATGGCAAGAATTGCCAATGATTTGAAAAATTCTCTACAACTCGTTTTGACTTGTCGCCCCCATAATTATTTTTACAGTTTTCTTTTGTAGTAAAAACACCCTCTGTGCATCAGCAGAACTGCCACATAACATGATACCATATGTTCCAATGCTATGGAAAAATGTGAAGTAAGTTTGTAACGCAGCTTTATGTTTTACAATAAAGGTGATTCTCCTGATCATAACATTTGCTGTCGAAAGTTTTTTGCAGATGTTGACTATATGAGGGGTCCATGTAAGTGCACTATCAACATCAAAACCGAGTAGTTGAAGACTTTCCAGTTCTTTCCTTTTAGTGGTTATTAGTAGCTCTTGGGTTTTCTCACTATTCAATATGAAATCATTTGCTTCCTACCAATTCCTTGCCTCAGCTTGTAAATCATGGGCTCTTCTCTCAGTGGTTTCCGACTGTCGGCTCTCTTGAATAAGGTGGTGTCATAGGCAAAGGCCATCTTTCCACGTGACTGAGGTTTCCAAAGAGGTCATTCGTATATAGGATGAAAAGGATGGGCCCCAAAATAGAGCCTTGTGGGACCCCTTGTTATCTTTTCCTCAGTAGACAACTTTCCCATCCAATCGACTATCTGGTAGCGATTTTCCAAGTAGAACCTCAAAAGTAATACATTGATTGTTCCAACTTATCTAGTAGCTTTCCATGTTCCACCAGATCGAAAGCTTTACTCAGATCCAGACACAAGAGCAGTGCATGTTCCAAGGCCTCAAATACAAAATCAATCAGCTGAATCATCGCAGTTGTAGTGAAACTGTTTTTTCCAAAACCATGTTGGCTTTCATCCATTATGTTGTTTGCCTCAATATAGCTGACTAATCTTTTGTTAACAAGTGCTTCAGATATCTTGGATAACGCGGACACCAGGGATATAGGCCTATAGTTACTATACACAATTCTTTTTCCCTTCTTGTATACAGGAACCACTCTGGCCATCTTCAGCTGATCAGAAAAATACCCCTCCTCAAAACACCCATTTATTAGAAATTCTAGTGGATGTGCTACACTTTCAATTGACGTTTTCAATAGTGCCATCGAATAAACCATAGGTGTTGAATGAATTCTTATTTTTCATATTTTTTACCTCCTGTATGATTTCCGTTGCAGTTGTCGGAGCCAGAAACATCGAGCCAGATATCGTTAAATTTTGATTTTTCAGCAGTTCTTTGTGTTCACTTGAGGCCTACTATCCAACGTAACCCCCAGATATTTTCTTTCCTTCGCAACTGGATTAAACACTCCACCTAGGACCGGGGGAGAAACAAATATCCTTCTTTTCCTGGTGAATGGTACCATAATGGTTTTGTGGCGGTTTATGCTAAGTTTCTCAGAATGACTATAACCTTCAGCTTACGCTTGTACACATCCAGTGCACCTATTATTGCCAGAAGGTCATCAACCAGTAGGAACCACAACAGAGGGGATAATACTTTTCCGTGGGGCAGCCCAACCAGCCACAAAACTGGTTACTTCCTCTTTCAGGGAAGTGCTGATCACTCTGGCATTCATCATGTTACTGATCCATTTCTTAGAGGTTCTGCAAATTTTGATATATTCATTGCCTGATTCTATCAAATTCAATTATAGAATATTTTGTTATCCTACACTAATAACAACATATGATGAAATATAGATTAACCCAAAAAAATAAACAATTTTTTAATCTTGATGCATGTTTGGGTAACCACGCATTAGCGAAGATTGCTCCAATAAATTCATATAACTTTTTTTTTTATAGAAGAGCCACAGAAGTAGTGGTGAATGCTGGCAGGAAACAGTGTAAAGCTCATCTACAAGTGTTGAAAATGCATTTCAATGATTCTCTAACCAAGGTTAGACAATGTTTAACAACCCCCAAGCTAGTAAGTGAAGAGGATGCCTCTAAAAATTTAACTGAATTATTGAACTCTGTGATTCAGGGTGTTGTTGAGAAAGTAAAAGGAGTTTTGCAGGACCTCTGTGTGAGTAATGATATATTTTATTTACATTGGTATTTCAATCTGAAGCAAAATCATTTGAGAAGTATATACAATTACTTGAAACATATTGGAACAAAATGTTTGAAACCAAATAAATATAATTGATAGCTGATCATTTTTGAGGTGTTGATCTATTTATTACTCTGCTTCAGGTTTATTAGACTTAATACTTTTATTGAAGATTTTCTGTAACTATTAAAATAATCTTAGGAGCAAACTACACACGAGGAAACCGTTGGAAAAATGGGTTTTCTACAAAGGTAGCAATATTACTTTTGTTTCTTCTTCTAGGACCAAGGGCAGAAAAGTTACTTGACTCTGTAGAATTTACCTTGACCTGAAAGTACCAGCAGGTCAGAAGCAAGTCTTTCAAGACGCTTTTTAATTCCATTTGATTTCATTTCGATTGAGAATACTTTAACTGTTCATTGACTCAATATAGGGCAATAAAATGAAATATTGTTAGAAGCATAAAAGCAGTCTCAGGCGAAATGAAAGACAAGTTGCTGAACTACAGGTACTCAAGAGGGTTGAGTTCCACAGCCTTCTAAACAGCGCTTTTCGAAATTAACTGTCGTGAGAATAAATCTCACAGCGAGCCAACTCGCGTATTTAGTCATGGATTAACTGTCAAATTGGAATCATGATATCTCTGATTCGAAAAAAATATTTGTTTCATTTATTATTCTCCATTCTTATTATCTGATTGTTTGAAGCTCTTTTGACGAAGCTTGTAATTATTTCCAAATAATTTTTTTGTTCGAAATAAACCACGCGTCAGACGAAATGGATGATTGTAATTTTCTTCTCAATTGTTTGAAGAAAATAGCTTTGCTAATTTTATTTCGAAAGAAACATGTCTGTCCGTGATATTCTTCGTATGATTGAATTGAAAATGAAATTCGTAGTGATGATAATGTCGCTTGATTGTGGTAGTGTCCAACAGTTAGTTTTTCGTCATAGATACTAAAAGGCTAGTTACTAACAATGCCTCCTTAGGACGGAGATTTCGTTAATATGTTAGTGCAAATAATACTTACGGGGTAGGAGAAGATGCTTCACTGCTACAAAACCTGAGCTGCAAGCTTTGATGTCTACAATTCGCCAAAGCCTTCATGAACGAAGGCTGACAAATGTTTGTAACTGCCGATTCCTGCAATTAAAACGTATGCACCGAGTGACAAGGATAAACTGGGCTGAAGAAGATGTAAATTGGTTCATGGAACATTGGACGAGATGCATGCTTTCCAATGAATCGAAATTATTTTTGTATCTTATCGACAGTCGTATTTTCAGATAGACGGAAATTGGTCAGCGCCTTTTAGAAGCTAATAAGGCTCAACAAGTAGTATTAGGTGGCAAATCTGTAACAGTCACAGGTAACGTAACTGCCAAGTCACGCACTGAACTGGTTAGTTTTATTAGTGAAATTCTGAATGTACAAAGTTATAGGGACGTCAGTTTATCCCCATCTAGGGAAGAAATAGATGATAATTTTATTTTTATGGTTGATAATGCACGAACATTGTCACATCTTTCCTCCACCATATTCACATAATGGACTGATCAGCACGTCCTTGACGTCAATCGTATCGAGCACATATAGAGTTGCTCACAAAAGTAACTTTAAAGGTGGACTCATTGAAGCGCTAGGTTAGTTGGTTAAGGTGCATTAACATTCCTCAGGAATTCATAACAAAACTCAATAACAAGCATGTTAAGAAGGAGTCGTAGAGGACCCACACAATACTGAATAGAAGATAATTCTTTTTTTTATTCGAATTCTCGATTTTCATATAAAAAACAAAAATTTCAGCAGAATAATAGGGACAAATTTATTGTTATTGAATTTTTCATGGCAATCAAAATACTCTGCTATATCCGTTAATTCACCAAAATTGATAAGTTTGCTATGGTTTGAAAACGAAAATAATGAATTATCCGTTTCATTGACCTGCAGTGTAGTTATTGAAGAACAAATGTTAAATATGAAATAAAATTCTGATTACCTCATACTTCAGGCTTTCATACATCCGAATATTGGGTTCTCCCAGAAGACCGATTTCAAGGACAGCTTTTGCGTCGATAACGTTAGAGAGGGTTTAGTAGTTTGCTTTCTGCATCATCTGACAGCTACTGCAAGAATTTTCTGTACAACGGTACATACAGATCCCAAATTTCCACCAACTCTGCTTCTGTTATTATCTAAATTGTGTGTGGAATTTCGAAATGGTCATGTCCATCATTTGGTGAGTCCAAGTCTTAATAATTTATTCAAACTAATTCCTGACATCTTGCAGTTGACGCTCACAGACGAATTATTTCACATAAACCTGCTGAATGTAAATCCCAATCCGGGGTTGACTAATGAAACTGAGATCGAAACTTCCATGCAAGAATCTGCGCAAGAATTACTCAACCATTATGTAAGGGTACAAGGGCTTAATGTATCTCAGGTAAATATTCATCTGGTTATTTGATGATGATATTTTTTATGAAACAATATTACAGATGCTTAGAAAAAGTGTAGAAACAAGAGACTGGCTTCATACAATAGAACCAAGAACTGTTAGAGCTGTTATGAAGAGGGTAGTAGAAGACATATCTGCTATTGAATCAACTGTATCCCTTCTCTATGAAGATCAGGGAACAAGTACAGAACACAGTAGTGATTCTAGTAGAAAGCAGCAAAGGTAAAATATTGAAATATATGTAACATCATAATCTGTAAGTAACTATTTTTGTAGCCTTTCCATCAGCAGACACCAAACTCGATCAAATTGGTCAAACTACACACCAAATCATTTGGATTCTACATTGGTGTCCAACATGCATAAAATATTCAGTGAGAAAATAGAAATATTCTCTACGATTGAGTTCAATAAAATTTCAATTTTAACAGGGATAATTAAAATAAGTTTGAAGGTATGTTATTACACCTCAAATTCTAAATAGAGTTTTCAGAAGATTTGGACGAGAAAATTTGAATATATTTAAAGATTTTCATTGATTAAAATGTAGAAGATAATTCTGGTTTGAAACTATTTAACAAATTTAGTTTCCACTAATATTTTCAGTTCGAATGTTGCTATAACTTTTGGTTTCAGACTTTCATGGAATGTGTTCGACTGAAAACATTCAGCAAATATGGATTGCAGCAAATACAAGTTGATACTCATTATTTGCAATTGTATTTGTGGAGATTTGTAGCCGATGAAAAGTGAGTATTGTTTATTGTCTCTTAGAATTCTTGCACTAGGTTTTTAATAATTTTGTCTAATAGACGAAATTATCAAATATTTTGTGATAAACTAATTTTATTTTCACGAACTATCTCATTGAGTCTTCATATTTCGTTAAAAATATTTGACGAATGTAAAAAGTAAAAGTATTGATGCTTTCTTAGAGAAGATTATTTAATCCCATATTTGCCACTCATCACAAGTGCGCATGACTTTCAGTAATCATATGTTTTTATTAGATGATTACTGAACCAATACGATTATTTAAGTTGTCATTTCGTAACAACATTTTTTCTTTCACAGCATTGTACATTTTTTGCTCGATGAGATCTTAGGCTCTGCTGTACAAAGATGTTTGGAGCCACTTCTAATGGAACCCAGTATGGTTGATATTATCTGTGAAAGGGGTTGAAAAGTGTTTATATTGTTTTGATTTTATATTATTACTAAATATTTAATTGTTGAATATTATAAGGAATTAAATTAATTATCGAATTGACTGTTTTTCACAACCTCTTTATATAGGTATAATGAATAAGTATATCATGAAGATTAACGAAAGTTATTTCACTAAGAACTAAGTGCTAGAGCGCAATACACTAAGTGGGTTTCTTCCTAGAATTTCGTGTTATGTAAAACATAACACAGCAAAGTATCATATAATAATTGGGGATATGAATATAAACTTATCAGCTGTTGATGAATATGTTGATGAATATAAAAATATTTTAAATTCTTTTGGATACGAATCTTACATTAATAGCTACACCAGACCCTCTAGTAATAGTTGTCTCGATCATATTTTCCTAAAACTGATGAAAACACCTCCTGGAGAGTCAGGCAGCCTTTATAGTTCAGCAACATATCACAGATCATTATCCAATAATATTATGCCTCAAAGATATCAAACCACCAACAAATCTTTTGCAGGCAAACTTAAAAATAAAAAATTCATAAACTATGACCGATTAAAAACATCACTAAATTCAGTAAATTGGTACAAAAGGGATACAGGAGAGGACGTAAACACTTTTACTGAAAGGTTTATTAACATATTAAATGAGCAGATAACAATTAATACATCTAGAGTAAATAAAAAAGTAAAAATCCAATAAAAGGACTGGATAACGCCAGCCCTTCTTCAGTCTATAAACAGAAAGAATGAGCTATATAAAAGAGTTTCACAGAATTTAAATAATCTGGAACTCAGAGAGGAATATATTAATTATAGAAATCTATTACATAAACTTATAAATAAATCAAAAAACAATACTTTCAAGATAAAATAACAGAAAACAAGTCCAGGTCGAAAGCTTTGTGGGATTGTGTATGGGAGATCTGTAACAAAAAGAAAGATGAATTAAAAATAGAACAAATAAAAATGCAGAAAATAAATTAATTAGTGATAAACAAAATATAGCTGATGAATTCAATGAATATTTTAGTTCTCTATGAAAAAAATATGCGGAAAAAATAAAAGATCCGGGGGGATTTGAACAGGTCGAGTCATTTTTAAATAAAACTTTATTATTTTACCCAACAGATTCAGAAGAAGTGAAAAAGATCATAACAGAACTTAAAGACAAAAAGGCATCTGGACACGATGGCATTAGATCAGAGGTGTTGAAAAAGGAATATATATCAGAACCTATTGCACATATGTCCAACCTTTGTTTCGAAACTGGAGTTTATCCTGATATACTTAAAATTGGAGTAATTAAACCTATTTATAAATCTGGTGACAAAACTTTACTACAAAATTACAGGCCCATATCGCTAGTGTCGAATATAAATAAAATTATAGAAAAGATTATAAAAAACGTATCATTGGGTTTATGGACAGATATCAAATTATTGCCGAAAATCAATTTGGTTTTAGACGGGGTAAATCAACTCAAGATGCGATCGGAGAACTAACTAAAAGATATACAAATGTCTAAATGAAAAATCCCAGCCCTCTGCATATTTATAGATCTTGCTAAGGCCTTTGATACTGTATCTCACAAGAAACTATTAGATAAGCTTTACCGGTGTGGCTTCAGGGGAAAAGGATATGATTTGATGAAAAGTTATTTAACAGATCGCAAACAAATGGTGGAAATCGGAGAATATAGAAGCAGTGTGAAAGAAGTAACATACGGAGTACCACAAGGAACAGTACTAGGTCCGATCCTATTTACTATATATATAAACAATCTTCTGTTAATGGAAACAAAAGGACAAATTATATGTTTTGCAGATGACGCTGCTATTTTTTATGAAAGTAAATCCTGGAAAGAGTTAAAAAAATATGCAGAATGTGATTTTCTACAAATTAAAAAGTGGTTCAAATGTAATAAGCTGACTCTCAATCTAGAAAAGACATTTTACTTACCATTTGTATCATATGCATCTGGTCTGCCACAAATGGGTCCCCTACACGTCGACAATTCCACCATCATACCTGCAGCGGAGAGTATAAAATACTTAGGAATTACCCTCGACAGACATATGAGATGAAATAAACATGTCGATAATATAGTTAAGAAGTTAAGAGGGCTGCTTTATAAATTCAGATATTTAAGGAAGATTCTTGACGTCAAGCTCCTACGCATACTCTATTTTGCTCTCGTGGAATCCCACTTATAATATGGTATTATAGGTTGGGGGGGTGCTTACGAGAATCAACTAAAAAAGATCGAAACAATGCAAAAATGGTTGTTGAGGATTATTTTTGGGAGACCACTTACCTCTAATGGAGACGAACTGTATAGATTATCAGGAATAGCTGACATTCATCAGTTGTTCTCGGCTCACATTTTGTTTCACACATTTCAAGGAAAAATACAATTGAATTCAATAGAACATATTTATTCTACCAGAAACAAGAAAAATAGATTTGAAACCCCGAGAGCTGAGAAAAGAGTTGGGCAACGATCCTTTACCTATTTGGCACCAAGAATATATGCCATGTTGCGTCAAGAATTAAGAACAGCCTATGTGTATAAGAATTTCAAGAGAAAAATAAGAAGATGGATACAACGAAGTGGCAGGCAAATCTTTTTTAATGTTATAAATCAGCTGCCTTAATCAGATATGTGACAATAAAATACCAAAGTAGTGACTTTGATGCTGATAGTCTCTCTTCATACCGATAGTGACTTTTTATACCGATCGTGACCTTTATACCGACAGTGACTTAACATAGTGATTTTTCACACCGATAGTGACTTTCACACCGATGGTGACTTTCCCAACGATAGCGACATATCAAGGGACATTGATAGTAACTTTCTTCGTGGTGACTATGAAATTTCAATGGTACTAATTAGAAATGTTGGTTTTGTTTTTGTTGTTTGCTTATATTTTTATTTTTTGTACTTATGGGAGAAATATATTGTTTATTTAAGTTCAATTCACGTACAGACATTATGTAATGTCTCTGTGATTAAACGTTTATTCAGACTTATAATAGTTATTAGGTAAGAAATTCATATTATTTGTTATACATTCTTCAAATCTGAATAAACTATATTATTATTATTTATTATCGTGGACTTATGCACTATCTCAGCTAGTAGCTGGATATAATTTACCTTTCCCAGATTTAGCAATCAAAGGAATAGGCTCGATTACAATATACTTGACATAAATTTCCTAACTATCCTACATGTATTAAGAATTACAGCTTTTGCATTTCTATATAGGTATTCTTATGCAATTCTAATTTCTTAAGGCTATCATGCAAAGTTTTAGGTATTAAACCAGTCGAGGATACGATGACAGGAACAATATCTATTTCGTGGACTTATGCACTATCTCAGCTAGTAGCTGAATATAATTTACCTTTCCCAGATTCAGCAATCAGCAATTATTATTATTATTTATTATCGTGGACTTATGCACTATCTCAGCTAGTAGCTGGATATAATTTACCTTTCCCAGATTTAGCAATCAAAGGGAATAGGCTCGATTACAATATACTTGACATAAATTTCATAACTATCCTACATGTATTAAGAATTACAGCTTTTTGCATTTCTATATAGGTATTCTTATGCAATTCTAATTTCTTAAGGCTATCATGCAAAGTTTTGGGTATTAAACCAGTCGAGGATACGATGACAGGAACAATATCTATTTTGTCGAGGTGCCACATCTGCTTGATCTCAATAGCAAGGTCTGTGTATTTGGACTTTTTCTCCTGGAACTTATTCAGCACGTTGTTATTATTTGGTATGGCGACGTCCACCAGCATTGCTGTTTTGGCTCTCTTATCATACACCACTATGTCCGGCCTATTATTCGTCACCATTCTGTCAGTGATAATAGGCCTATCGTAGTATAATCTGATAGAGTCATTTTCCAATACGGGCGCCGGTTGATACTTGTAATATGGCTGGAATGTATTCAGAAGTCCGTACTTGTGTGCAAGTTTCTGATTGATAATGTTGCACACTTGATTATGCCTGTGAAGATAGTCTGTATTGGCCAGTTGTTCGCATCCGGACGTAATATGCTGTATCGTCTCCGATCTTATATGGCATTTTCTGCACCTATCTGTTCGTAATGTTCCGTCCTTCATAATAAATTTTTGTAGTTGTTTGTAGCGATCACTTGGTCTTGGATGGCCATAAGGAATCCTCTGTTTCCGCGAATAATTCTCCTTTCATCAACCATTTGTTGGAGGCTTCTTTGTCGATGTGTGGTTGATTAATCTCATGGTGATGTCGTCCATGCAATTCCTTTCTTGACCATTGCTCTTGTTTTTCGGTATCTGATAGGAATGGTAGATTCAGCAGGTCATCTCTGGTAGCAAGATTTAGAGGTGTATATCCCTTATCAGTCAACGATACCACTCTATGTAGGTCAGAAGTGAGAGCTTTTGCTGAGAAGAATTCTCTGAGATTTCTTATCTGTTCGGTGTTATTATTATTTATTATCGTGGACTTATGCACTATCTCAGCTAGTAGCTGGATATAATTTACCTTTCCCAGATTTAGCAATCAAAGGGAATAGGCTCGATTACAATATACTTGACATAAATTTCCTAACTATCCTACATGTATTAAGAATTACAGCTTTTTGCATTTCTATATAGGTATTCCTATGCAATTCTAATTTCTTAAGGCTATCATGCAAAGTTTTGGGTATTAAACCAGTCGAGGATACGATGACAGGAACGATATCTATTTTGTCGAGGTGCCACATCTGCTTGATCTCAATAGCAAGGTCTGTGTATTTGGACTTTTTCTCCTGGAACTTATTCAGCACGTTGTTATTATTTGGTATGGCGACATCCACCAGCATTGCTGTCTTGGCTCTCTTATCATACACCACTATGTCCGGCCTATTATTCGTCACCATTCTGTCAGTGATAATAGGCCTATCGTAGTATAATCTGATAGAGTCATTTTCCAATACGGGCGCCGGTTGATACTTGTAATATGGCTGGAATGTATTCAGAAGTCCGTACTTGTGTGCAAGTTTCTGATGGATAATGTTGCACACTTGATTATGCCTGTGAAGATAGTCTGTATTGGCCAGTTGTTCGCATCCGGACGTAATATGCTGTATCGTCTCCGATCTTATATGGCATTTTCTGCACCTATCTGTTTGTGATGTTCCGTCCTTCATAATAAATTTTTTGTAGTTGTTTGTAGCGATCACTTGGTCTTGGATGGCCATAAGGAATCCCTCTGTTTCCGCGAATAATTCTCCTTTCATCAACCATTTGTTGGAGGCTTCTTTGTCGATGTGTGGTTGATTAATCTCATGGTGATGTCGTCCATGCAATTCCTTTCTTGACCATTGCTCTTGTTTTTCAGTATCTGATAGGAATGGTAGATTCAGCAGGTCATCTCTGGTAGCAAGATTTAGAGGTGTATATCCCTTATCAGCCAACGATACCACTCTATGTAGGTCAGAAGTGAGAGCTTTTGCTGAGAAGAATTCTCTGAGATTTCTTATCTGTTCGGTGTGTAAATTGACAACATCTATTAATCCGCGTCCTCCTTCTTTCCGCTTCAAAGTTGTTCGTATCACAGACGATTTTGGATGATGATTGTTGTACTTTGTCAGCATCGTTCGGGTCTGCCTTTGAATATCATCTAGCTCCGTCTTAGTCCATCTGATTATTCCAAATGAGTTATTATTATTATTATTATTATTATTATTATCTTAGCATGCATCATATAAAAACATTATTCGATTTGAGATAATAACCTAATTATTTAAATAAAACTACTTGAAACAAAAGTTACTCATCAGGTATATTCATGATAGCTTATTATATAAAGATTCCAATTTACTACTCAAGTTTTTTTCTGAAGAATGCGAAAAATTGAAGAAGTTTTGAATATTAAACAGTAAATACTATTTTAAGAACAACCAATCAAAATCTTGCGTATAAATACCCTGAAATGTTTGAATAGGAATAGTTTTAATCTCTGTCATCTCGAAAAATTTTCAAAAGTAGTAGCGGTTACATTCAGACCTAAAGAATCTAATTTGGGAGGTTGCAGATAATTCAGATTTCATAATTCTGTGCAGAGATTTTTAATGTTACTGACTTTCATGGCAATATAGAGTTCGACTCTGATAGCCTCTCATCAACTAGAGACTTGTATCCGCCCTTGGAAAAAGGTAGAACATTTTAAAACATAAAACAAAGAATCAAAGGAAATTTAATTTGTGTAAAATTTCATTAGTCTTCTTTACACATGTGTTGTATCGTATAATTAACATGTTTCTGAACCTTCATGTTCATATTTCGTACTGAGGATTTATTTGTTTCTTCTTCCTATGTTTAACCCTTAAGTGTTAGCTTAGGAAAATGAGAAGAAACAGGTTAGTTATTCGTGAGCTTTTATATGATTTAAGAGAACAGAGCGAAAAAATCTGTCTCGTCCGTCATTGATAAATCATTAACTGCTAGTCTGTGAATGTATTATATAAAACATAAAGTGGAATTGGAATTATTGCGTTAATGATTCAATCTTCACTCTAAACAGATCTTCGATTGGTAGTGCGAAGGCAATAATCTAGACAATTAAAAAGGAAACAACGGGAAAAACGTGGTGTGAGTAAGAAATATCATTTCGTACTAAGCGAATATACAATGAATCAAAAATCAACATAACTAGCAAGACCATATACAAGATTGAGAAGATGATCAGTAATCCTGCGATATTCTCCCTTTTACGGAGTTGATCTTTGGTACTATGTATTAATTGTGAGATGAATATCTCCACCCCAGTCGATCCTGCTAATTTGAAGACATAATCACTTTTGTATTTCGAAATATCTTACATCATCAAACTTTATAACACAATATACTCTCTGTTAGACCTGGTGGGTCTTAATGACCACGTTCGGTCTTCCAGATGATGGTTAGTATGATTAATTGCAGAAGCAGAAACATTATATGAGCCCCCAAAGAAAGGCTTACATCTTCTATACCTAATTAGCAAATAAATCACAAAAAAATTAGAACGGAATATTTGAGATTCAAATTGATTTCTAGTAACGATATAAAATCATAGTAATCTTCTTTGGCCTACTGAAAACTTTGTAATATGTTACAAGAGACAATTTTACAAATGAGCGCTTTTTGTATGGTACTATTTACAGGCTATCCTAAGGAAGTTCGGGATATGGCTAAATTTTGACGAATAGCAGTTGCGAATTTATCTGTTTTTCTTAAACATCACATACAAAAAAGAAACCATTTTGTTATATGTTAGTTATATTGGCTTTCATAAATTTTTCTTAGTTTCTGTGGAAATGCCTGTCTCTGCGTTGTAAACAAGTTGGAATCACAGGCCACTTATAGTTATAGTTAATTTCAAGTGAGTGTTTGCATTTTCACGTTTTGTAATGGTTCGACGAAAATTGAGTGTAGACAACAAGTTGGACTGCTTTAGCTTGGCATACAGGAGTAAGCTTCCTTTTAATTGGAGCGCTTTGACACTGATTCGGGAGGTCACGTGATTTTTAGCGTTGACGCTAGAAAGTTGGGAATTTCCAAACTTTATAAGAGCAGACGCTGAAAGAGACAAGTGAGAGCTTTATATTTTCGGTCTTCAATGGTTGACAATAAAAAGAATGGCAGCCAGTTTTCTTCGATACGAAATGGCTACGTCTCTATTTATCATCGTCAAGTTATTGAGCCATATCACCTCCGACAACATAGTCAAAAGTTTGGAAAAAAGGATTTCGCAATATAAATGACTAAATATTGTAGAAATGATTCCAATGTAGGCATCAAAATTTATGGATAGATAGATAGTACTTTATTCACTCCAAGTATATCACAAAACATAACTATATAATCCTATACATTATCCCTGAAAGGGGCTGAGCCCCCAAATTTAGCAATATAAGATTGGATGTCTACAATTTACAATACAATCTCATCTCTCATGAAATCTTCCAAAATATAATAACATTTCACAGCTAGGAGCGATTTGAGTTCAGTTATTAATTGATTTTGACTATTTTTTCTTTGATATTCATTTACTGGAATTTTATCTCTTTTGTAGTTATTGAAAAAGTTTATGTCATTCAGAATGAAACGAACTGACGAACGAATATGAAAATCGATAGTAATGTTCGACGTATGTTGTAGCGGGTGAACCAATATCTGCGCATGAGTTTGTTTGCTAAATCTCAAAGATTCTTCTAAGGCATCTCTTCTGCTGCACAAAAATTTTCTAAGCCCCAACAGAATTAGCCCATCATACCACACCATATTTCATCTTCGAGTGTGCACATAGTAATATGTCAGGGAGGTTTCATTATTAACCATTCTTGACATTACTGGTTGACATTTAGTTAGAACAGCTGCAACAGCATTCACATGTTTTCGCCAATCCTAGCTTCCATCAACTTGTAACCCTAGAAGTTTATGTCTTGCTCGGGATCACAGAGAAAGCATCATAGGAATTATCTTATCACAGGTCTTGCTTTTGAATGGTTCTTCACTGAACCTCAGTGTCATCGTCATACATGGTCGGTGGTATTTGGGGAATCATTAGTATGTAAAATGAACAATAAAGGATCCAATATGGATCCCTGAGGGCCTCCTTTTATTACCAGGATTTCATCCGATTTAATTTGTTTTCCATTTTCATCCATATCAACGACACATTGCCTAGGATTACTCTAGTTGGACCCAATGAGATTTAGTGTATTCATTCTCATTTCATACCTCTGTTGTTTCATCAACAATATATTATGTTGATCAACAAACCTCTTCTGTTGACTATTTTTCATTCAAAGATTCCAATAACGGACGATCTGGTAGACTGAGTGAATACTGCTTTTTTTCTTTCTGAAACCATTTTATGTGTCCGACAGAGCCAGTTGCCCTAAAGGAAAGAGATCATTCATTTGAAAATTACCTTTCCAATGTTCGACAGTAGAGGTTACGTCACCATGTTGACGCTCAAAACTCTCTAATGAAAGGAAACTTAAGAAGTGGCGCGTTTTTTCAATGTCTCCCAAGCTCTTAACGAGATTTCACGAAACTGAGAAAAATAAACAGAGACGCCGAACAGGCGGATCTAAGAAAACAACAGTGGCTTAAGAACGCCTAGTAGCTTTATCAGATCGGAGATAACCATTATTTACATGTGGGCAGTTCTCCCGCCAACTTTTTAACGCTATAGAAGTCTCAATTGAAACAATTCGAAAAAGGCTCAAAAAGCTCTTACTCAAGAATGCAAACGTGCAAGATTCGAGTTGGCAAGAGCACATCTCCATTGGACCCATGAATGGCGTTCGGTATCTTTCATTATGAAAAAAATTGAACACTTTTGTCTGATTTCCACAATATTTATTTTCAATACACCCGACTGGTTTCGACAATTACGTCATTTTCAAGTGTCTAAATCTAATAGTTATGAGAAAGACTGTGCTATCTATACCTATTTTAAATGTTGGGTAGTGGCAAATGATTCAGTTCAAGTTGACTATTGAAAGTGGTGGGTTTTTACAAAGTTTGTTCATTTCCAAACTTTCCAATAAATTCATTGACATCAATTTAAGTAGTGGAGATCCCATGGGGAAGTTTCGGAAAACCTCGATTCAATACAATAATCCTATTATTTCCTTAAACACTTGCTATATCCCTAACTTTCTTGGAGCAGTGTATAAGGAATATTAAGAGCATATAACTGTTTCATATGGATCTTATATAAGAGTGTTTGCTTTCGATGTAATGGGGAAAAGATTTGGCGAATCACCTTTTCTACAACACCTATTGTGAAAATGTTCTAATGTTTCTTCGATTCCGTCTTTAGAAAACTAATCAATCCAAGGAACGGAATAGAATATGTTGAAATTGGAGATGTTAAGAATTGCTATATTTAGTAATATAATTGGAAAATTACTACATGTTTCTAAAATTACATAGTGATAGTAACACATAGTAATTTACCAATTTTATTGATTAATTATGATCGAATATATCACTACTAGAGATTTCTTCGAATAATAATATTTTATCTCGACTCAATAAACTTAATTATGAGCAAGAATATATCAGGTTGATAACATGAATGTATAGTGAACAAAATAAATTTATCAAGGCGAATACTTTCATCAAACAATGAAAAAATAATGTTCGATCATTCAATGTTCAGTGAAGTATAGCAAATATTGAAGATGTATAATTCAGAAAGAGCTAAAACTAATAATTCTCAATTGAAATTTTCTAGTTCTTCAGTAGGTATGTAGAAATGAATAAAAATTAATATATGAACAGTAAATACTTCGAGAATAATATATATATATATATATATATATATATATATATATATATATATATATATATATATATATATATATATATATATATATATATATATGTGTGTGTGTGTGAATTGCGTGTACAACGTTATACCACAAATTCTTAAGCTCGAAATAAGTCGATTTAGGCGAACTTACCTATATGAAAAGTTTCTTTGATTGGCCGCTAGAGGTCGCCAAATCCAAACATTTTTCTTATATTTCAAATAATTCGAGAACGACTCGATCGATCGAAACCATATTTGGTATGCGTTATTCACGTTTTTTAGTGATCCACATACTGACCATGTTGGCTTTAGATTTATTTGTGTGGTCTGGCTGATTGCCATTTTATTAGGCTTGATAACCAATTCTCGACACTACAGTGTTTCTTAAGTTCTTAACTAGGTATTTTGGTGATTTTTTATCACTATTAGGCACGGAGATGTACAATAACTCTGAAATGGTTGATATGGTTATGGTGTACGGATTATGTCAAGGCAATGGACGTGAAAGCGCAAGAGTATATGCTGAAAGATTTCCAGATCGCATTGTGTCGAATCACCAAACGTTTGGAAATCTGGAGAGGCACCTCCGCGAGAATGGTTGTTTCTAGCCCAGGAATTTGGATCGAGGACGACAACGATCAGTAGGGGCGGTAGAACAAATTTTGGACATGGTTGAGGAAAACCCACAATTAAGCACGCGGCGTTTAGGTTTGCAGTTGGTCGTTCCTAAAACAATGATTCAAGGTGTCTTGAAGGAAGAGTTATTTCATCCTTATCACATTCAGAAAGTTCAGGAATTACTTCCCAACGATCCTGAGAATCGCCTAACTTTCTGCCGATTTATCCAAGAGAAGAGAACTCAGGATCTCCACTTCAGTAGGAAAATTCTATTTACTGACGAATGCACTTTTACTAGGTCTGGCATAACTAACCTTCACAATGAACACGTGTACCGTGTCGCAAAATCCACATGTACACAAGTACCCATCATCAGAATCAATTCAAAATTAACCTATGGATTTCAGTAATTGACAATTTCATTATTGATCCAGTAGTGATTCCAGATCAAACGGAGAGGCATATTTGAATTTTTTGCAAGAAACTTTGCCGTTGTTGGACGATATTCCAGTATTACTGCGTGCAGAAATGTGGTTTATGCACGACGGTGCACCTCCTCACTTCACTTTAGCGGTTCGCGAGTTCTTACAAGCACAGTATGCAAATCGTTAGATCGGAAGGGGAGCTGATGCTCCTGCAAGTTGGCCAGCACGATCTCCCGACTTGACATCGTGAAACTTCTTTCTTTGGGAATGTGAATTTTAAATGCGACCAACTCCTTTAAAATGACCCTGAAGTAATGCCAAGGATACAATTTAATTTCTTAAAGTGGATTAACTCCTGTATTCAGCAAAATGGTGGAATTTTAGACATTTACTATAGTTGAATGAAATTTTGGGTGTAAACTAATTAATCGTTATTCTGAAGACATTTGTTTTTCTTATTTAGTTATAACTCATCTTTTTTCATCTGAATGGAAAATTTAAAGCGATGTATAAGAAGTTACTGTTTTCCTTATTTCTATACACCAACATATTTTACAAAAATATTATATTTAATGTAATTCAGTTATTTCGGAGGGTGCTTTAGAAGACGAATACACTGCGGCAAGAAATTAACGCACAATTTCAATATTTCAAATTTTCTTCTTTGGTAAGTAACTAATTACTATCACAAATTTTGTTGGGATATGTCTGGACATATGTCAACAAAATTTGACCACAAAAATTGTCGCATCACCTGGTATTCTGAATTCCACAATCGATTAAGCAGCTCGTTCGCAGTTTCTTTGTCAACATATGTTTTTAGACATATGAAGGGAAAAAATCTTATCTATGTAGTACCATTTGTTTACATATGATCTCAAACACGTCTGAAACAAGAATGAGTTTATTTGACTATTAGTATTCATTCAATTTCTCTTCAGTTTTCACCCTAAATTATTGCAAGTTTTCTGTGTTTCTTGTTGATTTTCGAATCTTTGAATTTATTGTAATGGCTGCCGAACGTCCTGGACGCTATTTGAGTGATCATGAAGTGGTAAGAATTCTAACACTTCTAGAGGAGAGGCGAAGCCAACGTTACGTGGCTAACTTGTTGAATGTTAACCAAAGCACTATTTCAAGAGCAGTTGATGATAGTTGGCTTCGTTTAACTGCACTAAGAGTTCGGCACTATACGGCTAGAATGCTACAAAATGAACTTGCACTTTCCAGAAATGTGCATATTTCATTGCAAACTGTTACGAACAGGCTCAGAGAAGACGATATCAGACCAAGGGTAGCTTCTACCGGCCCGCGTCCCACCAGAGAGCATCGAGTTGCAAGACTTCAGTTTGCGAGGGAACATGCAAATTGGGGTATTCCAGAATGGTCGAATGTTTTCTTCTCCGACGAGTCCAGGTTCTGTCTAGTATCAAATGATAGACGCATGCCTGTATACAGATGACCTGGGGAACGGTATCAGTAATGCAATATCCGGCAAACCGAAAACTTCGGAGGATGCTCAGTAATGGTGAGGGGAGGCATTTCTTTCCATGGTCGAACTGAGTTCGTCCTAGTGAATAATGGAAGAATGACAGCGGCCAGATACATCGCAGATATCTATGAACCCCATGTTGCACCCTTTGGCCCATTGATTGGCGAAAACTTCATTTATATGCATAATAATGCTCGGCCTCATGCAGATAGAGTAGTCACAGAATTTCTGCAAAATGCCGAAATTGATATTTTAAGATGGCCAGCCAGAGGTCCCGACTTGAATCTCATAGAACATGTTTGGGACAACATGGGCTGGCAAATTCAGCATCGTAGGATGCCTTGTAGAACACTTCAACAACTAGAAAATCTGCTTCCTGAAATTTGGAACTGAGTGACTCAAGAGTACATCCAAAATTTGTTTGAGGGGCTTCCGAGACTGGCAGAGTATACTGGCAGTAACTAGGGCCCGGGGAGGAAACACTCGATTTTGAAAATGATTAGTAACCATTCGATACTAGTTAATTGGTCTCTTCGCGAATGTTTGAAGATGGTAGAATTTTTTAAATTTTCATTAACTCGAAAATTGTTGATATTTTCCATCATAAACTCATCTCTTTTGAATGATATCTTCTTACTTTACACTTCTGAAAGTTACCAAGCGATTCTTGAATGACCAACCTAAAAGTTTATATAGTATTGTCTTAAAAGTAGGGTGATGCGAAAATTTTTGTGGGGAGTGTAAATTGAAATTCTGCAAGAAACCGTCACATATTGTAACAGCAGTTGTTGATCAATTTTTGCGAGTAACCGTTGTTCTTTAAAATTTTAATTATCGTTAATAATGCGAGGCGAATCATGTAATTTGACTATGTTGGACTTTAAAAGAATAGGCCAAAGGCTTGAGGTGTCTTATTCAACTACTTCCAGAATGATCCGGAGGTACTGGTAGTCATGAATGGAGACGACCTCGAGCAAGCACGGCGATCGATGACAGGGGTTGCAAATTATCACTGAAACGATATGACAACGTCCAAGGAAACTTGATTTGAGGCCTCGTGTAGCAGTTCTACACCCAGTTCTAACCGCAGCACATCGAAGAGCCCGACTAAATTGCCAAGGAACACATCAATTTATAAGAAGATGACTGGGAAAAAGTTTTGTTTACAGATGAGTCGGGATTTTGTCTTTTTCATTGCGATCGACGTTCTCTAGTGTACAGATGTCGAAATGAGAGATATGCCCAGTTTAACTTATCATCTACTTATGGTTTTGGTGGAGGTTCAATTATGAACTGGGGAGAAATTTCTTTGAACGTTCGCACTGATATGGTCCTCGTAAATAAGAGAACCCTGAATGCCCAGAGGTAAGTTATACCCATTTTAAAAGAACATGTTGTACCATTGGCGGCAAACATGAATAACTTTTAGGTTATGCATGATAACGCCAATCCTCATTAAGCTCATATCGTTAGGAATTACCTTCAATATCACGAAATCATTTTAATTGAGTGCCCTGAACGAACTAAAGATCTCAATTCCATCGAACTTGTCTGGGACCTCATTAAGCTCATATTGTTAAGAACTACCTTCAAGATCACAAAATCCCTTCAATGGAGTGCCCTGAACGAACTTCAGACCTTAATCCCGTCGAACAAGTCTGGGATTCTCAATAGAAGATTGAGAAGTATGAATGAAATTTCAATTCTATGACTACTATTTACATTTCGATTCTTCCCAAGTATTCCTTCGGTGAATTTCTGGAAAAAAACTCCTTCTGAATAAATTTAAATTTTCGATATTGTGCGTTGTTATTGGCGCAGTATATTAGCCATCAAGTTGTTTGGTTCATCTTATGTAATCTTTTGGTATACACGTATCACATCCAAATGACGCAGACGATCCTTCCCCGGAATTTTTCTTTATGGTTTACTTTGTCGTAACTTTGTACACTAGCAGCAAAAACTAGCTTCAGTGTTCAGTTTGTTCATTGTGGTGGTAGAAAATATTTGAAACGGAAATGAATCATGGATAATGATAACACAGCTCCACGAAAAAATCCAAAAATTATGCCAGAACCCAGACCAGTCTTACTATATGTTTTTGGGGTCGCAAATCCGACGTCTAAATTGCTCCATCACGTCAGGATTTTTCATAACCTCGAAAATGAACTCCAAAAACCATATAAAGTAGGCAAACATTAGCTTTCGGGCTTTATAATCTTAAAAACCGCCTAACCGTTTTAACCACGTAGTCCCATGACTCTGTGCACCCAAATACTAAATAACCCGATAACTTCATAACCTCAAAATCTGACCCAGAAACAATGATACGCTATTGTGTTACTAGAATATTGCACTAAATGGGCTGTTGCCAACTGTAAAACTTATGCTTTAAACCCCGCTAATTTAAACCTTCAAACCCCCATTACCCCATAACGTAATTTCCAAATTCCTATAACTTCATATACTCCGTTACCCAGCGGCTACTACGGGATCTAAGTATTTACGTTACGAGGTCATGGATGGGGTTTTCAATGCACCGGATAATGCCATAACCTCGGAATTCAACCAGCAATAGAGTTCTAAAGTACGTTTCCAAATTGCTTGATTGTGAACTCCTTAACGGAATGCACTTATGTGAAAAAAAAACAAATTCTCTCAAAAATTTTCCGTATGTTTACAATCCAGGGCACCTCCACGCGGTTGAAGGTGAGTAACGGAGTTCTTCCGTGATCTGGCAGAGACCCTGGATAACGGCTTTTATGCCGTCATGGCAAACATACGGAAAAGTTTACGATGCAGAGGGTCGGATCCTCAGTGTCGGCGTCTAGTCGGGGTGAGCAAGCGAGCCCCCAGGCGTCGTCATCCAGCAACCGCAGCTTTATAGAGGTGGGTTCCATGGCCTCTACAAAGATTCGAGTACACAGAGTTATGGGGCTACGTGGTAAAAAAGTTTTTTTTTATATTAGAGATACTCGCGTAAGGAAACTGAATCATATTATATCTCGATGACACTGCGAGTACTTGAAAAGGAAATCGGGTTAATATTTCGCTTGAAGCCGAGCAGATTGTATTCATGGGGAAATACGTTACGTGGAAGAGAGTTCCAAAGTTGCGCTGTTCTGTGGAAAAAGGCCTTCTGGTATAAAGACGTTCTATGTGTCTTAATTTCAACCACGTAATTATTATTAGTTTGGCGAGTTGGCCTTGAAACAGAAACGAGCGGAGGAACAAGCGTAAGAATCTCAGAGCATCTTCCATGAAAATACCTGTTAAAAGGATAGAGCTCCCCACTCTCCTGCGATGTTCCAGTGGAGGAACGGAATCTGTAAGAGCACAGTCACCGATCAACCGAATCGCCCTCTTCTGTATGGAATCCAGGAGTTTCAAGGTGTGTTTAGGGGCAGAACCCCACACGTGGGAACCATACTCTAAAGTCTAAAGTATCTTCTTGCACGATACAGAAAACCCAGTTTTTGAGATGCTGACTTAGCAGTGTTCACAACATGGTCGTGCCATGACAAACTGTCTCCGATAGTTACCCCAAGCATTGTTATGGAGGAAGTGAGTGAGAAAGTCTCGTTGTTCATTACTATATCTGGTACAGTACTGTTAACCTTCCTAGAAAACAAACAAGCTTGAGTTTTGCTAGCATCAAACTCCACCAGGTTCGCAGAGCCCCAATCGAGAATTTCATTCAAGTCACTATTGATTTTAACACACTGTTGAAGACGTATTCGTCTTCAACTTGGGATGATAGAGGTTTTCTCGACCGGAAGGATGCGTGGAGTGTACTGTCGTCCGCAAAACTGTGGAACTTATAACCTGTCACAGTAAGCAAGTCGTTTATATGAACAGGGTTGGTGCTAGAATTGAGCCCTGAGGAACACCAGCATTAATGGCAAGTGTGTCAGAAGTAACTCCATCCAAGACCACTCTGAGGGATCTATCTGAAAGAAAGCTTGAAATCCATAGGCATAGGGTTGGGACAGCCTGCCTAGCAGACTCCTATTCCAAACCCGGTCGAAAGCCTTCGAAATATCGAGAGCAACAGCCAAAGGCTCCCCAAATTTCCCTATAGATCTCTTCCACATGTGCGTGACATAGGCAAGTAGATCTCCTGTGAACCCCTGGTGCCTGAAACCATATTGAGGAACATTAATGATACCAACAGATTCTAAATATTTGATAAGCTCCATATTGATGGCTTTTCCATCACTTTGGAAATCACAGATAAAAGGGATATTGGCTTATAGTTGATAGGGATGGTTTTTTTTCCCTTTTTAGGAATTTGTAAGTTTTCCAGATTATAAAGCTCGAAAGTTAATGTTTGTCTGCTTTAGTTGGTTTTTGGGGTTTATTTTTGAGGTTATGAAAATCTTGGAGCAATTTGGACCTCGGATTTGGTTTCAAAGACCCCAAAGTTATATAGTAAGATTGGTCTGGGTTCTGGCATAATTTTTCAAATTTTTTGTGGATCTGTGTAATAGAAAACGAAAAATTGAAATAAACGGTAACAAGGATAATTTTTTGATATGGTTAATTTTCCTGTTTTATTAGTTATTATCTTAAAAAAACTTTCACGAATGAAAACTTGGGATAACAATGAAGCAGAATTGAAGATACTTGACATTATTGAGTAATAATAATTTTTTTTTCTCTCAATCACTTTGTCACTCATGAAACTAAAAGCTGAAATCTAATGAACCATTGTGGCAAGTTCAGAACATTTGTTGTGGTCTTTTTACCTCAATAAACTGAAATGAATATCATATTTCAATTTGAATGAAATTTCATGATTTCAAGAGATTTCAGGAAAAAGTCATATCATGGTCGAAAAATTGGTTCACTTGTCAAAAGTCTAAATTAAAAACAAAGGTACTTAATCTCGACAAAGTGACATTTGATTCAAGTGAAATGAACTGACATTCGGAAAATCTGTTTCAGTTCTGGGCTGAGATGAAAATGATATTTTCAATAATTTTATTCAGATAGGCCAAAAGGAACGATTTCCAACTGATTTTTCACATCTCAGATAATTTTTGTTAATGGTAGGTAAAAAGAACACGATTGTTAACGGAATACACTGAAATTCAGTCTGATTTTTTAAACCAGTTCTAGTGACTTGATTATTAACGCCTTTGACAACAAATTGAATTTGTCCAAGCTATTAGAATAATAGAAAATACTACATATTTCACTGAGAATTTCCAGTTGTCGTCTAGTCCAGATAAACTTCAGGAAAACACCTGATAAATAGAAAAGAAAACAATTAACATTGTTTTCACCGATAATACAATCGCATAACATAAAGGAATAACAATGCCCCTTATTGATTTTGACTCATTTGTTCCCAAACTATACTATCAGCACGTAGTTCTCTTGTAGACTTATTTCACATTGGATAGATTCGTTCACAAAGACTTTGAAGTTCCAATATGAGATAAAGAGTATATATACCAACAGGCTTGATCATACAAACATCAAATCAGTGCCAGCTGCTTACTAAACATTTGTTTTGAAAATCAACGAGCCCTGGAATTATTGCTACAAGAAGAAAGCCGAGTTCTCCGAGTGTTAAGTAGTATTTCTTAGGAGATGTGTATTTGTAACCTCCCCTAAGATTGACTACTTAATATTCTGGGGATTTATTCAACAAGCCAGATTAGGAGAGGTATCAACTAAACATTTTTTTAAATTTCTTATCAACATGCAATATTTCTTAATAAATGATTATATTTAATTCAAGATTAATTGTTTCAGGTGAAACACTAGGTTGGTAATTATTTACAATTATATACATTATTCCTAGCTTCTCTAACATTTCAATCACATTTTTATTAAAACTTTCATCACTGATTCAATTCTCAATTATGTCCTTGTCAAAACAATGAATTTCCTCCTGGAACACTTTCTTAGGATTACGAAGAAATAAATATTGCTGGTACCCAGATCTGCAGAATAAGGTGGAAAAGGTAAGCAATTTAAGGACTTTTTGTGGAATATAGCACATAACATTGCCTCGATATCAAATTCAGAAGCAGAAACCTTACTCGGTCTGGGCCAATTAAGCTGGCTTCTGTTTGGACTAAGGGTTGATGTGAGGATCTATTATTGCGCTGACACTGTTATTTGAATGCTAGGTTAGGTATCTTTTAGTAAATTTGATTTTTGAAGAGAGGTTTTGGGATATTATAAATTATTAATCAATATTTCGACTCAATTCGATTCTTTATAGTTCATTTCACATTGCTTTTACCAACGTCAACCGATCACTAATCACTTTCAAGTTTTTTGTATCTACAATGATTAATGAATGAAACAGGTTTTTTCCGCCTGATGTAAACACCTCAAAAAAGTCTAGGGAACACTTCTGAATATCGATATATCGTATCCAGAACGATCAATGTAGATGATTTTTTTAAAGAAATGAACACCTGCATCAATTTCTCATCAAATTATGTAGAGTGCCGCAACAGATTTAATTTTTTTTTTATAAAAAACTAAAAGTGCAGCAGATGCGACACTGCTTTATAATCATTTCATGTATTCAGTGTTTGAAATCAGTTAGTTGGCACTTTGTTTCTGTTGTAAGCACAAACAAATGATTCAAGTTTTGTGATTCGACCATGGAAAGACGACATTTGACTAGAGAAGAGATGTTACGAGCCGTTGGCATGCTCCAAGCTTGGAGCTCACAATGGGAAGTATCCAGGGTTCTGGGAAGTAGCCCAAGTGTCATAAACAATTTATGGTCGCGTTTCAATGAAACAGGTAGCGTAGAAGAGCGCCATACAGGTCGTTTCAGGATTACTACAGTCGCCAAGACCGATATTTGGTTTTGCAAGCCCGAAGAGATCGTACTACCACAGCATCTCAATTAGCTCAAGAGCTATCACGAGTTCATAATGTACAAATTTCCGACCAAACTGTGAGAAATCGACTGCACGAAGGTCAACTCCACTTCAGACGTCCTTAAAGAGTTCCACAACTGACCCATGGAAATCGCGCTGCTCGTTTAGCTTGGTGCCAAGAACACGTAAACTGGGATCGAGAGAGGTGGACCACAGCTCTCTTCAGTGATGAATCTAGATATAGTTATTATCCCGATTCGGGAATATGGAGGGAACCTGGAAAGCAAAACCGTCTCCAGCATGCTCGAGAAGTTGTTAGACAGGGAGGCGGATCAGTGATGTTTTGGGGAGGTATACGCTTTGGTGGAAAAACTGACCTCGTTTTCATACAGAACAACCTCACGGGAAATTCTTACGCAAATGAGTAGTTTTACCTGTAGTGGTACCGTATCTCCAAACAATGGGACAAAATCCACTCTTCCAACAAGATAATGCCCCTCCTCATCTTGCAAGAGTTGTCTTGAACGTTCTTGAAGAGAATGATATCGATCTTCTACCGTGGCTATCCTGCTCCCCAGATCTGAATCCCATCGAGTATGTGTGGGACACCCTTAAAAGAAATCTCCTGCGTCAAAACGTCTTCCATCATGAGCAGAAGCTTCGATTAGCAGTTCAGGGGGCTTGGAATGACTTAGGCCAAAATTTAATAGACAATTTAATATTGAGTATGCCGTGTCATTAATAACAGAGGTGGACCTTCTGGGTTCCACGAGTCCACGAGATAGATAAATAATTAAGTTATTACATGAATAAATAACTAAATTTTTTTTCTATACCAGTCATAAAATAAGGGCGGTTGTAACCCACGCTTCCTTATTAGCACGCCGAAACAATAGCAAGCTGTTCTCGTTTAACGATCTCTAAAACATTAGTGGTTTAATGACAATCTCCAGATGTATAAGAACATAGCAGCAGTGTAACTCTATCCTTTGCTGCCTTAAATCCAGGGGCAGAATTTTCGCTTTTGAAAATGAAAGTTTTGTTTGACATTCTCTTCCAAAATAGTACAGTTTTGTCTGCATTAAGTACTTGCTCAGGTTTGTAGGTATACTTCATCAGCTACTGGGTTTGCAAATTCTTCTGGATTTCTTTCTGCTGCAACAATGTCTGCAGATGCAGATGCAGCATCTTAAACGATTTCAATGCTATGTAATGATCGTCGCTCCTTAAATTTATTGAACCAACTTTCCTATGCTTGAAATCCTCTACTACAGGGATGCTCAAACGGTCGATCGCGATCGACTGGTCAATCACTAGTGCTTCTTGAGTAGATCTCGAGAAGAAAAATTTTTTAATAATTAGGTAACTAAACTACAAACATTCATTACGTCATAAAATAACATTGTGCTAGCGGCAAAAGGCGGCTTTATCGAAGGAACGCGCGGTACTTGCCAAAGAAAGCCGCGTTTTTTATTCTTGCCGCTTTTCTAGAAATTTCGGGAACATTCGAGACTTTCGTTCACGCCGATATAAATATTGCGCCTGCAGGAATTAGAGTCATTTTGAATTGTAACTTGAAGGCAATACTACGTCAATACAAAGCTTATTATTAAATAGTACAAAATGAGTGCAGCGAAGAAATCTTAAACGTATCATTTTAACAACGATTAGGAGGAAGAATTTTTCTTATGTTTGGTGGAGGATAAGTGCATTTGTCTTATTTGTCGTGCGTCACTTGCAATACGTAAGGCTGGTAACCCAGAGAGGCATCATAAAACGGTTCACCAAAACTATTAAAAGGATTTTCCGCCACAGAGTGAATTAAGAAAACGATAAGTGATTTGTTATCTTATTTAAAAAAAGAACAAACCATGTTCACAAGACCAGCGAAACAATCAAAAGCTGCTACGATCATTTAAAATATCTCATATACAAAGTGTTACGTAGTAGTATGTCACAACTTGAGGGGGTAAATCTACGTGAAATTTCGAGAAAAAAGTTTTTATAACATAGGTCGGCAAAGGCTTCGGAGCTATAGGGTGTTGAAATTTCCGGATAAAATTGATTTTTTTCGTCAAACTCCTGCAGTTTTTGAGATATTCAGACCAAATTTGGAATGCAAGCTATTTTTCACAGTCTACATCATTACACGTCTCAGATTTCACAAGGAGTTTTCTTTTCCGAGGCCATAACTGATCAGCGTGCAATCAATTTTCGTCATCTTCGTTCAATTTAGAAACTTTTTTGACACCTGTAATTTTTTCGTATCTCCTACCGTTTTCGAGTGAAAAATTATTGATTTTGAATTATTCGACTTGTATGTTATTCGCTAAATAAAAAAAGTAATAGAAATACTCGATAGGTATGCCCAAAAGTTGCTTTTATTTTGATAGCTCGTCTTCTGGGACTCAAGTTATACTTATTGAATATCAAACTAAAAAAAAAATTAAAAACTAAATAAATTGCTGGAAGTGTCCTCCACCTGCAAGAATACAGGCCTCTGTCCTTCTTCGCATATTATCACGCACTCTTTAAAATATTCCTGGGGTATTTCATATCGTGTCACAAGAGGTTATTATTCAATTTCTCAATTCTTCTACAGAGGTATAAACTAAACTTTTGAGATATCCCCATAGGAAAACATCTAAACTATTTAAGCCTGGGGACCTAGGAGGCCATGTACTGGCCCACCCCGACCTATCCATCGGTTGTTGAATGTATTATTCAAGAATTCCCTAGCTGTGCGCCGTCATGCATGAACAACATTGTTTCTCACTAAAAGTGGCACATCCCCGAGCAATAAAAATAACTCCTCCTCAAGAAATTGCCGATAAACGGGACCGTTTAGTCTGTTAGGCAAAAAAAAATGGCCCAATCAAATAATTTCCAATTATTCCGACCCAGACATTTAGTGAGAATTGTTCTTGATGATGAAATACTTCAATCAAATGGGGGTTTTCCACATAATGATTCTTGTGAAAATTTGTGATAGCAGTTCTCGAAAAGTTAGCTTCGTCTGTGAACATTATTTCGCTATCAAAATGAGCATTTTCTCTAATTCTAATTCTCTAAATCTCGAGGAAGAATCTGATCAACGTAGAACTTTGCATTCAGAGAGTTGTTAACCAAAACGAATATTTTATTAGTTCTCTAACTTTCTGAATTGGGCGGTATTACTTGTATGGTTGTTCTTATTCTACTTGTAACTTACTGCCTACAATTTCGAAACCTTAGTATAGAATACAACAAATCTTTAATGTACAATTCTATTTAATGCAAATGGTTTAACCACGTGCAAAATCAACACACATTCTGAGAAGCATAATCATGTAGAAGTTGCTATTATTCTATTGGGGGATTGACGTGGTATATTTTTAACAAGTGTTAAAATTGGTTCAATTATGACCATCAGCAGAGACGTATTTGATAGAATTCAAAGATGTTGAGAGTTAGTTGGAAATATGACATTCTAAGAAAATTACGCACAATTTTAATGTTTCGAATTTCTATTTTGAAAGACTAATTACACTAGCCGACAAAAAAATTGTTGTGGATGTAGCATACAGCTGAATAGCATATCATGGTAGAATGAACATTTCCAAATACAAAAATGAGAAAAAAGGTTGCAACACGTAAGGTTTTCTGGTTACATTTATAGAACCACAATTAATATTACAATATCTAATGTGTATAGAAAAAATATTATTTAGGGTTTTTCAACAGTATTTATTGACTTTATTTAATTTTACACCCACTACACGTACTTTACATTTAGGAAAAACATGAAGATTATGAGGGATTTTATGAGGGGTCATATCCTGTCTTTTCAAAACAGCATTAATAATCCATCATGGCTGGATCTCATCGTCCTTGATAGCGAATATCTTGATGGAATCTTTAACCCTGCTCGTCATTTACATATTCCCAATTTTCAAGAAAAAATGGCAAACATGTATAGAAAAAATGAATTTATTTTTAATAACATGCGGGTATCGACTGATTTGTAGGCATCTAAAAGTTCATTAACTAACTGTTGCATCCATATTGTTCCCCAAAATCCTCTTACGAATGAGTTCCATGCAAATTTTTGATTTGTAGTCCAATAAAAATGTCTTTTCCTTATTTGGCATCACTTAACTTGGGAAAGACCTCTTTTAAGTATTCAAATCTATCGCCATCTTTATTCAGAACCTTTACAAAGTTTTCATCAGCCCAAGTTTGATGTCAAGATGAGACAAAAGGACATTTTTGGGATCTACAAGAGGTCTTAATTTAACATTTTGAGATTCTGGTTGAAATTCATTTTTTTCTGGCCAAAGTTTTGTTATACAATGCTGATTTACTGCACAACTGTCCCGTAGACAAAGAAGGCAGCAATATTCTGTAAATCATCCTTGAGGTTCCACTGAAATTCATATAACTTTTAAGTCCTCACATATTTGACACTTACGCTTGTTGTAGTTTATTTCATCCCAAAACACTGCGTATAGTTTCATAATTTTATTTGTTCTCATTGAATGGCAAGTGATATATAGGGTTTTAAATTTCCACTATGCAATAACACAGCTTTCGAACTATATTTAGATGAATCTATAATTAAACGCTCAATATCAAGTTGCTGCATTAAACCATCAATATCAGAACACAAATACAAAGAAATTTCCATACTGTAGAATGCAGAAAACCGAGCATGTTTTTTCTGAAATTCATCATTTTCGTTTTATTGTCTAATAAGTTCCATTCCTTAAGACGGGAAGCAAATAGTTCGTACTATTGCTGTGATAACTTCAAATCACGCTTCGAACAATTAAATGTGGCTACTGGAACTGGGACCTGTCTCCAGTATCTTCCAAAACAACATTTTGGATTTAAAGGTACGATCCGGCATTGGTAAATCTGCATTATGAGGAACATGTCGCATGGCAGACCGCTAGTTTGGATAGTCCATCTTGCTCTTTACCTTTTTGGAATGCCATTCATTCTTTGTCAGGCAGAAATAGCAATCGTCTAAATCAGGGGTCTCCAAACTTTGAAGCCAAGGGCCATAATATTTTTGTCGGTACGTTTCAAGGGGCAAAACAGTTGATTGAGTATTCAGTATATTGTGACAAGTAGGGATATCTAGTGGCGACTAGTAATACTATGCAGGTCTGTGATGCAGGTACTATCTATTTCGGCTACCCACTAACTACTAACAGGTGGTATGTTTGAGAATTTCCGCATTGTTTCGAGAAAGTTCTGGTTCTAAAGAAGAACTGTTTGATATTGATAGTATTCAGTGCACGATAACTGGGGCAGATATTTTTAAGGGAGTTGAAAATGCCATTAATAAGAAGAACCTTCGATGGAAAAACTTAAAATGTATCACCACCGATGGAGGCAAAATTATTTGTGGAAAAAATAAAGGAGTTGTCGCACTTGTAAAAAATGATGGTGGTTCAAAACCATTAGTCTTACATTGTATAATTCATCAACAGTCCTTGTGCGGAAAATGTTTGGATTAGTCTGAAGTTCTAAAACCAGTAATATCAGTTGTTAACTTCATCAGATCCACAGGACTGAATCACCGACAATTCCACGAGTTTATTGAAGAGATTGGAGAAAATGACTTGCCGTATCATACTGCCGTACGCTGGCTTAGTTGCGGAAAACTCCTTAAGCGTTTTTTTGAACTTCGAGCAGAGATCGAAATTTTTTTGAATGAGAAGCATCGCCCTTGCGCCGATATAGCATTTTATGTTGATTTGACAAATCATATGAGCGAACTAAATTTGAGATTGCAAGGAGAAAATCAGCATCTCCCTGATTTATACACCAATATCAAAACGTTCAGGCAGAAAATAATACTATTTCAATCGCAATTACGTAAAAAATGTTTCACACATTTCAAAACATGTGAAATAATTAGCCACAGTACAGAGACTGAATTTCCCGTCGATTTTGCATTCGAAACTTTGGGTGCTTTAAAGATAAATTTCGATTCTCGTTTCTCAGACTTTGATGCGATTGCGAATGAAAAATCAAAATCCTTTTGATTCTGACGTTGAGACCCTGGCTCCGGAAGTCCAAATGGAAGTTATTGATTCAGAGTGCAATGGCCTGTTTAAAAACAAATATCAAAATTCATCTTCATTGGAATTTTCCAAGAATCTTCCACTGGTAGAATTTGATCATTTGCATAATTTTGCTCGTTGGTTGTTTTCTGTATTTGGTACTACGTACTTGTGTGAGAAAACGTTTTCCAAGATGAAGTACACGTAAAGAACGTAAACAGATCTAACTTAACTGATGAGCATCTTAAATCTCTTCTAATAATTGGCAGATAAAATTAATCCACAACTACAAACAATTGTCGCTGGAAAATCACAATCACGTAAATCTCATTAGTATTTTTTTATTAGTGTGATTGATTTCATATTTATTATTTGTTAGAATATGCTTAAGCTGAGATACTTAAGCTAAGGTTTCTTCGTGATGATTTCTGTCGTAAAGTTTCACCTTGTAAGTAAATAAAACCGAGTAATTATCATTCTGTGTTTTCATTTTCTCCCATTCAACTTATCACAGCAATAGTAACAACAGTAAAACATTGGCTGTCGTGGGCCAGATTGATGATACTAGTCTTAAGCTGTTTGGAGACCCTTGGTCTAAATGATAAGTAGGTTCTCGCCATACCATAGGTACTGCGAAAGCCATGCTTTTTTCTTCCAATTCAGCCACTGCACCATCGATACGATACAACTTACACAGCACACTGATTGTCTTCATCTCCGATTGAAACACTAGAATATAGGAAGTAGGCGTAGGCTTCTTTAACATTTTCAGAAAATAGCCTGGCTTGTGATTTCACCATAAATTCTCCACAAACATAACAAAATTTGTCAGGAGAGATTTTGCAACTGCGGCGTGTTTGTTCCGACATTTTCGTAGTTAAAACACTTCCTTTTCTACACGCAGAGAACTTCTCACTTCGAAACTCGACAGAAGACTGATTAATAATCTTATTTTTATGTTAGTTATTGTGAAGAACACGGTCTAGTTATAAAATTCATTCCAGTTGACCCTTTCGTTACATTAACTACCTGCAAATCTAAGAGGATCTTAGGGAGCTATTGATAAGTGGTACGTATCACTGGCGTAGCTACCTAAGGGCTAGGAGGGGCAGTTCCCCAGAGCCCCTAAGTCCGGGGGGGCCCAAAACCTTATTAGCAATCCTCTTATTCAACTATCGGAAAGTTGCCCTCCTTCGGATTCTAAATAAAATAGATTGCAAATTGTTTGCAACACTACCTTAATTATGGCAACTCATTTAAAAAATACAGACAAATTCCCGACCAGTTTCAACTTCTATTTGCTTGTGGGGAACTCCCCTGTATCATTTCTGTTGTTTGTGCAGTGTTGCCACCCGTTATCCTTTTAAAAGGGAGCAAATCCAAGCATGTATAAAAATACTAATATCAACCAAAAAATACTAATTATAAATTGTATCTATTAGATATATTTAATCACATGTATTCGGCATACAATTCTGTACAAAGAAATCGTGAGGAATAGAACAGAGATCAAAGAATTCATAGAATTGAAAATTCTTACGAGAATAGAAGCTGTAGAAGAGAGAGTGAAAGACGTAGAGATTGGAAGTAGAGCGCTTCGAGATAGAATAGAGAGACTAGAACGAGAGTCTAATCGGAAGAATATTATATTTGGCCACGATAAGGAAGTATCAGATATCTCATCGGAGCTCATATGCGAGACACTGAATTCATCTCTCAAGATTGATCTTTCGGGTGCTGATATAGCTGTTGTCCATCCCATAGGTAGAAATAAAAACTGCCCTGTGAAAGTTGAACTATCAACCCCAATTATTTTAGGCCTGAAAACTGATTCGCCAAAAAAAAAAATAAACACGATCATAAAAAATAAGAGTTATATTGACTACGTTGGGTTAAGGAAGGATCTGAGTGAAATCGACTGGCGTTGCTTACATGAAACTCAAAATGTGAATATATTTACTGAAGAATTCATTACAAAAATAACTGAGACAATAAAAAAAATACTATCACGAGAAAAATAAACTGTGAAACAAAAGGTAGAAAAGACTGGATGATTACTGCGCTTCTCAAATCTGTGAACAGAAAAAAAAAGAACTTTATAAAGAAACTATAAAAAATCCACATAATCAGATACTTAAATTAGAATATACCAATCATAGAAATCGGCTGAGTAAACTTATAATAGCAACTAAAAAATTGCATCTTCAGAATTATATGCAAAAACAAGCTTCTTCTTCGAAAGCGCTATGGAGCTATGTGAATGATATATGCAACAATAAGAATTCAAAATCACAGACAGCTGTTCAGCAGTTGCAAAAGAACGGACATATGCTAGAAAAAAAGGAAGAGATAGCTTAGGCATTCAACGACTACTTCAGTAGTTTAGTGGAGTTGGCCAAGAATATGCAGACAAAATTGAACAGCCTGATGAATACAAGGAGAATGATCGTTTCTTAGATGATACAATTTTTCTTCATCCAACAAATGAAATGAAAGTTAAAAAGATCATAGCAGAACTTAAGGAAAGAAAAGCAGCAGGCTATGACGGAATTAAATCTGAGGTCTTCAAAAAAGTTATAAATGAAATATCAAACCCGATAGCACACTTAATTAATCTTTGCTTCGAAACAGGTAAATTTATTCAAAATTGGTATCAAACCTATCCACAAATCTGGCAGTAAAAGTAACAACGAAAACTATCGGCCTCTATCTTTGATCTCGAACCTAGCTAAAATTATCGAAAAGATTGTAAAATTGCGCATCATAAAATTTTTGGATGAACATAAAATAATTTCAGAAAACCATTACGGCTTCAGAGAAGGCAAATCAACAAAAGATGCCATTATAGAGTTGACGGATAAGGTATACAAGTGTGTCGACAAAAAAAGCCTGTGCTCTGCATTTTCGTAGATCTTGCAAAGGCTTTTGATACCGTCTCTCACGAAATGCTGCTACGTAAATTGTATCGATATGGATTTCGTGGAAAATCATTCGACTTGATTGAGAGCTATTTAAGAAATAGGGAGCGAATAGTAGACTTGGTTGGACGAAGGAGTTCAAAAAAAGTTTTAACATTTGGTGTTCCACAAGGAACTGTCCTCGGCCCAATTCTCTTCCTCACGTATATAAATAGTTTGCTGATGATGCCGCAAAAAGGGCAAGTCATAAGTTTTGCAGACGATACGGCATTCCTCTATGAACATGACTCATGGGTAAATCTGAAAGAAATGGCAGAGAGAAAATTCTTCAAAGTGAAAGAATGGTTTGAGTTCAACAAACTAACATTAAATATTCGTAAGACTAAATACATACCATTTACGTCCTATTCGTCTGCGGATCCTGAACTGGGATATCTTCATATTGATGATAAAACACAAATCCCTGAAACGAAAGAGATCAAATATTTAGGTATAACTATAGATCAAAATCTAAAATGGGTCAAACATATCAATATTCTCGTTAGTTGAGAAGCTTATTATTCAAGTTCAGATGTTTGAAAAAATATATATACATTCCTTACCTGCAGATCCTCTACTTTCACTCATTCAATCACAGATAACATATGGTATATTGGGCTGGGGTGGAGCATATGAGTGTCACATGAAGAGGGGTTGAAACGATTCAAAAATGGATTCTGAAAATTATTTACGGAAAACCTCTTCTAGTCTCAAGATCAGAAATATATCTCTTGAAATAGTGCTTTGGTTAGGTTAGCCACGTAACGTTGGCTTCGCCCCTCCTCTAGAAGTGTTACAATTCTTACCACTTCATGATCACTCAAATAGCGTCCAGGCAGTTCAGCAACCATTACAATAAATTCAAAGATTCGAAAATCAACAAGAAACACAGAAAACTTGCATTAATTAAGCGTGAAAACTGAAGAGAAATTGAATGAATACTGATAATCAAATAAACTCATTCCTGTTTCAGACGTGTTTGAGATATTATGGAAACCAATGTCACTACACAGATAAGATGTTTTTCTCCTCATATGTCCAAACACATATGTTGACAAAGAAACTGCGATCAAGCTGCTTAATCAATTGTGGAATTCAGAATACCAAGTGATGCGACAATTTTTGTGGTATGTGTATTATTTCTGTGTAATCTGTTACATATTTTGTTCTTAACATTAGGAATAGAGTAAATTGGAAATTTTCTGTTAGATTTTCCAGTATGTAATGGATAAATGCTCTGCAATAAAAGTTAATGTCGTTTTTGTGTTATTAAGGTATCAATTAATTTTGGTTCATAGCCGTTGTTCATAGCGATTAATTTTAAAACTTGAACTTCATTCTCAAAATCGACAGCTGACAAAGGAATAGAGAGCAATCTATGCACAAATGAATGAAACGGATTCAATTTGATACTCTGGGATTGGAAACAACTGTTATGAATCAGGGTATCCGAATAGGTTGGTTTTCTGTGTATTCTGAAGGCGAGTGAGTCATGGGCCCTAATAATCGACAAGTCCAAGAAGTTCAAAGATTTTTCATTTTCCATTGTGAATTGAATCGATTGACGAAAAGAATTTAAAAACTGTAAGAAACTATTGAGTAGTCTTTCTGTCCCAATCCAAATACAGAAGATATCATTTACATATCTTTTCCATGAAAATACATTATTGATTAGGATGTTGGGGAACTGAAATTTTTTTTTTCTAAATTTGTCATAAATATTTCACTTAATAACGAAGACAATGTAGAGCTCATAGGTAAACCATCTAATTGTTGATGTATTTTATTATTGAACCCAAAATAACTTTGTTGAGACATAGGTTTACAGCTGACATCGTTTCTTCTATATGAGTAGGGCTTAATGTACTATTGGATTGAAGTTGTTGATTAATCGTGGCTTTGATATCACGGCAGGGTGTAGACGGATACAGATTAATTATATCAAAGAATACTAATTTAGCATTTAACGGAATTTTTAGAGAACTCAAGTGATTGGTTAATTCCATAGAGTTCTGTATTCAGTAAATTGGAATGTGTTGTATCAAATTTGGAAGTATGTTGTTCAAATATTTACATTATTTAGTAGCTGAACTACTAGACTTTGTGAAACATTTTCCAAGTGATAAACGAATCATTTATTCATTATGTTTCACCAAGTGTTAAGCGAGAATTCCATACATACCATTTAGAAATTAAAAATAATTTAAAATTGAAAGCCATGGACCTAGCTCGACTCTGACAGCGATAGCGATCGAAAACAAAACCGCATCAAACGTAGATTTAACCGAAGTGATTAATACTTTTGCGAAAACTAAGGCCACGAAAATATTATAACTAAAAGTTTTGACATATGTACATACGTTTATAAATGAAAATTTTGATTTGATTTACTTCTATTTATTGCTTAATATCAATATGATTAATCCACATATACATTCCTCAAATATAAGTGAATTTGCTGTGCTGTACACTGTACGACAAGAGCTGATGATACCTAATTCTAATTATTTATGATAAAATAGCTTGGCCTTTTTAAACTATGTATAGATGAAACCTAACAGTTTAGGGGTCCCAGTTTCTTTTTGCCCTAGGCCCCTTGATCACCTAGCTACGCCACTGCGTGTTAGGGATTTAGGAATATTTCTCCTACTATAAGAAGGATATTTCCATTTAAAAACTAAACATCTGCTTTATGTTACGTAAATCTTGTACACCAGTGTTATTATGAAGAAAACAACTGAAGTAAATTTTAGAACTGCTGCATCTCAAAAAAATTAGGGCTATGAAAAAATGTAAGGACAATTTCTGTAGATAATTATAAGAATAAGAATCTAACCGTTTTGCTGAAAAATCCAAAAAACCCATTGCTGACTCTGCTTCTGAATAAAATTGTTTGAACACAGGGGATCGATGGGGATTTTTCACAATTTCATAACTATGGCATCTCTAACGTTCGTTCAAATTTTCAGCTTACTTGAAATTATTCAAAGTACCCCCAATTTTTCGGCTAAATTGACCGGGCTATGCATATGAGAGAACGAGATGGAAATCTGGAAAATCACATATTCTTCTACCTCGAGAACGCCAGGGGAGGTTTGGGTTTAATGTTTCTTACTTTATTCTCAATAATTATACAATATCAAAGAAAAAATTGTATCAAGTAAGGATAAGAGGGCTGATCCAAACCTGTATAAATAGTTAGATGAAACAGTCACTGTATATTATGATATGGTAAAGCAGAGACGGGCGACAGGCGGTCAATTGATTAATGAAATTACCGTAGCACCATTCATGAATCGGTGAAAAACACGCCTTGATATGCGGGATATTTATAATAACTATTAGTAATATTACCACCGGAAATAGGGCAAATGAGGAAGTCGTATTTAAGAAATCTTTTTAAGGCCGTCTTGACGAAGTTTTCTTCAATTGACGAAAATACTGGAATGCACCCGGCTGATCAACGCCGGATGCAGTGGGAGGAAACTCACGTGGCTGTTAATTTTCCGAATTGAGATGTAGCAACGCTTGTAAAAAATTCTGTTACTCTGTATGAACCACCAATATCGCGTTAAATGTAATAATGTAACTTTTCAAAGTATTGACATGTTCAAAATAATGCGTAATTTGATTGAGGAGGTCGTTACTTGATGAAAATCGATATACATATTTTCAATGAAATGAAATATCATATGTTCAAGCTCCAGCTGCAGAACTTTCACGGTTTCTCATAGAAATCATTCAACAGTACGCTAATTTTGAACCTAAATTCTCAATAAAAAACTCTTCAGTCCTAATAAATAAAATTCAGCACACGATACTACCACCGACGCTAAACTTATATCATGGGATGTAGTAGATCTCTTCCCTAGTGTTCCACCTAGTGATACAGTGAAATTCATCAGCTATGTCCTTCAAATTAATAAAGTCAATCCGATAATTCAATCAGAAATCTTACACCTTTTAGAAATTTTTCAGAACAAAATTATTTCAACTTCAATGGAGTATTATATAATAGTAAAAAGGTTTAATCATGGGTAATCCTCTCAGCCCTCTGCTCGCTGAAATTTTCATGGATAATATTGAAAAAACTATCCAAGAACATCCGTTATTCAAAGACTTCATTTATTGATTTAGATATGTCGACGATATCATTTGTTGTTTCAGTGGCACAATCAGACAATTAGAGTAATTCAAAACATTTATTAACAAAATTCACTATAATATTAAATTCACCTTAGAGATAGAAACAGAAAACTCCATTAAATTTCTGGATTGAACTATTACTAAAATTAATGACAAACATGATTTTTTTATTTTTATAAGCCATCCCATACAGTTATTACTATTCAGAGCTCATCTACACATCCTTATCCACATAAATTAGCAGCTTACGCCTTACAATAGTATGGTACATAGACTCATGAATATCCCAATGTCACAAAATAATTTCATAAAAGAGCTAAATATAATTGAACAAATAGCAGCCAATAACGGTTAAAGTCCAACTATGATTGAGAACATGATTTCACGCAAAAAATTTCAAAGAGTAATCCAGGAAGTATTTCCAAGTATAAAAAGTTCTAACACAAAATACAACAGCGTAACTTATATTGGTAATCCTAGTCTAAAATTAAAATCATTCCTCTCGCATAATAATTTTAATATAGCAACTGATAATTATTTAGGCCGACATATCAAAAACTGCAAATCTAAAATTGATGAAGGTAATAAATCTGGTGTTCATAAACTGTCTTGCGGGGATTGTAATAAAATTTATATTGGTAGAACTTTCACAAATTAGAAATTAGTTAGATTATCCGAGCACAAACGAAGTTTTAATTATCATAAATCAGATTCCCATTATTCTAATCACTTACTCAAAAAAAACCATAACTTTAATGATAATTTCAAAATTTCACACAATGAAAATAATAGACAAAAACTCAATCTATTGGAAATTTTAGAGATCAACAAAGAAATGAATTCAGGTAGGTTACTTAATAGTCAATTAGATCTACATCCTTCTCCTTTACTCAATCTTTTCAATTCATAAAGTAAGCAACTCCGATGGGTTTTCCAACACACCCTTGTACTTGTACCTATTGTAATATTAAGTAGGAAATAAAACTAATATATAACGAATAACTCTGTTCATTAGTTTGTATCTATCTGATGAAGCCACAGTGTGGTGAAACCGGTCATAGTTTTGTTAATATAGTGAAAATCTAAATAGCATAGTTTTATTTCATTGAAAATAATGTGTAATATTACGGAATACACTGCTCAAAATGATCTAGGGAACAACAAGATTATTTGAATAATTTTAACGAATACCAATCTGATATCTTTGTAAATGCAGATTTTGCACCTGGCGGACTTACGTAGTTAATCAAAACAGCCTTGGATGTTTGTTTGTTTGTTTTTCCTTTAACGTGCTCTATTTCTGCCTTTCGGCTAATGACACGCAGAGGAATTCTGTCATCTCACTAACCCGGGAATTTTGCCGAACCCCTCTCGTGTCGAGGGAAGGGATCTTTAATGTCCAACATATCTCTGTTTAGACAGGAACGACAGCTTAACATCTCCTCCGAAATATGTACACTGAAGCGATTCCCAGAATCCGAAAAATCGCACCGACTTTGTGGGGATTGAACCCCGGTAACTCTGCGTAGGAGACGAGCATCACATCCCATACGCCACCGAGTCGGCGGCCGTGGATGTTGATTCAAGCTGATCAAACATGTTTTCATAAAAAAAATACAGATGTTGAAAAGATATTTATTATTCTTCAAAAATTCAGTTCAGTTCGTTACTTCCTTTGAGTGATACTGAATTCTTGTGAGTAAGGGTATAAGAAAATAATGCAACGTTGACACTTAACGCGAGATGAAAAATTACGTGCAGTGGGTATGATTGAAGGTGGTAGCGGGTGAATTTGCTGTGTCAAAAAGTGTGATAAGTCGGTTATGGAGACGGTATCTGTATACTGATGATGTGAAAGAAAGACACACAGGTCCTAGAAAAAAAACTTCACCTGCCCAAGATAGATTTATTATGTTTCAAGCCAGACGGAATGCTTCAATCACAGCTCGTGAAATTTCTAGAAATTTCCAAGATACACATAGAGTAGCCATTTCTGACGAAACTGTCAGAAATCGTCTTCATGAAGCTGGTCTTCATTCTCATCGACCAATCAGAGATTCTACACTTAGACCTGGCAATCGCGCAGCCCGACTAGCATGGGCACAGGAGCATGTTGTTTGGGGTGAACCAGAATGGGCCAACGTTCTATTCACCAATGAGTTCGGGTTTCACCCGGATAGTAGAAGGGTAAGGGTAAGGGTATGGTGTCAAAAGGGTCCATTGGAAAGGCTCAAACACTTCCAGGAAGTACACAGTTACAAAGGCGGATCTGTATTGGTATGGAGTGGAATCGCATTGCATTATAAAACAGATCTTATTTGTCTTCAAATAAATCTACATTGATTATGTTCTCCAACCTGTAGTTTTACAATTTTTCACCAAACTTCTTATATATGCATGACAACGCCTCTCCACCCACTGCAAACCCAGTACGAGAATGGTTTCAGAGGGAGAATATCAATATTTTACAATGGCCACCACAGTATCCCGACCTGAACACCATAGAGCATGTTTAGGACATGCTTTAGCGGAGGCTTGATCCCCTTATGGCGAATATTCAAGGTCGTCCTGCTTTTGAAAATGCCTTAATGGAACAATGAAATCTACTTCCTCAGAATGCAATTGATAATTGCATTCTGAGCATGCCAGAACGATGTCGTGCTGTTATTAATGCTCGTGGTGGTCATACAAGATATTAGTTTGAGTTTACTTGGAAAAGAATTATGAGAAACCTTTGTTTCATTTTAATTGAGAAATTCTTATTTGGTATACGATTGTTCATTTTCTTAAATTCACGGAATCAGTATTCGTTTTGTATTCTATTTCGAATTTTTCAGTGACTAGAAAGATGTATTAATTATACCATGTAAAATTTGAAGTAGTTAATGCGAATTGTATGACCTACGCTTAATATTTTTACTGTTCCTTAGACTATTTGAGCAGTGTATGTGGTAGGTAAATTCAAGGAGCGAAAATGGAAAATCCATCAAGTGCGAGAAGGAGGACTTGGGCACCAAGGTTCTGTGAAAGCTTGAAGGTATATCAAATCAATGGTTACAATTATCCTAAATCCTAAAATTCTCCGATGAAGGGATGGGTATTTTTTCAAACTACAATTTCGGTGTCTAAAACTTACTAGGTACTTGTGTAAGTTGGGGGGGACTGGAACCTTTGGCGTTGCATAACACTAAAAAACACTGTACACCACTACACCAAAACTTTATTACGAATATTCGAAGCGCGTTTCGCCAACTAAGTTGGCATCATCAAGAGATGCTAGTACACTAAATCTATTTCTGAAAAAAAATCGTAGAGCCATGTAGAGATAGATTTAGTGTACTATCATCTTATGATGATACCAACTTGGCGAAACGCGCCGCGTGTAATTAAAATAAAGTTTTGGTGTACTGGTGTACAGTGTTTTTTAGTGTTACTAGATACTATTCGATGATATGAAAGGGTTCACATACAAGCTTTATTATACTGAAAGTATTTCGCTCAATCTCCGAAGTTTGGTTTTGGTAAAAGGGCATTTTTTGAAAAACTAATATTTGTTAGAGTGTACCTCATGGTTACGACTTCTGAACGGAATTGGGATAGATTCGAGCAATGATATGATATAAATTAAGGGAGTTCCTCCTTTAGTCAGTAGAACGAAATTACTTCTTTTTTAAGTAGGAAAGCAGAGAATTCTAATGATAATTCATTCTTTACAAAAAATGATGATGAACATCATCGTAGAATATTAAGAGTCGAAATTTACATCGAATTTTATGAACGATTTCACGATCTGAGGTACCTTGTATCCCTAAAAATAAAGACAACTTCGCCATAATACCTTCTCTATTAATGGTGGATGAGTCTTCACCATCAGGAAGACTGAAACCTTTGTTTCTTCTTGTTCCAAAAAATCTTAGGGAAAATTCCGAATCGTCCTGTTCCTCCATTATCTTTTTTTTAGGAAATTGAACTAATTCATAATCTCCCTCATTAAAGATTTCATCGTCTAGTTGTTCCAATGGGACGACAGATTAATATTTCTTATTTCGAATTCATCTTCATCTTGATCTAAATCATCAATCATCAGATTTTAATTTTTTGTTGCTTTTTGTGGCTTTCTTCATATTTTTTTTCGGGCTGTCTCCGAACGTTTCGTTGAATTTTTCTTTTGTATTTCTCAATTTCTTGTTTCTCTCCTCAACCCTCACTTTCTCTGGGAATTGTGAATATACTTGATTTTCCGAGTAATGATGTCTTTTTACAACTTTTAGCAGCAGCTTCCTGTCTTATATGGAATAGTGTTATATCAGAGATTTTAATGGTCAAGCGGAAAACATCCATTATAAGTTCCAGAAAGATTTTTTATTTTTCATGACTTTTTCATGTTTCTGAAAGAATTATATTCCTGATCATCTTGATTTTGTCATTTGAATTTTCAGATATATTTCTCTTTGATGGTTCTAGTTCTTCAAAATCATCATCTGTCTGTGATTCGTAACGATGAAATCAATGAATGGGGTTTTGAGTCTCTTAAATGGACCGAAGTTACCAATGTCTAAGGACTTGATACGGTGCGTACAGTAAGGTTGGCAAGACAGCAGGACTATACTATTTCCTCTAGAGTAATTAATAGTAGCTAAGCTGGCATGACACTCATGGTTATCTGAAATGAGCAAAATTGGATTTTCTTTGCTACAGGTAGTATGAATCAGGATGTGTTTCAGAAGAATGAAACAAAGACGATACTTCCGCTTCCACCACTCTTGGGATACAATTTGAGTAACCTAGTTTTTTTTCTGCTAGTGTAATCACTTTAGGGGTTTGAAGAACAGTGCGTATTCTACTTACGTCCGTATTCGACATGCGATCAAGGGTAAAGTGATATTTTTGTTGAACTGTAATATAATTTTCAAGACAGCAGAAGCTCTTGCCAAACTAGAGTTTTCACTTTATCGGTTTGTCAAATTTGGATGTTGCAACATAAACTTGCCCATCTAGTTTTTTCCGGCGTTTTTCCATATTCCATGAAGGAGATTATCTTAAATTTATGTTTGAAACATATTGAAATGCCCATACCCTATAACAGATGTAAGTTAGTTCATAAACACTACCCACAAAAATTGTCGCATCACCCTACTTTTACGACAATACTATATAAACTTTTAGGTTGGTCATTCAAGAGTCGCTTGGTAACTTTCAAAAGTGTAAAATAAGAAGATATCATTCAAAAGAGATCAGTTTATGATGGAAAATAACAACAATTTTCGAGTTAATGAAAAATTAAGAAATTCTACCATCTTCAAACATTCGCGAAGAGACCAATCAACTAGCATCGAATGGTTACTAATCATTTTCAAAATCGACTGTTTCCTCCCCGGGTCCTAATTACTGCCAGTATACGTCTCGGAAGCCCCTCAAACAAATTTTGGATGTACTCTTGAGTCACCGAGTTCCAAATTTTAGGAAGCAGATTTTCTAGTTGTTGGAGTGTCCTACAAGGCATCCTACGTTGCTGAATTTGCCACCCCATGTTGTCCCAAATATGTTCTATGGAATTCAAGCCGGGATTTCTAGCTGGCCATCTTAAAATAACAATTTCGGCATTCTCCAGAATTCTGCTATTCTAGCCGCTTGAGGCCGAGCATTATCATGCATATAAATGAAGTTTTCGCCAATCAATGGGCCAAAGGGTGCAACATGGGGTTCATAGATATCTGCGATGTATCTGGCCGCTGTCATTCTTCCATTATTCACTAGGACTAACTCAGTTCGACTATGGAAAGAAATGCCTCCCCACACCATTACTGAGCTCCCTCCGAAGTTGTCGGTTTTCCGTGTATCGCATTTCTGATACCGTTCCCAAGGTTGTCTGTATACAGACATACGTCTATCATTCGATACTAGACAGAACCTGGACTCGTCGGAAAAGAGAACATTCGACCATTCTGGAATACCCCAATTTGCATGTTCCCTCGCAAACTAAAGTCTTGCAACTCGATGCTCTCTGGTGAAACGCGGGCCGGTAGAAGCCACCCTTGATCTGATATCGTCTTGTCTGAGCCTGTTCCTAACAGCAATGAAATATGTACATTTCTGGAAAGTGCAAGTTCATTCTATAGCATTCTAGCCGTACAGTGCCGAACTCTTATTGCAGTTAAACGAAGCCAACGATAATCAACTGGAGTTGTTATCCGATTTCTTCCCTGTCCGGCCCTTCTTCCATAATCCCCTGTTTCGTGGTACCGATTAATTGCTCTTAAAATAGTGCTTTGGTTAACATTCAACAAGTTAGCCACGTAACGTTGACTTCGTCTCGCCTCTAGTAGTGTTACAATTCTTACCACTTCATGATCACTCAAATAGCGCCCAGGACGTTCAGCAGCCATTGTAATAAATACAAAGATTCGAAAATCAACAAGAAACACAGAAAACTTGCATTAATTTAGCGAGAAAACTGAAGAGAAATTGAATGAATACTGATAGTCAAATAAACTCATTCCTGTTTCAGACGTGTTTGAGATCATCTGTAAACATATGTTGACGATGAAATTGCGATCGAGCTGCTTGATCGATTATGGAATTCAGAATACCAGGTGATGCGACAATTTTTGTGATGTGTGTATATGAAAACATATATGAATATATAAGAGAAATATCTTGGTTCAAAAACAACCAACTATCAACTATCTGATAAAATGGAAATGTAGTTTCGGTTACTCTTATTCTTTTCGCTTAAGTTTCAATTTAGATATTTCTTTTATTTTCACAGAAGTTCAATTCAATTAATTTTATTTTCACAGAAGTTTATTTTAGTTGTTTTATAGAAAATTTACAGCGAACTATCAACTATCTGATGAAAAGGGAATGTAGTTTCGCTTACTCTTATTGTTTTCGCTTTAGTTTCAATTTAGATATTTCTTTTATTTTCACAGAAGTTCAAGTCAAATACTTTTATTTTCACAGAAGTTTATTTAAGTTGTTTTATAGAAAATTTACATCGAACTATCAACTATCTGATGAAATGGGAATGTAGTTTCGCGTACTCTTATTCTTCTTGCTTAAGTTTCAATTTAGATATTTCTTTTATTTTCACAGAAGTTCAATTCAATTACTTTTATTTCCACAAAAGTTTATTTTAGTTGTTTTATAGAAAATTAAAAATTAAAACATCTATAGATCATAATCGGCATCACTTGGAAGCCTGAACCTGGCCATCGGGGCCCTCTCGGTCAAACAGAGAAGGAATTTATGGAAATATCGTAGGTTATGTATTTTTCTTATTATCTCCTTAGTCCCTTACTTAACCTTGCTTGCTATGTGAAATCTTTTCTTAGATTTGTTCAGACATATAAGAAGTTTGATTGTTGAAATATTTTTCTGCTGTTTTTCTTTTTCCATTGTTACAGATTCCTGTCCCAAACCCCCTTCCTTTCACCCTATTTTTGGAAATCATGGAATGCAAGAGAGAATGAAGCGGCTAAGCAGAAAAATCTTTGGTACTCTTTATGTACACATGACACTAACACAGCATAAACAGACAAGCTATTGCTAGTGCAATACCGACAGGGAAACGAGTTTTTTCCTCAGGTTTTTTCACTCGTTTATTGAATCATATACAAAATAGTATGGTTCCCCTGTTACATTTCCTGAGCTCACACTTGTGTTTTTTCTGACACACATCAAAATTATAGATATAAGCATTTTTTGTAAATACAATTATTTAAATTTTTGTAAATCCTCTCTTTTCAAAAGAATATATATATATATATATATTATTTAGAAAGACATAATGCCGTCGCTAATATTATTCACTTCAATCTAGGAATTAAACATGACCTAATTCCCAAAAGAAAAAATTTCAAAAATATGAACCTGAGATTATTTGTGAAAATGACAAATATAAACTTTATTTTGATAAAACAATTCTGTGCAACAGAGCTGTAAAACACAATAGACCAGATATCGTTCTTAATGATAAACAGAATCAAATAACATATATAATTGATATTGCTATACCCGACACACATAATATACAAAGTAAATACAATGAAAAAATTTCTAAATATATGATGCTTGGCGACGAGATTAAAAAATGTGGAAAATGAAGAAAATATTTATTCTACCGATTATTATTTCTACAACAGGCGTTATTCCTAGAAATCTTCACAAAAGTATTGAGATTTTGGGTCTGAAGAAAAATTTGTTTGAACAGTTACAAAAGATAACAGTCATCAAGTCTTGTAATATTCTTCGTAGGTTTCTTTCCGAAAATAATAATGAGGTAGAGTCATAGGTTTCTCTTTAGTTTATACTGCTCAGAATCTCATTTCATATTTTATTTATTTGTTTATATAAATGTAATATAATTAACTGACAATTTTGTCATATTTATATTCAGAGCAGTATTCTATTCGATCGTTCACCACTTCACACAAAGGAAACTATTAATGAGTAACATTCAGTGTTACTTGACTAAGGTCCGTACACTGGATTTTTCCGGGAGAAAGCCTCTGACACTACTCGTTGGTACATTGATATCATTGTCTGATGATGCTATAGTATGTATATATTCTGGTAGATTGATATATTCTCATAACATTTAACGTTATCCTAATATATAATTACTCCAGGATATGTTTTGATTATAATCATTGCCTGGCAATGGTATTAATTACCGGGTGGTGGATTTATATTTTTCATGAAATCAGTTTGATTGCATGAACAGATATATGGGCAACTCGTCGGGGTAAAACCCCTATATATATATATATATATATATATATATATATATATATATATATATATATATATATAGAAAATTTACAGTGAACTATTAACTATCTGATGAAATGGGAATGTAGTTTCGCTTACTCTTATTCTTCTTGCTCAAGTTTCAATTCAGATATTTATTTTCACAGAAGTTCAATTCAATTACTTTCATTTTCATAGGAGTTGATTTTAGTTGTTTTATAGAAAATTTATTTATCTTGTTTTTATGATGCTATGGCTGTGTTACATTCGAAAATATACATTTCACTCTCACTCTTGTTCTGGTTCAGTGTTTGTGTTTTCTTCAACAACTTTTGATCTTGTAATTGGACTTTCAACTTGGAAGATATAAACTTTTCTGTGTCAAAATTTTTCAGTAATATCTACGAGGGGCTAAACATTTTTATTCCTAAAAAAATAACAAATATTTCAAAATATCCGGTATGGTTCAATAGAGAGTTGATTAAACTTACACAAATGAAGAAAAGGGTTCATAGGAAATTCAGAACTTCTGGCGCAAATGTAGATTAGTGTTCATACTGACCCACTTAACTTCTGGAATTTCATTAATTCAAAGAGGAAGAACTGTGAGTTGCCTAGCACAATGGATCTTGATGGTGTCTCTGCCTCTAATGGCAATAGCTGTTCGCAAACTTTTTTCAGAAGGTATAGTTGTGAGGTTATTGTCCCGCCTGAAGCTGAATACATTTCATCTTGTCAGTTTTCTCCACGTGAGGTTTTTTAGTTATTATCTGGTATAAAGCCCAAATGATCCGCTGGTTTCGATGGAGTACCAGCTTTTGTTTCAAAAAATTGTTTCATCGCTCTTTCTTCACCCGTTGTTCCATATTTCGAGAACCACTGGCAACTTTCCTTCCTTGCGGAAGCTGTGTTTTATGGTTCTTATTTTTAAATCCGGCAGCAAGTTTAATATAAGAAATTACAGAGGTATAGCGGGGCAATCTTCCATTCCGAAAATGCTGGACAGTTTGGTTTGTAGTTTTTTGTTCTGCAAATATTACTCAGTTTTAATCAAAGAGCAGCACGGTTTTAGAATGGGGACATTCCACTGTTACCAACTTAATACTCTTTGTTAATGAGATAATTGAATGCTTCGAGTCGGGCTAACAGCTTGATGCAATATACACAGATTTCAGAAAAGCCTTTGATAGGATCAACCTTAATATCATGATTGCTAAACTTGAGGCCTTTGGCATCTCAGGCTCGCTTCTTCGATGATTAAGAAGTTTCCTTTACGGCCGTTCACAGATCGTTAGATATCAGCGATTTTATTCCAGAGAGTTTCCAGTTTCATCTGGATTTTCGCAAGGGTCACACTTGGGGCCATTTCTTTTCAATATCTTCATTAATGACATTGAAACTGCTCTTACCACCAAGTTTCTGCTAATCGAGGACGACATGAAGATGTTTTCGGTCTTTCTTGGATATTCTGATGCTTCTGCCTTACAGGAGGAATTGAATAAATTTTTGAATGGTCTGTTTCCAACTCTTCGGGTCTCAATATTGAGAAGTGTGGCATCATGTTTACCTAGGTATCACTCTTGACCTTAAGTTGAACTTCAAGGAGCATTTTCGTAGTATCACGACGAGGGCATGCCAGATACTTGGTTTTATCACCCGGAATGCAACTGAGTTTTCCCCTTCGATGTTAAGGATTCTCTACTGTTCTCTAGTGAGATCTAATTTAGAATATGGGTCGGTCGCCTCACTATTCGTGCGATATCAAGGACTTAGAAAGGGTTCAGCGAAAATTTCTATGATACCTATGTTTTAAGTCAATGCTCATTGTCAATGATTTCAATATGGAAAATTTACGTGTCCGTCATAACAGGTCAGAAGACCTGAATTCATGACGTATAATTTTTTTTTTCAAAAAAGTCAACCTGCCTTAAAGACTAAATAGAAGTACACCCGTGTTCCTCCCTAAAACCTGCAAATTCAATTATAGCGCTAATTCTTACTGTGATCGTGTCATACCTTTAGCCAATAAGTTCTGTACAAGATGTGATTTCTTCTCTTTCTCTCTGCAGAGGTTTAAATCTGTAGCTAGACGCTGGCAGAATGTTTTTTAATAGTAAGCTCTTGTAGCAAATAACAATTATTATTACCATCGAATCTGTATGTATGTTACTCTTATCTGTAAGTATTATGTTTGTTTATGTTTTTCATTTTATTCAATACCCACCTTGTTTCTCATTTTGGTACATTTAATATTCAGAGAGGGTTCCGTCAATTATACAAATAAAAAAACTTTATGAATTCTTTTCAGATTCTTACGTTGGTATGAGCATGTTTCATATTATAATGTGAAACTACAGGATGATAACTCACAATATGAGCTTTGATGTGTTAATAATTTTCTTCTGAAATTTCTTTCATCTGTTTACCACGATTAAGTCCTCTTTTATCTGTAACACATTGAAACTCCGGATTTTTCAGAAACTCTGTTACCATAGCATCAGGTGAATTGTGCAATTGTGTGCAAAAACATTGTTTTGCATACGTTTTGTGTTTTATTTGTTTTTAAGTCTTTCCCTTCTTCATTAATTGTTTCATTTAAATCGATAGATTTTTCACTCTTGAATATAAGAGGAAATTCAATGTTTTATTGAAATTGTGTTTTGATTCACTGCAATTCAAAAAGCATGAATTTTCAAGCTTTCGTGACAAAAGGGCTTGACTTGATTTCATGTCAAGTCAAGTCAAGTAGCTTGATTTTCAAGTCAAGCCATGAATCCCTACCTATGGTCCATTAAACTCCATTTGCATTAAACTCAAAAACAGTTGGACAAGAAATGAATTCCATACGTATTCCGATTTCACTTAAAAAGTGCCAAAACTATTTTTACATAACTTAAAGAACAACCGAGAAATTGGTACTTTACTGATTGCGAAAGTTTTCGGGCTTGAATCTGTTTGAGGCTATGAATTCCTCACGCAAAAAATACAGTGAAGGGTTATCATTTGCCTCCATTCACAATATTTCGCATAGTTGCACGACTAAAACGTCGAAATAGGTCCACCCTGTACATGGAGTTTCAATCAATTATCCAATTTAATTTAATGGGAATATCATAAATCACAAAAGAAATAAACAAAAATCATTTAAATGATATTTTCTGAAGTTGAAATATTTCGAACAATATTACTAGTTCTACCATAAATGAAATCCAGCTTTCTAGACGCTCTCCTGCAAAAAATATCAGTGTCCAGAGTAACTCGAGTATTTCTAGCATCATGCTACAATAGAATAATAACGTATACAAAGGAAATAATCTCTTAATAATTTAACTTAAATTAACGTAGGGATGTGGGCTTCATATATAAACCCAATTGACTCTTATTAACTGACAGTTACAAAGCGATACACGCGATGCTACGCGAACGAAAATGTGTTTAGTATTTTTAAACATCCTGTGTTCAACGAAATCGGAATTTTATGTTTACCTGGTAAGTAATATATATTTTGATGAACCAATAAATGGTATAAGGCAACCGGTTAATCTATGCTTAACCTAAAAAAATATTAATTTTTCTTTTTATGAGGCATAATGAACCGAAAGCTGCAATATTATTCGATAAATTTTTTATATCAAGGTAATTCAAATACATTTACAAAATCTTAATATTATTCAAAATATTAAATCAAAAATTGTCAGACTAGTTTCGAGTGTTAACTTTATATTTAACTAGTGGGCCTGGCAAATGTTTATTTGATATTCGTTTTTGCAAATTGAAATTTATGAAGAACATTTGGTCAATAAGTGAAAATAAAAATTTCTTGAATTTCTATCGAGGCGACACCTACCGGGTCCATTTATTGATCTTAACCATCCAGAACCCCACACGCAAAAAAATGTTATAAAAGTTGGTCTTGCCGTTATTACGAATAATTTCTGCTGTAGTTTAATGCCAGCTAGGGACGTGGGGTCTCTTATCTTAAAGTTATCGTAATAAATAAACAAAAGGAAATCTAATCGACAAGTATATTCAGGAAATATGAAAATAGCAGAAAGTTCACCAAGAATCTATATTAAAACAAAATTAAAATATCACCTAAACTACTAAATACAAAATTGTCGAGCGCCACCAGTTTTGTTTTCTGTCAATATGCAGCTTTTGAGTATCAAATGTTAAAAAAATATGTATACTTTGATGGAATGTACAAAGGTAATTTGAATTAAGTATCAATTCACAATTGATAGGTTGTGAAGTTTTGGCCAAAACCCTTACAAGTTCATTACAGAATAATAAACAGCCGAGAAATACTACACCGTCAGTTTACTTTACTCAAGATATAAAAGAAAATATGAAACAGAACCGTGAATTCTGAAGTGCAAAATTATGATTAAACTTTTTCAACCGAAATACGTTAATATTGAAAGGTAAGTTCCAATCTCGGAAATGGATTATATTTTCCTACTTGCGTGTAGGTCCCAAGATGAAGGAAACAGAGCGATGATGTGATTCCACACCCTGTATACATGTATAGGCGACAGCTACTTGAAGAACACTTATTTCGTTACTTCAATGAATTCACTATGTGGTGGAGAATGAAGTTCAATTTTCAGCTCTACAGCCAAAACGACAGGTCAAGGGCCGATCTAGATTCTCACCCAAAAGAATGTACGAAAATAATATGCCCCACAGGCAAAAAACCTCCCAAATTATTTCTGGAAGTTTTTGATACTACAGGATTCTTTGCACGAACAAAAAAACAATCCGAAACTACAATACTGAATATTGCATGAATATGGGCACACCAATTCCTCAAATACTTAATTATTCGCTTTCAGGAAAATGGAATTAACTTCTCATTCGCCGGCGTATGGGATATGATGCTCGTCTCCTGCGCAGAGTTACCTGGGTTCAATCCCCACAAAGAAGGTGCGATTTTGCGGATTCTGGGAATCGCTTGAGTATCCATCTTTCGGAGGAGATGAAAGCCGTCGCTCCTGTCTAACAGAGATGTGTTGGACATTAAAGATCCCTGCCCTCGACACGAGAGGGGTTCGGCAAAATTCCCGGGTTAGTGAGGTGACAGAATTCCCCGGCGTGTCATTGGCCGAAAGGCAGAAATAGAGCACGTTAAAGGAATAACAAACAAACAAACTTCTCATTCATTTAGCACCAACCAACAACAAAATTTCTGAACGAAGTGGAATATCGAGCATTTTATCATCTCTCTTGATATGCGATACCCAAAAAAACTCACGAACAACATTTTTTTTGCTTCCCGGCACGTGAAGTGAGAAGTGAAGATACGTTCGCTAGATGGCAACCAGCAATACCTGACCCTAAATCAACCAATCAAATTTATTCATCAATTAAAACAACATTCAAATATTGTTGTTAGGTTTAAATTAATTTTTTAAACGTAACACCGTTTAAAAATTCATTGATGTACAACATACAAAAGAAGTTTCTCTCTCTAAATACTATGAACCCTAATAAGCATAAGACCCTTTCTTTTTATTTCTCACATTTTTCTATAACATTTCATATGTTTTAAGTAAGTACAAGCCTTCAATTATAGGGCATATAAGGATAAAATTAAATTACCAGACAGACGGAGCATGAATCAGAATTTTTCCTTAATAAAATCGTGTTTGCTAAGAAAATATATTAGGATACGAATCACATACAGATTTACTATGAATTATACAGAGTGTCTCTTGAGCTTTATGACAAACTTTGGGATGTGATGCCTGGAGAAATTCTAAGACAAATTAGGGAGAACAGCATAATCTAAATTTTCTTAAAATTTTTAACATTTTCATTGGTCCTGAAATCGAATTTTTAATATGTGAGAGCGATGGTGTGATGTTACCATAGATGGAATGGAATGCATATCATGTTGAACCGAACGGCACATTCGAAACCGTAGTAAAATGATTATCAAGAATATTGAGTTACTTTTGATAGATAAATGTCAAAATATCTTTATATAATAAATAAAATATGGAGATATGATCTGCTTTTTCCACATTTCTGAGTTGAAATAACTAAAAATAATTCTTCTTTGTTCTTCTAAGATATTTCGGAAGCAGTTTCTTCTACAACTGTCTGGACATGGTGGAAGTAAAATGTTTGTTTTAGTTCGATTTTTCTTTTGATTAGTTCGAGGTAACTCTATCTCTGTTGCAGTGTTAGGTTGTACATTTTCTGTCTCTACTTCATCTTCTCCACCTCTGATTTCTATTTCTGGTACAGATTCCGGTAAATATTCTGCTGGTAACTTGTCTTCTTCTACTTCGATTTCCATTATCTTCTCTGAAATATAAGGTTCAGTTTGGTCAGTACTGTTAATTCTTATTAAATTAATCATGTCGCCATCAGTATTTTCTTTTCTTTCTAGAAATGAGCTGTGTTCAAATTCTGTTAGTTTCTAACTCTAAATTTCCAACTTTTCAGCAGAATTATTTTTATGATGCAAATAAGAGAGATTTTGCTTACTCAAAAGTGTTCTAACTTGAAGCTTCGAAATTGAACATTTACTACTTCTCAATTCTAGAAATTCATTGAGCGTACTAAATTCGAAATTCTTCGCGCCAAGTTCAAAATGGACGCTCACTTTCAGTTACTAGATTTTGGGTTATCACATCCGCACGAAGCTTCTACAAAACATAAAACAAGTAAGTCCAACATTCAAGTAAGTCAATTTACATATGAATATTTTATTGGAGAAACACGTAACAAAGAATTAATTTTTCAGTTATAAAACAGAACACAAAAGTAACAAATATTGAACATCAAATGAACTTTCAAATAAATACAGAAATATGTGAGAAGATTATAAAAACTTTGTAACTATAGAGCACTCTCTTCAATTTGAGTTTCTTCCCCACAGTGGACCAAGTCGTCCATGTCAGATACTGGCAGAGATTTCTAGAACAACTGTTTCTCAGGGGGCATATGGACAGTTAGTTCATTCAAAATCTTTTCCTTTTTTTCCTTGTTCAGACCCCGGCATAATAATTTATTAAGTGGCAACTGAAGTTTGAATTTTGGTTTCAAAAAATTTGACTTCTGAAACTCCCGACTATCTATTTCGTTTTTGAAGTACAGTGATCTCGAATTTTTCTGAATTCAGCCTTTATAAATGAATGGCCAGCTTCTAAAAACTTGAAATCTCTGGCCCCTATTCTTCATTAACTAGAATACAACATGCGGTAAAGAGTGTCCAGTTTCTATTTTGTGCGGCACAATTGTCTGACTAAAATACAATATTTTTTACATTTTCCCAAGAGACTTCATGAAATTATAATATGCCCATACAACATCGGAGCCAGTTCTGCCCATAGTACACACACATTCTGTCCATGATTCCTCAAGCTCGCAAATGTTTCATTGAAACATATTAGACGACTTATAAAAAAGGAATTCTTACCCACCATTTTCGGAATTATTAATATCTTCTGCATATCAACTGCGAAAATTTCTTTATCTTCTGGCTATTCTTCGGAACAATCTGCTTCATATGCTTTACTTGTTTCAGTAAAACTTCTCTTGTGTGTGTCTGGTAGGAGCATGTTTCATGTTATAATGTGAAACTACTGGATGATAACTCTCTATATGAGCTTTGATGTGTTTATAATTTTCTTCTGAAATTTCTTTCATCTTTTCACCACTTTTAAGTCCTCTTTTATCTGTAACACACAAAAACTCCAGATTTTTCAGAAACTCTGTTACATCAGGTGAATTGTCCAATTGTGTGCAAAAACATTGTTTTGCATACGTTTTGTGTTTCATTTGATAGATTTTTCTGCGATTTCTCCGTTTGAATTTGTGATTTCTTCAGCATTCTCTCTATTTCTATCTATTCCCTTTTGATATATAACTTTATTATGCTTTGTGTCTTCCTGCTCCTCGGTGTCTTTCAGCACAATATCATTCTGTTCTGCTGTGATTGGTTCTAAGGGTAATGTATAAACTACAGAGCACTCCTTGTGGACAACGGCATCTCTTCTATAGATCTTGACAGGCATTTTCTTGAGGTATTTTCCAATAAAGAGACTTTTCTTTCCAAAGTTGAGTGAGTTGAAGTTACTAAAAATAATTCTTTTTTGTTCTTCTAAGATATTTCGGGAACAGTTTTTTCTACAACTATCTGGACATGGTGGAAGTAAAATCTTTGTTTTAGTTCGATTTTTCTTTTGATTAGTCCGAGGCTACTCTATCTCTGTTACAGTGTTAGGTTGTACATTTGCTGTCTCTACTTGATCTTCTCCACCTCTATTCCTGGTACAGATTCAGGTATATATTCTGCTGGTAACTTGTCTTCTTCAACTTCGATTTCCATTATCTTCTCTGAAATATAAGGTTCAGTTTGGTCAGTACTGTTAATTCTTATTAAATCAATCGTGTCGCCATCAGTATTTTCTAGTGAATCACGGCATTCCAAACTTTCTTTCAGCTGATGTAGTGTTTCATTTTTTATTCTTCTTAGAAATGAGCTGTGTTCAAATTCTGTTGGTTTCCACCAGATATCACCATCATTTAAATACAAACGGCTTTTTTTGCGGCTTTTGGTTTTCTCTTCCGTCTTCCGTTGGATGGACTATAATTTGGGTCCTCATCCGAATCATCCATTGGCGAAACAGGTGTCTAAATGAAGTTCGATATGTCGCCGTTTCAAGTGCCATTTTGAGAAGACGCTCGCTCCGCGAAATCATTATTGCAGCACTGAAAAAGAGCTTGATTACATCCCCTCCGTGTCGTAGTCAAAAGACATACTGCAGAACCACCACACTAACATGATTGAAGTACGCGAAATCATGTGATTTTACTATGCATTCTGTTTGGTGTTGGCTATTCAATTCAGAGGTAAGACGTTGTACTTGGAGGATTTGTCTATTCTATTCATTTCCAGTGAGTTGACTTCCTAAGTTTTTGTTTTGTAGTTATTGAATATCTCACTCGCGGGTATCTACCTACACCAGAGTCATCCTGTTCAAGTAGAGTATGTAGACATACTAGGTTCTATATTTGGAAATATCAAGATTTTCTGGGAAATATGTAATATTGATATATTTTAACTATGAAATGAAAAAGTTACTTGGTTTTTCGATTGATATTTTATAATTTATAATCAAAAAAGCATAGCCTCCTAAAAAGTAACTGTTCATAAATGCTCAACGGACAGATATATTTCAAATCTGAAAGAAGCATCTTGCAGACCTTTTTACGAGGAATCCAGTGGTGTGAAAATCTCGAAAATCAAGTATGATGACTTACTTGGTTTTTGTTTTGCAAGGCAGAGCCGTGGCAGTGGTTTTTGCGATGGAAACGTAAGACTAGCTGCTAAAGAATACCACAAAGGTTTCATCAAGTTAAGCAAATTTTTCGAAAAGCTTTACTTGAATTGAAATATAAGCATTTGAAAAACCAAAGATTTGACTTCACTTGAATTTGCAACCCAGAAGCTTGACTCGACATCAACCTTTTCCAAGGTGCTTGAAATCTTGGTACTTGCAAGATTATGAATTTAATTTCACTTGCTAATCGGTGCAATAGAAGTTGGTAGTATCTTTAGTCACATTTCTAAACTTAGTACGTTCGATGTAGTCAATTTTGCTCCATAACTCCGATCAGCAAAGAAAAATTTCGAATACGCCCCTGAATCCTACTGAAGTGAAAATATTATTTACTTAACTTCAATAGAATTCGAGATATTGTCACATATCGAAATACCGAAAAATCTAGAATTCCGGAATAAGTCGAAAACTAAAAAAGATAGCTAAAATATGTTTTCACTAATGAGTTTTCTTGAAAATCGATCTAGAGAGAGGGGGGAGTTCATTTTTCTCTCTCATAGCTTCCGTATTAGAACATCGAATTTGGTCCACACTTAACATATAATGGAAAAATGTGTACTAAGTTAACATTTTCGGTGTAGTACTTTCTCAGCTACAGATTGTTTCAAAAGAATTTTCGGGAAAAATCGAATAATTTCTGAAATATCTTCAGAGAACTCAATTTACTCAATTACTCAAAATTGTCGGAAGCACAAATAATATGCGATATAAAGTAATGTCTGATGAGTTATCACCAAAACGTATAATTGAGATATCCTTTATTATTCTTTAGTATTTCAAGCAGCGTATCTACCACCATATCTTAGAAGGAATCAAAAACAAATCTACAGTTCGCTTTATTCCCTTATCGTTCAAGATATCATTTTGTTTAGATCAAAGATAGAAACATTCGGAATTATCTAATAACTCTGAAGATATATTTCCCCATTTCAAATATAAATATACATAAGCGAAATGAAACTTGAAGTAACATTAAAATTAATCAGTTCCAACCTATGACCCGAGATAAAGTTTGTGACTGGTCTAAAGATATTCCTGAAACTGTTCAGTTAAAATTCGTGACTTGTAATATGTAATATCGAAGCTTTGGGATATTTGCTGAGCAATTTTTGAATTTGTGTTTATAACATGTTGATTTTTGTGAATGAGGGAGTAATCTACAGTGCTGGTAAGAAAAGTGTTTTTGAAATATGTACATTTCTTGGATTTTTTCGATCAATTAGGGGATAGTGGCGGAATGGGAAACAATGTATGCAAGAGTACAAAAATACCAGTTTAGATTACAATCATTCACGTTTTCTGGTCTTAATCAATCGAATAATTATTTGTCAACTGTTAACTACAAAAAAAATCATAAAAATATTCCTTTTTTGTTTCAAATCACATTTTTATGAAGCTTTTAATTCAGCTTTTATCACCCTATATATCAGGTGAGCCAAAAAATTTGATGAACTATCGCATAATATCAATAAAATTGAATTTCTTTTTAAACATATAGGGCGTTACATAATAGTATGTCACAACTTGAGGGGTAAATCTACGTACAATTTTGAGAAAAAAGTTTGTATATAAATGAGGTATTGAATATACAATCTCGCATGTGAGCAAAAATTAAACACGTCGTATTTTTGATGAATAATTGTGATATATTTCGTGATTTTACGAATAAAACGCAAACGTGTATTGCTCGTTGAATTATATTGAATGAATTGTTTTTCAGCAGTAATGGATACAAATATGAATTATTGAAAAGGACAAACTAGATTTTATATAAACGGAAGCTCACTAACTAGATAATGATATAAATGTCTTAAATATAAAGCAAATCTCAACAAAGCTCATATAAACATAGGTCCCCAAAAGCTTCGTTCGGAGTGACAGGGTGTTGAAATTTCCCGAAAAAATTATTGTTTTCTTCAAAACTCCTGCAGTTTTTGAGATATTCAGTTGAAATTTGGAGTTCAAGCTATTTTTTACAGCCTCCATCATTACACGTCCTAAATTTTAACTAGAATCTACAAGGTGTTTTCTTTTCCGAGGCCATGTCTTCTTTTGCCCTTTCAAACTTTTTTGCAGTACGCCACTGATCAGCGTACAATCAATTTTCGTCTTCTTCGTTCAATTTAGAAACTTTTTTGACACTTGTAATTTTTTCGTATTTTCGACCGTTATCGAGCAAAAAATTATAAAACGATTGTATGCATTTGCTGAATTGAAAGCACTTCTAATTAAAAGAATAATAGAAGGCTTTGATTCTTTTCATTTATTTATTTATTTTGACAGTTACTGAAATTGAACCAGAGTTTTAAGACTTTTGAAGTTATTGCTGTAATAAAAAATGGCTAATTTTACTAACGCCGAATTGGCTGAAATCCATTACATTTACGGTCTGGCTGACGGAAACACAACAGAAGCTAGGCGATTATATCAGGTGCGCTTTTCAAATCGAGTAACACCAGACAGGCGAACCTTTTCAAATATCCACAGAAGATTGAGGGAAACTGGTACTTTAACTGCAAATAATCATTTAAAAGGTGCAAGTCAAACTATGAGAATTCCAGATATTGAGGAAGCAGTTTTGAATTATATTGATTTGAATCCTCATGTGAATACAAGAAAACTCGGAAATCAGTTGAATATTTGACATGCTCTAGTTTGGAGCACGACTTTTTATTGTACCCGTTTCATATTCAACGCGTCCAAACTCTACTTCCTCGAGATTTTCCTTCAAGACTGAATTTCTGCCGATGGTTCTTGGATTAAATTAAACAACATGCTCATTTTGATGATAGTGAAATAATGTTCACATACGAAGCTAACTTCTCGAGAGCTGCTATAACAAATTTTCGCAATAATCATTATTGGGCTGAGGAAAACGATCAATTGATTGAAGAATCTCATCATCAAGAACAATTCTCACTAAATATCTGGATCGGAATAATTGGAAATTATTTGATTGGGCCATTTTTTTTGCCTAACAGACTAAACGGTCCCGCTTATCGGCAATTTCTTGAGGAGGTGTTACCTTTATTCCACGAGGATGTGCCACTTTTGGTGAGAAACATAATGTGGTTCATGCATGACGAAGCACCAGCACATTTTAGTTCATCTGCCATGTCCTGAATAATGACTTCAATACGCCTTGTGACAGTCGGACGAGATAACTGAAGTTCTCTAATAGCAGACATGATTCTGTTTTATTTTTAAAGTCTCCAAATAAAGTCTCACCCGCTTCAATGAATGCGTCCTTTTCAACTGATCCATCTTCGAATGGTTTCTTGTGTTTCGCCAATATATGAGATATTTTAAATGACGCGATCGTAGCAGCTTTTTATTGTTTGGCTGGTTTTGTTAACATGGTTTGTTCATTTTTCAAACAAGATATCAAATCACGTACTTTTCGTTTTCTTAATTCACTATGTGGCGGAAAACTTTTTCCATAGTTTTTATGAACCATTTTATGATGCCTAAGTTACCACGCTTAGGTATTGCAACTGACGCATGCACTTATCCTTCACCATACAAAAGAAAAATTCTTCCTCCCAATCGTAATTAAAATGATACGTTTTAGATTTTTTCGCTGCACTCATTTTGTACTATTTAATAATAAACTTTGTATCGACGTAGTACTGCCTTCAAGTTACAATTCAGAATTACTCCAATTCCTGCAGGCGCAGCATTTATATCGGCGTGAACGAAAGTCTTGAATGTTCCCGTCAAACGCGTCGCCCGAAATTTCTAGAAAAGCGGCAAGAATAAAAAACGCAGCTTTTCTTTGACAAGTACCGCGCGTTCTTTGGATAAAGCCGCCTTTTGCGTTAGTAGTGTGTTATTTTATCACGTAATAAATTTTTGTAGTCTAGTTATCTACTTATTGAAAATTTTTCGTCTCGCGATCTACTCAAAGAGCACTCGCGATCGAACGTTTGAGCACCCTAGTCTTACGGGTTGACAAGACGTCAAACGTTAGCATATTTGAATGAGCCCCAGAGTGAGGTGAGTATCTCATGAAATCTCATCTCATTCTGGCTAAGAAAATGACTGCCTGAGGGTTTTCGATACTACAAATATGCTCGGTTCTGCTACTGTAGATTCTATCTCCCGTAAAATGGTCCTCGTCGCTAAGTAATATCTGCTGAAAGTCGTTGAGATAAAACCTTTCTGCAAAATTCTGTCCTACAATCTCATCTCTAGGCTATAAGTGTTGAACAGTTTTTTTAGGAAATGCTTTCAAATTTTCCTGTTTTCCAAACTCTATCAAGTGGGATATTCAAATGTTGACTTATTTGTCTCGTACTGATCTCAGGGGTATTCACCATTAAGGTGTTCTCGAAAATCGAGACGGATAAAGAGCGGGGTCAATGTTTTCTATCTGCAATGTTTCACAAAGGCGGCCCACAAAACCATCGAATTTGGGACATCCTGTATAAATCAGAGAGAATTCTCATGATTCTCTTACATTCTGTGTTTTCACAGGTAGTAGTGTTGGACCGATTCAAATAACGAAACATGAGTGAATCAGGTAATCTAACCTATTATTCTGCTGCATCTAACAGTTCAGATGAAAGCTTCATACTCAATAACAGTAATGCACGACCACATGTTACTCAAAGAATTTTCATAAGCGTCACATGTTAAAGACTCCCTAAGAACGGTAATGAACAGTCGTGGAAGAAATACAATACGAATTACCGATATGCATAACACGAAATTATGTTATATTTCCATGATAATACCATAAATAAAGGAACATATAACGTAATAAATTCAAGAATTCTCAACTGAGATAAATGTGATATTTTGCAACCATAGGGGCCCCTTTATTTTCACCCTCTACGTTATTTATCGAATAAACCGATGATGGTTCCATTTAATAATACGTCTAACTTTGTAATTACTCGTTTGTATAAAGTAGCTTTTGTGAGTCATACGTATGTTCAGTAATTTCAGCTTTTGGAAGTTAATTTATACCACCAATAATTTTGTCCACATACCAGTAATGGATTTATATTTTACTCTCGGTACGTCTGATGTCCAGACGAAGATTATCTGACGATACTGAATACAGGGTGTTCCTAACTATTATGTACTAACGGAATTGGATGATTCTTTGTTCATTTTATGACTGAAGTTCCTTATAAACTTCGTTATGGATCTACATTTCTATATTTATTTAGTACTTTTTCAATTTTGAGGTATATACCTCAAATTTTGTAATAAGGTTGCACAATGTAAAACTGTCAACAAAATCTACAGGATGATATATTTTCAGAAGTAATGCTTCATTTTTCCCGTAATTAGCTCGGGAAAACTAAGTTTTTGAAATGGTTTCTAGAATGTGATATTATTTGTATGACATTTTATTATTCATTATCTAGTTGAAAATTGAAGCTGGATGACCAATTTTTATGCAAAGGGAAGATATTGTATAGTAAATTCTTCCCAAACATTTTAAAGTGTTTGCGTCCAGTGTCTTCTGGATCTAATGTCATTTTATAGATAAGTCTAGAACTGAATCTATTTTCAGAATATATTTAATGAATCAAGATCTATAGCAACCACTATGCTCGTACTTGAATTCAAGAACCTGTTACAAAACGAAAGCAAGATTTGAAATTTAGTAATAATAAAAAACCAGTACTGTGTTTTAAGGAATTTTACTTGATAATTGCGATTCGTAACGCGTTTCACTACACCGTAGCTTCTTCAGACGAATGAATGTACAGAAAATAAGAATGAGAATATAAATATAATCTGTATGCACTGTGGGTCGAAGATAATTAAGATGAGCGTAATTTGAATTGATTTTTATTTGAAAATGCGTTTATGTTCCGATATTCTAATATTGAAATTTCTATGTGTTCTAATGTAGAAATTATCACAGTTATTGCAATTCAATTTATGAACTCCTGATATATTTTTTATATTTGGTTTTATTATTTTTATTATTTGCCTAAATTGTTATTACTTTAGAAAGCTTTGTTGAAAAATATATAAGAAATATATGAAAAATAATAAAACCAATTCAGGTAAAAACAATAAATCAGGTAGATAGAATAGATTGAATTGTAATGACTGTGATAATTTCTACATTGGTAAAACACATAGAAATTTTAATATTAGAATATCGGAACATAAACGCAGTTTTTCAAATAAAAATCAGATTCAAATTACGCGAAACATCTCTTAGAAAATAATCACTCTTTTCGACCCACAGTTTGAAATCTTGCAAACAGATAATAAATATTGAAGGTAGATCTTTGGGAAACTTTAGAAATCAACAAATACAAACACTCAGGTAGACTCATCAATGAACAAGTCGATTTAAGCCCTTCACATCTATTGAATCTCTTCGGTGACAAATCTATTCCTTAATTTTATTGAATATACCTGTCATAAATAACCACTTAAGAAGAATCAACCCAATAAGCTTTTAATTGCTCAAAAAATTTATATTTATATTCTCATTCTTATTTTCTGTACATTCATTCGTCTGAAGAAGCTACGGTGTAGTGAAACGCGTCACAAATCGCAATTATTGAGTAAAATTCTTCAAACACAGTACTTGTTTTTTTTCTATTATTGATAATGGATTTTACCAAGTAAAAGCCTCCTAAATTCCAATGAAATTTTTATGTTCTTAATGAATTGTAAAATATAGGATATATTTATGAAGTTACACATCGCGCAAATGGCCCCATGGCTTTGTTACATACGCATCCCTTTGTTGAAAATTATCCTGACCATTTTGCATAATTGTAGCGAAATTTTGTGTTAAATGTCATACTGAAATGTAGGTGTGACTGTAAGTTTTTTTTTATTTTTTACAAAGGAAAGAGGGACGCGGCCATACTTTCTCAAGCCCGTTCTTCCTTGACCTTATAGGATTTGTCTCATACGATATTTCTCAACAGAGTAATCAATTTGAAACCAGATAAGGGCAAAGACAACATCCAGGCCTTTGCCGGAATCGAACCAGGGACCTGCTGTGTCACAGCAGGGACTTCTCGCTACTGTGCCATGAAGACGACCATGACTGTGAGTTTGTTGGCTCAGACAGACCCCATGGAAAATAATTTTGTTATTTCAATGATTTATGGGCCAATTCAAATCTCCAGAACGACAGATAACACGATCAAAATATCTATTGCAATAGTTCAATTGTTTGACAGTTTGTATGATATGTAGCACCGTCTTGTGGAAACCACATATCATCTTCATTAATATCATTCAATTTCGGCAGAAAGAACTCTGTCACCATGTCGCGATATCAGTAACAATCACTACTTAGCCAGCCTCATTTTCAAAAAACTATGGTCCAATGAAGCCTCCAGTCCACAATCTTTTTCTGAATGCACTTCTTGACAATCACGTATGGATTCTCAGACCCTCAAATGTAGCAATTCTTGAGTTTCACAAAGCCATCATGGTGAAAAAGTTCTTCGTCACTTACAATGATTTTGTTCGAAAAATTAGCATTCAATAGTTGACGTTCCCTAAATCATTAAATGAGTTCTCTCCACTGCGTATGGTCATTAGGCTTCAGTTGATATGTTCGTTGAATTTCCTAAACATGGATATATTAAGTGAATAGTAGCAAGATTCATTAAAAAAAAACCGTCATAAAATATTAACAAAAAATCGTCATAATTCACAATAGAAAATAATTACTATGGCAAAGATCTAAGGTACCTGCGGCAATTAATGCCTATCTAACTTGAAATATTTTTTTAATATGAATGCTTTTGAAGTGGACTCAACCTTGTCATGTGAAAATCAAACATATATTCCTGAATTGAAAGATGATAGTTAAGAAGTCTAATAATTTAAAACTGATAACGTAACATTAAAACCCTTTATTTGGGCGTTATTAAAAATACTATGTTGATTAGTGCCCGCGTGCAAAATCAGATGCTACACGACCAAAAAAAAATTTTATGTTTAAATAATCTAATAAAACATAAGAGTCATTTATGAATTTCTTTATTGGATTTCAAGGAATGTAACTTGAAACTTTTATTGTTTGTTTATTATTCCTTTAACGTGCTCTATTTCCGCTTTTCGGCCAATGACACGCCGGGGAATTCTGTCACCTCACTAACCCGGGAATTTTGCCGAACCCCTATCGTGTTGAGGGAAAGAATCTTTAATGTCCAACACATCTCTGTTAGATAGGATCGACGGCTTTACATCTTCTCCGAAAGATGGATACTCAAGCGATTCCCAGAATTCGAAAAATCGCACCGACTTTGTGGGGATTGAACCCAGGTAACTCTGCGCAGGAGAAGAGCATCATATCCCCTACGCCACCGAGCCGGCTAACTTGAAACTTTTAATTGTGATCATTTTTCACAGAACTTCAAGTTTTGACATCAACAATTATAAAAAATAATAGCATAGCGAACGTTTATATGCATATAAAATATATTATGTTTAAACATACAATGGGCGTTATAAAAAGATAATGGTCAATAGCGCCCTGAGGTAGCAGGAAAATCATGGCCAACAATGACAGTCACTGTCATCTACACTATTAAGTACTTAAAATAGTATGAGATCTTCCTTCTTCTGTCCAAGATTTCCCTCATTCTTGCTACTTTTTCTATTCGTCGGGCTAGGTGGTGTTCTGCAAAATAAGAACATATTTATTAACAGAAGATATAAGTAGGTCGCGTTATTAGAATAGAATTATTACAGAATTGAATTAAGTATCTACTACTTTTTCAATTGTGTAAGGAACGCCAATAGCGCCCAACGATCATTTGACTAGGCGTTAATGCCCGAATTGAGGTTCTTGGTATTCGGAAGTTTTTCATTAAACTATATGAATTGTCTTCAAAATATGAACAAGAAATAAGGAGAACAACCTACACTACATTACAAATATAAAAAACAAAAATATACAATAAAACATCTGGAAACTTACAGTTTTAGTGGAACAATTTTCCACAACAGTGGCGTCTGCGATCGGAGTCTCGGAAACAGCGGATCACTGGCAAGATAGAGGCGGGAGCGGCAAGCGCTCGCGGTTGGTGTGTTCCTGTTGGTGTATTCTAAGTGTGCGTGAGCATTGACACGAATAAAACTAATTAAAGTACATTTTCTGTAGATTGGGCGTTATTAGAAAGAGGGCGTCAATTGCCTCAGATACCTTACTTCACAAAAAAAAATTGTTGGAAATGTCATCATCTAACACTTATACAGGCCTTAGTTGTTCTTCGCACTCTTCTCTCTTGCACTCCTTCAAACACCCTGGGACTATTTTCTATGGTTCAAAACCATAAAAAAATATTAATAATGAAATTTCTTCAAAAAATAGCCCCGTCGTTAGATAGCATGATACGTTAAAGTAAGGGTTTGCTGATAGTCTATAAAGTCACGACCTGTAGAAATCAATTCTTAAAGTAATTTTCCGAAGAAACAGCGTCTGGTCCCTTTTGATATGATACGGTTATAACAGAAAATCAGGTAAGCTACGCCAAACAACTCGATAGCTAATTTACAGCGCCAAGAAATTAACACACAAAATCGAAAAAAAATATTCAGAAGAAGTTTAGATAGTTGAAGAATTACTTCGCCAGTAATCAATCAGCTCTAAGGTATGCTTGAAAATAATCGAAATGAAAATGGTACTGGTAGAAATTGAAATAAAAACAATAATGAAAAATGTAAAACTGTTGGAGAAATTCTCTGAACTTCCATATATAATTCATGACCAAAATTAGCGAAATCGGTCTAGCCGTTCTCCAGTTTTAGCGAGACTAACGAACAGCAATTGATATATATATATATATATATATATATATATATATATATATATATATATATATATATATATATATATATATATATATATATATATATATATATATATAAATGTTGCAGATATAACCGTCCGAAAAGATGTAGGTGACCGTATCTCATATATTTGTTAGTAGCCCGTCCCTGAACATTACTGTTTAGTATTAAAGCACGGTCCATTAAACTCCGAGTTTAATTACAAATTACTGGTTGTTTTATTAGGACTCAAATGAATCATGACAGTGTTACTTGGAATATACAACCTAACCCAAATGCCAATTTCTGAATACTCAGCTTGTCTTCATAAGACGAATCATTCTATGTCGCCTTAAGTTAATTTGGTATGACGCATGTTAAACTGAGTTTTATACGAGGGTGAGTTGAAAAGTCAGGTAAACATGAAACAAGAACTCACCTTTCACTAGTGGGTGTCATTTATTTTTTAACATTATCTCCTTTTCTTTTAGGCTTATTCCCTTGCTTAGGCGATACTGGAGGTTTTTATGCTCTTTTTGTCTTTCCTAAGGTTCTCGAAATAAGGCTTTTTTTTCAGAAGTGACATCCGATCTGTTGAAAATCTCCGTTCTCCTAGCCATATTTTCATGTTTGGAAACAAATATAATAGAAATGATGGGGAGCCTGGTTAGGAAAATATGGTGGACGAGGTAGCAATTCATATAATTCATATTGTAAATCCACTAGCTTGGTTTTTGCAATGGCGAAAGAATGGGCAGAGGAATTGTCGTGGAGGAACAGGATCTCTTCTTGAAAAGATATGGGCGCGTTGCGTATTACTTCCATGTGCAAATGCTCATTCAAGATGTTGAGAACTCGTTAATAAGAGTTGTTCACAATATTCGTTATGTCTTTCAGCTTCACTCAGCGATCGTCTAACTCAATACCGTAAACTCGTAAATCATTTTAGGAGTTGTTATCCCCGTGACGTGCGGCAACTTCGGTTCTTATTCTACCGCAACGAATCTCAGCAAACTCATCGAGAGATCTTTTGTATTCCGTCAAGGTTTTCTTGGGAAAAAATGTTTTATTAGCATTTGATATTAACTTCTTTCATTTTGACACCGAAAGGGCAACTAGTCGGGTCTGTCTGGCTATAATATCAATACTAATTAACACACCAGTATGAAATTTCATATTTGCATTTTTAAATATAGTATTGTCCAAATATATTAAACTTGTGTAGGGAAGAGATGGGTTATATTCGGACACGGGGCACATTCAGATTTTTCAAAATTACCGCCCTACAATGAAGTTGCGACAGGACAACATTGTAGGAGATCAACACCCCCTATGAAGATATTATATTTTCTTTTGCTTTCTTATTGAAGACCATCCTTCTGCCAGTGGTTCAACCGAATCGTAATTTGTTCTCAATATTATTGTCTTTCCATCTGACACCCAATAATTTATTTGTTGGGTCTTAAATGTAATGAAAACACCCACGTTTTTCTTCCTTCATTTAGGATGATAAAGGGAACTTTTTGAGGCAATTATCTTTAATGGTCTCTATTACCTTGAAACCTCCGTCTCTTAATGTTTTCAAAAGTTCATGGCTGGTAAAATAAAATATAACGATCTGGCGAATCAGATACTCATTCTAATAGTTCCAAAAGGATTCTTGAGCTTAGAGGTAATGAATTTTTCACTACAATTTCCTCTCTAATAGTGGATGGTTTTGCACCACAGGAGATTTGAAATTCAATATCCAGTGGAATTGCAGATTTTCCTGTCTTTAAAGCCAAATCGCACTGGTTTTCAGTGAAGAATGATGACCAAAATATTTTATCATCGCTTCATCTACATTTTTTATGCGCGCTTCCCAAGAATAGGCGAACCTGTTACACTACATGAGTGAACGCCTGGGAAGAATTGAGGTGTCTGTTTACTCGCTTTTGAAGAGGGCCCAAATGTTGAGAAGATGTTGGACAGAAGCGAGTTCCACAGCTCACCGGCCCTGTAAACGAAGGACTTCTTGAAGAGAGAGGTTCGAGGGGTCGTTAAATGTACCGCCATATGATGAGAACTCCTTGCCAGCCTAGTGTTGCGGCAAAACATGAGTTTTTCGGGAACAAGATCTTTCAGCTCCTTGGAGCATCTTCCGTCGAAGTATCTGTAAAGCAGAGAAAGGTCAGCAACTTGTCTTCTGAGAGCCAGCAGTTAGAGAAGAGGCACACAGCCCGTTTTTGCACACTATCCAACATCCGCAAGAAATATTTGGGCACAGATCCCCATACATGGGAACAATATTTCAAAGCAGGTTGAATCCTTATATAGAAGCAACAGCTGAGATTACGTGAAGTATCACTTGGATCTGAAAAGAAAACTAAGTTTAGCTGATGCCGACTTAGCTATTGCTGATACATGTTCATGCCAGCAAAACCCGGAGTTGACCGTTATTCCGAAAAGGTGAATCGAATCTTTAGATGCAATTTGTTGGCCTTGCATCATTAGAGGGGGTTCTCCAGCAGGGACCTTTCTAGAAAACGTAGTTGCTTGCGTCTTGTTCGCGTTGAAGCTCACCAGGTTCAACTGACCCCACTCAGGCATCCTCTATAAGTCAGAGTTTGAGTTATTAATTTGTTGACATCTCTGACGCGGAGATTCCGCAGCTGTAATTGACCGCAAACTATTGAAAGACGAAAAAAGGGTACAATCGTCTGCACAACCGAAGATCTTGTTCTCTGTAGATGACAAAAGATCGTTGATCTGCAACAAAAACAAGGTTGGCGAAAGAATGGATGGAAGAATGGTACTTGAATTCTTGCTCTCTTCCAGCTGCTCGGAGAAGTCTGGCTTCCATAAGAAATCTGAAACAGACGGTTAAGAGTGGGTGCCAGTTCGGGAGCACACTTTCTCAGGACGATTGGCGGTATTTCGTCTAGACCAACTGCCTTCTTGCAGTTCAGCTGCTCGAGAGCCCGTCTCACAGTGGGGACTCTGAACTTGGTTTCTGCCATGGAAGAATTTGTATGTGGAATGTTCGGTGGTATTGTGTTAGATGAACCTAGCACAGAATTCTTTGAGAACAAGAGAGCGAAGAGATCGGCTTTCAGTTTCGGAGATGATGAGGCGGAAACGCAGATTTGCAGAAATTGGCACTGACAGTTTTCACTATAGACAAGAATTGTCTAGTCCCGCTTGCCTGTTCCAGAAGTTTATTGATTACCTCTTCGTTGAAATTTACCTTTGCTCTTGCAGTTGTCAGGTTGCATACGTTCTGTATTCGTACGAAGCTTGTTCTTGTTTCGTCTGTTGGATTCATCTTCCATGACTTGTAAGCTCTGCTTTTGGCTGCAGAGGCTCTTACGCAGTCTTTGTGGAACCATGGCTTTTGTGCTGTTGTTCTTTTCATGGAATAAGGCATGTAGAGATTCATTCCTGCATGAATGGTTTCTGTAAAAGATTCAGTGCACACATTGATGTCAGGATTCGAAAGGCAAACATCACTGAATGGGAAGCACGAAAATAATTCACGCAGCTTATCCCAATTAGAACGGTTATAGTGCCAAATGCATCTGGGATGTTTAGGTTCTTGGTTCAGTAGCAGCACAATGGTTCCAGTAGCAGAAATAAGGCTGTGGTCTGAGTTGCCTAGCGGTGCTGAGACCTCTACTTCAAAATCATCTGGATCTGAAATCAAAAAGAGAAAGGTGTTCGGGAAGTTGGTTGTGTGAACAGGCATTCTTGTCGGTTCGTCGACTAGCTGCGTTAGATTATGGCTGATTGCGAAAGTTTCAGCCTGTCTTCCCGACATTGCAAATTGCAAGAATTTTTTTCATTTCCTGAAAGCGATTTCTTGATATAGCTTTGGATACAGATAGTATAGATAGGTCCTCATCTAGACTCCAAAACAAACATTTCCTAGGTAGCCTGTGATCCACTGAAGAGTAATATTAAAACAAAAACTTAATATCTTGTGCAGTAAAACGAATGATCCTTTTTCTAAGTTGCATATAATTGTGATTGTTTTGCTGTAACTCATAAAGTATCTTCATTCCTCAGATTTTCAGAGATTTTTATTGGAGTTTCGATTTTCAATTGCGTTTTCAGAATATGTAGACGGTTGATGCGTTTCATTCATACTAAGGTCAATTGTATCCTCAGTCAAGACTGGTTAAACTCTTGGAGTTATTTATTATTTATTATTAATTTGATAACTAATATCTTCAAGTGCATAAAAAGATGCAATACTAAGTGCACCAAATTTATCAGGATCAATTATAAACTAAGTCCACAATTAATTGAATTCAGATTAAAGTCTGACCCAGCAAAAACCAATTGTCCTCAAACGGGTAGAGTAGCAAAATAATTTAAAAAAAATAAAAGTGATTTATAATTATTTACTTGTACTATTCTACTACATATCTGAGACTAGTGGTTGTTTATTCTTACTTATCACCATCCATTTAGTTTCAGATGCTTTGAGTTCCAGACCGTACTCCTGAGTGACTACATGTATACGGTTCATCGGATCCTGAAGTTCTTCAATACTGCTTACAAGTATTACCGTATCGTCAGCGTATCTTATGTTGTTTACTATCTCCCCGTTTATTGATACACCCGCAGTTGTATCTTCTTATGCTTTCTTGAAAATTTCCTTAGAATATAAATTGAAAAGGAGATGAGGCAATACACAACCCTGACGAACGCCTCTTCGGATCTCGATGTCATCAGTGTATGAGTGACCAACCTTCATCCTAGAGCACTGACCCGAACACAAATTTGCAACAACGTGGATATCTTTGTCCTCTATTCCAGCTCTTTGGAGGATCTCAAGTAGCTGCGTATGAAGAACTTTATCGAATGCTTTGGTGAAATCAATGAAAGATATGTATACATCCATATTAATAACCCTGCAGCGTTGGATATGCACTTGAAGACTGAAAATAGCCTCTCTCGTTCCTAGGGCGCTACGGAACCCAAACTGTGACTCACTGATGTTCGCTTCGCATTTGTTGTAAATTCTGTTATGGATGATTCTGGTGAAGGACTTCGTTATGTGATTGATCAAACTGACAAGCCGATGTTGGTCACATATTCTAGTATTCGGCTTTTTTGGTATTGTTATGAAGGTAGAGCGCAGCCAGTCTTTGGGGACTTCACCTTTATTGTATGTAATTATTTGTAGTGTCCTCATTATGTACTAGTTTAATTTTTTACTAAAAAAAAGAAAAAGGATTCTCTGTTAGATTTTTTAGAACAAGAAGAGACGATAGTTTCAGTCTGCCTTATGTTGAAGACTCATCAAGCAGCAATGCAGAAGAATCTTTAGTATACAAGGTAGCTCAAGGTGAAATCGTTCATAAATTTCGAATCTTATGATATTCTGCGATATTTTTCTATCAGTTTTTGTTAAGAATAATATGAACTTTTTTGCCTGCATACTTGAAAAAACCAGAAATTTCAGACAAAAATAATTTTTCAAAATCAGCCCTTCCATAAAAATCGTCAGAGATTAAGCCAAATACTATGAGTATATTAAAGATTATATGTGAAACTTTTTATATCATCGAATAGTATCTAGGAACTATAAGTTTTAGACAACTAAATAGCATTTTGAAAAAGGGTCCGAATGTAGTCCACCCTCCACCACTAGTATCAACACTTCATTCATTTGTAGCTGACTTGTCGATTCGCCCTCGTATTTATTAATTCCAATCATAAAAAATTGTCTCTTTAAATATTCCTAGATATTTGAAACGAATATGTGCATAGCATTAAGACGAAAATGAAAAAACGAACGAAATTCTATGTTTCACGATAATCGAAAATATTTCGTTGAGAATCCAATTTCCAAATTATCGAGTTTGTATAATTTTATATTGTAATTGTCTCATATTGAATTTTATTCAAACTACGTGACAATGAAAAGGAATATTTTCTATTCCTCGAAATAAATTGAGAAAGGAAAGTATTCAAGCAAGATATTATCTATATCCTGGAAATATTTCAAGTCACCCATTGAGTAAATGGAGTAGAATCGTCAATTGTGAGACAGACGTTTAATTCACTTGAGGTCGTATCACTTAACCCTGTAAACCATCAGTGAATGAAAATGAACGTTTAATTCAGTAGGTATTCGTCTTTAAAAAGAGGTGACCGTCTATATTAGAGCGGGAAAAGGTTAAGTTTTATTATTTTATACTTAATTGGCCCGAGAAACTATTTCGACCAGGAAAAATGTTCACGAGATTTGTGTATTAATTAATTGCCTCGTGATGTTCAGTTCGAATTGTTTTGAACGGATATTTCGGGGCAATAGGCGTTGAGTTGAACATTTGAACGCCTCAGGATTTCAAAATGAGAGATTAGGTATGTAAAATTGTATTTAAACTTAACGAACAAGAAATATTTTCAATAATCTACGCAGAAATATTTTTGTCGTCCACAATTTCATTCGATCCAAATTAATCATATGAATAATAATCAGAATATATCCTGCGTTCCAAATGGAGAAATAATTTTTTTACTCATTAAACATATTAAAATATTTGATTCAATATTTTATCATATTTTTCTTGCTTCTGTTATTATCACATCATAAATATTTTATGAAAGATTAAAGAGAAAATAAATTTTATTCGTGCATTAAAATATTACAAAAGTTCGTTTTCACAGGTCAGATCAGAACACTTAGCAAAGACCATACATATAATCGATGCTGACATATAATAATATGTCATTACATAAATAAAGAAATAAATATTGATTATTATTATAGTAATGTTATATAATTCAACAAACGGCAGATTTCTTACGGGAGAGTCGGGTAGCCTCGGCCACATAAGTAAAACAGGATTACAACAAAAACTCTAAAAAAAAAGATCTATTTTTAATCTATATAACTAACAAAACATATTATAGCCGGCTCGGTGGCGTATGGGATATGATGCTCGTCTCCTACGCAGAGTTACTGGGTTCAATCCCCACAAAGTCGGTGCGATTTTTCGAATTCTGGAAATCGCTTGAGTGTCCATCTTTTGGAGGAGATGTAAAACTGTTGGTCCTGTCTAACAGAGATGTGTTGGACATTAAAGATCCCTTCCCTCGACACGAGAGGGGTTCGGCAAAATTCCCGGGTTAGTGAGGTGACAGAATTCCCCGGCGTGTCATTAGCCGAAAGGCAGAAATAGAGCACGTTAAAGGAAAAACAAACAATCAAACAAAACATATTCCTCTCAATACTAATGAAATGAGAAATAAAAATTCTCATTTTTTTAAATGTATTGAAGATTAGAAGGCACTGTCAAATCATTTCTGGGGGGTAGCACAGGACACAAAAAAATATGACTATGTCGATTTGCAAACATCACAATAGTAGAAAGATGGCGATGGAATAATGTCCACACATTCTTCATGAGCCCATTTTTTGCACTTGTGGCACTGAATCCAATCTTCATCGAAGGTTTCCCCACAAATGATGCATTCTGTATCATGATTTGTTTCTTCCCCAGTTAAACTCTGGATATTGACTGCTGGGCTCAACTGGTGGATGGTTGCTGCGGATTAAAACTTGTGGATGATTTTAATCTTATGCTGGTTGATGGCTGCTCAGAAGTCTCATCCAAAACTGGTTCCTGTTTGATATTGGTCATTGATGATGGCAAAAAATCCAAATCAGTATAAATCTCCCTATTGAATGGATGAATTCTGGTGCATTTGAACTCATTTTGTGCTATTTCTAGTCTAACTGCCTTAGTGAAAGGCGAATTGACAAGGGAAGCGCTGTCATAGTCTGAAATTTTCGCTCCTGGGTTTTGTCTCATCCACATGGCACTTGCTGAACTGAATGCAGATTTGAACGGCTTGAAAAATACCCGGTCTAACGGTTGCACTTTGTGAGTTGTGCGTGGTGGTGTGCTGAGTATACGGATGTGATTAGCACGAGCAAACTCTATCACTGCCAATTCTTTATGGCTCCCATGTCCATCGAGAAATAGAAGAACGGGGTGTTTCCCTCGAAGGCTGTGCGTGCTGTTTGACGTACTGGAGCCACTTCAGGAATATCTCACCATTCACCCATCCACATTCATGTGGTACGGTGGAGCTCCAAGCACCAATCGACCATCTTTATCCATCCGTTTCCTCGGGAAGATGAAAAGAGGAGGCACAAAGTGACCAGTCACACTCATAGCTAACATCAAGGTAATGTTTCGTCCCTCTCTCCAGATGTCAACTCGCCTACTTGCTTTTTTCCTTTAGTAGAAATAACTATCTCTTTTTGTCTGATCAAAACGATCTACCTGAGGTTTATTGAACCCAATGGCTCCGATATATATATATATATATATATATATATATATATATATATATATATATATATATATATATATATATATATATATATATATATATATATATATATAGCTTTTATTTTATCCTGGAGCGTACTTCTTGAAACATCATACCGTTCAGTAGCTCTTCTTATAGATAGATTTCTCTCCCGAACACTCCGGATAGCTCTTTTCATGGTATTTTCATCCCAATTTCCTCTAGTTGTTTTTCTCTCTTTGAATTTTGGCAGCTTCTCTGAAGAAAACATGAGATTTTCACCTATTTCTTCCCTATTGCAGTACGAAATCGACTTTAACATAAAGATAAGCAGACGACTTGACATGACAGAGCAACTGGGATTTATGATTTAACTATTTCATTGACATCACGTTGGGTGAAAGGTCTAATTTGAGTGACCACAGGTTTTGGGGAATTAGCACAAATGTTTATATCAAAACTATGCATCATGTCTAAGAACTCACTGTTAATCACACTCGCCGTCACATTGGAATAAGTAAATATACATGTATTATCTAAGCAGTTGTACCTCTAGTATGTGAGGGAATTCTTGGGAATAGATCAAACGTACAAAACAAATCGCATAGGGCAGCTGCTCTGATGTTTGAACTATTAAATTCAACATTGAAATCGCCACAACTCATGATATCACGTTTAAAACAAAAATCACTGAGTAAATTTTCTAAAATTTCAAGAAAAATGTGAAAATTACCCTGAGGTTGCCTGTGAAAACATATTATATTCAAGCCAGTATCTTTTGAATGGACAACCGACACATTGGCCTTCGACTGATTTCATATTAATATTGGATAGGCATTTATAGTTAAGAATTTGATACTCTGAATATTGACGTGCAGGAGCGAGAGTATTGATTCACTTTGTAGACAGCTATTTCTTATTCATTAGCGCAGGTATTAGAAGGGATATAAATATTTCGCACATATTGACTAGTAAGACTTACTTCGTGTCGGTTGTCGTCAATTTCTTATGAAAAAACAACCTTACACAGAGGCCTTCTGGTCAGAAAGAAGGTAGCAGCACTTTTGTTTCGTCCTGTTCATTCACCGTTAACTTGAAACTCGAGTAATATTCTGAGTTCTTAGATTCAAAATGGTTATTGAAAACAACTCGTACTACCTTAAACGACGTGAGATACCAGTTAGATAGAATTACGAAAAAGCTGAAACAGATACAACTTTCATAATTTCTTTATTTTCACTGACTGGACTGAATCTATACTTTCAATTATGAGAGAACGTCAACTTTTTGTCACCTGATGGTTCACTTATGTTGAGTTTGTGTTCTCGTAATTTTCATTCTATGTCCAGTTAGTACTTATGAAGAAAAGGAAACATTTGTACCCTTTAATTTTGTTCTCCAAAATGTGTTGTCGAAGCACTAAGAATCAATCGTTCTTTCTTTAAGCCTAATGCTTGAAGTTTTTTTGAGTTACTACCATCATTACTGCCGTTAGACTCAACTAATGCTGCTAGAGCTGTTGCTTTCTCTGATGCAGGGTACAGCTAACGACAAATCGCTCAGACACTCGGTATACCTCGAACCACAATACAATACATGTTCATACAATTATAAGAAAATTACTCCTGGAGCACCGTAAAGCAAGCCATGCGTTTGCGTTTGCAAACGAGATCTGAGTAGAATAACTTTAAGAGAACGACGTATATCCAAATGAGAGAAATTTGCTGTCTGTACTATAGCCAAAACACTGGATATACAGGGAGATTTAATAATGACCTTATGAATCCACGGATTCATAGGTACGCTGAAAAAGTACTTCAAGGCCATATCGTATGCATGCTGCCATGTCGAACACATTTAAGACAATCTAAAAAGACGTGTTTAGGCTAGAGTACCTGCACCTTCTACCCTCAGCTCAGAGCAGCTGTCGTAGAGAAGAGGCCCAATATTTCTCGTCCGGATATTCAGGAATATCACTAACGGTCTTCCCAATAGGTCTAGAAGTCACTAGAGTCCAGGTTTGTTACCCCTATAAAACCTGAAATGAAAACAATTTTTATGTTGCAATTCAAGAGAACATCCTCTATATATCGTTCATTTTGCAAAAATCTCTATAAATCACTTATTGGCAACGTTTGTTCTCATGTCAATGATTTCTTTGGAGATGGCGTTCTTTAAATTCGTGTTGAAAGATACGATTTGGTAAATAGTAACAATTTGAGATGTACCTGTAATTATAATTGAAAGATGAAATTTTCTCGAGATGAAACAATTTTTGAAGAGGAGAGATATATTATAAAGATTGTCTGAAAACAAATTCTTACAGCGCTACCTGTTCACATATTTACAAATAATGATATATACCGCCATGTTTTTGAAATGACTACTTTGATATCAGTTTGTCTGCATAATTTAAAATCGATATGTGTTTGCCTTTTCTACAGATGAATGATATTTGCAGTCATTGAGTCTGTATTGTTTTCGATGTTGTAGTCAGGTCAAAATGAATGAAGTGGTAATACTAGTACACAAGTTACAACATGTTTGGATAATACAATATCTTGAATGTGCAGACATGAAATTTCATACTGATAAGTTAATACGAATTAATTTGACAGGCAATCAAACCGAACAGGCCTCTCTTAAAATGGAAATACGTGAATATCGAGTGCTAATAAAACATTACTTTTTACCCAAAAAAACTTTCTCGGAAACCAAATAATTTCTTGATATATACTATATCAATTTTTCTCCATTAATTGAGATGTTTCATTGAGTTTTGTAGAGGCAGATTAAGCCCTGAAGATGCTCTCTGCCCAGAAAGCCCCATCGAGATAACTAATTCTGAAATGATTATGAAAGTCACGATACTGTATTAGACGATCACCGAGTACAGTTAAAGAGACAGCGAAGACTGTTAACATATCATATAAATGAGTTTTCAGATATTAAATGCGCATTTGCACATGAGAAAACTATCGGCAAGATGGATACCGAATGAAACCTTCCCAGACTAATTTTCTGCTCTTTGAAGGAACCAGAGTTTCTGCGCCATTTTATTATAGTAAATGAAACATGGATTAATTTTTACATGCCTGAGACGAAGCAGCAATTTAAATAGTGAGCGGAGGTCAATCGCATTGCATCAAAGACAGTTAAGTGGTCCCATCGGCAGACAAGATAATGGCCACTGTCTTCTGGAATGCTCAAAGCAATACCCTTATTGATTTTATTCAAAAAGTAAAGACCATAAATGAATAGTATAATGCATCACTGTTAAACCAATTGAATTGGGAAATAAAAACAAAGCGGCCACATTATGCCAAGAACAAAGAAAGCCAAGCTCGTGGAGTCACTATATAAATTGCTGCCTCATCCATCATATTCCCCTGACCTGGCTACCTGTGATTTCTATTTGTTTTCAAACATGGAGATATGGATTCAACACATTCGGAAGTCATCTCCAAAACAAAGGCTGATTTTGAGGACCTTGGCAAAAACTACTACAAAGAGGGCATAAGAAACTTCTGTCAAAAGCTAGTTATGTTGAAAAATAAATAACACCTCGTAGAGAGAAATAACGTCTTGTTTTATTTCTACCTGACTTATCAGTTCACCCTCGTAGTACAGAATATACTGCAGTTTCGATCTTGTTATTGGCCATTACTATCGCATAAATCATCCAAACTGATAATGTGAACCACAATGCAATTTAACTTTCCATACTCGGATGTCAATTAAATCTAGACTAGTTGAAGACCTTGGTGATGGGAACTTTCTCCTCTAGGATGATACACAACTCAAAGCAATTTCTAGTGAATTCATACCTTACATCATAAAATTTAGAGCATTAATCATAAAATTGATATGAATCTTCATATGATGAATCATTGAAATAATAGTTGAATATGTTATCTGAATCGTTAAAATGGTTTAACATTGTATTTTGTTTCAGAGGACAAACACAGCGTGTAATCACGTCTACAACAATTAATCACATTCCAAGACGGAAAAATTATCAATAAGCTGTCCTGTTACTAAGTACTAGTGCCGCAGGAGTACTTTAGACCTCCTGCTGCTCAAGTGCTTATCAATGGGAACAGTTTATCCTTCTACGATGGTATATGAAGATCTGGAAAAGAATTTGAGGAAAAATGATTTGCTTTAGGATACATCCAAGACGTCTGATTCCCAAATTTCTCATAAGCCTGTGAGAATATTTGAATGTTCATATGAAACCTTTACTTTTTGACCTAAAACTTTACCAATAATGAATTTCAATGGAGATCCCTGATTTCCCAAAGTATGTTTCTTTGACATAAAGTGGACTTATTTTTTTTAGATTTGCTATATTTATTTCAGATTGTATTGTAGATAATTTCCAAGTATACAGTTAAATATTACTTGAATTAGCTTAAGTTTTAGTATTCAACAGAAGTGAATCAATGAGGGATCCAGAACTTGACTCATGGATCCAGAAACATCCTCACTGCGCCAAGAAATTACCGCACAATTTCAATACTTTAAATTTCTTTTTTGGTAAGCTACTTATTATTAACACTTGTTTTTTTTCGGATATGTCCGGACATATGCCAATAAAATTCGCTGGTTTTTCGTGACACACATGTTCTTCTCGTGAGAAATAAAACAAAAAAATAAATTGAGGATTTGCAAGAAACCAGCACATATTGGTAACAGCAATTGTTGATCAATTTTTTCGTAACGTTTGTTCTTCTTGAAGATTTAAATTTTCGAAAAAATGCGACGCGAATTACGAAATTTTACCTCGGCAGAATGTGCTAAAGCTGTGGTGTTAGATGACCTATATTAAAGATACCAACAGCTTGAGGTGTTCCGTTTAACTGTTTCCAGAAGGATCCATAGGTATAGAGAGTCTGGTATTCATGATAGGATACTTGTTATTTAACAGTTTCCTCGTTGAGACAACGGTTCGCTATTGCTGGGCAGCTTAAAAATACAACTACAACAGAACAATGGAGTGCAAGGTAGCACTAAAACGATGAAAACGTATCAGGGTTCAGGGTATTAGGTTTGAGGCTTTGAGTCGCAGCTCAAAGCCCAGCTCTAACAGTATCACATCGAAGAGCCCGATTGAAAGTTGCTGGGGGCTGGGGAATAGATCAGTTGGTTAGAAGCTGACTGGGAAAGAGTTTTGTTTACAGATAAATCGAGATTTTCAGTTTCAAATTTTTACGTACCTGTGGTGGAGGTTCAATAATGGTGAGGAATTTCATTGAACGCTCGCACTGATCTGGTCATCGTAAATAATGGAACCCTGAATGCTCAGAGGTCTGTTGTAGACATTTTAAAAGAACATGTTGTACTATTTGCGGCAAACATGACTGAAAGTTTTGGTTAATGCATGATAACGCCAGACCTCAATAAGCTTATATCGTTAGAAACTACCTTTAAAATCACCAAATCACTTTTATGGAGTAACCTGCACGAAGTCTAGACCTCAATCCCATCGAACATGTCTGGGACATTCTCAGTAGAAGATCAAGAAGCCAGCAAACCAGCCAATGAAGTTCGGAACAAACTGATCAAAGTTTGGAATGAAATGGATCAGAATGCTATAAGGTCATTGATTTTGAGTATGAATCGTAGATGTCATGCAGTAATTCTGGCCAGGAGTGGAAATATCAGGTATTAAGAGATTTAAGCGAACTTTTCTTAAAGAAGTTAAAAATTTATCAATTTTAGTTTTATTTCGATTCTTGTGAGTATTATTTTCATAATAATATTAAAAATAATTCTTTTAAATATCAAAACTTCTTCTGAATAAATTTGAATTTTCGATTTTGTGCGTTAATTTCTTGGCGCAGTGTATCTGATTTTATACGAAATTTTATACTTGCGGATTATGTACAAGAGTGAATTGATAAATTGAGGTAAAAATTCTCTTCACTGCGTCTTCATTTTTCATTATAATCTCCTTTTAGGGATATACACTTAGGCGATGCTGGAGGCTTTCGTCTTTCACTTTGTAGTTGTCTTTCCCAAGGCCTCCACAATATACCTTTACTTCGGAATGATGAATTTGTTGAAAATATTTTTATATTTGGAAACAGATAGAAATTACTGGTAGCCATGTCAGGAGAACATGGAGGATAAGATAACAATTCATATTGTAACTACACCAGCTTGGTTATAGGCGAAAAAAATGGAGAGCGGTATTGCCCTGGTGACAAAGTATTCTCTTGGCAATATGTAGCCGCTTTGTTTTGATTCCTCGTTCAATTGGTCAGCAGTGAAGCGTAGTAATCTTCATTTATAGTTTGTCATATGTATTAAAAATAAACATTGTGGAAATCAGACAGAAGTGTTTCATTTTATTTATATTGAAATAAAAAGTGGTTAATGAAAATCATGGGAAATTCAATAAACGAAGTTCACTTGCCTCTTCTTTGCAATCTTAATGATAAAAGATACTGAAGATAGGTCAAATTGAATTGCTAGAATACCATAATTAATATAATGATCATTTTATTAAAAAATCAGAAAAATACATTTTGCAATTTTAAAATGATAGCTTTAGTAAGAAACGACCCTAACATTTGGAGGAATATCCACAGTCCCTCGAAGAGTGCTTCTCTGGAGTTTCTGAAACAAAAATATATAATTTTCCTACTATTATAAATGTAAAGTTTATATACACTCCCCACAAAAAATTGTCGCATATCCCTACTTTTACGACAATACTATATAAACTTTTATGTTGGTCATTCAAGAGTCGCTTGGTAACTTTTAGAAGTGTAAAATAAGAAGATATCATTCAAAAGAGATGAGTTTATAATGGAATATATCAACAATTTTCGAGTAAATGAAAAATTAAAGAATTCTACCATCTTCAAACATTCGCGAAGAGACCAATCAACTAGCATCGAAAAGCCTCCCCGGGCCCTAATTACTGCCAGTATATGTCTCGGAAGCCCCTCAAACAAATTTTGCATGTACTCTTGAGTCACTGAGTTTCAAATTTCAGGAAGCAGATTTTCTATTTGTTTTAGTGTTCTACAAGGCATCCTACGTTGCTGAATTTGCCACGCCATGTTGTCCCAAACATGTTCTCTGGGATTCAAGTTGGGACTTCTGGCTGGCCATCTTAAAATATCATTCCGGCATTTTGCAGAAATTCTGTAACTACTCTAGCTGCATGAGGCCAAGCATTATCATGCATATAAATGAAGTTTTCCCCTATTTCGTGGTACCGATTAATTGCTCTTGAAATAGTGCTTTGGTTAAAATTCAACAAGTTAGCCACGTAACGTCCGCTTCGCGCAGAAATAGCGTCCAGGACGTTCAGCAGCCATTACAATAAATTCAAAGATTCGAAAATCAACAAGAAATACAGAAAACTTGCATTAATTTAGCGTGAAAACTGAACAGAAATTGAATGAAAACTGATAGTCAAATAAACTCATTCTTGTTTCGGACGTGTTTGAGATCATATGGAAACAAATGTTACTACATAGATAAGATTTTTTTCCCCTCATATGTCTAAAAACATATATTGACAAAGGAACTGCGATCGAGCTGCTAAATCGATTGTAGAATTCAGAATACCAGGTGATGCGACAATTTTTGTGGTGTGTGTATTTGAATGTCTATCACTGAGTCAGGTAAAAACGGTTTAACGAATTCGACTTGAAGTCGAATAAGGATACGATCATAGAATACTTTTTGTGCCAGAAAAATGATTTCTGTTGAATTATCAAAAAAGGAATTATAGAACAAATCCTCTTGAAGATTGGCGTATAAGATAAGTAAGTGTGAAATAGTTCAAGGGGCGATTCCACAAATCATTTTATATTATATTTTCTATGAATGCATGTAATTGCAAATGATTCAGAACGACCTACAGGTTGTTAAAATCTTCAGTTTTTCCTTTCTGGCTCCTACAGTGTGACAACGATATATTTCTAAGGTGGTTGTAACTATTAGGCGATACAGTGCAAAACAGAGTAGAGAGAAAATATTACATAGATGGCCAACATGCACGTGCCATTTAAGATTGTTGTCTATCATCACGCCTAGGAACTTTATTAGGACTTGATGAATGTATTTTTTACTTTCAAAAGATGACTACGATCTTCATTTATGAAACATTCATGAATACAGGTTTGGATATGTTTAGAAGTAGTACATCAGTATCAAATCAGATGGAAAATTTGTAGAGTTCTGCACATTATAAAGGGTATCGGCAAGAGTCTGCGGAGCGCATATAAATATATCATCATCGAACATTATCAAACTATCTAAGTTTCCAACAGAATCAGGCATATCATTGATGAAAAAGAGAAATCATGAAGCCCCAGAACAGATCCCTGGGGGACGCCACAATCCATGTTCAACAACTAGAATTTTACACCTTTAATCTCAACAGATTTTTATCGGATAAATAAGATCTGATCAACACATGAATTGATCCCCTGAAACCAAGGGAATGTACTTTGTCCACCAGTATATTATCTATTACCAGGTCAAAGACTTTAGTGAGGTCCATAAAGACTTCAATGCAATTTTAATTATCGTTTATGCATTCATATAGGAAGTTGATAAAGTACATAATTGCTGTTTGAGTTGATCTATTCTGATCAATGATGACAAATTGTTAAAATAAAATGTTTATTCAGAAAAAACTTTCTATTTTGAATTATCCTTTTATATATTTTTGATATAACAGGAGAAATGGGTCTGTAATTTTCTAATAAGGTTGGATCTTCTCCTCTGAAAAGCAAAATCACACGAGCTAGTTTCAATTATTGTCATTATCGATCTCTTTCATTTCGATGAGTATAGGTATAAAATATGATAAAGTCTTTCTAACAATATCCACAATATCCGATGTCTAGATCGATATCGAAATTTTTAGATCTCAATCTTTCACACTCTGTAGATAAGTTTTGGGATTGAGATACTCAGAACTTCAGGGATGGACATAAGATAAACGCACCATTAGCTGACACTCAGTGTCATCTATAGGTACGTGATATACCCCTAAAGGTGACACCCGGTGTCATCTATAGGAACATGATGTATCTGTACATGATTTTAGCACTAATATTTTGAAGTAATTGAAAAATGAACTGTTTTGATTCACATATTTGTCAATAAAAAAGTGAACGGTAATTTTTATTTCAGAAATGGATTCGAAAAAAATTTTGCTATATCCGGAGGAAGCGATGAAAGATGCTCTTCAAGCTGGAAGAAATGGCATCCAAGTTAAAACAGCCTCAAGAACTTTTAATGTGCCAAGAACGACACTACTTTATAAATTTAAGGGAATTAATCTCGAATCACGAAAAATGGGGCCTGCCACTATATTTTCTAGAGATGAAGAAAATCTTTTTGTGCAATGGCTCCTGCAGATGGCTAAATCTGGGTTTCCCATATCAAAAAACAACTTCCTGATGAGTGTTTCATTGGCGAATAATAAAATTTATTATTGGAAAAACCTCCTTAAATAGTGGGAAATAGAAGTTGAAAGGTCAGAGTAAAGTTCGCTCAGTTTAGTGGGAGACATTAAAAGTTGTATTTAAAACATAGAAAAATAAATTGTGTTCCCCCATTTTTATTAAAACTACCCCTTCGTTCATATTGGGCAACAGTTAATATAATAATCGAATATTATAAACACGAGAAAATGTTTATGAAGAGAAAGTCAAAAATATTTCCTGCGTAAATATCAGATCGGTAAGGCATGCCTCGCGCTGCTGCTGGTAGGCTGTTGTCTTTGAGAAAGAGCAAGCGGACTCTTTTTTTGCGTAAAACTACTTTATCCTTTTCGATTAAATACTACCCGACATTTTCACTATGATTTTCGGTATAGTAACGCTAACTAAGTGTACAGCAAGTTTGGAAGGTTATACGGACAGCCGGCTAGGGAGGGAAGATCAAGACGTATACGCAGTCGACGTGTTAAAGATCGAGTCGTCCCACGAAAATTATTGAATTTTAAATTATTCACCTTGGTAAAAGTGTTTGCTAGTATTCGATTCGCCTCTCTCAATCTTTTTTCTCTATGGATGTCCTTTTTGCTTCGGACTTCAGACAAATGCATGTATTTCCGTCGGGTCAAATCTTTCATTTCCTTGAAACTTCTGAACACACGAGGTCCTATTCTTCTTGGAGCATCATCTAATTCTATATCTGAAATGAATGGATGAATAGAAATGTTATGTATACTGAAAAAAAGAAGAATGAAATCTATTATGGTTTCATTACATGTATATTTATTTTCTAATTAAATAAAATGATGATGTTTCAACTGTGGCTTCTTCAGATAAATAGCACTTATAGAAGAATGATGTGCATCATATATGCCGTGGTAAAACCAAGTGCTCAATGAAATAGATAGTATATTTCGAGAATCTTTCTGTTTATTGATGTCCAATGCTTTCCATAGCGTCAGTTTTCATTTATTATCATCATTATGCAAAAGATTAAAATGGTTTTCTTCTAATAGATGATTTGCGTAGTGAGAATCAGATTTTTGTTTGTAAAAACTTCGTTTATGCTCAGATATCCTAATGTTGAAATTTCTAGAAGCTCTACTTATATATATTTTAACGCAACTTCCAAAAGAGAGTTTATAAACTCTTGATTTGTTTCCTTCATGAATTATAGGTTTACAGTATTTTATTTATCTGCCTAGACAGTTATCCGTTCTGAAAGCTATAAATCATGAGATGAGAAGAATGACAATTCCAGACTTTCGCAATTAGCCATAATCTAACTCAGCTAGTCGACGAACCGACAGGAATACCTGATCAACCAACCGACTTCCCGAATACCTTGGATCTCTTTTTAATTTCAGATCCAGATAATTTTGGAGTGGAGGTCTCAGCATCGCTAGGCAACTCAGACCACAACCTTATATCTGCTACTGGAATCATTGTGCTGCCGTTAAACCAAGAACATAAACCACCCAGACGCATTTGGCACTATAACCGTGCTAATTGGGATGAGCTGCGTGAATTATTTTCGTGCTTTCCATTCAGTGATGTTTGCCTTTCAGATCCAGACATCAATGTGTGCACTGAATCTGTTACCGAAATCATTCATGCAGGAATGGATCTCTACATCCCTAATTCCATGAAAAGAACAACAGCACAAAATCCATGGTTCAACAAAGACTGCGAAAGAGCCTATGAAGCCAGGAGCGGAGCTTACAAGTCATGGAAGATAAATCCAACAGAGGAAACAAGAACAACCTTCGTACGAAAACGGAACGTATGTAACCTGACATTTGCAAGAGCCAATTTCAACGAAGGGGTAACTAATAAACGTCTTAAACAGGCAAGCGGGACTAGACAATTCAGGTCTAGGGCGAAGACTGTCAGTGCCAATTTCTGCAAATCTGCGTTTCCGCCTCTTGTTAGAGAAGACGGAATTGCAGCATCGTCTCCAAAAGAGAAAGCCGATCTCTTTACTCTCTTGTTCTCAAGGAATTCTGTGCTAGATTCATCTAACGCAATACCACCGAAAATTCCACCTACAAATTCTTCCTATCATCAAATATCTTGAGTTGCAAGGAATTATTATCGACCGTCAGTATGGTTTTCGACAGGAAATTTGCTCGCCTACGTCACTCATGTTTGTACATCAACGCTGGAAAAGCATGGGGAATCTAGAGCAATAGCCCCCGACATCTCTAAAGCCTTCGATAGGGTTTGGCATGCAGCCTTGTTGAATAAACTTGCTGCATATGGGCTTCCCGAAAAATTGCGAGGTTGGATAAGTACCTTTCTTTCGAATAGATCAATACAAGTTGTGGTCGACGGTGTAATATCTGATTGTTTCCAGTTGCAAGCAGGAGTACCTCAGAGATACATTCTTCATCCAACCTTGTTTCTGTCGCAGATAAACGATTTTCTGTCATCTACAGAGAACAAGATCTTTGGTTTTGCAGACGATTGTACACTGGTTTCGTCTTTCAGTATTCTGCGGCCGATTACAGCTGCGGAATCTCATCGTCAGAGATGTCAACAAATGTCCCCGCTGGAGAACCTCCTCTAATGATGCAAGGACAAAAAATTGCATCCAATTATTCGATGCACCTTCTCGGAATAACGGTCAACTCCGGGTTTTGCTGGCATGAACGTGTATCAGCAATTGCTAAGTCGGCATCATGCAAAAACGGGCTGTGCGCCTCATCGACCACCCGGAGATCACTCGCGATCTCCAACCGCTGGCTCTCAGAAGACAAGTTGCTGTCCTTTCTCTGTTTTACAGATACTTCCACGGAAGATGCTCCAAGGAGCTTAAAGTCCTTGTTCCGCGAAAACTAATGTCTTGCCGCAACACTAGGCTGGCAAGGAGTTCTCATCATATGGCGGTACATTTTACGACCCCTCGAACCTCTCTCTATAAGAATTCCTTCGTTTACAGGGCCGGTAAGCTGTGGAACTCCGTCCAACATCTTCCCAACATCCTACAATTTGGCCCTCTTCAAGAAGCGAATAAACAGACACCTCAATTCTTCCCAGGCGCCTACTCATGTGGTGTAACAGGTTCGCCTATTCCTGGAAAGCGCGCATAACAAAAAAGACTGGGTTTATCAATCTAAGTTAAGCGCGCATAGAAAAAAGACTGGGTTTATCAATTACTCCCTTTTACAATAAGGAAAACCTCATGGATTGCATGTTGAAATTGTTTACGAAAAAGCATACTGTCAATCATACTGGAATTATAACCATTTTTTACCGCTATTTATTTTATATTATTGAGCTCTTTCAAGAAATTATTTTCTAACTTTGAAATTCTGTTATAAGGAGCTATTTTAGGTTATATACCATATGTTCGGAAGAATTGTGAATCATAATGTCTGTATATGGTTATGGAAGTTAAATTAATCAAATAAAAATTTAATGGAATTCTGTTTCCATTTCCAAAGTGAACTTGATATCAGGGTGAATTGAATCAATGAAGGTACTAAAGGAATCTAATTGTCTATTTGTACCTGTAAAACAGATTGTGTTATCCACACATCCAAACGAATCAATGCAGTGTTTCGACAGCGGATGATTATGAATTATTTTTTCAATATTATCCACAAAAATTTCTGCTAATGAAGGAGTGACAGGATTACCCGTTATCAAACCGTTGTTATTTATGTGAATTTCATCATGAAATATTCATAAGTTCTGATTGTATGATGAAATTCACATTATTATTCTGCAGAGCTTGGTTGTTCAATTTCAATGAATCATGAGGTGCAACTCTAGAGTAGTTATTAACTACATCCCAAGACATAGGTTTAGCAGTATATGGTAGTACGGTATATTGAATGTTTTCGATTAGATCTGAAGAATTCTCAATTGAAAATTTTAGACTGAAATTACTAAAATAAATAAATGAATAGAATCTTTATTGCATATACATAATTACAACAATAGAACACATGCAATAGGTGTGAGTTCAGCTTGCACTGCTCTTCCACTCCACCTACCTTAAATTATAAACTATTGACACAAATACATACAGAACAACATTCAACGATAAAAATCACAACATACTAATTTGCCAATTGAATTAAAAACTTCTTAAAGTTAACTTTGAAGCTTTCCCTAGTATTGCTGGCTGTAAATAATGTGGTATATCTGTTGAAAAACTCAATTCAGAAGCACGTTGAGTATTGGTATCCAATTTTGACAAAGCAATAGTAACTAATAGAAAATCAGCTAAGTTGTCTAGCGATAATTGCTTGAGGGCACTCACAGAAACATCAAACCAAATCCAAAATAGATTGGAAATAGGTTATAGCGAGTAATCTTTCATCTTGAAATGTTTTTACCAGCATAATCCATATTGTTTCATAGTTTGATGAAATAGAAGCTACACCTGAACATAAAGTCAAAGCTCTACCTTTAAGTTCACTCAACAAGTAGTGAATCTTACACGAATCATCTAAATCCTTGTTGTCATGCACACAATATACACAGTATATATTTAATGTAATCAAATGATTTCTGAAATCTTTGAAAAAATATTTGTTTTTAGCTTCAAGAACTTTCAATTTGTTATCGGTTTTAGTATCTGGTTTTGACATAATGGCAAAGATAATCAACTATTTCAACAAATGAAGAATCAACTTATACAAGGAAAATAATTCTCACCTATAAGAATATTCAAAAAGAGAGAGAGACCTCTCCAGACATCGATAGAATGTAATGCGCTATACTAACGGGACTAAAAATATTTTTTACTGATAAGTGATAACACCTTACCTTAACGCATGCTACCTGCAGCAATCAATGAAAACTATAAAAAAGTTGATCTATCAAAAGGAATGGAAGAAAAAAGCTACTGAAAAATCCGGTTCGTTAGGATCCAATTATGTTCGAGTCTTTGGTGGCTTAAAAATAATGAACGCTTGACCGAAAGACTCTCAAAGATCTAATAGTTTTGGACTGTACGTTCTAAAGTCTAGTGGAAAATCGAGATAGAAGAAAAAATAGCTCACCACCAATCCTAGTTCGGCTTCCACTCAAGCTCTATTTATGTGGCACCAATCCTTCGTTAAAGGTGAAGGGAAGGAAAGGAGAATGAAGAATGTGGTAGTGATCTTTTGTGAGATGATGGTTTTTCTCTCAACCTTCTACTAGATTGTTCCGAATCTATTCTAATGCTGGTTCACTATATTGTAGATTTCACTATTCTATTTGCGATGAAAAATACTACACTTCTATAACGAAAATGTGCGTTTTATCGATATAAACAATAATCGAATTTTTTTCTGATTGAAATGCGGAGAAAGAAACTATAAGAATGATGCGTGCAGGACACATACGTGACGCAAAGGTATGTTATCGTATATGTCACTTCACACGCGCCCTCTAATTATTCTAATCAAGAATAAATTAGATGGGGAAAATTTACTACAATGCTTAGACGAAAGAATGTCCTTTTAAGGCGCGAACATGAACACTGCTTTATACTCAATGAGTTTTCAAATTTGGTTGTTTGATGACTTGGTGTGGCCAGTTGATGACTCGCTCTAATATTTACATCATGACACTGGCTCCGCCATGTTCAATTATGTTTATGAGATAACGTGAAAGATGGCTGCTGGGGTTGTAACATATGAGACAAGTGGTCTGATAGGATAACGTCTTCTATGGGGACTAAAGCTTTGGTAACTGTGGATTATCAACTGAAAGTTTGTATTTTTGAAATTTTAATCTCACTCAAATCTTTTCAGTTCTCAGAAGAAGTAACTCTGTTTGGTTTTCCCTCTATTCGGTTAAGAATTACCATGTAATATATACAACATATCATTCTTTTAAATCCACTATTTATCTGAAGAAGCCACGTGTGGGTAAACGCGACATAAGTTTGCCAATATAGAAAAAATTTGACGATTATTGTGGTATTCAATTAAAAATTGAACTGTTTTGTGTCTTAGGTCAAAATTCACTCACCAAAGGTACAATAAGTTTTCGCCACACCCCCGTAAGGTCCGTACACATTTGTCTCGCTTGATACTTGATTTCTGAGTTTTTGTTTGTGATAGTTAACTCTGTCTATGAATCTCAACTTTCTTTTCTCCATATCTTCTTCTCTTTCTAGGGTAGCGTGACGTAGGATTTTTCTTCTTCTCTCAGCTTTCTCTATGAACTCCGGTTTCATTGTACAAAGGTAAGTCTGAGAAAAAAATTTAAAATATGAGATCGAAACGCAAAATTCATTTTTATGGAAATAATCGGGTGACATTAAGTTTGTTCCAACGCAGAACTAAATTAGTTCAGAATTGGGTGGATTCTGCACAAATAGAAATTGGTGCTTCTACAAACATCCGAATTGATTTCGAATTGAACGCCGTGTTCCAACGTTCCTAAAATTATTTTAGAACTGATTCTAGAATGGTGAAATCAGTTGTTGGTTCAAGGGAGGATCTGAAAGTGAATTATTGTGAATATGTGCATTGCGGATGTTACACTGCGCCAAGAAATTAAAGAACAAAATAGAAAACTCAAATGTATTCAGTAGAAGTTTGAATATGTTGAAGAATTATTCTTCCAGTAGTCCACCAGCACTAGGCAATGCTTGAGAATAATCGAAATAAAAATGGTTCTCATAGAAATTGATATAAAACTACTAATGAAAAATGTAAAACCTTTGGAAAATATCAGTGTCCTCAAAAACCTGTTAATACCGGATATTTTTACCATTCAAAATCACTTATCACTCAAAATCAATGATCTTATGGCATTCTGATCCATTTCGTTCCAAATTTCGATCAGTCTGTTCCGAACCTCATTCACGGTACCAGACTGGTTGTGCTGGCTTCTTGAACTTCTACTTAGAATGTCCCAGACAAACATTTTCGATGGGATTGAGCTCTAGACTTCGTGCAGGCAACTCCATGGAAGTGATTTCGCGATCTTGAAGGTAGTTCCTAACGATATGCACATGGCAAGGGCTGGCGTTAACATACAAAAACAAAAAGTTTACACACATGTTTGCCGAAAATGGTACACGTTCTTCTGAAATGTCCATAATGTACCTCTGAGCATTCAGGGTTCAATTATTTACGATGACCTAGTTTTCATGGTCGCTGAATACAAACATCGTCACGAGTAAACCCCCGAGTAGCAAGTTTGGGCCAATTTTATTACAAATTGTCATAATGCTTCAGAGAAAACATTTCCGCTGCGGGCAGCAGGTACTCCAAAGGTTCTCTCCGACCTCGTATTCCTGTTCAGCGAAATCTAACCTGAAAACACCCAAGTAACACAATCGGATGCTTTTTCACGATTATTTACAGATTTTCAATTTTTTTATAATTGCCTACTTCAAAATGCAATTCTGAAATGCATTTTTCTTTTGCATAAATGCAATTTGGGATTTCTTCATGATTAGTTCACAAAGTTTCTAGAGATTCTCACGAATCTAGATAAATAGATATTATGATTTGAGTGGGGGCTGCCTAGCAGCCGGGCCACTGCGACCCATTGGTCTATAGTGGCACAATCTGTCCTAAATTTCATCCACGAGCTCCATCCTTCTCGTAAAGGATACGAGTTTCGTGTGTGAGAGCTTAATAAGCTCAGTCAGCTTCAGTTTGCAAGATCCAAGTTCGTCCCATCCTGACCCTGTCCTCAGCTTGGCACTCGCACATAGCCTACATGAAGGATCCTCAATCAATCCTAATTTATTTAGGTGTTTCCTGAGGCGACAGTGACCCGTTAGTATGGCAGTTAAAACTCTAAGTGCCAACCTAGAGGGTTTAGGCCAGGCCTTGGCTTTTGCAATGGAAGGTCCACTGATGGCACGTCGAGCGTGTCTAAGACCTGGGAGGCTTATCCAATGCTCACATACCCTCAAGTTCAGCCATCGGTTGTTTTCCATCCTTGCAGTTTCCAGGGGAATTCCGAGCTTAGGCTCCGGTCGTTTGAACTCCAGGTTAGTTCCTCGAGAGGCCAATGAGTCCGCCTTTTCATTTCCCTCAATGCCCGAGTGGCCAGGCACCCATAAGTGAAGTACAGGTATCGGATGCTAATGCTTTCAGTGCAGCTTGGCTATCAGTGAGGATTTTAATTGACCTATTTGTCAATCCCCCGCAAGCAAGAGGTTAGCACAGTGGTCAATGGCGAATATTTCTGCTTGAAAGACAGTCGCATCCTCACCAAGACAGATCGACTGTTCCTTGGCGGTATCTCGACCGTAGACACCAGCTCCAACACCTTTTGCAGTTTTTGAGCCATCCGTGTACCAACACGGACCCTCAAGTAGACGGTCCTTGGAGCTGATCCATTCCTGCCTACAGAGAATGGTTATCTGGAATGGCCTCTTCATGTTGGCTTTAGGTGTTGCTATGTCCGACCTCATACTCAGCACTTCATTTTCCTCGATTTCAGACTGTGAAGCGCCAAGCACAAAGCCGAAGTTACCCGCTTCATTACGGGAAAGATGATGGAATCTGTAGAAAGCCATTCTAGTCACTCCTCTTATCACCAGATGAAGAGGGGCAAGGCCTAATATCAGTTCCATGGCCGCAGTGGGTGTAGAGCGAAAGGCTCCAGTAATCATCATGCAGGCCGTTCTCTGCAATTTAGAGAGCTTGAGTTAGCATTGCTTCTTAAGACTGCACTCCCACCAAGCAATGCAGCCGTACGTAATACGTGGTCTAACCACCATCACATATAGCCACTGAAGTTGCTTTGGGGCAAGATCCCACTTATTCCCACAGGTCGTTTGACATGCCCATAGGGAATGTCTAGCCTTGTGTATTGTGTTTTCCAGGTGCGAATTCCACGTGAGTTTGCTATCCAGGGTATTCCCCTGATTTTTTGCTTCTTCCACAACCGGAATAAAAAAAATATTTCGGTAAATGGTACCATAAGGGTTTTGTAGGGGTTTATGCTAAGTTTCTCTTCTTCACACCACCCCTGAATTGCAGACATAGCCTCCTGTAGTCTGTCGGAAACATCGCTATCATCTCCGACAGCCAGAATGACCATATCATCAGCGTATGCTTGTACATAAATATCCAATGCACGAATTACTGCCAGAAGATCATCAACTAGCAAGGACCACAACAGAGGTGATAGTATTCCTCCCTGTGGGCAGCCCCTACCAGCCACAAGACTGACTACGTCCCCTTTCAGGGAAGTGTTGATCAATCTGGCATTGAGCATACTTATCCATTCCGCAATAATATTTGGTACTCCTCTGGCTCTCGCAGCCCCACACAGCGAGCCAGTGGAGGCGGAATTAAATCCTTCAATGTCCATGAAGGCTGCAGCTGCAGTCTCCTTGCGTTACAGAGACTGTGTGATCCTCCCAACTAAGTTGTTAAGTGCCAGATCGGTTGATTTACCTTTTTGATAGGCGTATTGATGTTCACGAATCTAACGCACCCAACTGTAGCAGGCATACTGCGCATAACAATCGATAGTTAATTCCTTCAATAATATTTAAAAAACACTATAAATGAATGAACACTCCATTCAAATTTTAGGTCTTTTTTGTATCATGGTAAAACTGTTATTGTATTTTCATTATCTGGTTTCTTTGTTTGTCATTTTTCCTTTTTTTCTTTAAATTAATTTCATTTATTTATTTTAAAGTCTGCTTACTGCTTAGAACAATCATTCATATTCAAAGGTTGCCCTTTTATGTTTTTGTTGTCTTTCGGTTTAATTTTCCTTGACATATATCATTTTTTATTCTATTATAACTATTTCTTTAGCTTAGTTCAATTATAAAAATTTGTATATTTGGAAAAATACAACCTTTTTATAGTGCAATTAAAATGTATTGCAATTTCTTTATCATTTCTACAAACCTGAATAGATGGACAACTCATTTGCTTCTTCGTTTCATTCTTCATATTATTTTTCTTGTTCTGTGCACAAGGACCTCTACAATTAGGAACTTTAACAGTTACTTCTGGTAGATAATTTACTTCTTGTTCTTCTTCATCTTCATTATACTCATCACATCCACATCCTTCGCCTTCGTGTTCACAACGAGTATTAGGACATGCATCTTCTAACTTCAAGAAATAGGCACAACCATTCTTAAATTTCTTCGGCAATTTACACTTACAGCCGCATTTTTTGCAACATTTGCAATTTTTTAATATCTCACAATACTGTTGATATATATCTAATCGTTCTAACTCTGTCAAGGTGGTTTTGAGTTGGCATAAAGTTCCTTGGTCCACTAGTGAGTAGCACATACAAGAATGCAAAGGATTCGAGTAAGCGTATGGGTAAAAACATTTCTGATGAACTTTTTGGCACGGGTTGCATAATGGTTGCTTATTTATTAACTTCTTGAGAATTTTCTCTTTTTTACAGCATACACAAGACATGAATGACTCTGAACTTGATTTGGAAGAGCTTGATGATGAACTAGATTCAGTTTTTTGGCATTGGCACATAGCATCTTCATCACAGTTACAGGAAACTCCAGCTTCTTCTGAAAAATTAATGCCATTTATTTGATTTGAACAAACAGAATTTGTAAGGTACAAAACAAGTACGAATATAGTTATTTCTGAATTTGTTTAGGACTCAACTTTCCCAATTTAAATAGTGCTTTAAGATTGGTGTAAATATTTGATTTAATTATTCAATAATCGTTTTTCCACTAAGATGTGTAGAAAAATAAGATTTCACTGCATGGTTTTCTTGTTTACCATATTCAAATTCACATTCTTGCTTCTTTGATCATTCAAATAATGTTTTTACCTAAAAAGTTTTTTCTCTTTTGAGAATTTAATTTCAATCCTTGTTTGAGTGGATACAACAAGATATTGATGTTACTAAGCGGACCATTTCTGAATATAATTTTCACATTATGACATAGTGAGGTGCACATTTTTATCTATGCTTATTTTCAACGAGGGGGAACGATAAGTAAGATAAAAGGGAACGAAGTAGTGATGCTAGTACACAAGTTATAACTTGTTTGGATAATAAAATGCCTTGAGAGTGTAAACATGAGACTTTTATACTGATATGTTAATTAGTTTTGTCTTGACAGCCAATGAAACCCGACGAGTAGCTCCTTCTGTGTTAAAAAAGGAAAAAGTGAATATCGAGTGCTATAAAGCATTACTTTCTACATAAAAAACCAAAAGATTTCTTGAGATGATTCATAATAATGTATTGAGTTTCGTTTAGATAGAACAAGCATGGAAGATGCCACCCGCCCAGGATGTTCTATTGAGGTTACAATTTTAGAAATGATCATGAAAGTCCACGATATTGTCTCAATTCTATCGCCCAGTGAAATTAAAAGAGATAGCGATGACTGTTAGCACTCATATGAACGAATTCGGTATGAGCATTAGCAATTGATATGAGCATATTGCAGAAAGCTATCGGCAACATGAATGTCACGTTTCTTGACAATTGATAAAAAACTTGAAATAGTGAAACTTTCCCAGGGTATTTTCGGCTTTTTGAACGAAACCTAGACGAGTTTCTGCGCCATTTCATTGAAATAAATGGAACATGAATTCAATACGATACTCGGTAGCCGGTAGCAGTGCACCCAAAAAACCCCAGGTGCTTTCAATGGCCAGCAAGGTGATGGCCACTATCTCCTGAAATGCATAGGTCTTTATTGATTCTATTCAGAAAGTTAAGACCATAAATGCAGCGTTCTACGCATCACTGTTAGGTCAATTGATCTAGACGCTGGTGCAAGAGCGCACACGATAATATGATGGTCACTGCCTTCTGGAAGGCACACTGTATTATCTTCATTGATTTAGTCAAAAAAGAGAGGAAAGATGAAGAGTACTGTGCATCACATTAGACAAATTAAACGATGAAATCAAAACAAAGAGGCCACAACTGCCGAGAATAAAATCCTGTTCCACCACAACAATGACTCCGTCCATTTATTCGTCATTGTAACATAATGTTGAAAATGAATGACACCTAGTAGAGAAAATAAGTTCGTTTCATTTTTATCTTATATATCGATCCACTCTCTTATGTAAGCAAGACAGCAAGCAATTATTTATAGGCCCTTCATCTTCATTTTGTGTTTGTTTTTTCATCACACTAGAAATGATGTAAAAATGTTTAGCTATCAAATGAGTAGCATTAAAATCATAATTGGGGATTCTTTTATTCATATATTTCTTTACAATACATCTGAGGTTTAATTATTTTCTGTTTATCTTATCTGTCGTTTAGAACTGAAATCATTTTTAATTTCTTGTGATCTCCTCTGGAGTTCTCATTTCTTTCCTTTCTTTACCACAATCAAAGACTTAATTTCCTACCTTTACGCGAGCACTGTACAGTGGCATCCTCTTGCGGCTCTGTCTGACAAGAACATTGTTTAAAAGCAGGACACTGCACATTTTTCTCCTCATGCGTAGAAGTTTGATTGCATTTGCAAGTTTCTATGCTACAACAACACTGCATTCTATCATAAACACTGTTTTGTTCTGACATTTTCATTGGATTTTGGGTTGTGCATAAGTGAAGCTGTACCTGAAGTTGTTTACTACCGGTACCAAGAAAGGGTGCGTCGCCATTCGGGGAAGGAGTCGGTTGGGAATTTGAAGATAGGGATGGCACCTCTTCATGGGACGATATTTCTTCTCTATATGACATACTAGAACTGCCGGATTTCTTATTACTATTTCTGTCTTCTTGGTGAGGAGATGATGAAATTACTGAAAAAAGCAAAGGTTTATCGGTTAATATTGATGTTGATAATATGAATGATCAATTACTTGTTACTGGAAGGCATATTGACGCAATTTCAGGAGATATTTTGCCGTTCCCGTTGGAATTATATGTAGGAGGTTTTCTACCAGGACAGGGAGGCAGATTTTTACTAGGGCAGTTCTTTTTCCCTGGGCATTCAGTCTTTTTCGATTGCGATTTGCTATTCTTCTGCCCAGGATCATCTTCGCAAGGAGGAGGCTTTCTATTAGGACAGGGTCGTGGAGTTACAGCAGGACAAGGCTTATTATTCATTCCAGGACAAGGCGCTTGCTTTGCAGGACACGATGACTTCTTTGCTGGGCAAGTGAAGGATATATCCGACGCACTCTGTTCTACAGGACCTTCCTTTGGATTCAGTTGCTTGCAAGGATAGTCAAGCGAATCACATGAAGGACAACGATCTAAGGGAGAAGAATATGAACCAGTGGGGGAAGGAGGTACAGATTTTCCTGTCATATTAGTTTCCGAAGATTCATTCGAAACTTGAGAAGCAGCGTCTTCAACGTGAGCTTTAGAAGAATATGAAACAGTAGTTTCAGAAGTATTTTCGACCAAAGCGCTATTAGGTTCACCTGGAGTGGAGCATGGTTGACAACCTGGTGTTATAGATGGACATAAAGGAGTCTCACAAGGTAACTTCGGCGCACATGGAAACTTACATATTTTCGATGTGCATTTTAAGTCGGATGTTGGCATGGGATCACTTGGAGAAGATGATGAACGTAAAGATGGAGTAGCAAATGCTAGTTTGCATGATTCGGGGCAAGATGCTTTAGGTTCACATTTATTAGGGCAATATTTGGCAGGTGGTAGCTGGGATGTATTTTCGGAGAGTAATTGTAAAGAATGGCCACATTCGGGACAATTGATGGTTGACATAGCAGCACCGGGATGAAGAACTGTATGAATATTGGAGAATTTTGATGGTACCGGTAGAGAGTTAATCGAATTCAATGGTGAAGAATTTTGGTTATGTGTAAATGGCAGGGAAGATAGTTGAGATTTAGATTCAATATTAGAATAAGATGGTGAAATCAAAACAGATGCGTTCTTCAAACAAGAAGGAATGGGCTGAGTTGAATCCGAGTGAGGTAATAGATTCGGAGGTTGACAACAACATTGTATATCTTTTTCTGGTGGAGCTCGTTGAGGCCGTTTATCTTGAAAAGGAGAACATTCCTGAGAATCGCAACGCGAAGGACACATAGGTTGCGTGTTGCAAGATGTCGAGCAACATATTGAACGACCGCAAGGTGGCCATTCACAATTGTTATCGCACGATTTAGATTTTCTATAACATAATGGAAATGGTTTGCATTTCGATTGACATTTTGTACACGAAGGAAATATCTTACATGACGGAGGTTTACATTGAGGAAAACACGGAGCTTCGCAACCCGACCTGCAAGCTGGTGGCGGACATGGTTTGCAAGGGAGTGGACATGGTCTACATGGAAGAGGAGTGCATGGTCTGCAAGGGGCGGAATGGCAAGGAGAACAAGGAGAAGGTTCACAGATGGGAGGACAAGCTGGCGGACACGGCCTACAAGGAGGGGGGCAAGGTCTGCAAGGAGGAGGACAAGGTCTACAAGGGGGAGGACAAGGTCTACAAGGGGGAGGACAAGGTCTACAAGGAGGAGGGCAAGGTGGTGGACACGGTCTACAAGGCGGTGGATACGGTCTACAAGGAGGATTCGGTCTGCAAGAAGGGGGAGGACAAGGTCCGCAAGCAGGAGGAAGGCAAGGTCTACAAGGGGGTGGGTATGGTCTACAATTAGGAGGAGGACACGGCCTGCACGCAGGCGGCGGACAAGGCCTGCGAGGAGGCGGAGGACACGGTCTACAAGGAGGGGGACAGGGTCTACAAGGCGGCGGGTATAAGGGAGGGCACGGTGGATATGGTGTGCAAGGTGGCGGACAAGGTTTGCATGGAGGAGGATATGGTGTACAAGGAAGAGGACTAGGTGGTGGACTACATGGCGAAATACATTGTTGTGATGTAGAAGGTGGGCAAGGTGGTGGACATGGATAACTAGTGATGCGCGGAGGAGGATAACATGTTGGTATGCAGGGTCGTCGGCAAGGAGGAGAACGAGGGCACGGAGGTGGACACTGCATCTGGTAATTTATATCGACAGCCGAACACTGAACTCCTTGGGGAATCCTGATGCAAACAATAGGGTCGCACGTACCTGGGTTCTGTTCAGAGAAAGGACGATTTTGAGTAGTCGACATGGCGTTCACTGATCTACATATTCCTCTGAGAACCGAAGGGCATATCTGTAGAGATTTATGAAGTTCGGGACTTTTATCTGCATAATCTGAAACGAAACGGTATGTCGGGATGGAGCTAGAAAAGTTTGAAGGACTATGAAAAATTCTGGAATATGTATGAAGTTCCGAAATTCGTTTCCGCTCAATAAACTTAATTTCTTGATATCTTCTTCAATTTGTGAATATTCATTATGTATTATATTAAATCATACCGAGGGTAGTGTTTGAATGGGGAAAATAGGTCGAGTGGAATTAAGAAGAGAGGCTGCAATGTCTACAAGATGCATGGGGTGAATACGTTCTGCTTTGATATGTATATCATTTGACGGCACGATTGTTATTTACAAACTCTGTCGTTCGTTATACTACTTATTTGTATATTTTCCAGAATTTTCCGTATTTTTAGATATCTACTCCTTTATAGACATCTCGAACTCACTCTTGAGCATTGCGCACTGGCATTCTGAGCTCGATTTGTTCTTTTTCAGGTTTTTATACTTCGTGGGCGTTATACAAATTAAATTGCCAGATGATATACTCTCCAGGGAATCATCTGAACAGTCTAACTCATCTAAAAATATACTTTTTCAAGAAAATGTTTCACGTTGAGATTGATGCTCAGACTGTGACTTACAAACGATTTCAGTTTTCATTGTGCTGCTATGTCTGATATTATAATGTAAAGTAATGAAGATGGATTTTGTTCGAAAGCTAAGCTGACGTGTTGATTGACGTTGAATGACTTTTGATAAAAAGGCTGAGAGTAGTAATGAAAAATTATCGAAATACCTTTCTTTCGATTATTGCCTTCTCTATGGTTAGACTGATTATCTGGAATTGTTCTACTGGAGCTTGGTCTCGAAGTACTTTTAGGGGATCGAAGCGATGTATTGGATTTTTTGGGTTGGCACCATTTTGCTACAATCGGTTTTCTTGGTTTTCCGTCTAGAATGATATGAGAACAGAGACAATGCTTGGAATAGATTCTTTGGGGTAATCTCACTTCGATCTAATGTTACTTGAATCCCGCAATTTTCACAGATACAACATTGGCAGCGAGCGTTTTTGTCATTTAACCCTGAAAAGTACGAATTTAGGCGAATATAGACCATGAATAAAAGCTGTTCCCAATTGTTGGACTTTAGCGATTTCATCTATTAGGTGCGCAACTAAGTTCTCGCTGTTTGTCAATAGATGGCTCCAGCAGAAAGTGCTGGTCGATTTTTACATATCAAGAACGTCTTGAACAAAGCTTAGACACATTAGTGATTTTGTTTTTGAGTCATATACTTTTAGTTGTGAGAAAATGTCTGATTTTGCGGCAAATAACACTGTGCTATTTCAAAATTATAACACGCGTGAGACATACCTAGTAAACCTATATCGGGTACGCTGAATCCAGTAGTAACCATCGTTTTTGAAAGTTAGCTTTTGTTTAGGAGAATTCGCCTTTGAAGTTAGCTGATTTTAGTAGGATTCGTCGCTTATGACTTCAGTACATTATATGCTTGTAATTCCCAGACCGTTCGGAATATCGCTTTACTGTCTTCGGCAAAGTTTTAGCTATTGTCATGACCAACAACTTTTCTGAATATACCAACATAAAAAAACCTCATTCAAACACCGTTTCTTTACAAAATGTCCAAAAATCTCCATTTCTTTGCCATTTTTTCGTTAATGTTCGTTTAAATAATAGAGAAATCAAAGGAATTTCGCTTTAAAATCTCAAAACAAGAAAAGAAAACACATTTCCTATAGTTAAATCAAAAAATTTAAACACACAATCATGATTTTAACTCAAATTTTCATTCCAATTCCAACAATTTTCAACAAATAAACATATACATTCATGTTCATTCTTCTTCTTCTCCATCTTCATCTTGCTGTGAATTCCAGCAAATGTCTCCTAATAGAGAATCAAGTTTTTTTCCACTATACTAGTGCTCAAGCCTTGCCGTCACCTGATGAAACCGTTCACCATGCTCATCTGATTCACATGGTGATTGTTCGGCAAACTTGTCTGCATGGTAATGTAAAGAATGAATTTTCAGAGACATTTTTACACCGATGTTACGGAAAGCAACGAGCATATTTTCAACATGCATGCGCCAGTTTTCGTCACGATGAATTCCAAGTACATTTTCGATGACTCCTTTGACGCAATCCCAAGCAACGAGCTGCAAATTCGACAAACTATTTTTAAATTGTTGGTATCTCATCAAGCGTCGAATATCAGGTCCATTGAGTATGCCTGTAATGAAATAATTCGAAAAAATATGTATTAGCTTGATTGGTACGTATATAGTTTCACACAAACCTTCTTTTATTTTCATTTCACTCAATCTTGGGAAAATTCGCTTCAACTCATTGAATGCATCGCCTTCAGGATCTAGGGCCTTGATGAAATTTTTAAAAATCCCAAACTTGATATGCAGAGGTGGAAGCAACACTTTTTCGATTGGCACAAGTGAAATTTCAACGACCTTTACTCGACGCAATCTGAACCCTTGTCTCATAGGCCAGCTTTTATTGGCATATTGGTCGCCGGCATTTCGATTATCCCATAAACATATAAAACACATGTTTTTCGTATATCCCGTCTGTATTCCTCTCAAAAGAGTTATCACCTTCAAATCTGCACAAATCTTCCAACGACGGTCTTCATATTTCACCAAATCAAGGATTTTTTTCAATGATTCGTAATTTTCTTTCATTTTTGTGCTGACGGCAATCGGGACACTGTTTTTTGAGTTTGTGACATGAAGCAAAACCGCCTTGAGACTACTTTTGGACGAAACGATGAAAAGACGCCAGTCTTCTGGTTTACACTCATGATGCATTTTTAATATCAATCCCTTGATATCAGTGCAGTACGCGAATGAATTGTCTACGATGGATTTGAGTGAAGCAGTGAACTGTCTATGACGGCCGATTGCTCCATATACTTTCACATCAGGTGCTAAGACATTCTTTTTTTTTCAATTCCTGAGTCAAAATAATGGACTGACGCTGCGATAATTTCAATCGACGAATAATTTTATCCAGATCTTTTTGAGAAAATTCGGCATGATTACATTGTGGAGATACATTTGATGGTACATAAACCGATGCAGACGTTTCGCCAATAGTATCAAAAGTAGATGGAATGTACTCTTCTGTCGGACTGGGTCTTTTCGGTATTGGAATGGATTCCGAAAAGGCATAAATTGGAACTTTACGTTTTTAGCTCTATTCTATCCGACAATTTCATTAACACAAGCAAAACAGTCATCTGGATTATGTTCTTGAGGATTTGTTACTGGAATGTAATAAAAATAGCTTCAATTGATATAACTTTGAAATAAATGATAAATCATTTCATTTTACCTCTTTTCCATCCACTCAATCTTATGACACAACTAGTACAAACGATTTTTGGAGCCCAGTTCACATCTTTGATTACAGTTTGGTTGAAATAATGTGTGTACGATTCAGCAATTTTTTCAGAAATTGAACGCTTGCTTGTCACTATAACTTTCCACAAATGTAGCAAAATTTATTAAATTTACTGCACGAATTCATTTTGATATTTTTACCAAATATATAACTTGTGTAAACTAAGAAACTTCAACAAGAAATGTCAAATTAAGAAATATCAGAATTAAGACTATGAAAATGGCACACAGATACATAGCAAAATACGTAGTAACATCAGCGACAATACTAATAAATACGTATTAACAGTGACATCTGTGAGAAATTTGAATTAAAATCATGATTGTGCGTTTGAATTTTTGATTTAACTATAGGAAATGTGTTTTCCTTTCTTATTTCAAGATTTTAAAGCGAAATTCCTCGATTTTTCTATTATTTAGATGAAAATTAACGAAAAAATGGCAAAGAAATGGAGTTTTTTGGACATTTTGTTAAGAAACGGTGTTTGAATGAGATTTTTCTATGTTGGTATATTCAGAAAAGTTGTTAGCCATGACAATAGCTAAAACTTTGCCGAGGACAGTGAAGCGGTATTCCGAACGGTTTGGGAATTACAACCATATAATGTACTGAAGTCATAAGCGACGAACCCTACTAAAATCAGCTAACTTCAAAGGCGAATATCTCCTAAACAAGAGCTAACTTTCAAAAACGGTGGTTACCACTGGATTCAGCGTACCCGATATAGGTTTACTAGGTATGTCTCCCGCGTGTTAGAATTTTGAAGTGTCATTTTCACGCACTGTCATTTACGGGATGTGTTGATTTTCTTCTTTCATTCGAAGAAAACGGCGGCTGAAGCTCATAGAGAGCTCCAAAAAGTTTACGGAGATGCTGCTCTAAATGAAACAACGTGCCGGATTTGGTTCCGTCCTTCAAAAACGGTGATTTCGATGTGGACGACCGTTCGTCGTCGCTGAATTGGAGACATTGCTCGATGAGGATCCGTGCCAAACGCAAGAAGAGTTTGCTTCAGCCTTAGGAGTTACTCGCCAGGCCATTTCCAAGCGATTGCATGCGTGGGGAATGATTCAAAAGCAAGGAACTTGGGTTCCTTATGATTTGAAGCGAAGAGACGTTGAGCTCCAGCAGCAAAACAGAAAGGGTTTTCTTCATTGCAACGTGACAGGTGATGAAAAATGAATTCATTACAGTAATCCAAAGAAAAAAATCTTGGCGACTGCCCGGTCATGCTTCTACGTCATCGCCTCGGCCGAATATTCACGCTGCGAAAGTTATGCTGTGTATTTGGTGGAACCAAGTCGGTGTTATCTATTATGAGCTGTTGAAATCGAACTCAATTGTTGCGATTGAGTAAAGCACTGCGCGAAAAACGGCCACAATACGAGCAGAGACACGAAAAAGTAATTCTACAGCATGACAACGCTCAACCCGTTAAAACCTACTTGGAAACGCTCAAATGGTCCTACCCCACCCGCCATATTCCCCAGATATTGCACCATCCGATTATTACTTGTTCCGTTCGATGGCACATGGTCTGGCTGATCAGCAGTTCCGATCATATGAAGAGCTCGAAAAATGGCTTGATTCGTGGATAACCTCAAAAGATGAACACTTCTGCTATCACGGTATACGCGCTCTGCTAGAAAGATGGGAAAAAGTTGTAGCTAGCGCGATGGGCAATATTTTGAATGATTCATTTGTAACCATTTTCCACAATAAAGTTGTATTATCATAAAAAAAAACAGCGAGAACTTTGTTGCGGACCTAATACTTGCCATGTTTTTTTTACATATTTGAGTCACAAAAGTATGGAAACTCCTGTGAAACTCGTCAGGAAGGAATTTCTTGGAATATGCCCTCCACAGAAGATTCAGGATTTTGCCCTGGCTACCTAGCGGCGACCTTAAATTTGGCCTTCACCTTGATCTTCACGCTCATGTGGAATTTTTTTAAAAGTACTTTTTTATTTGCAAATTTGGAAAGAACAGTAAAATTACCTCGACTATGTCTTTGACCACAATTCTTTCTTAATTATTCCTAAAATTCCATCTACTGAATGGTAGTCAATACGGCATTAAGAAAAGGATTCTGACCGATTGACTGAGGTAACCAGGAAGAAATCCTCAAACATTGGCCACGGACATCCTCCAAAAATAGAAGGGATATCCATACTTAAAGTTGAGATCAGATAATTTGACCTTGAAGCTTAAGGTACCGGACATGGTCGAGGCCATATTTGGACATACCATTTCACGCTATTTTCAAATCCGTAATAAAGAATGGAGGTTCCTATTTGAAAAATGAAATTTGACCTTGAAATGAGCCTCAAGGTTAAAGTCAAGGTCAATTAGTCACCGGGGGAAGAAAAGAAACGAAAAACGTTAACTCTGACGAGTTACACCGGGGTTTCCATCCTATTGTGATACCCTGTTTATAGGGTCGAGTGGCACCTTACTGAAAAGGTCTGTCAATTCTCCACCTTGATTTGTCATTTTAGAATTTTAAATTAACATACAGGGTGTCCCAACCAAGGGTGAAGTTGAATTCCTGAAATCCCAAATACTAAATGAAATCGATTTATTTTGGCATAATGCAAGCGCAGGTTTATGCTCGGTCTAGAAAAACGACCTACACTTGTGAATTTGGAGTTGGTGCAATCAACCCCTATTTCCAGCATCCCCAACTCAAAAATCATTCGATCGATAATAGGTCAAGTGGCACCTCGTTGGAAAGGTACTGCAATTTTCTTTTCGAATTTGGTATTTTCGAAATTCAGAATCATCATACAGGGTGTCCCGAAGCAGGAACATTGAAAATCCAAATAACTTTTTGAAACTGGTTCATTTCGGTATACGAGAACATGTTTGATCCGAGAATAGGACTTTCTTGTGTGGTTATAGAATTTTGCAATCAACCCCTTCCATTCAGCATCCCCAACTTGAAAATCATACAAATAATTCAAGTGGCATATCTTCAGAAAGGTTTTTGAATTCCAGAATGATTAAAGCATTTCATTCAGTTCGGCTCTCCATGCAGGATGTCGCTTTCGAAAAATTCAATATCGTCATTTGAAATTATCAACTAAAATTAATTCGAAACTGAAAATAGAAAAATCTTTCTGAACTTTGCCACTCAACCTGTAATCACTTGTATGATTTTTGAGTTGGGGATGCTGAATGGAAGAGATTGATTGCAAAATTCCATATTCACGCAAGAGAGTCTTATTCTCGAATCAAACATAAACATGTTCTCGTATTATACCGAAATGAACCAGTTTCAAAAGTTATTTGGGTTTTCAGTGTTCCTGCTCCGGGACACCCTGTATGCTGATTCTGAATTTCGAAAATACCATAGGGGTTGATCTGACAAGTTTCGAATTATTTCGAAAAATGCTCCCTCGAAACAAAAATCGACGTGTCTTGGTGTTTTTCGCTAATGTTACTCATTTCGGAGTTATAGGGGGTCAAATTTTCGTTGGAACACACTGTATAATGTTTATTTGGAATTGAAGTTTCATGTGTTCAACATTTAAAATTAGAGAGCTTTATTTCCCATTTTTCGAATGAAATTGTAATTATTGTCGAAAATATTTAAAAACTAGAGGAACGCTATTTTTTGAAATATGTCAATTTCTGTTGATATCCCAATAAACTATTTCGGAATTCTGAAAAATGAACCACTAGACTCCTCAGACAATTTTTTGTTTGCTATCTGTGGGACAAATCGTCAAAATCAAGCAACCAAATTTAGGATACCCTGTGCATTATGAATTAATAGGACTCTTCCTTGTTTAATAAAAACACGAAACATCATGTAAAAAGTTGTAAATAAGCCCAAATAAGGTTGACACAAAAAAGTATAACTTCAAATGAATGAGTGATTTGATTACTTTTTGTTTGAATTGCACAGTGAGTACATGTGCAACAAGAACAACTCTTTTTCCCTTGTACAGCAGTACTACTTCGTTTACGATTAATAGCTTGGCATTCAGGGGGGCATTTTTCATGAATATTTCGTCTTGTTTCACTATTTTTCATGGAGGTTAATGGTGATGAATTATTTCTTGTACGGTCCCTTGGTGCCGAGCTGGGTCGAGGTGATGGAGGAAATGTGCAACTGGTACAAGCCTCGCAACATTTTCCTGTTTCTATAAAATATAGATACTCAAATAAATTAAAGCATTGAAAGGTATTTGCCTCTAGCGTAATAATATTCAAGAAGATTTGTAAAGAATACAGCAAACGCTTCGAAAGAACAATGAATTTTCATACTTGCTTGAGGTGTAGATATTTTTCTAGGTTTTCCAGATTGTTTGAGCAATTCGCTCGACGATCCCGATGGAGTATTCGTACATGGGACGAAGGTATCACTGCGCTGGTAAAGTTTATTCAATCGCTGTTCTATACATGAAAACAAATATCTTCATAAAATCATAAAATGCGGTAAACTATTTACTTTGAATCGTAAAAGAACATTTTCAAGGTATGCAAATTGAAAAATATCCGGTGGAATGAAGTGCGCATACATATATTTTTAATCTCGTAGTCTGCAGCATTTTCAGAGCGCATGCGCAATGCACATGAAGTGTCCCCTAGGTGATAATTGAATGGTACACGAGGTAGTGTAGGCACTTAGCATCACAATTTCGTGTACAAGCACACTGCCTTGCCGAAGCCGTCTCTGGATGGTTTCTTGCGAGGTGGACTGCCAGCTTTCCTGCCACCTTTTTGGGGGTCTTCCTGGTGGGCGCTTTCCATGTGGCTTGCTCTCCATCATTATGCGTGGTAATCTGCTTTCGTGCATTCTTCGCACGTGCGCATACCATTCTCTTCGTCTTTGTCCGCCCCATCTGACTATGTCTACTATGCCGCATTGAGCTCGTATGTCAGTGTTTCTTATCCTGTCCAGTCTGACCTTTCCGAGGAAAGTTCTTAGGGTTTTCATTTCGGCCGCGCGTAGCATACTTTTAGTTTTGTTTGTGTCTTCGCGTGCTTCTATGCCGTAAGTCATGATAGGTCTGATGCAAGTCTCATAGATCTTCACCTTGCTATCTGTTCCCATGTGCTGGTTTGACCATATCACATCTCTAAGACACCCTAACAGAGCTGCTGCTTTAGTTATGAGACTTCTTACTTCCTTCGCCGGATCGTGGTAGCTGCAGATGTCCATGCCTAGATATTTAAAGACATTGACTTGCTCGATTGACTTGTCTTCCACAACCACTTTACACCTGACAGGTTCTCTGGAGAATGTCATGGCTTTGGTTTTTGATATTGAAATTACCATGTTGAGTTGTTGGCTGACTTGATAGAATTTAAAAAGCTGTCTCTGAAGATCGTTCTCCGTTTCTGCTATAATAGCTGCGTCGTCAGCATAGCAGACCACAGATATTTTAGAGTGGCCCATTCTGTATCCCAAATCTAAGGATGTGACTTGTATTATTTCATCCATCAAGAGGTTGAAAAGGAAAAGGCTCAGGCTGTCATCCTGTCTAATTCAGCTTGGTGTTTTTATGTTAGGTGTAGTATGTTCGCCTGACTTGATCTTTGTCACATTTCCGGTGTTTAAGTTTTTAATTAGTTTGGTGATTTGGGACGGGGACTGTCTTTTTATTAGAATTTGTAGGATGTCTGTCAAGCGCACTTTGTCGAATGCCTTTGTTAAGTCTATAAAGCAGATGTAAGCAGGCTTGTTGAACTCTATTGATTTCTCCTTTAGTTGTTTCATTATGAAGAGAGCGTCCGTTGTTGATCTATTTGTTCGAAATCCAAACTGTTCCTCTCTATTCTCGATACGTGATTCCAATTTGTCTTTTAGGATACCAGTGAGCAGTTTCATGGACGTACTTAGCAGGGTTATACCCCTGTAGTTTTCAGGTGATGTCTTTTGCCCCTTTTTGAAGATAGGAATAGTGATGCTGCTGCGCCATTTATAAATTATATTTCCAATATAAGAGCTCTTCAAAATGCATGTGGTATTGGCAATTCTCTCCGTAAATCTTCAAACATTTTGATGTACTACTCTAGTGGCGTAACAGCGGCTGACTTATCTTAAGAGTAGTGAATAAAGAAATATTTATGGATATATCCTGCAGTGTTTAGTGTGAGGGCATAACAGCTACTAAAATAACAACTAAGAAGGGATTCTGAATTCTCTTCTCTTACAGAAGAGGTTTAATGGCAGCATTACGGCAGAAGCTGGATGAACTAATTTATAAAGATCAAATATTTCTATCACAACCATCGCAACATTATGGCTCACAATGTAGAACTGGAATGGATGATTTAACGTAGTTTAATTTGTGCATCAGGGTGAAAATTCAAAATGGTTATTAAAAACAACTCGTACTACCTTAAACGACGTAAGATACCAGCTAGATAAAATTACAAAAAAGTTGCAACAGAAGCAACTTTCATAGATTTCTTCATTTTCACTGACTTGACTGAATCTATACTTTCGATTATGAGAGAACGTCAACTTTTTGTCACCTGATGGTTCACTTATGTTGAGTATGTCTTCTCGCAATTCATTCTGTGTCCAGTACTTATGGAACATTCATATTCTTTAATTTTGTTCTCCAAAATGTGTTATCGAAGCACTAAGAATCAGTCATTCTTTCTTGTTCTCTTTAAGCCTAGTGCTTGAAATTTTTTGAAATTAATATCCTCAGGATCACCTGTAGTGGTCGAAGTAATAAAACTGTCATTAGACTCAGGTGGTGCTTCTAGAGCTGTTGCTTTCGCTGATGCAACTAACGACAAATCGCTCAGACGCTCGGTGTACCTCGAACCATAATACGGTCCTCAGAAGATTTCGGGAAGAAGGCTCATATACACAGAGGCCAGGTCAGACAGAAAAAAAAGGAATCACTTTTGTACTGCCACTGTAGTTCGTGCACGTCTCTTTGAGTTCAGAAATGTTAGTGTGAGTGTTCATACTATTAGGCGAGAGTCGGGTAGCTCCGGCCGGCGGGAACTCCCGGCCAAAGCTAGTTTTAGAAAATCCCGCAGACATACATTAACAGGCGCCACGTCAAAATAACGGCAGCAACATATAGCCATACGTGCAAGTGTATAAGCCGTGTCAGTTCAATGAACAACGCGTGACAGTCGATCATATACTAGTGTCGGTTCTTTTGTCTGTGCCGCACACTTCTCAAACTTAATTTTTTCTGTACAAAGTACAGAAAAAATCTGTCATGTCAAGTCGTTTGCTTATCTTTATGTTAAAGTCGCTTTTGTACTGCAATAGGGAAGAAATAAGTGAAAATCTGATGTTTTCTTCACAGAAAATGCCAAAATTCAAAGAGAGAAAAACAACTAGAGGAAGATGGGATGAAAATACTATGAAAAGAGCGATTCGGAGTGTTCAGGAAAGAAATCTATCTATAAGAAGAGCTGCTGAACGGTATAGTGTTCCAAGAAGTACCGTCCATGATAAAATAAAAGCTATAAGTAATGGAGAAGAAACAGAGTTCAAGCCGAAATTGGGGAGTTTGGAGCATACATTTTCCAACGATCAAGCTCTGCAACTTCATGAACATGTTATCGATCTAGATAATCGGCTGATGCCACTCTATTTGACATGGTCATGACATAAAGACATCATTACAAGAAAGGGAAAATGAGTTAATTGGACCAAAGACTCCATTTTGTACATAAATGGTTCCAAAACTATTAAGCGAAAATGCGCGAGTATACTTGGTCTCAAGTACGGAGCAATACCCTTTTCTTTCCCACAATCATTCAAGAAGAAACATTTGTCGAAAATCTGTGGAGACAAATTCTCCAAGGGAAACTCATGCATAGATAAGGGTATCAATCGATAATCAGCTCAGAACTTATAGTTCCAGAGCGTCTCCATTTGGAAATCTCGTCAATCCATAAAGCGAGTCCACGGGAATAAATTTTCCCTTTGGTGGGTGCTTGGCGGCGTAAGCTTAGAGCACCTTACAGACAAGAACTGAAACGGTGTGAAGAGCAAGAAACAAAAACTGGAGAAAAACTCCTAGAGCTTGAATAAGCGGAAAAGTTTTGTAAGACTCAACTTACTAACATTCTCATCGCGATCTTGTCCTACTTACATAACTTTTTTACTTACTCTGTCCCGCGTTACAAACGCAAGTAATTTTTCAGTTGAACCATTGATAGAATCGGTCCGTACAGCCGATCCTCGTTTCCGTATGGATGGACAGGGAACTTGAGATCTGGGACTTGGAGATCGAGATCTACTGGGTCTAGGTAAAGGAAACGTATTGACTTGTACGCCTGCGCAATGCGAACATGGATACCTGCGAATTCTCTTATCTGAAAGTGGTTTCTAGGTTAGGACGAGCTAATGTAAAGAACGTCTTCTCAACAAGTCATGACACACTGAAGGGTACGAGAAAAGTGATGTAAGACAGTATACATTCAGCATACCATTAGATGAAATATTTTCAACTCTCATTGTATTCTATTATTTAGAATAGTTCAACATATGACCAGAGAGAAATATACTAGGGTGAATTGGTAAGTCAGGTGAAAATGAAACATAAACTCACTTTTTTCTACTGGGTGTCATTCAATAATAAAAACAAGTAATGTGTTTTTGGAATTTTACTTAATAATTATGATTCGTAACGCGTTTCACTACACCGTAGCTTCTTCAGACGAATGAATGTACAGAAAATAAGAATGAGAATATAAATATAAATGTTCTTAAGTAATTGAAAGCTTATTGGGTTGATTCTTCTTAAGTGGTTATTTATGACAGGTATATCCAATAAAATTAAGGAATAGATTGCTCTCCGAAGAGATTCAATAGAGGTGAAGAGCTTAAATCGACTTGTTCATTGATGAGTCTACCTGAGTGTTTGTATTTGTTGTTTTCTAAAGTTTCCCAAAGATCTACCTTCCAATATTTATTATCTGTATACAAAATTTCAAACTGTGGGTCGAAAGAGTGATTATTTTCTAAGAGATGATTCGCGTAATTTGAATCTGATTTTTATTTGAGAAACTGCGTTTATGTTCCGATATTCTAATATTAAAATTAATATGTGTTCTACCAATGTAGAAATTATCACAGTCATTGCAATTCAATCTATAAACACCTGATTTATTGTTTTTACCTGATTTGGTTTTATTATTTTTATATATTTGCCTAAATTATTATTAGTTTGGAAAGCTATGTTGAAATTATTGCTACTCAAGAATGATTTCAGTTTCTCACTTGTAATGCCAACGTAGGTTAAGGTGTTGAATTTATTAGTTTGGGATTGTAACCATTATTTTTGGCTATTTGTTTAATCAAATTTAATTCTTTGTTGAAATTTTCTGGTGATAACGGGATGTTAATCAATCTATGAATAAAACTATTGAATGCTGACATTTTATGTTGATATGGATGACACGACGAGTTATGTATTATAATATCTGTATGTGACGGCTTATGGTAAATTGCGAAAACATGTTTTCCATTTTTATTCGAAATTGTTACGTCTAAGAAATCTATCGAATTATTGCTTTCTATTTCGGATGTGAATCGAATTTTTGGATGTAATGTTGATGTTATATAGTTTCCGGCTGTTAAGAATTCTTCAGTTTTTGAAATATAATCGGTTTTACTAATCGCGATGACGGTGTTACCTTTATCTGCTTTAGTGAATACTAAGGACTACGGATCCTACCGCAAAATTTCAGAAAGTGGTTAAAAACATAATTTCGACAGCAAAATCATTAATTACAGACCATGAAAAATATAAATTCATTAACTCCAATCCACAATCCCCCGAATTATATTCGTTGATAAAACTTCATAAACCTAATTACCCTATTAGACCTGTTATTTCTTATGTAACGGCACCTTCTTTCAAACTTTCAAAATTCCTTAACGACTTGCTAATAAAACATTGCAATTTTAAATCTAAATTTTCGGTCAAAAATTCATACGAACTAATTGCCAATATCAAAGATACCATTATACCACCTAATTCCAAAGTCATTTCTTTCGATGTTAAGAATCTATTTCCCAACATTCCACCGAAAGATACGTACTACTTAGTTGAAGAATTATTAGAAAAGAATCATGTCAATACTATCATTAAATCAGATATTCTTTCATTATTACAAATTTGTTTAGATCAAAATTATTTCCATTTCAATAACAAATATTATACTATTGAAGACGGCTTGATTATGGGCAATCCGTTAAGTCCTTTGTTAGCAGAAATATTCATGAATAATTTAGAGAAATTAATTCATAATCATCCACTCTGTAAATATTGTTAATTCTATGTATCGCTATGTAGACTATATCATTATATGCTTCACAGGAACAGATAGACAGTTGAAAATTTTCGAAAATCATATAAATTCATTACATACAAAAATTGGATTCACAACCGAAATAGACAGCAATAATGCGATAAATTTCCTAGACGCAACAATTTCGAATGAAAATGGAAAACATGTCTTCGCAATTTACCATAAGCCGTCACATACAGATATTATAATACATAACTCGTCGTGTCATCCGTATCAACATAAAATGTCAGCATTCAATAGTTTTATTCATAGATTGATTAACATCCCGTTAAGTCCCAAAAATTTCAACAAAGAATTAAATTTGATTAAACAAATAGCCAACAATAATGGTTACAATCCTAAACTAATAAATAATATTTTAAATAAAAAACAAAGTAGAATCGCATTGAATGAAGTTTACCCTGTCGATGAATTGAAACAAAAATTCAACACCTTAACCTACGTTGGCATTACAAGTGAGAAACTCAAATCATTCTTGAGTAGCAATAATTTCAACATAGCTTTCCAAACTAATAATAATTTAGGCAAATATATAAAAAATAATAAAACCAAACCAGGTAAAAACAATAAATCAGGTGTTTATAGATTGAATTGCAATGAATGTGATAATTTCTACATTGGTAGAATACATAGAAATTTTAATATTAGAATATCGGAACATAAACGCAGTTTTTCAAATAAAAATCAGATTCAAATTACGCGAATCATTTCTAGAAAATAATCACTCTTTCGACCCACAGTTTGAAATTTTCTATACAGATAATAAATATTGGAAGGTAGATCTTTGGGAAACTTTTGAAATCAACAAATACAAACACTCAGGTAGACTCATCAATGAACAAGTAGATTTAAGCTCTTCACCTCTATTGAATCTCTTCGGGGAGCTATCTATTCCCTAATTTTATTGGATATACCTGTCATAAATAACCACTTAAGAAGAAGCAACCCAATAAGCTTTTAATTACTCAAGAACATTTATATTTATATTCTCATTCTCATTCTTATTTTCTGTACATTCATTCGTCTGAAGAAGCTACGGTGTAGTGAAACGCGTTACGAATCATAATTATAAGTAAAATTCCAAAAAACACATTACTTGTTTTTATTATTGATAATGGAATTTAATCGAGTAAAAGCCTCCCAAATTCAAATGCGTGTCATTTATTTCTCAATATAATCCGGTTTTGGGCAGACAATGGGCACTTGCTTAGACGAGGCTGGTAGCTGTTTTTACCCTCTTTGTAGAAGTCTTTCCAAAGATCCTCTGAATACGCAGTTGTTTTCGAGATGACTTTCGAATCTGTTGAAAACCTCCGTTCTCCGAGTCATATTTTCATGTTCAGAAACAAATAGAAATCATTGGGAGACAGATCAGAAGATTACGGTGGATGAGGTAGCAATTCATTACGTAACTTCTACATCTTAGCAAATGAAACGGTGGATAAATGGACAGAATTCTGGTGAAACAGGATTCTCTTTTCGGCAAAATATGGCCACTTTGTTTTGATTTCCTCATTCTATTATTTTATATTGATGCGTACAACTCCCCATTTATGGTCTTCTCATTTTAGAGGAAATCAATGAACCTAATAGTTTGTGAGTTCCAGAAGACGGTGACCATCACCTTGCTGGCCAATGGAAACAGCTTGGCTTTCTTGGGTACACTGCCACCGGTCTCGAGTCACTGTTTGGATTATTGCTTGGTCTGAGGCGTGCAAAAATTCATGTTTCATCAACCGTTATGAAAAAGCGCAGGAATTCATTTCGGTTTAATTCAGAGAGCAAAAAATTTTCCTGGAAAAATTTCACTCCACGTTTTGGTAAATTATCAAAAAATGAAGTACCCATCTTGCCGATAGCTTTCACATGTGCAAATGCTCATGAAAGATATTGAAAACTCATTAATATGTGATGTTTACATTCTTTGCTACCTTTTTTAATTTCACTCGACGGTCGTACAATACAATATTGTAGACTTCTTCAGTTGAATGAGTGGATATCAGGTCGAATAACTAAAACCAGATCAGTTAATCGCCGACGTTTCGATTTATTTGAAATCTTCTTTAAGGATCCAAGAATGAAAATGGATTCATAAAAAAAATTAAAAATTGTACTTCTAGAAACAATATAAAGAATATAAGCAATGTGAAGGATATTGAATTTTTAAAATATTTGAAAAACTAATTTTTTCAAAAACTTTCAAGAGAACCACAGAGCAGTCTAAAATCATGTAAATCATACATAAAAATAACTGATAGATAAATAAATAAAAATTCAGTAAAAACATTTATGATTGACGAGGACAGTTACTAATTATAAAGATTTGAAAAGCAGAGTTACTTACATAAGAACTTGGTTTTATGAGTCACCATTATTAATCAAAGAACGAACGAATGGTGCATTTACTCTCTTCTACCAAACACAGCATGATACAGACTGAATTGTCATGCCGCCCGTCTGCAGGGGATGGCTACGTATCGCGTCGACAAGACAATCAATGATAAAATAAAAACGTGACAATAACAATTAATTTCAGACTCTAATCGAGGGTTAACAACTATCCTACCTCTTAATTTTTCGAAACAGATTAGAATAAGAAGTATTTAGGTTATCAATATATGATCTTTTGTTGAGAGACTTTTCTTCTTTGTTAATTTCAATCATTTCATGAACCAACCTTCTCTGTAAAATGTTCTGTCTACTGAGTACTTTTACATCGTCAAAATTAAAAGTATGTAACTCTTTCAAGGCATGTTCTGTCAGAGCGGTGTTATTCAGTTTTCGTTTCACAAGATTGTGATCATCAACATTATCCCTCTAAAGTTCTGAAATTCGTGTATCTAGATAGCGTCCCATCTGACCAATATAAACTTTATTACAATTTGTACATGGAATCTTATAAATAACATTGCTTTGTTGATTTTTTTGATTGATTGATTTCAATTAAGAATAAAACTTTCCATTTGCGTTTTCTGCTTTTGAGGTCACAACAACACTCTCATTCTTACTTTGCAAAATTCTCTTTAATCTGTCAGACAAGTTATGTATATATGGTATTTTGAAGTGTTTTTTATTACTGTTATTTTCAGTTCCGTCAGATATAGTGTCATTTTCTGTTCTTGTTAAAATCTTATTGATGAGTGTAGGAGGATAATTATTTTTAAGAAAAGTTTTCCAATTTTGTTGATATTAGTGTTATGAAAAGTCTCGTCTGACAATTTTAAAGCCCTTTGTTTCAAATTTTGAATAATATTAGTTTCTGTGATATGGGATGTTCCGAATAATACTTTAAAAATCTTTCTGAAAAAGTGGGTTTGTGGTACCAATCTGTCTTAATTTTGTTCTCATCTCTAATGAGGAGAACATCTAAGAATGGTGATTTATTTCTTACCTCTACTTCAACAGTACATTGAAGTCGAGGATGGAATTGATTAAATACATGAAGCCATTAATCGATTCTGTCTGACGGAACTGAAGTACAAATATCATCGACATACCTTCGGAAAAATGGAACAGAAAATGACAACTGGCTAAGGTAATTATTTTGTAATTCTATCATAACTATATCAGAAATGATGGGAGCGAGACAATTGCCCATTCCCAAACCAAACGTTTGCTTATAATACTCGTCACCAAATATAAAATATCTGTTCTCCGGGAAAATATAAGTTACTAACTATTTCCATCTCTATATTTTCATTCAAAAGAAAGAGAGCATTAAATTTTACATGTTGGTAAAGCTCACTTCCGACATTTTCCGTTCTTTTTCTCGAAATTCTAGGTCTCAAAAATTGTCCCAAATTCGAAAATTAAGTCGTAGAGTAACGATTTGTCTTCGCGGATCCGATCTCGAGATATGTAGGAATCGTTCGACACCCGAATCCATTCTCCCGGTAACCCCGTATAAGTAGGACGGATGCAAGAAAACCGCTTATTTTGACAGCTCGACGTTAGTTAATTTCTAGCCGTCAGAGATATTCGGAATGAGGAAAATGGAGCGAAATTTCGCAAAAGTCCGCCGATAGCCCTTCGAATGAAACTATTGCGGCGCAACATGCGAAAATCGAGGCTTGCTCTTTGTCCAGGTTTTGAAACCATCGAACGCGATGGAAAAATTTGTATAGACATAAAAGTCCAAAGAAACTATCCCCTCCACTCGCGGAAAATCGAAGACCTTTTTTATTTTCGCTTTTTCGGGGCTTTCTTTCTGAATTTTCGCTCGATCGATCGCCATCCGAAAGACCGAAGTTTCCGATTCCGATTCTCGGCGACGTTTCGGCGAAAATTTCCGAAAAATCCTCAGGGCTCCGTCGTTCGAGCTAGGGGCTTCAAAATGGAAAAAAATAATCGCAGGGGCCATTGGCCCCCGATTTTTCACGGCGTTGCTTCTTCTCCGCCCGGTTCAAATGGTAATTTATTACCTCTACTTCAACAGTAAATTGAAATCGAGGTTGGAATTCATTAAATACATGAAGCAGTTCATCGATTTTGTCATAACATTCTTGAGAAAGATGAAAGCTATGTGACCGACTCTTTTACATTGGTTTCAAATTTAAAGGATGTTGTTCTACCAGAAGACTTTATCTTAAAACCATTAGATGTAAACTCCTTCTTGACGAATATACCAATAGAACTTGCTATAGACCTTATCAAAAATATTGGCAATATTCTGATATAGTTATGATAGAATCACAAAATAATTGCCTTAGCCAGTTGTCATTTTCTGTTCCATTTTTCCGAAGGTATGTCGATGATATTTGTACTTCAGTTCCTTCAGACAAAATCGATTAATGGCTTCATGTATTTAATCAATTCCATCCTCGACTTCAATTTACTGTTGAAGTAGAGGTAAGAAATAGATTACCATTCTTAGAGATGAAAACAAAATTAAAACATATTGGTACCACAAACCAACTTTTGCAGAAAGATTTTTAAATTATAATTCGGAACATCCCATATCACAGAAACTAATATCATTCAAAATTTGAAATAAAAGGCTTTAAAATTGTCAGATGAGACTTTTCATATAACTAATATCAACAAAATTGGAAAACTTCTTTTAAAAATAATTATCCTCCTACACTCATTGTTAAGATTTTAACAAGAACAGAAAATGACACTTTATCTGACAGAACTGAAAATAACAGTAATAAAAAACACTTCAAAATACCATATATACATAGCTTGTCTGACAGATTAAAGAGAATTTTGCAAAGTAAGAATGAGAGTGTTGTTGTGACCTCAAAAGCAGAAAACGTAAATGGAAAGTTTTATTCTAAATTGAAATCAATCAATCCAAAAAATCAACAAAGCAATGTTCATGAGATTCCATGTACAAATTGCAATAAAGTTTATATTGGTCAGACGGGACGCTATCTAGATACACGAATTTCAGAACATCAGTGGGATGTTGTTAATGATCACAATCCTGTGAAACGAAAACTGAATAACACCGCTCTGGCAGAACATGTCTTGAAAGAGTTACCTACTTTTAATTTCGACGATGTGTGAGTATTCAGTAGACAAAACATTTCACAGAAAAAGTTGGTTCATGGAATGATTGATATTAAGAAAGAAGAAAACTCTCTTAACAAAAGATCAGATATTGATAACCTAAATAATTCTTATTTTGATCTAATTCGAAAAATTAGGAGGTAGAATAGTTGTTAACCCTCGATTAGAGTCTGAAATTAATTGTTATTGTCATGTTTCTATTTTATCATTGATGGTCTTGTCGACGCGATACGTAGCCATCCCCTGCAGACGGGCGGTATGATAATTCAGTCTGTATCATGATGTGTTTAGTAGAAGAGAGTAAATGCACCATTCGTTTGTTCTTTGATTATTAATGGTGACTCATAAAACCAACTTGTTATGTAAGTAACTTTGCTTTTCAAATCTTTATAATTAGTAACTGTCCTCGTCAATCACAAATGTTTTTACTGAATTTTTATTTATACATCCATCAGTCATTTTTATGTATGATTTACATGATTTTTAGACTGTGCTCTGGTTCTCTTGAATGTTTTAGAGGAAATTAGTTTTATCAAATATTTTTAAAAATTCAATATCCTCCACATTGCTTATATTCTTTATATTGTTTCAAGATGTACAATTTTTAATTTTTTTTATGAATCCTTCTTCATTCTTAGAGCCTTGAAGAAGTTATTTAATGAATCGAAACGTCGGCGATTAATTGATCTGGTTTTAGCCATTCGACGTGATATCCACTCATTCAACTGGAGAACACACTATTGGTCGTGAATCAATTTCAATCGTAGACTTCCTTGATCATTCTGGAGTCGTTATCACAATAGTTCTTATCAAGAGATCTTTCGGTTTTCGTGATGGTTCTTTGCGTAAAAAGTAATGAGTTTTAGTAGTCGATACTCATACTCCTTTTTTTCACAGAAGGAGCTACTCGTTCGATTTGATTGGCTATCAAATCAATACTAGTTAACATAACACTGTAAAATTTTATGTTTGCACTTTCAAAGCTTTGCATTGTCCAAACAATATAACTTATACCGGGTGAGTCAGTAAGGCGAGGAACTTCTATATCTCGGAAACTATTTGAGATAGAAGCGAAATTTTTTCTGATTATTGTTTCATAAGTATGTGTGCATTCCTTAAAATTATTTTCGTACATCGGTAGATTTTAAATTAATTAAAATATCGATAATTTCGGGAATTTGGAATTTTTTTCAAAAGTTCTCAAATGCCTCATTTCGCATAATTTACGCATGATATTTTTTTCTTGATGTAAAAGTGTTGAACCTTATTATCAAATGAAGAAAAAAATTTTTTTTATACCGAGTGTTCCTAGTAACCCGGCGAAAATGAAATTTTTAAACATGAAAGACTTTGTTTTTTTCAAATGTAACACCCTGTATCTTTTTCACGTGTTTTGTTCCCACTCGAATAAGCTTTACAACGATACCTTTTTTTTCAAAAATCCGATGGAGATTATCCAGAAAATTTCGAAATTAGTGTGAGGTTTAGGTATTTCTTGCAATAAACATGCTGTTGATAAAATTCATGCATTGAAATATGCAAATTTCAACACAAAATTAGATTCTTTGCTGTTCAATGAAACTTAAACATCAAAACTCTCAAGGTATATCGAAATTTCTTCACGAGAAAAGATTTATTTGCGATTTTATCAGTTGTGCTCAGAGCTAAGTCTTCACTTAATCGAAATTACTCAGTTCGAAATCTTCAATGAATGTTCAAAAAGTCTACTGCGCTCAAAACAACCTGCATGCTATTCTCTTCAGTGAGTACACGCTTAGCTCTTTCATTCTCCTCATATCCAACTTGTGATTAAACCATAGAGATAAGTATGACTTCTATGGGCATACCACATGAAGATAGAAAATATTGTTCGATAGTCTGTCGTTTAAACCACCTGTGACCATAGACTTATTTCTATGGTTTACTCACAATGCCCCAACATTTGACAGTTCTGAATTGGATAATTCCAACGTCATATGAGTGAGTCTAAGTGAGAAATACATAATATTATTGCAACAATGAATTTTACCCAAGAAGAATTAATTAATATGATTTATTGTTTGGGAGAAGGTGAGAGGAATTGTTTGTTGGCGTCACATATTTATTCCCAACGTTACCCAAACAGTAGACATCCTAGGAAAGACGCATTCGAGAGACTGAAGGAAAGATTTGAAAGAACTGGACAAGTTGGATCTGAGAAGAATGAGAGCTAAGCGTGTACTCAATGAAGAGAATAGCATGCAGGTTGTTTCGAGCGCAGTAGAGAATCCTCATGTTAGTACAAGAGATGTTAGTCGAGACTTGGGCATTAGTCAGACATCTGTATCAAGAATTTTGAGGAAGGAAAAGTTCCAACCTTTTCATGTTCAACTCCACCAACAGTTCTAATCTAATTTGATTTGAAAACTTATTGAAATAGAATTGAATTGGTGTTTATGATTTCGATTTGCATTTTTTTTTCAGTGGATGTTTCATTCACGACAAGCAGTTCAATTACGTTTCTTAATGATAAGTCCGGAATATTTTGGGCAATTGTAAAAGTAATACAAGTTCAGTGAAAATAACAGGGTGTAACATTTAGAAAAAAGTTCTTTTATCTCGAAAAATTCTATTTTCGTTGGATCACCAAGAACACTGGGTATGAAAAAACAGTTGATCTCTTACTTCGATGATGAGGATGTTTTCTTCAGAGAATAATTATGGTCACACTCAAATGATACGGAATGAAGATTGTGAGAAGTTCTGAAAAACCTTCCAAATTCTCGATCTTTTCGATATTTCGACTTTTTGAACATTTATTGAGATAATTTCGAACTGAGTAATTTCAATTAAGTGAAGACTTAGCTCTGAGCACAAATGATAATATCGCAAATGAATCTTTTCTTGTGAAGAAATTTCGATACACCTTGAGAGTTTTGATGTTTGAGTTTCATTGAACAACAAAGAATCTAATTTTGTGTTGAAATTTGCATATTTCAATGCATGAATTTTATCAACAGCACGTTTATTGCAAGAAATACCTAAATCACTAATTTCGAAATTTTCTAGGAAATCTCCATCGGATTTTTGAAAAGAAGGTATCGTTGCAAAGATTATTCGAGTGGGAACAGAACACGTGAAAAAGATACAGGGTGTTACATTTGAAAAAAAAAAGTTTTTCATGTTTGAAAAATTTTATTTTCGCCGGGTTACTAGGAACACTCGGTATAAAAATTTTTTTGTTAATTTAAATAAGGTACAACACTTTTACCTCAAGAAAAAAATATCATGCGTAAATTTTGCGAAATGAGGCATTTGAGAACTTTTGAAAAAAAATTCCAAACTCCCGAAATTATCAATATTTCAATTAATTTAAAATCTACCGATAGTTGTATGGGCACAAAACAGATATCGTTGAAGAGAGCATCCAAATTGTAATCAGAATATGATAAAAAATACAGGGCGAGCCATTTTAAAAAAATCTATGTTTGTCCCTGGAGCAAAAATGGAACTCCCTATATGTACGAAAATAATTTTAAGGAATGCACTCATACTTATAAAACAATAATCAGAAAAAATTTCGCTTCTATCTCAAATAGTTTCCGAGATATAGAAGTTCCTCGCCTTATTGACTCACCCGGTATATACTTCTCTACTACTGTCATTTCATCGATTTCGTTAATTTTCAACCAACTCATCAATTCACATTCGTGATAGAAGAGGAACTAAAATTGAACCAAATGAACACAGATTCTGTTTGTAGTTACCTGCGAGTCAGAAGCATTCAATGGTTATTAACTTTTATGAGCGAATTACGAGGTTTGCAAATAAAGGAATGAGATTGGCAACGTCGCTTACGATTCGGTTATACGTGAGACGAGAGGCTTTGAGCACCGTCAGGTGATACACCTTCACTATGAATTTGAATTCGCTACACTCATTTGATTGCCCGTTGCGTCAGTTTTCGTGAACAATTTTTTCTTGTGCGTTCTCTAAATGAGTGACTCCGATTTTGAGCAACGGTGTGCTATCAAGCTTGGTCGAAACACAACAACAGAAACCTTTGAAAAACTTCGACAAGCCTATGAAGAGGTTTTTCGGTGGTTTGAGGTATTTTTAGAAGGAAGAAGTCGATTGATTGAAGGTAAACCACGAAGCGGAAGAACATCAAGTGCAAACAAAAATAGAAACGGTTAATCAATACCGAGAGGTCCTGGGAAGTATTCGAAAAAGAATCTTTCGTGTACGACCGAACATCAAAACCAAATGTGCAATCTCAATAATTCAGTCAGTAAGAACATTCCTGTGACTCATCAGAATCCTTATTCACAAGACTTGTGACCTTGTGACTTTTTGCTCTTCCCGAAAATTGAAAATCAGCTAAAGAAACTCATTTTTCGACACTTAAGAACGTCTGAACAGTTGTAACTGACCAGTATCAAAGTTGCTATTATGATTGGAAGAACCGTCTCAAGCGCTGTGTGACTTCTAAAGGGAACTATTTTGAAGGAGACAATATTGCATTGTGATTATATTTGAACGAAAAATTGAAAAAAAATCATTCTCGTTACTTTATTCACACACCTCGTATATCATGAAAGACCACAATGGTAATAACAGATCTACTAGTGCTTTTATCCTCCAATGTTGATCTGACGAACCTTATACAATATACAGTGTGTTCCAACGAAAATTTGACCCCCCCTATAACTCCGAAATGAGTAACATTAGCGAAAAACACCAAGACACGTCGATTTTTGTTTCGAGGGGAGCATTTTCGAAATAATTCGAAACTTCTCAGATCAACCCCTACCCCAGCAACCCTAATTTTGAAATTCATCATAGGAATAAGGGTCGAGTGGCACCTTACTGTAAAGGTCTGTCAATTCTCCATTCTGATTTGTCATTTTAGAATTTTAAATTAACATACAGGGTGTCCCAACCGAGGGTAAAGTTGAATTCCTGCAAATCCCAAATACTAAATGAAATCGATTTATTTTGGCATAATGCAAGCGCAGGTTTATGCTCGGTCTAGAAAAACGACCTACACTTGTGAATTTGGAGTTGGTGCAATCAACCCCTATTTCCAGCATCCCCAACTCAAAAATCATTCGATCGAAAATAGGTCAAGTGGCACCTCGTTGGAAAGGTATTTCAATTTTCTCTTCGAATTTGGTATTTTCGAAATTCAGAATCAGCATACAGGGTGTCCCGGAGCAGGAACACTGAAAACCCAAATAACTTTTTGAAACTGGTTCATTTCGGTATAATACGAGAACATGTTTATGTTTGATTCGAGAATAAGACTCTCTTGCGTGAATATGGAATTTTGCAATCAATCTCTTCCATTCAGCATCCCCAACTCAAAAATCATACAAGTGATTACAGGTTGAGTGGCAAAGTTCCAGAAAGATTTTTCTATTTTCTGAATCACTGAGGCATTGGTTTCAGTTTGGCAATCGAGGTTTTCTGGCGTGAGGATCAGGATGAGGGATGATGGAGAAACTGATTGGATGCTCATCTAAACAGGAAAACGAGATTTATTGAACTTGTATTCAATTGAAAACAAAAACTAACTTGATTATTACAACAATTGTTCAAAATGACCTCCGCCCACCTCCATACAGTTATACAGACGATTTTCGAACTCTCTTCTCACATTAGCGAAAACTTCAGGAGTCAAAAGTCGGCATTCTGTGATAATCCTCATCCGCAGCTCCTCCAGGTTTTCTGGTCTTGTGGCATAAACTTTAGATTTTAGATGGCCCCACAAAAAAAAATCTAGGGATTTAAATCTGGTGACCTGGCTGGCCACTCAACAGGTCCTCTTCTACCAATCCACCTTCCTGGGAAATTTTCGTCTAAATATTGGCGCACCCGAGCATCATAATGCGGAGGAGCACCGTCTTGTTGAAAACGCATTTCGTCCTCAGAAAGAGTTGGATCGTTCTGTAAAATTTCTGTCAATCTAGGATGTATGTGTTCCTCTAACAACTGTAGGTAGCCATTTCCATTCAGATTACCCTCAATAAAGAAAGGCCCAACTAGATGATTGCCAAAATTCCTGCCCAAACGTTCAACTTCTGAGGCCTTTGCGTGTGGGCCTCTCTAAACCAATGAGGATTCTGTGTGTCCCAATATCGACAATTATGTCTATTCACTTCACCACTGAGCATAAAGGTGCTTTCATCAGAAAAACAGATGTTATTCAGAAAATTTGGATTAGCGTTTAGGTTTTCACTTAGATTTTCACAAAACTGTAAACGACGATCTGGATCATCTTCGTTTATTTCATGCACTAATTTTACCTTGTAGGGGTGAAATTTGTGATGTTCACGATTCTATGGACAGTTGTAGCTGATACACCAGTCAGACGAGATAGTTTTCTGATCGAAGTAGTATTCTCCATTTGTAGATGACCCACTACTGCCACTTCCGTTGCCTCATTTCTGACAGGACATGCCACTTCATGTTTTTGTTTGCCACCGAACCCGTAGCTAGGAATTTGTCAACCAAATATTTAACGTACTGGTGACTGACTCCCCTTTCTCTTTCAGGATGGTTTCTATCGAATATCCTTGCCGTTTCTTTGGCACAACTGTTATTTCGAAAATACGTCGATACAATTTCGACCCTTTCCTCAGTGGAATAAACCATTTTCAGATTAATTTCAACTGACGAACAACAACAATAATGAGGAACTGATCTGAATAATAATAATATTTCATTGCAAAAATGAGAAATAACAGATGACTGCACGCCAGATGGAAATGAAAAAATGTGAACATTTTCAATGCAGAAATCAGCTTTATTTCTTCGTAATTGATGCTCAACACATCGTACCCCAATACTTTCAACAGTTTCGAATTAATTTTAGTTGATAATTTCAAATGACGATATTGAATTTTTCGAAAGCGACATCCTGTATGGAGAGCCGAACTGAATGAAATGCTTTAATCATTCTGGAATTCAAAAACCTTTCTGAAGATATGCCACTTGAATTATTTGTATGATTTTCAAGTTGGGGATGCTGAATGGAAGGGTTGATTGCAAAATTCTATAACCACACAAGAAAGTCCTATTCTCGGATCAAACATGTTCTCGTATACCGAAATGAACCAGTTTCAAAAAGTTATTTGGATTTTCAATGTTCCTGCTTCGGGACACCCTGTATGATGATTCTGAATTTCGAAAATACCAAATTCGAAGAAAATTGCAATACCTTTCCAACGAGGTGCCACTTGACCTATTATCGATCGAATGATTTTGAGTTGGGGATGCTGGAAATAGGGGTTGATTGCACCAACTCCAAATTCACAAGTGTAGGTCGTTTTTGTAGACCGAGCATAAACCTGCGCTTGCATTATGCCAAAATAAATCTATTTCATTTAGTATTTGGGATTTCCAGAATTCAACTTCACCCTTGGTTGGGACACCCTGTATGTTAATTTAAAATTCTAAAATGACAAATCAGAATGGAGAATTGACAGACCTTTACAGTAAGGTGCCACTCGACCCTTATTCCCTATGATGAATTTCGAAATTAGGGTTGCTGGGGGTAGGGGGTTGATCTGAGAAGTTTCGAATTATTTCGAAAAATGCTCCCCCTCGAAACAAAAATCGACGTGTCTTGGTGTTTTTCGCTAATGTTACTCATTTTGGAGTTATAGGGGGGGTCAAATTTTCGTTGGAACACACTGTATTTCGAAGCAAACTGCTGGAGTCACCAAGGAGCATAATGTAAAAGATATTAAAGGTTGAAATATACTCTGCAGCCAATTTTCAACAGAATAAGTCGTTAGGCCAGCAAGATTATATGAAATAACAGACAAATAACTATTCAGCCAATTTAGATCTCTTCAGTCATTTGGTGACAGTTTGCTAATTCGTACAAATGATTCCAATGTTTGAAATTCCTATAAAGGAGTCTGGCAGAGAAGGGGAACATAACAAAGCAGATGGTTGACGAAGAAGATAATAGCTCTTATCAGCAACAAGTTGTTTCTATCTATTCATACCCATCCAATACCTCTTTCCAACTCATCTTCGTCGCTAAAGCTCACATTGCTTCTACGACGTTCCTTTCTCATAGAGCTAGGTCTCGACGGAGGACGATTTGGATAGGGTTGGTTGTTTCTACCACAGTCGCAAACTTCTTCGATACCATCAGTCCCTGGGCGACCTCGATCTATCTTACATGCACAATTGAACTTTGGAAGCGACTCATAGATACGACAGGGTACACAGCTCTCATCCAAGCTGTTACTACGCTTCAATTCACGTCGATCTAAAATGTAAGTTTCAGTTCGTGATCATGAAATGATTGATTATTTTTCATTGAACCTTGACACTCACCGTTTAAATTCTTATATGTTCCATTACCAACCAATTTAGGCTTTTTCGGCATGAATTTATCGCCACAGATGCATTGAGGTAACTTTCTACCGCAACTAGGGCAAATTTCTTCTCTCGTAGGTTTTTTAGAAGAAGATGCAGCAAACTTTTTGGGAGTGACTGGACGTTTCGTTGGAGTAGACGATCTTTGTTGAGCATTTTTAGCATTACACTGACAAACTCCTAGTTCTAAGGGCTCGCTAAATGTAACCTTTTGGCAAGCACACCTCAATACTTGTTGCAAGCATCCATCACAGACATTTTGTTGCGGGTTTTCTTTTGAAGGTATAAATGTATTACCGCACTCTCTACATTTCTTAACGGCACGTTGTTGATACGAGTATTTGGCTTTTTGTTTCACTTTCGACATGCAGCATTTTTCGCATACACATTTCTCAGGTGCATCTTCAGGAGGAACAAATAATCTTCCACAAGTTTCGCATATTCTATAAGGATTATAATCAATTTGTTCTTGTTGCGGTTCTTCGTCAAGACATTCCTCGCATATACAGAGATCTGGACGGTTTTTGACGGAACAAATAGTCTTCCACAAGACTTACATACTTTTTTGCTTCTGTCAGAGGAAGAGGTGAACTCTGGTTCTGGATCAGCTTGTAAACATTCTTCGCACAAACAAGTCTCTGGATCGTTTAAGGATGGTAGAAATAATCTTCCACAAGCCTTGCACTCTTTATAAGGGCTAGATACCAATCGACTAACGTAAAAATGAAATTAGATTCGGTTAAGAAAGTAATCATTGGGATGAATTATGATTTATACTATACTCTGTGACAACGATCTAAACGTTCAAGAAGTATTGAGCATCTTCAAAGTATTAAATATCTTGAAGACTTTTATTCAGGAACAATATTCAACATTCAGTAGAATACTAAATATCATTCCTTGAAGGAGCTGGTTTGCCGATCCACCCTTCGAAATCATCGACAATCAAGTCTACACAGTAGTGGACAGTCCGATCGGATGTCATGAATAGGAGCAATAGACTGTAGTTTCTGTCTCATTTGACCTTGTCAGTATTGCACACCTATTGACAACACCAGACTAGACTGCCATCTACTCATCTCAATCCGTTAGAGAGCCACCTAATTTAACCAGTAGACACGTTCCAGACTCTTAAACGTGTTGCGGTTACAGGTTGACCTCGAGCTGCGACACGAGACCTCAAACCACGTTTATCGTATCGTTTCATTGCTAATTTGTATTCCACTGTTCTAGGTGCATTTGAAGGTGCCAACAGCAGCGAACTGTTGCCTCAACCAGGAAATTTTTAAATAGCGGTCATGGACTTTCCGAAAAATTGCGTGGTTGAATTAGTATCTTTCTCTTAAGTATGATTCGGGTGGCACTTGATGGCGTAACGAGTGAATCTTTTCAGGTTATTGCAGGAGTACCTCAGGGCTCCATACTCTCACCAACTCTTTTTCTGTTGCAGATTAATGATCTGCTCCACTCCACAGAAAACAGAATATTTGGGTTTGCGGACGACTGTTTCTGGTGTCCACATTCTCTAGTCACCGTCCTATAACTGCTGCGGAGTCACATCGACAAAGATAGCAACAGAGCATGTCACTGAATTCGGACTACGAGAAGATATCAATGTGGGCATGTTGAACTTGGTCAATTTTAACGCGAACAAGACGAAATAAACAATGTTCTCCAGAAAAGTAACTGCTTGAGAACCTCCTCTAATCATGACATCGAATTCCTTCAGAAAAGAACGGCGTCAGTAGTTTGCTGGCATGACCATGACATAGCCAAATTTGCTTCTTCTTAACTCATCTCAGGATTAAGCAGTATTCAGCCATCAAGCTGATGATTTTATGCAATGCAGGTGCGATGTGGTGAATACTGCTGTACTGCTTGGCACACATAGGAACAGTATTCTAGACTAGGCTACACATTCATTATATCTATTGGATAAAGCCCAGGAGATTACGCGTGATCTCCAACCTCTCGATCAAAGGCGGCAGGTTGCTGATCTCTCTCTTTCCTACAAATACTTCCATGATAAATGCTCTGAAGAACTGAAAGGCTTGATTCAGGTTTCAAAGAAAAACCAGGCTCGCGAGAAACTCTTATCGCCGAACGGTTCAACTAGCTATGCCACGTACCTCTTTCTATGAAAATTATTTTGTTTACAGGGCTAGTGTGCTATGGAACTCGCTTTCATCAAACATCCTTTCGATAAGTTACAATTTGGCCCTATTCAAGAAGCGAGAGAACACCCACATTTAATGATCTTGGCGGCCACACCAGTGGTACGACAGACATCGCCTCCTCCTAAGAGTTAAGAATAGAAAAAACTGGATCACCGATGTTGCTCGGGGTCGTCCTTGCCCAGTTCTTCTTTCATGACTAACAGTCCTCCTATACCTGCCGATTATACTGGAAACAGTTGAATAGCGGCACCCCAAGCCTTTGGCCTATTCTTGATTAAGTCCAATTTAGGTCACCTAACACCGCTGCTTCAGCACATTCTGCCGGGGTCAAACTTTGCGCTTCGAGCAAATTGAAATTCCCAAGAAGAGCAAACGTTTCTAGCAAATTGATCAACCATTGGTGTTGTGGTGGTTCTTGCAAAATCTCAATTTATTCCATTCATTTTATTTCACATCAGAGAAACATGTGCAACAAGAAAAAACATCGAATTTTGTTACATACGTCCGGACATATCCGAAAAAAAATGTATTAATAATTAGATGCTTACCAAAAAAAAGAAATTCATTCATTCATTCGCAATAAAATGCAAAAATCTTTGTCTTTTGATTTCTCGAATTTTTCAGTTTATAATGTACAGGACATTATAACCTCAAAATTCGGAAAATTGAAAGAGAAATATTATTTTGCAAGAAAAACTGAAGCTCTAGAGAAACATGTAGAAATGAAGAAGTAGATATTAACTTTCATAAGGTCTTCGGGTCAATTTTCACCCATTTTGAGATAAAAATGTAATTTTCTCAGAAAATAAGTGTTCAAGAAGTTTCATATTCTATGACTTTTAATTATTCGTTTACTTATTATTGGAATAAGTTTATCAAAAGTGATTAAAATATTCCACATATGATTTTTTTTACTCTAACGGTCTTCGGGTCAGAATTGACCGTAACTAATAACAAACGCACAACGCGTCTGTTATCGTCCCAATTATTTATGTATCGTATAACTTTTTGAATAAGACGTTCTTTTGTTCTACCCAAACAAGTCTTAGTGTTATATTATAACATCAATTGGACAACACGTACCCTAGTTTACAGTGGCGAAAACGTTATTAGCTTATAAAAAATGATAGACAATCAAATAGAAGCGGCGTTATTCGATTAAATATCGGATAGTAATGAATCTTGTTCTGAAACAGAAGATTATATCGAAGAAGCTGAACCATCTGATAGCTCGGATAGTGACAGTGAATTAGTGCTTGTACCAACAATGACGTCAAAAATTGGACAAATAAAATATTCCAGAAACCCCGTCAACCAGTCTTATGGAAGAGCTTCCAAAGAAATCATAATGAACTGGATACCAGGTTTGACACGATACTCTTGCTCAAGGATCACCTTAGAATACACACTTTAATACACACCATATTGAAATATACAAATTTGGAAGGTAAGCGTGTTTTCGCTGATGATTGGAATGACATTCACGATATTGATCTGTTCGCAACATTGGGCTACTATTACTATCTGGTGTATTTCGTTCAAATAATGAAAGTACCAAAAGCTTATGGGATAGTGAGAAAGGCAGACCTTATTTTGGGGCAGTCATGCCACTAAAAACTTTCAAAAAATTGTCAAGGTTTATTAGGTTTGACAATAGGTAAACTCGATCCGAACGGCGACTGCTGGATAAATTTAGTCCAATTCGAAATTGTGGAATCAGTGGCCTGACCTTTTGCCAAAATTTTATAATCCTTCTGAAAACGTTACAGTAGATGAGCAGCTTGTAGCATTCAGAGGAAGATATCCATTTCGACAGTACATGCCATAGAAACCAGCTAAATATGACATCAAATTTTGGGCTCTATGTGATTCTCCCACAAGTTACGTTTGGAATATCCAACTACACGGGCAAAGAAATAGGAGGTGTGCCTGAAAAAAACAAGACATACATGTAGTCCTTGATTTGACTCACGGCCTGAGAGAGCATAATCTTACGGTGGATAATTTTTTACATCACATCAACTTGGACAGAAACTATTAGAAAAACAGATCACTGTAATAGGGACTATACGTAAGAATAAACCGGAATTGCCTCCAGATGTGTTTGTTTTTCCTTTAACGTGCTCTATTTCAGCCTTTCGGCTAATGACACGCCGGGAAATTCTGTCACCTCACTAACCCGGGAATTTTGCCGAACCCTCTCGTGTCGAGGGAAGGGATCTTTAATGTCCAACACATCTCTGTTAGACAGGACCGACAGCTTAACATCTCCTCCGAAAGATGGACACTCAAGTGATTCCCAGAATCCGAAAAATCGCACCGACTTTGTGGGGATTGAACCCAGGTAACTCTGCGTAGGAGACGAGCATCATATCCCATACGCCACCGAGCCGGCTGCCTCCAGAAATAGTACCAACAAAGGGAAGACCGTTATATTCATCATGTTTAGCTTTTACCAAAGATACTTCACTTGTTTCTCACTTACCCAAAAAAATAAGTCGGTGAATCTTCTCAGCACTTTGCATCACAACTCAGAAGTGAGTTCTGTGATGATATTAGACTACAACATAGTGGCGTGGATACCTGGATAAAAAAAGTTGCAAAAGAAAAACAAAACGTTGGGTGAATCATGGTAGACATATCAGCCTACACTTTGCATCACAACTCAGAAGTGAGTAACCGTCCGTTAAAAACTTTTCAAGTTCCAATTACAATATCAAGCGCCATAACTAGCGATTTCCAATTGAAGTGAAATATTTTCACCATTTCCGGTTATACAGGAAGTGAGTCATCACTTTGTTATTTCAAATGGCAACAAAAACGTTTAAAAAATTGTAGCTCGTAGATCTTTTGCACTACAGACACCTGTGATTATATTAGACTACAACAAATGTAAGAGTGGCGTGGATACACTGAATAAAGAAGCATTAGAAGCAATTTTCTACAATTCGAATGAATAAAAATTGTAGGAACTAAGCGAAAACCAATCATGTCTCCTGTTATTTTGCCTCATAAACAGTTGCAAAAGATTTTCCTCATAAATGTGATAATCCAACAAATCATCCATTAAAATTGCAAAATAGTTCACGCTGAATTTAAAACAAAACGTTGGTCTCAAGTGGTATTTAGTAACATGGTAGACAAATCAGCCTACAATGCTTTCATGTATAACTCAATCCAATTATTCACGGCTAGCAGCTGGAAGGAAGGCTGCCTAGCAGAACGGCGATACTATTAACAAAATTTAGGTATGGGTTTTTCAAAATTTTCACTTCAAATTACCAACAATTCTTGTTGAAATATCAAATTCGAATGAACGAAGTGACAAGTACATTAATTTTATGCACCTGTCAGGTGAGCGTAGCCAGTTCAGCTACTTGATTCAAATATTTCAAAGCATTCTCTGTTAGTTCTTGCAAAATCATACTAAAAGAGATGGGTATAGTACATGCTTATACAATTCCATCTGAAACTTGACGCTTCATCTGATGGCGATATAAAAATTGGCACGTGCCATTTGAAAAAATTGAGTTATTGCTGTTTGAAAAAGGCCAAATTGAAAAAATCATATAAAACAACGCAATAACCATTTGACATGTATAGATTGCTTAAAAAATTCCTTGATCCTTCTTCTATCCACTCTAACAAAAATTGTGTCTGTAGTGCAAAAGATCTACGAGCTACAATTTTTTTGAATGTTCCTCAAAAATCGAGTTTATAACAAAATAATTAAATCTGTCAAAAGTTTTGACAGATAAGTTATAACAACTTGGTAATTTTATGCCTTGCTCAAATGTCGGTTCTAGATGTATAATAAAAAAGGTTGATTGCCATTTGAAGTAACAAAGTGATGAACCACTTCCGGTATAACCGGAAATGGTATCACTTCGAAAATATTCACTTCAAACAGAAATCGCTAGTTATAGCCGCGTATAAAATTTCAGCTTGATATTGTAATTGGAACTCAAAAAATTTTTAACGGACGGTCCCGGTGGATATCCCTGTATAAAAAACAGAAAGTCATTACCGAGGGCACCTTTTTCAATAGAAATTGCAAAAAAGCTCCGTCAATCTAGTGACAATGTACAAATTCCATCAACTTCCACCCAACAAGAGGAAAACAACACTTGTACAGCTAAGAAGGTTCCCAAAAGACGTCGCTGCCAACTGTGCTAAAACTGACGATAAAACACCTTTGATCTGTGTAGATTGTAAGAAATTCGTATGTAAAAAACATTCTAATACAGTTGTTCTATGTACCCAGTGTAATAAGATATAATTTCATTTACATTTTGTTTTTAATTACTGCTCAGTCTCCTTTTATAAAAATATCTAACAACATACATATTCTTCTTATCTTTTTTTATTTTATATTATTTTTACAAAAATAAATAATAATTCTATATATATGTCAAATAAATCCATTAAACAATTTATCTTTATTTTTTGCTCATTTTTCAGTATAATTTTACTACTTTGGTCAGATCTGACCCAAATCACGGCCACGTTTGTAAAATTAAAGACCTTATGAAGGTTAAAAGTACTTCTTCATTCATTTTCGTTTTTGCGTGTTTCGCAGTTGGAATAAATCGATATTGCCTGTCTGGTTCGGTATCCAGACATGAATGAATTGAAATGAAAATACTAGTGTTATTTGCTATGTAACATAACCTTCCAGTTATCAGCTTTTGAAATATTTAGAATCTCTATATAATAATGTGAAACTTAACAGTTTTTACCCGGAATATTCTTCAGCTTTCGGCTTGAGTTTAACAGCTGTATTATTATTTTTCGACGTAATCATGACATCGTCCACATCCCCATCACTTTGGTAATTATATTTCTTGATACCTTTCTCATCGTAAACAGTCAAATCCAGCAAATTGCCATTTGGATCTAACTGCGTTTCAATCGTGTAATAACCGGGGGTCAGGCTGGCAGATTTCTTTCTCGCCTTTCTGTCAGTGGACGATTTTCTAGAAGCGCATTCACACTTGCCGTTCGCTTCTGTACATTTACACACGAAAACATCAAAATTCTTTGTAAGTCCTAAAAATTCAGAAGTGTATGACAAATCTCTAGTTCTCCGAGCATCAAGACTATTCACATAATACACGACAAATTTTGAAATATGCAGTCTCTTCTATAATGAAGTTACAGATCAAAGTGATGTTTTCTCAAATGAGGCACCCTATATTCCAATTTATTTTTGCATTTCTCAAGAGATATAAAGGTGAGTTCTCTCAACATTCCCTATACCTAACTTGAACCGTTTTCGAAATATTTGACATACAGGGTGTCTCCCAAGTTCTATGATAAACTTTGAGAGAATTCTAAGACAAATTATAGAGAACACCACGGTCCTAATCTGTAATCGATTTCACGGGTCCAGGAATCACAATTTTCAACATACGAAAATGTGGTGTTACCATAGATGGAATGAAATACATATCTTGTTGTACAGAAGGTAACATTCACAACCATAGTGTTATTTGTCTTACTGTGAGTTTTACCTGACTGCAAGTAATTTTTTGTTGATTGAGATTGATTCCTTGTTTAACAATGACCAAAACGCAAAAACAGTTCAATTTTTGTTTCAAGAGGGACATCTTTTGGGGTACAAAACTTGCCTGAATTATCAACCCCCTAAGCAAAGGTTGCAATCCTTGAACATTTTGAATAGGGAAGATGGGTCGAGTGATGACTCAAAAGAAAGGTGGTATCTTTGTCTACATCGCCTTGAACGAATTTCCATTATTAATTGACCGCATTATCTTGACATGACTTGACTGTCCTTTAAATACGATGAAAAAAGTTTCAACGTGGGACCTCTAACTAGCTGTGTTGGCAATTTATGGGACTTCCTACAAATTTTGCAAGATTTTCTGCAAATTAAGCGATTCCGCCATGAAACAAGGACAACGTCATTGAGAATGAATGTATCTTTGTAATGTATTATATTTCCATGACAAAATTCGGCACAAAAATTCTACAGGGCGATTCGAACTTCAAGAAAAAAAAGCATCTTTGGATTACCCTTGTGTATCGCAATTCAAAATGCATTTTCACACATAAATGATCTGCAATGTATCCAAAATTCAAAGGTATCGAACGATAATAGATATGGATTTACAAAATACAGGATTATCTCTGCTTGATCAAATTTTTCCATGTGTGTGTATGACAGATGTGAATATGTAATAGAAACTCACCTTTCATATCATCAACTTTCATTTTCACCAAAGAAGACATGACATCTTTCATCTTGGGCACAGCCGAAGAGGTTTTTTTCTTCTCCAGCATCCCTTTGAGTTTCACCAAATAATCAATCTCATTATTGATCCATGACAGTTGGTGTTGTCTTTCATTTGCAGCCACATGGAGTACATAGTCTCCTTGTCCCAATCCAATTTTATCCCTATTTTCCAGGAGTCTCTCCGATAAAGTTTTAGCACTTCTCCAATTTTTATCATCCACTTTCGCCTGAGGGACAGAATTTCTATCACGAATGAAACCAAGATTTTCAGGGGATGAGGATAATTTGTCAGGACGTTGCCCAGTACTGTTTGAACTTTTCAAGTTCTTCTGATGCTGCTGCAATTTTTGCATTTTTATCAGTTCCTGATCATCTCTGAAAATAGCTTTGAATTTTTCTTCAGGAATTTTTCTGTTTGTCGAAATTTCAGTTCTCGTAACTTTGTAGTCAGTTTTCTTAGTTTTTTAGGAGATATAATGGTTGGTGGAGCTACTGGATACCAGGGTATATTATCCATCAAACTGGATTCTTTTTGAACCATTTCAATTTTATTTTCAGTGAGTTTTTCAGGGATTGACAAAGTTGCAACACTATTTTTCTTAGGTCTAAATAACTCAGAACTAGTTGTGCTGTCATCGGAATATCTGGACTCAACGATTTTCTCCACTATTTTCTTTATATAATACTTTTTGGTAGATTGATCATATTTCTTTGATTTCAACAATTTCTGTAAAATATTAATACTTCGTTTTACGTCAGTGTTCAAATCTCTGGATTGATTTAAAGAAATCATTTCGGCCAACAATTCTTTGCTGCCTGACTCTTTATCAGAATCTGAGTATTTTCCGAGGCCTGATCTATATTTTCGATCATTTTTCAGAACAGAACTTTCAGTAGTATTACCAGAATTGCTCATTGAGGCATTACTTCTCTCACTTTGTGAAACACGTTCCTTTTCTTTGTCCGATTCTATATCTCCATTTTTTTTTAATTTTTGAGGATAATACTCCTTATTGTCATGCAACATTGAATTTTTTTCCTCAACTTTATCATCATTTTCAGTTCGATATTTACTTTCTAAATCAGAATATTTTTTTTCAGTGCATCTATTTTGCACAATTTTTTCATTAGAATATTCCGCAGGGTTTTTCACTACTTTCACGAAAACAAGTTCTTCCGAAGAAGTAGATTTTGAATTGTCATTATTTGTCTTACGTTTGGAGGAAAAACTATCAGAATTCTTCGTATAATTCTTGTATCGAATACATTCAATTTTTTGAGTTTGTGGAGTACAAATTTTTATCGAACTTGGATAAATAACTTCATTCTGCGGCTTAATTACTTTAGTTTTTTTATTCTCACAATTTTTCTCAGATTCTTGTAGCAAATTTCTTTCCCCAGTTGTATTCTTATCATCAATATGATATTTACTTTCTAAATCAGAATATTTCTTTCCATTAGTTCCATGTTTTACATTTTTTACATCAGAACCTTTTCCCAGGTCCACAGGACTATTTATTTTTGAAAAAACAAGCTCTTCTGGAGAGAAAGTAGATTTTGAATTGTCAGAATTTGTGTTTTTAGAAGAAACACTATCAGAATTCTTTGTGCAACTTTTGTATTGAATACATTCAATTTTTTGAGTGTGAGGAGTACAAATATTTATCGAACTTGGATGAATTATTTTATTATGCGGATTTAATACTTTTGTTTGTATGCTTTTTGAAACCTTATCTAAAGAAAAACTTGTTTGACTCACCTTATTTTTCATTTCTTTATTGAAATACATTCCATAAAAATGGGTTTTGTCAAGCACAAATTAATTTCTTTTTGGATTTTACTCAACTTTTGAACAAACTCTTCACTTTCTTTTGAAAGCATGTTATTTTGGATACTTTCATCGCTCAAATCATCCTTCAAAGTCTCTTCATTCAATTTTTTCTTTGGTTTACTTTGTACTCTAAGCATTGGTGTTTCTCTATAACCTTCATGTTCTGACGAACTTTTTGAGCTTGGTTCATCATTTGGTGTAGAATTCGCTTTAGGAATACCAATTCTCTTTTGTAAGTAAGATAGTTGATTATTACCAGAACTAGAACTTGAAGAACTGTATTTTTTTAAACTGGGATCATTTTGTGACAAAGAAGAATCAGGAATTGTAGGTTCTTTGGGAGGTGATGATGAATAAGAGGAAATAATATTCTCTTTTGGGGGACTAGAGGAAGCCTCTGAAGAAAATGTTAGCTGAGTATACATTTTTCTAAGTTCATTTATGTTTTCTACAAGAGATTTTTCTGCACTTATATTCGAAGGTTTTGTACTCTTCGCTGATATATCATTAGTGAAAAGACTTGGGAATGAAGCACTTTTCCTTGTACTAATTTTGTAAGAATTACTATATCCTATGTCTGCTCCATTATCCCATTCTAATTTTTTATTAGATGCAATACTGCTTGAAGGAGATACATTTTTATTTTCAATATCATCATCTTGATTTAAACTGGGGGTTACTGGTGTCTCCCTCTCCAAATCTAGATTTCCAGGTTCTAATAATTTTGAATAACTTTCTTCAGGTTCTCTACGAAAATTTATTTTACTTGGTTTTACTTTGACCACCTCAGCTTCTGACCCAGTAAAATATTTGAATAACTCAGGATTCTGGGCATATTTCTTGTAATATTCCAACACCTTGTTATTTTCAACTTTATCATCTCCTTGTGGGATGTCCATCTAATCAAAATAATTGATATATTTGCAAAAAATATCGTTTGAATTATACTTTATATGTTCATTCTTAAGAGTATTTGTTAAATAGGAATTATGAAGGGTAACCTACAAAGATTTATCAAAATTATTCAAGATGAAATGAATGAATACAACTTTACCTTCAAGGCCTGGAGACGCGTTGTTGTTGTTTCTATTCAAAATCCCTATTTTTTGATAGAATTATTTCATTTTGACTTAAATTTATTTCTCATATCAACTGAAATTTGAATTCTTGAACCAAAGTAACAACAAAATCATAAATAAACAAAATCATAGAATAGAATTCGATGAACACAAACTATTCTTCTATACATTAGAGTACCGTGTTCTTGGTAATTTCGGTCAATCCATAGAACTAATTTATTCTGGAGCAGAATTAGATTTTAATAGACAAAAGAAAATAAGGCAAATGTAACTTTGACATTTAGCAGAAACTTCTAGTCAAAAACAAAAAATTTACAGTTATAATGGTTAAAATAGATCCTAACGAACCAATATGCGGCTGCGAGGGGCAAGGTAGTTTTTCAATTTCATAATGGATTATTTCTTATGCATTTTTTACAGGAAATAAAGGCTTATGCTATGTCGAGGGAATAGTGAAGGACTATACAGGCGAAGACTTGCATGAAAATGTTTGGTATTCGATGAAACCACCAAAACACGTTGGAACAACACGTGAACCCTATGTATCAGCAAGAGCTGTAGAAGTTACAAGAGCTGAGCTGACAGGCAAAGTCAACATATACAAAACCTATCCTAGACAAATACCAGAACCTGGTGTTGACAAGCATAATACTGTAGATATAGAGAAGAGAAAGGTTGGAGTAAATTTCGTTAGAAAAAAAGGCAGTTAATCAATTATTTTTCTCAATCACATGTAGAAATAATAATTCCCAAAAAATTGTATAGTTTTATTTCAGATATTGTTACAACGTTACAGTTGAAATGAAAAATTCAATCCTTTATTTGTCAATTTGTTAGCACTGCATCGGGCCTTCAGCATCTGTAAGAAATTATAGATGCATTTCATGAAAATACGTAATATGGTCATAATTATTTCAAGAAATGAGCCTTCTTTATATAAAACTGCTTGATCTAGAAGAACTAAAGTAATAATTACTACTATAGAAGAATTCATGTTTCTTGTAGATCATAAAATGACGTATTAAGTGGGCGCCATTTCAGAAAATGTTTAAAATTTCACTTACGTCTCTCATTGGGATGCTTCTACTTGTTTGCCGAAACTTTCTTCAACATCTGTCAAGAGATTCGTTAATTCCTGTTGAATATTACAGTCATGCTTGGACCATTCATGATTGGAACGAACAGATTCGAGAAATATGGAACTTGCTGTCTCAATCAAATAAGGTTGAGGTTCTTCATCTTTTGATTGCCCTAGACGTGTCTCATGAGGTGTAATCGCCAAACAGTCTTGCTCTTTCGATTCCAAAATCGGTTGTGACCATCCTGGATCAGTTCTATGGTCTGTTTGACAGAGCATGCGCTCTATGTCCACGGGGGTTCGTTGAGGAGCATAAGCGTAATCCCAGTCCGATAATTTCTGGAATTTTAGGGGTAAAGACGTCTGCGACCATGTAACGAAATTTGCTTGACTGAAAACATAATCTTAATTACAATTTACAAGTTCAGTTTCAAATCTTTTTTTATGATATTAAGCAGACAGGTTATGAGGTTTGTTCGCATTTTCAATTATTTTGTTCAAGGATTGAAAAAAAAGGCTGCCTCAAACAATCAGTTGAAATATTGGTAATTATACAGTATGGTGGCGGTAGTCAGAATTCACTGAAAAAGGTTATCTTACTAATTTTGGGGCCTAGAATCCAAATCAGGAATCGTTTTGCCCCGGAAAGCTATCGTTTGAGAGAAAATAAATAACAAAATTTCCTCTTGTCCAGATCATTCAAACTCCATCATTGCTTCATTAAAATGCCTCGTTATTATTACAATGGATAATATATACACACATGTACCATTAAGTAGTAATTCTACGGTCAAATATTCATCAATTTCTTATTAAGATGCTTTTCTATTCGAATGTTTAATTTCTAGACAGTTAAACCATTTTCAGTGTGTTTCCATGTTACATGTTATACGACGTGCGACTCAAAACGATGCAAGAAAGAGATAGAAGTACTCACTATCTCTCTCGTTCATAACTGAGACCGAAATTCAAATGAAAATCTTTCCAAACCTAACCCAACTCACCTAATTTCACCTAAAATCTAACCTACTAACCTATTTAATTCAAAATTATAAATTTGAATTAGGTTAGGTTAGATAGGTTTGGTTTGAAGACATTTCCATTTGAATATCCCTCTGTTATGACGGGAGATGGCGAGTACGTCATTATTGTCGGGATCATGTTACGTAGGTCTTAGATTGTAAATGTTTGAAATGGTTGCCTAATATTGAGAATTGAGGGGCAATCATTTCTGAAATTAAATATGGCGGGTTAACAGGTTGTCAGGTAACGTAAAATAAACATTCTGGATACATAACCGATAGGTTGAGAAAAACCTCCGAATGCCAGATAACTTGTAATCAGAGGTGGCAGTTACTTCACGGTCTTCGGAGTCCACTATAAACTGTAGGTCCTCAGAAAAACAAAATAACTGTCTAAAAATAAACATTCGAATCGAAAAGCATTTTAATGAGAAATTAATGTATATTTGAGCGAAGAATTGCTGATTGATGGTACATGTGTATATATTATCCATTGTAGTAATAACAAGGCATTTTAATGAAGCAATGATGTATTTTGAATGATATAAACAAGATGACTTTCAAGGAAATTTTGTTTTTATTTTCTCTTAAACGATTGCCTTCCGGGGCAAAACGATTTCAGATTTGGATTCTGGGCCCCAAAATAAGTGAACATTTCTTCAGTGAATTCTGACTACCGCCACTATGCGGTATAATTACCATATATTCAATTTGTGGTTTGAATACTGTAAAATCGGTTCTACATTATTGTTGATTACAGAAGAAGTTATAGATATGGAAATATTTTCTTAAAGAAGATATTATGTCCAAAATTTATTGTTATATTGTAATTAAATTATTCAGAGAAATACCTTGATATTCTTCACGTATTCATTGCATTACTATAATTATTTTTGCTTGTAGGGAATATTGTTTGCCAGGAGAATAAATAAACCATGGAACATTCAGTCAAACCATCTTTTTCTTCTACTTTTTTTCGGGCTGGATGTCATTGCCTCCAAAGCTAATTTCTTTCTAAATGCATGATAATCTTTAACAGAATTAAGGAGGTCGTTTCTTTCAAGAGGTTCCAAATGGTTCACATAATCCGTCAAAGCGGTCAAGACGTTTTTTCGACCTTCCTTGATTGAAGTTGGAGGGAAAGATCGTCGTGCAATAGCTAAAACATTTTCGTCTGGACAACAGGACTTCGATGTTGGCGGTTTCCATGGTACAAGTTGATTATGTGGTCCAGATTGTGGGCTATACACCTGCCTTCCACCGGGAGATTCACGGGGAGAAACTAGAGGTCCACCAGAAACAAGAAGAGAACCTCCAGGCGTTCTCATTGGGCTCCTAGATGTTTGTGGCAAAGAATGTGTGACAAATCCAAGTGGACCACCAGATTCAAGAAGCGCACTTCCGGGTGTTACCATTGGACTTCTGGATGCTTGTGGCCAAGATGGAGTGGCAAATCCAAGGGGTCCACCAGAAGCAAGAAAAGCACTCTCAGGCGTTCTCATTGGACTTCTATATGACTTGGGCAAAGGCAATGTGGCAAAACCGAGCGGACCAGGAGACGCAAGGAAATCACTTTCTTTAGTGAAAGTTTGATCTCGAGGTTCAAGAAATGCATTGTCAGGTGTGAACATCGGACTTCTGGATGCTTGAGGCAAAGCAGGAGTAGCAAATCCAAGAGGCCCACGGGAAGCAAGAAGAGCACTGTCGGGAGTTCTCATTGGACTTCTATACGAGTGTGGCAAAGGTAATGTTGCAAAACCAAGTGGACCAGGAGACGCAAGGAAATCACTTTCTTTAGTAAAAGTTTGATCTCGAGGTTCAAGAAATGCAATGTCAGGTGTGAACATCGGACTTCTGGATGCTTGAGGCAAAGCAGGAGTAGCAAATCCAAGAGGTCCCGCGGAAGCAAGAAGAGCACTCTCCGGAGTAACCATTGGACTTCTATACGACTTGGGCAAGGAAAATGTGGTAGAACCAAGCGGCGCAGGGGGCGCAAGGAAATCACTTTCCTTTGTGAAAGTTTGATTCAAAGCCCACGGTGGCATTCCATATCCCGGCGTTCCACTTGATACGATGAACGTGTTCGAAGGAAAACCGGGTGGTTTATCTTCACAATAACATGGTCTAAAAGCTTCTATACCGGGCCACATTATGATGATTATTCACGTTTAATTTTGAGATTGAATTTTGTGCTATTGATTCATGAAATTTTGATGGAAAGATGTCAGATTGACTTGTCGTATTTTCTGTGAATTTTCAGAGAAATTTCCATTAATTTTATAAATTTTATATGGAGTAGGAGAAAGTATTACTGTAACTACACTCGAAGGCAAAATTAGCGGAACACTCTAAAATTTAACCAAATTCGAAGTTCGATATTTTTCCTAATTCTCAACCGATTTAGATGATTTGTTCGGCAAGTTATAGATCAACTCTTCTGCTTTGTAGAAATTATAAGAGAAAACAAAAAAAAATTGAAAAAAATTTCATACGGGGGCAAAACTAAGTGTTTTTTTTTGTCAAAAATTCGTAACACCCTGTGGAATTTCGTGGTCCGAGTTGAAACGTGCAATATCATGGTCTGTCAAGACACATCTTCATACAGTAACGCCTTTCTTGTTTTATGCATTTATCTCTATTTTTACCTGAGATATCCAATTTGAAGCGAAAAGTCACAAATTTCAAGAATTTATTTTTAATCTTTCGTAGGTGCATAACATCGGAGGTTTGCCAAAAAATAAAATTAAAATTAGAGAAGCGGAAATCTAACGAAATGAAAATTTTTGAAATTCACTGGCCAATTTCACGCTCCGGGAGAACACTGGAAAAACCGTTGATTTTGCACATTTATTTTTGAATTTTTTTGTGTGACACTCTATAATAATTATCATTCCTGTCCAAAATTGAGAGCAGGTGTGTATCCTGGCGATACACTCGTGAAATGAACATGTTGAGAAAAATGTTCATGATGACCCACAAAAAAACATTTGATTTTAGTAGCGAGTATGACCCCCCCGAGCTCTTATTACAGCGCGCATACGATTTCGCATACTCCCAATGATGTTATCTATCATCTGTTGAGGTATGTTGTCCCACTCTTCCACCAAAGCCAATGTCAGCTCTTCAACGTTGCCTGGATTCCGTTGTCGAACCCTTCTTCCAAGAATGTCCCAAACGTGTTCGATCGGGTTTAAATCCGGTGACCACGACGGCCAGTCCGTTCGTGTGATCCCAACTTCATTGAGATATTCTATCACTATGCGCGCAGTATGAGGGCGCACGTTATCGTGCATAAAAAGGAAATTTTCCCCTATGTAAGGAGCAAAAGGCACAACATGGGGCTCCAAGATTTCTGTTATATACCGATGGGCATTAAGTGATCCATTGCCAATAATCTCCAGTTCTGTTCGTACTCCCAAGCATATGCCACCCCATATCATAACTGACCCTCCACCATATTGCTCAGTTCCTGCGAAGTTCGCTTGATTGTACCGTTCCCCTCGATGCCTCCATATTATATCTCTACCATCCACGAAATTCACACAATATCGGCTCTCATCACTAAATAAAACTCGTCTCCACTGATTGATTGTCCATGCTACATGCTCCCTAGCAAACGCCAATCTTGCTACCCGATGGGCTCTATCGAGTCTTGGTGCTCTTGCTTGCGCGTATGATCTCAGACCAACTTCATTTAATCTTCTGACTGTCCTAACACTGACGTTAATGTTATCCACTGCTTGTAAAAGGTTACGTGCCTGAACAGCAGTAAGACGAGGATTTCTTATGGTTTGATTGACGATGAAACGGTCATGTATAGCGCGGGTTGCCCGATATCTTCCTTGTCCTCACCTACTCACGTACAATCCAGTTTCCTTGTAACGTCGGTAGATGCGATGGATGACCAACGTCGAGACACCCAACATGGTACCGACTGAGCGGTAGGTGCGCCCTTCCTCGATCAATGTAACTGCCCTTGCTACTGAGGTTGGTGGTAAATCTCTCATTCTGAATGAAAAATACCGTTTCGAATCGGAAACAGTAAAAGAATCACAAAACACCGCAACCGATCGAATTTGTATCAAATCAAAGAATGGAAAACTCTCATTCTTTAAACAAGTGCAAATGTGGTCATATACAAAAAAACATGTGTTGTATTTCATATTTGATAAAAAAAGGTGTGCACATGTGTAAATGAAAAGTTTTATCAATGGTCCCAGAATTCGGTTGTGTATTTTAATACCTACCGACTGTTATCTCCTATGAATTCCTAATTTTCACCAAATTAACCAAATTGTCATCAATAACTAATGCAATTCGAACATAAAAATCGCAAACGACAATTTCGACACGCCTGAGTGATAATAAGAAAATTCCAAATTGATAGACGAATTTTAATGACAATTTCTTGATCAATGGAATTTCTCCAAAATGGTGATTTTCCACTTGAAATTGAATATATTTTGCAAAAATAGAGATAAACGCATGAAACAAGAAGGGCGTTACTGTAGGAAGATGTGTCTTGACAGACCATGATATTGTACGTTTCAACTCGGACCACGAAATTCCACAGGGTGTTACGAATTTTTGACAAAAAAAACACTTTTAGTTTTGCCCCCGTATAAAATTTTTTTTGTTTTCTCTTATAATTTCTACAAAGCAGAAGAGTTGATCTATAACTTGCCGAACAAATCATCTGAATCGGTTGAGAATTAGGAGAAATATCGAACTTCGAATTTGGTTAAATTTTCGAGTGTTCCGCTAATTTTGCCTCCGAGTGTAGATCGTTGGGAATTTGCAATGTGGCTGGAGTTGTGTATAATTTAGTTAAAGCTACAACTATTGTGTTCAAAACTTGTGTGCGTGTCACAGGTGATTATCACTGGTCAAGACGAAAAATTTTCCTCAGTGTTTTATTTGTTTTCAAAGGAAGTGTGATGGTTACAAAAATAAATCTGGTTTTTCAGCATTTCCAGTGTTAAATTTACATGTAGGTTAGAAATCATTACGAAAATACGATTTTTTACACTTTTTATTTGAAACCGTCAGGGGAGAGCGGGGGAATAGGAGCCATGTAAACGAAATGGAAATACCAGTTTAGATTACAATCATTTACCCTTTTTGGGATCAATCTGTTAATTATTTGTTTTTCATTAACTATTGAAAAATAATATTTGAAAATGAGAGCCATCCCATAATATTAACAAAATTAACCTTCTTTTTACATAAACACCTCAAATAATTCTATGGAACACTTACCAATATCTTTAAAATATGAATTTTATGATTCGAATTTATAGAAATCTTTCGGTTTTTGTTAGGATGTGTTGTATATAATGTATTCTCAAGAAAACAAAATAATATTTGACTTCTCCAAAGCACCTATTTAAAAAAAATTTGAAATTTGAAAATGACGAAATTTGGTAAAACACAAAAAAATCCTGAACTAATATTTTCGAAACGATATGGAAGCACTTTTAGTTTTCAGTACCTAGAAGGTCCACCTCTGTTATTAATGACACTATGGTATCGTCGCGGCATGCTCAATATTAAATGGTCTATTACATTTTAGCCTTAGTCATTCCAAGCCCCCTGAACTGCTAATCGAAGCTCCTGTTCATGATGGAAGACGTTTTGACGCAGGAGATTTCTTTTTAGGGTGTCCCACACATGCTCGATGGGATTCAGATCTGGGGAGCAGGATGGCCACGGTAGAAGATCGATATCATTCTCTTCAAGAACGTTCAAGACAACTCTTGCACGATGAGGAGGGGCATTATCTTGTTGGAAGAGTGGATTTTGACCCATTGTTTGGAGATATGGTATCACTACAGGTAAAACTATCTCATTTGCGTAAGAATTTCCCGTGAGGTTGTTCTGTATGAAAACGAGGTCAGTTCTTCCACCAAGGCGTATACCTCCCCAAAACATCACTGATCCGCCTCCCTGTCTAACAACTTCTCGAGCATGCTGGAGACGGTTTTGCTTTCCAGGTTCCCTCCATATTCGAATTCTTCCCGAATCGGGATAATAACTAAATCTAGATTCATCGCTGAAGAGAACTGTGGCCCACCTCTCTTGATCCCAGTTTACGTGTTCTTGGCACCAAGCTAAACGAGCAGCGCGATTTCCATGGTTCAGTTGTGGAACTCTTAAGGGACGTCTGGAGTAGAGTTGACCTTCGTGCAGTTGATTTCTCACAATTTGGTCGGAAATTTGTACACTATGAACTCGTGATAGCTCTTGAGCTAATTGAGATGCTGTGGTAGTACGATCTCTTCTGGCTTGTAAAACCAAAAATCGGTCTTGGGCGACTGTAGTAATCCTGAAACGACCTGTATGGCGTTCTTCTACGCTACCTGTTTCATTGAAACGCGACCATAAACGGTTTATGACACTTGGGCTACTTCCCAGAACCCTGGATATCTGTTGCGGCACTCTACATAATTTGGTGAGAAATTGACGCAGGTGTTCATTTCTTAAAAAAAATCATCCATATTGATCGTTCTGGATACGATATATCGATATTCAGAAGTGTTCCTTAGACTTTTTTGAGGTGTTTATACAAAAACTTTGACTATTGAGTCATTAATGAAATATAAAAAATAACAAAAACGAACATTCTTCAAAGGTAAATAAAATCTCAAATTATGTTAAATATGTAAACAAAATTCGATAATAAAGTTTTCAGCATCATCGCAACCTGAACATTCAGAAAGAGCCCATTTGCCACAACCTTTGCAACCGTACCATATTTGTTCATCTTTACCAAAACGGTTGTGGAATATGCTTTCGTTCTTTTCCTCCGAATATTCAAAATTATGATCACATATTCTCCTTTCATCGATAGATGATTCTTCTGTTGTGCTGTCTTGGAATAAAGTTTTGGTAGTTCTTTTTATGTTGTTTTGTTTTTTTATTCTTTAATTCAGAGTTCTTAGAATGCTAGTCAAAACTTCTGAATTCTGTTTGGTTACTTTTTGTTGATATTTGTGGACGAGGACGAAAACTTTTTAAGATATTAGTAAAACTCTTTTTTGTATTTGTAGCTGTGGTAGTTGGTTGATGGTATGTTCTGGAGAGGTAATGGATATTCGCAGTGGCTCTTGAGAGGAAGTCAGTGACTGTGAACTAACTATAGCTATGGTTTCCGACGGTTCAAAAGTGTTGCGAATATTAGCTGTGCTAGTATCATGATCATCTGGTTAGCTGCAATGTAGTCTTCATCTGCAAAAACTGACGGGTCCATAGGGTATATTCCGGTAGTTTCAAAGCCGGATATTCCCTTGCCTCAAGATGCTGTTTTTGATTATTCTGTATTGAGTAGTGCAGCTATTGCAAATGGTCTAATCTTAACCATATTTCTGGGTTTTATGAACATGTCGTATTCCCTCCTATAGTATTGAGTGGACCAAAACAAGTAACATCTAATGTTGTAACCGATGTGACGAATGTGGAGGGATGCTTAACATAGTTATATAATCCTTTTTGGCTAGCTCATATGCTTCTAGTGTACCGTGTATTAAGAATATTGGTTTGTATATCCATTCATTTTTGGTACAAGTATATATAGCTCCAGGTGGTCCATCTTTTTCCAGCTGTGCAGAGTGCCCTTGCCAGGGAAATATGAAAAACGGCGCATAAATGTCTGTCGCACTCATATCAGCCCCTCTCCCATGAAGTTCCCGCTCCAACATGATTCCTACCTTTGAGAGCAATAATATTGTCTGGTTCGTGAACTGTGGAAAACCCTGTCTCGTCCATATTAAATATATTTTGTGGCTCAAAATTGAACTTTATCTTAACCAATTCAAGGTTATTGAAAAAAAGGGGACTTCGGTCTTATCGAAGCCAACAATTATATTAATACTTGTTGCTTTAGGCTTCCTTATACTGAATTCCAGTTCTCTGTTCATGAAGCCGAAAAACCAATCCTTTCCAGCAAATTTTTTGGCAGTATTAAATCTATTTTTGATATATTCAGCAGCCATTAAACACATCTTACGGTGTTGTATGTTTGTCATCCAATAAAAAATATTGGACGTATCTAGTATATGGTTAGGAATTATTTGTGTTTTCTTTGAACACCGGTTGTCTTCCAAGTATCGGAGAATGACTACAATTAGTGCCATAATTATTCGCTAACCTGTACCATTTCTTCAAGTTGCAATATGGTATCTGGTTTTGTGGTGCCGCTTTATTAACTGACATTTCTTCCTTTCGTATTGCTTCTATTTTGAAGTATCCGACGACCAATTGGCCTTTGTGTTAGTCCGCTTCCTAGTTTGAGGTATCTAAAATAAAAAGTAATCTTACAAAGGGTAGTAAGATCCAGAGCGGGGTAATAGGAGCTATGGCAGTTAATGAGAGGCTGAGGAGCTCTTATTACCCCAACGATAACCTCATTAAAAAACCTAGATTCCCGACAATCGATCACCTCGGAGCAAGGAATCCGAATACCAAGCAGAAATAGCAAGAAGGTTACAACCAAAAGAAACACTTATAAGAATGGATATTGAACAACTAAACCAACAAATAAAATCATGTGTCGCAGCAGCTACAATGAAAATATGCTCTGAAATAATAAAGCTCAAAGAATCGAAGCTCACTACCTCTACAGTCGAACTGACGGACCAAAGAAGGGGACTTGAAAAAGGAACGGAAGAACACAGGACATTGAATAAAAGAGTTGAAAAGCCATACGCAGAGACCTGAGAGCACACAAAACTAGAATGATCCAGGAAACGATCGAAAAGAATGCCAATATAAGAGTTCTCAGATCAAAACTCTCGAATGGAAAAACAAACAAGGAATAATTGTATCCGACATTGAAGAAATATCCCAAATAATAGAAGAGTTTTACACTGACCTCTACACATCCCAATCGTTATTGACACAACGAGTTCAGTGTTAAATGTGGGATCAGAGAACCTGTCAGATATATGCCTCAGTGAAATTAGAAGTGCACTTAAAAGTATGAAAAATGGAAAGTGTCCAGAAGAGGACCATGTCACTGCTGAAATGCTGAAACTTGGTGGAGGAAGCATGGAAAAACTCATTCAAATTATATTGAACAAATGTCTGCAAGAATGTAAGCTTCCAGAAGAATGGTACAATGCATAAACCGTGCTGCTATTCAAGAAAGGAGTCATCAGTAACTATCGCCCTATTAGTCTGTTATCACACCTCTATAAATTTTTCATGAAAATCCTAACAAAACGCCTCACGAAGAAACTAGATTTCTATCAGCCACCAGCGCAAGCTGGCTTTAGGAGTAGTTACAGCACCACAGACCATCTGAAGACATTGCGTACACTATTGGAAAAAACAACAGTACAATATACCTATATATTTGGCATTTGCAGACTTCCATAAAGCGTTCGACTCGATAGAGACATGGTCCTTTCTAAATGCTAGAATTGACTGCAGTGCAGTTCTAAGAAATATATACCAGAGAGCAACTATGCATGTCAAAATTGATGATACAAAAACTGCAAGAATTGATCTTGAACGTGGGGTACGCCAAGGTGATACGATATCACCGAAACTTTTCACCCTGGCTCTAGAAGACGTATTCAAGAAATTGGAATGGCAAGAAAAGGACATCAAAGTCGAAGGCTCGTACATTAATCATCTGCACTTTGCGGATGACATCGTCCTTATCGCTGGAAACACGGATGAGTTAGAAGAGATATTAGTGGAGCTGAATGAAGCGTCGAATAGTATAGGATTGAAAATGAGCATAGGCAAAACCAAGGGCATGTGCCCCAACAACGTTCCGATCCATTTAGGGAATCAAGTCATCGAAAATGTAAATGAGTATGTTTATCTGGGTCACGCCATCGAACTAGGAAAAGAAAACCAGAAAGCCTAAATAACCAGAAGAATTGGGTTAACCTGGGCCACCTTTGGGAAACTTAAGGAGAATAGTTTACGACTCGTGTATCTTACCTGTGGCTACATACGGACTTGAAACGATAACAACAACGAAACATAGTGCCAATCGTCTAAGGACTACTCAAAGAGCCATGAAGCGTGCAATGCTGGGAATATCCTTGAAAGACCGGATAAGGAACGACGAAATCAGGCGAAGAACGCGAGTCTCAGACATAAAAAGAATAGCCGAGTTGAAATGGAGATGGGTAGGTCACGTTGCAAGGCAGGACAGAGAGAAATGGACCCTGAGGGTTATTCAATGGAGGCCTAGAGAGACCAAGCGATGTAGAGGCAAAGACGTTGGATCAACGATATAAAAGACCAACTCAGAGGACAGTGGCTTAGAATAGCACAAGAGAGACATGAATGGAAGCGACACGGAGAGGCCTATATTCAGAAGTGGACGGAAGAAGGCTGGCAAAGAAGAAGAAGAAGAACCTTTTTGACATAGTGGAACTAATCCAAAAAACAACTAGCCGATTACTTATCTACCACTGCTATACTAAAAGTTATACAGCTAGGTATATAATAGGCATTAAGTCTCCCTTAACAAGAAAAGAAAAGGTACTTACTTTGAGTATGAGATTTAGCACTTTTTTATAACGGTATCTTGCGAAACTAAATTATCATTGTCACCAATGTACGCGCGCTAATAAGTCGACTAGCGGCGATCACTTGATATAGTCGAATGCTCCCAAAACCCTATGGATCAATCTTCTTGCAGAGGATCCATTCCCTCATTTTTCCCTACTTTTATAAAAGATTTTATTGAACGAGGTGCCTATATTACATGCCGACAAAGATTTCAGCTATAGTCAGCCATCATATGTATGTCCTCTTCCTCTGGTAACGTACTTCCACTGTGCGAATATTGTAATGAAAAAGGAAAATTTACAATCACTGAAACAGAACATTTCCATGTATGTATCTTAAGTTCGTTTATAGATTCGTCAAAATTCGACCTTTTCATTAGTTGTTTAATTTGTGCCTGCTTTGAATTTTTGACTCAGTCCAGCAAATTTTTTCGACAGATAAGCCATTCGCCATTTTTATGAAAGGTTTTAACAAAATGCTTCAGAATAACTAAACCTAGATTTTGGTTTACCAACAAGCTGATGCCCCTTATGTTTACCGTACAAACATAGCAACCATCTTGATGATTCCCGCCAAATCATCTGTCTGTCTGTTGAACTGAGGAGTGGTTCTTTTTCCACTTGACCGTTCCGCAAACAGAACAAAATAGGGGATACCCTGTATAAAGTTATTATAATATTCTGGTTCGTGATCCTTCAGGGAGTTAACTTTTCACTTTTACATTTTTAATATTCCTCAGATTCTGCAGACTCTTTCTGAAGTAGAATGTAGTAACAAAGAGAGGGTTGGTGTTTTAATTTTCGAAAAACTGATGTAGTTGACTGAAACAATTTTATGTTTTTTTCTTGAGAAACATCCAGTTGAAGGTAATTTCCTGATATTCAATTGCACTTAAATATCGAAGCCTGCTTACTCTATTCAGCAGTATTGGTGTTCAAATCAGAATGAAAGTTTATTCTCTTGTGTGAAACTGTATACACCATAAGTCTAAAACACTAATACTTACACACTAGTATCTATTTCTGTGACAGAAGTTTGAATGTTAACATCGATGAAATTATTCTTCTCTGTTTGATCGATTAGCTGAAATTAAGAAAAATAATTTGTAGATACATTGAATAACACAAGTCAGCAATAAAAATTGAGAAATTCTTTTGCTTTTGGGTTTGCTGAATCCAATGAATGACTTTCATTTTGTTATAGAATGTCACGTTTTCTGAACATGTTGAACAAGTTATCATCTTAAAATGAAATATTGAATTTATAATTGCGTAAAGAAACTAATTTTTTTATCTAACATACGTTCATTAATAAGAACTAACTAAACTCATTTCTTTTTCCCAGTTAGGCTGTTTTCAGTAAATTTTTGCTTGTGGGCAACTTCCCGAAGGTCTTTCTAAAGCTTCCAACAATAGTCTGCTAACATTGAAACGCTCCATCTTCCCTGGTATCTTTTTTCCATCTTCTAATATCTTGGTGAAATCGTTCACCTTGCTCTTCACTAATGCCACCTTAACATTCGAGGTGGGAAAATTGGGTAACCTAAAGATTTTTACGAATTGTTTGTAGTTATTGCCAGAAAAATGACCTATTTAAAAAAAATACACCCTTCTCTTTGAGGATCCGTCATGGTTGTTATGAATTGTGGATCAGCCATAAGCTGTTCAATATGGTCTAATCATAACACCAAGATGAAAACTGCAATATGTCTTTGAGGAAATCTTCGATGTTATTTTCTACTAGCTGCTCATGCGTTTCCATCGCAAAAATCATGAAAATAGATCATATCTACATATTCTACATTACTGAAGGAATACATTTTCAATTCAAGGAATTAAGGGTTTCAAAACAATATATCTATCTATCGGAAAAAATGTATCTATAAAGAGTAACTCAATATTCTTGATGATCATTTGACTATGGTTACGAATGTCACCTTCTGTACAATAAGATATACAGGGTGTTTAAAGAAGACACAGCAGTATTTAAGGAAGTGATTGCTGCAGCCATTTCAAGAAAAAAGTTCATATAAACATAGGTCTGCAAATGCTTCGTTATCGATTTACAGGGTGTTAAAGTTTAATCGAAAGTGTTTGAGGTATGGAGGTAAAATTTTGGGCGTGTCGAAAACTTGCCAATACGCATAATTTTCAATACGAAACAATATTTTGGACTCACCAGCGTTATTTTTCAAGAAAAACGCTCTTATGACATTTTTTCTTTGACGATTCCATTGATAATGCCTGTTCTATGCTCAGACAGATGTTTTCAAAAATGACTAACGTCAGTGTCATTTGAGTGTTTCTGTTTTCAATAATCTTGAATCGGTCGAATTTGAATTTCAGATCGGCTATTATGAATCGTTATACGAATGCTGAGAGGACCGACATGCACTTCATGGATGGACTTGCTGACGGAAATACATTAGAAGCTCGGCGGTTGTACATTGAAAGTTTTTCAAACCCCGATAGAGAAACATTTGAAAGCATTCATCGACGCCTATATGAAAAACGCACATTAAGATATGAAGGAGCAGAAAAGAAAGTAAGAACGGTAGAGGTGGAAAATGAGGTTCTTGCAATAATTCAAGACTGGTACCTGCTAACGCAGTGTCAGTAATGGAACTGTTTGGCAAATTCTTCATGAAAGTTTGTTGTATTCATTCCACCTACAATGCGTACAAGCAGTTCTTCCTACCGATTTCCCTGTATTGCGTATTGTCAAGTTGCTTCACATTCCTCAATTTCTTATGCTGATGCTGTTCACTGATGAAACGAGTTTTTCAAGACTTTCCATAATAACTAACAAATATGTGGTGTGAAGGAAATCCACATCAAACATATGAAGGTTGATTTCAACATCAGTTCTCGTTGAACGTTTGGATCAGCATTGTGTGCGACTACCTAATTGGAGTAGTATTTGTACCAGGGAGACTTACGGGGGAGATGGACCGCCACTTTTTGGAACACACGCTTCCAGAATTTTCTGAGGATGAACCTTTGCTCGTGACTTTCTAACTCAAGAGTATGGAAATCGCTGGATTGGTCGAGGTGGACCTCAATTGGTCTCCAGACTTAAACCCTTTCGATTTTTTCCTGTGGAGTTATTTGAAGTCTTTGGTTTACACTACCTCCGTGGCAAATATTGAGGATTTAAGAAATAATATCATCGCTGAGTACAACCCGATAAGCACAGATCCTGGTGTTTTCGAAAGAATTCTCCAACCAATGAGGAGAAGTCGGGAATCTTGCATTCGACCTGAAGGAGGTCACTTTGAACAGCTTTTGTAATTTTTCAAGAGTTATTGGTGATACTCAAAAGTCTTTGTTTTGCTCTTGAATTAAACTTTTGATTTTCAAACATAGGTTGTTTAATGATTGATTGATTGTTTATTAATGCTTTACACTCAATGTAATAAATAGTATTTGCATATGTCATCGTTTTATATACAATTAAAAATTAGGAACTACCCAAAAACTTCAGCTTCCACAGAGAAAAAAAGCAACGAGTTAAAAACTAAATTATGATGAGGACAACCACATAAAATTTATACAGCACAGCGAGCATTACATAAAACGTATGACTAGAATACAGAAATTCGTTATTCAAAAAACAAATAGTAAGTACGCCCTATTCAATCTGAGAAATTTATTTCAAAGTACTAATCAGTAGAGTACAATACACGATCTATAAGGAGCTGCTTGATTTTGATCTTGAATTTTCTCATTTCAAGACATCTTAGAGCAAGTGGTAGCTTATTGTAAGAATCAACAGCTAGAAGATTGAATCCACATTGCGACCTGCTGAGTCTAAAGAAATCCTTCCTGAGAGACATTTTGGTCCAAGCATCATAAGAATGAATATCAGAATTTAATTTGAAAGAATCCGAGTTTGAATGGACATATAGCAAGCATTCGAGAACATAGAGTGCAGGAAAAGTCAATATTTCCAGCTTTCTGAAGGCATCACGACAGCAGTCCATATATCCAAGGCCACCCAATACTCTAATTGCCCTTCTCTGCAATCGAAAGATAATGCACGTTTAGAACAATTACCCCACGCGACTACACAATATCTGAGTAACGACTCAATAAGGGCAAAAAAAAAGATTTAAGAATAGTGGGGGACACCGAGGAAGCCAACCGTCTCATCACGAAGATGTTTTTACTGACCTCTTTGACAAGTTGTCAGCATGTCACTCCAAGTCAGGGTGGGATCTAAATGGACTCCCAAAACTCACTTCCCCTGCACCAGTAGGAGCAGGAGCAGCTCTCAGAGAGAGCAAAAGTTTTACCATTCATTGCTAGGCCATTCACTGAGAACTATACCAAGGCGCGTTCCCGAAGCTCCTCGGATCTCCGTCGTATATCGTCGAAATCCCTGAAACCCACAATCAAGGCCGTATCGTCAGCAGATAGAATTACATTTTCTTCCTCTATGAAGTCAGGAAAGCTGACTGAATATTAAAAAAAGTATGGGTCCCATGAGATTAAGAACATGATGGACAGAAGAAGAACTGTAAAGAATAGAGCCTCACAAGAATATAAAAATATCAACAAGGACATTTAAATCAGAATAAGACAAGCAAAGAAGGAATGGATGAATCAAAACTGCCGGGAAATAGGAGAACTGGAGCAAAAGTACGACTATACTGGTGTACATAAAAAAGTAAAACAGATGGTGGGAAAAAGTAGATATAAAACAGCCAACGACGGCAAGGTTATTATAGACGACGCTAATAAATTAGAAATATGGAAAGACTACATATTAAATCTCTTCGGAGACACTCGTTCTGAAATACGTGCATCACAAGCAACCACCGGACCATCAATTACTCGTGATGAAGTACTACATGCTCAGAGGACAATGAAAAGTGGGAAGGTGCCTACCCCAGATAACATCTATATAGAATTGTTGAAGCTCTTTGATGACAATGACAGACTCCTGGATCTTTTGACATGACTATTTAACGACGTCTATGATACTGGCCAAACTCCCAGAAAATGGATTATTTCGACTTTCCTGACCATCCCAAAGAAGACGACATCTAGGAAATGTGACGACTACCGACTAATAAGCTTAATGAATCATATAAGTGAGCTCTTTCTGAAGGTTATCAACCGACGAATATACAGCAGATGCGAGGAACATATCTCTGAGACGCAGTTTGGTTTTCGTGAGGGTATTGGGACCAGAGAGGCCATGTTCTCGTTGCAAGTTCTAATCCAGAGATGCAGAGATATGAGCCAGGATGTGCACATTTGTTTCATTGACTTCTCCAAAGTGTTCAATAATGTCAAGCACGACAAACTCATCCAGATATTAAAAACATCTAATATCGACGAAAAGGATATAAGAGTTATCACCAATCTGTACTGGGAACAGCGTGCGAAAGTAAAATTGGATAATGTGAACATCTCGGAGGAAATGGAAATATGTCGTGGATTACGACAGGGATGTGTTCTCTCTCCAACACTGTTCAACATGTACTCAGAGGGAATCTTTCGTGAAGCCCTAGAAGGTCAACAAGGCATAAAAGTGAATGGACTACCTATAAACAACATCCGCTACGCAGATGATACTGCTATCATAGCCAGTAGCTTAACAGATCTGCAACAACTAGTAAAAAGGGTTAAAGAACACTCAGAACGATACGGCCTGAATCCAAATATATCAAAAACAAAATATATGTTCGTAACCAAAAGAATAGGCATACAGGGATATCTCACTGTCAATGGGGAGAGAGTACAGCAGGTCCACACATTTAGCTATTTGGGAACGACTGTGTATGATTCGTGGGACTACAAGGGAGAGGTATTGTACCGAATTGAGAAGGCCAGAGCTATATTTTTAAGAATGAAAAAGATGTTTATTGCCAGAGACCTAACACTTAATCTTAAGATCAGAATGCTCAGGTATTATGTTTTCTCTGTTTTGTTGTATGGAGTAGAGTCGTGGACTGTCAATGAGACAAGTATTAATAAACTGAACGCTTTTGAGTTGTGGTGCTACAGACGTATTCTCAAAGTTTTATGGACGCAGCATGTTACTAACGAGGAGATCATAAATAGAATGGGCAAGAAGAGGAACATTGTTCAAACACTGAAGGAACGGAAGCTTCAATATCTTGGCCACATAATGCGACACGACAAATATCGACTACTACAATTAATCTTCCGGGAAAACTTGAGGCGAAAAGAGGCCCTGGAAGAAGACGTCACTCGTGGATGAAGAACTTGCGCGATTGGTTCGGATTGACTACAACTCAGCTGTTTCGAGCAGCAGTTAACAAAGTGAGAATTGCCATGATGTTAGCCAATGTTCGGAACGGATAAGGCACCCCTAAGAAGAAGATGGGTCCCTAGATGGACCATTGGGGTACACCACATATCACTGGCACCAAACCAAAAACCCAACCTGAACACAGACCGCCTGGTACCTCCCAGACAGAAACGACTCAATCAAGTGATGACCATTGGCAACAAAAACGTACGACCTCAGCTTTTCCAATAACTTATCGTGATGGACGAAATCAAAGACAAGTCTTAAAACTTAAAAGCCAACGAGTAAAAACCCTGTTCCATGTAGTCGAACACACCGCTCACTAGATCAACCAAGACTGCCACAGTGCTCTTATTCTTTCTGAAACCGAACTGGCTAGTGAAGAATAAATTGTTGGATTCAAAATAAAATTGCATTTGGTTACAGTGATCTTCTGCATAAGCTTGGAAAGAACCGGGACCAGAGAAATCGGACGGTAGTTTGAGACCTCTTCCACATTTCCTTTTTTATGTACTGGGACCACCTTAGAAATCTTCAAGTACTCGGGGAGCACACCCTCTCTCATACATTTATTTAGCAAACTTGTTATCGGAGAAATAATCCGGTCAATACAACGATTTATCAGTACAATGGATAGACCATAAAATCAGTAGACCTACTCGGCTTCAGTGATTTCAAAGCATTTCTAACCTCTACCTGAGACACTTTCGCAAAGTTGAAGCTCAAGTGCTTTTTGAAGGAGCTCCGCGGATCTAAATCGAATTTAGGTATTCCCTGAAAGATTTTATCAGTTATTGAGGCAAAATGATAGTTGAACCGCTCCACTTCTATTTTCGTTGACGATTTTACTCTATTGGTGTTGGTTAGCCGATTCATTAACTTTCTGGTCGATCTCGCTTTATTGCCAGAAGTGTTGCTCATGTTATCGTTATATTCAATTATTGTTGCATCAATCTAATATAATGATAAAAAGAAATACACTACGATGGTTCTTTTAATCCAAGTACAATGTAGTACAATGAAATGAATGGACTTTCTTTTCTTATTCTTTTCAACATTTTTCACTCAAAAACTTAACGTCGTACAAAAAAATGTCAAGGGAACTTTTTTCTTGAAAAATGATTCGAAAATTCAGAAAAATTTTTAAGTTTTGAAGAAATCAGTAGCGTCTTAGTTTTCTCTTTGAGAATAACCCGAATTGTGCCCATAAGAGCGCCACTGATGAGTCCAAAATATTGTTGGTATTGAAAATTATGCGCCTTTCAACGTTTTCGTCACACCCGAAATTTTACCTCAATATCTCAAGCGGTTTACGAAAAATTTAAATTTAACTGCATCTTTCTATTAGATTTTAACACCCTGTTAATCGTAATATATTTGCGGACCTATGTTTAAATGAACTTTTTTCATTAAATAATTTCAGTAATCACCTGCTTAAAGATTGCCGTCTGTTTTTAAACAATCTGTATATTTCATTCCATCGATGGTAAAACCACAGAGTCGGCCCTGTATATTGAAAATTGTGATTTTAATCCGTGACCCGTGACTATCAATTTTTTGAATCTGAATATCTCCGAATTTGAAAGATTAACACCGTGCTGTTCTCACTAGTTTGTCTGAGAATTGCCTCAGGAATCACCTCTCTCAGTTTTTCATAGAGCTTGGAGGAGATCCTGTATAACTGAAAAACAGCAATCAATATTCAAACCAGTTCAAATTGATCTACTCATTGAAAATCATTCAACCTATGGACGTTCAGACAAGCTTTGAAAAAACTGCATTTACCTCTGATTGCTCAGCTGCTTTCAGTGTTGAATTTCGTTCCGTTCCATTCCACCTCGTATTGAGTATTTCTTCCATACGTGGTGGCTGTCTTGTAGCCAGTAAAATTGGTACTGATCTCAATCTTCTAGGAATTTCAATAACGATAGTATCATCTGGATTCACAGCTTCTTTGGGTATCACCACCTTTTGGACCATTATTTTTCCGCCTCCCGTAACGACATCAAATTTTGGAAATGGCATGCTGAAGAATGTTTTGAACTTGTATTGTGGAATGTTTGAAATCTGGTATTGTCAAAACATCTGACATGTCCACTGACGATACATGATGGAAAACGACTACGTTCACTCTATGTCACTATAATTGGGATTTTTTATTCTTACATTTGGAGGATTTGAAACCACAGAAGTACCTGGAAGGGTTCTGAACGTTTCTTTGTGCACTTCATCATTCAATTCAGGAAATTCGGGGTAGTCGTCGTCTGCTGATGTGGTATTATTGTATGGTTTTTGAAAGTTATTAGACTCGTTTAATTTGTTCTGAAAAGATTGCTTGGCTTTAGTTCTTGTATTAGTATCTGTTCTTTCCATTTGTTGGATGTTTTCTGGATTATTGGCAGCTCCTCGTCTTGTAGGACTATTAGCTCTAGAAGCAGCAGGGGATCTTGGATAGTACCTTGATTGTTGATACAGATTTTGATTTTGTTGAGGAATTCCGGTAGGTCTTATATAATATTTAGGGGAGTTAGGATTTCCAGTTGGTACTGCAAGTTGATAATTTGTATGAAAGCTATTTCCTTTAGAATAATTACTTGGTTTCATATTATATTCGTTTGGCTTCAGTTCATATTGTTGGTATCTTCTAGCAGCAATTCTAGGTTGCGTTTTTTCAGCATTATACATTTTATAGTAAGATGTTGGTGTACTATCATACCAAGGTTGATTATCAGTTTGTTCGTAAGATTGATGAACATTATTCCTATTGTTTGGCAAATTCACCGACGTTGTTGTTTCAACTGAAGCCATATCGTCGTATGTTCCTGTATTGACATTGTTAGTAGGCAAATTATTTGGATTTGCTAAAGAATCCATTCTGTATGGTTGGTTGTTTTGTCGATAAAAATCTGACACCCCCAATCTATTGAATCTCATATATTTCCTTGGATAAGGAGATCCCGGTTTTTTCAAAATTTCATTATTTCTAGATAACATTTTGAAAATTTCAGATTCGCTGAATCCAAGCGATTTATAATATAAGTATTTGGCTTGTGCTGATCCATCCAAATGTTCTTTGAATTGGGAATATTCTGCTGGTGAATTCAGTACATAGTTGCTAGTTGTTCGAGCTCGGGGAAAAACGTTTTGATATATCTGCTCTTGCTGATAGGGTATCTGCTGCTGTTGATAACCCTGTGATTGCTGGTTAGCTCGGAATTGTTGTTGCATGGAAGGATATTGGTTTTTATATGTTTGTTTACCTGGTGGTTCATCATAAAAGTAATCAGAAAGACTTTTGAAGCTAGCTTTGGAACTTTTATCGTCTAAAATGTAAATAGCATCTTCTTCATTGTCTTGGTCATTTGGGTCAACCGGTATTTCTAATATATAATCTTTTTTACCCGACACAGTTCCAGCAGGAATAATTATACGTTTCATTTTGGTTGCAAATACAAGAATTTAGAAATGTTTGGCTTATGTCAAATAATGACAAATATGGTAGTATGATTCAACTCGTTCGTTTTAGACAAACGATTGTTCGATAGGAACTGTTTTTACCATTTCATCATTAGTGGAGCCTGGGGGTTTTGACCTCGAACTTTTGCTGTAGTGAATGAATTTTTATGCTTGAAGTGGAATTTTATTTTTTCAACTAGAATTGCAATGTTTACCATTTTTTTGTGCTTCTGATTTTTCAATTATTTAAACGAAAAATATAAAAAAATTTTTATTATTATATCTAATTAAATAATATTATTTTATGTATACGTTTCAATTCACTTAAATAGACATAGAAGAACATATTTCAAAGTTACCTGAATATACTAAAGGTCGCAGGGACCCGCATCAAGTAGTCAAACGCGGAGAGGAAAGTGGCAACAATCAAATTAAATTTTTAGATTCAACTGCTCTAAGTCAAAATAATCTTCTCACCTTCGGTATATATAAACCTATCCATTCCTTCAATTTCTCTCATCCGATTCAACATAAGTAAGCTTCCTTCAATGGACCACAGGAGTAATGACGTAACGACGGCCATTTTGTTGGGAAAGGTCAGTGTCTACTTTCCAAACAAAGTTAGAAGCAGTGTTAATTTCCATAAAGACAATTTCAAATCGTGATTATTTTTTATCCAGGAAGTTCCTGAACATGTGAGTACATTTTATGATTGAATTATGTGATAAATTGAAGAATTTGACAAAGAGTAAACATATTATGTCCTAAAAATATGTAATTTGCCCTATTTATTGAATTTGTGAGGTTAGATTTTGGAGTTGCAATAATTGTTTTAATTTATTTTTCCATGTACAAGTTATATCTGTTACAGATATATTGTGATAACCAAAAATCGACAATGCTGCCATGTGATGACACACCAACTGACCTCTTGGGCATGTACAACTGGCTTCTTCGATACACTTGTCTGTGTCAAGTTTTATCTAGAAAATGAATTTTTTTTGTATGCTACAGAACACATTCGCTACTTTCGTCTCATACCTCTACTTTATATAAACGATCCCGCATGCTAGCATGAACATTGCCGCGAATGATGAGAAGTTCTCCATCAAATGCCATGTCTCTCACATGACCGGACTCTACAGCATTTTCTCCTCGAGCTACAAGCTTGGCATCGTCTTTAAAGAACTTCAAAATTGAGGATAAATTGAGAACATGTTTAGATGCCATTAAAATTCTTCTGAAATAGTTTCAAAAACACCAAATATGTAAAACGTATATAATCATCTACAGATCCTAACCTCACTAGTTCAATAACTAGGTCTAAATACATATTCTTACGAGCATAAGAATTCGCTATTAGTGAAATTCTTTAATTTATCACATAATTCAATCATAAAATGTACTCACATGTTCAGGAACTTCCTGGATAAAAAATAATCACGATTTGAAATTGTCCTTATGGAAATTAACACTGCTTCTAACTTTGTTTGGAAAGTGGACACTGACCTGCTTCAACAAAATGGCCGTCGTTACGTCACACTCCTGTGGTCCATTCCATGATTCACAGAGCTTTCCTATTACCTCTCCATTATAAATCTCAATGAAGAAATTCTATTAGTTGAAACTGTCGCAAAAAATAACGGCTATTCTCCCTCAATGATAGACAAACTTGTGTCTAAAAAAACGTTCATAAAAAGCCTATAACAGTATTTATCTCGAAACAGTTCTTACAGCCACACACAACACAACCAAATTTATATGGAATCACTCGGTATTTCACATTATTGATTGTTTTTAACCATGGATCTTTGACTACTTGTGAAGAATGAAGTTTTTTGTTGTAAACAAACTGGATAGTATGATAAGGACCGAGTGCAGGCGGTATAACCTAAGATCGGGATTGAAGGAAATATGATCTAAATCAGCGTCGAAAGTAAAGGGAACCTACGGCGATCACAAATGAAAAGAAATATAATTACCCAGGACAACACTAGGTCCAATCAATCAAACCACATATCTTTATCAACTTTATCATTACAGGAAAACAAAAAGAAACGGCTCTCAGTTCCGGACAGGTGTTGAATCACCAGAGGGTGCTAGAAATCTCCCGGCTTGGAATGATGAAGTTCAAAAGAAGGATAGCAGCATGGAATACTCGAACCCTCTTTGCGAAGGGTAAACGAGACAATGCTATACAAGAAATGAAACGAATGAACGTTGACATTCTCGGCATATCGGAAACGAGATGACCAGATAGCGGGATTTGTGAGAAAGAAGAAATGACGTTCTACTACAGCGGCAACATCGAACCTGAACATCGAAGTGAAGTTGGGCTAATCATATCGAATGAGACAGATGGGTGCATACACCGATCGAATTATATTATTACAAATAAATGCAGAACCGACCAACATAAACATACGACAATTTTACGCTCCCAGAGCAGACAAGTCGGATGCTTAGGCTGAACAATTTCACGAACAGGTCAGAGAAGTCTTACAAATATTATTTTATTACAAAGGTAGGCAGTGGAGCTGTAGAGGGAGTAACAGGAGCGTTTGGATTAGGTGATAGAAATAAACGAGGGGAAATGCTCATTCAGTTTTGCCAACTAGAAGAAATCATAATCAAAAATAAACACCTCAAAAAAGTCTAGGGAACACTTCTGAATATCGATATATCGTATCCTGAACGATCAATATGGATGATTTTTTTTAAGAAATGAACACCTGCATCAATTTCTCACCAAATTATGTAGATTACCGCAACAGATTTCAGTTTTTTTTTATAAAAATTCTGGGAAATAGCCCAAGTATCATTAACCGTTTATGGTCGCGTTTCAATTAAACAGGTAGCGTACAAGAACGCCATACAGGTCATTTCAGGATTACTACAGTTGCCCAAGACCGATTTTTGGTTTTACAAGCCAAAAGAGATCGTACTACCACAGCATCTCAATTAGCTCAAGAGCTATCACGAGTTCATTATGTACAAATTTCCGACCAAACTGTGAGAAATCGACTGCACGAAGGTCAACTCCAGACGTCCTTTAAGAGTTCCACAACTGACCCATGGAAATCGCACTGCTCGTTTAGCTTGGTGCCAAGAACACGTAAACAGGGATCAAGAGAGGTGGGCCACAGTTCTCTTTAGTGATGAATCTAGATTTAGTTATCATCCCGATTCGGGAAGAATTCGAATATGGAGGGAACCTGGAAACCAAACCGTCTCCAGCATGCTCGAGAAGTTGTTAGACAGGGAGGCGGATCAGTGATGTTTTGGGGAGGTATACGCCTTGGTGGGAGAACTGACCTCGTTTTCATACAGAACAACCGCACGGGAAATTTTTACGCAAATGAGATAATTTTACCTGTAGTGGTACCGTATCTCCAAACAATGGGTCAAAATCCACTCTTCCAACAAGATAAGGCCCCTCCTCATCGTGCAAGAGTTGTCTTGAACGTTCTTGATGAGAATTATATTGATCTTCTACCGTGGCCATCCTGCTCCCCAGATCTGAATCCCATCGAGCATGTGTGGGACACCCCAAGAAGAAATCTCCTGCGTCAAAACGTCATCATGAACAGGAGCTTCGATTAGCAGTTCAGGGGGCTTGGAATGACTTAGGCCAAAATGTAATAGACAATTCAATATTGAGCATGCCGCGACGATGCCAAAGTGTCATTAATAACAGAGGTGGACCTTCTGGGTACTGAAAAATATAAGTGCTTCCATATAGTTTCGAAAATATTGGTTTAGGATTTTCTTTTGGGTTTTACCAAATTTCGTCATTTTTAAATTTCAAACTTTTTTTATAATAGGTGCTTTGGAGAAGTCAAATATTATTTTGTTTTCTTGAGAATACATTATATACAATACATCCTAACAAAAACCGAAGGATTTATATAAATTCGAATCATCTAATTCATATTTTAAAGATATTGGTAAGTGTTCCTAGACTTTTTGAGGTGTTTACATATTATAAGCTACATCCTAGAAGGCTCTACACATGAGAATCGCCACGAGATAATAGCGACAATATTGTACGAAACCAAATTGACTACATCACAATTAACAAAAGATATCAAAATGCCATTGCTCGCGTTGCAGCATATCCAGGACCGGAGGTCGGCTCTGATCACAATCCTCTTGTTGCCGACTTTCGTTTTCGATGTAAATTGGTTTCTAAAAAGCTCAGCGATAGGAGATATGACATACATTCGCTAAGGCAACCAGAAATAAGAGCTGATTTGAGAAGGGAACTTGGTAAAATTTGCCAAGAAAACAATCCAGCCGAAGAAAATACATCTGATGAGATCTGGAATAATCTTAAATCTAATAGTCAAGTGGCCACTAAAAATATAATCGAACAACCACTGAAAAGGAAAACCAAGTCTTGAATGAGATAATGCAGTTGATGAATGAGCGCCGCCTTTTGAAGAATGTACCAGATCGATATAGAGAAGTTGATACCATCATCAGGAGAAAAATCTAAGAAGCCAAAGAGAAATGGACCCAAGAACAATGTGACGAAGCTGAAAGACTGTATCGTCTCACGACTTATTTAATTTTCAGAAAAAGGTGGAAGAAATAATTGGTACAGGCAGGAAAACATCGATAACAAGGATTAAGGGAGCAAGGGGAACCAATACTTCAACCTGATGAACTGAAGAGAGTATAGAAAGAATACGCTGAAACTCTGTTTAACGATCAACGCACGAATCTCAACCCCACATTTCAAAACGAATATATGAGCGGTCCCAAACTTCTAGAGTCGTAAGTGAGACATGCGATAGATAACCTGAAGAACAATAAGAGTCCAGGACACGATGACGATCATGCAGAGGTCTTGAAGCAAATTGACTTCAAACAGCTCACATTCATCACCATTCCGAAAACAGCCAATCCAAAACACTGTAAAGATTATAGACTCATAAGTTTTATGATCCATGCACATAAAACATTTCTACTAATAATTCACTCAAAAATTTACAAAAAATGTGAAAACATGAGTGGTGACACACAGTTTGGGTTCATTAAAGGAATCGGTACCAGAGGAGCCTTGTTTTCGATGAAATTGCTAGTACAAAAGTGATATGACCAAAGACTAGATGCATTTATGTGTTCCATAGACTATGAGACAGCAACTAACGTCAAGCATGAACCGATGATGGAAATTTTACAGGGAATGAATATAGATGAGAAAGATATCAGAATAATTGGACATTAGCATTAATAGACACACAACAACAGAAACCTTCGACATTTTTAAGGGGGTTAGGCAGGGATGTGTTATGTCACCTATATTATTCAACATTTATGTGAAGAAAATATTTCAGAGGGCACTAGAAAACGAAACAAGGGAAATGAAAATAAATGGACACCTCTTGAACAATATCCGATATGCAGATGATACCGTTATTTTCACCAGCAACTTGGAAGTTGTTCAGCTTTTATTGAATAAAGTTAACCAGCATGGAGAAGAGCTTGGGTTGATTATGAACACTTCCAAAACAAAATGATGATGGTCTGTAGAAATAAACAAAATTTTGCACCTCTTAATATCAATGGACAAGTCATAGAGCGAAAACGAAGCATATATATCTGGGCGTCACTCTTAATGATAGTTGGAACAGCGATGAAGAGGTGAAGTGTAGAATTAGCCGAGCAAAAACAACCTACAACAAACTAAGGAACCTCCTTCTTCACAAAGATATGTCATTGAACACCCAAATTCTAGTGATTCAATGCTATGTTTGGCCTATTATGCTGTACGATGCTGAGACTTGGTCACTTAAAACTAGGAGCTTAAACCGAATAGAAGCCTTCAAAATGTAGACAATTCAGCGTCTGCTACGGATACCCTGGATAGACCATGTTACCAATGAAGAAGTTTTACGAAGAGCAGGAATAGACAGACAACTCTTAGACATCGTGAAGCAGAGAAAAATTCCCAAATTAATATTGCAAGGTAAAATCGGGGGAAAAAGGGGCCAGGACGAAAACAACAATCCTGGCTCAGAAACATCAGAAACTGGTGCAATCTTTCGGACGCAGCAACATTATTCCGACGGGCTGAAGAGGGCACCCTGACCAAGACGTGATTGGAAATGAACGAGTGTTCGCCAACGTGCAGTGCACATGGTACAAGAAGAAGAAGAAGTTTGATAAGAAATGTTCGGGATATTGTAATCAGCTGTCACTGAGATTTGAAACTATGAATTTCACAATTTAAAAAAGCCTATAGTCATAATTAAAAATTCCTTCCGTTGGATTGTCCGATGTGCAGAGGGGTCGAATAATTGCTCTCGTTGAAGAAGGGGTTACACAGAGGGGTATAGCAGCCACATTGGGGGTATCACAAGGGCTGATTTCAAAAACCTACGCCTGATACGTGGAGCTACAATCTCTGAAAAATAGGCCTAGAATAAGTCGTAGGATGATCATTTGTGAAGAAAAAGACCGTTTTCTGTCACAAATTGCAAGAGTGTGTCGCACCTCATACTCCAAAGGCAATTTCTGGAAGCAATAGGCATCAGTGTATCAGTAGAAACGATACGTCAAAGACTTCGTTCAGGGGGTTTATGCAGCAGAAGGTCCTTAAGAGTTCCAGAGCTAACCAGACAACAAAAATTAACAGACTGGTGTATCGTGCACCAGAATTGGAATATTGGGAATTGGCGAAATGCTCTTTTTTCGGATGAGACCAGAATTGGTGTTCTATCAGATGACCGCCGGATTCGGGTTTAAAGGGGTCATAGAAGACAAGCTAGACTCCGAGCAGTAAGACTAATTCCGAAATACCAAGGGGCAGTGTGATGTTTTGGGGTGTCATTATGCTGGGAGGAAAAACATATTTGATTTCGTTTCCTGCGAAAGAAACGTCTATAAATTACGTGGATCTAGTGATGGAGCGCATAGAGGTGCCCACGGTGAGAATTTCACTTTTATGCAAGATAATGCTCTCCCGCATACCAGAAACCTCGCGCGACATTATCTTGAAACAGATGGAATCGCTATTTTGGACTGCCCAGCTTGCTCTTCAGACCTAAATCCTATTGATAATTTATGGGATATAAAAAGGAAAATTAGATCGCGCCAGGATAATCCAAGAACCCCACAACACCTCATCGAAGCCGCCATAGAAGAGTGGCAAAATATCACCCCAGAGGAGGTCGAAAACTTTATCCAAAGCATGCCTAGACGAATTCAGGCTTGTATCAGGGCAAGAGGAGGTAACACAAGCTACAGAGGTCGAGAAAAAAAACATCTACTCCGTGAGAAAACAATTCTCAATTTTATTACTACATGCGGAAAGAGTCTCTTATTTTCTTTTATTTGTTCCTTTCTTAAAATAAACCTTAATTTATTTCTTGAAATATCTCAAAAAAGAAATCCCTGAGGTAATATTCAAAATATCGGGTGAGTCCATATAAATTTGGTTGTGTGTATTTAACAGTGAAAATTGTGCGATTGTACGAACATTTTTTGCATATTTCTGTCGAAAGTTCTATTTCAGACGGTTTATTCCTATTCAACTTCTACATGAGACTTTTTATTTCATCGCTTGGTGAGTAATTTGATTGAAAACCTGCAGTTACTTATTGAATGATCAATTAAGTAATTGATAAATCGATGACTAAAAAAATTATAATCAATAAAACGCAATAAATTAATAGAGTATTTCATTCTTTCTATTATAGTTTTCGAACAATCGATAATCGATACTAATTATATGTCGCAGCGAACATTCGTGGTGAGCGTTGGTGGTGTTCTTTCGTTGGAAAGACCGGTTGTGAGCGGAGTGCCTCAGGGATCCGTCCTGGAGACACTTTTATTTGTCATTTTCGCCAGCGATCTTTCATTACACATTAAATCTCGCAAGTCATTCTTCGCTGACGACACCAAGTTGTATGCAAACCCGCTCACCGAGAGACAGATTCTCCAGGACGATCTTGACGCAATAAACCGATGGTGCAACGACTGGCTCCTACCACTAAATGTTGATAAATGTGTTGTGCTCCATATAGAACCCAATAATCCATCCCGTCAATACTCGATTGACAATCATCCACTTCGCTCAGTTACTTCACATGTAGATCTAGGAGTAACCGTTACTTCAAACCTTACATGATCGGAACATGTCCTAAGTGTTTGTAAACGTGCTAATTCTTTAATTTATCTCATTCGTAGATCGTTCGTTAAGTTGTCTTTCTCTAGTTCGGTTACACTTCATAAAACTTATGTGCGTCCTATTTTGGAGTATGCAGGCTAGGTTTGGTGCCCGGTTCTCGCTCGGGATAAAAGCATGCTTGAGGGTGTCCAGCGCCGTGCTACACGTATGACTTTTGGGGTCGTTCGTCCCTCATATAATGAAAGATTGGCTAGAGCTGGTCTCATAACCTTCGAGCAGCGAAGACATCGCGGAGATCTAATCTTGTGCTATCGTATAATTAAACACAATTACGCCAACCTGAGATGTTTGTTTAGTTTGGGTGCTGATACTCGTTTGCGTGGTCACCATCTGAAGCTGAAAAAGAAAAATTTTCGTCGAGACAAAGACAGTATTTTCTTGTGAATATGGTGTTCGATGATTGGAACAGGTTTTCTAGTGATGTGGTTGACTCAAATTCGGTTAATGGATTCAAAAATAAATTGGACTTTCTTTTGTTTAATTAGATTTCGTTTTTGACATAAGTGGATTTAGTTATTATATATGTGTGCATATTTAATTATGGCTAAGCTGTGCTTGCAATACTAGAGAAATTATTTTTTTGTTATGAGGCTTTTATAGGATTTGTCCTCAGCCTTAAACAACTTCAATAATAATAATAATAATAATAAAATAAACCTTAATTTATTCCTTTTTCAATTAAAATATCTCAATAAGGAAATCCCTGAGGTAATATTCAAAATATCGGGTGATTCCATATAAATTTGGTTGTGTGTATTTAACAGTGAAAATTGTGCATGTTGTATATTTTTAACAGTGAAAATTGTGCGATTGTACGAACATTTCTTGCATATTTCTGTCGAAAGTTTTATTGCAGACGGTTTATTCCTATTCAACTTCTACATAAGACTATTTATTTCATCGCTTGGTGAGTAATTTGATTGAAAACCTGCAGTTACTTATTGAATGATCAATTAAGTAATTGATAAATCGATGACTAAAAAATTATAATCAATAAAACGCAATAAATTAATAGAGTATTTCATTCTTTCTATTATAGTTTTCGAACAATCGATAAACAAAGAACCAGTAGCATAAATGATGAGCATAGCTGCATAATATGTGAAAAATTGGTTTCATCTTCCAAAACCAATGCAGATTTGGATGATATTATAAAAATTAGTAGAGCCGTAACCACGTTGATAGCTGCTTCAAGCGAACGAGAGGAAGGATTTTTACCTCACTTACAAATTGAGTTTGTTTATGCTCATTCAGTTTGCCGACAAAAATATATTAGTTCACAACTGATAAAACAAATCTCTTGGAGAAAGGTTTCAAACACAATATTAAATCAAACAAGATAAAATCGGATTTAGAGGAACTTGGCATAGATACTGAAATTTCTCTGAAAATATTCCTAATAACACTCACCTTAAATATTTAGCATCTAACATTATAAAAATGAATCATTAGCTGACTTTAAACCGAGTAAAGAACAAAATATTTTAAAGGCCATCAAACAAAAATCTCAACTAAATGAAGTTATTTTTACAAAAGTAGATAAGGGTAATACTGTTATTGCGTTAAATAAAAATGACTACCTATTTAAAACTCTAAATTTCATTTCGTCCGGAAACTATACAATTTTGAACAAAGATCCAACTATTAAATTCCAGAAAAATATTAAAATTGCAATAAATGACGCAAAATCTTTAATTAAAGCAATAGATAAATACAAATTAATTTTACCAAACCCTCAACCACATCAACTGTATTCACTCATTAAATTGATAACCCCGTTAGACCAGTCGTATCTTACGTTACAGCCTCAGCCGTGAAATTGTCGCACTACCTTATAGATATCATTAAAAATTATTGTTCATTCAAATCAAAATTTTCTATAAAAAATTCTTTCGAATTGATAAATAACATAAAAAACGTTAACCTACCACCTAACGCAAAACTTATTTCGTTATACCCAAGTGTTCCTCCAGGTGATGTCAAAATATTAATCGAAAACATGTTGAATTCGAATCATGTTAACCACATAATTAAATCAGAAATATTGAATCTGTTGGACGTTTGCATTGAACAAAATTATTTTTCTTTCAACATCTATTACAGTAGTGAAAATTGTTTGATCATGGAAATCCTTTGAGTCCACTTTTAGCAGAGATTTTATGAATAATATTGAACAGAAAATTCATACACATCCACTCATTTCCAAATTTCTTTGTTGGTATAGATATGTTGACGACATCTTAGTATGTTTCATTGGGACTACTCGTCAATTAGACTTATTTCTTGATTTCATTAATTCCATCCATTTGAACATTAAATTCACGATAGAAATTGAACAGAACGATTCCATTAATTTTTGGACTTGAAAATCACTAAACAAAATAATAATCATGTTTTTCGGTCTTTCGTAAACCAACACATACTGATACAATTATACATAACTACTCATTACATCCAATTCAACACAAAGTTGCAGCTTTAAACAGCATGGTACATCGGCTACTCAATTTACCTTTATCAGTAGAAGATTATAATAAAGAGTTAAACATCATCAAACAGATAGCCATTAATGATTCATATAATCCGGATATGATAGATCTAATCATTCGTAAAAACTGTATCAGAAAGCAATAAATGAAGTATATCCTATTCATAAACACTATAAAACATTCAACAGTTTAACATTCTGCGGTTCTGCAAGTACAAATATTAAATCCTTTCTCGTCAAACAAAATCTTAATATAACTTTCAAAACTTCTAATAACTTAGGTAAACATATTAAAAATAATAAATCTCGTGTTGAAAAATCAAGTAAATCAGGAATCTATAAACTCAATTGCGGTTCTTGTGATAAAATTTATATCTGTAGGACCTATAGGAGTTTTGGCATAAGAACATCTGAACATAAACGTAGCTTCGATAAAAATAAATCTGATTCAAATTATTCAAACCACCTAATAAAAGAAAACCATTCATTCAATAAAAACTTTGACATATTACATATAAAATCAAAAGTTCAAAATTAGATCTCCTAGAAGCATTAGAAATAAATAGATACAAACATTCGGACAAGCTTTTGAATGAACAGGAAGATGTGAATTATTCACCCCTACTTAACTTGTTTAATTAGTTTTTATTACCTTTCATACTAACTGTACAATGGCTCGGTGTGGATTTTCCTGTTATTCATCCAACTTGTTCTACGATTTGTTTATAATACCATACTCTTCATTCTGTTTTTCATTCTTGATAAAGCTGCTGTGTCAGCGAAACGTCGTCGAATTTTTTCAAATAAAGTGTAGATTAAAGTTAAACCTTGTGTTCTTTATCTCATTTATATATTAGTAAAGAATATATTGAAATGTCTCAGAAGAAGCCAAATGAAGCTTCATTTTCACCTCTGAAAAAGAATCTCCGCTGTAGCAGTTTTATCTAGCTTCCAACTTTAAATAACACGTGAATTTTATAGCTGTACAGAAAGATGATTATTATCGAAAAATTCATAAAAGAATTCTGGTATTGTAGATTTACAAACACTTCGAACAAAATATTATGCTGATTGTTATAACCTGCTTAGGAATTCCATTCAGATGGATAAACTGAAAAGAAATTCAGTCCGACAATTTTGATGATAGATGCAGCAATGGACCAAATATACAAGTATACAGGGTGTTACATAAAAGTATGTCTCAACTTGAGGGGGTAAATCTACTTACGTGCAATCTTAAGAAGAAAAGTTCATATAACCATAGGTCCGCAAAAGCAGATATCGTCTAAAACTCGATGATATTTCATAATTTTTTGTTTATCATAGAGTTAATTCATGCAGTCTATGTTCAGAGGTTTCAAAATGAGAGGTTCATATGATGGTGGAAAACGGAAACATTATTGACGATAATCGGCACAATTCTGAATCAATATTCGATTTCGATCCTTCAAAGTGATGGGAAAGGTTCAATCTAGTGATTGAATTACGCAGTTGATTCATTACGACCGCGAAAACTTCTTTAATGCGCGGGGAATATTGTTAATACTCGAGGAAGTCGGCCATTTTGAATTCGAACGGAAATCAAATTTATGTTGGTTTTAGTAAAATATGGTTCTTTGTCTTCTTAGAACATCCATGAAAAACACAACAACTTCAGGAGTACCAACGCCATGAGGTGAAAAAATATTTCGATTTCAGCTGAAAATCAGAATGAAAAAATTCTTCACGCTACTTTTTTACCAATTCTTGGAGTATTTTTAAGATCAATATGTCAAGTTGTTCAGAAAAGACTGAATTATCGACTGAATGCCCATTCGAATTTTTTAGTGAAAAAAAAACGTTCCAGCGATCTTGAAATATTGCTCATTTTCGAATGAGTCAGCCATATTTGATTTCACTGAAAGAGAGATTTTAATACAATTTCTGGAAAACCTAGTCCTTTGGCTTTCCAATGAAGCAAGAACGAATGATCTAGCTCCAAAATTGCGAAAGTTATAACGGAAAAAAATGTCCGGATTTCTCTGGCGAACCCTATATTTTAGTAGCTAAACATTCGAGGTTTTAATGTTTTCAACGGCTCAGGCGCTCCATTATATGGACAGTATATGAAAAGCTACTGTTTAAGAGATCTAGAAGAGTTTTGCAGTGGACTAAATTCGATGAAAAACATAAAAAGAGCTTTTTGCATCACTTTATTCCTGAAGTTATGGCTTCTACAAAATTCTTTCTTTATTATCTCGAACATGGTAAACATTCGACTCCTGATTGCAAAGGTGTACTCGAAGTCAACTGAGGAGGGGAGGTATAGCTTATCACGTTGAATCTTCTATCAGGCGTAACCAAAAGAGATGGATCAGTACAGGAAACATTAATCGAAAGTTGAAGAGGCGTGCTTGACGCAAGTGGAGACGAGCGCAATGGAGTTCGAATTTCAAATATAGTATTCAGATCTTGCGTTTTAGACAGCTGTTGTAATGCATTAGAATCGGATCCTGACGTTGCTTCACAATCTCTACTCGCGCAGGTAGTGGGAAAGCCATCTCCAGGACAACTATCAGATTTGCCTAATAAGGACGGACCAGATTTGCTTGGTGTGCATATTTGTAGAATTGTAGCGAACTCTTTTCTTTCAAGTGGTTGATATAATTCCAATTCTCGACCAGTTACACCTCGCATTCGATCATAAGTTGCATTGGGATCTTCACCACACGTATTTTCACAAGTGAGCTCTGCAACTTCAGGTCCTGAACAAGAGAAAGTTGTATTTGGGCCTGTACGAGAAAATGTTGCATTGGCCACTCCTGGACATGAATATGTTGCATCTGCTGCCCGTCCTCTTGAGAACGTCGCATCTTGAGCCCCTGGACATGAATATGTTTCATTTGCAACCCGACCTTTTGAAAATGTTGCATCTTGGGCTCTTGGATATGTAAATGTTTCATTCGCAGCCCGACCTTTCGAAAATGTTGCATCGGCTGCCCTTCCTCTTGAAAATGTTGCATTTTGAGCACCTGGATATGTAAATGTTTCATTCGCAACCCGACCTTTTGAAAATGTTGCATCGGCGGCCCTTCCTCTGGAAAAGGTTGCATCGGCTGCGCCTCCTCTTGAAAATGTTGCATTTTGAGCCCCTGGATATGTATATGTTTCATTCGCAGCCCGACCTTTCGAAAATGTTGCATCGGCAGCCTTTCCTCTTGAAAATGTTGCATCGGCTGCCCCTCCTTTTGAAAATGTTGCATTTTGAGCACCTGGACATATAAATGTTTCATTTGCAGCCCGACCTTTTGAAAATGTTGCATCGGCAGCCCCTCCTTTTGAAAATGTTGCATTCTGGGCACCTGGACATATAAATGTTTCATTCGCAGCCCGACCTTTTGAAAATGTTGCATCGGCAGCCCCTCCTCTTGAATGCTCAGGTGCATCTTGAGCACCTGGGCATGAGTATGTTGCATCTTGAGCACCTGGGCATGAGTATGTTGCATCTGCAGCCTGTTCTTTTGAAAATGTTGCATCTGCAGCCCGTTCTTTTAGAAATGTTGCATCTGCAGCCCGTTCTTTTGAAAATGTTGCATCTGCAGCTGCTGGACATGAGTAAGTTGCATTCGGGGCAGATGGGCACGAATAAGTTGCATTTCCACTCGTGGGACGGGAATAAGTTGCATCTCCAGGTTTACCATCTTCAGCAGTACGAGAAAATGTTTCTCCAGCTTTCTGTGAATATCGCGTATAATTCGGACCAGGTATGTGCCATCCTATCCTCTCTGGGCGTGGATGTGACTTCATCAAACGTGGAGGTACCTTCACGTTCTTCGGCGATGGTGTCATATATTTGATTACATTGAATGAATCCATTCTAACACCTTGTGACCAACCTAAGGAACTATCTTCAACTTCGCTATCTTCTGCTGATATGAAGGAGCTAAGGTCTTGGCCCCACAATGTACTCATGTCTATTCCTTCATTTGTGAAGCCTGGAGTTTTTGGGGTACTATAGAATCTGGGTACTCTTCTTCGGTATTGGGCAACTTCCGGAACGTTCAGAATATCTTCTTCGTACGTCGAATAATTTCGAGAAGGCCGAGGGACGTTTGTTGCTGGAAACGATTTATGTACACCTAGGGGTAAATTTGTTCGCCTAAGGTTTGCGGGTATTTGAATATTTCCCCAAGGTCTTATATTAGATAAATCTCTTGTAGCGTGGAAAGTAGCACCACCAGCTAATGAATCTGGTGCTATTGTGTAAGTTTTCTGAGGTTGTCCTTGAGTTCCTTGAAAGGATGGGCTTTTGGGATCTCGAAAAGTCACCTGACCTCTGGAATACTGAGTTAAATTGGGATATGGTATCCTCTGTCTTGTTCCTAAAGCCGGATATGATCCCACCAATCGCTCGGGAACCTTTATATTCTTTGGAGATGGCGTCATATACTTCAATACATTGAATGAATCCATCCTTACTCCCTGGGACCATCCGATCGAACTTCTTGTTGGATCAAAAGTACTTATGTCTTGTCCCCACAAAGTACTTCCCTCCATTCCCTGACCACCTTTGAAACTTTTCGATTCAGGAGTACTATAATATCTTGGAGCTGCTCTGCGATACCTCTCTACTTCGTTGACAAATAAAATCGGTTGTTGATCTTGGTGTGTCGAAAAAGTCTTTGCTGGTTGAGGCATTTGTGTTATTGGAAAGGATTTATGGGCACCTGGAGATATGTTGAGTTGTTGTATATTTTCTGGGAGTTGAACATTTCGCCAAGGCCCTACATCTGTATGGTCTCGTGTAGCATGAAAAGTAGCTCCCCAATCAGGTGACGGTGGTTGGCGTACAAATGTTCGTCCGGGAATTCCATAAGTTGCATTACCAGCTGGTGGAGTTCCAGGAGGAGTTGTTCCTATGAACCATTCTGTTGTGCTTTTGGTGGGTTCAAATGAAATCATATCTTGTCCCCATAATGTACTTCCTTCCATCCCCTGACCTCCTTTGAAGCTTTTCGATTCAGGAGTACTATAGTATCTGGGTGCTGCTCTGCGATATTGTGCTACTTCTTTGACATTTAAAATTGGTTGTTGATCTTCGTGTGTCGAAAATGTCCGTGGTGGTTGAGGCATTTGAGTTATTGGAAATGATTTAATAGCACTTGGTGGTAGGTTAAGTTGTTGTATGTTTGATGGGAGTTCAAAATTTTGCCAAGGTCCTAAATCTGTATACTCTGGTGTAATATCATAGGTAACACCCAAATCCGAGCGCGGTTGACGTACATATGTTCTTCCAGGAACCCCATATGTTGCATTGCCACTTCTTTGATAAGTTTTTGAAGGGACTTGGGTTATTGATGGATCAACGACTTTATCGTAAATGGGAACAGTCTGCGTCCTACAGCAAGCCGGATATCCTTCGTCTCTCTCAATCTCTTCAACTTCTTCTAAATTGTAGGTTCCATCCAGTTGTTCTTCATCATTTTCATCATCAATAATGAATGTTGCATTGCTTGGAAGCTGTTCATTTCCGCGAGGGGCGTCAACACTAAACGTGCTGCTACGAATGTCGCACGAAAAAGTTTTGTCGGTTCTTGTCATTTCCTATGATGATGTTGATGACAGATTTGATTCGAAGAAGCCCTACTTTTCAGGGTATTTTAATACAAAAATTTTTCAATGAATGATTAATAAATGACATTTTTTGACGTGGCATTGAGCTTAAAATGATGGTCATAGAATATCGCGAAATTTTTTATATACGCAAAGGAGGATGTAAAGTATACCACATAAGCTTTCCAATGCTGAATATTTTATTTCTGAGATCTTCTTCTTGTACGAATATTCAAGCAAACATGCTCTTAACAGAGAGCAAATGGAACCGAACTTAGCTGATGTTATTAAAGTTGTATACCCAAAACTACTATTCGTATCTTCATTAGAGTTGATTTATTGGAATACATATTTTAAGGGCATTGGCAACAACGAGAGAGTTTGTTACTGTTAGGACCACCAGGACAAAAGCTTTGCATACCAGGTGAATGGTCTGCAGAAGGAATATTTATTGAAAGATACAGAGGGGCATTTGAACGTGTTCCATTCGATCTGTGAGGAGCTCGTATTTCTAAAATTGTATCGTAAGGTTGATTAGGTGGTTGATAGACATTCATTTGTCTATCAGTTGGCTCTCTATTAACAGTAACATTCAGTTGTTCACATGTATCATCATAGCAAGTATCAATTTCCTCCACTTTTGCGATTTGACCACAAGTGCCTGTTGCGCAAGCATCACCTCCGGGATCTTGTGGATAGCTAACGTCTGGGTGTTGCAAAACTGGATCAGCCGTTTTCGGTCGTTGGCAACATGAAGGAAGAGTAGCATCGTAGTCATCCTCTTGCGAAGGTTGCGGGCGAGTATACAATTCCGTCAACTGAGGAGTCTGTCTTCCATGAACCTGCGTGACGTTTGCAGATTGTGGTCGTTGTGTATATGTTAAATCCGTCCTGGGTCGTTGCTTTGTAAAGGTTGAATCCAGTCTACCAGATTGTGGAGGTTTCGTGTTTGTTTCATCCAACCGTGCAGTTTGTAGTGGTCTTGTATATGTTGTATTCAAGCGAGCAGCTTGTGGATACTGTGTATATGTTGCATTCAATCGAGCCGTTTGTGGTCGCTGTGTATATGTTGCATTTAATTGTCCAATTTGTGGTTGATGTGTATAAGTTGCATTTAATTGTCCAATTTGTGGTTGCTGGGTATACGTTGCATTCAATCGTCCAGTTTGTGGTTGCTGTGTATATGTTGCACCTAATCGAGCAGGTTGAGGACGCCTTGTGAATGTGGAATCCAGCCGAGCAACTTGAGGGCTCCGTGAATATGTTGCATCTGTTCGGGTTACGTATGATGGAACAGAGCGTTCTGGTGGTAAAGTAAGGTTGCCAAATCGTGGATCAACCCTTGTGGCCTCTGTTGCTGCATAAGACTGATTCAATCGTGGAGGTACCCTGATATTTTTGGGCGATGGGGTTATATTCTTAATTACATTGAATGAATCCATTCTAACTCCTTGAGACCATCCCCATGAGCTCCTTGTAGGATCAAACGAGCTTATATCTTGCCCCCATAACGTACTATCTTGTAACCCTTCACCACCTCTGAAACTTTGATGTTGGGGAGTGCTATAATACCTTGGAGCTCGTCTCCGGTGCTCGGTGACTTCCCTGACGTTTAGAATCTCTTGAGGATCGTAAGTTGAATAATTTCTCGAGGACTTAGGTACGTGAGTTTTTGGGAAAGATTTATGTGCACCGGGTGGAATATCTTGTTTCCTAAGAGTTGTAGGAATCTCAACATTTTTCCAAGGTCCTACATCAGTGAAGTCTCTGGTTGCATGATAAGTAGCGCCACCTGGGTCAACTGACTGCTCATAAGATTCCGAGTAGCCGTAAGTGCCACCGACTTGTCGAATAGGAGAGTAATATGAGTCCTGATTAACTCTTGGGAAAGAAACATCATAAGTTTTATCGCCCCGAATTCCCGATCGTTCCGATTGTGCGAAAGATCCGGATAAACCATAGCTGCCTATAGGCGGAGGTATTGGGGAATAAGTAATTGAAGAGTCATTCACGTTATGTATAGGAGATTTAGCTTTCGATTTACAACAAGATGGTTTCATGCTTTCATCATCTTCATCAGAAGCTATTGGACTTATATCGAACGTTTCATTTGCTGGTTTACCCGAATTATTATAAATTTCTTCAATCCTTGTACTTTCCAAAATGGGATTTTCATCTTGAGAATACTCGATGAGACTTACATCAGGAAATTCTTCATCCTCAATCAATGAAGTTTTTGTGTTAGGCGCCCAAGAACTGTCTAAGGGTATATCTCCTTTATTCTTGCAACAGGATGGAAGAGGTGCATCAGGGGTTTTCTTGGCGCAACAAGACATTGAAGACAAGCTTTGAGGATTGTTTTTTCATACGAATATTTATGCTTTAAATTTTGAGTTACATGACATTTGATTTGATGGATCATACTACATATTTATGTGTTTGAAGTTTTTAAGGTTTCTGTGTTATTACTTGTCACAGAATCGATCAACATGGAACGCATAGAATTTATTCTTTTTTTGGATGGAGAAATAGGAATAATTCCCAAGAAAACAAATTGAATTTAAAGAAAATGCAGGTATGTGTTATAGATATTTCGACATCATGACTGTTAACTCACAACAATAAAAGTTTCACGTAAAATGAAGTACTGATTGAATAAAGAATTTATTGCAAGTGGGGACATAGTATTTATGATGTTTCAAATTGTTGGTATCGTCGAAGAACACGATCGAAATCATCTTGAATCTGATGGCGCTCTGATTATCGCTATCCAAAAGTGCTTTGAATTTCTGTCTGGTACACCATCTAGGGAAAACGCTGTATTTATCAACAGCAAGAGGACGAAGCAGGTTCCAGCGCTCTTGGAGGCTCTTCTGCCGCTTCTACAGGTCTCATAAGAATAGCCGGAGGGGCTGATGTTGCACTCAAACTAGCTGCATTAAACATAAGTCTTCTTCGGTATGTTTGAAACATTCGGAGATCTTTTTGAATTCTTTCTATCTCAACCATCTCGAGTTGATCTAAGGTAAGCATAAGTTCTCTCTGTGCTGACACATTCTATAGGAAGTGAAAATGATTAAAATAAATGGCAGGCCAATTTATCTTTTACGATCGTTATATATATATATATATATATATATATATATATATATATATATATATATATATATATATATATATATATATATATATATATATATATATATATATATATATATATATATATATATATATATATATATATATATATATATATATATATATATATATATATATATATATATATATATATATATATAACACCTCAAAAAGTCTAGGAACACTTCTGAATATCGATATATCGTATCCATAACGATCAATATGGATGATTTTTTAAAGAAATGAACACCTGAACAACGGAACATAGCCCAAAGGACAGAAATACCGACATCAGTTCCTCACTCTTGCCAAAATCAACGTTAAAGTCTTCCAACAATATGAAACGACTATACAGGTGTACAAAAGCAGTTACTAGATTTTCTAGTTTACACAGGAAAGTTCTGTACTCACCATTACAGGATTTATAAACAGACACAATGAGACAATTAAAACTTGACAGTTCCACAAAATTCGATGTCCAGCTCTTCTGAATATGAAAAAAGATCCACTGGGGAGCACTCAATGTTGTCTCGTACATAAACACCTCAAAAAAGTCTAGGGAACACTTCTGAATATCGATATATCGTATCCAGAACGATCAATATGGATGATTTTTTCAAAGAAATGAACACCTGCATCAATTTCTCGCCAAATTATGTAGAGTGCCGCCACAGATTTCAGTTTTTTTTATGAGAAACTAAAAATGCAGCAGATGCGACGCTTCTTTATAATCATTTCATGTATTCAGTGTTTGAAATCAGTTAGTTGGCACTTTGTTTCTGTTGTAAGCACAAATAAAAGATTCAAGTTTTTTGATTCGACCATGGAAAGACGACATTTGACTAGAGGAGAGATATTACGAGCCGTTGGCATGCTCCAAGCTGGGAGCTCACAACAGGAAGTATCCAGGGTTCTGGGAAGTAGCGCAAGTGTCATAAACCGTTTATGGTCGCGTTTCAATGAAACAGGTAGTGTAGAAGAACGCCATACAGGTCGTTTCAGGATTACTACAGTCGCCCAAGACCGATTTTTGGTTTGACAAGCCTGAAGAGATCGTACTACCACAGCATCTCAATTAGCTCAAGAGCTATCACGAGTTCATAATGTACAAATTTCCGACCAAACTGTGAGAAATCGACTGCACGAAAGTCACCTCCACTCCAGACGTCCTTTAAGAGTTCCACAACTGACCCATGGAAATCGCACTGCTCGTTTAGCTTGGTGCCAAGAACACGTAACCTGGGATCAAGAGAGGTGGGCCACAGTTCTCTTCAGTGATGAATCTAGATTCAGTTATTATCCCGATTCGGGAAGAATTCGAATATGGAGGGAACCTGGAAAGCAAAACCGTCTCCAGCATGCTCGAGAAGTTGTTAGACAGGGAGACGGATCAGTGATGTTTTGGAGAGGTATACGCCTTGGTGGAAGAACTGACCTCGTTTTCATACAGAACAACCTAACGAGAAATTCTTACGCAAATGAGATAGTTTTACCTGAAGTGGTACCGTATCTCCAAACAATGGCTCAAAATCCACTCTTCCAACAAGATAATGCCCTTCCTCATCGTGCAAGAGTTGTCTTGAATGTTCTTGAAGAGAATGATATCGATCTTCTACCGTGGCCATCCTGCTCCCTAGATCTGAATCCCATCGAGAATGTGTGGGACACCCTAAAAAGAAATCTCCTGCGTCAAAACGTCTTCCATCATGAACAGGAGCTTCGATTAGCAGTTCAGGGAGCTTGGAATGACTTAGGCCAAAATGTAGTAGACAATTTAGTATTGAGCATGCAGCGACAAGTGTCATTAATTACAGAGTTGGACCTTCTGGGTACTGAAAAATATAAGTGCTTCCATATCGTTTCGAAAATATTAGTTCAGGATTTTTTTTGTTTTACCAAATTTCGTCATTTTCAAATTTAAATATTTTTTATGATAGGTGCTTTGGAGAGGTCAAATATTATTTTGTTTTCTTGAGAATACATTATATACAATACATCCTAACAAAAACCGAAAGATTTCTATAAATTCGAATCATCAAATTCATATTTTAAAGATATTGGTAAGTGTTCCTAGACTTTTGAGGTATTTATATATATATATATATATATATATATATATATATATATATATATATATATATATATATATATATATATATATATATAAACACCTCATAATATATCTATTATTACATTGGTACTACATTTAAACAAAATTATACATTACAATATTTCACTTTTTATTCCTCGTGTATACAATATGACACCTAAGTGAAGAATCACTTGTATGTGTCAAGAATTCAAATTTCAGGGTTCATATTGAAATACATACGAAAATTTTGAAAAGAAAAACACTAAAAAAAACAATTAGCCTTTCACATCCAATATTCTACCAACCATAGATAGAGTTATTTCACAATTTCAGCAAATTTATCATAGTTATCAAAAATATATTCCTTGCATTCTCTGATGAAAAGCTTTTTTGTTTTAATATTTCTTATATATTGAGGCAGTAAGTTATAAACCTTTGGAGCCACATAATCAAAAAATTTCAGGTTGATTCGTGATTCAAGGAATCTTCAAATGATTATCATTTTTATGCGTGTACTATATTTATGCTCAATGTAGTTTTTCTTACTCTCGTAAAGATATGAGCAAATTGTGGAGATATATATGTACGAACATTACCTGTCTCGACAGTGAATAGCAAGTTAGAAGAGAATGTTTTATTTTTACGACAGATAATTTTGTATGTATTTCCGAACACTGTATATATATATATATATATATATATATATATATATATATATATATATATATATATATATATATATATATATATATATATATATATATATATATATATATATATATATATATATATATATATATATATATATATATATATATATATATATATATATATATATATATATATATATATATATATATATATATATATATATATATCTTCCGCGTAGATCAATGAATAATCCTCCTGACAAGAGCTAGTTCCCAAATCTGCCCGCCATGCACGCAACCCCCAAGCGCCACAATAGTGTAACCAAGCAGGATGCCGAGAAACGAAGCGGCAGACTGCAGTTTCGCCCCTATTAGGAGCTCATCAGGGTCGCATATCGCTTCTCAGCATCCTACCAAGCTACATCGGGGTACCCTATCAATTCCAGAAAGGGCGCACCTCGTTCGTTTCTCGGCATCCTGCTTGGTTGCACTACTGTGGCGCTTTGGGGCTGCGTGCATGGCGGGCAGATTTGGAAACTAGCTCTTGTCAGGAGGATTATTCATTGATCTACGGATTTTGAATAATTCGTCTTGTCTCAAATTTACATATATATATATATATATATATATATATATATATGTAAATTTGAGACAATACGAATTATATATATATATATATATATATATATATATATATATATATATATATATATATATATATATATATATATATATATATATATATATATATATATATATATATATATATATATATATATATATATATATATATATATATATATATATATATATATATATATATATATATATATATATATATATATAAATGAAATCGATGAATCATCCTGTACATCAGTAATGAAGGCCTCGATAGGAAAATGAGGTATCAACTATTTTGCGCTACTAAGATTTCATTCTGCTGAAATAGTTTCCCCAAGCTTTCTGGAAACTGCTTTTAATCAGAGTAATGAGAATGTTCAGTATTATTCGAATCAGCATGACTCATGTACTGCTTTTGTCAAACGATGTCCTCACTACAAGAACAGTTCTGCCTTGCAAAACAAAAACCAAGTAAGTAAACCTACTTGGTTTTCGAGATTTTCAAACCACTGGATTCCTCGTAAAAAGGTCTGCAAGATGCTTCTTTCAGATATGAAATATATCAATCCGTTGAGAATTTATGAATTTTACTTTTAGGAGGCAATGCTTTTTGATTCTAAATTATAAAATATCAATCGAAAAACCAAGTAACTTTTTCATTTCATAGCTAAATTATATAAATATTACATACTTCCCAGAAAATCTTGATATTTCCAAATATAGAACCTAGTATGTCTACATACTCTACTTGAACAGGATGACTCTGGTGTAGGTAGATATCCGCGAGTGAGATATTCGAAACAAAAACTTAGTAAGTCAACTTACTGGCAATGACTAGAAAATTCCTCCAAGAAAGTATAACGTCTTGCTCTCTGAATTGAATAACCAACACCAATCAGAATGCACAGTAAAATCACATGATTCCTTATTTCGCTAACTTAAATCATATTAGTGTGGTGGTTCTACAGTATGTCTTTTGACTACGATACGGAGGAGATGTAATCAAGCTCTTTTTCAGTGCTGCAATAATGATTTCGCGGAACGAGCGTCTTCTCAAAATGGCACTTGAAACGGCGACAGGTCGAACTTCATCTAGTTTGTCACCTGTTTCGCCAATGGATTATTCGGATGCTGACCCAAATTATAGTCCACCAAACGGAAGACGGAAGGAAAACTTGTTGATTTATTAGCAGTTCCTCCTGAAACAAATTCCGAAAGCCGCAAAAAACAGCCGCCTGTATTTATGTGATGGTGATATCTGGGGGAAACCAACAGAATTTGAAGACAGCTCATTTTTAAAAAGAATAAAAGAAGAAACACTACGTCAGCTGAAAGAATGCCGTGATTCACTAGAAAATACTGATGGCGACATGATTAATTTAATAAGGATTAACAGTACTGACCAAACTGAACCTAATATTTCAGAGAAGATAATGGAAATCGAAGTTGAAGAAGACCAGTTACCAGCAGAATATGTATATGAATCTGTACCAGAAATAGAAATCAGTGGTATAAAAGATCAAGTAGAGACAGAAAATGTACAACCTAACACTGTAACAGAGATAGAGTTACCTCGGACTAAACAAAAGAAAAATCGAACTAAAACAAAGATTTTACTTCCACCATGTTCAGACAGTTGTAGAAAAAACTGTTCCCGAAATATGTTAGAAACAAAGGAAGAATTATTTTTAGTTACTTCAACTCATTCAACTTTGGAAAGAAAAGACTCTGTATTGGAAAATATCTCAAGAAAATGCCTGTCAAGATCTATAAAAGCCATTGGCTACAAGGAGTGCTCTTCAGTTTATACTTTAACTTCAAAACCAATCACAGCAGAACAGAATGATATTGTGCTGAAGGACACCGATGAGCAGGAAGACACAAAGCATAATGAAGTTATAGATCAAGTGGGAATAGACAGAAATAGAGAGAATACTGAAGAAATCACAAATTCAAATGGAGAAATCGCAGAATTGATTTGAATGAAACAATGAATGTAGAAAGGGAAAGACTTAAAAACAAATGAAACACAAACCGTATGCAAAACAATATTTTGGCACACAATTGGACATTCATCTGATGCTATGGTAACAGAGTTTCTGAAAAATCCGGAGTTTCAGTGTGTTACAGATCAAAGATGACTTAAACGTGGTGAAAAGATGAAAGTAATTTCAGAAGAAAATTATGAAAACATCAAAGCTTATATTGAGAGTTATCATCCAGTATTTTCACATTATAACATGAAACATGCTCCTAACCGACGGTATCTTACAAGCGACATCTCGGTGTATAAGATGTGGGAAGATTTGAGTGAGAAAACTCCTGAAAAGAAAGTTTCATATGAAACCTACAGAAAGGTTTTTCATCAGGAGAATATTGGCTTCAATAAACCATCACAAGATGAATATCCATCATGTTCATTGCACAAGAATCATGTCCACCATGAAAACGTAAATGAAGGAGATGATGCGAACTGTGAAATTTGTCGAAACTATGAAATACACAAGAGAAGGTATACTGAAACAAGAAAAGCATATAAAGCAGATTGTTCCGAAGAATGGCAAGAATTTAAAGAAATTTTCGCAGTTGATATGCAGAAGATATTAATAATTGCGAAAATTGCGACTAAGAATTCCTTTTTTATAAGTCGTCTAATATATTTCAATGAAACATTTGCGAGCTTCAGGAATCATGAACAGAATATGTGTGTACTATTGCATGAGGCTATTATGGGCTGAACCTGCTCCGATGTTGTATGCGCATATTATAATTTCATGAAGTCTCTTAGGGAAAATGTAAAAAATATTGTATTTTGGCAACAAATGCGCCGCACAAAATTAAAACTGGACACTCTTTACCATATGTTGTATTCTAGTTAATGAAGAATGGGAATCAAAGACTATTACTTTCAAGTTTTTTGAAGCTAGCCATTCATTAATGAAGGCTGACTCGGTACATGGGCTGATCGGAAAAAAGTGGAATGAGTCGAAGGAGAAATTAGATTTCGATGATTAAGTCAATTCATTCAGTAGAAGCAGTAACTACAATAAACCATTCATTCTCCATTTGGAAGACTTTCTTCGTTTCGAAAACAGATGTCAAGCCCGTAAAAAAGAAGCAGCAAGCAATAGAACACTGCTATACCTTTTCTCCTTGACCTGAAGGTGTGTCAATTCAGAAGAAATTCGACATCACTGTACTTAAAAACCGAAATAGATAGTCCGGAGTTTCAGAAGTTAAATTTTTTAAAACCAAAATTCAAACTTCAGTTGCCAGTTAACAAATTATCATGCCGGGGTCTGAACAAGGAAAAAAAAAGAAAAGATTTTGAATGAATCAACTGCCCATATGCCCGCTAAGAAACAGTTGTTCTGGAAATCTCTGTCAGTATCTGATATGGACGACTGGCCCACTGTGGGAAAGAAACTCAAATTGAAGGGGGCGATCTATATTTACAAAGTTTTGATAATCTTTTCACCTATTTCTGTATTTATTCCAAAATTCATTTGATGTTCAATATTTGTTACTTTTGTGTTCTGTTTGATGACTGAAAAATTGAGTCTTTGTTAGGTGTTTCTGTGATATTTGAATTTGGGAGGCTTTTACTTGGTAAAATTCCATTATCAATAATAAAAAACAAGTACTGTGTTTTAAGGAATTTTACTTAATAATTGCGATTCGTAACGCGTTTCACTACACCGTAGCTTCTTCAGACGAATGATTATGCAGAAAAATATAAATGAGAATATAACTATAAATGTTCTTGAGTAATTAAAAGCTTATTGGTTGCTTCTTCTTAAGTGGTTATTTATGACAGATATATCCAATAAAATTAAGGAATAGATTGCTCCCCGAAAAGATTCAATAGAGGTGAAGGGCTTAAATCGACTTGTTCATTGATTAGTCTACCTGAGTGTTTGTATTTATTTATTTCTAAAGTTTCCCAAAGATCTACCTTCCAATATTTATTATCTGTATGCGAAATTTCAAACTGTGGGTCGAAAGAATGATTATTTTCCAAGAGATGATTCGCGTAATTTGAATCTGATTTTTATTTGAAAAACTGCGTTTATGTTCCGATATTCTAATATTAAAATTTCTATGTGTTCTACCAATGTAGAAATTATCACAGTCATTGCAATTCAATCTATAAACACCTGATTTATTGTTTTTACCTGGTTTGGTTTTATTATTTTTATATATTTGCCTAAATTATTATTAGTTTGGAAAGCTATGTTGAAATTATTGCTACTTAAGAATGATTTCAGTTTCTCACTTGTAATGCCAACGTAGGTTAAGGTGTTGAATTTTTGTTTCAATTTATCGACAGGGTAAACTTCATTCAATGCGATTCTACTTTGTTTTTATTTAAAATATTATTTATTAGTTTGGGATTGTAACCATTATTTTTGGCTATTTGTTTAATCAAATTTAGTTCTTTGTTGAAATTTTCTGGTGATAGCGGGATGTTAATCAATCTATGAATAAAACTATTGAATGCTGACATTTTATGTTGATATGGATGACACGACGAGTTATGTATTATAATATCTGTATGTGACGGCTTATGGTAAATTGCGAAAACATGTTTTCCATTTTGATTCGAAATTGTTACGTCTAAGAAATTTATCGAATTATTGCTTTCTATTTCGGTTGTGAATGCAATTTTGGATGTAATGAATTTATATGATTTTCGAAAATTTTCAACTGTCTATCTGTTCCTGTGAAGCAAATAATGATATCGTCTACATAGCGATACCAGTATAAACAATATTTACTGAGTGGATGATTATGAATTAATTTCTCTAAATTATTCATGAAAATTTCTGCTAACAAAGGACTCAACGGATTGCCCATAATCAAGCCGTCTTCAATAGTATAATATTTGTAATTGAAATGGAAATAATTTTGATCTAAACAAATTTTTAATAATGAAAGAATATCTGATTTAATGATAGTATTGACATGATTCCTTTCTAATAATTCTTCAACTAAGTAATACGTATCTTTTGGACGAATGTTGGGAAATAGATTCTTAACATCGAAAGAAATAAGTTTGGAATTAGGTGGTATAGTGGTATCTTTGATATTGGCAATAAGTTCGTATGAATTTTTGACCGAAAATTCAGATTTAAAATTGCAATGTTTTATTAGCAAGTCGTTGAGGAATTTTGAAAGTTTGAACGAAGGTGCTGTTACATAAGAAACAACAGGTCTAATAGGGTAATTCGGTTTATGAAGTTTTATCAACGAATATAATTCGGGGGATTGTGGATTGGAGTTAATGAATTTATATTTTTCTTGGTCTGTAATTAATGATTTTGCTGTCGAAATTATGTTTTTAACAACTTTCTGAAATTTTGCGGTAGGTTAGATTATCATTATTAATATATTATATTTATCATTAAATTAGATATTCTTTCATTATTGAAAATTTGTTTAGATCAAAATTATTTCCATTTCAATTACAAATATTATACTATTGAAGACGGCTTGATTATGGGCAATCCGTTGAGTCCTTTGTTAGCAGAAATTTTCATGAATAACTTAGAGAAATTAATTCATAATCATCCACTCAGTAAATATTGTTTATACTGGTATCGCTATGTAGACGATATCATTATTTGCTTCACAGGAACAGATAGACAGTTGAAAATTTTCGAAAATCATATAAATTCATTACATCCAAAATTGCATTCACAACCGAAATAGAAAGCAATAATTCGATAAATTTCTTAGACGTAACAATTTCGAATCAAAATGGAAAACATGTTTTCGCAATTTACCATAAGCCGTCACATACAGATATTATAATACATAACTCGTCGTGTCATCCATATCAACATAAAATGTCAGCATTCAATAGTTTTATCATAGATTGATTAACATCCCGCTATCACCAGAAAATTTCAACAAAGAACTAAATTTGATTAAACAAATAGCCAAAAATAATGGTTACAATCCCAAAATAATAAATAATATTCTAAATAAAAACAAAGTAGAATCGCATTGAATGAAGTTTACCCTGTCGATAAATTGAAACAAAATTCAACACCTCAACCTACGTTGGCATTACAAGTGAGAAACTGAAATCATTCTTAAGTAGCAATAATTTCAACATAGCTTTCCAAACTAATAATAATTTAGGCAAATATATAAAAATAATGAAACCAAACCAGGTAAAAACAATAAATCAGGTGTTTATAGATTGAATTGCAATGACTGTGATAATTTCAACATTGGTAGAACACATTTTAATATTAGAATATCGGAACATAAACGCAGTTTTTCAAATAAAAATCAGATTCAAATTACGCGAATCATCTTTTAGAAAATAATCATTCTTTCAACCCACAGTTTGAAATTTTGCATACAGATAATAAATATTGGAAGGTAGATCTTTGGGAAACTTTAGAAATAAATAAATACAAACACTCAGGTAGACTCATCAATGAACAAGTCGATTTAAGCCCTTCACCTCTATTGAATCTTTTCGGGGAGCAATCTATTCCTTAATTTTATTGGATATACCTGTCATAAATAACCACTTAAGAAGAAGCAACCAATAAGCTTTTAATTACTCAAGAACATTTATATTTATATTTTCTGCATAATCATTCGTCTGAAGAAGCTACTGTGTAGTGAAAAGCGTTACGAATCGCAATTATTAAGTAAAATTCCTTAAAACACAGTACTTGTTTTTTATTATTGTTTCTGTAATAAAATATTAAAATGTAAATTGACCTACTTGAATTTTGTCTTGAATTTTTCGACTTACTCGTTTTATAATTTGTAAAACCTTCGTGCGGATGTGATAATCCGAAATCTAGTAACTGAAAGGGAGCATCCTTCTTAAATTTGGCGCGAAGAATTTTGAATTTAGAAGTAGTAAATGTTCAAGTTCGAAGCTTCTAGTTAGAACACTTTTTGAGTAAGCGTAATCTCTCTTATTTGCATCATAAAAATAACTCTCCTGAAAAGTTGGAAATTTAGTTACTTGGTTTTTGCTTTGTAGGGCAGAGTTGATAATAATAAATAGTATTTTTCTATTATTACCGATCGTGTTGGAGTCGATACTGAAGGAGGCTGGAAACAAGGATCCATTCCTCGGGAGTCACATGTATCTGAAAATAGAAAATCTGCTGTTATTCTCGTGAACGTCTTTCGATTGCACATTGTTAGGGTAGAAAAGGGTAATAGGAGTCACTGAAGCAAGTTTTCGAATAAAAGCCTATTTCGAAATTAAATATTTATTGCTAATGTTATAAGAAACCTTGGTAATTATAGACCAATAAGCCTTTTATCCCAGCTATATAAATTATTCACCAAAATACTTACCAAAAGATTAACGGGAAAAATAGATTTCCAGCAACCCCGTGAACAAGCTGGATTTATATTTGGGTTCAGTACGCTGAATCATATTCATGCAATTAAACACCTAACAGAAAAGTGCAATGAGTATAATTTAGATCTTTATATAGCCTTTATAGACTACCAAATGGCCTTTGACAGTATAGAAATTTGGGCAGTCCTTAATTCTCTTAATGCATGTAGAGTGGACAGCAGATACACGAACCTGATAAAAAACATCTATTCTTCCGCCATAATGCATGTCCAGTTATGGAATAAAACCAACGACATTCCAATAAAACGAGGTGTTCGACAAAGAGATACAGTGTCACCGGGACTATTTATTGCAGCTTTGAACGGAATCTTTAGAGAAATGGATTGGCATAAGAAAGGAATCAACATTGATGGCGAACTTCTACATCATCTACGCTTTGCCGATGATATTGTACTAATAAGTAGTAACCTCCAAGAATTACAAGATATGATCGTAGACTTGAACAACCATTCAAAAAATGTCGAAAACTACATATACCTGGGACAAAAACTAACTACTAAAAAAGACAACATGACTGACGAGATTACACGAAGAGTGTCCCTTTCGTGGGCGGCATTTGGCAAATTAAAACATGTCCTGGCATCAGCCATACCCCACAACCTCAAGAAAAACCTCTACAACCAATGCATTCTTCCTGTGCTTACATATGGAGCCGAAACATGGTGTCTTACTAAGAAGTTGGCCCAAAAATTGACGAAAACCCAAAGAGCCCACGAGAGAATAATATTAAATATTAAACTATCAGATCGCATAAGAAATACTTGGATAAGAGAACAAACCAAGCTGACAGATGTCATGGAGAGGGCAGCTCAACTAAAGTGGTCATGGGCAGGTCACGTAGCTCGAAGAAATGACAATCGGTGGACCAAGAGGCTCATGGAATGGAGGCCAAGAGGGGGGCATAGGAGTATCGGCAGGCCAAACACAAGGTGGAGAGACGATATTAAAAAATCAGCGGGTCTTCTTTGGATGAGAGAAGCTATTAGCAGAAAGAAATGGTTCAATATGGGAAAAGCCTACATCCAGCAGTGGATTTAAATAGGCAGATCGAACGAAATGTTTTGTAACACAAAACACTTATTTGTCTAATACTTGAGATCAGTTTTAATCATCTTGTACATCAACTTTGGGAAAAAATTAAGTTTAAGAAAAAAGTAGGTTTGACTCCCATTGCACTTACTTCGGGGCAATGGTAGTCAGCTTGTGGGAAATGAGGGTCAAGCAAAACTAACACATATTGCAGACGGATCCTTCGGGAGAATCCCATCCAGTACATTCTGCGTGTGCCCACAATCCACATGTGGTACAGCGGTACCAGATCTCGTTGTTTCGTCCAAATTCACTGCATATTAAACACACTGGTCTACAATGGTTTTGTTGCCCTAGATATGAAAATGATTTTGGGTCTATTTATGCACACAGTTCGTGAAACTATCAATGATTTTGTAGGATTTGCTCTGATTTCTTTCTAAATCTTCATTTTCATTTTACATAACAAAAATCGTAAAACAAGAAACAGAATAACAGATATATTTATAATGTCAGTTATGTTTTGAGAAATTCTGATACATCGAAGTAAATAAAGAGGAAAATGTCGAAAATATATTTCATATTTCCATAAAACGCCTTTTATGAGCTTTTCTTCTATAATTTTCAGGGACAATCTCTTTTCAAAGACCAGCAGTAATCTGCCATCATGTGACAATCCCATCGACCTTGATACCTTTCTTCCATCACTTTTAGATCTTGATGAAACCGCTCTCCTGTTCCTCACTATAATTTCCTAAATTATCCGGAAATTTATCTAGATGATTGCGGAGATAGTGTAACTTAATACTCATATTTGCTCCTAAAGTCTGAAAGTTTGTCAGCATATTTTGCACAATTTCTTCATAATTTGCTGCTTTATGGTTACCTAGGAAATTTTCGACAACCAACACAAAACTTTTCCAAGCTTTACTTTCCGGAACAGTCATAACTTTCTGATAAAATCTGAGTCTTTCATCAATTGCCGTATTTGAGGACCATCAAATATTTCACCTTTCAATTTTTCCATACTAAGCTTCGGAAACTTTCTGCAAATGTAATTAAAACAATTTCCGTCTTTGTTCAACGCTTTTACAAATTGCTTAATCATACCTAACTTAATATGTAATGGTGGAAATATGATTTTGTCTCTGCTCACCAGCGGCTCCCTTCTTACGTTGGCTTTACCGACAGTTAAAGAATGTCTTACAGGCCAAACATCTTGTTCCCAATGAAGTTGCTTTGCTCTACTATCCCACATACAAATAAAGCAAGGGTATTTTGTATATCCACTTTGTTGGCCAAGTAAAAAATTAACCATTTTTAAATCCACACAGATCGGCCATTGATGCTCAGGGTATTTAATTTTCTCTAAAACTAATTTTACATTTTCATATTCTTCTTTGAGTTTCGTTGAATGGGCAATTGGAATTGATGCAAATTTATTTCCATTGTGCAATAAGACGCATTTTAAACTTCTTTTGTAACTATCAATAAAAAGGCGCCATTCAGTAGATTTGTACTCTTTTAAACCTAGTCTATAAGCAGCTTCGCGATATCATTACAATACACTAATCCTTAATTTTCACTAAAAATTGTAATAACTCTTTTCTCGCGTTCTGTATGTTGTAATTGTTACTGTTGGTGCCAATAAATTTTTTTCTTTCAATCTTGAGGCTAACAGTTCTGATCCTTGTTTTGATAAATCGAGATCACGTATTAAATCACTGAGTTCATTTTGAGAAAATAACTTTGGCGTAGATGTTTCACCTTCCCATTCACTTCCACTAGTAGATGGTCCCGATTTCTGTGAATTTGGTAACATCATTGTTTCTGAGGGCATGCGAATTACTTTTGAAATGTATATGGGCCGAGGGAGATTTTCACTGTGTAGAACCGGACATTTCGTAGACTGTACGTCTGGGTATCTCCACGTTTGATTTCGATTAAAACCTTTAACATCTACTACGCAAAAGTAACAATCATCTAAATGATTCGTAGGCTCCATCCAGATCATAGGAATACCAAAGTCTAATCCAGAACGTTCACCTTTTTCCACAACCGTAAAGACTCAACACAGGACTTACAAACTTTATTAGGAACCCATGGTTTACCTAATTTGTCCATTTTGAAACCAAAATATTCAACATAAGTCTCCTTGACAAAGTCTGTGATATTTCATTTTGTTTTTTGGTATATAATCACCGCAAATATAACAAAATAAATCACTACAATATTTACACTTTCTTCGTGACGAACTCATATTTTAGACTAGAAGACAAATATGTAAGAATGGACATTCAGTAATTGAAACAAAATGTCAATCCATGACACTTTATCCAGATTTACGTGTATATGTACTTCAATATTGTCAAATAACTGAGATCTCAGCTGTTCTGTGGAGCAAGGGGTCTGAGAGTGGGGATCAGGTGATGTTTGTTTGCGCGAAAAGTTGCGCAGAAGCCTAATCATGACTGGAAAATTAAATTTTATTTCTAACAAGCTTATAATTGTTCAAAATATAAGAAATGCAAAAATCATGAAAATACGAGCACATTGAGAACTTTCATGAATATATTCGTAATCTGGGCACTTGAAAACATAAAAATTTGCGATGATATCCAGGGCAACAATAAAAAAAAATTTTTGTAGAGCTGTGACATCTATTTCCTGCGTCTTCTGCATCATCATTCTCATCATCCTGGCATAAGTCGTTAGTATTAGTGCTTGAGACTGATGTATCGTTTAAATCCTGAAGAACCTGTCTCTTTGCTCTTTTGGATCTAACCTAACCTTTCCATTTCTTTTTTCTTTCTCTTGCTCTTTCTGTACTTTTTTATCTTTTCTATCAAATCTTGCTTCAGTGGAGTTGAGACTAATACAGTAGCATACTGCTTCTTTCGGCGCTGTTTTTCTTTAGCCACAGGTGTTTTCTTTGGTAATTTTATAAAATCAGATAGTTAAACATTTGACGGAGGATCAGATGACTCTTTGGCCATTGGTGTCGGGGATGAAATAACTATTTGCTCTGATTCACTTACAGCTGATAAATCTAATTGTTTTGATGTGCTGGGAATAACATTTGAATCTTGTTCTATGTTACAAGTAGAAATGGTAATAGATTCATTGCAAACGACTATAGAGTCAGATTGGAGAATCTCAGCAGCCATAAAATCTTGTTCAGAAAATACTTGGGGATTTATTGGAAAAATACCTGTTGCCCTAAATCCCGATTCCGCTTTATTAATAGATGCAACGGTAATATATGCTTTCCTCACCAATGATGCTACATCATAAGGAGTTATGTGTTCCAGGCGATTACTTTTCATATACAAATCACATTCCTTTTTGTATGCGGTTTTAAGAGGTCCAAAAAATGACACGTCCAAAGGCTGCATTCTATGGGATGTGTGTGGTGGCAAGGATAACATATGAATATAGTTGCTTTTGCAAAATTCGTAGATAGGTAGGGAAGAATGACTAGCATGATTGTCTAAAATCAAGAGAACAGGTTCGTCTATAGAAGGTTTAGCATGTTTTTTGAAATGTGCGAGCCACTCAAGAAAGAGACTTTCATTTATCCAACCATTGTCGGAGCATTTATAAAGTGCTCCTGATGGACCATCCTTCTCAAGTAGAGGAGTCATTCTCTTGGGATGAAGCCACCTGCAGCGCTCATCGCAAACATCAAAGTTATATTTTTGCCTCTCTCCCAACTGGTGATAGATCCCACTTTCTTCTGTCCTTTTGTTGCTAGTATTTTCCCTGGATTCCGTACTGTTGTCATTCCGGTTTCGTCGCAATTGTATATATTTTTGGGAAGAAATTTGTGTTTCTCCATAATTTCCTCCAACAGCTTAAAAAATAACTGCACCTCCTCTTTATTGAACGCTGTTATTCAATTTATGCTGGTTGCCTCTGATTTCCTCACAGATATATTATTTCTAGCCATAAAAGCTTTCAATCAATCTCGACCAGCCATTTTTGTAACTTTAAGTTATGATTTAAATTCATACTTTCCGCATAATCAAATGCCACTTTCCTTATTTGGGTTGCGGTACAACTATAAAATATATTAGCCATCTTTTTTATCACATCAGCTAATTTTTCTTCTACTTCAGGCGTAAATACTGTACATCTTCCAAGACGTGGTTCTTGGATAGTCTTCTTTTTGAATCTTTTTTGTAAACTCGAAAATGGGATACCAGTAGATTTACTAGCTTTTCAAATAGAATAACCCTCTTGTTCAATAAGAAGTATAGCTTTTTGAGAGACTCAGATGACCAATTGGCTTTTTCGGTTATCCTTACTCGTACTTTTGGCATCTAGAAGCAAAAATATTAATATTAGTCTTTTGCGGGTAATGGTAATCACCTGCGGACAATGGGGGTCACTTGACTCTCATAAGCCGCTACTATACTGCCGAAGAAATAATAATAGAACAAGAAAATCTAAGTTTTAACTCTAATATAAGACGCTAATCACAATTATAAACATACAGACTACCTTTCTACAATAAACAAAATATGGTACACTCACCTCTAATGATATTTTTGCGTAAATTTACAATGACGACGCGCGAAAACAAAACACTAGTATCACTCAGCGACGTGCAGTGGTAACTGGCGCGAGGCGTTCGCGACGCTGCCGGCGGGTGTACAGGGGGGTGTAAAGACTATGTTCCAAGGTTTCGGGTGCGTAGTTTTGTAGATATGCGTGTGATTCCGATTGCCCGCTGACTCCAACTACCCGCCCTTCCCCTAGCATTAATATCTTACTGACATATGTTTTCTCCGCAATGTTGTACAAAAGATACAAATTAAAATGTGTTCTTGTCACATCTATTGTAGAGTTGGTTCTATTGAGATTCCAAAGATAAGTATTCTAGAATATTTTCGTAGCTCCCACAGATTCGAATTCAAGGAAGAACTTGTAACGATGAAATTTTAACAGCAAACCTGTGAAACTATTCGAAATCCTTACTAGCAACTTTTAGCTTACCATCATAGGTAGATTCATGTGACATCAACGCACTCATATTAGATCCACTAAAAGATTTACTATAAGACATATCGTCCGAGCTACAGAGTTGCCCAGGAGGCATATATCCTTCAAACGAACGGAATCCTCTATGCGGTGCTACTTGTGGTTGGAGCTCAAAAGAATGTCTCCTCCCTCTGTATGGTTTGGGCTGCAATCCATGCTTATAAGCAGCATCTTCTAAACGTATTCTCTTAGACAGCCATTCTGGCACTTCTCCAGGATCTCTTGTAGCTGCGATGTCGTAAAAGCCCCGCTCTGGAAATAACTTCCTGAACTGCCTAGATGCAACTTTCTTACATCTCTTCACTGCTGGACGACGAAAAAATTTTTTCATGGGATTCGGCATAATTTTACTAGAATTTTACATTTAAAAACTAAAGAAAAATGGTTATGGGTGACAGCACGGAAATGTTAATGCAATGTCAAAAAAACAAAATTCAAGTTATTCTATCAAGACACCAATTTTTAGCATAGAAGATATCTGCCATTCTTTTTGTCATACACAATCAAAATTTCAAGTGCATTCTCGACATGAATACTTCAATGAATAATAAGAACGTGAGGGTGCTAGCCACCCCATCCATGCTGAACAAGACTAATCCAGAAATTTTCTCAAAAAGACCTAGACCTGGAGGACTTTTAGTTGATTTATTAGACGAGGTTCGAAATCAACCAGATACATCGAGAACAGATGGATACGAGTAACTACTATTTGCAAATATGTATTACTTCAGTAACATTGTTTTTTTTAGTCTTACTCTGGATCCTTATCAGACTACTTCTAGAGAGTATCGCTTAACATCTGCTTTAGAAGGAAGCAATTGGTCTTTGGAAGCTTCTGATAATACTGAAGAATCTTATTTAGGCGTGGATCCACTTAAAGATTGTTTGGACATGTTGGCAGTGACCTTGAGCACTATTATGTTCCTAGCAGCTGATGCCGGTCAAGACCTCAGCAGGGAACAGTTAAATTGGACAATCATGTACCTCAAATGTGTTCAAGATGAGTTTGGTAATATTCCACCGAATGCACGAGGAATACTAAATCATATGAAACATATTTTTAATAACGATTTGACTCAGTTTGAAGACAAACCAATGTATGTTGATGAATCAGGTAGAATATTAGATGAATCTCAGGCTGCAAACATGTCACAAACTGAAAGGGTGGTCATGAAGGTTACCCATAAACCTGAAGAAGCAGAAGAAGCGCCGGCACCTGCTGGGGAGGAATGAGGAAACTCAGAAAAAACTGTTTCTATGCAAATGTCAGTAATAAATTTTTTAAATAAAACGGATGTTCCATCTTTTTTCTTGAAATTATTAGTTTGGGACTGTCAAGTCCCTAGACTACATGGTCTTTTGTGCCATTCTGGATCGATTCATTGTAATCCAATTGACTTAATTTATGATTCCCAAAATTCTCGACAGACAACAAAAATATGGTCATACAGAATGAAAATTTTAAGGAAGTAGCGTTTATTTCAGTGCTCTTTAATAGTCATAATAATAATCTCTTTTTGTAAAGTCTTGCCCTGAATTCTGTACACCTCTTTCTCTTTTATCAAATGCATCACTCAAAGACGGAATTTTTCCGGATCGTTTGAAATGCGCGAGTGTGGCACCTATTTTCAAAGGTGGAGACAAAAGCAATATCGAAAATTACAGGCCCATTAGCATGCTATATATCTTCGCCAAACTGTTTAAATCATTGATCTACAAATATATTTTTTCTCTCGTCAAATTTCAAATCATGCCTAAACAGCATGGATTCTTCAAAAACAGGTCAAACTATTTTATTTGTCGAGTATATTTTGAGTGCGTTGGATGAAGGCTTACAAGTGGATGCCGTCTACATCGACTTCAGAACGGCCTTTGACAGAATTTTTCATAATATTCTTGGTTGTCGGGTCGAGGAGGTTGATGTGCGTGGTTCACTTTTGCGATGGGTCGAACTCTTATGTGTGAAATCGACAACAGTACGTTGCTATTGGTGGTGGGCATAGATCGGTTATTGCTGTACATCTGAAGTCCCCCAAGGATCGCACCTTGGTCCCTCATGTTTCTCATATACAGGGTGCTCCAACGAAAACTGAACAGAGGCTATATCTACCAAGATATTCATTTCTGATCAAAACGCAATAACAGGTCAATTTTTGTTTCAAAGGGACATCTTTTGGGGTACAAAACTTGCCTGAAATATGAACTCCCTAAGCGGAGGTTGCAATCCTTGAACATTTTGAATAGGGAAGATGGGTCGAGTGATAACTCAAAAGAAAAGTGGTATCTTTGTCTACTTCGCCTTGAACGAATTCCAATTTTTAATTGAAAACTGTAAAAGATACAGGGTGAGCAACTGAAAGATAGGGAAGACTATTTCCCTGAGATTATTAAAGTTTCAGTGAAGTGAAATGGAACAGATTCATCCTGATCATTGGCAGTCATCATCAAGTACCATCCTCATCTCGAATTTCAACCCCTGGAGCAGGGATGACAATCCTTGAAAATTTGGAAGAGGGTAAATGGGTCGACTGATAACTCGAAAGAAAGGTATTTTTGGTTGAAAACTGTAGAAGATACAGAGTGAGCCACTGAAAAATAGAGAAGACTATCGCCCCACAGCTATTGGAGTATTAGTACGAAAAACTGGAATAGATTCATTTAGATCAAAGATGACAGCCTTTGATTTGGAATGAATCTGTTCCATTTTTTTTGCACTAATACTTGAATAGCCCAGGGCGATAGATAGTCTCTTCTATTTTTCAGTAGCTCACCCTGTATCTTCTACAGTTTTCAAACAAAAATGAAAATTCGTTCACGGGGATGCAGACAAAGATAATACCTTTCTTTCGAGGTATCACTCGACCCATCTACCCTCTTCCAAATTTTCAAGGGTGGTCACCTCTGCTCAAGGGGTTGAAATTCGAGATGAGGATGGTACTTGATTAATCAGCATGGATCTGTTCCATTTTACTTCACTGAAACTTGAATAGTATCAGGGAAATAGTCTTCCCTATCTTTCAGTTGCTCACCCTGTATCTTTTACAGTTTTCAATTAAAAATGGAAATTCGTTCAAGGTGATGTAGACAAAGATACCACCTTTCTTTTAAGTCATCGCTCGACCCATCTTCCCTATTCAAAATGTTCAAGGATTGCAACCCCTGATTAGGGGGTTGATATTTCAGGTAAGTTTTGTATCCCAAACGATGTCCTCCTTAAAACAAAAATCGACCTGTTTTTGCGTTTTGATCAGAAATGAATATCTTGGTAGATATAGCCTATGTTTAGTTTTCGTTGAAGCACCCTGTATGTAATTAATATAAGATATATTTTAGAAAAATGTAACTTTTAACTATACGCTGACGATCTCAAAATCTATTATATCATCAAGAGCTTGTCTGACTGTCTTGTTGTACAGGAGAAGCTCTCGCTTTTTTCAGAGTATTGCAAAACCAATAGCCTTTTCCTGAATTTGAAAGAATGTCAAACTATCACGTTCACTCGAAATTCGAAATCCTTCAATTTTTCTTATCAACTAGATAACATTTTTTAATGAAAGTGTCACAAATTCGAGATCTTGGAGTCATCCTGGATTCAAAGTTGGTCTTTGATCAACACATTGATCGCATAGTCACCTCTTCAAGTAGAATGTTGGGGTACACTCTCCGCCAGTGTCGTATATTCAAAAATTCTAGTTCTGTTCTCAGTGTTTACTATGCCTACGTATTCAGTAAACTCAACTTTGCCTCCGTTATATGGAATCCTTAGTATAAAGTTTACATCTCGCTAATTGAAAAAATTCAGAATAAACTTTGGAAATATCTGGCTTATTTGTGTAATTTCACGGTGGCGGAGAGGGTTGACTTCTATGCGGAAGCAAGCAATTTCACTTGGTTTCACTTGAGGACAGAAGAAAGATGAATGACATCCTAACTCTTCAGAAGGTATTGGCTGGGGAGGTTAGTGCACCAAGTATTCTGGAGAATATATTCTTGAACTCTACTAATCTTCACTTGAGGAAACACGAGTTGTTCTACATTCCTTTCAAAAGAACTAACTATTCCAAGCACGCGCCCTTAACGAGAATGCTACGCATGGGCAATGAATTTAATCAGTCTGTTGACATCTTTTCAAATAACATCGTAAGATCTGAAAAAAATCTAAAAGACTTGTTCTTGATGTAGTTTTTTCATTTTTACTTTTTTTCAATTATTCATATTTTCTATTTCTATTTACTAAATACCTAATCTTTTTTTTTCAAATTGTACTTAGTGAATACTGTTTTATGGGTTTGAACCTGTTTGTATTCTCGAAACAATGAACAAAAACAATAATAAACAATATTCTTATAACAAAATAATTCCTAGACGGTTTAATGTAAATAAATAAAAGTTACACCAAAAATATAAAACGATAAAATTATTTATATTACAAAAACCTTTCGATTCAGTTTTTTCCTAAAATGATCGGTGCATTGTTTTCGCAGATATTTCGAAAGAACTGCCCAAAATTTATTGTCCTTTATGCATTTTTGGCAGATTTATGTTTTGTAGCTTGAAGGTCTTCACAATCCAAAATAATAAAATTCTTTCGAAATTGATGGAAAAAACTATACATTTATTAACTTTTAATCTTCCGTTAAAGTTTTTGGGGAGGTTTTTCATGTACTGATTGGTCAATTTTACACTGCACCAAGAAATTAACGGACAGTTTCAATATTTCAAATTTTCTTTTTAGGTAAGAAACAAATTATTAAAATATGTTCTTTTCCGAATATGTCTGGACATATTCCAACAAAATTCAATAGTGTCGTAGTGCCGAAGCAGTAGTGTTAGATTACCTAGGTTACTTTTATTCAATAATAGGTCAAAGGCTGTTTCCAGATTGATCCATCGGTACAGGAACACTGATAATCATGAAAGGGAGCCTGGGCGAGGATGACCTCGAGCAACAACAGCGATCCATGAACGTTATCCAAGAATGTTCTTGTTGGGATAACTGCTCGCTACTGCTAAGCACCTACAAATGCAGAACCGTGGAGGAATTTGGTTTGAAAACTCGTGCTGCAGCTCGAGGCCCAGTTCTAAACGCAGTACATCAAAAAGCCCGATTGAGTTGGTTAGAAGCTGACTGTCATTTCATTGCGATCGACGTTCTCTAGTATAGAGACGTTGAAATGAGAGATATCTAACCTAACCCAACCTATGGTTTTGGCGGAAGTTCAATGATAGTATGGGGTAGGAATTTCTTTGAACGTTCGCACTGGCCTTCGTAAATAATGAAACCCTGAACGCACAGAATTGCTTTACTTTAGAAGAAAACAATTTTGTACCATTTTCAGCAAACGATGATGAACATTTTTTGTTTATGCATTGTAACGCCTCACCAATCTCATATCGATAGGAACTACCTTCAAGATCACACTTCAATAGAGTGACCTGCACGTCCGGACCCTAATCCCATCCAGCATGTCAGTTACCGTACCAGACTGATCGAAATTTGGAACGAAATGGATCAGAATGCATTAATTTTTAGCATAAATCATAGATTTTATGCTGTAATTCTTGCCAGGGGTGGAAATAACAGGTATAAACAGATTTTGGGGACTTCTATGTGTACCATTTTCATGACGACTGTTCTCAAGCGTTCCTTAGTACTGGTGGATTACTTGTGGAAAAATGAATCTTCCACATATCTAAACTTCTTATGAATAAATTTGAATTTTCGATTTTCTGTTTTTTTTTAATTTGGGAGGCTTTTACTTGATAAAATTCCATTATAACTATATTATAATTTACATCCAAAACATAATAAAACTAATTTTGAACAGTTAGGTATAGACTCCGAAATCATTCTCAAAAACTCCAAAGATAATATTTTAGCCAAACATCAAACAGCAAAAATCATCAAAGAAGACTTTTCGGAATTATCACCTCATTGCAATTCCGATTATAAAATAATAAAAACAATTCGTGAAAATAGTACCAAAAACGATTTAGTATTCACTAAAGCAGATAAAGGTAACACCGTCATCGCTATTAGTAAAACCGATTATATTTCAAAAACTGAAGAATTCTTAACAGCCGGAAACTATATAACATCAACTAAGGATCCTACCGCAAATTTTCAGAAAGTGGTTAAGAACATAATTTCCACAGCAAAATCATTAATTACAGACCACGAAAAATAAAAATTCATTAACTCCAACCCACAATCCCCCTAATTATATTCGTTGGTAAAACGTCATAAACCTAATTACCCTATTAGACCTGTTGTTTCTTATGTAACGGAACCTTCTTTCAAACTTTCAAAATTCCTTAACGACTTGCTAATAAAACATTGCAATTTTAAATCTTAATTTTCGGTCAAAAATTCATACGAACAAATTGCCAATATCAAAGATACCATTATACCACCTAATTCCAAAGTCATTTCTTTCGATGTTAAGAATCTATTTCCCAACATTTCCCCGAAAGATACGTACTACTTAGTTGAAGAATTATTAGAAAAGAATCATGTCAATACTATCATTAAATTAGATATTCTTTCATCATTACAAATTTGCTTAGATCAAAATTATTTCCATTTCAATAACAAATATTATACTATTGGACGGCTTGATTATGGGCAATCCGTTAAGTCCTTTGTTAGCAGAAATATTCATGAATAATTTAGAGAAATTAATTCATAATTATCCACTCAGTAAATATTGTTTATACTGGTATCGCTATGTAGACGATATCATTATTTGCTTCACAGGAACAGAAAGACAGTTAAAAATTTTCGAAAATCATATAAATTCATTACATCCAAAAATTGAATTCACAACCGAAATAGAAAGCAATAATTCGATAAATTTCTTAGACGTAACAATTTCGAATGAAAACGGAAAACATGTTTTCGCAATTTACCATAAGCCGTCACATACAGATATTATAATACATAACTCGTCGTGTCATCCGTATCAACATAAAATGTCAGCATTCAATAGTTTAATTCATAGATTGATAAACATCCCGCTATCACCAGAAAATTTCAACAAAGAATTAAATTTGATTAAACAAAAAGCCAAAAACAATGGTTACAATCCCAAACTAATAAATAATATTTTAAATAAAAACAAACTAGAATCGCATTGAATGAAGTTTACCCTGTTGATAAATTGAAACAAAATTCAACACCTTAACCTACGTTGGCATTACAAGTGAGAAACTGAAATCATTTTTGAGTAGCAATAATTTCAACTTAGCTTTCCAAACTAATAATAATTCAGGCAAATATATAAAAAAATGAAACCAAATCAGGTTAAAATAATAAATCAGGTGTTTATAGATTGAATTGCAATGACTGTGATAATTTCTACATTGGTAGAACACATAGAAATTTTAATATTAGAATATCGGAACATAAACGCAGTTTTTCAAATAAAAATCAGATTCAAATTATGCGAATCATTTCTTAGAAAATAATAACTCTTTCGACCCACAGTTTGAAATTTTGCACACAGATAATAAATATTGGAAGGTAGATCTTTGGGAAACTTTAAAAATCAATAAATACAAACACTCAGGTAGACTCATCAATGAACAAGTCGATTAAAGCCCTTCACCTATATTGAATTTCTTAGGGGAGCAATCTATTCCTTAGTTTTATTGGATATACCTGTCATCAATAACCACTTAAGAAGAAGCAACCCAATAAGCTTTTAATTACTCAAGAACATTTATATTTATATTCTCATTCTTATTTTCTGTACATTCATTCGTCTGAAGAAGCTACGGTGTAGTGAAACGCGTTACGAATCATAATTATTAAGCAAAATTCCAAAAAACACATTACTTGTTTTTATTATTCGATTTTGTGCCTAAATTTCCTAGCGCAGTGTGTTTGAAAGACGTAGGAAGAGGAGAACATCTCCATTTTGCGAAGAGCATTTAATAAGAGTAATTTTTTTCATCTAAGAGCTTAAAAAAAATCTAGAGAGCTAATAAATCCTATGAATAGTTCACTCCTTTCTTATTGAAACGAAACTGAGAAACAAAAACCAGTATTATAGTGTTTCATTGGTTAATGGGGTTTCCAGAATTTCTTCGTGAGAAGTTTTATCGTATGAAAGCAATTTTTCTCTTGTATCTGGGGTTGAATATCTAGGACAGGCGGATTCTACGAAAAAACTTATATGAAGTTGTGGCATTATTCGATGAGATCTATCAGATTCCAAGTTATTCATACCTTGATTCGTTGAGTTGTCCCACCAACTGCTGTATCCACCAGGCTGAGTGTTAGACAGTAGACACACATTAATTTTCTTAATACGAAAGGAAAATGTGATAATGTTTTTGAAGATTAAGAAATTTGAAGAAATACAAAAATATATTTTTCGTATGTAACGGATGATTTTCAAAACGCCCTCGTACATTACGCTATATAAATTCATCAATACATGGTATTTCCATTTTACTCTTCCATATTTAACAGGCCTATACCCCTCAAATATTCGAACGTGCAACTAGTGGCGTAGCACGAATATTTTTCTTTGTGAAATTTCTTACCACTGGATGTTTTTAAAAATTGATTTAATTTTTTAACAGCTCATTATCTCTACAGAAAATATCAGTGTTTTGTTTTCGCACGACGCATATCTTAGGAGATAATCAAGATCAAAGATACGTTCCATTTTTCTTGAGGGATTTCGATCAAAAGAGTGAAATTAATTAAGAATTTGCCATGCCAAGAATACAAAGATTGACAAATTTCTGTTCAAAATGCCTTTCTTATAATTTTGAAAAACACTTTTTTCCTACGTTTATGATAATATTTACTTCTTTCGGTTCAGGTTGATTCAATTTCTCTTTTGTTTGTTTCGGGAAAAGTCCAGAAAATGGAAGTTAAATTGTCGTAAGCTTTCATCACATTGTGAATACTGTCTTCATGACGTTGTCAAAATCAATAAATCCAGAATTCCTAATGTTAAAATTTTAGTTCAATTTATACATTAGTTTGACCACCAAAATGGCTGAGGAAAATCCTGAAGGTAACTTAATATTTATTCAGTTAATTGCATCAAATAACTCATCAAAATTGAAGGATATGTTGTTGGGTGTAACGAATTCAATTGTCCTCATACCATTCACCATTTTTATTACTTTTTTTATTTTCATAACTGAGAATGCTGACTTCTTGCTAAAATAATTTTTGTTTCAGAACCTGCAGATGTGAGTATTATTAGACGATTTTATAAAGAATTGACCAATTATCCTGATTACTGAAATCAATTTCTATAACTTTCAAAACGTTAAATATCAATTTTGAAAGGAGCAATATGAGAAGAATGCTTGTTGTTTTACCTGAAAAGCCAATATCTGATTTGGTTCTATTCTCCTACATGACAGGCTACAGAATTTTGGTACACGATAAAGACTTAGAAAAAAAACCACACATCTTGCCCGAGTAGATGTTACTCGCCTTGTTTTTTTCCTGAAAGTATTTGCGTCCCCACAAGCATAACTGCAGTTAATTCAGTTTGTTGCAAATTTTTCCTGTGATAATTGTGGTTCGTTCATTTTCATAACCACAAAAAAGGCTACCATGGTCACTTCAATGCTCAAAGTTGTAATATTAACACTGTGTTAGTTCAAAATTCTAACACGCGGGAGACATACCTAGTAAACCTATATCAGGTACGCTGAATCCAGTGGTAACCACCGTTTTTGAAAGTTAGCTCTTGTTTAGGGGATATTCGCCTTTGAAGTTAGCTGATTTTAGTAGGGTTCGTCGCTTATGACTTCAGTACATTATATGCTTGTAATTCCCAAACCGTACGGAATATCGCTTTACTGTCCTAGGCAAAGTTTTAGCTATTGTCATGGCCAACAACTTTTCTGAATATAGCAATATAGAAAAACCTCATTCAAACACCGTTTCTTAACAAAATGTCCAGAAAAATCCATTTCTTTGTCATTTTTTCGTTAATTTTCGTCTAAATAATAGAGAAATCAAGGGAATTTCACTTCAAAATCTCAAAATAAGAAAAGAAAACACATTTCTTATAGTTGAATCAAAAAATTTAAACGCACAATCATGATTTTAACTCAAATTTTTATTCCAATTCCAATTCTCAACAAATAAACATATAAATTCATGTTCATTCTTCTTCTTCTCCGTCTTCATTTTGCTGTTAATTCCAGCAAATGTCTCCTAATAGAGAATCAAGTATTTTTCCACTATACCAGTGCTCAAGCAACGAGCTGCAAATTCGACAAACTGTTTTTAAATTGTTGGTCTCTCATCAAGCGTCGAATATCAGGTCCATTGAGAATGCCTGTAATAAAATAATTCGAAGAAATATGTGTTAAATATTGAATAAGTTAGGTTGATTGGTACGTATATAGTTTCACACAAACCTTCTTTTATTTTCATTCCACTCAATCTTGGGAAAATTCGCTTCAACTCATTGAATGCATTGCTTTCAGGATCTAGGGCCGTGATGAAATTTTTAACAATCCCAAGCTTGATATGCAGAGATGGAAGCAACACTTTTTCGATTGGCACAAGTGTAATTTCAACGACCTTTACTCGACGCAATCTGAACCCTTGTCTCATAGGCCAGCTTTTATTGGCATATTGGTCGCCGGCATTTCGATTATCCCATAAATATATAAAACACATGTTTTTCGTATAACCCGTCTGCATTCCACTCAAAAGAGTTATCACCTTCAAATCTGCACAAATCTTCCAACGATGGTCTTCATATTTCACCAAATCGAGGATTTTTTTCAATGATTCGTAATTTTCTTTCGTTTTTGTGCTGATGGCAATCGGGACACTGTTTTTTGAGTTTGTGACATGAAGCAAAACCGCCTTGAGACTACTTTTGGACGAATCGATGAAAAGACGCCAGTCTTCTGGTTTACACTCATGATGCATTTTTAATATCAATTCCTTGATATCAGTGCAGTACGCGAATGAATTGTCTTCGATGGATTTGAATGAAGCAGTGAACTGTCTATGACGGTCGATTGCTCCATATACTTTCACATCAGGTGCTAAGACATTCTTTTTTTTTCAATTCCTGAGTCAAAATAATGGACTGACGCTGCGATAATTTCAATCGACGAATAATTTATCCAGATCTTTTTGAGAAAATTCGGCATGATTACATTGTGGACATACATTTGATGCTACATAAACCGATGCAGACGTTTCGCCAATAGTATCAAAAGTAGATGGAATGTACTCGTCTGTCGGACTGGATCTTTTCGGTATTGAAATGAATTCCGAATGTGTTAACGGCAACTGAACAAACCAAGTTCCTCTGAGAAGGAGTTTTTCAGCTCTGTTCAATCCGACAATTTCATTAACACATGCAAGGATTATGTTCTTGAGGATTTGTCCAAATTACTGAAATGCCAAAAGGCATAGATTGGAATTCACCTGTAATAAAAATAGCTTCAATTGATATAATTTTGAAATGAATGATAAATCATTTCATTTTACCTCTTTTCCGTCCACTCAATCTTATGACACAACCAGTACAAACGATTTTTGGAGCCAAGTTCACATCTTTGATTACAGTTTGGTTGAAATATTGTGTGTACGATTCAGCGATTTCTTCAGAAATTGAACGCTTGCTTGTCATTATAGTAAACTTTCCACGAATGTAGCAAAATTTAATAAATTTACTGCACGATTTCATTTTGGATATTTTTACCAAATATATAACTTGTGTAAACAAAGAAACTTCAACAAGAAATGTCAAATTGAGAAATATCAGAACTAAGACTATGAAAAATGGCACACAAATACATAGCAAAATACGTAGTAACATCAGTGACAATACTAATAAATACATATTAACAGTGACATCTGTGAGAAATTCGAGTTGAAATCATGATTGTGCGTTTGAATTTTTTGATTTAACTATGGGAAATGTGTTTTATTTTCTTATTTTGAGATTTTAAAGCGAAATTCCCTTGATTTTTCTATTATTTAGACGAAAATTAACGGAAAATGGCAAAGGAATGGAGTTTTTTGGACATTTTGTTGAGAAACGGTGTTTGAATGAGGTTTTTTATGTTGGTATATTCAGAAAAGTTGTTGGCCATGACAATAGCTAAAACTTTGCCGAAGACAGTAAAGCGATATTCCGAACGGTTTGGGAATTACAAGCATACAATATACTGAAGTCATAAGCGACGAACCCTACTAAAATCAGCTAACTTCAAAGGCGAATAACTCCTAAACATGAGCTAACTTTAAAAAACGGTGGTTACTACTGGATTCAACGTACCCGATATAGGTTTACTAGGTATGTCTCCCGCGTGTTAGAATTTTGAAGTGTCATTTTCACGCACTGTGTAATTGGAATTACCACAAGAACCAAATAGTTAACTTGTATCAAGGGATTCGTCTTGGATATAGACACGTGGATCCATGGCTCTTTCTTTGACATAATTTTTATTTCAAGCACAAACTTTTATCTTGACATCTCTATTAAAAATGAAGATAATACAATGTTGACATCTAACCCTTGATCTAAGGGATCTAAATCACACTAAAAATAATAATTCAATTTTATTTTTGTCGTCCTAAGGACGACCAAAATATGTGGTTTCACATGGAACTTATAATTACTCCTGGTTTTCTCGCAACACCATTCTGGGCCTCTTGTATTTGCCTGGTTCGTCCTCAACATAGTCTCTTAGTGCATTCACCAGAGGGTTCGGGCGGTTGTCGATATCCTGGAATTCTTTCACCGCGGATCTGCGGACGAGGTCGACTATGCTCGGGATTTCCAGATCCCGATGTAACTGTGAGTTTCGAACGTACCATGGGCCGTCCACGGCCATCCTCAGTGCTTTGTTTTGCACGACATGGATCTTCCGGATATGACACTCAGCTGCATATCTCCAGACTGTCATAATGTGCCTCGTGACGGTTTTGTAGAGTTTCAGCTTGTTCGCTCCGCTTGTTCATCAGGGGCAGAGGAAAGCTTGGGCACGCTCGTGCAGTATTTCACATGTTGACGCCATGAGATAGGTTGGTTATTCGTTGCGATATGCTCCTTGGTACTTCGTCCTCTTCAGGACAGACAAAACGCCGAGCTCTTCTCCGGGTTGATGGTGATCAGTCACTTAGTAAACCATTCTTGTAATTGGTCTGCAGCCTCTTGGAGTCCCCTCGACTCCAGTGGTACTTCAGCGTGGTTCTACTCAAATTTATCCAGAAGAGATGGTCGCGGTTGATAGCTTCAGGAAACAGAGTAAAACTTCCCTGCTAAAGATTGTGAGTTGCAGTGGTTCGACCCCTACGACAGTAGAAGTGTTTTTGAGCACTCATCACACTTCTCACTATCAGTGGTCTGAGCCTCTCTAGAGGCCAGCTTTTGCCATCTGATCCAACTTCGTCGACCTAACTAGCGAGTCTCGGTAACAGAACGGTTTTGTAGAACCACATCAGCATCAGTTTCTCCGAGCCCAACGTGCTGCTGAAGGCTCATACATGTCATGAGGACAACAGAAAACCTGCCAGGCTGCAGATTTATACATTGGGCCAGCTGGGGTTTCTATCTAGTACTTCCCCCAAGTACATAACCGATTCTTTTATGTGAGTCTTGATTTAGAGAAAATGGTCCTGGAATATGATGGTAACGGATGTTTCCTCGTGAAAACAATTCGTTCCGCCTTTTCAGGCCTGAGGACGTACACCAGCGTTACACTCTTTTCAAAGTAATCTGCAGTGTATTCACACATGCCTGTTGATTTTTTACTTTGCTAAGAATGGCGAAGTCGTTCGCGTAAGCTTGAACATCGACTGTTCGTTTAATGCCCCGAACACACCATTTGCCAACGTGCGCCAGACAGTCGGCGTATCCATGCCGCTCAGTGCACAGCCTCGCCTCAGCTTCCTGTGATCTTCAAGAGCCATTCCGTAACAGGAGTCGGGACATTGAGTCCCGTCGCCACGTTTTGGAACCAGGTTAGGTGACGTGTAATTGAAAGCTTTCTCGAGTTACTTTAGGAAATTATTCATATCATTTAAATATTTGCTATCAGGATGCATCGACCACAATCTTGGATACCAATGCCGAATAACTCTTTCTATTTTCATGAACTGATATTAAGAAAAAATGTTTTATTACTTGCTTCAGCTCGATACTACTCCAGCCAGCTTTGAGCCACCTGTGGCTTCCACTCCACTATCATCTAAAGCTGGTGAATCATTCACTCCTGCAGTAACATCAACACCAAAAAAAAATATCCGTTTTATGGATGAAAGGTAAGTGGAAATATTTCCTAAGAACATGATATATTTGGTGTTCTGGCTCCTAAAATCTTATGTTTCAACTTCTAGTATTTCAAAAATCCACGTGTTTCCGAGTCTACCAGCTACACCTGATTATGGTAAAAAGCAGGTTCGTAACTTCGCGACAAGTCTTCCCACGATTCCAGATGAACCTCACCCTTATAGTCCGATATTGTATACCTTCAGAGTTCCAGATAAGTGGCCGAAGTTGTTGCCATATCTCAGGGTTCGAACACCACCGTTCTATCTGCAGCTAGATCATTCGATCGCCGTCATATGGTGCCTGTTTTGTCCAAGTGCGAAGAAAAGTTTAGGTATGTTCTGTTACAGATCAAACATAAGCTGATACTATTTTGATACGCCTGTAAATGAACTCTCCAATTTTATGCTTCTCTGAAGGAGGGAGGAGGAACTGTCCGTTTCCTCTTTCGCGGACGAGAAGGAGCTAGCTGTCATATTGATATTATAACCCGTAGTAGAGTAAATAGCAGTTTCAAAATAATAACAATGACCTAATTGTTTTTGATTGAGGAGATCGTTACTTGATGAAAATCGATATAAATATTTTCAATGAAATAAAACTATGGTATTTAGCTTTTCATTGTGTTATATTAACTAAATTATGACCGGTTTCACCACACTGTGGCTTCATCAGATAGATACAAACTAATGAACAGAGTTATTCCTTATATATTATTCTTATTTCCTACTTATTATTACATTAGGTACAAGTACAAAGGGTATGGTGGAAAACCCATCGGAGTTGCTTACTTTATGAATTGAAAAGATTGAGTAAAGGAGAAGGATTTAGATCTAATTGACTATTAAGTAACCTACCTGAATTCTTTTCTTTGTTGATCTTTAAAATTTTCCCATAGATTGAGTTGTTGTCTATTATTTTCATTGTGTAAAATTTTGAAATTATCATTAAGGTTATGGTTTTCTTCAAGTGATTAGAATAATAGAAATCTGATTTATGATAATTAAAACTACGTTTGTGCTCGGAAAATCTCACTTTGAAATTTCTGAAAGTTCTACCTATATAAATTTTATTACAATTCCCGCAAGACAGTTTATAAACACCGAATTTATCACCTTTATCAATTTTAGATTTGCAGTTTTTGATATGTCGGCCTGAAGAATTATCAGTTCGGAATGCTATATTGAAATTATAATGCGAGAGGAATGATTTTAATTTTAGACTAGGATTACCAATATAAGTTAACCTGTTGTATTTTGTGTTAGAACGTTTCATTCTTGGAAATACTTCCTGAATTGCTTTTTGAAATTTTTTGCGTGAAATCATGTTCTCAATCATACTAGGACTGTAACCGTTATTGACTGCTATTTGTTTAATTATATTTTGCTCTTTTATAAAATTATATTGTGACATTGAGATATTAATGAGTCTATGAACCATACTATTGTAAGCAGCTACTTTATGTGGATAAGGATATGTAGATGAGCTGTGAATAGTAATATCTGTATGCGATGGCTCATGAAAAATCGAAAAATCACGTTTGCCGTTAATTTCAGTAATATTTAAATCCAGAAAGTTAATGGAGTTTTCTGTTTCTATCTCTAACGTGAATTTAATATTATCGTGAATTTTGTTAATGAATGTTTTGAATCACTCTAATTGTCTGTTTGAACCAGTGAAACAACAAATGATATCGTCAACATATCTAAGCCAATAAATAAAGTTTTTGAATAACGGATGTTTTTGGATAGTTTTTTCAATATTATCCATGAACATTTCAGCGAGTAGAGGGCTCAAAGGATTACCCATGATTAAACCTTTTTTACTAATATATAATAGCTCATTGAAGTTAAAATAATTTTGTTCTAAACAAATTTCTAAAAGTTGTTGATAAGTTTCACTGTATCACTAGGTGGAACACTAGGGAAGAGATTTACTACATCTTATGACATAAGTTTAGCGTTCGGTGGTAGTATCGTGTGCTGAATTTTATTTATTAGGAAGAGTTTTTTATTAAGAATTTAGGTTCAAATTAGCGTACTGTTGAATGATGTCTATGAGCAAGCAAGAAAGTTTTGTAGCTAGAGATTGAAAATATGAAACTACTGGTCTAATGGGATGCCCTGTTTTATGGAGTTTGACGAGGGAGTCAAGTTTTGGTGATTGCGGGTTGTCAATGGAAAGTTTATATTTTTGTTCGGTAGGTCTTATAGACTTGGCATACTGTAAAAATGCTTTAGAGCATACAGATATTACTATTCACAACTTATCTACACATCTTCATCCACATAAATTAGCTGCTTAAAATAGTATGGTACATAGACTCATTCATATACCAATGCCATAATAAAGCAAAATACAATTTAACAAATAGCAATATCGGTTACAGTCCTAGTATGATTGAGAACATGATTTCACGCAAAAAATTTCAAAAAGCAATCCAGGAAGTCTTTCCAAGTATAAGAAGTTCCAACACAAAATACAACAGCTTAACTTATATTGGTAATCCTAGTCTAGTATTAAAATCATTTCTCTCGCATTATAATTCCAATATAGCATTCCGAAGTGATAATTCTTTAGGCCGACATATCAAAAACTGCAAATCTAAAATTGATAAAGGTGATAAATCCGGTGTTTATAAACTGTCTTGCGGGGATTTATATTGGTAGAATTTTCAGAAATTTCAAAGTTTGATTATCGTAGCACAAACCTACTTTTAATTATCATAAATCAGATTCCCATTATTATAATCACTTACTCGAGGAAAACCATAACTTTAATGATAATTTCGAAATTTTACACAATGAAAATAATAGACAGAAACTCAATCTATGGAAAATTTTGGAGATTAACAAAGAAAAGAATTCAGGTAGGTTACTTAATAGTCAATTAGATCAAAATCCTTCTCCTTTACTCAATCTTTTCAATTCATAAAGTAAGCAACTCCGATGGGTTTTCCAACAAACTTGGACCTATTGTAATATCAAGTAGAAAATAAGAATAATATATAAGGAATAACTCTGTTCATTAGTTTGTATCTATCTGATGAAGCCACAGTGTGGTGAAACCGGTCATAGTTTTGTTAATATAGTGAAAATCTAAATACCATAGTTTTATTTCATTGAAAATATGATCTAGTTGCATTGAAGGCAAAACTATATTTGTCTTACAGGTATCGCTCAACTTCAATGGGCTATGAGCTTCTTGCGATCGATATATAACAAGTATAACGAGCGTCCAAAAGATGTACAGATCTGTATCGATGCTATACAGGATTATCTGGTGGAATTGTATGCAGACGTGAGCTTCAAGCTCGATGCCTTGAAAAATATGGAAAAAGCACAGCGTGAAGAAGAGGAAGCACCAGTGGAAACCGAAATACCGTTTTCTATCAATTATAGTGACTTATTGCCAAAGTTTGATTCTTTAACCGAATCTGCACTAGCTGGCGGACAATTGGTAAACATAGACGACGTATACAGGCAAGAAGTTGAAGGATTGAAGGATATTGCAGGAGCAGAGTCTGTGGAATTGATGAGTAAGAACTAAATTTCTTCAAATTATATATATATTTACTGATTGAATTGCTTACAATTTTCTCATCTGAAGGGAAAACTAGTTATGTAAGAATCAATCAAACTTTGTCGGTCTTAATTAATATTTCTGTTTTTTTCCAGCTTCAAAGTCGAGGGAAGCAGCTATTGACTATTTGAATGAAACACGAAATAAGCACTTAAAGAATTTAGTGAAAGAGGCAGAACGACTCAAATCGTTAGAAAATCTTTTGAGTGTGATAAGTACAGATAGAGATACACCGCAAACAAATACAGAGAGCATGCTGCTTTCTCTACTGAGAAAAGATGAGAGCTCAGATATTAATGATACTGCAGATTTGAATAACACCACCAACAACGATCAATAATCTCAACAAAAAATATGTTTCATTCTGCAATACTTGTGCCAATAAAGCTTGAAACTAATTTCTTTTCAGTATCTTAAAATTTCATGGTGCTAACTTTTGATGGCCATTTGATGAACCAGTTTGAGGCAATGGGCTTAAAGGATCAAGGTTCAAAATAATATAAACACACTTAAACACAGAAAAGCCGATCATCTAAAATTTGATGTATTTTCATTTTGTGATATCTCGCAAACTGTTCAACCAAAAGGTTTTTTTTGGAAGAACAAATATTCAGTATTGATCATTCATTCAACACGAAACTTAAAGTTGTAGATGTGACAAAGTATAGACCGCCAATGCAAATATTCCATATTTCCTTAATTTTTTTTAACATATTATTCAAAAGACACAAAGCTGCAAAGTTAACCATTCATTTTTGATGTTTTGAAATGGAACCACAGAAAATTCGATGGACTACCTTCAAATTTCCAAACTTAAAAATTACTGATGAATTTGAAAAAATTTTGAACTTTCAACAAGACTCAAGCAATAAAAGAATAAGGAAATAACAATTTTCAAATCTAATCACCTACAAACTTGAGTCACAAAAAATTAAAAACGGTGCAACGATGCCAAATTCGAAAATGTTAAAAGCTAATATATTGTGTTTCCATCTCTGGATGTATGACAGACTGCATACTCCCTATCGAATTTCAAATGGTTTCCTGGGTGATATTATCCCAGTCTTCCAAGAAAGTTTGACCGAGCAATTACAAGTTGTCCTGCATTTTCTCCATAGAACTCTCCCTCCAAGTAACCCAAACGTGTTCCATTGGATTCAGATCCGGCCTCAGAGATGGCCACAACACTCTGTCTGTGTGCGTAGCCGGCATATACCTTTCCACATCCGGTCGCCAAATTCTTTCCCGGAACATCATTACAGTAAAGACGAAACCTGGACTCATCTGCAAATAGATTTCCGGACTAGTCTTCCATATTTCAGTTCTCATGCTTTCTAGAAGAGTCTGGGTGCTCTTGATGGCCGTCGTGATTTAAATCCGAAAGACTTCATTCTTTGGCAAACAGTTTTTTCGGAAACTGCAGTCATTCTTAATTTTTGAAGGTGAAGCTACTGCTGTTTGCTTTCTATTCCTCGAAAGAATAACTTAAACACTCTCTGTTTTGGAGGTTAGAAAATTCTTCACGTTCTCCATAGTATCTCCAAAACAGAACCCCATATCTTGACATTTGTCATATTTTTGGAACGACTTTCAAAATTTTTTCGCAAATTTTTAAATTAAAACTTGTGGAACTTGTTCCACCAAGAAAAAATATATGGGCGATGGGCGATGTCAACCCAAGTTATTGGGTCCATAATGATTCTAAAACATCTATAAATCATAATCGGCATTACTTGGAAGACTGAACCTGGCCATCTCTCTCGGTCAAACAGAGAGGGAATTTGAGGAAATATCGCAGGTTATGTATTTTTTATTATCTCCTTAGTCCTTTTCATGACCTTGATTGTTATGTAAAATCTTTTCTTAGATTTGCTTGGACATAGGAAGTGTGATTGTTGAAATATTTTTCTGCTGGTTTCAACATAAACAGACAAGCTATTACTAGTGCAATAACGACAGGGAAACGAGTTTTTTCCTCAGGTTTTTTCACTCGTCATATACAAGATAGTATGGTTCCCCTGTTACTTTTTCTGAGCTCAGACTTGTTTTTTTTCTGACACACACCAAAATTATAGATATAAGCATTTGTTGTAAATACGATTATTTAAATTTTTGTAAATCCTCTCGTTTCAAAAGAATACCTAATGAGATTTTTCTCTCGCTAGACCAGATACCATCTGAATACACCGCCTGGAATCTGTTCGTGAGAAACGAGGAAAAACACTAATACACCCCTCCCCCCCAAAGCCATTAACTCTGAGTTCGGCCAGCAATCTCGACTGTGATACGCATTCAAAAGTTCTAGATATGTCTAGAAAGAGAGACAGGGAACATAGGCCCATCTCGAAATGGGAATGAATTGAAGGACAGCTCCAGTCGTGTAGCATCCCTTCTGAATCCAAACTGCCGATCCGAAAACAAATTGTTTGACTGTAAAAGATCCACAATCTGACCCACATATGATATTTTCCAACACCTTTGATAAAATGGGCACCAAATATATGAGTCTGTAATTGAAGCATTATCAGGGTCTTTATTTATTCACTAGAAACATGAGGAGAGCTATCAGAGTACTGATATTTGACTTGAAAACGATTGTCAATCTGAAATAGTTCAAAGATCCACTATTTCGCAGGGCCTTGACAACATCCCTGTCACGAATGGAAGTCACCTCCCTGCATGCAAACTTTAATTTGGAGGAACAACTCTCAAAAAAAGGTCCATGGAATTAGATCTTGAAGTAAAAAATCAACTTATGAATATGGAACTGAGGTAGAATATTTGATAAAATATCTCTGGAACAAATACTTGTGCTAGTATCAACCTTGACAAGATTTCGTTTGAGTTTTTTGATTGTTAGTTAGTTTTTCTTGAATCATAAAGTATAAAGGATAGGGTTATTTCATCGGGCAAATGGACTCCACGGCTATAAATTCACATAAATGTGGCTGAATTTAGTTGATGCAGCGTTGCATCTTCTCCTTTAATGCACCGAAACGAGAAAGTACACGACCTGGAAATGTCATGCAGTAATTGAAGTGTTTCACGAGTTGTATAGCATGTGGCACAGTCGTATTAAAACCACATATTGACCAGATCAATATCAGGATCCAACGGATCCTGTCTCCCAGAATTTTTCAATTAATCTCTTCACAGTTGACTAAGTTAAAACACTATTCCGAAATTTTCGATTTTCCACCTTCAAAAATTCATTCATCATCATCTGTCAACCATCCTAGTCCACTGCTGAACATAGGTCTTCCTCAACGATCTCCATTCCTCGCGATTTTGGGCCGGATTTATCCAGTTCGTACACACTCGCTTGATATCGTCTTTCCAACGAGCTGGTGGACGTCCTCTACTTCTGGGCTTCATCTCTGGGACGCCACTCCAAAAGACGCTTTGTCCATCTACCGTCCGTGGTTCTTGCTAGATGACCGGCCCAGTTCCACTTTAAATTAGCATTTCTCTCGAGAGCATCCTGGACTCTAGTTTGTTGGCGTAGGATATGGTTGAGAATTCTGTCCCGTAGTGTTATGCCTAACATAGCTCTCTCCATCTTACGCTGAACAACACATATTTCATTAGCTGATTTCTTTGTTAGGGTCAGGGTTTCTGCACCGTACGTCAAAACTGGTAAAACGCATTGATTGTATACTTTACGTTTCAAACAAATCAGTATCTCTGATTTGAACAGATCTCTCAGTTTTCCAAATGCAGCCCATGTCAGCCTTATTCGCCTTCCTATTTCTGTTGTTTGGTTGTCCCTGCCTATAGTTATCTCATGCCCAGATATTTGTATGACGTTACTTGTTCAACAATTTCACCATCGATGGAAACTGGTTGGCTTGGTACTAAGTTGGTCATCATCTTAGTTTTCGACATATTTATCCTCAATCCGATTTTACTGGATTCCTTAGACAACTGCAAGAGCATCTCATTTGCATCATCTAATCTGTTTGCTATAATGACGATGTCGTCGGCGAAACGAAGATGACTTAATCGCTCACCATCCACATTTACTCCCCTCTGATCCCATTCCAATTGCTTGAACATATATTGCAATAGGTTTGTGTACAACTTCCTGGAAATAGTATCACCCTGTCTTACTCCACGTCCGATCCTGAATTTTTCTGTAGAATTGTGAAGGCACACTTGTGAAGTGGCATGCTCATACATATATTTAATGATGGCAGTGTATCTATGATCTATTCTACAGTCAGCCAACGCTTTAAGGATAATCGCCTGTATCACGGTATCGAAGGCTTTCTCGTAATCCACGAATATGAGAACCAGGGGCAAGTTGTATTCTATGCTCTTTTCAATCAAAGTCTTGAGAGTTTGGAGATGATCATTAATACCAAATGTTGCCCGAAATCCGGCCTGCTCTCGAGGTTGGTAGGTGTCCAGTTTGTTTGTGAGGCGCTTTGTTATTATTTTGGTGAAGATTTTGTCTAAGTGCGATAGAAGGCTTATAGGTCTATAGTTCAATAATGAAGACACGTGCTTATATCGTGTAACGCTCCATTTTTACTAACCCTAAACTATCAGCTGTCGATTCGTTTCTTTTAGGGTTGCCGAAACTTTACTGTACAATGGCGACAAATTTGAATCTGCAATTTTTTGAACACATTTATTCGCTATCGTGATATCAGGCATCCTCATATAGGAACATACAAAGGATAGATAAATTTCCTCGAAGAAACTGTACCAACTTTTGGAAAAAAATTATTTTCATCCATGATATGAATTTGAAAAAATAGGAAAAATGGGTAATTCATGACTATCTGTAAGGTTGACTGCTAGATATACTTGATCAGTTTTCAACATCGGGATGAGTGCGAAGCTATCCAAGGAGATTAATTGAAATTATTTAAACTTTGCGTTTCATCAAATGATTGACTGTGTTCTTGCTACGACACTGTCGGCCATCATAGAGATTATTTCGAGAAAAAAAAACCATTTTTATTAAGGAATATATAATCAAAAATCACAGTGTTATCCTTTCAAAATAATAATATTGAGAAAATATAGTTAATAACATTCAATTTTGGGAACACATTATTATTTGCTATCAGATTCCTAACTTTTCTTTCTTTACTATTTTAATTAATTAAACTCTCGGTAAAGTTACAGTAATATATATGAGTAATTATATTCGAAAAAATTATCAGGATATAGCGTCGACATCTTCTGGGACCATCCTGGTATGCAGTGTACCGCGATATCAACCTAGAATGAACACAAGAACATTAAAGTCAGATAATCTCAGGTTTCATCATCGAATTTGTTATAATTTCCTCCACAAAGTGTATATTCGTCTTCCTGTCATGACTCTTTTTCCTTTCTGTTGGAGGGATAGACTCGCAGAGTCTCATTGTCCATGTAACAACGCTAAATATAGCAGCATTTGTAGGAAATGCTCTGAGTAATGTAGGTCCAAGCCCACGAGATAATATACCGTAACCTTCAGCTGCTATACTCTTTTTCAAACAGTCAAAAGCATTATTGTATTTAGGCTTGCAATCAAAACCATCCAACTGTATTCTTGTCTTAATGACATCGATGGGATAAATAACTATCCAAGCAACCAGTCCGGAAACACCTCCAGCAAAAAGCATTCTAGAGGTTGATACATGGTTACCCTTCTCCGAACGGGTTAAATATTCGTATGTAACGAAATAAGCAGCAAAAGAAGGTACCTCCCTAGCTATAGTCAAATTAAGCCCTTTGTATAATCCCCTTAGTCCTTCAGTATTATAAATATTTTGAGTGCATTTCAAAAGGCCAAGGTCGGATTTTGAAACTTGTAACCTCGTCTTCGCTAATTCCATAGGGCTGCATATGAAGCTCTGAAAGAACCCTGCTGCTCCACCTGCTATGAAATGAGAATATAGAGCATCTCTATTATCAAGCTTCTTCTGAGTTCTTCCATAAACGCCGAATACGATAGCGTTAATAGCAGATACTCCCAATAAAGGACTTGATATTCCTTTGTAAATTCCTCTCAAACCTTCTTTCATCACTAGATTTTCGATTAAATGCATGGATCCCTTATATTTGGGATTTTTTGCACTGTCATTTTGCAGATGGACTTTCAATGTATCCAGAGGATGTCCCACCAATAGTCCAGCACATCCTGAAATGAAAAAGAAAGCATTGTACAAAACCATTTAAAAATTAACTGAATAAACTTCATTGATATTGTTGGTGTAATGTTCATAGTACCATAGTGTTAAGGAAAGCAGTTTTTCCTACATGATGCAAGGTTTAATTGTCTTTAAATTGATAAAGTTGGCTTCATTCAATCATTCTTTATCATGAACATTTCATTCTCAACCTAATCAAGATTTCTATACTGAATATCTGGTTTACACCTTACACGTTTAGAGCTTTGATTGACTCTTAAATCCTCCATCAATAAACTCAATAAAAAATTGAAAACAAGGAACAATATTTAAAAAAGATTAACTGTCTACTCCCTTCGAACTCCCCCTCTTGCTCTGGTATCTTCCACAGCCAGATAATGCTGTTCTATCTGGTTGAACGGTAATCAGGTGAGTAGCATTGATTGTCAATTGAATTATCGAATGTAAATTACAGGTGGTTCCAACCGCTCAACTCTCATTGCCAGCCACATATATAAAATCAGCTGGAAAAAATCAATGGAAACTTTTTGCTAATCATTCATGAACACTCCACCTCAAATCTGAAAGTGATTTGGTCGCTTTATGTACTTAACAATCCATTTGAGGCGTTAAATCTCTGGAAAAGCGAATGGAATGAAATTGTTGCTTTCCAGTTTCTCAATATAAGGTTTTACTTAAAAGGTTTCTGGTTTTGATATTAATAGAAAGATTTGGTGTAGGTTGAATCGGTTGAAAACAGGTCATAGGCATTGATAGAATACTGTTCAAATGGAAAACCTGATGAAATTTGAAAACATTTAACATTGCACTGTGGAACGTGTAGCTATCTACATGGTAGCCAGAATATTCAGGTATGTAGTCATTAATTTCTTCAGGGGATTACTCAGTCAAAATACCCCATGAAGATATGTCCAGAAGTACTACGTCATCGAGATACAGGGTGTTGAAGTTCACATTGTTTTTCACGTTCTTGTTAGGATAAGTTATTTGCAGAATTGTACTAATCATTTATTCATAAGATGTGTTCAGTAGTTGCGAAAATCCTTCGAATTAAAAAATTTTTCATAATGTTTTCATAAAAACTAGGAAAATAGCCCTTTCGAAGTAGTTTCGTTCGGTTATAGAGAGTGTCAATTTCATTTAGTTGAAATTCAAACACTCGGGTGAGTACTTTAGCGCTTTCTGATTTTAGACTAGAGTATGTTATGAGAAAATGCATATGACTATAACGAAATGGAACAAAACTGATGGATGATGGCAATCAGAATTTAACAAAAATAAAAACACCAAACGATGAAACCTTTTTTAACTTATCAAGTAAGTGTTCGAAATTCTCACCATTCATTTCTACACATAGTGCTTATTTTAATTGTTCATCTCATTCTACGACCTTTTGACATATTTTTGAGAGAAAAACAAAACACAATATTTTTTTTGCAGTTTATATCTTTCGTTCTAGAAGGCCATGTGAAAGTTGGTTTAGCTCAACATCGCCTATCACGAAAATACAAGATTGTATCTGAAAATTTAATAGCTCATTTTTTACGGTACAAAAGAGCGAACAGCGAAAACGAAATAATTATAATAATTGTTCAAAAATACCACCATTCTCACGAACATAACATCACACACGATTGATGGTCCCTTTCACAACATTATTCAACAGTTGGGCTGTAATGCCTGCAATAGCCTGTCTCGAACGGTTCTCCAATTCTTATTGAGTTCTAACAGGTGTTTGGTAAACTTCATTCTTCAAATGGCATCACAGGAAGAAATCTAGTGGACTCAAATCTGGCGATCTAGGATCTCATGGGGCCATTTATACCTATCTATTTTTCGGGAAAAATTTCGTCGAGATACCGCGAGACCTCCCTTGTGTTGTGAGGAGGTGCACCATCTTGTTGAAAATATATTTCATTCGCAACAGCTAATGGCCACTCGTCCAAATCTTCAAAAATTATAGGCCCTATTAAATATCTTCCTGTCATCCCCATCCAGATATTGAACTCGAAACATTCTTAGAAGTTTCCATCTTGATATCTGTGCTCATTTTGTTGCGACCAGTACCTGGTATTTTGCCTATTAAACATCCCATTTTTCGTGAAACGTGATTCGTTACTGAATAAAATCTTCGTGGGATATTGTGGATCACCCTCCAATTTCAAGCTCTTCGGCAATTTCTCTTGTTAATGTGGTTGGATTAATATCAACAAACGTCAATACATCTATTTCGGTATCTTCGTCGATAACGAAATCCTCCTCTTCAACAGGTTGCACCTCACGAAATTTTCATTCAACTTTAGAGAAATAGGTTCTATTCGGATGAAATCTTTCCAAATAGCGCTCTGTGTATAATTGTTCAGCTTAGACGCTACTTTGCCCGCACTCTCCATAAATAAGGAGCATATGGACTTTTTCACTTTGGGTGTATTGATTCATACCCAAAACTGCAGTCACTAATTTACAATGTCAATAAATAACAACAACGGAATTTAGACATGCCACACTGATATTTTTATGATTACAAAATATTATATTTTTGTTGTTGCTAAGTTGGCATTACTGTTTTTATACTGACACGGAGTTTGAACGCAATCTGTCATTTAGTTTGTTTACAATGCTAGATTCTGTCTGTTTTCAGTATGAACCAAAATTTTGCATCGCCAATGTAGTTATTAGTTTATTAGGGAATGGGAAAACTCTGCAAAAATTGACTAGGTATTTTCCACCAGAACTCCGGAACCGTTGAGAATAGAGTGACGTGAGTGGTATAAAGAAAGATTAAAAAAATACTGCTTCTGTAATACCGGGTGGCCCGATATGGTTGTCTCAGAAAATAATTAAGATTCAAAACTTTGACATCCCGTAAAAAATGAGCAATTGAAATTTTAAGATACAATCTTGTATTCGCGTGATAGGAGATGTTGAGCTAAGCCAATTGTCACTGTTTATGGCGTTCTAGAACGAAAGATGAAAATTGTAAAAAAAGATTGTGTTTTGCTTTTCTCTCAAAAATATGTCAAAAGGTCATAGGATGAGATGAACAATTAATTAAAATAGGCAAAAGAATACAGGGTGTCCGTTTGAAAATCGAAAGTTGGTATCGTTTCCAGCATAACCTGAAACGAAATGTCAAACATATTAATGTTATCAAATTTAAAATGTTGTCTTCTATCCGATTCCCAAATTTCATTTAAATATTCCAAACAGAAAAAAGTTGCAGGGGTGGCCCTAGTTTCAATTACACCAGGTATGGTAGTAACAAGTTGTGAGTATACAATTTTCAAATGCCCCCATACGAAGTGGTCTTATGGATTCAGATTGATATCCCATCCATTGGGATATGCTTCATTCTCATAATTTCTGACTATCAGTCCAGAATGTGGAGGAACACCATCATGCATGAACAATATTTTTCTTCTATTCGCAAAAAGCACATTATCGAAAAAATCAACCAAAGTGTTCTGCAGAAAGTCAAGGTATGCTAGTAAATTCAATCTGTTAGGTAAAATTACTGGTCCCAACAATCTGGCATCATGGCAACCAGCCTGAATTTTGCTGGAGAACTTTTCTTGATGGCTACGCTCAATTGTCTCATGATGATTTTCTTTAGCCCACACGTGATCGTTATGAGAATTTATTAAAGCAACTCGCGTAAACCCTGCTTCGTCTGTAAATAAAATATTCCTACAAAATTCGGCATTGTCGGTACATCTTTGTAGTAGCCATTGGCATAATTCAACCCTTCTGAGTAGATCTTCAGCTTCGAGAGCTTGAATCCTCTGGATAGGGTAACGGTATAATACTTGCTCATGTAGAACCTGTAGAGATAGCCTCCCAGTGCTGATTCTTGGATTATTATGGAATTCATTCAAAATAAATTCATCCTGACAAACAGATCTATTCCAGAATATTCCCTGGCTGGCCTAAACAGTCCGGTTTCAAGTAACGATCAGTTAATAGATTAGAAAAATTTCCTTGAGGTTCTGTTAGAAAAAGCTTCAAGATAGAATCTTCGGACTTCAGCTGTATGACCACCTGATCATTCAGAGAATAGATGAATCAGCCAATTCTTGAAAGGTGATCTACATTCTAACATTTCAAAATACCATAAACTGTATTAATTTTCCTTTTCATTAGAGCGTTATGATACTGATTTGCAGGGTCACGTGATTTTGAGCGTTGACGTAAAGAGTAGGGAATTTCGGAACTTTATAGCGGCAGACGTTAGAAGAGACAAGTGACAGGATTGCCATTGAAAAACCTCGGGCAACCAGCTTTCTTCGATACGAAATATCCCTTTTCGTAATCGTCCAGTTATTGTGCAATATTAGCTTTCTATACTTGATCATCGTTAGTGGTTTCGAAAAAAGAATTTTGTAATATACAACAACTCTAGAAATGATATCAAATCAATAAAAATGGATATCATATTTATCAATCGAGTGTTTTAACCTAAAATAAGCGAGATTAGGTTTCACTTAAAATTTACAGGTCACTTGAATTTCCACTAAATGAAATGAACATTCTGATATTCGTTTAGGGATTATCGACCCTGTCTCTTGCCTTCTCATGTGAATCATTTTTTATTCGAAAACCGCTGGGATTCCGAAAAAAAATTTCAAGAAATGAAATAGTTTGAAAATTGAAAGATCTTTTCAATAAATACTCTTAAAAAGACCAGCAGTGCACTACGCTATGATTTTAATGGAGTCAAAGGTAGCACGACCCTGATAGAAATATCACTCTGTATATTTTGGCAACTACTGGACACATCTAAAGAATTGATGGGTGAAAAAATTCAGTTTCTGCAAATTGAAGCTAGAGGCCTTGAAAACTACAAGTTACCAATAGAAACGTGAGAAAATGTCTGAACTTCAACCCCTGTATTTCGAGAACGGGGGATTTTCGGGTATATGTTTATGGGCAATTCTTCTTCGATGAGGAATCTCTTGGAGAAATGTTGATTAGAACTTTTAAATAACATTGGGAGCAAATTACTGAACCGTGGTCTATTTTGATTGAGACAGTACTACATCCAACTTGTCCACTTCAATTTTAAAGATCACACCAGTAAGAACTATGCATTGATGTAGGCGATGGTTGAAGTATTGAACTGCGTTGTGGCACATATCGATCAGAATGGCGGCGATTTTCTCCTCATATACGGATATTCGTTTCTCCAAAATGTGAAAACTTTTCTTCGAGGTTACCTCACGAAAAAATCGCAACTCCTGAAATCCGATTCATTTAGAGACGTCAACTCCTGAACCAAATCACCAAATCAAAAAAATAGGGTTGAAGAAAGGAATCTTTTCGCAAAAGTCTCCTCACTTAGCGGTCGGAAATGCTGAAAACAGTTGCGTGTTTCCTGAAAGAGCGTGTTGGTTATTGGTCGACAGCTGCTGAGACATTTTCGTGATCAGTTTTGGATCTCTCCATACCCTTAGGACTTTCTTTGAAGAAGTTTCTTCAAACGCACTATCCTAACTCGCAATTATATTGCGGTCACGACTTGAAATGTTAAGGTGCAGTCAGAGTTTCTCAACAAACATACGATGCTCTCCGTTCCAAACCATGGCTATCTCTGAAAACGGGGTGAGTGACCAGACACAATTTCTCAGGTTCTTATCCCCACCTCAGCGCCTTTAGTCATTCATTACAACTGCTGTGTTTATTTTGCACAACCTGTATAAATATAAGTGTTCTTTCTTGTTTGGGTTGAAAGTTTGAAACCCTTACCTCTTCTTTTGTTGTTTTTTATTTTCAGATTACTACAACCCTAGTACCAACCGAAAATCTGGTTGGAAAGAGAACTCTTTTCTCCGAACGAATAAATGAATAAGCATTAGAGGGTCGTCGTTCACCATTTGGTGAACTTTGGCGATGTTATCGTGGGTAGTTGCAGTTCTATGACGTCCCGAACGTTCATCGTCTCCCAAGCACTTACGGCCACGTTTAAATTCAGCTGTCTATAATTTCACTGTGAAAAAAGATGGTGCAGAGTTCCCATACATAGAATCCTACTTATCTCTGATTTGCAGAGACAAATGAAGCTCGATAATCAATTTTGTCCATTTTCACAAAAACACTCACATCAACTCAAACGACTGTTCCATAATAACTCAGTTGCCAAAATGGCTGATACTTTGGTGAGTAACTGCCAACAGATTAAAATACACTCGCTTTCATTTGCGAGTACTGGCATCTTCACCTAGAGGTCAAAAACTTTTCAAACCATCATCGTACGTATATTTTATATGATCTTTTCTCCTAAGACAGCTGTCGAATACCTAAATATTACACCTCTGATGAACATTTCTATTTGGTTAATCTCAAAACTTTTCCCTCTGTGAAGCAATGTATAAAACGTATTCACCGAATCTTGATATTTTCAATAAAATTTTCCAATCAAAACAGATTAAGCTTATTGCTTTTGATTCCTGTTTCTTCCAAAACCAACAATTTCATAATGAAACGATTTCGTAATAAAATGATTAAAGAATTGAAAGAATTACAGCAACAACATGAAAACAGATTTCTTAATATTTATGATAACTTGTTGCTAATTGAATTGACGTTATTCTTAGTAACTATCTGCAATCACAATATTATTATATCATTTTGAATAATTTCAGTATAACATTTGGACGATGTGAATATTTCGGAGTCTTGAATAGGATAAAGAGAAATAGAATTGAAATGTAAACAATTCAGAATACTCCTCGTCATAAAAGACATAACAAAGTTTATATATTCGCTTCCCTACATTGATGTTTAAGATTTTAGGAAGAATTATTCATTGCCATGCAGTTTCTTCAAAATGAATTACTGTTTTAATTATTGAGAACTTCAAGATATTCTAGATAAAGGTGATTGTAACCGAGAGCGAATTGATGAATCAGGTAAACTGAATGAAGTGGTGATACTAGTACACAACTTATAGCATGTTTGGATAATATTGTCTTGAAAGTGCAAACATTAAATGTCAGAATGATATCTTCAATGGTATTTTTGGATTACGATTTTTTTTCGAAAGCAAGTCAAACATCATACGTGATTGTACTAGCTTTTAGAAATATATCGAGATCATCTCCAAACATGTTGGTATCCCTGATTCTATGACATACAATGACAGATCTGTTGTTCCACGTTTGAAGGTGTGCATGTCTTTCGCAGAGGTTTTTTAGATATAATAATACTTTGGCTGATGATACCCAGCCTGTCCTGTTTACTTGTAGGCCACCTGATGGATAGGTTATTGATAACATTTTTGAAAATGAAAATTATCTATATGATCAAATGATTCTTGAAGACTGGACCTGACTTCCTCCTGTTTTATGTTTGAATGCAGTTATATCCTTGTTGAGCCTCTGCATTATATTTTCAACCTCATTGTTTCTAACGGGCGTTTTTCCACTGCAAACTTTATAAGGTCATTACTATCATTAGCCTGATCCAAAATCTGAGATATCTATATTATTGTTGTTCTACGTTTATTCTGCAAATATATATATATATATATATATATATATATATATATATATATATATATATATATATATATATATATTAGGTTAGTTCTTTTATTGAGGATAGGTTCTCCGTCGATTGCATATGTACTGTTATTAAAGAAACATTCTATAGGGTTCTGATTACAGGTTTATTTATTATTTGTTCATTAATGATCTGAAAGAAGTTTTTAGAGTGATTTCTAAATGTGTATGTGCAAGCGAAGATCAGATAATTCTCCACGAGAATTTAATTTATTTAGGATATTGTTGTTTATCTACACTCGTTGCCTTTTATTCATTGATTGTAGTGTTGCTAGCGCAAAGAAATTGCTTGATTATATTTTTATATTATATATTTTTTTATATTCCTTTTTCTAATATGCGCTCACTTATTACTGTTGGTTTCTTATGTTCGTCCCATCATAGAATACTCCTGTACTGCTTTTCAAACATGAAAATATGGATCGGAGGACAGAGAGTTATCAATTCATCTTCGTAGACTACCAAGTTTTGTATACAAACAACACCACTTAAAGAAACGTATTCTTCATCTTGTGTCACTTCAGAGAAAGCATTTTGTGTTTCACTTTTAATCAAATTGAATCAAAAGAAAACAACGATGCAACAACAGTGCTAAAAACCTGATTAAGATGAATTAAAACTAAAAGAATGTCTGTAACGAATCGTTAGAACTCTACTTACACTTATACTCAAAACAGTGTTACAAAACGCCACCCTTGGGGAATAGCTGATTTGATATCAATCGATTGTTTAGAGTAAATGGAAAAAATTATTACGGATTAAATCATCATTTTTCATATTATACGTATTTTCTTACCTCCAATACATCCAGCTACGAATTCAAGAGACATCACCTGGACTTTCAATATGATAAGTATCCACGAAAACAGATGACTCCAAGGGATTTTTTGGGAACTCAATTTGATTTTCAGTAATGGTCACGATAAGTCTTTCCAGTTTATATGTCATTGACTCCATGTACACCAAAAGCTGGAATGAATTGAATATTAATAGTGCTTGTGTTTTGCCCTTTATCTACAAATATAATTGTTATTGCAGTTCCAGCAAAATTGTATATAATTAAACAAATAGCTTGATTAAAGCACGAATGAAATATTTTACTTCGTTTTCACTACCAACAAATGAATTTAATTTGTAGATCACTATTGCCGTTTTCAGTTTCATGGTGGAGTATATAAACTGGCATTGTAATTTAATCCATTCTGTTCGAATTTATTTTCCACGGTCTCTTGATTTGATTTTCCGAAGTATGGTTTTTGATATAATCGCGAATAAAATTAAAACGAGCCATTCAACGTAATAATACTGTCTTAATAAAGTAAAAACAATAGGTTTGAAAAAAAGGTTTTATTGAGTCGACAAGTGATTTTTGACCACCCTGTATTTGAAATAGCATCGTTGTTCACAGAAATAATACTTTTCTCGTTAAACTAAAAAAAGTAACAATCTTATTAAATCTGAATCAATTTTTTTGGGTAAAGAAGATGACACTTCAAAAATTTTGATAAAAAAATCATACCATCAATGGTGGTTAATTTTAGATAGGACAGTTTCAACAAAAGAGACTTGAAAACGATGCATTTACTAAAGAAATGGAAAACATCATGCTTCTTGAAATAGCAGAGTTGCAGTTGATGTCCGGTATAAGCGGAAGTGGTACCGCTCAGAAAGCAAATACAAATTGTAGATCAGTATCCATTTACTCTAAACCCAAAATTTGAAATTAATCGATAAACTCGTTCTCAAGATACTTCTTATGGGCTCTTCAGCGCGGACACCCTGTATAGTTTTCGAGGTTTTTGTGAGGGTTCCATTTCAATATAAATAATAAAAAAGTTATAATACTTTTATACTTTTTTTTGTTTGTTTAGCAACATTGAATGGGAAACAGCAACATTTCACTATAATATTCATAATACTTCGAAAATCATTTTGGTTCAATCTAATTTAGGGTGAATTTATTCAATACAGTTCAATGAAACATTATAATGTTGGTCTTTAAAAATGCACCGTGGCCACGTGTCCCCCTAATCGCACATTCATCAACCGTTCTCATCCTTAAGGGAAATTCTAACTTAATAATTGAAGCCCTTTTTTTGTTTTTCTGTCTTAACTCTAACTGAATATTTGTGCTTATCGGGTTCCCCGTGAGACCAGGGGCCTTGGGAATTTCATACAGGGTTGAAGAATATGATTAACGTTGAAGTTTGCATTCAGAAACTTGTCAGCCAAAGCTGGATGGATTCTATGATTGAAAGAAATACCACCCCAAATCATCACAGCTGAAGGTGTGTACTTCTTGGACATACAAACATAACCAGGTTTTCTCCACAGTTGCACTCGTCTAGAATCTGAGTGTACTGCAAACCGAGATCCATGATCAACTAGTTCAAACTGTAATGGGTCTGATTTCTTGGCTGTTATTGTAACTTAAACTCATACCACGGCTGGAATCGAGGAATCATAAAGGTATATACAAGGATATAACAGACATACGGGAGGGGTGACAATATATGTGAAAGGGGGGGTAAAATGTGAGGAAGTGGAGAAATTTAGTGTTGACAAAGAATATTGGTGTGTCATGATAAGAGTGCAGATAAATAACGAATCTGTCAAAATAGGAGGAATTACCGATCACCTAGTGGAAAGGAACTTTTGTTCTTGTATTTTTTCAAAAGATTGTTAGAGAATGATTATATTAGTAGTAGCAGTGTCGTTTTAACAGGATGTTTCAATATCAATTTACAGGAACATAATTTATATGCAAGAAGATTACTTAATATCACAACGTCAGGAGGTTTAAGACAAATTGTACAACATCCTACAAGATGTACAGAGCAATCCAGGACATTAGTTCACCATTTGTATACTAATATAGCACATCTTAAAGAAATTGCACGGTAATACGCCATGATTTCTGACCATGCAATAATCGGAACGAAATTCAAACTGGATGATGGCGAAAATAAAACAAAATCGTTTCTAATAGAGATTTCCCGGAAAAGAAAATTCGGGAAATAGTTTTGCTTTTATTGGAACAGGATTGGAATAACACATCAAGTACCGTCAATGTTTTATATGAAAATTTAATGATGAATATCGAAAAGGTAGTTGATAAGATATCTCCATTGAAGGTGAAGTGTGTGAAAGGAGTGAATAAAGGGTGGATCGATACTGAGGAACAAGACCGCTTTATGTGCCAAATTGCAAGAAGAGACTTTAGTGCGTAGCAACCCATACTCCAAAGGCAATTTCTGGAAGCAACAGGCATTAGTGTATCAGTCGAAACGATACGTCAAGGGGTTTATACAGCAGAAGGCCTTTAAGTGTTCCGGAGCTAACCAGACAAACTGAATTGGTGTATAGAGCAATTGGAATATTGAGAATTGGCGAAATATTCTTTTCTCGGATGAGACCAGAATTGGTGTTCGATAAGATGACCACCGGATTCGGGTTTTAAAGGGTCGTAGAAGACAAGCTAGACTCCAAGCAGCAAGACAAACTCAGAAATACCAAGGTGGCAGTGTGATGTTTTGGGATGACATTATGCTGGGAAGCAAAACAGATTTGATTTCGTTTCCTGGGAGTGTAACGGCTAGCAATTACATGAACCTAGTGCTGGAGCGCATAGTGAGACTCTGCCGAGGTGCCCACGGTGAGAATTTCACTTTCATGCAGGATAATGCTTCTAAGCAAACCAGCAACTCGCGCGACATCATCTTAAAACAGAGGAAATCACTATTTTGGACTGGCCAGCTTGCTGTACAGATCTAAATCCTATTGAAAATTTATGGGATAATCTCAAAAGGAAAATTAGATCGCACCATGATAATCCAAGAACTCCACAACAGCTCATCCAAGCCGCCACAGAAGAGTGGCAGAATATCACCCCAAAGGAGGTCTAAAATCTAATTCAAAGCATGCCTAGATGGATTCAGACTTGTACCAGGGCAGGAGGAGGTAATACAAGCTACTGAGATCGAGAAAACACACCTCCTCCCTGAGAAAACAATTTTCAATTGTTTTTACTACATGCTGAAAGAGTCTCTTATTTTCTTTTATTTGTTTCTTTCTTAAAATAAACTAATATTCAAAATATCAGGTGATTTCATATAAATTTGGTTGTGTGTATTCTCCGCGAAGATTAATGCATTTCTGTATTGGTTCGAACTAATTCTAGAAGCAATTATTCCGTCCTTGATTTAAGTGAAAATAAAAAAATTATTGAGACTTAGATACGGACTGACCACAGGATGATGTAACAATTCAATATTTCTTGTGTTAAACTTGTTGTGTACTAATCGGCAGTAACTGGTCTTTGATCTTGTGAAGGGATTGTTGCTACATGACCTGTTTTTGAAACAAACGTTGTGACTATCTTTGCAGAGACGGACGACTCTTGTAGGTTTATCTTCTCCTTGGAATACCCAAATGAAAGATTATTTTCTGGCTTCTATGAATAAATCCAAGATTCATCACCACTGACAATGTTGTGAACGCTTTCAGACTTTCAAAGTTGAAACGGTCCAGTTTGACACCAATTCACCCATGCCGCTTTCTGTTCGTCGGTCAACAGACGCGGTATCCAACTTCTTCGTGCAAATTTTTTTGTACTAAGGTCTTTGAAATTCGCAGTGATGTCTGAATCTCTCGATATATTGCATGCCTATCTTCCTGGATAATCTTAAGCATAGCATCCACATTTTCTTGAGTGACCACAGTTTTTGGTTAGCCTGTCATTAGATCGCCGCTTAACTTAACCCTTTAGCGTTCAAAAAAACTATTGTTGCTTCAATGTCAAAAACTGAAACCAACTCGCCGAGATCCCCCTTTAGGAATAAGTGTAGCAAATTATTGCGCGAAAATGCTCAAGGTTTAATTCCATTTTTCAACAAACTTATCAACTTCTGTCTTTTTGAACTAGTCGAGCGACAACGCGTTTCATGCCCAAACAATCGTTTAAAATGGAACGAATTTATTTGTGGGAAACAGTTCATTGCCTATCTCTCTCAGAATTGAATGACTATTTTCAATTACGATTCCCTCCACTTTATCAATGTAAGCTTCAGTTGAAGATGTTAATGACTGAATAAGGCGACACCACTTCGCAGCCGTACAACTCATATGTACGTGTTTTTGATAAAGTCAATTCACCGAAGGCCTTCTGTAACATTTGCAATACAAAATTTAAGACGAATTATTTGTTCGATTTTCCATTGTGAAAATCAATAAACACACTTGTGAGAACTGACAAAATCGAGCACTATAAACAAACTAAATGACAGACTGCGTTCAAATACCGCGCATTGAAAACAGTGGTGCCAATTTAGCAATAACAAGAAAGGCAATCGTTTTGAGCAGATTTTTTGAACAATCAATTCCCAGTGCTTTTTTGACAGAATGTATTGGTTATGAGTTAATTTTAAAAATTTTTATTTATATCTCTGGTAGAGTAAAAATCCTTGAATTCATCAACTAATATTTGAAATCTTATAAGTTGGAAATTTTAATAATAATATTTCAATAATTTTCTGAACTGATTCTATAACTGAAAGAAACATTTAAATTAAAATTCATGTTTCTCTAATATAAACAAAATGAATACTACGTACCATATATAGACCTACATTTATTAGAGAAGATTCTCTGAACATAAAACAATTTTTCGTCAGTTGAGTACACACAATTCATGAGAAAAATTTAAATATTATACCTCCATAAAATAAAAAAAAAACATAAAGTAACTTTGTTATATATTTTTTAACTCGCGTATACACTTTTATATCACATTGTATTCCAAATCCTTTACCAAATGATTGTTATACAGTTCAATGTTGTACCCTTACTTTTGTTTATTTCAAGAAAATAAACAGAACCTCCATTATACGAGAGGTTATCATGGTCAAGGTGTTAATCAATATTAATTATTTAAAAATGCAAAGGAAAATTCCATTTGCAATGGACTCACCTCAATAAACAGTTATTTTAATCGTACAATTCATAATCATTTACTAAAATAGATCACGATCGACAAATCAATTCGATACCATTTTATGTATGTAAGAACAGTAGAATAAGGATGTAATGTCTACACGAATTTTGAGCAATTCTTGATCGACTGTATCATTTTGACCCCAAGATAACTTATTGAATCATTCAAATATTTGTACAAATTTCGTTTCTTCAATATCGAAATATCTTCTTGATTAGAATGAAATCAATTTGATTCAGATGTCAATAAATACGCAATATTTAATGAAATAAAATATTCCATTTATATTTCCGACGAAAAGTTTTTCATTTATTTATCGCTTTTGCGTATATCATTTATTTTTAAGAATTAAGTTGTGTTGATAATATTCTCATATACAACAAACTTCGTCTTTTATCAATTATTATACATGATTAATGGAGTAATTTACTGATGATATTTCTAAATAATACTGCCACAAATTTACAGGGTGGGAACTTTTGAATTTTCTTGAAATTGGTTCGATCAACATTTGAACCTTTGAAAATACAGAGGAACAAATAGGTTGATTGAAAATATAAATTTTTATTAGGTTTTTTGATTTTACAATTAAGAAAAATAATTAAATTTCATAGGAAAGTTGAGTTAATATAAGGAATATAATGCTTCACGAAGAGAAAGCTCGTTAGTAAGAGCTGTAGAGCTGCAGCGCTGGGTGCAAAGTTTGAAAATAAACAGTAGCAAAAGATATTTTAAGTCAACATATGAGAGCAAATTGATGAGTTTGGTAAAAATGAAGTGGTGATACTAACGAACTGAAAAATTCATTCTGGCTAAGAAAAAGATGAATTACAATGCTTTGTCTGATCTTTATAAAATAAAAAAAAGAATACAAACTTCTATTCGGGAGAACAAAAAAGAACTTCTATAATTTCAAAGTTCAAAAAAGTTGTGATAAGCAAATTGAAATCTGATCATTAATATCGGTGAAACTAGAAAAAAAGAGAAGATCGTAATTGATATTGATGATCATTGTGCAAGCAACCCAAGGGAGGTTGCCAATGCGTTCACTAATTACTTCTTAAATATAACCGAAAAGACCCTAATTGATATATTTGGCGATGAAAGATCAAGCAAATGCTCGTTACCTAAGAAGAGCAATACCAATAGTTTCCCTTTTAGAGCCTGTGAAACTAATGAAATTGTAAAAGTCATTAACTAACTGAAACCAAAGGGCAGCATGGGCACTGATGGCATTCCAATTAAAGTCCTGAAAAGTATCAAATATAAAATTGCCCCTCCTAATGAACACCTTATGAATATGAATCTCATAATTACTGTGGGAGGTTTTCCACAGGATCTAAAAACTGTGGTAGTGATACCCGTTCACAAGAAACTCAGTAACAGGGATGTGGCTAATTATCGCCCAATTACTATCTTAAATACATTCTCTAAGATAATTGAGAGACTAATCTATGACAGAATCATTGAATTTATTGATAAAAATAATATTTTCACCTCGTGTCAGCATGGCTTTCGCACTGGACGATCGACCGAAAGTGCTGCCTGTGACATGTTGGATTTCATATATAAGAATCTGGATGAAGGCTACTTTTTAGTAGTGCTTTTCTTCGACCTGTCTCGGGCGTTCGATAGCTGAGTGATAGATTTCTTGCTTCGTAAACTGTCCTTATGTGGTTTCAGAGGAAAGGTATTAGAGTTACTTGAATCGTATCTTAGAGATAGAGAAATATTCGTAAAAGTTGAGGGTTGCTTCTCTGAATCGGGAAATGTCGATATGGGAGTGCTGCAGGGTTCCGTTCTGGGGCCACTATTATTCCTGATCTTCATAAATGAAATGCCTGAATATGTTTCCGAGGGTAAAAAAAAATAATCTTTGCATATGATACTTTTGTAGTGGTCGCAGAACGTGATCCTGTGGAACTGCAGCTCAAGGTAGAAGAAGTTATACAGGCCTTCACGAAATGGTGTAATACTAACAATTTGATATTGAATGTTGAAAAAACGGTTGTGATCAATTTTAGGTGCAATAGAATATACCAAAAGGTGGACTTAGACCCGTTGAGTTTAATGGAAGGAGGCAGATTCTTAAGTTTAGAGGTTGATGAATTCCTAAATTGGAATAATCATATTGAATAAGAGAAAGCGGGGGAATACCGTGCCTTGGGTAATACCGCGCACAGTCTTATCGCAGCCACCAAATAGTTTTTTAAGCTCCAGACTTGTGGTGCCATCTACTAATAAACTCCCGAATAACCGCTGTTACTGCTGGCTCAATTGCACAACGTGTTTATATGCTATGGTGAGTTGTGTGTTTTCCATCGTTTCCAAGTAATTTCGATTCAAACTTAAATAAGAGGTAAGTGTCCAATATCAATTGTGTTTTATATAAATTTCGCATACAGATTTCATTTGTTGTATCTAAATAATTAGCCTGCTATTTACATTCAAATTTAATAAGTTTGTTATCGACTATGAATAGGTTATGTGATTCGATGCTGGTTGGGGCTATACTGCGGATTTACGTAGGGGTAGTGCAGCGCTGTGTTATCATGTCATAAAATTAGGTAATCTTTTTTTTTGAATTACGCCAACTGAATTAAGACGCTTAGCATACCGGTTTGCTGAAATGAACAAAATGAAACACCGTTTCAGCCATGAGAAAAAAATGGCTGGTCAAGATTGGCTTGATCTATTTTTGAAACGTAATCTACAAATCATCATCCGAAAACCTGTAGGCACCAGCCTAAATCGTATTGCTGCATTCAATAAGCCTGAGGTTGATAGATTTTTCAGCAATCTGCTGTCAGTTATCGTTGCGAAACGGGAATCTCGACTGTATAGAAGCCAGCAAAAATTTTGTATCCAAAAGGACAGAAGCAGGTAGGCTCTGTTATCTCTTGGGAGAGAGGGAAAAATGTAACAGTGGTCTGTGCTGTTAGTGCAGTAGGGCAGTTCATCCCACCGATGTTTATATTTCCGAGGGCTCATATGAATGCCCAGCTGACGAGAAATGGACCTGTTGGGGAAATATACAGATGCTCAAAAAATGGCTGGATTAACGAAGATTTGAGTGAATGCAACATTTTCAACTTCACGTAAAAGCAACGGAGTATGACCCCGTGTTCCTTATCTTGGATAACCATGGGAGCCATATTTCCTTAGATATACCCAATTTTAGCAGAAGTTATGGCATTGTCATGGTATCCCTATCTCCCCATACATTTGCAACCACTCGACTTAACCTTTTTCGGGCCACTTAAAAATGCTTTAAACCGAGAATGTGACTTATACCTCAGAACTCATGGCCATAAAAATAATACCCATTATGAACTTGCTGCTATTTTTGATGAAGCATGTGTGAAAGTTGCAACAATGGATAAAGGCAAATCTGGCTTTCGTACTGCAGGAATATAGCCCTTTGAACCGAACAAATTTTCTGAAGATGACTTTGCTCCAAATGAACCTTCTAATTCTACAGCGATCGAAGTACCTATCAATTTGAACGAAACGGAAGTCAATATTGAAACTCCAGTTGATTTGATACCTGGCTCATCGGAAACAAATCAAGCATTAGATGTGACCATAAAAACTCTAGTAGCAGTTCTAATATTGAAAAATCAAACTAAAAAATCAGGTGCAAAGCAACATTCTGAGATATTTACATCTACACCTCTGAAATCGGTATTAGAGTGAAAACAGGAGAAAAGAAATCTGAAGAAATAAAAAAGGAAAAGAATGGAAAGAAAAAGGCTGAAAGAGTGGAAAAACCGATTGTACTAAAAAAACACGCTTAACTAAAAAACCGGGTGTGAGGAAACTTCAATTTGATGATTCGGAATTTGAAAGTTGTGATGAAAGTCAATTATGTGACGATGATGAACTCGATGATATTGATGTCGATCCATCCCATGATGTAGATGTTTGCATCGTTTGTGGTAAGTTCGGAGGTGACGTTTCTCTTAAAAGAAATTTATATTTTGTGGTCGTTTCTAATTTTTCTCATCTGCGCAGAATTACCTCATGGCCCGCGTGGTATTACCCAACATGTGTGGTAATTCCGCATAATCGGGTACTCATGAATTGTGTTTTGTATTTTTTATGTCGTTAGCTGTAATTTTTTCTCTAGTAGTGTGACAAATGGAGGGAATATGTATCCTCACCTGGAAAAATTTTGAAGATTTTTCTACGCTCAGATAAATTTTACCGAACCTTCTTCCTTACGTGCGCGTAATTCCCCCGCTTTCCCCTATATCAGCAAAAAAATAAACTCTGGTTATTATGCCTTAACCCAACTCAAACATACAGTGGATCAACGAGGACTCATAGACGCATATTTCGCTCTTATATACAGTCACCTTTACTATAACGTTCTTCTTTGAGGTGACAGCTCACAGAGTAAAAGAATTTTCATCATACAAAAAAGGGCCATAAGATTGGTATTTAAAAGTTGCAAACCCTCTTCTATCAAACATCGACTGCTAACCTTCCCTTGTATTTATATATATCGAATGCTTATATATATTAGGATGCACAGACGGCTTTCTCAGAAACTCTCACTATCATCAGTATGAAACAAGAACTGCAGATTTATTTGTTACCGATAAGCATTCACTAAGCAGGCTTGAAAAGGTTCCAAGCCATATCGAAAAGGAACTCTTCAATAAGCTTCCCTCGCGAATAAGGGACCTAAAACCTGAACAGTTTAAGTCTGCTGTGAAGCAACTGCTATTTAGTAAAGGCTACTATTCTGTGGACGAGTTTCTGAGCGACCGTTATATTTAGAAAAAAGTACAAACCGAACTATTCCTATAATTCCATTTTATACATTGCGTTTGTTAGTTAGTTAGTGATTAGGTATTTAAGTTAAGTTTTAATTTTAAGATTCTCAATTGACAAGTATATCCTAGTGTGGCCAAAATACAAATAAAGATTATTATTATTATAGAACACAAGTTATAACATGTTCGAACAATACAATGCCTCCAAACATGAAATTTCATATAGATAGACAAATAAATAAATGAATACACTATAGCAGGCTGAAATTTAGACATCCCATGGTACTCGTATTTGAATAAAACACACACGAGAATTAAATGTTATAATTGTTATAAAAAACAACATAAGTAACTTTTTCTTTGGATTGATTTTACATAATAAATATCTGAAATTCTTCCCCATAAATATTGGCGCAGGATGAATTATAAATCTCTTAAGTAATTTGGCAATTTATTCATGCTAAAGCTATCACTACAGATTCACCTGGATGTAAAGATATTTCTTTGAAAGAAATGGTACCCGGTAGGGAGTCAGTCCTGGGGCCTATAATTACATCTCCTTTATACAACAAAGTTGAAAGATCTGCTTCTACTTTATTTTTCCCAAGATTACTAACGATTACGTAAGATTTCCTTCGTGGATACCACCTTTGTATAACAAGTAAATCTTCTTTGGAATATTTCACCTCAGCATTAGCTTTATTGACTTCGTTTTTATACACTGAGTTCATATAAATCGATGGGGAATCTTTTCTCAAATAAGTCATTTTAGATATAAGCCCAGCTTGGTCAAAATCGACTTTGGTTTTCTCACCGTGGATCCAAGAAAAAGATCGTTGTATAACATTTGGCCAAGCCATGGGGGTTAATTGGTGAAGATGCTCTAGATGCTTTGTATCTCCATGAGGATCCAAGATTTGTTTTAAACCAATTTCGTCGCCATAAAAAATCGAGGGTGTACCTGGCAACATCAAATTGAGGAGGAGTGCGCCCAAAGTTGAATTTCCATGAGGTAATCGATTTGCTAGTCTTCTCGTATCTTCATTACCAACTGTCCAGTGAATCCAAGGTCTTCCAGCTTTTGTAAATAACGTGCTATTTTCAGTATTGTAGATTTTTTTAGTTATTTCATTCGCTCCTTTTTCTATATCCAAATTAATATCTATTAAATTTACGTTATTCATAACTATTTCACTCAATCTTGTTGTAGTTCTTTTCAAAATACTTTCACTCACAATGAAGATTTTTTCATAGCCTATAATTCTTCTCCAACGCTGTAAAGAAGCTCCAAAGCTTGGATCATCGACTAAATTTTCTAAACCTTTCAAATAGAATCCTTCAACTCCAAGTCTAATCCAGTGAAATAATGCTTGTTCTACTGAATCTTCTTGAGTAGGGTTCCTAAGAGAATCGTTGGGAGAAATCTCAGTGCTGACGTTTCTCATAATAGTTTTTCCTCTGTAGGAAAGTTGCTTCACTGAAGGATATATAGGAAGATCCAAAATTACAGATAAATTCTTGGATCTCAAGTGTTTAATCATACTTTTGAAGTCTTCAGTGTTACCCAGAGCTCTTGCAATGTTTACGAGACTAGAAACATTTTTATAGTCTTCTGGATATCTGGGGGTTTCAAAAATTGAATTCAGTCTAACTGCTCTAACTCCTAGGGCTGCAATGTAATCAGCATTTTTTGAGATGCCTCTAAAATCTCCAGTCATCCCATTGTTTGTATCATAGAAACTGGCAGGAAAAATTTCATAAAATACACTTCCTTGGTACCATTCTACCTCGGGATTGCATATTCGTGGAAGTGAAGATATCAGAGCAACAACTACTGCTACCATGGATGCCAATCCTGCCAGAAATATCCATAGAGAGAGTTTGCGAATGAAAGGCCAGTTCCATGACATAAAAAAATAGTTATCTGGGGGATTTCTGAAAGTTAATTGCAGAGGTTGGGATTTTCCATTCGTTTCCTGAAATAAAAAAACATTGTTGAATGTTGCAGAGTAGATGTTTTTATATAAAATCTAGATATATTGGTAGATTAATTGAAAGGAGGAATTCACAGTGTGAAATTGGTCTTTTTGGCAAAATTCTATTTACTATTAAACATTTAGATGTATATATTTCGATATAGCTCCCAAACAAGAAGTATTTTTTCATTATTTGTAGTACTACAGCTACCCTTAAATGTTACCTGTCAGGGTCAAATTTCAAAGTTTTGTTTTTTCTTCAAAATATATATTCTTACAAAATTTCGTTCAATTTAGTTTCGATTAGGGTAGGGGAGAGTGATGTAGCTAGGATTCTCTGTATTATTTTCTTGAAAGACAAATAACTGCTATTAAAACCTCTGTAATCTTTATTCCTTTACTTCTGCTCATGATTTTCATCGAAAATAAGAGTGACAATTAAGTGACTATTATTGATTGTCCCAAAGAACAACAAAGAATTGTACCTTGGGATTACAAGGAACCTTGGCACATTAATAAAAAATGAGCTTATGTATGATGTCCCCATACAGTGACCTGTGCCCGATCACTAAGAAGAATTCAGGAGATCATAAACTCGTCCTCGGAACTCATTTGCCCTCATTTTATCCCACAGAATCTCATGACAGTGTCGAAAGCTTTGCTCTGTTCACAGAACAATAATGACATTTTTTCTCCCCTATCAATGCCTTGAAAAAATCTAATGATGGCTGCTACGGCGGCTGTAACTGTACTTTAGTTTTTTGGATAGCCATGTTGTGGATTATTGAAGAGACCCATTTTCACCATATATCCAATTAATTGTTTTCAATAGAGTATTCAAATATTTTCGAGATCACTGGAGGTATGGCAATCGGTCTGTAGTTATAATAGTTATTTTTCTCAACTTTTTCAAACATAGGTGTAGTTTTAGCCTTAGTTAATGGGAAAGTAGTCACCTTCAAAACATTTGTTCACCAATATCGTGATGGGTTCAGTCAATTTCCCCGAGATTGCTCTTACAATATTATTCTTGAGATGGTAAATGTCCTGGGTTTTACTTGCTTTCAACTTGGTGATTAACCTCTTGGTTTCCATCTCCATACAATCGAAAATGTAACCTGACCTAAGCTGCTAGCAACATTTGGTGGAATCAGTTTTGGCATTCTTCCGCTGCTAGCCAAGGATTCATTCTGTAATTTTTCACCCTTACCCAAAGAAGGTGTTGAAACAATAATAAAAAACAAGTACTGTGTTTTAAGGAATTTTACTTAATAATTGCGATTCGTAACGCGTTTCACTACACCGTAGCTTCTTCAGACGAATGATTATGCAGAAAAATGTAAATGAGAATATAACTATAAATGTTCTTGAGTAATTAAAAGCTTATTGGTCAACTCCTCCTAGGTGGTTATTTATGACAGGTATATCCAATAAAATTAAGGAATAGATTGCTCCCTGAAAAGGTTCAATAGAGGTGAAGGGCTTAAATCGACTTGTTCATTGATGAGTCTACCTGAGTGTTTGTAATTTATTTATTTCTAAAGTTTCCCAAAGATCTACCTTCCAATATTTATTATCTGTATGCAAAATTTCAAACTGTGGGTCGAAAGAATGATTATTTTCTAAGAGATGATTCGCGTAATTTGAATCTGATTTTTATTTGAAAAACTGCGTTTATGTTCCGATATTCTAATATTAAAATTTCTATGTGTTCTACCAATGTAGAAATTATCACAGTCATTGCAATTCAATCTATAAACACCTGATTTATTGTTTTTACCTGGTTCGGTTTTATTATTTTTATATATTTGCCTAAATTATTATTAGTTTGGAAAGCTATGTTGAAATTATTGTTACTTAAGAATGATTTCAGTTTCTCACTTGTAATGCCAACGTAGGTTAAGGTGTTGAATTTTTGTTTCAATTTATCGACAGGGTAAACTTCATTCAATGCGATTCTACTTTGTTTTTATTTAAAATATTATTTATTAGTTTGGGATTGTAACCATTATTTTTGGCTATTTGTTTAATCAAATTTAGTTCTTTGTTGAAATTTTCTGGTGATAGCGGGATGTTAATCAATCTATGAATAAAACTATTGAATGCTGACATTTTATGTTGATATGGATGACACGACGAGTTATGTATTATAATATCTGTATGTGACGGCTTATGGTAAATTGCGAAAACATGTTTTCCATTTTCATTCGAAATTGTTACGTCTAAGAAATTTATCGAATTATTGCTTTCTATTTCGGTTGTGAATGCAATTTTGGATGTAATGAATTTATATGATTTTCGAAAATTTTCAACTGTCTATCTGTTCCTGTGAAGCAAATAATGATATCGTCTACATAGCGATACCAGTATAAACAATATTTACTGAGTGGATGATTATGAATTACTTTCTCTAAGTTATTCATGAAAATTTCTGCTAACAAAGGACTCAACGGATTGCCCATAATCAAGCCGTCTTCAATAGTATAATATTTGTAATTGAAATGGAAATAATTTTGATCTAAACAAATTTTTAATAATGAAAGAATATCTGATTTAATGATAGTATTGACATGATTCCTTTCTAACAATTCTTCAACTAAGTAAAACGTATCTTTTGGAGGAATGTTGGGAAATAGATTCTTAACATCGAAAGAAATAAGTTTGGAATTAGGTGGTATAGTGGTATCTTTGATATTGGCAATAAGTTCGTATGAATTTTTGACCGAAAATTCAGATTTAAAATTGCAATGTTTTATTAGCAAGTCGTTGAGGAATTTTGAAAGTTTGAACGAAGGTGCCGTTACATAAGAAACAACAGCTCTAATAGGGTAATTAGGTTTATGAAGTTTTATCAACGAATATAATTCGGGGGATTGTGGATTGGAGTTAATGAATTTATATTTTCTTGGTCTGTAATTAATGATTTTGCTGTCGAAATTATGTTTTTAACAACTTTCTGAAATTTTGCGGTAGGATCCTTAGTTGATGTTATATAGTTTCCGGCTGTTAAGAATTCTTCAGTTTTAGAAATATAATCGGTTTTACTAATCGCAATGACGGTGTTACCTTTATCTGCTTTAGTGAATACTAAATCATTCTTGGTACTATTTTCACGAATTGTTCTTATTATCTTATAATCGGAATTGAAATGAGGTGATAATTTCGAAAAGTCTTCTTTGATGATTTTTGCTGTTTGATGTTTGGCTAAAATATTATCTTTGGAGTTTTTGAGAATAATTTCGGAGTCTATGCCTAACTGTTCAAAATTTGTTTTATTATGTTTTGGATGTAAATTATGTTTGAATCCTTTTTCTAATAGATCTTTTTGTGGTTGTGTAAAATCGGTATCAGTTAAATTAGTGAATCTTTCAAAAAATTTATGGTCTGAAAATTTATCAGTTGAAGGTTTGGGTGGAGAAATTTTGAATTTAAGTGAATTCAACTTTTTCTGTTGTTGCTGAAACTTTTTATGAATTAAAATTTTGACATCGTATCTGGATTCAGAGTCTAAAATATCAAACTCAACAGGGTGCAATCTAAACAATCATTCCGTATGGATTACCTTCAAATATATGTTTGCAACGTCCCTCCTGTTGTACTGGATCTTCATATCCTCTTTGAGCCATATGGGTTGGCCTTTCTCAATTGCTCTTCTTGCTGGTCCACTGTTGTTATGTGTCTTTTCGGGGAGCAATCTATTCCTTAATTTTATTGGATATACCTGTCATAAATAACCACCTAGGAGGAGTTGACCAATAAGCTTTTAATTACTCAAGAACATTTATAGTTATATTCTCATTTACATTTTTCTGCATAATCATTCGTCTGAAGAAGCTACGGTGTAGTGAAACGCGTTACGAATCGCAATTATTAAGTAAAATTCCTTAAAACACAGTACTTGTTTTTTATTATTGATAATGGAATTTTACCAAGTAAAAGCCTCCCAAATTCAAAGGTGTTGAAACCATCATTTAGCATTGAAATAACCTTCTAATGCCACCTATCAGGGTGAAATTTTCAGAATAATATTGTTTTCTTTTCATAATACACATTTCGACAAAATTTCAATTTGGTATTGATTTCTTTGTAGCACTCATACAAAAAGTCGATGTTTCTTATAATCTGTAGTATTAAAGCTAGTCTCTTGAACGTCTCCTACCAGGCCAAACTCTGTAATACGTTCTCGATCACCTTATGTACTTTGAAGATCAAATATGCTGAAATACTCGCTGACGAACTGTTTTTGTACAAACTTATCTGAAAACGAGAAAGCTCGATGGATTATGTGAGGTAAGAATTTGAAATGTGCACGAATTTCAAAATATTTCTCCCCAAAGAAACCCAAAAATGAAATTGAATATAGGGTCTTATTTGAAATAGCATAACTTTGATCTGTAACTTCGTTACCGAACATCTTGTATGAACCAAAATATTTTTAGCTTGTTATAAGAGTAGCAATACATATGACTGCACAAAAAAATTTAAAAATTGGTCGTTCTCCTTGTAGTATAGTCAGCAGGGAATTTAGTGAAACACCTATATTATCATCACAGGAGCAAGTACATCGAACACTGCACGAGAATCAATGGGGAGATTTACTGAACGAATCGAACATTCGACCAATCAAAATACGCGACGGTTTATGAACCCACACAACCTTATCAATAGAAGATTTGGTAAAAACACACTAAAGTAACTGAAGGACTAATTCACCAAAATATCGATGTGATGAAGGAATACTTTCACCATGTCTTTTAATATAATACTTATCATTCTGGTTACCTGAACATTACTTTCCTCATCCTTGATTATAAAAGGAAAATCATTTGAGCTATTCTTATAATTCAACAATTGTACACTGGCTGGCTCCACCGAATTTGATGAGTTTGTTGAAGTCGTATCCTCTTCTTTTTCCTTTCCTGTAATGAACGATGATGAATGTAAATCACTATAAATCATATTTAATTGTTGATACCAATACATAGGGTATTTCCTAAACTCTATCAACTGAGTTCTCTACTATTTTTATGAAAAAAATTCAAAGAGGGCTCCATAAAGACAGATTTTTCTTGTTATTTCCGAAACCGTTCGTAATGAAATTGTGGAATTGGCTTCACAGTTTTAATACTTCACGTTGAATAAGAATGCAAGCATATAAATCCAAAATATTAATTAGGAGCGTATCCTACTGTAGGGGTTAAGGTCAAAAAAAATCAAAAATTTTTTCCAATTAAACTTTTTTGGCATTTTGTTTCTGTTTTTCTCTAGGGACCTACAGTAGTTTATAGTGGACTCCGAACCACTCACCTAGACTGTGCAAAGATAACTACCACTACTTTGAATTAGTTATCTGGCCTTCGATGGTTTTTATGGGTTTCGCCGTTAGGTCATGTGCCCAAACTCTATGTATGTTTTTGTCGAATTAACTTTTTTGTTCAGGGACAACAACCATAACTTGAACCCGGATCTGAACCAGGCACCTCGGCTCTTTTTGGTATTTTGATTCCAGAATATATTAGCACTCGAATTTTCAAGTGAAATTTTATTCTTATTTTATATCCTAAGAGCAACTCATTTTCAAGAAAATTACAAATTTCTGAATAGATGAATAATACTGAAGACGCCATGAGAAGTTTCTCTAACTTATTTGTCCAAACCAATTACGTTTATCTCCACAGATTCATTTGTTGGTAGGCCACTCATAATACAACCACAAAAAAAAAATTGTTCTGACTATGTATACCATATGTTTTTGGGGTTGCTGAATCTGTATTCGAGATCGATTTAACTTTAGCACGTCAAGGTTTAGCAATAACCCCAAAAAACCTAGGAAATAAGTATTATTAGCAATATTAAATGTATATAACTTTATAACCTGAACAATCAACTCCTAAAACATATCAACCCATAATTTCAGAATCTGATAACCTCATAACACCACAACCCTCTAGCCTCAAAAAATCTATTAAAGGAAGATTTTCATCATTAAGTGCATATAACTCTTGAATTCGAAAGGTAAAAAAATGTATAAATTCATGACCCAATAACCACATAACCCCATGTCTATATAACTTAATAACCACATAACCCCATAACCACATAACCCTATCCTCACATAACCCCACAACTACAAAACCCCATAACCCCATGACCACATAACACCATAACAATATAACTCTAACTACATAGTCACCCAAAAAATTTGGCATTGGAGTCTGACGATGTTTTCTTTAAGTTTTTGGAGTCGCTGAATCCAGATCTTAGCTCGGTTCAACCATGGTATGTCAGGGTTTAGCACATAAATTTTACAAAAAATTTGTTTCACACTCTTTTGACCGTAACTCGATTCTGAGAAAATATAGTGAGTTCACTTGAAAAGCATAGCAACATCATAAAAATGCTTCAGTTTTATAGTGTTCAAAAGATTGCTTGAATAAAAGTTTATGAGTCCTCTTAATTCGGTTAAAAAACCCACTCTAATCACATTTTTATCAAAACACGATGTTACCTAAGCGAGCAAGTTTTAGGTTCAATTTTTTGTGTGGCTGTGTAGTTACAGTTATATTGTTATGACGTTATGCGGTTATGGGGTTATGCTGTTATGGGATTATGTGTTTATGGGGTTATGTGGTCATGAAGTTATGTGATTATGGGGTTATGAGGTTTATTGAATATATATCTTTCGAGGCTATGGGTTAGTGGTGTTATAAGGTTATGAGGTTATTAGGTTTTGAAATCATGAGTTCACATGTTTCGAGAGTTAATTGTTCAAGTAATAGAGTTATGTACATTTAATATTGCTATATATATATATATATATATATATATATATATATATATATATATATATATATATATAAAATTTGAATAAAAATTTATACGGGGCAAAACTAAAAGTGTTTTTTTGTCAAAATTCGTAACACCCTGTGGAATTTCGTGGTCCGAGTTGAAACGTACAATATCAAGGTCTGTCAAGACACATCTTCCTACAGTAACGCCCTCTTGTTTTATGCATTTTTCTCTTTTTACAAGAGATATCCAATTTGAAGCGGAAAGTCACAAATTTCAAGAATTTATTTTAATCTTGCGTAGGTGCATAACATCGGAGGTTAGCCAAAAAATAAAATCAAAATTAGAGAAGCGGAAATCTAACGAAATGAAAATTTTTGAAATTCACTGGCCAATTTCACGCTCCGGGAGAACTCGAAGTACACTGGAAAAATCGTTGATTTTGCACATTTATTTTTGAATTTTTTTGTGTGACACTCTATAATAATTATCATTCATGTCCAAAATTGAGAGCAGATGTGTATCCTGGCGATACACTCGTGAAATGAAATGAACATGTTGAGAAAAATGTTCATGATGACCCACAAAAAAAAACATTTGATTTTAGTAGCGAGTATGACCCCCCCGAGCTTTTATTACAGCGCGCATACGATTTCGCATACTCGAAATGATATTGTCTATCATCTGTTGAGGTATGTTGTCCCACTCTTCAACCAAAGCCAATGTCAGCTCTTCAACGTTGCCTGGATTCCGTTGTCGAACCCTTCTTCCAAGAATGTCCCAAACGTGTTCGATCGGGTTCAAATCCGGTGACCGCGACGGCCAGTCCATTCGTGTGATCCCAACTTCATTGAGATATTCTATCACTATGCGCGCAGTATGAGGGCGCGCGTTATCGTACATAAAAAGGAAATTTTCCCCTATGATAGAGCAAAAGGCACAACATGTGGGCATTAAGTGATCCATTGCCAATAATCTCCAGTTCTGTTCGTACTCCCAAGCATATGCCACCCCATATCATAACTGACCCTCCATCGTATTGCTCAGTTCCTGCGAAGTTCGCTTGATTGTACCGTTCCCCTCGATGCCTCCATATTCTATCTCTACCATCCACGAAATTCACACAATATCGGCTCTCATCACTAAATAAAACTCGTCTCCACTGATTGATTGTCCATGCTACATGCTCCCTAGCAAACGCCAATCTTGCTACCCGATAGGGTCTATCGAGTCTTGGTGCTCTTGCTTACGCGTATGATCTCAGAGCAACTTCATTTAATCGTCTTCTGACTGTCCTCACACTGACGTTAATGTTATCCACTGCTTGTAAAATGTTACGTGCCTGAACAGCAGTGAGACGAGAATTTCTTATGGTTTGATTGACGATGAAACGGTCATGTATAGCGCGGGTTGCCCGATTTCTTTCTTGTCCTCGCCTCCTCACGTACAATCCAGTTTCCCTGTAACGTCGGTAGATTCGATGGATAACCGACGTCGAGACACCCAACATGGTACCGACTGAGCGGTAGGTGCGCCCTTCCTCGATCAATGTAACTGCCCTTGCTACTGAGGTTGGTGGTAAATCTCTCATTCTGAATGAAAAATACCGTTTCGAATCGTAAACAGTAAAAGAATCACAAAACACCGCAACCGATCGAATTTGTATCAAATCAAAGAATGGAAAACTCTCATTCTTTAGACCAGTGCAAATGTGGTCTAAAGAACAAAAAAACGTGTGTTGTATTTCATATTTGATAAAAAAAGGTGTGCACATGTGTAAATGAAAAGTTTTATCAATGGTCCCAGAATTCGGTTGTGTATTTTAATACCTACGGACGGTTATCTCCTATGAATTCCTAATTTTCACCAAATTAACCAAATTGTCATCAATAACGAATGCAATTCGAACATAAAAATCGCAAACGACAATTTCGACACGCCTGAGTGATAATAAGAAAATTCCAAATTGATAGACGAATTTTAATGACAATTTTTGATTCAACGGAATTTCTCCAAAATGATGATTTTCCACTTGAAATTAAATATATTTTGCAAAAATAGAGATAAATGCATGAAACAAGAAGGGCGTTACTGTAGGAAGATGTGTCTTGACAGACCATGATATTGTACGTTTCAACTCGGACCACGAAATTCCACAGGGTGTTACGAATTTTTGACAAAAAAACACTTTTAGTTTTGCCCCCGTATAAAAATTTTTAAAATTTTTTTTTGTTTCCTCTTATAATTTCTACAAAGCAGAAGAGTTGATCTATAACTTGCCGAACAAATCATCTAAATCGGTTGAGAATTAGGAAAAATATCGAACTTCGAATTTGGTTAAATTTTCGAGTGTTCCGCTAATTTTGCCTCCGAGTGTAGTTGGAAGAATGCAACTGTTGTTCCGATCCTTATTGGTGGTTCAAAGTCAGACGTCAAAAATTACCGACCAATCCAAATTATCATTAATTCCCAAATTGTTTGAAAAATTGATATACAATTATTGATTTCCATTTGTAAAACATCTCATCATACCTAAACAACATGGTTTCTTGAAAGTGAAGTCTGTTGAAACGAACATGCATATCTATAGGCACAGACGGATGCCGTTTACTCTGATCTATGCAAAGCATTTGATAAAACAAGCCATAATATTCGCGTACAGCGTCTTGCAGAGGTCGGAGTGAAGGGCAGTCTTCTGCGGTGGTTCGATTCCTACCTGAGGAATCAATCACAATTCGTATTAGTCGAGAGATTCGAATCTGACAGTTATATTTTTTTGTCTAGAGTACCCCAGGGGTCCCCCTTGGGACCCCTGCTGTTCTTAATATATATGTAAACCCGATCAAGGAATGTTCTAAGTTTTCCAGGTTTTTAATGTTCGTAGATGACCTAAAAGTCTTCCTACGGATAAACTCTCTGACCGATTGTGTAAACCTTCAATCTGATCTGGATCGTTTTTTCCAGTTCTGTCAGCAAAACGGTCTACTTTTAAATACAACTAAGTGCTTCTCTATTACGTTCACTCGAAAGAAATCAAACATCAAATTTATCTACTCCCTTGGTGGCGTTAATCTTCAGCTCGTTGAGCGCCAAAAGGATTTGGGTATTTTTTTGGATTCCAAATTAATACTTGACGTCCATGTTGATTTTATTTCAACAGCACCATCAAGAATGTTAGGATTCATAATGAGGAGAACTAAATACTCTACAAACGCGCCGACAGTTGTTTTGTACTATGCATTTGTGTTTAATAGGCTGAGTTTCGCTACTGTGGTTTGGTGGCCCCAGTATGGGATTCATAGGTCTCGAATTGAATCTATTCAAAATAGATTTCTTTAGCAACTTTGTTCTAGGTTTGGTTTGAGTTTTACGGGTAACCACTCACTAGCCAGAAGACACTTTAACCTCATAAGCCTTGAAAATAGATGCAAAGTAGCAGACGTAAAATTTCTATGCAGGTTGATTTAGAATTCTTATGCCTTTGGCATAAATGTTCCATCTAGGAGACAGAGAGAGTCTGAACTATTTACTATTCCTTTAATGAGAACGTCGTGCTCACTACTACGCTAACAAGAATAAACAGAAATGCAAATGAATTTTCTACCATCGTGGATGTCTTTTTTATGTCGTAAGCCCAAGTCAAGGACAGGTTGAAGGCACATTTTTTCAAGCAGACAGTTTCTGTTCTTTGTTCTTTAATATATATTAATGATTAATACTTTTAAGTAACAGTTTCTTCTGCTGATACAATTTTTTTGTATGTTTAAAGTGATTATAATTGTTAAATATTTTTACTATCATTTCATAATATTCTAATGTGGATACTAATTATGGGGCAACCCGTCAGTATCCCAATAAAATAAAAAAATAAAATAATACTTATTTCCTAGATTTTTTGAGGTTATGGCTTTTTCCCTACACGCGAGAGTGAAATCGACCTCTGATTCAGATTCAGTGTCCCCAAAAACGTATAGCATACCCCCAGACCCAACTTTTTTTCGTGTGGCTCTGTTATTAATACATGTTTTTTTCGGACATGTTCCGACATATTCCAACGAAAATTGGATGTTTTTCTTGGCACACTTGTTCGTCTTATGGAAAATAGAATGAAATAAATGAATTGAGATTTTGCAAGGAACCACCACATATTGATAACATCAGTTGTTGGTCAATGTTTGCGAGTAACGACCGTTCTTCTTGAAAATTTTAATTTTCGGTATTAATGCAAAGCGAATCACGAAATTTGACCCCGGCAAAATGTGCTGAAGCAGTTGTATTAAATGACCTAAGTTGGACTTATTCAAGAATCGGCCGAACGCTTGGAGTGTCCCAATCAACTGTTTACAGAATGATCTGCAGTGCTCGAAGACTGGTTGTCATGAAATGAGACTTGGGCAAGGACTCACCTCGAGCAACAACGGCTATCCATGACCGTTATTAAAGATTTTCATTATTGAGACAACGGTTTGCTTCAGTAGCCACTTTCCAATGCAGCTTTTCAGAGCAGTGGAGCACAAATTAACACCGAACCGATACGAAAATTTTTCAGACTTGATGTCGCAGCTCGAGGCCCAGCTCTAAAAGCAGCTCATCGAAGAGTCCGTTGTGTGTTTGAATTCTCATTCGGCATAGAAAGTTAAAACAGTGTACCAAATTCCACAATTTCAGAATGAACCGTTTCGGAAATATTGAGGCAGATATTCCTTTAGACATTCTTCATAAAATATCAACGCTGGACTTTCTGCTTGTTTCCCATGAGGGAATTGTGTTGGTAAATGTTTTAGACATAGAAATTAAACAATGAGAAGTAAATAAATTCTCATTTGAAACGAAAATAAATATATCTTTAACTTACTTTGGACATGTTGAAGCTTATTGGATAATTCTGCACTTATGTTATATTCAGTCTCCTGAGATTCTGGCAAGGGATTCACAAGAGCATTTGTAGGAGGCGAAGGCGTTATCAATGGACAAATAGAAGCAACATCATCCGGTATACATGCACTAGTTGGTGACCCAAGCATATCATTCGCTCTGTTAACTTGGAGATACGAATCCATTGTCACAGAGAATGTTATCAATTCGTCTACATAGTTTAGTGAACAATTAACTTTGACTTGAAGCAATTGTTTCAATTAAGCTACGTCATATAAGCTTAAAATTAGAAAACAGCTGATGTTCGAGGTGCAATGCCAAACGGCGCGACGCTGGCGCCACGTGTATTGATCGGATATGGAAGCAGAGTTTGAATGGAAGATTTCTTCAAACATCTAATGTGAGGTTTAAAGAACTCCGCAGAATGAGTGAACTTCAATAAAACCTTTTTTTTTAATATCTTAGTTTTTGTTTCTTATTTACTGGATATTTCGTTCTGTCTATCAGGTGTTCTATGAAAAACGCCATGAGCTTTATCTCCTACAATCATTGATCGATTTCAATGAAACAAAAACCGAGATGAATCTCAAGTCATATTCTAACAGCCTGGAACATTTTCGGAGTTCTATCACTTCCGGAAATATCAGAAGTTGGAACTTGGATTCTTTGAATGATATCTCTAATTTTTATTTTTCTTGTTCGATTATTCATTGAGTTTTAACCACTGCCTGTATTTCACGAGAAAAAAGAAATTATTTTAAGACTTTGGGAGAAAACTCTCTTTTCTTATTGTATTTTCGCTAATAATTGTTACTCTTTATTGAGTCTATTCCACTGAAGAGTTAATAAGCATGGAAGATAAAAATCTGGTTATTATAGACATGATACGAGCCTATTTTCAATCAAACAGAAATGCCCGAGCATTTCGACGCTTTCGAGCACGATTTCCAGAGGATGGATTTCGAGGAATAAGCGACAAACTCTTTGTACTTCGACAGATAATGAAAAAATGTTCTGAATATGGATCGACTTCAAGCAAGCATTCGATTGGTTAAACAGAGCCAAACTTAAGGACGTCTTGAAATAGTTCAAAGCCCCCAAGAAGTTGAGTAGGGTTGATGACTTTGAACAAAATAGAGACGTATATAAAAATAGGTAACAACACAAGTAGGTCTTTCGAATTCAATAATGTTGTTAAACAGAACAGCCTTGGTAGCTGCACGGTTAGTGCGCAAGCATATTGGAACTGCTAAGTCGAGGCTCCTGGTTCGAATCCGGGGTCAGGTTATGGATATTGTCCTTGAACAAAAAGTGCTGAATTTGAAAGAGTCGCCTAAAGAGGGCATAAACTTCCGACGACCAGATGACTTGTAATCCTTGTGGTGGCAGTTATCATTGCACGGTCTAGGAGAGTGGTTCGGAATCCACTATAACCTATAGGTCCAGCTGTGTAAATGGGCTAAGTTCCCGAGCACATTGTTAAAAGATGCAAGCAAGCAAGAAGCAAGTTGTTAAACAGGTAGACGGGCTTCTAACGACTCAATGATCTTCAATGAATCAAGACAGTTATGTGCATGCGCGGATAATGTTATCATCCTGGCTAGATCAAAAGAAAAAATAACGCCAGTCTACCAACAACTAGAAAGAAGATCTCGGGATATGGGAATGGAGGTCAATGTAAAAAAAACTAAATATATAGTCTTATCAATATCTGAAAACAAAAGGGTGCCCTAAACCTTACCATTGACCAAAATACCTTTGAAGGAGTTACTCAGTTCAAATATCTTGAAAATACGATTGGAAATGACTAAAGAACCACTCGAACTATCGAAGAAAGAGTTCATTCAGGAAACCGAGTCTACTTTGCTAACATAAAACTATTCAGAAGTAAACTTATCAGTAGGACTACCAAGGTGACGTTATACCGGACTCTGATCAGACCTGTTGTCACTTATGGAGAGAAACTAGGAGCATGACCGAGTATGAACAAGATGTCCTCCGAAATTTGAGCGCAAAGCCATCAGGCGGATATATGGACCAACTAATGAAGAACACCAGTTATATATTAGAACAAATATAGAAATTGACAACATCCTCAATCAAGATGGCATTGTGCGTTTCATCAAGGCTCAAAGAAGGCAGTGGTTGGAACATGTTGTACGGATGTACGATCTACAAATTATGGGTGTGAGAGATTGGAGCAGCAGATCCAGGAACAGGGCTGAGTGGCGAGGCATAGCCGTGGTGGCCAAGGTCCACATCGGGCTGTAGCACCATATAATTATGATGATGATGACGCACCGCAAGTTTTCCATACTTGAGGAAAAGTGAAGATATACACTTAACCACAGAAAACCTCTATAAACAGATTTTCATGGAGTTTATTCCTGAAATATTTCTACTGGAAACTCCTTTCGGGACAAACTCTATTCTAGAATTATTTTAGGGTTCTGTTTCTTTCAAATTCTCTGCATTTGCTTTCGTGGAAAAATTGGCTATCAGGTCTCAGACTTTGGCCAATCTGTTTTAGACCAATTTTCATTTACAGATTATAGCAAAATTCCAGAACACTACGTTAATTTCCCATTTTGTATTCATCATGAGAATCTGAAATATCAATTTTCAATATATAAGTATATAAAAAACATATTTGACATTATTTTACGTCAGTGAATATTTAAATCAGAAAAAATGTCTCAAAGTGATGAAAAATCACTCCTTTCACTCTTAGACGAACAACAATTGCTTCGTATACAGATATATTTTGATCGCGAAGAAGGTAAACGACTAGACGAGAATAAATTGAAAGAAGTTTTGTGGAAAGTTGGCAGAATAGATTATCCTGAAGAAGAATTTTCTATACTTTTCAGTAAAATAAATTTGAGCAGGTGAGTTATGTATAAAGGCGAAGCTCAGCCTTATGCTGAAAGATATCTTCCTTCGAATAAATGTCGACCTGTGTTTTCTTTTGTCCAAAAATGAAGAGTTTAGCAGTTATTACGTCTGCTTCTTTTTTGTTATTACTTTCTTTTCATCATCTGTCAATAAATTGTGGCAAGTCTCATTTTTCTGTTTCAATTTGTTTTGACCTTCAATTCACCTTAATAGTCGACTACAATTTTTCGTAAGGGAAGATATCTTCCAATATGATTTATTCAAATTAATGAATTACTGGTGGAGTCAATAGTGAAAGATAAGAGATATTGAAGAGATGAAACGATTTGGTAGTACAATAAATGAATAAGAAGGGAATTGTGATAATTATTCAGGTGAAACATGAAAATTTGTATTCATAACCTTCAAAGCAGTCTTCAAGGTCGAGTAAAACGAGAAATGACCCCTAAAGTGGCACTTTATGAGATTATTCGATGAATGTCCCCCATTCAAAACATGATAGTTGCTCTTTCCATCGAATTTCCAAAATTCCTTTACAGTCAGTTGAACGTTGCAATTGATCAAAGAAGTTTTCTAATGAATATCAATCGATCTACTCTCTCATTCAGGAAATAATGACGAATATTACTTGTATAAGGGTTGATGTTATAGATTAACACCTTATACTGAAAGATCTCCCCTTCTAAACGTTTTGTTCAGAAATTAATAGTTTTGTAGTTTTGTGATATTGAATTGAATCGACTTCAGTTCTCGCCGCAAATTCTCTTTTATTTCTCTATCGATTCGAAACGGGTACCTCGAAGTGGTAATTTGAAGTTGTTGTTTCGGTGCAGTTGGAATAGAATAGAATATGATAGAATAGGTTTATTTGCCTTCAAATATTACAAGGCATGTCAATAAATAAACAAACAAACAAGTAAATATAAAATACAAACAAACATACAGATTGATTACATTAAAATTTCAACCAACATATACAACCAACAGTGGACAGATAACATTTCAAGTATCATTTTAATAAATCTATGAATTCTTGTGGACCATAATTGGTATTTTCTAGGAGTAATTTCTTCAGATTCTTCTTAAATGGGTGTACTCCGAGCTGCCTCACTTGCCTGTGCAAGATGTTAAAAAGTCGCATGCCCAAATACTCGTAACCACGCTGCGACCTTGTAAGCAAATACTGAGGCAGTATTAGATTTTCTCTATGCCTTGTAAAATAGTCATGGACATTGTTGTGGGACTCATATTTGTGTTGACGCCTATGTATGTGACACGAAACTATTAATATAAATTGGGAGGGAATGGTAGGTATGCCTAACTGTTTGGAAATACCTCTGCAGCTTTGGATCTGAGGAGCACCCACTATTGCTCTGACCGCTCTCTTCTGTAGCAGGAAGACATGTTGGGCCTCCGACGAGGCCCCCCAAAGCATTATGCCGTATGCCAGGAGGGGAGTCATCTAGTATAAAATCCAAAACTTTGATTCCATTCTTCTCCGTTTTAATAATTGTGGGTTGTGATGTTTTGGGTTTTCTCCTCATTTAGGCTAAGGCCATTTGCTGCAAACCATTTCCGCCCTCCTGATCGATACCTCAGAGCTTTTTTTTACCTCCTCCTTGGAGTGGGATCTGTTCAGTATCCTCGTGTCATCAGCGAAGATACAAATCTCTCCCATATTGATGTAGTGTGACAGGTCGTTCATATATATAATATACAAAATAGGTCCCATAATGAAGTCTTACGGAACTCCTCGTTTGACTTCAACTGGGGAGGATAGTTGATCCTTCCACTGAACCACCTGGTATCTATCCTTTAAATAGGACTCGACCACACTCAATGCTCTTCTTATGCCCAACTGTCACTGTTCTCAGTCAGGATCTGCCTCACTACTAGATCAAAAGCCACAGATCGTAGCATCTTGAATCTGCATATTCCCACTTCTCTTTTGTTTGCGTTATCGAATCGACTAGATGCATCAGCGCAGAGACTGTGGATCTGCCTCTCCTAAATCCGTGATGTTGATCTGATAGCAATAACTTTGTTTCCAACTAGTCTAGCAGTCTTTTTTTCAATAGGGCTTCAAAAATTTCAGAGATTACAGGCAATATTCTAATTGGTCTGTAGTTGGACCATACATTTTTATCACCTTTCTTGTACATAAGTATTACCTCAGCTCATTTCAGTTCTTTGGGAAATATACCTTGTTCAAAGCACTGATTCACTAGTACGCATAATGGTGATACAATGGTGGTGATAATTCTCTTCAAGAGGACGACGCTGAAGCCATAGATATCTCTGGAAAATCTGGGTTTCATCCTTGATACCTCAGCTATTATTTCCTCTTCTGTCACCTCAAAAAGCATCATAGAGCCGGACCCAAGAACATGGACATCATTAAAAATTCTTCTGGGCTAATCCAAATTAATGGCAGCTTCTGGTGCAAGGCTTTCGGCGATCGATGAGAATTTTTCATTCAAATATTCTGCATCAATACTAGAATTCTCTTCAGAGTATTTTTTCGGTTTTATGTTCTCATTTATTATTTTTCACAACATCCTAGTTTTGTTATCCGATTCAGTTATTCGCTTGAGGTTCTCGTTTCTTACGGCTCGCAAATCTAAGTTGAGTTTTAAGAATTTCAGGGATCTGCCAAGATGTTTCATCATTTTTGGAAGGTGCCATCCCGAAGCTTGTTGACTGGCTTGCATGTCAAACTCATGAACCCATGTCTCATCACCAGTTACAGTGCGTTTTATGAATATGCAGTCGGAATTGAATAGCATGTCTTCAACGACCTTCATTTTTTAAGCAAATTCAGGTCTTTTGGAACTAGTCGAGCGTTTCATGCCCAAACAATCGCTTAAAATGGTACGAATTGATTCGTGACATAGAAATTTCATTGCCTACCTCTCTCAAACTTAAATGACGATTTTCAATTACCATTTCCTACACTTTATCGATGTTAACTTCAGTTGAAGATGTTGATGGCCAACCAGAACGAGGCAAATCTTCCAACACTTCGCGGCACTGTACTACTCATATGCACGTGTTTTTGATAAAGTCGATTCTCTGTAGCCTTTCTGTAACATTTTCATTGATTCGGCCCACGAGATTCTATTTGCAATACAAAATTTGAGACAAATTATTGAGTCTATATTTTTATCCATTGTGAAAATCGCAAAACACACTTGTGAGAACTGACAAAATCGAGCACTGTAAACAAACTAAATGACAGATCGCGTTCAAACCCCGCCTCAGTTGTGCCAACTTAGCAACAACAAAAATTTTGACAATCGTTTTTGACAGATTTTTTAAATAATCAATTCCCGGTACTTATATATGTCATAGTTAATGTTGTTTCGATACCTACTGTTTCAGAGATGGTCAAGTTACGTGGGATGAGTTCATATCTTTCCTTATCCTTACCTTCCAACAGAAAGAAATCCAGGAAGGCTATGAATCTTTAGAACCACCAATACCCAACTTGCCTACTCTCCTAAAGAGTATGCATCGACATCCAGTGAATACTGTAGCATTTTCCCCAACCGTTAGACCTAATCGAACTATAAGCTGGCATGATGGAAGTGTCATGACTTGTAGTAAAGATGGGTGTATAAATTATTGGTCTTTAGATATGCAACATGAGCGACAGGTGAGCTATGATTTTATATGGTAATAATTAAAGTGGCAATATAATGACTCAGTCATTGCTCAGGTACAATCTTCCTGTATTCTGCTGAAGATATCACCAACATGGGTGCTTTGTACAGTGGTGATGCCAGATGTAAGTATCGTTTGTACAGCTGGTACAGAAAGAGATCTACGATTTTATGACACATCCGCCAGAAAGTTTGAGTTGAGAGTTATGATTTCTTCAATTGACTATGCTGTATGTGCTATGTACTACGTATTCAGCCAAAACATCAACGAAGACTCAAAGTTATTACTGGGAGATCTTCATGGAAATATAAGGGTTCTCTATATTCAATCTGCTGGAAGGGGACCATTCAAAAGTACTCCTGGAATACCACTACTGAGTGTCCGATTCGAGGCGATAGCGAGAAATCAAGTTGAAGGTTTTAAATATGTTGATTTCGGACGGCAACACACAGACTTTGTTCGACAAATAAGCTGGTATCCAACTTTACATAGTATCGTTTCGTGCGCATCTTGTCCAAAGATTGCAATGTTGATGAAAGACACAACAGGTGCCAAAGAAAATTATACCTATAAGATACCTAAAGGTGAGTTGCAAATATATGTATACAATCGAATCGAAAATGTTATATTTAATCGATTGAGCTAATTTTATTTGATGACAGGCGTTTGGTGCTTTGCTGTTGTCGAGGGTATTCATCTGTTTAGTACAGGAGGTCCTGATTGTCTAGTAAGATTATGGAATCCTTTCGTAAGAAATAAGCCAACTGCTATTCTCTATGGACATCATACTGGTATAGTACACATGGTGCTACAAGATAGCGGAAAACGCTTGTATTCCCTGTCTAGAGATAAGTGTATCAAGGTGTGGGATGTAGGCAATCAAGTTTGCCTACAAACTTACCTAGGTCTTCCGCCGGAACTAGGCGAGTATAGCGACTTATCAACATTATATAACCCTGAAAGTAGGCAGTGGATTATTGGTAGCCAGATGATAGCTGTAATCCCTTTAAGTCCAAAACAAGATGGGGAGCATACAGATGGAAATACCCATGTGGGAGGAGTGTCTGTTATACTGTATAATCCTTTGTATAAGGTAAATATAATCGTATGATGTTTTTGACAAAGCGAAATTTGTAAGATGTTTCTTGGTGATAATACTATTCGCCGCGAACAACGTCACAGTCGATAATATACTAGTGTCGGTTCTTTGTACGTGCCGCACACTTTTCAAACTCAGTTTTTTCAGTACAATGTAAGTATCTTACTATGGCATTTTACTAATTCAGAAAGGTTGTCATTATACTTCAAAAATATGTTAAATATTTGATGCTGTTCATATTGATATTGGCGATAGACATAGACATAGGATCGAATCGGTCGGGTAGAATCTGACACTTGTTTGTCGGGTAGCTAACCTACGCCACCGAACCGGTTATCAAGTATAGTAGTACGGTTGCTTGAAACAGTTCGGTTACTTTTGGAATGGGGGGTGTATATCCTTGACCTCAATCATCCCTGCCTGTAGTAGCTCTCTACTCTGGGTGTCCCATCTTCTGCACATGACTAATGAGCTTAACGTCGCATCCTGTGTCCTTCCTTTTTTCTTTCTAAAGGTCTCAAAGGTCGCATGTCCTGTAGGATTTGGGTGAACAAATAATTTATCGTGTTAGGACAGTTCACCTACGTCTATAACCGTTTGTCAATCTTTCACAAAATGCATGCAACGTTCTGAACAGTTTCACTTAGACATTTCGGGCGTTTCTGAAAACTATTCTTTCCCTAATTCTTTCATTTTCCGCAAGCAACCGATGCATCATCTGCAATCAATAACTATCAATTTATCTCATTAAAGCTAATTGTAACTTGTGGCTTGGATAGCTACATCATCGTTTGGAATCCTTGGGATGGCCGAAGAATGTGTGTGGTGAAGGATGCTCACACAAAATGCATGCACGGAGAAAATCTTCCAATAGAAATAACAGCTGCTGCATTTGATACTGGATATCAACGGCTGCTGACTGCTGCGCATGACGGAACTCTAAAAGTGTGGAACTTCAACACTGGAACCTGCCTGCGCAATATGAACGTAGGCCCAGGGCAAGAAATAACCTCTGTGGTTTGGGTAATTTCCATCAAATCCATAACATTTCATTTCGAATTAAAACGAGGTTCTTAGGTTAAAGGAAGAATGATGGCTGTTGGGTGGAACAGAAGAGTAACAGAATTCGCAGACGGTACAGCTGCGGTTGGACCAGGCGGGGTGTTTTGCAAAAACTGGGATCTTCGTCACAAGGAAGACATCAGTTCAGCAGTAGTTCGCGTCCCCCAAACTCTCGCTACAGCTACTTACAATGGCGAATTGATCTTATGGCGTTTGGAGACTGGTCAAGCATATAAACAGTTTAACGTTTCCGATCCTACCACCAGAATCAAAATTCAGTATAAAGTGGTGAAAGATCGAAAAAAATCGGCAGTTTTGGCAACCGTCAGTAAGAAAGCCAGAAAAAGCGTCATGCAAGCGAAAAAAGAATCGGTTATTTCGGAAGAACATAAGATCAAAATGGCTAAACGTGGTACTATCATGGGGAGAAGTGAGTGAATGATCTCAAATTTTCTTGTACGAATCACCTTCTCTGTAATATGCTTTCACGCAAACAAGTTTAATTAAGCCGTTTAGAAATTCGACAAAAATTCAATTTGTCCTTTAGGTATTGTTGGTGCAAAAAAACTTTCGATGGTGATCTTGCCAGAAGAGTGTGTTCCCCTACGTAAACTAGCAGTACATTGCATGCTATTTCTAGAATATAGAGAACCAGAACCGAATGTAGGAACTCTTCTAGTTTCTTTAGAAAACGGAAATATCCAAATATGGTCGCACCATACGAATGGAAATTTCATAACTGCTTTTCAGGCTGTTCATAAAGCTGGCGATTACGTGATTTCTATGTGTTCTAGCCAAGACAATGAATATTTATTCACAGGTAAGCTTTTTCTTAAATATAAAAATTTCGTGTGTATAGAGTGATTCAACGGCATCTCAAGCCAATCATTTTTCAATCATTAAGTCTATTTGGGGTCTACAGATCTAATAGTTACTCAGAGTCTGGACTTCAGGAGAAACAAGAAATCTTTATATATATATATATATATATATATATATATATATATATATATATATATATATATATATATAAACACCTCAAAAAGTCAAGGGACCACTTCTGAATATCGATATATCGATAAAATAAAAATAATAATAATAAATAAATGAACACCTGCATCAATTTCTCACCAAATTATGTAAAGTGCCGCAACAGATTTCAGTTTTTTTATAAAAAACTAAAAATGCAACAGATGCGACGCTGCTTTATAATCATTTCATGTATTCAGTGTTTGAAATCAGTTAGTTGGCACTTTGTTTCTGTTGTAAGCACAAATAAAAGATTCAAGTTTTGTGATTCGACCATGGAAAGACGACATTTGACTAGAGAAGAGATGTTACGAGCCGTTGGCATGCTCCAAGCTGGGAGCTCACAACGGGAAGTATCCAGGGTTCTGGGAAGTAGCCCAAGTGTCATAAACCGTTTTTGGTCGCGTTTCAATGAAACAGGTAGCGTAGAAGAACGCCATACAGGTCGTTTCAGGATTACTACAGTCGCCCAAGACCGATTTTTGATTTTACAAGCCAGAAGAGATCGTACTACCACAGCATTTCAATTATCTCAAGAGCTATCACGAGTTCATAATGTACAAATTTCCGACCAAACTGTGTGAAATCGACTGCACGAAGGTCAACTCAACTCCAGACGTCCTTTAAGAGTTCCACAACTGACCCATGGAAATCGCGCTGCTCGTTTAGCTTGGTACCAAGAACACGTAAACTGGGATCAAGAGAGGTGGGCCACAGTTCTCTTCAGTGATGAATCTAGATTTAGTTATTATCCCGATTCGTGAAGACTTCAAATATGGAGGGAACCTGGAAAGCAAAACCGTCTCCAGCATGCTTGAGAAGTTGTTAGACAGGGAGGCGGATCAGTGATGTTTTGGGGAAGTATACGCCTTAGTGGAAAAACTGACCTCGTTTTCATACAGAACAACCTCACGGGAAATTCTTACGCAAATGAGATAGTTTTACCTATAGTGATACCGTATCTCCAAACAATGGGTCAAAATCCACTCTTCAAACAAGATAATGCCCCTCTTCATCGTGCAAGAGTTGTCTTGAACGTTCTTGAGGAGAATGATATCGATCTGCTACCGTGGCCATCCTGCTCCCCAGGTCTGAATCCCATCGAGCATGTGTGGGACACCCTAAAAAGAAATCTCTTGCGTCAAAACGTCTTCCTCCATGAACAAGAGAATCGATTAACAGTTCGAATTCGAATCATCAAATCCACATTTTAAAGATATTGGTAAGTGTTCCCTAAACTTTTTGAGGTGTGTGTATATATATATATATATATATATATATATATATATATATATATATATATATATATATATATATAGATTTATCTGCCTTTTTCTCAACTACTTCGAATTTTATACGCATGAGTCGAGATTTCCTCCAAGAGCTTGCGTAGATTTTAAGCGCTTGCGCGCCATTTAACAGTGTTCTGTGTCATTCTGTTCGTAACATTCACACTTGAGACCGTTAGCAATAAGAAGTATATATGATATATGTAACAACCTTGATGTTCAGAGGGGCTTGCAAAATCTTGTTTTTATTTCATTGATATAGCCTTTGCTACAGATTTTGTATTGAGGAATTCCAATTTATAAAACCAACATTTTGTTCGTAGCAAGTTACTTATAATATTTCTGTAATAATTGTTCTTTTCAGGAACTTCGGTTGGTTACGTTAAAATATGGCTTTTGAAAAACTACTGCACTCCACATAAAGAGCCGATCATTATGCCTAAGTACCGATTGATATTTCCCTTCTTATGGAAAGATATCTTCGTTGGACGAGCAAAACGTGTCGTTGCTAATCAACCTGAACCTATGCTACTTAATAGCCTCAGATGTCATAGAATGGCCACTTCGGGAATAATTTTCATCGATGAAGCATGCATATTTGTGACGTGAGTTGTAGAATTTTCTGAGTTGTCTGATTAATTCCCAATTCAATAATTCATGCAAAAAATAATCTGCCAAATGTAAATCAAAATCATTATTTTCTGTGTCAGTTAGGTGGACATAACATCTTTTAAGTCTTGCAATTGAACTCCAAACTGACATAAGAACGCCATTCTCTCCTCTGGACTCTGTGTGATCCGAAGGCAAGCAGAGAGTGAATTCTTCAGCCGTGAAGAGGCTTGAGAAAAGCCTTTTAGGACTAGGATCAACATGTGATATTACCCTTCAGGATCTGTGGAAGTCAAGAAAAGATATGAGGATTAGGAGTTCACTTATAGAAAATAGAAATAAGACAAAATTGCAACCTTGGAAGAAAATAAAAACACAAGTAGAACTAGTGAATTATTTTGGAGCTTATAGAAAGGCCACATAGTTCCTTGACTGAAACTATAGTTTTGTGAAGCAACAATAATGATAGCATGTACTGACCAGCATTGTTGTTCTTCAAGGCTGACAAAGATTTGACATCCATTGTCCCTCTACAAGAACAACTTCACCTTACTGTTGTAGGTGTCTGACCATAAACTATCAGACGCCTTTGACATCGACTTATGACGTATAAAACTTCTAAACATTTTAAACAAATTTTTTTATTGAAATCCACACGAATTTCTTAAAATTTTCAGTTGCAGTACAGATTGCAGCGCTCGTATGTGGACATTAGGAGGTCGTTACATTCAAACTATCGGAACGTTCAAGGAATGGAAAAAACTTGAAGTCGGTCTTCCCCCACCTACAAACTTCGAATTCAGCGAACCGCCCGATGTTAAACGAGTTGCTAGTTCCACCACATTTAGGGTAATATTCATGTTACCTGCATTATCTCGCGAGTACACATACACAAGATTGCACTTATCCTGTTTTTGAATACATTTATACTCGTATTGTGAACACGTGGTTAATATCGAAAATTGACTTTTAGATCTTGAGAGGAGGGACACTCATCAAACAATTGTCTAAGAAAAAATTGGCTCAATTAGCAGCTAAAGAACTTACAACGGTGGACTATACCAAGGTTTATGGTAAACGACTGGAAGACCCCATTTTAGGCACCTATTTCAAGCTTCCAGATAGATCGGCGTTACCGCCAGACATCAAATTTGATGCTTCATTTGCATATGTAAGTTTGAATCGAATTTTGCAGAATTCTATCTACTGCTGATGTGAGTAGGTCCTTTTTTAACTTAAAAAATAAATAACACCGGTGACACTTTTTGACTTATATCATTGAAACTTACGAAGGATCATTTCGCCTCTCCCTAAACCTTGCGTCTGGGACATACTCCCTTCGCCACTGCCTAATATTTGACTTCAATCATTTCAATTCTTGTTGGAAAATCTTTATTCAGTAACGTCTTGCTCAGAAACTTTTTTGACACACCTTGTATTCTCTGGAAAATATTTCAAATTTTCGACAGCTTGTTGATGGAAATCGGTGAATTTAGTTTTTAGTAATTCACTCATTGAATATTACAACTATATTCCTTATATTTTCCCATTCAGATTCCTGTATACCAACATCTGATAATGCCTCAGCCGTCGCAACTAACAAGACCACCTACCCCTCCTGCTATCAAAGAACTCGTGAACATAAAAGTTGAAAAGGACAAACCAAAACATAAGTAGCCAATGTGATAGTTTATAATGATATATTCAAATAAATATATGTTTGAATTAATTAAAATCAAAGTAAGTTGCATAACAGCAACGATTTATTTTTGAACAATCTAGTCAAATTCTGGTTCTGGATAATAGTATTGTCGAGACACAACATACAAGGGTGATTTGAAAATTTTTGTTCTGATGAAGATGTTGGTACAAGTTTTTTGAACCAGAATGTAACTGCAACTTATACGTTTGTAGAATTCACTAAAGGTTCCTTGACATTTGTGATTAATTTGATGCTTTCCTCTTAATAAAAAGTTAATTTTCAAAAGGTGAACCTAGTATTACCCTATCGTTGTCAGAAAAAAAAACGTAAATATAATTTGAATATTGGTCCAAAGAAAATTTAAATTGAATTTAAGCGACTCAATCGCTTGAAAAAATTGGACCATTATATTGAAGTACAAAATGATCGGTTCAGTTACTCACAATCAATTGTGAGTAATTAATTTTTACTTATTATTGAAAATATTTTGTTGATAATTTCTGTCGAGGTTTGATCAAGTATAGTAATATTTAATTCAATTTTATATGAACTTTATTCATACACATAATGTCATAAACTGGCATGTTTACCAGTTATATGGATACACCATATATATCTAACCTAACCCAACCTCAAATTCAACTTATTGAACAGTACTTGATATCCGAAAAAATAGCAATGATTTTCCATAATAATGGTAGCAGCCTACAATCATGTTTGCGAGTGAGGTTCTTGAAATTTTGGTTACAGGTGCTTACGTAGTTTTTTCATCCAAAAAATATGCATTTTTCAAGAAAAACACGAGCCAGAAAAGTTTTCCATCATAATTATTTGATGGTCAAATCATATTTTCCCAAAAAATTCTAATAACAAAACGAGAAGGGGTCACAGGTTTCACTCATTCACTGAAAATATGGATAAATGACAAAATACTAACTGAAAGCCCTTGTTGAATTAAGAACTGCTGATTGTTTCATCTGTTTTTAAGGAAAAAATAAAAAATCACATTTTGCCTCTTCTTCAGTACCCATATCCTCACCTTAGCTGATAAATCACCATCGCAAAATAGGTCCGCAGACTTAAGAAACACCCTGCATAATTCCCATTTTTTCTTCAAATTTATTAAAAGATAATAAAAACACAATAATTCGCAACTATATTTATGTTTCAAAATAAATACAAAAATTATTTTCGAACTTATATAACAACAGTTTCAACAGTTTTGAACTTAACTTTATATATTTGTTTATGACTAAACCTAAATCACATTTCTTTTGTTTGGGATTTCACTTAGAGATCAGAGAATCAATCTCGAACGCGCATATTCCAAATACTAGATCTCCTCAATCCAACTGTGGGTCTCGCTATCGAACTAAACTTGAATTTGTTTATGTTGACTCGAGAACCAAGTCCTTCTTGGACATAATTCAATTCTTCTTCATCTATGTAGCCGCCATGAACATCCAGGAAAGATAGAGACAACATTTTCTTCAGTACTCTGGAAAATCGAGGATTTATGCTGTGATAGCACTATCAAGAAATGTAAAGGGTATCTATCATTCAGTGATTCAAAATATCTTGTAACCTCCATCAAAAGCTCTAATTCACAGGTTATGATTTAGTTGACCCACAACAGTTCGACAACTAGATGTGTTCACAGAAGATTTACAATCGACCAAATTTTGTCAACAGTCTTACATGAAAAGGTGAATGATTTAGTAAAATTTCATGTTTTTACAGAGTGTCACCCAAACTATGACAAACTTTGACAGGGGGTTCCTAAAGAAACACAAATTAATGAGAATAGAATAGTCCGAATTTTTTCAAGATATTCAACTTCGAAAATTTGATCCTCCTGCCTGGGTCCTGAAATCACAATTTTTAACATACGAGGGTGATGGAATGAAATGCATATCTTAATGTACAGAAGGTGACATTCATAACCATAGTAAAATGGATATCTTTGTTGATGACGAATATAAAGATATGATCTATATTTATAGTTTTTGCGATGGAATAACACTACAAGCTATTAGAGAATATCAATGAAAGTTTAGAACGATTTTGTGGTGATGAAATATATATTGTCACCACATAGATGATTATGGAAATTATTTATACCATCTGTTGTGAAGCATGATTCATCGGATCATAAAATGTTTGAAATGATATCTTTCGGACTTAAGGTGAATCGACAAAAACAGGTGCATATAAGAGGTACAGTGCATTCATCAGCGATCGAGATGTTGTGGTAGATTTGTCTCGCTCTGGTCGGCTATCAACATCTTCAACTGAAGTTAACATCGACAATGTGAAGGGAATGCTAATTGAAAATCGTCATTTAAGTTTGAGAGGGATAGGCAATGAAGTTTCTGTCTCACGAATCAATTCGTACCATTTTGAACGATTATTTGGGCATGAAACGTGATACCGCTCGACTAGTTGCAAAAGATCTGAATTTTTTGAAAGTCGCTAAAAACATTGTAACCGGTGATGAGACATGGGTTTATGAGTTTGACCTGCAAACCAGTCAACAAGCTTATGAATGGCGTCTTCTAACTGAACCAAAACCGAAAAAAAACACGTCAAAGTGGATCGAAAGTTAATGTAATGTTAACTTTTTATCAGTGCACTCGGAAATTTCGCCTGAAGGTCAGAAGGTTAATAATGAATATAACCTCAGCGTTATACGCGTTTGAGAGGGCAAATTCGTCGAAAAGGGCCAGATTTGTGGAAAGAAAACTCATGGATTTTCCACCAATCTCACAAGGCTATTACTGTGAATGAATTTTTGACCAAAAACTCAACAAATACCATTGAACAACGATGGTAACGATGGCCACCAACTTCGAAGATCCATCTATGATGACCGCTAGACGTTGGCGCAAAGAAGCCAAATCCAAATAGAATGTTCCCCAATCAAAAGCGGTATCAAATTACATTAAATACATGGGAGGGGTTGATAAGATGGATGGATTAGTAGCTGCGTACCGATCGAGAATGCGGCAAAGAAAATGGTACTGGCCCATTTTTCAGTATTTGTTCGATGTGAGTGTGGTAAATGGCTGGATTTTGATGAAGAAACTGAGACCTGAAGATTCCAACTTTGCAAATCTTCTAACATTCAAACGTCGCATAGTCGTGAGCTTTCTGGAAAAATATGGGACCAGATCAGTTGGAAACTGCCGACAGTTAACGATGTTAGATTCGATAATGTGGGACATTTGGTCAAATACTCTGAAAGTGACAGGAAATGTAAAATGTGCCATAAAAATTCGAAGTTCATATGTGATAAGTGCAATTGGCTTACACCCTAAAAACTATTTTTCGATTTTCATGAGAAATAATACCAAAAATATGATGTTAATGTTATCGTATTTAGTATATTCAAATGTGTTACTATCTTCAATATTTCAATCGTGAAAAAAATAAATGAATTTTTGAACCAAATATGCTCTTATGCATATAGTCCTTTTAAACGGATAACCTTTTTCTAAACTCAGATAGAAAATTTAAAAATAGCGACAACACCACGTTTCAACAGTAAAATTATATCCATTTCAAGAAAAATTATAATCAAATCAAAAATTTTTCCACATGCACTAATGAGTTAAGGCGATACAATAAATTTGGATGAAAAATAAATATTTTGTGTTTCAATGACCAATTTTTGGACAGAATGTATTTCATTCCATCTATAACACCACAGAATTACTCTGATATGTTGAAAATTATGCTTTCAGGACCCGTGAGGATCAAACTTTTGATGTTATCTCCGCATTTAAAGCGTTGTTCTCACTAATTTGTCTCAGAATTCCTTCAGGAATCTAACCTCTCAAAGTAAGTCATACAGGTTGGGGAAGGCCCTGTATATTTAATTAAATAGTGAAGAGTTTGTAGTTCCATGTGAATGCCTTTGTAATCAGTTAGGACAGAAACCCCATGATAATATTCTGTTCGAGTGTTGTTTTTTCCGATATATCTGAAAGACCTTTGAAACACCTACATTTTTTTGAGGTTAGTTTCTTTGTATGAAATTTTCCCTTTTTTTATTTGCGAAAAACTTCAAATATATGGCTTTTTTCAATTTATGGACACTGAATTCACTTCATCTTTTCAAAAATTTTTTAATTATATAATTTTATTACAATTTAAAAATGAAACAAAAACTCACTTTTGAATACTTTCAAAACATAACATCTTTTTAAGGCTATACGCTTGCTTAGAGGTTTTTGATGCCCTCTTTGCAGTAGTCTTCCCAAGGTCCTCGAAATACGCTAATCTCCGCCTTCGAGTCATATTTTCATGTTTGGAAACTAATAAAAATCACTGAGAATTAAATCAGGAGAAAATGGTGGACGAGGTGGCAATTCGTATCGTAAATTCACTACCTTGGCTGTTTCAATGGCAGAATAATATATAGGGACGTTGTCGTGGTGAAACAGCATTTTCTTCTTGGCAAGTTGTGGCGCCTTTGTTTTGATTTACTGGTTCCCTCAATTTATGGTCTTTCCTTTTTGGAGAAAATCAATGAACATAATGCCCTGTCCGTCTCAAAACACGGAGGTCATCACCTTGTCGGCCGGTGGAACCACCTTGGCTTTCTGAGGAGCACTACCACCGACAGACACCCACCGCTGCTTCGTCTCAGGCGTGTAGAAATGTACCCATGTTTCATCTACCTTCTAAAACGGCACAGAAAGTCATCTAGGCCAAAAATTAGTCTGAGAAAGTTTCACTATTTCACGTTTTGATCAATTGTCATCAAACGAAGCGCCCATCTTGCCGAAAGGTATCTCATGTTCCAGTTGATGAAAACCTGTTCATATAATGCTTATAGTTTCCACTCCACTCGGCGTTTTCAAGCGTCCTAGAATTTCAACATCATTTCTAAAGTTACTTCAATGTGTGTCGTAGTTGGGGAGCATCTTCTGCACATGTTTTGTCGCGACGAAAGAAGAAGAATCACCATACTACTTATCAAGATATCTTTCAGTTTTCATGATGTTATTCTTAGGTAAAAAATAATATTTTATCAGCATTCAATATTCACTCTTTTCCATTTTAATACAGATGGAGCAACTCGTCAGGTTAGATCTGCAGGAGATTTCATGTTTGCACTTTCAAGGCACTGTATTGTCAAAGCATGTTATAAATTGTGTATCACCACTACATTAATTTTTACCCCTTTTATCAATTACCCCTAGAACAACCATGTTTTCTATTTTCTGTTAAGACTCACTGAATGGAAATAAATTCGACTTGAAATCTCAGTTTTGATAGAAAATTCATACCAGAATCCACAAAATAACTAAATCTTAACGAATTAGAGATTAAATACTTACAAAAGAGATCGATGACAAATAGCATAGCACCTTGATAAAGCAAGGAAGTTGAGATCTTCTAAGGCAGTAATTTGTTTAACAGCTTCTCCAGTGAGAGCAGTACAGTCTGACAAATCAAGTTCCCTGAGATTGGGGCAACTACAGACTAGGGCAGCCACATCTGAGATGAATCGAAAATGATTCAATGTTATTTTAGGACCATGTAATTATAGGCTTACTTACCTCCATCACTTATAAGTTTTCTACAACCTGAGAGGTTGAGTCTATCTAAACTGGATGGTAAATGACTACAGAGATAACTAATCGTAGGTTGATTTAGGTAGGTCCATGCTATGTTCAGTTCTCTTATTCTAGAAAAGATGATACATTTCAATATAAGCTAACAAACACAGCTATAAACATGCGTTTTTTCTGGTATGTGTATTTAAATATTCTGAATTTTAGCTCAAACACAGCAATATGAAAGCTACTTCAATTTACAATATTATTACATGAGGTATAATGTTCACTCACTTTCTGCAATTTCTTAGCAAATACTGAAGACCTTGTTCCCTTATACCTGTGGCCATTGCAAAATTTATTATCTCGAGATCTTTATTTCCGGCAAGAGCCTCTAATACTTCACTATTCACAGGAACATGCTCTAAACTCAATTTTTTCAGTCTTTGACATTTATTGAATAATACCTTCAAACTTTCAGGGGATATATGGGCCATGCTGAGGTCCAAAAATAATAATCTACATCTAAAGTCTGGAGAAGAGACTGGTTGATTTGGAAGAAGCGGAGGATAAGTTATCTAAAAATGGAAACATAAGTTGAAACAATTATAGGTAATCCTGTTGTTTACGCTGACCAATTCCGCGTATCCAGTACCGAGTCGAACAGATGTTTCCCGAAAGTATTCGATTTGTAGCCAGTTTTGCCACAATTCATCTCACGTCGGAGATTTGATTAGCTATTCATTTATTTATTTATTTATTTAGCATACAAAATTTTTCACATTGAAATTTTGTATGAATATACGGAAAACCCCAATTGAAACATTGAGTCAAATTAATTATATAAACCAATGAATGTAATTTAACATAAATAATAATCAGATAAAACAAAAGAAACACGTAGTGAATAATTATTATAGGTGCAACGCCAAGCCTCTAGTTCTAGACTTGAAGCACCCAAATGACAATGAAAAGAAATCAAGTTCTCTACCGAAATTGTTGGCCAATAACAGGCACCGGTTGATGTAAAAGTTGGAGCTATAGTTGAATCTACACGTCTTAGAAAGAAACATTGGCGTGCATCTTCTTATCCTACCTGGCAAATTAAAATCTATTAAACCCAAGATCACCACAATCAATATGCCTGTTTAAAATTTTATAAAGAAAACACATGTCACTAACGTACCTGCTGACTCGAAAAGTGTCCAAGTTAAATCGGTCACGCAAGATATCCAGGTTATTACTATTTAATTCCAAAAACAATTTGAAAGACAAATAACGAAGAAACTTCCGCTGGACTCTTTCCAAGCAATTAATATCACATAAATAGTGTGGAGACCAAGGAATAGTATAGAATGTTTACTGTATCAGGGGAAAAACCTACTGTATTACGAATTATGAAACCCAACATCTGATACGCCTTGGAAGTGATCCTACGAAAGTGTTCCTTGAAATCTAGTCGATGATCAAGAGTAAAACCAAGATCTCGCATTAAGTGCACTCTGTAAGAACTGGGTTATTCAAATTGTACTCGAACCCCAGTGGAGTTTGTGATCAATGAAAGGATATAACATGGCATTTTTCAACATTCAGACTCAAACAGTTGAAAACGGACCAATCAAAAAACCTGTCAATATCTCTCTGTAATTCACGGGCATGACAAATGTTACGTATTATTAAAAACATTTTCATGTCATCGGCAAATAGTAAGAACTTTACCGAAAGAACACTTTTCACGTCGTTAATGAAAATATTGAACAACACCGGACCCAAATGTGAACCTTGAGGTGCACCTCAATGAAATTGCGAAGGATAAGATATTCTTCTTCTCTTCTTCTTGCACAGAGCCTTTATGGGCAGCCTGTTGTTATTTTGTTATGTGTCTTGCAAAAACTTTTTGATGAAGCTTGCAAGACTGTTGTAGGGGGCCTCATGGATCATCCGGGCGCTGGGTATTTCAGTGCCCAAGGTGTTCAGTCTGATGACCTTATGAGTATATTCAAAGAGTATGTGTTCCGTTGTTTCGTCATTTTCTAGGCAACCACGGCACTGTGCGGTTTCCGATAGTCTCATGACGTGTACGTGTTTGTTCAGTTGGTGCCCCGTCAATAGGCCAACTGCCATCCCAACAGATTTTTTATCGAGGGACAATAGACAATATACCCTCTTATTTGATTGCAGCCCCTTTATGAGCCTTTTTGACTGTCTCAGTCAATTGATTGCGTGCCCAATAGTTCAGGTCCTTGGCGGTGTTCCAGTTTTGAAAGAATGAGAGCATGTGGGTCCATGGTTCTGGTCCCATGGTCCTAACAGATGTTGCCTTTTAGGTTAGGTTAGCAGACAATGCTCTCTGCTGTCTTGTTTCCTTCGATGCCCTGATGGGCCAGGCACCAAATCAGAGTAACTTTGTTAGTAGCACTGAGTTATCGAAGTGCTGCTTTTCATTTGTCAACTTGTTTGGATGTAATTTTTGTATCTTTCAGATATCCAAGGGTTTTCTAGCTGTCGGAGCATATGTAGATGTATGCTTCTCTGTAGTTCCTGTGTAGGTTTTCCTGTACAGACCGAAGAATGGCAAATATTTCTTCGTGTGTTACGGTGACACGGTGTCCCAGATAAATCATAATTTTTGTCCTTGGGCCGTGGACGCCGATGCCTGTACCCATTCAGGTTTTGGAACCGTCCGTAAACCAGGTGGGGCCCTGTGGGGGTGAGTAAGGCGAGGGGTGTGGTCCAAATTTCTTTTAGTGGAATGACGGCTTGAAGGGTTCATCGAAGTGGTAGGTGGCTCTCATTTCATCTCCTCTTGTGAGAAGGTCAGGTCTGAGTTCTCTAATTTTGTTGAGGGATGTGGAGTGTTCAGAAGTTGGATTTCTGTCCCTCCACGTACCTCCTTCCTATCGTCTCAAAGAGGTCCTCATGGCCGGCTCCCCCACCACTATGTGTAGTGGAGGGATTCGCAGAAGACATTCTGTAGAGGTTGTGGATGTGGATCTTAAAGCTCCAGTGATTGTTAGACATGCTTGCCTTTGGATTGTTTATTTTGTTCCGTTTTATCTCTTTGTCCTGTGCAGACCACCATGCAAGGATAAGATATACTATTGAAGCGAAACCGTTAGCAAAAAATTCCTAATCAGAGGCGTTACTTCTAAGGAGTGGAAGGGACATTTGTGACTTGTATTTTTTCGCAAGGAACCCGTGCTTGATTATCTAAATAAACAGATACATATTTTGAGTTGTTTCAGACAGGGTAGTGCGGTATAGCACAAGATGATTTCAAAATCTAAATAGTTCCTAAAATATTTTTTTGGTATTCGAATCTGACTTCTCATTTCTGTAATTCAATAATTTCAATATGATTGATGAGGTTGAGGCAAATATTTCCCCTCGTTTGGTATAAACTTTGTGACAATCTGAGTGCAGAATATGAATTGCTTCAGAGTTTTTTGTAAGTTAGAACCTATACTATTTAGCTGATATTACAGGATGATACATTGAGAATTGTACCCTGTACAATATATTCTTTTCATTCATTTGGAGGGTGCCACTAACAACATCTCTGTTATATTAATTCATTAGTGTTCATAGATCTAATAAGATATTTCTGATGTCGTTTTGAGTTGTTCACCAATTTTATAACTTCTTTATTTCACTCATACTCAATATCTCAGTTATGAATTTTACATAAAAATGTTTTCACATTATTTAGACTTTTTTTGTAAAAATTCCTTTTCCCCCTTAGTTTGACAAATGTTTGAGAACACTCACTCATTTCATCTTTTTCATGAAAAACTCAATATTTTTCGCATTCTCTACCGCAACAATTGAATGTTGACTTTCAAATCATGGAACTTTGAGAGTTCTTCGATTGATAGAGATCATTATAATATAATTTGCGACATTGCATGAACTGAGTTGTTCTCCACAATCCAATAGAAATTGAAGCTTTTATCGAATTATTTTGATCATTGCTATTACATGATTCTCAATGTTATATGGCTCTGAAAGCTACTTCTCCTTTTTAACCAACTGCAACAAAAATTCAAGGAAGGAGGAGATCTCCCTCCATGGGTAGGTCAGTAGAGGTGCTGACTTCCATGTCGAGGACACGCGTTCGAATCCCCGGTAAGATATGGATGTTGTATGGATGTTGGTGTATTTGTCCCACTTTATATATAAAAATTACATTAGAGAGTTTGGATACATAACCGATAGGTTGAGTCCATAATCTCCGAAGGCCAGATAACTTGTAATCCTCAGAGGGGCAGTTACGATTGCACAGTGTAGGTGAATGGTTCAGAGTCCACTATAAACTGTAGGTTCATAGAACAAACAAAAAGGAGGAGGTTATCAATTCATGGGGAAGTTTTTTTTTGCATAACACGATAAGGTAAAAATTGAGCATCAACACCTGTCAAAATTGAAATAAAGAGTAGTAGAATTCTCGACAAAATCTTCTGCATCGCCTCCGAAGATGCCTGCCATAGCTAGGAGTTACATATCAAGTGAAAATCTTTCGAGATCACAGTAAACAAGACCAAAACCAGAAATTCAATGACAAAAAATTGAAATTACAACTTTATGTATATCAAGCCAAATAGAAGAAAAATTTCGGCTCATCCACTGCAATCTATTCAAAAGAGTGGCTAAAAAATGTGAAAATACTTTTTACATAACTTCAATAATAATCCAGATATTGAATAACTCAAAAATCACCAAAGTTCAAAAAATCCAACTGGAAAAAGGATCTGGCAACACTGGCTGAAATTTAAATCGTTTAGGAATAATTTGCCATCAACTTAGTACTGGCTGCATGAAAGTGGTCAGCGTAATCAGCAGGATTACCCAATTATAACATAAAGAATGAAGTATCAACCAACCTCTGATCTCGATAATCTCAAAATTACCACTTGTTTACTGAGAATTTGTCCCAAACATCCTACACTTAGTTTTCTATTAGATATATCCATTCTAGTCCATAAACTTTCATCTTGTATGAGTCTATGGAACCTTTTACATGTTAACGCTGCATTAGTTAAGTGACGTTTTGGAATCCAATGTAAAATTTGTAAAATAACTTCATCAGATAATAAGTCGAAAAAATCTGAAAGTTTTAAAAATCAGGTATAGGTTTAAATATTTACAGTTAAATTGTAAATTGTCTTACTTGTATGAGATGAAGAAATGAGTGGTGTTTTAACTAGCATTCTTGATAATTCGCCCGTTGTAAGTCTTTCTAAAGTTTGTTTAGTGAGAGTTGTCTCCAGGGAAGCGAGCTAAAAGAATAAATGTAAAACCTCTAGAAACTGGACCAAATTATAATATTACCTGCTTTTGCCTACTTTCAGGGCTAATTGAATTAATAGAAACATCAGTGAATTCCTTTCTAAAGGCAGATTCATCTTCCTGACTTTCAGATTCTGATTCTAGTTTTTTCACACCTTGGTCAATTATCTCATGAAGTTCTAATTCGTTACTCAAACTCCAGTGAGGTAGATTTTCCGTTTCATCGCTATATTTAGCTTTTTTGCTACAAATTTCATTCATTTTTAAACAACTAATCCAAATGTGGGAAAAAATTACCCACCTGGCGGGAGATCTATCTTCATCAATATTTACATCTACTGGTTGGAGTACACCGTGAGAAGTCATATTTTCTGAACGCATAAAGGTTAATTGCTACTATATTTAGTATATGAATATAGAAATTTAGATAAACTAACATAAAACTAATCTAGAAACTGAAAAGAAATGAGATTGAATTTGATTCGTGGAATGTTCTATGACTTTCATAGAAAAGCCTAAAGTCTTCAATTTTCATCAACAGGCTAGGGTTAATCATTTTCAACTAAACATAGGTACATAGGTATTCTGTACTTGTACTTGCCTACTCATGTATTATATTGTTATTCACTTGAAAATGACTGAAGGGTCGAAACCGGTCGTGATTATTGAATAAATTGTGGAAAAGTGACAAAATGTCTCATTTCGTCATACTTTAAAAATGAATTTCCATAAAATAAATAAATCATCAATACTATCAATTACTTAACATAGTCCAAAAAACGTTATGTATTAATACGTTATGTAAATGACGAATTTGATAATATTCATAGAATTTTGAATATTAGAATTCTAATAATTCATAATTTATTAATTGGATCTTTCGGAATGTTCATTAGAATGCTGGGTAATAAACCTAAGATATTCCAACATGCAACCAATATTCCATTATCTGAAACTAATTTTTCGTAGCTAGCTATTTTTCTTATGCAAGTTAAAGTCAGAAAAATTGTGGAAATTATTAAATTTTTCCGATTTTAACGAAATGCCAAATAAAAGATGAATAATGTGAATACAGAAGCCAAATTATTGTCGAACTTTTATTCTGTGTTTAGTGTAGGGATGGCGATCTGAGATCGATTAATCGAAAAATCGATTCTTTGAGCCAACAAAAATCGATTTTTGAATCGATATGTAGTACTAGATCGATTCATTGGATCGATACATTACCCTTCAAAATCGACATTCAATTTTTTCTGTTTTGGTATAAACCATACAATTAGTTTCTATGTTTAATGCACTTGTTCAGGAAAGTCAAGGCTTAAATGAAGAATTCAAACATTATTTATCGCAGGCAGTTGTGCACCTGAAGTATGATTCTATACTTTACTGGCAAGAACAAAAAACTCTATTTATAACCACTTCACTCGATAGCCATGATGTAAATGAGTATTGTGGGATCATATGTTCCTTGTGAACGCCATTTTCAATTGGCGGAAACATCGCAAGTGATGAGCTTGGATACCAATAGACTTGACAGCCTGTTGTTTTTAAAAAGTTTAGATAATAAGCATTGGGAACTATAAGCTAAATTATCTATTTGCATTGGAAACAATAAATTTAGAAAATGAATGTCTTGTTTTCTACCTGATCTGACACTTTGATATGGTAATAAATATGTAATTAAGCCGGCTCGGTGGCGTAGAGGATATCATGCTCGTTTCCTGCGCAGATTTACCTGGGTTCAATCCCCATAAACTGGGTGCGATTTTTCGGATTCTGGAAATCGCTTGAATATCCATCTTTCGGAGGAATTGTAAAGCCGTCGGACCTATTGAGTATCCATCATTCGGAGGAGATGTAAAGCCGTCGGTCTTGTCTAACAGAGATGTGTTGGACATTAAAGATCCCTTCCCTCAACACGAGAGGAGTTCGGCAAAATTCCCGGGTTAGTGAGGTGACAGAATTCCTCGGCGTGTCATTGGCCAAAATGCGGAAATAGAGCACATTAAAGGAATAACAAACAACAAACATAATTATTATTATCAAATTCCCTGATTATACTAATCGTTTACTATAATAATTGTGTTGTTTTTAATAAAATTGATTTCTACTTACATTGTAAAAGCTAATTTAAAAATAGATCGGTTTTTTGGAAATCGATCTTTTAGACCTCGATTTTTTTGGGGATCGATTCATCAGGTTACGATTTAAAAATCGATCTTTTTCAGAAAGAATCGCCATCCCTAGTTTAGTGACTATAACCTACAATTTTCAACCAGATTAAAGAGATGAAAATTGTATTGTAATTAATAATTATATTAGTATATTAGAAATGTCGAAATTATTCTTTAGCAACGTTAGGTATTATAATAATTTCAGAAAGTTACCTCACCTTACAGTTCCAATAAATTACCATTCCAACGTAAGTTACAGAAGTTGAAACTTGTAATACTTATTCTGGTTTTGCCCCTTAGATTATTTATCCTACTTCTTCTAGAATGTTAGAAATGCATTCAATTCGGCATTTAGAAATTATGCATCTAAACCAAAAGATATGCAAAAAGGTGAGAAAAGTACAGGTTTTTCTTGGAAAAATCTTGGAATTACGGCAGTTGTGGGAGCCTGTCTTTACGGTTATATGAGGTACTTAAAAAAAGAAAAAGATATGGGTGAGTTTGAGTATAAGAGAAGATAGGAAGGAAATCAAGAAATATGCTGTAGTATATCTTCGGTATTCCCATAATTTAATTTTAAAGGCAAATACATCGTTATTGTTGTGCATTTCAGTTCTTGCTAAAGAAAGGCAGAAAATGTTGGGAAAGGTTGCAATAGGAGGTAAATTTGAACTGATAGATGTAAATGGTAAACAAAGAAGCAGCGAAGAGTTCTTAGGACAGTGGTTGCTTATTTATTTTGGTTTCACTCACTGTCCAGATGTTTGCCCAGATGAATTAGAGAAAATGTCTGCAGTTATAACTGAAATGGGTAAATTAATATTATGATTTCGCATTATACATCAACGATAAAAAAGAATTTTAGGTAATCCTGCATTTCACGTTGCCCAAACTCGCTTCGTGTACACCGAGTCGACAAGGAATGTTTCCGAACGATTTGAAATTTAAGCCAGTGTTGCCACGATTTATCTCACGTCGGAGATGTGAGTACCTATCGTTGAAATTGAAATAGCAAAGGATAAGATGTATTATTGAAGAGAAACCTATAGGTAAACACTCCTAATCAGGGGCGTAACTTCTCGGGAGCGGAAGGGCCATATGTGACTCGTAATTTTTCGCAAGTGCTTGATTATCTTAATAAACAGATACATATTTTGAGTTCATTTGGACAGGGTAGTGCGGTATAGCAAACGATGTTTCCAAAATCTTAAGAGTTTCCAAAGTATTTATAAGATATTCGAATCTGACCTCACATTTCAGTAATTCAATAAAATTCAATATGACGGATGAAATTGAGGGAAAATATTTCCCTTTGTTTGGCATAAATTTTTTGACAATCTGAGTGCAGGATCTGTATGCTCCAGATTTTTTGTGAGCTAGAACCTTTACTATTTAGCTCATATAACTGGGTAATAAATTGAGAATTGTACACTGTACAAAATTTTCTTTTCATTCATTAGGAGGGTGCGACTAACAACATCTCAGTTATATTGATTCATTAGTATTCATACATCCAATAAGTTATTTCTGATGTGGTTTTCGAGTTATTCACGAATTTTGATAACTTCCTGATTTCATTTATACTCGATTTCTCGGTTATGAAATTTACGTCAAAAATGTTTTCACATTATTTAGATGCCTACCGCAGTTAGAGGTTAGGTTAGATTTTCACCCTTGCCTCTGTGAAGAAGTCCTGGAAATCATGGAGTGCAAGATGACAATGAGAGAATGAAGCTGCTAAGGAGAAACATTTTTGGTACTCTCTTTGTACACATGACACTAACACAACATAAACAGACAAGCTATTGTTAGTGCAATAGCGACAGAAACGAGTTTTTCCAAAGGTTTTTCACTCATTATATATATATTATATATATATATATATATATATATATATATATATATATATATATATATATATATATATATATATATATATATATATATATATATATATATATATATATATATATATATATATATATATATATATATATATATATATATATATATATATATATATATATATATATATATATATATATATATATATATATATATATATATATATACGAATGTAGATATAGGTGCTCTTAAATTTAAGTAGAGAGTAGGATTTCTTCGTATAACGGTTTTCAATTCTGTGTAATTGCCTATATGCTCTTTGAAATGTATACCGAATCAATGTGAATATAATGTCTCTGGTCTTTATAATACTCTCACGAATTTGATTATTTTGCATGATTTCCTGAACGTCAACAATATTTGTTCTAGACATGATAAATCCTAAAAATAAAATAATTAACAAATTCCAAATCACTTGAATAAATTGCTCGTCTCGCAAGTAAAGCTCAAATCGTATATGAAGTTTATCCAACACAAGTATTAAACAAACTGAAGACTGAGACGACAGAGATCAAACATTTATTCTCTTATACGAACGTGAAATTTAAATGATCTTCAGGTAAGGGATCTGGCAACACTGGCTTGAAATTCAAATCGTTCGGAAACATTTCTGGTCGACTCAGTACAAGGTGCGCGTGTGGGCAGCGTGAAATGCAGGATTACCGAATTTTATTTTATTATAATATTCAATATTTTATTTAATGTCTTGATTTTCAGATAATTCACCAGAGTTTCCAAAAATACAGCCTCTCTTCATCACAGTTGATCCTTACCGAGACACAGCAGAAGTTATTAAAAAATACTGTGCAGAATTCCATCCTAGATTATTAGGGCTGACTGGAAGTGAAGAACAAATATCGAAAGCTTGCAAAGCTTATAGAGTATATTTCAGTGCTGGTCCTAAAGACAATGACAGTGATTACATTGTGAGTTTGTTTCTACTTATCGACTCCAGTGACGTCCTGGCAGACAGCTCAACCAAAACTTTTGAAGAAAAAACAGCATGCCACTGATTTTTATTTTCAATTTTCCAATTTTTTCAAATTGATCTACTCAAAATACAACTTTTTCGTTTTGTGAGTTTTTAAGTGGATTACTGTTGGTATCAAAACTTCCTCCAGGCATAAAATGGAGATATATAAAAAGTATCTGTTTTAGTTTTCGAGATATAAAATGAAAACCTGTCCGTAATACTAAGTAAAGAATCCTAAAACTGGAAACAGAGGCATATTTTTGACCAAGACCAAAACAAAAGTTGTTTGCAATTGTTCAAAGTATAACATAAACACCTCAAAAAACTCTAGGGAACACTTACCAATATCTTTAAAATATGAATTTAATGATTCGAATTTATAGAAATCTTTCGGTTTTTGTTGGGATGTATTGTATATAATGTATTCTCGAGAAAACAAAATAATATTTCACCTCTCCAAAGCACCTATTATTAAAAAAATTGAAATTTGAAATTGACGAAATTTGGGTAAAACAAAAAAATCCTGAACTAATATTTTCGAAACGATATGGAAGCACTTATATTTTTCAGTACCCAGAAGGTCCACCTCTGTTATTAATGACACTTTGGCATCGTCGCGGCATGCTCAATATTAAATTGTCTATTACATTTTGGCCTAAGTTATTCCAAGCCCCCTGAACTGCTAATCGAAGCTCCTGTTCATGATGGAAGACGTTTTGACGCAGGAGATTTCTTTTTAGGGTATCCCACACATGCTTGATGGGATTCAGATCTGGGGAGCAGAATGGCTACGGAAGAAGATCAATATCATTCTCTTCAAGAACGTTCAAGACAACTCTTGCACGATGAGGAGGGGTATTATCTTGTTAGAATAATGGATTTTGACCCATTGCTTGGAAATACGGTACCACTACAGGTAAAACTATCTCATTTGAATTTACCGTGAGGTTGTTCTGTATGAAAACGAGGTCAGTTCTTCCACCAAGGCGTATACCTCTCCAAAACATCACTCATCCGCCTCCCTGTCTAACAACTTCTCGAGCATGCTGGAGACGGTTTTGCTTTCCAGGTTCCCTCCATATTCGAATTCTTCCCGAATCGGGATAATAACTAAATCTAGATTCATCACTGAAGAGAACTGTGGCCCACCTCTCCTGATCCCAGTTTACGTGTTCTTGGCACCAAGCTAAACGAGTAGCGCGATTTCCATGGGTCAGTTGTGGAACTCTTAAAGGACGTTTGGAGTGGAGTTGACCTTCGTGCAGTCGATTTCTCACAGTTTGGTCGGAAATTTGTACATTATGAACTCGTGATAGCTCTTGAGCTGATTGAGATGCTGTGGTAGTACGATCTCTTCTGGCTTGTAAAACCAAAAATCGGTCTTGGGCGACTGTAGTAATCCTGAAACGACCTGTATGGCGTTCTTCTACGCTAGCTGTTACATTGAAACGCGACCATAAACGGTTTATCACACTTGGGCTACTTCTCAGAACCCTGGATACTTCTCGTTGTGAGCTCCCAGCTTGGAGCATGCCAACGGCTCGTAACATCTCTTCTCTAGTCAAATGTCGTCTTTCCATGGTCAAATCACAAAACTTGAATCTTTTATTTGTGCTTACAACAGAAACTAAGTGCCAACTAACTGATTTCAAACACTGAATACATGAAATGATTATAAAGCAGCGTCGCATCTGCTGCATTTTTAGTTTTTTTATAAAAAAAAAACTGAAATCTGTTGCGGCACTCTACATAGTTTGATGAGAAATTGATGCAGGTGTTCATTTCTTAAAAAAATCATCCATATTGATCGTTCTGAATACGATATATCGATATACAGAAGTGTTCCCTAGACTTTTTTGAGGTGTTTATCTCAAAATCAGAAAATGTAACCGGTACATTAAAATCAGTACTAACCGTGAGGGGTCACTTATTTATTGATATTCTATGGAACTTAGTGTTACGGACAGATTACAGAGTGGTTTTTATTTTATATCTCAAAAACTAAAATGGATACATAAAAAACTCACAGAACTGAAAAATTGTATTTTGAGTAGATCAATCTGAAAAAATATGAAAATGGAAACAAACTCAGTGGCGTGTTGTTTTTTCATCGAAAGTTTTGGTTGACCCGTCTGCCAGGACGCCACTGGAGTCGATAAGTTGAAACGAATGAAAGTCAAATAAGCCTCTTTTTACATTGAATATCACTACCGATTCCAAACTGAATCGAATAGAAGATTTGATTTGATTTGATTTATTTACGGTACAAACCTTGAATACAAACATTTTACAATCATTTGAAAATATAAAATCATAACAGTGAGAATGATATTCTACTACTGGACAAGAAATCAGAATAATATAGGTACATACTACATTCAGCTAGAAAAATTAAGCGAATTAACTCTTCCCTTCAATTCCCCAAGGGAAATATCAAAGCACCAGTCTGCGTTTATATATTTGTTGCTGAACCTCAATATTCAACATACTGGAGCATTGCCGTAATAATTAGTTCGATATGAAGGTTCATCAAACAGATTCTTAGATCTTGTGAGTCTACAAGGTACATGAAAACCTATTTGATATAAAATATCAGGACAAACAATTTCATTATTCAAGCATTTATACAAAAAAAGGTCAGCTATTACTCTTCGGTCCGCTAAAGTTCTGAAATTTGTTTTAGATCTCATAGCAGACACATCTAGGGATAGTCATTTTATATAAGAAGAAGTTTATTTTGAACTCTTTCAATTTCCTGTGATTGTTCTGCGTAATGAGGTGACCATACCGTTAAAGCATATTCCAAGATAGGCCTGCAGTAACTATTGAATAATAAGAATAAAACTTTAACACCCGTGAAGGCACTTGTGTTGCATCTTATATAACCCAATACTTTAAAGGCATGACCGACCACTTTTTCGATATGTGCCCTGAAACTCATCTTTGAGTCAATGAGAACTCCGAGATCCTTCACAACACAAATCCTATTCAACATAGTATTATGCACGCTATAGTCGAATTTAATAGTATCCTCTATTCTAGTAACAGAAATACATTGGCATTCATCGATGTTTATTTCCAAGCCATTTTTCGAAAAACCATTCAACAGCTCTATCTTAATCTGATTGTAGTGGAATCGCATCATCAATGCAATGAATTATTTTGAAAATCTTCAAATCGTCAGCAAAGAGTAGAAAACGGAAATGTCTAATTACTGAACCCAAATCATTCATAAATATAATAAAAAGCAAAGATCCCAGGTGACTTCCCTGTGGGACACCAGAAGATACAAACATTAGAAAAGATTTAAAGCTTTTTATTCTAATGATTTGTGAACGAGACCTATAATAGCTTTTAAACCACTTCAAAAGTTTACCAACAAAATCCATTGATTCTAACTTTGCATCCCAAATTGAATGGCTCACTCAATCAAATGCTTTAACCAAATCAGTATAGACTGTATCCGCTTGACTTTCCTCTTGAATGGTCTTGAGTAAGAACTGAGTGAAAAAAACTAAGTTAGTCGCAGTTGTTCTGCCCCTGAGGAAACCATGCTGTTCATTAATAATAGCCTGACTAAAAGCAAAAGAAATTTTGGAATGAACAAGGCTCTCAAACAGTTTTGGTATAGCGCTCAAAATACTGATTGGTCTGTAATTTTTATGTCTTGCTTACTATCAGACTTGTGAACAGGGGTTACAAAACTTGTTTTCCATGCTAATGGAAAGTAACCTAACCTAACCTGCAAGGATCTATTAGATACTGATGTCGACAGATTTAAGCAGCTATGCGTGGAATATATTAGACAAAAAGAATGTAGATATATATATATATATATATATATATATATATATATATATATATATATATATATATATATATATATATATATTCTATATTCTTTTTGTCTATTATATATATATATATATATATATATATATATATATATATTCTATATTCTTTTTTGTCTAATATATTCCATATATATAATATGTATTATACAAATTTATAATTAATAGCCTCTGGCTAGTTGAAATGAAAATAAATAAATAAATGTGAGAAGTAGAGCTAATGATTCAGCAAAGACTTAACTAAAATACCAGGTATGCCGTCAGGGCCAGTACTTAATTTGGGTTCCAGATCATGAGCCTTTTGTAGCACTTCATGACTTTCCACCAAACCATCAAAAACATTTAAACAAACACTACTGCCAGTTTCTTGAGGAATATATTCAGAATGGCTAGGAATGAAAGACGAAGAGAAATGATCAGTCAATAAATTGACGATGTCTTGTCCACATGTATCATTCAAATACATAACATTTGGAAAAGAATCATTATTATTTCTATGAGTTACAAAACTCCACCAGAACTTTTTGGGATCCGAAATGGTCGACGATTCAGCACTCTATATAATCCTTGTAGCATTTGTCAGTTAATAGCTTACACTTTGATCTCAATTTAGAAAATGTACCGTAGTTTTCGGGCTTACCGGACAATTTAAAATTTTTATGATGAGATCCTTCAATTCAATTCAATGAATTTAATTGAAAATAATGCTCTTTATGGTGTATAACGAGTTGAGAAGCTGATTCTTGATGGAAATTGTTCAAATCAGTAATTAGTAATAAACAAACCCTTTTATTTGAATTCATATTGTATTTAAAAATTATTCTTTTTCATGAAAAAATCAATCAATTTTGAAGCTCTTAAAATTAATATTTAAAATGTTTCAAGTCTGATGGAATATAGTAGCAATTTTCCGGAGACATTGTGTTTACATCAAATATATTGTTTTACAGGTGGATCATACTATTATAATGTATGTGGTGAATCCTGATGGCCAATTTGTTGACTACTATGGACAAAATAGGTCTGCACAAGAAATAGCATTTTCAATAAAATATAATATGGAAAAACATGAGCAATTAAAGAAAACTGGATGGATTTAATTTTGTGTGATAAGTTATTAAAAACGTTGTATTTTAGTATTTATTTGTTTATGAACTTGAATAAAGAATACCATATATTTTAGTTACCACTTCCTTACAAATTAAATAAATCATATGCTAATATTTTTTTTGAAGGAGTCGTTCATTCATGAAATTGCTGGAAATGCGTAATTATCTTGTATTGGAAGTAGTAATTTGTTTATTGATGAATGAAATAGTTAGTTGTTGTCCTTATAAAAGCCTCATGAATGAACTCACGAAATGAAAGTGAAGAATGAAGATCGAAGCAACTTTGATTATTTGTGCTTATTTTTTGCACCCGTATGTAGAAGGGGCGGTAAGTAACACATTCATTAGGGATAATAGTTTGAGAGCCTAAACGGTTTACAAAAAATAATCAATTGATTGATCAAAGTATAAGTGGAATTTTATATTGTTGTTATTACCTACAAATAAATTGAATAAATAAATCATTGTTAACGCACCTTCATCGTTGGATAGTATGAAAACCAAGTACAAAGTGACATAAAATATATATGAATCGATCTTTATTTGCATTTGAAAAAACCAGATATGACTATCTAACAACTATTGAAGGGAAGTTATTGAATATATCGAAAATTTAAGATTTAAATAGATCAATCTGGTTTGTCATTAGAGAATTGAATATTTCCCATCATTTTAGGAAATTCCTTTGGGGCTATCTGTAGGGCTTTGAATTTTTCAATGCCAGGAAGAGTAGGGCGGGTCAAAAAAACGAAAATATGTTTGTCACTTGGTACTCTGACGAATAGCTCCTAGACACCTCTAAGGAGCTCTCTCCTATTATGAGCACTTAATTGGAACGGGAAGGCTTACGTCTTACAGTTTTCTATTTTTTTTCTTATCATATAAAAAAATTGATATTTCGCTTGCTACTACTTGAAAAACTATATCGTTTTATAGATGTCGTAGGAAAGTGAATGTTCTACAAAAAAAGCCTCTTACGGTTTTTTCGTAAACCTAACAGTTTAAAAGATATTAATGGTTGAAATTTGATTATTTGAAGGTAAGTTTTTCTTTCCTCATGAATTTTATAACTATGAAAAAAAACATTATGAATCATGAAACTCATAGTTTTGTAGGAAATATACTGTTTCACAAAAACGGTCTCTTATAACTTTTCGATTAAGTTAAGCGTTTTCGAGATATTCATCGTCAAACATCAAGGCCTATCAATTTTTCCAGCCTTTGATCAATAGTTAGAAAGTTTTAACTTAATTTATGAGATTTGGCGAAATTTACACAAACTTTACAGTAAATTTCCTACAGAACTATGAGTTTCATGATTCATAATGATTTTTTTCATAGTTATAAAATTCATGAGGAAAGAAAAATTTACCTTCAAATAATCAAACTTTAACCGTTAATATTTCTTAAACTGTTTATAAAAAATCGTAAGAGGCTTTTTAGTAGAACATTCAAACGATATAGTTTTTTAAGTAGTTGCAAGCGAAGTATCAATTTTTTATGTGATAATAAGAAAAAAATAGAAAACTGTAAGGCGGAGAACCTTCCCCTTACAATTAAGAGCTCACGCTTGGAGAGACTTCCTTAGAGGTGTCTAGGAGCCTATTTTTTAGAGTACCAAGCGAAAAAAAAATTTCTATTTTTGACCCACCTTAAGGAAGAGAGTGGTTATTTTAAATGCAACGCAACGACCAGGCTGACCTATGTAGAAATTATTGCAGTATGGACAAGATACCTTATATACTCCTGATTCATTAAAATTTTCTATATGATTGTTTGCATTAATAAGAGTGATGTCAATTTATATTGGGGTCTGAATTTGGAAAGCTTATTTTCAACATTTTCACTTATCTGTTAAAGGATGAATTTTTCAGATTTGTTGGTATTTATGATTGGATATATTTGGTTAATATCTATATGTTATTGTTTTCTTTGCACTATTTTGTCATTTAAGCTACGATCACAACCGTTGCTCTAAGTTTTCTTATTAGACAAACAAATTGAAACCATCAAAATTATAAAATTATACCTTCATTATTATAAAGGTAAAAAATGATCTGTGGATCATCGAATTGTAAGCCGAAATTTTATGTGAATATGGCTGGTTGGAATACATAAATCTATGCTGAGTTTTCTAAAGATGTTGAAGTTGATTTTGCTATTTGAGTGGGAAATTAACAAAACTGATATTTGGTTTTCCCGTTTTTAGAATTTAAATACTTTTATGACTTTGAAAAAAATGATCAAATTGTCTAGGTGAACCACTCGGGCAAATAAGTACGTCATCGAAATATTCATACCAAATTAATTTTAACAATCAAGTTAGAAATTATTACTTTGTTTTCTGTTCTAGAGATCAATATATCTGCTAGAAGGGGGCTTTGTTTTCATCCCATCGCTAGACCGCTTGGTTGTTCATATATTTTTTTCATTAAATTGAAAGAAGATGACAGTTCTTTGCACAACTCCGAAATAATTATAAATTCGCAATGTATTGTAGGAGGGTTAACATGTAATTATTTATTGATATTTAATAGTATGCCAGTCGATGTTACTTGTTTGAGCTTTCAGAAGTATAAGCGAAGACTATTCTCCTCGCTATTTGGATAGAAAACTGATATATTTTATTTAGTATTTCATTTATTCATAAGACATAGGTAGACTTTATTTCTCATTTTGTATAGGTGCTTATGTATTTTCTGAAGATAAATTCGGAAATTTAGGAATACCTTACTGAGGTTAAGTGTAAGAATTGTTCCAAAATATCATACGTTAAGTTCTTTTTAGATATTCTTTTGAATATCATATTAAACTTTTTCTAACTTGTAAGTGGAACTATTAACGAATGAAGCAACTGGGAGGAGTATTTTCTCTATTGTTTTCATCAAACAATATAGTTGTAGCGGATTTTAATTTATGTTTGTATGGTGATATGTCTGATATGGCGCTTTTAGTGATTTCTGAATTTTAGTTGCTTTAAATAATGCAACGCAAACAATTATTTATAGATATTAGCCAAATATATCCAATTATAAATACCAAGAAATCAGAAAAGTTCTTCCCTTCAATATATTTTGGACAAATGACTGAAAATGTCACAAATAATCTTTCCAAGATGAAAATTGAAACCGCATTCAGGCCTCAAAATAAATTGTTTTCACTCTTATGCAAAAGAACCTACAGAAAATTTAAATGAATCAGGAGTTTATAGGTTATCTTGTCCGGACTGCAATAATTTCAATATGGGTCGGATTGGTCGTTCCTTCAAAATTAGATATAGAGAACTTCATTCCTTTAAAATAAACCAAAAAATGATTTATCATGAGCTAGCCACTGCCCTAAAATAGCTACTTCCCACCTAGAATTGAAAAACTAAAAGTCTACAGATTGCTCTAAAAGATAGAAATTACCTAGGATCAGTGGAAATTTTTAAATCACTTTTTAATGACAACTTTGAAATAATGAACGACCAGACTATATAAATCCCAAATTTTCGATATATTCAAAAAACTTTCTTTCTATACAGTCCGGTCAAAATAGACATTTGGCCTAGACATAATAGAGCTGAAAATTGGTAGAGATGTTAAATACACCGTTATAAATAAAATGTCGAAAGTCCCCTTCGATCCTACGTCTGCAAAAAATTTTATCCAAGGTCAAACGAACGAAATTTAGGTTTTTCCATTTTTCTCCAAAACGGTGAGTTTTATCGTGAAAATAGGCCAGACAAAAGTTGTAGATCATACAATTCTCTACAAAAATTGTCGATATCCTTTTTTTCGTACGACACACTGTTCGTGAGATATCGTGTTTTTAAATATTAGAAAATTCATATTTTACATAATATACACACATTTCCGCAATATACTTGGTGCATTTTCTTTAACCTGATTTCCCCAGTAGGTAAACTCTACGATCTATTATAATAAAGAAAGTTTGATCAGATCGTATTTTATTGATTGAAAGAATGGTAATATTGGTAATGATCAGTGGAATAGGTTGTTTTCTTATGAATGTTACTGTAATAGATAATTGTCTAATTCTACTTCAACAATAATTTCTTCATCTTCACTTTTTTCTACTTGCAGAATTTTTTTACGCTGTTCTAAGAAAAGGGGTGCATCAATTGCTCTTCATTAATATCATAAATATTTCCGTCTTCTGAATGTGATTCAATATTGTAGCAAGTCTTACCCTGACAATTGATGCATACTGGCGAACAAAATAATCCCACTTTTAGACATCCACAATTCTTACTACAGCCCGTCTTGCAGCTACAAAAAATTGTATTGAGCAGTCTTTTTGGAGCAGGCTGGAGTAGAGTTTGAATTGGCTCCAAATAACTATCTACTAATTCGCAACCCCATTTTTCTGGATCCAGCCATTGCCTAGCCACACTTGAACTTAATGAACAAGGTACAAGTGTTGAAAGGCAGAAGCAGATGTTAGAGGTAAACAAGATAACTGTACTGTTATATTGTTCCATGCAGATTTAACAAACCTCAAATATCTATATTTGCCTATAGAATCAATTTTTTTTGGAGCACTATACATTGCAAGAAGAAAACAAGAGCCATTTTTTACGATGTCGTGTAGAGAAGATTCAATCTTTGTAAAAACTTATGCGCAATTAATTAAATCATTAAGTTTTTCGAACACTCCTGTTTTACCTCTTTTAAAAATTGCCGATGTAGTATCGCAACCAGTTATTGCATGTAAAAATAAAATATGAGCTTGACATTTTGTATTTTCAGCCAGACTTTGTGATGAATATATAGTTGATTGTACTTGAGCTTTTCCAAGTTTTATTATTTGTATTCCGTGCAGTCTGTAGTATCGACAAATCAACACCTTCCCCAACAACGACAGTTGTATTTGAACTCTTCAATAGTTCTATGGCTGTTTCAACTATAAGGACATCAGCATCATTATCAACTTGTTTTGTAGGAATATCAGCAGCTGTAAATTCTTCATATAGCATGTACAGGCTGCATTTAAGTGTATATTATGTATAATATGAATTTTCTAATATTTAAAAACGCGATATCTCAAAAAGTATTTCGACAATTTTTGTAGAGAATTGTATGATCTACAACTTTTGTCCGACCTATTTTCACGATAAAACTTACCGTTTTTGAGAAAAATGGAAAAAACCTAAATTTCGCACGTTTGACCTTGGATAAAATTTTTTGCAGACGTAGGATCAAAGAGGATTTTTGAGATTTTATTTATAACGGTGTATTCAACATCTCTACCAATTTTCAGCTCTATGCGAATTTTGGCTAAGTTATAATTTTTTTTATCTATTTTGACTGGATTGATAGTTGTTAGATGCAGTTAAAATTTCTGGTTTTTCAAAATCCAAATGAAGATCTATTCATATATATCTCATGTGAATTTGTAACTTGGTTTTCATACTGCCCAACGATGAGTTCGAAACCGCGGTAACGATGATCTGTCAATTTAATTTCTTCGTTAGTAAAAACATCAAAAAATTCCAATTATGTCTTAATTATGCTAACTACCAAATAGTAACGGCTAAATCCGTACAGTGTATTAATTGATTGAGTGATATAGATTACCAGTTTCGGGATTTTCCATTTAGTCATTAGTTTCATATTCAAATTAGTTTAATTTTCTGCCAATGTGTTATTTTGATACAAACAATTATCCCATGAATATTGTAAATGTTATAGTGAATCTGTTTGTTGGTTATGTTTTGACGGCTTAGCCGCTGAATGTGTTTTATAATATTTGGTATGAGGATACATCCCTCAAGTTGCGAAATAGGGTTCAAAAGTTTGTATGAGAATTATCTGGGTTTTAAAGTGCAAGACATGAACATTTGTATTGGGGATCGATTTCAAATGAATAGTATCAGTACTTTTAGAAAAACCATCCCCAGATGTGGGCAAGCGTTTCGAAGACTGCTTGATAATACAGTTTCCCTTTTGATTTTATTTGTTTGTTTTATACGAGGGTGAATCGAAAAGTCAGGTAAATATGAAACAAGAACTCTCTTTCCTCTTCTGGGACTCATTTATTCATCAGAATGATCTCCTTTTAGACCTATATACTTAGGCGATGTTTTAAAGGTTTTTGATGCCTTCTTTGTAGTTGTTTTCTCCAAGACCTTAAATTACGCCTTTGTTTCGGAGATAACTTCCGAATCTGTTGAAAATCTCTGTCCTCCAAGTCATATTTTCATGTTTGGAAAAAAATAGAAATTAGTGGCAATCAAGTAATCTCTGCAAATGCTCATGCAAAATGTTAAAAAGTCGCTCACATGAGATGTTTACAGTCTTTGCTATCTCTATAAATTACACTTGGCAATCGACTAACACAATATCGTAAACTTTCGTGATCATTTCCTGTTCTGTTGCAACGAAACTCAGTAAGTCTCTAATGAATGCATCTAAAGTGATGCAGAAGAATTACCATCGTATTTATCAAAAGATCTCTTGGTTTAAGTGATAGTTTTTTTGCGTGGAAAGTAATGTTTTATTAGCACTTGATATTCATTTTTCTATTTTAACACAGAAAGATCAATTCGTCCAGTTTGATTGGCTGTCAAATGAATACTAATTAATATATCAGTATGAAGTTTCATAGTTCCAATTTCGAGGTATTATATGGTCAAACATGCTATAACATGTTTATTAGTAATTTCAAAACCACTTCATTGATTGCTACCTGGCTTCTCAATTCGCCCTCGTATAATAGTTGGGAAAAACGCAACTAGTTTAGTTTCTATTTGGTTTTCCAGACTATGATTATAAATTAAATTATTAAATTGCTAGGAGAAGCTATAATTAGTTGTGTATATACAAATTGGAATATAATATTCTTTAATTATTCCGTATATAATTTATCCTTGAGAAAAACTTGGATTTGATAATTAATGTACTTAAATATCCACTTTATAATGAGGGTGAAATCAACAGAAATGATGGTAAGATTTTATTCGTTAAAAATGAGTACAAATGGCAGCACGAAATTATTCACGTTGGCAGAATTAAGGTAATTAAGTTGGTGATCGCTATCATTGATACTTGTTTTTGAGATTTTGTTGATAATCTGAAACAGTTTTTACATGGGTATAGAGGTTCTTATGATATATCAGCTTTAGTGGGAGATATAAATATTAATACACTTGGTTCGGGAAATGATATTGCTAATGAATATTTGAATGCACTCTATGAGGAAGGCTATATCTCGACTATCAATACCAATACTAGAAAGCAGGGTGGTACTGTGTCCTGTCTTGACCACATATTTGTAGTGAGTAAGTTTTCCCTAGACAGTTTTTGTCCTGTTGCCTGGCGAATTAATATTACAGATCATAACCCAGTTATCCTTGGTATCACTTTCCCTGAAGGAAATCGTAAGTCTGACGTCAGGGGCAAGGTTCAGTATATGTCTGAAATTGACTACATTCTGTTGGTTGAGAGACTCGAGGGGGAGAACTAGGGACATATTTATGACGTTAGTTCTGCTGAGGACTGTGCACAGGCGTTCGTTGATACTCTGAAACACCACATAAAATCCTGCACAAAAACTTCGAAAATATTGAAAAAACATTGTAAGCGAAAGATCTGGATGACAAACGGACTTTTAAAATCAGTGGGTATTAAGAATGATTTATACAGGAGGGTGATAAGGGACCTTGAGAATACGGCGCTGAAGACTGAATTTAGGAAATATCGTAATCTCTTAAATGATTTAATCAGGTCTGACAGATTGATTCTGACTCAAAAAGTTTATGGAAGTGCGTGAAAGATTTGAGTGGAAAGAAGGAGAGGGGGTTTAAGATTGATTGTCTGAGACCGGATGATGAAACTGTGCTAACACACCGGCAGCAAATCGTCAATTATTTCAACTCCTTCTTTGCAGAAATTGGTTCGAAGCTGGCTGCAAGAGTGGGGGACCGTCTATTAAAGTGCATAGTCCTAAAAGTAGTGTGAATTCCTTCGGCTTTACTGAGATTCTAATTCCCGAGGTAGTAAATGCAATAAACAGTTTAAAGTGCGGAAAATCCCCTCGCAGGGATGGAATTACTTCCGAAACATTAAAACATTGTGTAAATTCTATCTCTCTCCCTTTAACTTTCGTAATGAATAAGTGTGTAAGTGAAGGAGAGTTTCCCTCTCCCTTCAAATCAGCCATTGTTAAACCTATCTTTAAATTGGGTGATAGAGCGCTACCATCTAATTATGAGCCTATTTCTATTATTTCCACTGTTGGTAAAGTTTTCGAAAAAATTTGGAAGGATAAAATTTGGAAAAATACGAGGTATTTTCGAAAAAGCAATATGGCTTTAGGGAGCGGAAATCAACCCAGGACACAATGATGAACTTACTGTCTGAAATTTATCAGGCCTTAGATGATGGCGTCCATTCACTCTGTATATTTGTAGATCTGTCCAAGGCGTTCGATACCGTATCTCATTGTTATCTGCTTCAAACTCTGGAAAGTATAGGTTTCAGAGGAGTGTCATTTAAATTGATGGAGAGTTACCTGAAAAATTGAGAGCAGGCTGTAGTGATGGACGGTGTCGAGAGCGGGGATAGATATGTGCAATATGGTGTTCCCCAGGGGACTGTTTTAGGCCCCATATTGTTCTGCATATACATCAATGACCTCCTTCAGTTGCCTTTTTGTGGTGAAATAGTTTCTTTTGCCGACGATACGGCTGTTTTCTTTAGGGGTGACTCCTGGTCATCACTGAAGCGAAGAGTGGAGGAGGGATTTCGGTCAATCTTAGGTTTTCAGTGATAAACTACTCACCGTAAATATGGATAAAACATTTTTGTTCCATTCACCAGTTACGCTTTCATCTGCCTGATCTTGTTCGGCTGAATATAACCCTGGGAAATTAAAATATTTGGGAGTAACTATTGACTATCATCTTCGCTGAAATCTCCATATTGAGTCACTTTTGAGTAAACTAAGAGGTATTTTGCCACTGCTGGAAATCTGTAGCGGCTTCTGCTCGGTGTTCCAGCTGAGAGTTCTCTATTTCGCTTGAGTTCGGTCAATTTTATCGTACGGGATATTGGTCTGGGGTGGGGTGGAGTGTACTCACCTTAGGAAGTTAGAGGTCTTACAGAAGCGATTTGTAAAAATTATCTTCGGAAGGGAGGCTACATAACCTTCTGATGAGCTTTACGCCGAGGCTGAAATCTTAGACTTGAGGCAGCTATATTGTTTGCGGATTTTGGTTTCACAATTTAAGAACCAAACCTGTGAGAGTTTGGTCTCATGTAGTCGTGAGACAAGATATGCCATAAGTAATTATCATCTGCCCAGAATGCGTAAAACGGTTGGTCAGAGATCATTCTTGTACTTAGCACGTAGAACGTTCAATCTTTTACCTGCTGAAATAAAAAATATAAACTCAATCAAGTTGTTCAAGAGGAGAGTGAGGTGGTGAGTGATCTGTCTCCCTCGGTCCTTCGCTTCCGATAGTGTAGATTTGAAAAATTCATTGCCGATGTGAATGGGTATCTGCCTGATTCTTTTCGTTTCTGTTTATCCTTCATTCGTGTGTCATTCTTCATTTCTATGTATTTCTTGTTTTTTTTTGTTTTTCATTTTTGGATATACTTCTTGTTATTTTGAATTTACAGTTGTTATTATTGGCAATAGGTTTTAGTTAAGTAATATTATTAGTTAGAAAAAGCCATATACAAGCTTTTCCTTTCATGGCATTTGTCGATTTTATTTGTACTTACCTGATCAACTTTGTGGGCGGATATTGTGTCACGCCGCTCCCACAAAACGTATGTAACTGCTGTAATTTCACCTATGATTGGTATAAATAAAATTATTATTATTATTATTTATTATCGTGGACTTATACACTATATCAGCTGTTAGCTGGATATAATTTACCTTTCCCAGATTCAGCAATCAAAGGGAATAGGCTCGATTACAATATATTTGACAAATTTCCTAACTATCCTACATGTATTAAGAATTACAGCTTTTTGCATTTCTAAATAGGTATTCTTATGCAATTCTAATTTCTTAAGGCTATTATGCAAAGTTTTGGGTATTAACCCAGTCGAGGATACGATGTCAGGAACAATATCTATTTTATCGAGATGCCACATCTGCTTGATCTCAATAGCAAGGTCTATGTATTTGGACTTTTTCTCCTGGAAATTGTTCAGCACGTTGTTATTATTCGGTATGGCGACATCCACCAGCATTGCTGTTCTGGCTCTCTTATCATACACCACTATGTCCGGCCTATTATTCTTCACCATTCTGTCAGTGATAACAGGCCTATCGTAGTATAATCTGATAGATTCATTTTCTAGTACGGGTGCCTGTTGATACTTATAATATGGCTGGAAGGTATTCAGAAGTCCGTACTTGTGTGCAAGTTTGTGATGATAATGTTGCATTGATTATGCCTGTGATTATCATTATTATTATTTGTTTTGTAGTGTCGAATTATAATCTCAATTAAAAGATTCCAATTCTTTATTTAAAAAAAAAAGTTTTTACTATTTTCTTACAAAAAATATATATTAAAAATTAACACTACTCTAGTTCCGAACTTCGTTTATTTTCAGGTAGGTATAAATTACATAAAAGGTACAATAGTAGTCATGAGACTTGTAAATAGGGTGTATAATTGATTTCATATGAGAATATCGTGATTATACAAATCTGCCAGGTCATTCGAAATTAGTTATATACAGGCTGTTTCATAAGTACGCAAACTTTCTTCGTGTGGTGATTCCTCAGTTAAGATGAAGAACCTTTTTTCTATTCAATCTTCTATCTTCTATTCTGCCGTAACAACAACGTTAAATAAGGCCTTACATGACAGTATTTTTTCATTCATCCATTTTTCTAAAAATAAGTAAAATCTGCAAGCTCTTTTCATTAGAAATTATGGGAAAGCTATAATATGACAATGACTTCATTTATTCACAATTCCCCTTTCGATAGATTTTTTTGTCGCGTGTGTTTTCCCCCATATTTTTTCAGAAGAAAATTATTAATTTTTGAGAAAAAATAAATTATGTAACCCCTCCAAACAAAATTTCAAGAAAGTCGGAATCAGAATAATTCTGTTAGGATGCTGTCAATTATTATTGGCAACTATTATTATTTTTGTTTGGTATCTGGTGACATTTTGGTGATAGACTAATTAACTATAAATTTATACATGCTTCTTACTGAAATGCATGAAATCAAATGAATTATTTACGAAGGATTATTGTCATTGTCAACATTGTCACCCACTTATTCAAAATATGGCAAAGAAGTTAGGTTTTTGACTCGAATTTGGTTAAAACCATAGTTGGAATGACAAAGTAGTATATTTAACTGATTCTTTTCAGATGACTGATGCCCAAATGAAAGCTACTGTCAAGTTACTTAGGAATGTTTGCCAACCCAAAAACAAAGCAACAAATGGTTAGTAACTCCTTTTGCTATTCCTGCATTTGATAGTGTAATTATAGTTTTTCTTGTCCTATCATGTGACACTGTTCTCTACAGCTGGTTTTCGGTAGTCTAGGCAAACTACCAAATTAATTTATTATCACATATTAACTCACTTATTAAATAAACCTGACGCTTTCAGAGCAGATAGATGCTATGCATAAAGGCGATTGGAATCAAGACAAAAATGGGATGGTAAAGTTCAATAAACTCACAATTTCAATATCAAACTAACCTTTTTTCTTCAGTGTTACATGCATTGCATTTTGAGTAACTACAAGTTGGTAAGTAGACTTTTGATTAAACTAGATACCATTAGAAATAAAGAACTCGGATTTTCTTTCACTCAAAACAATAGCTGATGAGTCACTAACCGATCGCTATGAGAAGTGGCAATAGTTGGTAACTGGGACAACATTCCTTTTACTACGAATACAGTGGATTCCTTGACTAGAAATGGATCCGTACGATGCGATACGTACGATGCGGATCTATTGACTCTTAGGTTCAGTCTGCAACTTTAAGAAGAGAGTATTCACACGTGGCAAAAATGGTTTTTATTTGTTTGTTATTGAAGTACCTATTTAAGATATACATACAGTGATTAAAAATTAATATTGTGAATGATGAAACCAATGAAGTATAAATCAGCAATAATAACAAGAACTGAATGCCCCTTCTTCCAGACAAGAAATTAATTGAAACTTTTATCAATTTTTCTGAAAAATAGAATAGATGAATCCCATTTAATTAATTCTTAGATAACTTTAGGAAAGAAAATGACCTTCTCGTTAATTGACTACAGCCCTAAACCTCCTTAACATGCCTTTCATGCATGCATGAAATCAAATCAATGAAAGATTCTTCTGGGATATATCGCCTAGTCAATTTAAAGAGTATCAAACTATTGTTTCCGATTTTGAAAATTATGTTTCATTGTATTTTTCATGATGCCATCATGTTCGAGGCCCATTCCCTCTGGATCAAAACTTGACATGAAACTATCGATTAAGTACTTGGTTGTACTGGTCGAACCATTGCACCTCACAATTATTAGCCTAGCAGTTTTGACTGCTTATAGACTAAGGATAGGGAGGAGCTATTGGTCGGTGCAGGACCCTATTTCCTGAAGCTGGTAAACCAATCATCAGCTCGGATGGCGTAAAGTACTGCTTAACCCTGAACAGAAAAGTGAGTTCAGCAGAATATGAATATGCCAACAGACTCCGGTGTTGACTGTAATATCGAGTAGATGCATCTTCGTTTTTGAGGCAATCGATGTCCTTGCATTATTGAAGGAGGTTCTCGAGTAGTGACTTTTTAGGAGAATATTGTTTATTGCGTCTTGTTTGCATTAAAACTGACCAACTTCAATCTGAAATCTGCCCTGTCGGTGTGACTCCTCAGCAGTTATAGGACGTTGACTAGAAAACGGGGACACCAGGGTACAGTCGTTCGCAAACCCAAATATTTTGTCCTGGGAGGAGTGGAGTAGATCATTAATCTGGAAAAGAAAAAGAGTTGGAGAAAGTATGGAGCGTTGGGGTACTACTGCACCAACCTGAAAAGATCCACTCGTCACACCATCAACTACCACATAAATCAATCTATTGAAGATACCATATCTTCTACTTTTCACACTCTATATTGACGACATTGTCAGGATTCTTAAGAACTGCAAAGTTCAGATGTTTGCAGATGATACTTCCATCTATTTTATAAGCGACAATATAGACTTGTAATTCAAACCATCAACAACGAACTAAAAATTCTTTTTACTTGGCTTGAACCTGGAATAGACTTAAATCATGATGATACAAAAAAAAACCGAATGAAAGAAGATATGGTGTTAAAATTAATGATTATTCCATTGAAAATGTTACTGAGTTCAAATACTTAGAAATAGTAATTAATAATCATGCTGACTATATCTGTAAAAGAGTAAGCAAAAGGTAGAAGAATCAGAAAACATTTGAGTGAATTCACCAAATCTTTGGTTTACAATACCATTGTTTTGCCACATTTTCTGCATTGTCCTACAATTATTTATATGTTCAAAGAGAAGGAAATAGCTATATTCAGATTATACAAAATAAAGCTATGCGCTTCATTGTAGAGTGTGATAATTTTACTTCTGTTCGTTATATGTTGGAAAACTCAAAGCTTTTATTCGCGAGACAAAATGTCTATTTAAGTGTTTTTGTATTTATTTATAGAATGTTGCATTACCTCCTGCCAAAACATTTGGTGGATCGTTGTGCATTTAATAAAGATTTCCATGAGTATAGTACAAGGAATTGTCAGAATTTTCGTTTGCCTCGGAAAAACACTAGGTTTGCGGAAAATCAGATTTTCATTAATGGACTGGGAATGTGCAATGGTTTACCACGTAATGTGAAAGATAGTCGAACCCTTAAGTGTTTCAGGACGAGGTGCACTATATATGTGAAAAATAAATGGAGTTTATAACTTTTATGTATATTGATAGAGGAATAATGGGTCATTAGGACCACATCAATATCAGTATACAATGATATGTATCAATGTTTTTTTAACTAGCTTGCTAAATAAATTATCATCATCATCATCATCATCAAGAGAAAGCTACTGATCCAACAACACAATTTTTCGAATTCTGTTAAAGGTCTTTGAGACATCAAGAGCAATGGCTATTGATTCGCTTTGCTTTTCGATTGTTGATGTCTACAAATGCGTTGCATATGCAAGGAGTTCATCAGTTGATCCTTGTCTGCGAGAACCGTATTTTCGATCTCTGATGATACCCCGTAACTCACGATATTTTATGAGCTCATCGTTGATCACTTAATCCATGACTTTGGACATAATTGGCAACAATGCGATTGGACGGTAACGTCGACCTCTCATACAAAATCTGAAACAGATGGTTAAAGGCTCGGGCACACAGGGAGCGGTCTGCGACATACGACCGCGGCGGTCTCGTTGTATTTCACAATGTTGCATTACCTCGGTCACACAGAGTGCTTCCTGGAAAATATATCGCGACGACCAGCGGTCTAGTAGTACATAATTACAGATATCGCGTGACCACCTTCCTACAACTAGTGACCAAACGGAAATGTTAATAGAAAATGTTCGAAAATACCCGTTTTTGTTCGACACTTCTCATGAAAACTACAAAAATGCATTAAAAAATGCCGAAGCGTGAAATGAGATTGCTCCACAACTCAATATGACAGGTAAGTTCCATTTTATTGAAATAAATTTAAAACAAGAAATAACATTAGTTTATTGTCCTTCTTTTTCACAAACATTAAATTGATGTGATATTTTGTGTTGGGTTGTTTCTTCTGTCAAAGTAATCAGCAAAACATTCGCGTATTTGAATTGCTGTATTGGGTGACCTTCGATTTGTTAATCTAGTTTCCTCGAATACACGTAAAGGCCCGCACTCTTCATCTGTTTCTGTGGCTGTCCACGCTCTGTTGATATTCTTTGTTATAATGTAATTGTGCAAACAGCAAGCTGGTTTTACAATATAATCTGCAGTTTCAACATCTGTCTCTATAGTCTTAAAAATACGCGACATTTAATTGCCAGTATACCAACTGCAGTCCATTACACGACGTGCTCGACTGAGAAGGGAATTGAAGTTTCTCTTTTTCGATTACTCCATGTTTTGGATATGGTCTCATTATAAATAAGTTTGCAGTGCAAAGACTTCATCACCTGTCTGTACCAGGCAGTGGCTTCGAAGGAAGAATAGTTTTGCCATCAATGTACTGTCGGTAAAAAACTGAATTATCGAAAATGCCGCTATCGCTGTGGCGTCCGTAGTTTCCTATATCAACAACCATAAACTTGTAGTATTGGTCAACTACCGGTAGAAGAACGATAGAAAAAAAAATTTGTAGAAAAAAAACTGCAACCCACTGTTATCTGAGCATTTTAGTTTGACATTTTCCCGTCTATGTTTCCGATGCAGTTTGAAAATCCCCAAAGCTCTGAGAATCCTTCCTCTAACTCTCTTCCAGATTTCTAACGTAGGTTTAGGTGAATATTTTGCCTGTACAATATCCCACATTTCTCGGCATATTTCCTTCACAATTTTGGGAACGGTAGAACGTCCCAACCGAAAAGAGAAAGCAATGGTCAGATGAGTGTCGCCTGTAGCCAAATATCAACAAAAAGAAAAAGAAAAAACAAGAAATAAATTATGTAAATAAAATATTCATGAGTAACAACGAAAAAATTATTATAATTGCTTAGTCAACTTAACAAAGTTACTGTACCGCTATTATTATTTATTATCGTGGACTTATGCACTATCTCAGCTAGTAGCTGGATATAATTTACCTTTCCCAGATTTAGCAATCAAAGGGAATAGGCTCGATTACAATATACTTGACATAAATTTCCTAACTATCCTACATGTATTAAGAATTATAGCTTTTTGCATTTCTATATAGGTATTCTTATGCAATTCTAATTTCTTAAGGCTATCATGCAAAGTTTTGGGTATTAAACCAGTCGAGGATACGATGACAGGAACAATATCTATTTTATCGAGGTGCCACATCTGCTTGATCTCAATAGCAAGGTCTGTGTATTTGGACTTTTTCTCCTGGAACTTGTTCAACAAGTTGTTATTATTCGGTATGGCGACATCCACCAGCATTGCTGTTCTGGATCTCTTATCATACACCACTATGTCCGGCCTATTATTATTCGTCACCATTCTGTCAGTGATAACAGGCCTATCGTAGTATAATCTGATAGAGTCATTTCCCAATACGGGCGCTGGTTGATACTTGTAATATGGCTGGAAGGTGTTCAGAATTCCGTACTTGTGTGCAAGTTTCTGGTGGATAATGTTGCACACTTGATTATGCCTGTGAAGATACTCCGTATTGGCCAGTTGTTCGCATCCGGACGTAATATGCTGGATAGTCTCCGATCTTATATGGCATTTTCTGCACTTATCTGTTTGTAATGTTCCGTCCTTCATAATCAATTTTTTGTAATTGTTTGTAGCGATCACTTGGTCTTGGATGGCCATAAGGAATCCTTCTGTTTCTGCGAATAATTCTCCTTTCATCAACCATTTGTTGGAGGCTCCTTTGTCGATGTGTGGTTGATTAATCTCATGGTGATGTCGTCCATGCAATTCCTTTCTTGACCATTGCTCTTGTTTTTCAGTATCTGATAGGAACGGTAGATTCAGCAAGTCATCTCTGGTAGCAAGATTTAGAGGTGTATATCTCTTATCAGCCAACGATACGACTCTATGGAGGTAAGAAGTGAGAGCTTTTGCTGAGAAGAATTCTCTGAGATTTTTTATCTGTTCGGTGTGTAAATTGACAATATCTTAATCCGCGTCCTCCTTCTTTCCGCTTCAAAGTTGTTCGTATCACAGACGATTTTGGATGATGGTTGCTGTACTTTGTCAGCATTGTTCGGGTCTGCCTTTGAATATCATCCAGTTCTGTCTTAGTCCATCTGATTATTCCAAATGAGTAAAGCAACACTGGAATGACGTAGGTGTTAATTGCCTTGACTAGATTCCCCGAGTTCAACATCGATTTCAGCACAGACTTCAGACGCTGACTGTATTCTGAACGAATCTTCTCCTTTGATTGTTTTTGGTCTAGCAATATGGCTTGTTGGTATCCCAGATATTTGTATGTTTCGCCATCTCTCATGCACTGTATTATATCACCGTTTGGAAGTTGTGTTTCACCATCTATGACTTTCCCTCTTTGAATGTTCAGGGTCTTACATTTTTCAATCCCGAATTTCATACGAACATCTGCCGAGAACTCACTGACAGTTTTCAGCAAATCATCCAATTGCTTCTTGTTCGAAGCATATAATTTGATGTCGTCCATATACAGCAGGTGGGAGATTGTATGATAATTCCTTTCTGCTTTTATCCTAAATCCGTATCCTATTCTATTGAGTATTGAGGACAATGGGTTCATAGCTAAACAGAACCATAGTGGACTCAAAGAGTCTCCTTGAAAAATTCCACGACGTATGGGTATCTCGTCGGTTTTAATTGAATTATTGTTCATGTTGACCTGCAGAGACGTGCGCCAGTGTGTCATTGTTGTCTTCAAGAACTCTACCAGGGCTGGGTGAATTTTGTATATCTGCAATACTTCAACAAGCCAAGAATGGGCGGTACTATCTAATGACTTCAGATAATCGAGAAAAGCCGAATGAACATTCCGATGCCCTACGTGTGGTTGTTTCATTATCACAGAATCGATGATGAGTTGTTCCTTGCACCCGTGGTGTTTCTTTCTGCATCCTTTCTGCTCCTCTGCTAATATATTGTTGTCGTCAAGGTGTTGGTATATTCGATTAGATATGCATGAGGTGAGTATTTTGTAGAGTGTTGGCAGGCAAGTGATTGGCCTATATTGGGACGGATCCTGTGTTCTATCGCTCTTAGGTAGCATATATGTTAAGCTTTGCGTTAGGAAAGTGGGTGTTTTCTTGGGATGATGAAGAACATACGTGAGCTGTTTCGCTAGGGCTCCATGGAGCTTATCAAGCTTCTTGTACCAGTAGTTGTGGATATTATCTATACCTGTGGCCTTCCAATTGTTGGTCGCTCGAACTACTATTGTGATTTCTTCCTCCGTTATTCCATCAAAGTCCATATGTCTGATATCGAGGCGTTCTTTTTCATTCGTGATCCATTCCGCATCTCTATTGTGTTCTTTGTGGTGCGACCATAGTGATGACCAATAGTCGGTCAAGAATGTATTTTATTATTATTATTATTATTAGTATTATTTTTATATGAAGAATGAAAATAATTAACATTTGTTTCAGTAAATGCAGCGAAAACAAAGTGAAAAATCTACGTGACTCTTATATGAAATTCAAAAAAGGTTCAAAAGGTGAGACAGGGCAGGCCAAAAAATACTGCAAGTGGCCATGGAGCAGGCACATGTCTTTCATAGATGGGACATTTCTGTATCGTCAACATAGTAGTAACATACCCGAGGACATACAGAGTGAGAATGACATACCCTCATCAGTGGGTACATCCGCGTCGCATGTGGTGAACAACAACGAAACGCCTTCATCATCACAAATGCTCCCTCCAGCTCCACCAAAAAAAATCGAAGTGTCGAAGTGCCTCAGAAGACTTCGATGTGGTTGACAAAATAATAAATTAAAAAAAAATAAAAAACCCAACGAAAATCAGATGGACGAAATAGATCATGTATTTCTTAGTTACGCTGCTACTTTTAAAACATTCCGGCCAAAGACTCTTGCCACTCTCTTCGCAAAAACAGAAACTTTGGAGATTCAATAACAAGAGGTATCACTGATATCATTGTATGCAAATTTTGATTATAACAATTATTGGTTTTTTAGTTCTTGTTTTGTGTTTGTTTCTTTAGTCAATTATGATATTTTCTTTTTATAATAAACATTCCTACAATTTTTTGTTTGTATATCTATGTTTTTTCATAACTTACCTTAAACAAATTCCTAATTTTTGCCTCGTATCAATTGGTTTTCTCCAGTTCGATGTGCACTTTCCAATCCTCCATTTTATCAAATCATGCAGTTCCTCGAAGCATTCTCGCGACATACGAAAATACTTGAAAATTCCTTCTTAATGGGACTCCAGTTCGATGCATAAACGGTGGTATTCCCCTGATTCCTGTCTCTTCTGATTGATTTCATGTACCCAACATTGTCTTTTCTTTTTCTTTGTCGCATAATGCAATGCTAACAGCAGAAGGAGTTGTTCATCGTCCGAACACATATTCAATAACAATATAAAAATGCAACACGTACTCTCTGGAAGGTAGTGGTTCAGACTGGACCCAGGACCGCTCCCACAAATATCGCGTTCTATGTGGCACCCCCATACCGCAGACCGCTTCCTGTGTGCCCGAGCCTTTAAGGTGATGATGCGATAGGACCGTCATCTCTAATCAAAGGCGGGAAGGATGACTTGCAAAAGTTGTTGCTTATTGCCTTCGCCATAGACCAGAACTGATGAGTTCCACTGGTCTCCAAGAGTCCGTTATTGTCTCTTTCATTGAAGTAGGTTTTCGCTTTATCAATTGTTGAGTTACAAATGTTCCTGGAATGGACATATTGAGCTTTAGTTTCATCTGTTGGATCTTTCTTCCAGTTCTGTTTTTAGTTGCGGCAGTTTTTGATAGTTAGTGAACCAAGGTTTTTCTTCTGATGTTTTATTCGTGAAGTGTGGAATGTAGAGGTCCAAGCCTGCTAGAATATGTATGATATTTACATTCATTCATTTTTTCAGTTGACCAAGGAAAACAAGTTCGATTGGGAAGGTGCATTAGCCACATTGGAAGCTATAGCTCCTGATTCCATCAAAGCAACTGCTGTACATGCTGTCCATTCATGCAAAGATGCTGGTACATTTAAATTATTCGTTAATAATTTCATGCATTTTATCTATATATGTTTCAGTTAAGACAACGAGTGATAAATGCATTGCAGCTCATGAACTGGCGCATTGTATTTACCTGGATAACCCTGAGGTAGAGTTATACGACCAATCTCAGAAAACAAAATGTTTTATGGATAATTTTTTCAGGCTTATTTTCTGCCCTAATATGAAACCATGCAGGCTTGATTTTCTACGACAATAATGACGACCGACCATTTTTTTGTCATATAATTTAATTATTTGTGATGTCACCTTATTCTTTAATAAACATTCTTGTTCTTTCACACAAAATTTTGCATTCACCCGCCAATAATGATGTACTATCAAATATTCACATAGAAGAGGAAGAGGTCCGAGAGGTTCTCTTATCCCTTGACGTGTGAAAAGGTTCAGGTCCAGACAGCATTCCACCAATTTTTCTCAAAAATTGCGCTCACAAATTGAGTAAACCACTGCATATTTTGTTCAATCAGTCTCTGATTAATGGTGTATTTCCAAAAAAGTGGAAGGAGTCCACCGTTGTCCCAATTTTCAAAAGTGGAGATAAAAATGATATTTGTAATTATAGACCTATTAACAAACTTTCGATCATTGCTAAAGTATTTGAACGCATAAATTATAAGTATCTTTTCTCTCATGTGAAAAATTTCATTATCCCACAACAGCACGGATTCTTTAAGGGTAGGACTCTAGAAACTAATTTGATCGTTTATATGGAGTACCTGCAGAGTGCAATGGATTCTCAAGTTCAGATTGATGCTAAAGCCTTCGACGAAATATGTTTCGATATTCTCATTTTTAAACTAGCCGAAGCAGGTGTAAGTGGTGGTTGGCTTGAGTGGATCCAATCATATCTTCTGAATAAGCCACAGTTCGTTAGTTTAAATGGTTTTGAATCTGAATCTTTCTTTAGTATTTCTGGGGTACCGCAGGGAGCTCATCTCGGTCCTCTCCTTTTCTTAATTTATATAAATGATATAGATAAATGTTTCCGACCATCCAGATTCTTGCTCTATGCGGACGATCTGAAAGTTTTTAGATCTATCAAATGCTTGAGGGACTGCCTTGATCTTCAACTAGATTTGAATAACTTGGTTGAGTACTGTAGAGAAAACCAATTATGTTTGAATTTAAATAAATGTTTCACGATAACTTTCACTAGAAACCATTCGGCTATCACTTTTCAGTACTCAATTGGTAATTCATTGTTGCGACGTGTGTCCACGGCTTTTGATTTGCTTGTCACTTTCGATTCGAAATTGCTCTTCGATGCACACATAGATCGCATAGCAAATAGTTCAAGTCGAATGATGGGTTATATTTTCAGGAGAAGTAAGGAATTTGAATATGTAAAATCACTTATCACTTTGTATAATGCTAACATTTACAGTAAATTAAATTTTGCCTCATGTATTTGGTACCCTCGTTATAATTGTTATTCCAACCGACTCGAACGCATTCAGAATAGATTCATACGCAGGCCCGCCGTAAGCGGGCGTGCAATGCACGCGGGCGGCGCATTCAGGGGGGCGGCAAATCAGACAATCATCGACTAAAATTCAGACATTGTCACCTCACAATACTAAAAAGATTATCCTTATGAAAATAATATGATGAACGGCGCCCAAATATTTCTTTTATATCGTAGCATTACATAGCGCTATCTATTGAAATTCATGAGAACAAAGTTAATCCGTATAATGCTCTATGCGAAATAGGGAAATCCCACAGATATCAGGGGAAATCCCCTTAAAACTATATACTCATTTCTTTGTTTTTATTTATTAAACACAAATGCGAAAGTGATGTGAGTGAACAACAAACTTCAATTATTTGGATATAGCCCTAATGTGAGATCCGGAAACGGTCCAGGGTACTTAAAATTAATTATATTCTGTATATTTTTGTGCGAAGTGTGACTATAAAAATAATTTAGAAAATTATTTATATTATCCGTCGGCGCAAAAATCATAATTATGGTAAGTGTCTTTGTTTAATTAATCAGCATATGGGCGCATTCATATAAACAGCAGGTATTCATGTAAAATTTAAAGGTTATTTTACTGAAAAACTTAAAGTAAAGATTTATTTAAAAAATGTATTAAAATTAATACAGAGTGTAACAAAAGTAACTTAAGTAACGAAAGGGGACATTCCATCTAATCAATACGAACAACTTTACTATGGGGTCAACTCTGAAGTCGCGAAAAAAAATTAGTTATTCCATTACATTTGTGTGCAGTAGGTATGAACATTTTTTTTCGCAGTAGTATTGTGATTATTATTGTGATTTAAAGGGTATTTTTTTCTGTTATACAACTTAAGAGTGAAGATTTATAAAAAAAAATATTAAAATTATACCTATACAGGGTGTAACAAAAGTAACTTAAATCCCGAAAGGGAGTCATTCTACACATAAATACGAACAACTTTTACTATAGGGTCAACGGTGAAATCGCGAAAAAAAATAACTATTCCATACAAAATGTATGGAAAAGCTGATTTTTGTTCGCGATTTCAGTGTTGACCTCCTAGTAAAGGTTGTTCGCAATAATGGGTGGAATGATCGACCCCCTTTTGGGATTTAAGTTACTTTTGTACAACCGTATACTGAACTTTTTCAAAAAAATTCCAGGAACCTCAAAAAAGGAAAAAAATTTCAGGAGCTCAATTTCGACGGCAAAAACGAGAAAAAGATACAGAGAAAAAAAACTAGCGGGATCTCTTGAGAAATTTTTTAGCAAACCAGAAAATAGGGACTCTGAATGTCAAGAGAATGTTGACGTAGATGTAGCTTCAACAAGCTTTAAATCTAGAAGTTATGGAGGTATCTGAAGAGAAAAATGTTAGTCCTTCAGAAGGAGACTCCAGTGAAACTAAAAAAAGAGAAAGTAGGGCTAAAGAACCTGTAAGCAATTTATCGTCATCAAGTAGCTGTTTAGATTGTGGTGATGATCCCGGTTCGTGGCCGCCCGTATGACTAATGATATTGTTAATATTTTGGTTAGCCGTGGTCCCGTGCAGCTGTTTAACCACAATTTTCCTCCTAATATCGATGAAAGACAATTTGCAAACAGTTATTACTCTAGAAATCTTCCTAATGGAGAAAAAATTAACAGAGAATGGCTTGTTTACTCTACGTCAAAAGATTCAGTCTATTGTTTTTGTTGTAAAATATTCAGTAAAACTGTAAGTAGTCTGTCAGCTCCAAGCGGTTTTTCCGATTGGCAACATCTGTCATCTACCTTAAAACGACACGAAACAAGCATTTCCCATAGCGAAAATTTAAAATGTTGGGTCCAACTAAATCATATGTTAAAAATAAAACTACTGTAAATCAAATGCAACTGAGACTATTAGAATCTGAAAAAACAATGGTGTGATGTATTGGAAAGGATCATAGCTGATATAAAATTTTTATCTCATCAATGTCTGGCGTTTAGGGCTCGTCCAAAATATTATATGAGCATGATAATGGTAATTTTCTCAAAGCAATAGAAATGATAGCATCCTTTGATTCAGTTATGCGGGAACATATTCACAGAATTCAAGCCTCGAAATTCGATTCAACTCGCATGACTCACTATTTAGGAGATCAGATTCAGAATGAAATCATTGATTTACTCGGCACGACCATAAAAAATTATATCCTGAACAAAGTCAGAGAATCAAAATATTTCTCTATCATATTAGATTGCACACCAGATGTAAGTCACACAGAACAAATTACAGTTATACTAAGGTATGTTGTTTAAAACAGTGAAACTAAAAATGTTACAATATGCGAAAGTTTTATTGGCATCTGTCCGATAACCAGCTCCACAGGTGAAGGACTATTAAATTTTGTTTTAGATTTATTTTCGCAATTAAACCTTGATATTAAAAACTTACGTGGCCAAGGTTATGACAATGGTTCTAATATGCGTGGAAAACACAATGGATTACAAAAAAAAATATTGGAAATGAATAATCGTGCATTTTACGTTCCATGCTCGGCGCATAGTCTCAATTTGGTCGTTAACGATGCGGCAAATATAACGCACGACACGGTCAACTTTTTCAACTTAATTCAAGAAATTTACGTTTTCTTTTCGTCTTCTACCAAAAGGTGGTCCATAATTTGCAAGCATTTACCTGATTTAAAACTAAAGGCATTAAGTGCCACGCGATGGTCTAGCAGAATCGATGCAGTCAAACCTTTACGGTATCACCTCGAAAAAATATTTGACGCTTTACTTGAAATATCAGATAACAATTCGTCGGAATGGGATTGTACAACAACTCACAAAGCACATTCGCTTGCTTTCAATATTCAAAATTATAGATTTATTTGCTTAGTTGTAATTTGGTTTGATATTTTAAACGAAATTAATGCTATTAGCAAAATGATGCAAAACCCACAATAAATACTCAAATCTGCATAAATTTGTTAAATAAATTGATTCATAAATTCACCGAATATCGCACAGATGAGCATTTCGAAAGGGTGTTAGAAGAAGCTACCACTGTGGCTCGGGAACTTAATGTAGATGCAGATTTTCCGCCTATAGATACCGTTCGTCCACGAAGAAAACCAACTCAATTTCAGTATGAACAGAGAGATGAAGTCTTACTAGACCCTAAAACAAAATACAAGGTAGATGTTTTTTTTAGGATCCTGGACCAAACCTTAACTTCTTTAAAACGTAGATTCGATGAGTTGGAAACTTTTACCGACGTTTTTGGCTTTTTCACCAATAATAACTTGTTTAGTTACTCCAAAGATGATTTAATGAAACATTGTAAAGATTTGAATGTGAAGCTAAAAGATAGTTCAAGTAGTGACGCAGATATTGACGGTATAGATATGTTTAATGAAATCAATGCTTTAAAGTTGCATTTAACTGAAAACCATTCTAATGATCCACAAACCCTATTGCACTACATTTTTGCTAATGAATTAATGTCAACATTTCCGAATACAGCAATAGCGCTAAGGATACTACTTACATTGCCGGTTTCAGTTGCATCTGGTGAAAGGTCATTTTCAAAGTTAAAAATAATAAAAAACTATTTGAGATCAACTATGCACCAGCAAAGACTAAGTAATTTAGCAATAATTTCAATTGAACATGAGATTCTAAATAGACTAGACACCATAAAAATTATAGCTGATTTTGCCAACATGAAGGCAAGAAAGGTGCAGTTTCTGTAAAATAACTTAATACCTATACCTACCTACATAATATGTATAAACTGCACCTTTCTTGCCTTCATTTTTTCATTTAATGTCGTATTAGTGTATCTATCTTGTATAAAATAACCTTATATAACATAGTTTTTCACTGTACAGCATTTTTTTCACATTTTTATAAACACCTAGGTTTTGTAGTTAGATATGGGCAGCACGATAGGAATTGCACACCGGCGTTCAAACCGCTAGCGGCGGGCCTGTTCATACGGTTCATATGCTTCAAAACTAACTTTGTTATTCTGAATCACGACTACGCTCCTGCCCGTAAATATTTCAATTTATTGTCACTCGAAAATCGTAGAACTATATCTGATATTTTGGTTTTGTTTAAAATATTGAACTGCGTACTTCAGGTACCTGAGATCTTGCACATGGTTACTTTTAATGTTCCTATGAAATCTTTGAGCCACCACGACCTCTTCTCTATAACTTCTAGAAAAACTAATAGTGTACAGAACTTCCCTACCAATAGGATGCTATGTGTCTGCAACACGCATACGATTATCAATTTGTTTGAGATCAAATTGGCCTCTTTGAAGAGAAGCCTACTCTTGCTCTTTCGTTGACCAACATCAAATTCATTCAAATGTACGTTTTGTAATATTCATTTTGTATTTCTTTTTTCATTCTTTCTGTGAATACAATTCACTATTAATCTCTTGTATAATAGTTTTTTTGAGAGTACTAGATTCTATGTAACTAATATTCATCAAGTGAATGTCATTTTGGCTTCGGCTGTGGACATTCCTTATATTGTACTTTAATAAATAAATAAATAAATTTGTGTAGTAGTGTTGGCAACAGAAAAAACTGTTTGACAGGTTACAGTTTGGAATTGGTCAATCTGGAGTAGGTACGCGTTTTGTTTATTGAATATTTGTAAAATAAGTTAGGTTGTCCAGTTCGTCAATTTCATACAATATATCGTCAAAATATTGATTAAATTCCGTTCTACCCGCTTCTCGTTCAGAAGTAGTTTGATGAATCATAGGCATTTCTGACCTACCCTGTATTATAATAACTGCCAGAAAATTAAAATATTGCACTGCCCGGGAATCGAACCCGGCTCACAAGATTGGGAAACTTGCATGATACCACTACACCAGCAGTGCTGTTAATGAAAATTTTTGATTTTCATCTTATTTTATTTTTCGCAGAAATTTACCATATGTGAAAGGCTTTAAAAAAACTTGCCAATATATTTAGTACTTTACAGCAGATGTTCGATAGAGATAAGCTGTAGTGAAGAATCATATGGAAATCATAATTCTGCAGATATACGAGGGATACCTTTCAAGTTATGAATATTAGGACACGGGCCGTCCCTAATTAAATATAAGTATTGCAAATTAACCTCCATTTTTGCTAACCTAAATGCTATATCAGCAGTTTTGCTGCTTCAATGAACTACCGAAGTTGACCAGTTAATTCATTATTCAATCTAGAAGGAGCTAGTTCTCCGATCCATTGATGATCATCGTTTGTAAGGTCGCTAACTCTCGTAGCGTGTATTTGGACTTAGTTTTTGCTCATGATGAGTCGATATAGGTATATCTTGCTGCTGATCCTTTATATGGGAATAGTATTCACCATACAGCTATAGAGTTGTGCTTGTCAATGAAGAAATCAGAACCTTCTTTAACATTCTCTGGCGAGTGCTTCGATTTTCGAAGAGGTGATTATTTCGTTTTGAATGATTTTTTGTCGGCATGTGATTGGACGTTTACCCAGATAATATTAATCTTACCCTTTCAGTGTTCTATTGTAATATTTATGCCGGTTTCAGTCATTTTATTTCAAAGAAAATTCAGAAGAACAAAAAGTATCCGTGGTTTAGTTACGATCTTATGAAGCTTATTAGTCAGAAAAAGAGAGCCCATTGCAAATATAGAAGATCCGGAAGCCCAGTTGATTATGCGAGGTTTAGCGAGTTGCGTTCTAATTGTAAAATATTGTGTGATAATTTATATATTGATTACTTGAGTAATATAAAACGGAACACACTCTGATCCTCAGTCATTCTGGAATTTTATAAACTCTAAAAAGAATTCATCTGAGATTCCTAATTGTATGGAATACATACGTCAAGTACAGATGATAATGTGGTAGTGGATATGTTTGCTGATTATTTTTCAGAGGTTTTCAGTAAAGAAATAATTGTTCCCGGTAAGATTGAGTGTGATGCTTCTTTGAATGTGAGTGGCTGTCAGTTTTCTCCGAGAGAGGTCCTGGAGGTAATTGATAACTTGAAACCTAGTTTTTCAGTGGGATAAGATGGTTTACCAAGAATTGTTCTGAAGAGATGCGCTTTCGTTCTATCAAACCCTATTAGTCAATTGTTTAATCTATCTTTAAGCAATGGGGAGTTCCCTATACTTTGGAAAAGAAGTCTTGTTATCCCTCTCTTCAAGAGCGGTTCAAAGTCCCAGAATTCAAATAACAAAGGTATATGTTTGCAATCTGCTTTGCCAAAGATTTTAGATAGCTTAATTTGTAGCTTTTTGTCTTGGAGGTATTATCCTGTTATAATTGGTGAGCAGCATGGATTTTGCAAGGGGCGATCCACTGTGACTAACCTTGTGCTGTTTCTGAAAGACATTATTGATTGCTTTGAGTCGGGATATCAATTGTACTCAGTCTACACGGACTTTTCCAAAGCGTTTGACAAAGTGAATCATAACCTACTTCTAGCTAAACTTGAAGCTCTGGGTGTGTCGGGTTCATTGTTCTCCTGTCTCAGAGGTTTTCTTTGCGGCAGAACATAGGTAGTTAAGTACATAAACTTTTACTCACGTGAAATTTTAGTGACATCCGAAGTTCCACAGGGATCGCACCTTGGTCCACTCCTCAACTTGAGTAGGGACTGCATTGCAGTTTTTATCGATATGGCTAAGGCCTTCGATACTGTCTCGCATAGTATACTAATGGACGCCATGGAAAAGAATGGTATTACAAGAACTGCTTCGTAATTGTTAGGAAACTACTTATTTGGGAGAAGGCAGTGTGTGAAGGTTAATGGAACATTGTGTAGTATGAAAAACATTGAAATGGAAATACCACAGGCTACTGTTCTTGACCCTAGTCTGTTTCTGATATACATTAATCCTCTTTTAAAGCTGAATACGGGGGGGTATAACAATTTCTTATGCGGATGATACAGCTTTGATTTTCAGCGGCAGAGATTGGGCGGAGGTGAAACAAAGGGTGAGGGATGGAATGAAGCAAGTTATTGAATGGCTCAAAACATACAAACTTTCACCGATCTTACAAAAACAACTTAAATCGCATTTTCAATAACACGAATAAATAGACCAGACTTCCGAAGTATTGTAATGAATGATAACCAGCAAATCCTTGAGGTATCAAAAACTAAATATTTGGGTGTTTACATTGATCAATGTTTGGTTGTTGGTTTATAGGGCTTTGGTGGAGTCATTGCTCAGGTATGGGATACTGGCATGGGGAGGTTTATACAAAACTATTTAACGTAAACTGCATGTAATGCAAAAATATATTCTCGAAGTCATTTACAAATAGACCCGAAAGTTTATAATTTATTGCCGAACAAAATAAGGGGACTAACAAAATATTAAGGTATTCAATAAATCCAGCAGGCTATTTGTGGTGGAAAACTACCATTTGTTTCGGGAGGTGGGGAAGTAGTTGCTCATTTCATTCTTTTTTTTTTTTTTAATCATATGGCAAAGTCATGTTTTTGATGTAGTTTGTAATGAATAATAAAATAAAACAAGTTACTATGTATTAACTATCACTAATTTATTGATGTAAGAATGACGAAATTTTACATTGGTTGGACCGGTTTCGGACATACGTCCATTATCAACAACAAGCTAATGAAAATTAAAAAACAGTTTTCATTAGCTTGTTGTTGATAATGGACGTATGTCCGAAACCGTTCCAACCAATGTAAAATTTTGTCATTCTTTACATCAATAAATTAGTGATAGTTAAAACATAGTAACTTGTTTTATTTTATTATTCATTATGAATATCAACTATCACGTAGTTCAGGCTTCATCGATCAATTATATTCGTTTGTATTTGTGACAATATTTCCATAAAATCATTGTGATTTATACAATTTAAATTAGTCTATGTGACACATACAAGTGTTTTTTGCACTTAGGTGTCCATATATAAAAATATCTGAGATAGTTTATTCTTGTTTAATAGATGTTCAATAGTACCAATGCTGCAGAACGTATTCTGCATTGAGAATTTTTGTGATTTTTATATTCACATTGAATATATTTATTATCGTGGACGTATGCACTATCTCAGCTCTTATCTGGATATAATTTACCTTTTCCAGATTCAGCAATCAAAGGGAATACGCTCGATTACAATATACTTGACATAAATTTCCTAACTATCCTACATGTATAAAGAATCACAGCTTTTTGCATTTCTATATGGGTATTCTTATGTAATTCTAATTTCTTAAGGCTATCATGCAAAGTTTTGGGTATTAACCCAGTCAAGGATATGATGACAGGAACAATGTCTATTTTATCGAAGTGCCACATCTGCTTGATCTCAATAGCAAGGTCTGTGTATTTGGACTTTTTCTCCTGGAACTTGTTCAGCACGTTGTTATTATTCGGTATGGCGACATCCACCAGCATTGCTGTTCTGGCTCTCTCATCATACACCACTATGTCTGGCCTATTATTCGTCACCATTCTGTCAGTGATAATAGGCCTATCGTAGTATAATCTGATAGAGTCATTTTCCAATACGGGTGCCGGTTGATACTTGTAATATGGCTGGAATGTATACAGAAGTCCGTACTTGTGTGCAAGTATCGGATGGATAATGTTGCACACTTGATTATGCCTGTGAAGATACTCCATATTGGCCAATTGTTCGCATCCGGACGTAAAATGCTGTATAGTCTCCGATCTTATTTGGCATTTTCTGCACTTATCTGTTTGTAATGTTCCGTCCTTCATAATAAATTTTGTATTTGTTTGTAGCGATCACTTGGTCTTGGATGGTCATAAGGAATCCCTCTGTTTCCGCGAATAATTCTCCTTTCATCAACTATTTGTTGGAGGCTTCTTTGTAGATGTGTGGTTGAAAAATCTCATGGCGATGTCGTCCATGCAATTCCTTTCTTGACCATTGCTCTTGTTTTTCAGTATCTGATAGGAATGGTAGATTCAGCAGGTCATCTCTTGTAGCAAGATTTAGTGGTGTATATCCCTTATCAGCCAACGATACCACTCTATGGAGGTCAGAAGTGAGAGCTTTTGCAGAGAAGAATTCTCTGAGATTTTTATCTGTTTGGTGTTAAATTGACAACATCTATTAATCCGCGTCCTCCTTCTCTTCGCTTCAAAGTTGTTCGTATCACAGACGATTTTGAATGATGCTTGTTGTACTTTGTCAGCGTCGTTCGGGTCTGCCTTTGATATCATCCAGTTCTGCCTTAGTCCATCTGATTATACCAAATGAGTAAAGCAACACTGGAATGGCGTAGGTGTTAATTGCCTTGACTAGATTCCCCGAGTTCAACATTGATTTCAGCACAGTCTCCAGACGCTGACTGTATTCGAACGAATCTTCTCCTTTGATTGTTTTTGGTCTAGCAATCTGGCTTGTGGGTATCCTAGATATTTGTAGGTTTCGCCATCCCTCATGCACTGTATATCACCGTTTGGAAGTTGTGTTTCACCATCTATAGCTTTCCCTCTTTGAATGTTCAGGGTCTTACATTTTTCAATCCCGAATTTCATATGAACATCTGCCGAGAACTTACTGACAGTTTTCAGCAGATCATCCAATTGCTTCTTGTTCGAAGCATATAATTTGATTTCATCCATATACATATATGTATATATTATGCATCATCTCAGCTGTTAGCTGGATATAATTTACCTTTCCCAGATTTAGCAATCAAAGGGAATAGGCTCGATTACAATATACTTGACATAAATTTCCTAACTATCCTACATGTATTAAGAAGTACAGCTTTTTGCATTTCTATATAGGTATTCTTATGCAATTCTAATTTCTCAAGGCTATCATGCAAAGTTTTGGGTATTAAACCAGTCGAGGATACGATGACAGAAACAATATCTATTGATGATATATCATTATTATTATTATATGTATGTACTGATGCACCAGTTAGATCCGCGAATAAACAAATCTTTAGTCGCGAATATAGGAATTGGATCGCAATTCTTTTATCCGCGAATAGTGGATAGGCGCGAATAAGGAGCTTTTACTGTATCTACAACAGACGCCATGTGATCCAAACTACACCTAGCTTATTTGAAGAAGAGTTTCTGAACACACCACTCTAATATTTCTCTATTTTCAGCCTTGAATATTTTTGATGAATGGATATTATAAAATGTTCAAGTTAAGGTTAATATCTATAAATCTTACAAATGTATAAAGTCGTATATAACAATGACTACTGATTATATTATTCCATCAAACATTCAGATATCGAATAAAATTACAATTTAACCATGTTCAAAATGATCTTATATTCATCAGCAAGAAGCTAATCACAGTTTTATTTTCTCATCAGATAGAAATATTCTAATTAGAGATTTGATGAAGATGATTTAATGGTGTTACTGAATCTGATATCTTCATTAGTTACTTTAAATCGAAGTGAAACAACGAACTTCTTCCCTTCCTGATTTGATAAAAATGTTATCTATTAAGTTTCTGTTTCTTGTTACTACTTTATGTTGTGTTGCATACTATGTTAATGCTGTAGTGAGTACTGTTTATGCATATATGAACTTTCAGATTTAATGGTACATTTGTAAAAAAAGATATCTTGATTAGAAGGTTTTAGAAACCGCATCAAATATTAAATTATATTTGCTTAAATGCGCCTTATCAAAATGATTTATGTTTCAGTTTACGGAAAAACAAATTGAATCAGGCAAAAGGATGATGTTGAATATTTGCAAACCCAGGACAAATGTTACTGATGGTATGTTGAAATGTATTGATATTATCTATATAAGTACAGGAAACAAATGCTTATTGATCGTAGCATCAACAATTGAAATTTCATAATTTGTAAATTAAAATCACACTACTTATTGCACCACCTTATGAATGTTTAATTTCAGTACTTTCATCAGTAGCAAATGATTTATGCATAATAGATGATTTAATTTCTCTTCCTTCAAATGTACCTATTTAGCCATTTTTGACGATTTTATTACCTATACTGTTTTGCAAAACTCATTCTATAGGGTTGTATAGTTAGAGATTTTTCGTTAATTCGTTGATCATTGAACGTAATTCAAGACATCCTAATCGGGATTAATGTATCCAGCTTATGACGTTGTTTCAAAAAGATATGGGCTGTCGTATAATAGAACGAACACTTGACATTGTATGTACCATGATTTTCCGCGTGATCCAGCGATTTCAAAAAACACATCATCGGTATATGTCCCTTGATACTATCTGTGACATTTTTTTAAGCAATGAAGTTAACGTATACATTGCTTGAGCACATCTGTTGGCTGAACACACAACAGTTTTACCAATGACGTAGCTTGACCTATAGCATGTGGTTAGTTAATACGCGTGCGCAAGGTTTCAATGTGACATAAGCTTTGTTTGTTTTTACTTGAACGTGCTCTATTTCTGCCTTTCGGCTAATGACACGCCGGGGAATTCTGTCACCTCACTAACCTAGGAGTTTTGCCGAACCCCTTTCGTGTCGAGAAAAGATCTGCACTTCTCCCTTATATGTGTCTTAGACTTCGTTGGACATCCTGAATATAGTTTGTTTGTTTGTTTTTCCTTTAACGTCCTTTATTTCCCGGGAATTCTGCCGAACCTCTCTCGTGTCGAGGAAAGGGATCTTTAATGTCCAACATATCTCTGTTAGACCTGACCGACAGCTTTACATCTCCTCCGAAAGATGGACACTCAAGCGATTCCCAGAATCTGAAATATCGCACTGACTTTGTGGGGATTGAACCCACATTACTCTGCGCAAGAGACGAGCACCGAGCCGGCCCCTGAATATAGTGTTCTAAGTACCATGCAACACCCATTCAACAGGTTGAAAGGATCACGCCTTCAGTAGTGATTAATCCAGATTCGGTTTATTCCGGTTTCTTGCGCGATAATGCGAGATGGCATAGTGACGGGGTTGATGAAGACGGAGTCGATGTTATGCGGTGACATTAGGACGAACCTGAGATGAAGCCAATTGAGCATATGAGAGATTCCATGAAACGAAAACAACGATCCATAACTCCTCTTGCAATCAGATCTTGCATCTCTCGAGGTCATGTGATAGAACTTTAGACGTCAAAATACCAGGTCTCAAGACGATCGACTATAAAGATTATGCATCAACCATGTGAGATGGATCTTATTAGGACCCTATGCAGAAATACCCATTACTGATAGCTTGGAATGTCGTTTTATGATTATTAGAACATAGTTAATTTGATCAGATTCTCTGGAATTCACTTTTTCTCAGTTCTATCATTACCTTCTTTCGTAGACGCATTATTTTCCCCCCACTGGCAAAGAAACGATCATATTGCACGTATGTCATTACTTCAAATGATTTTTCAAACTGAGTTCAAGTAGGGCTCATACTAGTTCAAACCCATTTGATGTTATTGAATTGCTAAAAATCATATGTCATATATTCCCTAATCGAAATGTTTGCAGATGAATTAGAAGACATGAAAAATGGAGATTTCGATAAAGTGTCAAGAGCAGCTGGGGTAAGATTTTGTTTAATTCTTTATTTTATACACATAATTAAGGATGGGCCAAAAACAGACTTGAATTTGAATGATTAGAAGGTTACATAGACTGTTATAAAAAATAAATTTTTGAATTCTGTTTCAGTGTTTTATCAATTGCGTATTAGCCAGTCATAAATGGGTAAGTAATCGAAACGAATAATTTTTTCATCCTACCACTGAAAATTGTAGCAAAATAAAGATAATACCTTCAACATCGATGCTGGTTTGGCTTCCCTTAAGAATTTACCAGAAAAATACCACGAAGAGGGACAAAGAGTTATGAAAGCCTGTAAAGATGCAGGTAACGTAGTTATTATTATACAGGATGTTTCGTAAGTTTTTCATAAGAACTTTTTTGTTGTTTATACTACTATTTATGAAGGAAGAGTTTTGTATCAAATAATATATTATATCTGTTGAAGTTATTTTGAAGAAATTTGTAATTTTCTTTCATCTATAAATCTCAAACTCAACAGAACAACATAGACCTTTTATTATCTTGAATTTCTACCATAAAATGAATTAATTAAATCCAAGGTTTCTTTTCAGCGAAAACTGTGAATGATAAATGTATTTCTGCCATGGAAATCGGAAAATGTTTTTATGAAAATAGCGAAGAACTTCGCGTAAGCTTTCATTATTACAATATTTTGAATCACGATGTGAATATAAACCATTCTTTCTTTTCAGAAAATCTTAGGATAACATTTTTGAAGGATGATGGAGTTTTAGCAGATACCTCATAAAACTGTTAAATAGTTGAATCAATCACGAATAATTATTCGTCAGCAAATTCAATAATGAATAAATATTAATAAAGAGCTGTGGTTGTTTTGTTTATGGTTATTATATTTTACCAGAATACTTTGGTGAGATAAATTAGGGAAAAACGTCTTAGTCTTATAAAGACTAGACTAACTGCAAGAATAGATTGAATATCTTTTGATTTGGTGCCTCGTTTTCATTGATTTTGAAATCGAAATTGGACTAACTTTGTGATTAGTGTGTTCGATCGATGTGTCTGAATTCTTGAATATAAAGTTAATCGAAATGAGGCAATTTGGCTAAAATTTCTTGGAACTAAAACATTTTAAGAAAGATCAAACTCATATAAAAGTTCAAAATTAAAAATCTATGGTTTTTATTGATGGTACAATTGTCAGTTGTCATATGCATTGTTAATTTATCTTTGTCGAATATATGTCATCTCTGTCAACCCAGTGAAATTATTTGTTCATCGTGCAGTGTTCTGTGTTGTGTTTCTCTTGTTAACTATTGCTCAAGACAGGAGCAATTTGTTGTTAAATATAAAGTAGTACAAAAAGGAACATGGATACTTACGAAAGCGTTCTCTTGGTTAAACCAGAAGTTTTTGTTTTCAATATACCACCAAGATCATCTAATCGAGGTTACAGGTATGTAATGTTTGTAATTCGAAATTGATTATTGATATTATCATGTGCAGACTTATTCAAATCCGCCCACTTCCTGTGATAATTACATCTCGTGTAATATTCATGAGAAGACAATAATTGAGAAATATGGTACAGAAGCATTCACACCTCTTTTTATTTCAGAGCTGCTGATTGGAATTTAACAGAACCTTCATGGACTGGAAGAATGCGTTTAGTGTCGAAGGGAAATGAATGTTCAATTAAACTTGAAGATAAAACAACAGGAGAACTGTTTGCTAGATGCCCAATCGAAGCTTATCCTAGTGTTGCCATTGAGTCAGTATCAGATTCATCTAGATATTTTGTGTTGAGAATTCAAGATGATAATGGTACTTGCAAACTCTGTATTTTTAAGCTTGATATTAAGATGTATTTCTTATAGGAAGGGCTGCATTTATTGGTATTGGGTTCGGAGATAGATCAGATTCATTTGACCTGAATGTTGCCCTACAAGATCATTTTAAATGGCTGAAAAAAGAGAAACAAATTAGTGAAGAGCCCAGCGGACCTGCTCTAGATTTAGGATTTAAAGAGGGAGAAACGATTAAAATCAATATGAAAATTAGTGTAAGTAGAATTTTTTCATTGTGATTCAATAAGGTTTATTTCGAGATGAGAATATTCATTAGATTTTTATATTGCAAATTGTCAAAATATCAATCGAAAGATCTTGAGACAAAATATTTGTAATCCTGTCTTTAATGGTGACCACTTCTGCGCACCTGTAAGGAGTCATTCAGCTGTTTGCAAAATGATTTAAATTTTATACAGTGTTGTCAGATTACTAACAAAATAATATTTGGACGCACTGGTTCGTCAGTATGCAAACACAATAATCGAACTCCAGTAGACCATTTTTCTTTTCTAGTTTCTAGTCAATAAATGAGAAACTACTTCTCTTATGTCATATTGTTAATACCATAAAAAATAAAGTTTACGGGATAAATTATCAATTAAATATAGAGGAAAGAGAGAAATCCAAAGTATTTTATTAGATCTCACTAATAGTTTATCAATCAAAATCAGCTCTTTCAATTTGTTAATGAATATGGGGAATGGAGATTTTTTTCTCGAAATGGTAATTATACGGTATAGTGTCGATAGTCAGAATTCACTGAAAAAATGTTTACTTACTAATTTCGAGGTCCAGAATCCAAATCTGAAATCATTTTTCCTCGGAAGGCTATCGTTTGAAAAAAAAAACAGAATTTGTTATACAACGTACGGCTCAAAACATTACATGAAAGAGATAGAAGTACTCACTATCTCTCTCGTTCATAACTGAGACCGAAATTCAAATGGGAATATTTCTGAACCAAATCTAACTGACCTAATTTTACCTGAAATCTTACTTACTAAACTATTCATTTCAAAATTATAAGTTTAAATTAGGTTTGAGGTTTGGTTAGGTAAGTTAGGTTTGGTTTGAAGAGATTTCCATCTGAATATCCCTCTCTGGTATGACGGGTGATGGCGAGAATGTCACTATTGTCAGGATCATGTCATGTAGGTCTGATTTGAATACCGTTACACTGCCAAATTATTACTGTATATGGTAACTCCAGCTTCGGTGTTTTCTATTTTTAAGTAAGTAATGCTGAAAAAGAAAATTTCTTATTCTGTTGAATTGTTGTCATATACCTACTAGAAATGGATTATCATGCTCTATTCCTCAATTCTAATTTGTTAGAAATATAGATAACGAAAGGACGCTTATGATTCTAATGACAAGATGAGAATAATTCTAATCGAATAAGAATATGTAACGAATCTGACAACACTGTATAAAATTCAAATGCATTCGGCAAACAGCTGACTGACTCGTTAGGGGTGTGCAGAAGTGGTCACCATTAAAGACAGGATTACCCAAAATGTTTAATATCTGAAGTTAGATTAGATTATAACTATCTAATTATTTCATGCCTTTGTCTATAAAAGATAAAGTTTGTTCAGTTGAACAAATCTGCAGCATTTCTTTTGCATTTACTGTATATTTTTAATAGAAAAAGGATGGCGCAGATGGATCTTCAAGAACCAAAGCAAAATCTAGTGGTGGAGGAGTTCCAGGTTTGTTGCCGCCACCTCCAGGAGGTAGTAAATTACCAGCTCCACCGGGAAGTTCGCCAGCTGGTTCCCCTGCTCATGCTCCTAAAACTCCTACTGGTAGCGAGAGTTGGGGAGAATTTACTTCAGCACAGACAAAGTAGGTTCTGATAAGAGAATTTTCATCAAAGTGGCTTTCTTGTTCAGTAAATGTAATTGCTTGTTCAATTCGGAATTTTTTTTGTTTATATCTCTTTTATAACACTGACAGATACAAAAAATTCAGGAAAAAAACATTTCAAATTTAACAGCTATTTCAATTGTAATTACGGAGCATGTCAGGGTCAGTGGAATAGATAAAATAGGAGTACGAGTCAGAAAAATATCCCCTGTAAACTGTGGACTTTCATCAATCTGTTCACAAGAACTTTATGTTTTTAGAGATAAATGACACCCCCCCCCCCTATTTGATCTGAACAAAAGATAAAAATTGATGTTTGAGATAAATGACAATCCCCCTCCTTGATCTGAACAAAAGATAAAAATTGATATCACAGATAAATGACTATTCCTTCTCTCCTTGATCTGAACAAAAGATAAAAACTATATCGGAGATATCTCCGAAACACAAATTTTTCATAATTGGTGAACTCGAAAACAGAAATATTGGAGAAATTGTTGTTTCACTAAACTGTTTTCTGAACAAGAGATCAAGAAAGGGGGATCCAGTTTTCTCTAACTACAGTACAATCTCTCTAATCTGCTCATCCAGTAATCCGAACAACAAAACTTTGACATCACCCACCTCTATAATCCGCACTATTTATTTTGTACCTATATAATCGGAACGTCATTAATAATTTCATCGATTGAAAGTGTCCGAACTTGCAGTATCTTGTCTAAATACTCGCTTCACTTGTGTAGATTAGATTCTCTTCCCACATTCAGCGCCTGATATCCGTACTAATCATGTCGCGTCGACTAAAACGTTAACAGCAGCAAAAATGCGAAATTTTGAGAGAATTAGATAATGGAAAAAGTGTTTCTGAATTGGCCAGAATACACTCAATTGGAAAATCTACAGTAGGCGTTATAAATAAAAAAAGAAAAAATCAATTGAGAATTTTATATCTTCTTCTAATTCTCGTCATGGGAAACGGCGTACGCTCAGAACTAGTGAAAATCCGAATGTTGAAAATGCACTTGGTTCTTACAAGAACGATCTCGACATACATCTTTATCTTGTGATCTCATATGTGAGTAAACAAGATTTTTTTACACCAGTATAACAGGTAGAGATGATTTGAAGGCATATCAAGGATGGTTGGAAAAATTTAAAAAAAGACATGGAATTCAACAACTTACCATATCAGGAGAGAAATTGTCCTCAGACGTTAGTGCGGTAGAACCATTTAAAAATAAATTTCTTCAAAAAAATACAGGAGATGGATCTAGTGCCAGATAAAGTTTTCAACGTAGATGAAAGTGGGTTATTTTGGCGCATTCTTCCAAACAAAACACTAGCCCATGCTGCTGAAAATTCAGCTCCAGGGCGGAAGATGAGATGGACCGTATTACATTCATGCCATGCTCTAATGCATCAGTATCTCATAAAATGAAAGTGTTGGTCATCGGAAAAGCCAACAAACCCCGAGCATTCAAGAACTGCTCCAATTTGCCTGTTTATTATAAAGGTCAAAGAAAAGGGTGGGTAATAAGAGAACTTTTTTATGAATGGTTTCACAAACAATTTATTCCTGATGTTAAAAATAAAATGAACGAGCTGAAATTGCCACAAAAAGCTCTGCTCTTAATAGATAACGCTCCTGGACATCCAAGAGAAGAGGAATTAATCAGTGAGGACCGAAATATTCAGGTCATGTTTCTACCTCCTAATTGTACCTCATTATTACAACCAATGGATCAACATATACTACAGAATGTGAAATTGCATTATCAAAAATCTTTGTTACTGAATATTGTGGGACAAGAAGATAATAACGTTTCGCAGTTGCTCAATTGGACCTCAAACATGTGTTTTCTCTTGAAAGGGCCTTGTCATCTGTGTCCCAAGAGTTAATTCAGAAATCATGGAAGAATTTATGGCCCACAAAAGATGATGATTATGACGCAGGTGACCTGTTGCCTCTTTCACGGTTGAGAGAAAAAATTTGGTAGAGAAAGAAGAGAAAAATCGCGATCTACGCATAATGACAGATGTGCAAACAAATGTATCTGGTCAAGAATTGACAACTGAAGACATTGAAGAATGGGTTGTAGGAGATAATGAGAATTATCTCTCTGAAGCTGAAATAATCAACAACATAGAAAGTGACGAGGATACAAAAGAACTTGAAGAAGGCGATGTCACAATGAATTCAGTGAAACATAAAGAAGCTATCTTGTGTTTCAACAAATGTTTGGAATGGTGCACAGAAAATGATATCCCTCAGCACCAAATATTATTATTGAATAAATTGAGAAAGGAAGGAATAATTATTTCACGTTTTTCAATGAATATTTCATGTTTTTCAGCTCTGTCTTTTTTCACTATTTCATTTCAAATATCTCTATATCCGAATATTTCAGTAATCCGAACAAGCCTTGGTGATTCGGATTAGAGAGGTTGTACTGTATACCATTTCACCTAGTTGTCTTACTAAAACATTAATATAAATAAAATAAAATATTTTCAATTTTTTCCAGTGCCATGCCTGCAAACCAACCTTCACCTTCGAATAGTAATTGGGTACAGTTCTAATTTCTCTTTAGAATTCACCATTCAACTTAATCATGAAGTGTTGCAATATTCAATGTATTCAAAGTTGTGTCAGAGATGATTAGCAATAGCAACATTTATGTGTTATCAGAAGAGCTCTAAATAATTTGGTTTAGGTGGTGAAAGAATAAAAATACATTTTTACCTCAATGAAGGTTCCTTTTGTTTCAAGTAATCATTGGTGTTAATGACAAAAATGATACTTAATCTTTCATATAGTTATACTGAAATAGTTCAGTTTAGAACATTGTAAAATATCAATGTATTTATTGTATATTTCTATTAATTATAATATTGAAATAGGTGACACTAGAAGATTTCAAAGAAATGTTAAGTTATTTTAGTTTTTGATAATTAAGAAACTCATATCTTGAAATGGTAGCATTTAGGTAGAAAGAGAATTTTATTATATTACTATAAATATGCATATATTGTTATTCATACATTTTAAATGATTCTATGGGATTCTGTTGATTTTTATGATATACATTTTCTAAGTGTTGTATTTCATCACGATTTTGTAATATTTGGTGTTTTGATGAAAAATTTGAAGCTAATTTTGCTTCTGACTTTATGTATAGGCATTCCAATTTATTTAAAACTAAATAAATCAGAGCAGTTCTCAATTTAAGGAAATTTAAAATACATATTGCCAATTTAAGCATTTGGTCAATACATTTATTTACAACACAAGTATTTTGATTGGGTGCTGAAAGTTGTTTAAGGAATAACTTTGATGGCAAAACTGTGTGATTATTCCTTAAGGTTTCAAATATGAAAGGGTGACTTGAAGAAAAATGGGTATTTTAAATAATTTTGATTTGGCAAGAATACGAACTTTTCGCCATTTCTGGTTCCACGAATTATACTTTGTGGTGGTCATCAGAACAATTTATTGTTTGATTTAATTCTTTCATTACAACGCATGTATAAATCGTGTACGATGTCCGGGTTGAGGGTGCTACGCCCGTAATTTTACGTTTTCCTGACGATGGGCTGAGGTGCTACGCACGTACATTCACGTTGTTCGCAGTTCGGAAGTTAGTTTGCTTATAATTCACTAGGTAGCGATTTTTTGGAAAGTATAGAATTCGAGTAATTACCGGTAGGATAATTTGTACTTCGAACTTGTGAATGGTTGTCTCTATCTGTTGCATTTTGTTACCGAGTACAGTTTATTCGGGATGTCGCGTCGTGCTCATACCGATGAAGAACTTCTTCGCATACTCGAAAATAGTGAAGATGAGGAAGATATTTACAGTTCTGTTTGGGGAGGAAGGGGGGTGGTATCGCGACGAAATGAACGGCTCAACAAGGCCATCGTTGATGTTGGCTGATCCTTCAACTTGGTCAACTATGCTCCCAGTATGCCTGTCTGTCGGCGGCCTTTGGATAATGTCTCCAGCAGTGAATTTTGGCAGAGGGTATTTGTGATCAGTCAACTAGATGGGAGTTCTTTTTGTCCTATTCAATCCTTCAACATACTGTTGATGAATCAAATAATTATTACACCTACCTCAAGAACAAGGAAGATATAAATCAGACGATTTTTTGAACGCCGAAGAATTGCTCTGCTTCTTGAGACTCACTTCATTGATGCCATGAACTAAAAAGCTAAAGCTTCAAGAGTTTTACTTCAAAGACTCATTGATTTAAACTCCTGTTTTTGTTCAGAATAGATACATTCATATGTTATGTGTCCTTCACTTCAACAATAATGATTTCTCGGTTGGTAATGACCCTCTCTACAAAATACGACAATTTCGCAAATATCTTCAAAACTTCTTATTACTCTGTCCAAAATATTTGCGTTGACGAAAATCTACTGCTGTATAAAGGCCGTGTTTATTTTAAGCAGTACATCCCCTACAAACGCAGTAGGTTTGGAATAAAGATTTAGCTCCTATGCGATTGTCGGACCAGCTTTATCTTAGGTTTCATCATTTACATAGGTGCGAGAACTCAGGTTTCTTCCTTTGAGGACTAACTGGGAAAATCGGGAAAATTTTTAGCCACATTAATATAACAATATCTTCATAAGCGCATACTCTTTATGTCGATAATATTTATACAAGCCTTACATTGTTTCAATGGTTGCATGTGGAACAGCACATAAAAACCGAAAGAACATACCTAAATTAGCAGAAAAATTAAAAAGAGGGGAAACGGATTTTCATTCTAAAGGAACTATGCTTGCTATAAAATGGATGGATAAGAAGAAGAAAGAGGTATATATTAGGTTTGTTCCTACAGCGATCAGAAACAGTCACGGACTGTTACGATTGTGCGCAGTGTGTTAAAGTACGTCCCAAGAGGATTTCTGGTATTTCACAAACTATGAAATGGGTGTTCCAACTGAATCTTCGGACTAAATTATAGGTTTGTTCCAACAAAGAATCAGAGACCTGTTACTGATGCGTTCCTGACATTTCTCATTCACAGTGCGCAGGCGTAAATATTCATCAATTTCAAACTAGTAAGGAATTCCTCTTGGGACACACGGATTCTGTGACAAGAATAAACATTGAGTAAAGAAATCGGCTTGTAGTATAGATATTTTTCGATCTCATTAAATTACCATAAACTGAGCATTATCCATTAGGGAACTATTTCTTCTAATTAATTTTCATGTTTCGGTCTCCACCGTTCTTCAAGTAGATCTTCCAGAATCACTTATCTCAGATTCATCATCTGAAGCTGATGAAATATCGCTCATTTCGACGCCAATTTCAAAAAATTATCACTAACCAAACCCCAAAATTACAACGCAATAGTCGATAAACAAGTTTATCACTCCTTCCGAAGAAAAATTCAACCACAGAATAAGTTAACTTGTTGCACTGCTCATGTTTGCGACACTTGATTTGCTTTTCGTCAGCAAACTCGTCTGACAGTCATAAGTTAGTCCGAAGATTCAGTCGGAACACCCATTTCATAGTTTCAGCCGAGTTTGAGAAATACCAGAAATGCTCTGGGAACGTACTTTAACACACTTCGCACAATCGTGACAGTCCGTCACTGTTTCTGATCGCTGTAGGAACAAACCTATAATATTCAGATTTGAAAAATCTATGTGCTAACCACAGAACAGATTTAGTATCTGTTCTGTGCTACCTCTGCAGTAGTTTCCCGATTTATTCATTGTTCATCCACAAAAAGAAATTTCCTCAAAATACGGGTTAATTTTGGTCCTTTGAAAAGATTTATTATCTCTTCCATATTATCATCGCTTGATGTGGCATGATAACAAGAACATATAATTTAAAGTACTTTTATTTTCTCAAGTAGCACATAAACTCTACTTCAAACGTATATTACACAAAATGTTCAAAATAGCCAATTAAGATAACTGTATGAAAGCGTGATAAGCTAATTATGAGAAAAGAACTTTTAGACTTAACAAAATTATCATGAATGCAAGATTCGGGGGACTGTTAATATTAATTCCAAAATCTAACCCACAAATGCAGTTTCGGAGTCTGCGCAAGTGCACGATTCGGAAGAGCATCCGCAACCTATCACTTCCGGTTGAATGCCAACGTCAATGAAAAGTACGTTTCATTCTCTGGTGGGTATTAAAATATTAAGTAAAATGCAACATAAATGGTCGTATTTTCCGGATGAGCTGACTGAAATATTGGGTTTTTTCACAGCGTCAAGGATTGGAGACTTATTATTTGGTATTCATCACAACTACACCGTTGCGATGTAAGAAATTGCTTCAACTACATTCTAAATAACAGTAGATTTCAAACAATCTACTAAATTCGAATATTTGCAAGAGTAAGAGTCTTAAATAGATTTAGGCTTTCTCAAGAATTATTCATTGCATTGATTTGAAATTTCAGTTAATATTTTTGAAAGTTCATACCTTAGATATGTGAATTCTGAAAATTATGACTATACCTAAATCCGTATACCTCTAAAAGGAAGTAGCGTTATGCAAATAGTTATTTACATTACCTTCCTTTTCTAATACCGAGAAGAGTAGAAACTAGGAGGGCAAACTGCGTTGGTGGATGTAGTACGAATTAGTACCGTATGCTGTTATCCCCACCAATTTCAGCTACCACTTGCGCAACATACCCGAGCGCACATTTTTTACAATGGTTGCCACTTCAGGGGTTTACTGAATGTGAAGTGTGGTATAGCTGTTTGAATGCATAGTTAAACTGCAGTTCTGAAATTTATCTTTATAAAAGAATATCTATGAGTGTGCAATGCGTAAAATGGAAGCAGGTAAGAGTGAAGATGCTGACAAACTGCACTATATTGTCCCGCAGCAACCTATCACCCACAAAGCAGTTTGCTCTTCTGGTCACTAGTCTTCTTGTCTACTACAAAGAAAGAAATACAAAAGACATTGGAGTGTGGTGATAATAATAATATTAATATAACAAATATTTTATTAAGATCAATAAAGAAAAACTGACATATTTTCAAAAATGAAGAGCATATATATTCTTTATAATAAAATAAAACAACTAACAAAAAGCAATTTGAAATAATTCATTGGCAGAGCTTTTACTATTTGATAGTTCTATGTTTTGACATCACTTCTTGATTTTATTATTCAATTTGTTTGGCCAGTTTTGAACTAGATTCGTCCATCTTCAGCAGAAAAATTACATTATTAAACTAATAGAAAAATACCAGAGAAAATGAATTGAATAATGGTGGGGAATTACAATAGCTTAAGGAAAGGTGATTGGTATGTCATTGTCTGCCTGGTCATTGATGAGCTTAAACCTTTCAACTCTAGATATTTTTGAAACTTAGATTGATTCTAAGAAATTAAGTTTGAAAGATTTATTAGATAACTGAAATCTTTTCTCTTCCTGTAATACGACAAATTGCGTCAAAAAATATGTCTTTACGGAAATTGAAGCTATGAAAAAAATGCAATTATGTGATAAATCTGGAATATCTAATTTTATAGAATTGGTGGTAATTTGAAAAGCATCTAGAGTTAAATGGGAGAAGCTCCACAACGACCAGGTAGATCTAATGTCTTATTGATCATATTTGTTTACGCTACAGTAATTCCACCATAATTTAATTAATTTTGCTTGGAATTTTTTATTATATATATAATTTAAAATTGATAAAAGTGATAGTCAAAATATAGTAATTATTTCATTACCTGATTTGATATTTAAACATAAAAATTTATTTGTGTTAGTCTTGTGAACATTTTTATAAGCATCTGTATTTGGCATGTGTTCCCCATACTCAAAACGAGTAGAAAAAAAATATGAACAAAGAATAAAATCACTTTTTATCCTGAAGACTTTTCTTAAGCATTTTCAACTCAGCAATTCTATTCTTGGTCACCGCAAGTCTTTTTTCTAAGTCTGTACATAACGGTTGGGATACCTTCGAAACAATATGTACTAATTCCACAGTTTTTATGGCTTCATTATGTAAAGTCGTTAAGTCATCCCTAATATCACTATTTTCTTCAGCATGGCACTTTACTTCTTCTTCGAAAAGTATTTTAGGTAATTTTGTAATTGCTACAAAAATACAGGTTGGTATAACTTATGACAATAAATGAAGCATTCAATTGACGAGGCTTTTACGTGATAGAAATCCATTTTCACAAATACAAGTAAGTAAGTTTCGATACACAGTATCTTTATCAAGAGCGAATGAATACTACAAATATATCTTACTAACAAATTTTTATATATACTAAAGAGGCAATCCACTCAGAGCTATCCGTACTTGAACTAATGTTTAGGAAATAAATTTAATAAGGGTGAGTTATTTATGTCTACCTGATCATTAAGAATTTCCGGTGAATTCCTAAATCTGTTAATTTCAAGTGCTTCCAGAAGGTTGAGTTTTATACCTCTCTTCTCATTTTTGTTTTTTCTTGTGTAGTATGCTGCTAACTAAATTTGCATCATAACCATTATTTAATGCGATCTGTTTCATCAAATTCAATTCTTTGAAATAATTATCATTAGAAATCGGTGTGTTCAAGAGTCGATGTATATAGCTGTTAAATGCTGCAACTTTATGTTGGTATGGATGTGCCGATGTATAATGAATTGAATCACAGCGATGTCTAATGATAATAATTTCAAAGAATTGAATTTGATGAAACAGATCGCAATATATAATGGTTATGATGCAAATTTAGTTAGCAGCATACTACATAAGAAAAAACAAAAATGACAAGAGAGGTATAAAACTCAATCTTCTGGAAGCACTTGAAATTAACAGGTTTAGGAATTCACCGGAAATTCTTAATGATCAGGTAGACATAAATAACTCACCCTTATCGAAACGCGTCGAGCATTTAATAATATATTTTAGTAGAAATCATCGTTTACTTGTATTTGTGAATAAATGAAGCAAATTATCTTACCTTCTAAGTTATATAATTTTAAAGGTGAAGGACTTATAATTAATTCGATTTCCCTTCTACTATACTCCGAACCTGATCTAATGGCTTGAAAACAAGTAACTTGGACGTGATTGGCAGTTGAGCCAGAATCATTATGATACACAGAAAATATCAATCCTATAAATAGTGGATCCATCATTTGATAAGTAGCTTGAGTCCGTACATCTAAAAATTAGTGTAAATACAAATTAATACAATAAAGTGATATTAAACTTGCCAACATGACTTGGCCATACTGTAATATGAGGGTGTGAATGATACCATCCAAGTACTCTCATTGGTCTATTTATCTTTTGTGCAATTTCTTCAGCATATGTCGTGGCTGTATAAATGATTTCTGGAGGAATCTCTACTCGGTCTGGTTGCTTATCACTTCTATGTAGTATAAGGGCAGCTGATATATGAGAAATTTTTTCTCTTTCATCTACCTGGGGATGAGAACATGCATCAAATATTTAAAACATAATTTTATAAGGCTAACCTCTCCCATCAGTAATCCCATGATCTCCTCTTTTTCTGTAGTCAACGCATGTTGCAGACATAAAGTATATACATCGGCATCTAGAATTACTTTTCTGAGATAATTTTGGTCCCCTTCCACCATTTTTCTACCAAAGTATTTATCCGATAGTTGATCGAAGTACTTATGAAAACCTAGGAAAAAATTAAAATTTGTAGTTCAACTTTATAGTCCAAGAAGAAAATGTTTATGATTGTAGTTGTGATTAATTGACTATGTTTATATTGGATTATAACCTCAAATTAGAGTTAATTGCAAACATAGACCAAGTATAGAAGTATATAAATCATCTTTGTTGCAAATTTCATAGATTTCAAATAAGGTAAAGAAATTTTTTCTATGCTCAGTATACAAGAAATATTTTCGTTTTCTGGTTACTGCTGCAAGTCAAAACTGATACGTTGTCATTGAAAGGACAATCAAAATACAAAATAGGAATACTCAAAAAGATTTAACAGATTTTCGGAATGAAATTTTTCTTAATGGACTGGGCTGGTGACAATAGATGATTGTCATTGTAGGAAACAAATGTTAATATTAAATCTCTAACTTTTATATTTCACGATTTTTTATCAATGGGAATCGCAAGGCTGAAAATACAATGACAGTAGAATGAATTAGAGTAGAGTGAAACAAGAGATAACTGTTCTTTAGAGTATATTTCAGGTTTCCTCTCTAAGTCAGTTCGACATTGGTATTCTTATGGCCAGAGTGGATAGGATCGGTACGCTCTAACTTCGGATTTACCTTGACCTACGGTTAACTTAGGGTTAATAGTTATTCATTATATGACATAGAAAAGTATTAGATTTTAGGTTGAAGTTGTATTGTCTCCCTGGTGTCAAATTTGAAGGAACTGTTAGACTGTTAGAAATCAAATATTTTTCAATTTAATTCTTTGATTTGATTTAAAAAATGCGAACTTAGTCGTTGTTCAGCATAATATAGGGTTAAAAAGATGTATGATTCGGTGTTTTCTCTGACTCCTCCAGAGTTAACAGCGAAAGTAGTTTCTCGAAAATTAGTGCCATCTAAATTGCTGAACTTACGAAACTGCATAGAATAGAATAGAATAGAATAGTATAATCGCCATCAAAAAAATACATGACACGTCAACAGAAAAACATTGTAAAAAAATACGATGCAAACGATACAGACAAACCGTAAAAAAAATTACAGAAAATTGATTGGCAACAGATAAGTATACAACACATTTTTCACTTTTCACTTTCATAAAATAATTAAATATGAGTCCATAAACTCATGTTGTTTGTTTTTCCTTTAACGTGCTCTATTTCAGCCTTTCGGCTAATGACACGACGGGGAATTCTGTCACCTCACTAACCCAAGAATTTGGCCGAACCCCTCTCGTGCTCGTGTCGAGGGAAGGGATTTTTAATGTCCAACACATCTCTGTTAGACATACCGACGGCTTTACATCTCCTCCGAAAGATGGATACTCAAGCGATTCCCAGAATCCGAAAAATCGCACCGACTTTGTGGGAATTGAACACAGGTAACTCTGCGCTGGAGACGAGCGTCATATCCCATACGCCACCGAGTCGGCTCAATTTTTTATTGAACTTACTTTGTTTTTGTTGTTTCAGGTCCAGTGGAAGTTTGTTGTATATTTCAACACCCCAATACATAAAAGAATTTTGAGTTACCTTTTTCTTGTGAAGTGGAATAATTAGGTCCTCTTTTTTCCTCGTGTTGAAAGAATGCAGATCGTTCTCTTAAGATGTTCTGATTCATTTGAATAGATGTTCTTTAGAACTTCAAAAATGTAAGCACATGGCAGGGTACGTATGCGTTCCCTTCTTGAAAGTGGCCTGCAAGACTCTCTAGATTTAAGGTGAAAAATTATTCTTAGAGCCTTTTTTGTAGTATAAATATTTTGTCCCCTTCGGATGACAGCCCCCACACTTGAACAACATATGTCATAACCGCGTGGAAGTAGAAAAAGTATGAAATTTATGCCGATTCCTGGGTACTAACCATCATTATTCTTCTAAGCGCAAAAAGACACTTCGATAATTTTTCAGAAGTTTTCTCAACATGTGTCGTCCAAGTCAGTCTGGTGTCAATCCAGACCCTCAGAAATTTAGCAGCTTTCACTTCCCCCTTAGGTTCAAAAGTGATTTCCTCAGTTTTATCTTCTTTAACTTTAATCTATTTTTTGAGAACCAATTTCATGTATCTTCCAAAACGGTTTGTTTTTTTCATTTGTACATTCTCACCACTTGTACCTTCGATTATTGCAGATGTGTCGTCGCAGTACAGATATATAGATAGATACTCGTATTTGGTATTTCTTTGTCATTGATCAGCATCAGGAATAGTAGAGGACCCAGGATTGATCCCCGAGGCACTCCACATTTCAATCTCAGGTCCCCCGATCTCTCACCACCCATCTGCACGACTTGAAGTCTATTTTCTAAGTAAGACCTCAGCTAATTATGCACCTTCCCTCGAAAACCCCAGCGATTTAACTTGTATAACAGTATCTGATGCGGCAGGCTATCAAAAGCCTTACCTAAGTTGAAATTTAGCATTAACACTTCATCATCCGGGTCCAGAGCCTTCAGTATAATGTCCAACGCACCCTGTATTGCAGTCGAGGCATTTCTGTTTTTTCTATATTCATGCTGTGCGTTGTTGTATAAATTCATTTTTTCCAAAAAGTCCACCATTCGGTTTTGAAATTGATTCGATTTTCATAGTCTTGATTTTTCAGTTTCTGGTGCAGCTGTACATGATATGCATTCACCTTTATTCATATCTGTCAACTGAGAAATCTCTCTTTGGCTTTTATATGGGTCCTCTGTCACTGTCAACAAAACTGATAACTGGTTGTCTTCAGCTGTAGCAGTTTTTGGTTTTTCATGTTTTTTGTAAGCGATATTACCCGTTTCGATAAATCTAATTAGAAGTTTTTCAAAGCATCTTGCATCAGGATGCCTCTTATCTTGTGCATAAACTCTACTTGCCAACAAAGAATTTCTATCACACTCACCCAGAATAAAAATTATATCAACCATTTCTTCTTTGGAGAACTTCATGGCAGTCAATTGAGAAAATTGGGTTTAACAATGTTTATTAACGGAACACTGATAAGTTCACCATGTAAAATGCAGAATATGATATGTCTGGACACCTGACAGAAGGCACAAATAAACAAAAATGTCAACATATACCTCGATTTACGTTTTAAACATCTTGATTTTATCATTCGTTAAAAGAATTATCTTGTTTAGGTTTAATTTTTTACTACTTGAATCATTACAGAAAGAAAAACTTCTGTGCGAATAATGATGCATGTTGATGAGTTTGATAAGGTTTGTAGAATTTTCATCAAAAATTTTTACAAACAATCGAATATTTCGAAAATGATCGAAGATAAAGATAAGGTTACTTCTGCAAAAATATGGCACAATATTTTTGAGTTGACATGAATAATAAAATACAGGGTGTTCCATTTGAAAAATCAAGATATGATATTTTTAAAATTATAATATTCATATATTTTTTGATTCACTCCTGTATGAAATGAGGATAATCTATTTCAATTCATCAATAAAGCTATCCTTGGGCAATAAGTAAACGAAAGGAAAAAAGTATTCATCCTCTCTGGCCTGAGATGATGTGAGAGCCTATTTTCATGAATTTTTACGGAAAAAAATATTGATGACGAAACTACTCACCAAAATAACTTATTACTCAAAGATATTATAGCAGAGACCACCCAAGATTTTTTAATAGAAAAACGAAACATCCTTTGAGTTATTTAATTATTATTGTGTATTATTTGATAGAAACGTAAAATATCAATATTTGAATTTGAATCAAAGAACTTTTCCAAATTGTGAAAAAAAATTCTTAAACCTCATAAAGTTCGATCGGGCATCAAACATCTTTTCTACAAGAAAAAAAAGCAGTTTTCGACATTATGTTCTTAACCATAGTCAGAATTAGCTGTTGGATTTGTGATACTAGTATCTTACTTAAGTGGACAATTTGAAAAATAGTTAACTATATATTCTTGGACATAAAGCATCTTCCAACAGAATAGTGTGAGAAACATTCCTCGAAAAACAGAGTTTTCTTTTGAACCCTCGCTTTTTTTACTCGGTGATCGTTAAATTTAATGTGGGTTTCAAATGTTACTACCCATTTCATATTCAATGACTCTATCTTATTCCATACTGGAATATCTTGAAACGTACCTAGATATCATTTTCATTCATAACACCAACCTGAATAAACTCCCTCAATAATTCATCGACCGAGTTCATAAAATTCTCATGGAATTCCAAACAATGAATCGCCTTCTCTCCTCTTTCGATCTGCAGATGCTTGAGGCTGCATATAAGCGATGACGAGCAGCGCCGCGACGCTGTAGTTATCCTCTGTCACGATGGCGTCAGTTCGTTTACGCCAGTGATCACGGCACAATCGACGGGCGTTTAACTTGTCATGTACTCCTCATAAAAACAAAGTTTGCTACTATCTTATCACACGCGAAAATCAAGGTAGGGTTTAATTGATTAATTGATCATTAAATGATATACTTATGCACATATTATAAAAGTAAATTCGTTCTTTTCTCTCATGTACTAGTGCTTTGTTTGTTTTTATTGTCAAAAATGATATAAAAAGATCAAAACAGTATTGAGTGTATATTAGAACATGTTCTTGAAATTGGCATTGCTCCAGTTTTTGGCGTATTTAGGTTAGGAATAATCAATATTTTTTGGGGTCAATGCGTATCCCTAAACATAACAAGAATGAAATGGTTCATGGTTCAGTTAATTAAATGGTGAGAACCAAATTAACTTGAGAGCTAATCAATATTTCTATGCACCCGCGGGACTACAGTATCTTTATGATTACTCAATTTTATACATGCATGCAACTTTATTGCTTCATGTTTATCCATTAATTGATTACTTTATGGAACATTTGTTCGATTACTTTCCGAGTTCATACTCTGTGGAACTGCATGCTGTTTTCTCAACGTCCAAGGATAACTTACGTCACAAGAAAATTAGGGCATAACATTTAATAGACTTTCACTTTCCTATAGAGACCTAAAACATTGAATTCTCAAGGTTTCGCCTGCAATATTCATGCAGTGCTTGGTATTTTAAACTTCACTTCTCTTTATGTTTTCTGTATCTTTAAAATTCAATTTCGAGCAGGTAAATTAGGGTTAATAATTTTTATACGTGTTTACTGGTATAAGAGTATCAATTGATGCTTTGAGTCGTCCCTATATGAGTAGGTGAACCAGGTACAAGCACCAACGAAATGGTGGATGCGCCACAAAAGATTAATTGCATTTTCAACAAGATGGTGCTCCCTCGTATCTTGATATTGGAGTGCGAGAACAGTTGAATAATTGAGTGATCAGCATTTTAATTCTCTCGATATTCTCATGAGGTAATTTAAAATCGAAAATATACGCTACGCTGTTAGAGACAATAGACGAGCTGTGGAGAAGAATCGTTACATAATGTCGACTATTGACATCTAATGTCTTTGAAAACATAAGGAAGGAATTTGAGAACCGTTTATATTATTGTATGGAGGAGGGGGTATTTTGAACAGTTTCTTTAGTAACTTTTATCTTGTAGACTCATTTGTGCCTCTGAATGATTTGTGTTAAATATTCTTGCCGTTTTTCTGGCACAACTGTTATTTTGAAAACGAATGGTAACAATGTCTACGTTGTTTCCTGTCTATTATACCTTTTTCGAGTTGTTTTTGCATCCAATATAATGTTTGAATTCGAATTGATTGACCCGATGTACCCAGCTATCTAACAGAATCACTTCCTGGGTTTGAATACGTTTTATAAACTCCTAATACAAGATGACGACTAAATTCGTTCTGAGCATCAAGAGAACTTCCCATACTCTATACTTCACAGTCGTTTAGGGGTATCGTAAAATTTAAAAATAAATGAATGAAAACAATATAAACTTCATTCGAACTTCTGAGCAGCGAATTTCTTGTGACCCCAGACTTTTGATCATTTATTAATAAGAAAAAAGGTCACTTGCGTATACCTGAGAGATGATGGGCGTACGTACATATGATAAGCCTGAAGATATGGTTGGTGCCTTCATGAAGTACTTTGGTGGTGTTTACAATACACATGATGGAGGTGTAACGGATGATGATTTTGATTATGCTGACGGAAAGCTAGTTTACATTTTCATTTTCACTGAAAGGAAGTTATGTAATAAGCATATCGTCGGTGCCAAGCTATCTTCTGAAAGACAAGAGAACTTCTATAAGCAATTTGGATGTTTTATCTCAACAATTAATCGAAATCTTGAACTCTAGTCAGGTGGATGTTACTTATACTCTCAAAAACCTTCGATAGAGTGAATAATCGCATATTGGTGTGGAATCTGAAATCAAATATGTGGGTCTCATGTTTGATCAAAAATTTACTTTTATACCTCATGTTGATTATTTATTCAAGTCCGCTTTAAAATCATACGAATTTATAATTCGTAAAGGGAAGTATTTTATTAGATTATCTACTTTGATGCTTCTTTTTGAAGCTTTTGTAATGAGCAGGTTAGAAGATGCTTCAATCATCTGCCATTCGATTTACTTTTGTTATACTTATCACTTGAAAGCGATTCAGAGAAAGTTTTTCAAGTATCTCGCCTGGAGGAGGATGGTGTTTACGAGGATGGATTGATAAGTTTTTAAGTTTTTTTTTTATTTCTCAACATAATCCCTTTTAAGGCTGATACATTTCTCACAGCGGTGTTCTAGTATAGTAATGTCACCTCTATAGGGTGATTCGTCAAGTCAAAATAGCCATTTACAGCTTCGATTACTTCTTCATTGCAAAGCAAATCTCTTACCGCCAAGCCATGTTTTGAGGTTAGGAAACAGGTAATAGTCGCTCGGGGCTCGGTCTGGAGTGTAGGGGGGGTGTGGCATCAATTCGAACTTCAGGTCATAGATTTTAGCCATGGCAACGTGCGAAGAATGCGCTGGTGCGTTATCGTGATGAAACAAAATTTTTTCTTCACCAAATTAGGTCGTTTAATTTGCACCTCGTGGCTGAAACGTTGCAATAAGTCTGCGTAGTATTGACCAGTGATAGTTTTTCCCTTTTCAAGGTAATCAATGTATATAATACCTCTTGCATCTCTAAAAAAAAAACAGTAGCCATAACCTTGTTTGCCGATAAAATTGTTTTTGCCTTCTTTGGAGTTCAACTGGACTTCCATTGCATTCTAGCTTAATTAAAATTTTCAGTACCAAGATCGAATTCAAGGACAGCCAAGAACAAATTCGCTCTCACAAGCTCCAATATTATTCATATGATCTACATATAATTTCATCTTGATACTACGTACCATTCATTTTGAGTCATTTTCAACTACGAGTGTGTCCTGAAAAGTTTCCGGACTAACAAAGGTAAAAAACATTTTTTTTGAATACTTTTTTCTTATTTTCAACATAGTCTCCTTGTAACTCTTCACAGTTTTCCCATGTATGTTCCCTTCTCTGTTACGCGTCCAAATAGTACTCGGCGTTTTTCTCTGTAAAATAGGGGTTCACGAAGGAGAAGGTGCCTCTTCACTTGACGAAAATCTTTGTCCTCCGAATGCAATTGTTAGATGAGGGAACAAAAAGAAGTCGCTTAGGGCTAGATCTGGTGAGTCAGGCGGATGAGCAAGAAGTCCAAACCGTAATTCGTGGATCTTCGCCATAGTAACTGCTGTTTTTCTGTAAATGTGACCATTTTTCCGCAAGTTCTGTTCTTAGCTTGCCAAGTAATGATGCGTAGTATGCTTCTATGCTTTCCTTTTTGAATATGATCGATTAAAACATCTACATGAATATCCCAGAAAACAACATTTCCAGCCAATATTTTACCGGACGAAAAAACAGTTTTCGCTTTTATTGGAACCAGTCCCCCCTTTGTAGTCCACTGTTAGGACTGTATTTTTGTTTCTGGCGTATAATCTACCCAGATATCTAACGGAATGACTTTCTGGGTTTGAACATCCTGTATAAACTTCTAATACATAGTGTGACCAAATTCGTATAGAGCATTAAGAGAATATTCCGATGAGGTATCTCATGATACTCTGCGATTTAAATTCTCATGTTTGGGGATGCACTTTTAAATTAACATGCTAAAACACCTTCTTCAATACTGATAGCAATATGTACTACATTTCCTCAAAATACATCCGGTACAAAGGATTGTTCAATTATTATATGATATCTTTTCGTAGTTGGAACACCCTGGATGGTTTTTCCTTTCTGGAAACTATGGATTGAATCATCACTTCCCAGACGAAAAAACAGTTTTTGCTTTTTTGGCACCGGTTCTCCTTCTGAAGCCCACTGTTTGGACTGTATTTTTGTTTCTGGCGTACAATGGTGTATTCAAGTATCATCTACATGCGCGGATAGCTTTTTAATGTGAAAATTTTGATTTAATATGTGACAAACACATTCTTTTGACATTGGTTATAACCTCTGCTATCTGTCTCACTTCAATTGAGCGGTAGTCTAGCACCATTTGGTAAACGTTGGCATATTATCGTCGGTAGTTGCAGTTTTAGACGTTCATCGTCTCCCAAGCTCTAAGTACCACGTTTAAATTTAGCTGCCCAAAATTTCACTGTGGTAAATGATGGTACAGAGTCCCCAAACAAATATTTAAGAACAGCTCGATGCTCGATTTTGCCCATTTTTACAAGAACACTCACATCACATCAAACGATTGTTCCATAAGAACTGCTCGTCCCAAATGAGTGAAACTATGGTGAGTAACTGTCAACAGATGAAAATGAAAAATCAGTAGCTTTTATTCACGAGTGCTGCCATCTTCACGTAGAGGTCGGAAACTTTTCAGATCATCCTCGTGTTAGTCGAGTATATGTGGACATTATTATTATTATTATTATGTATTTTTAGTTTTGCTTTGTGGAGTGATTTGCGTTGTATATTTCTTCATTTACGTAACATATTCTCACACATATTTGTACATCTTTGTTTTTCAATTTTATTCTGTCATTGGTTTTTTACCTGTTGAAAATATTATTATTATTATTTAAATTCCGCGCTTTGTATAGTAAGAAAATTTCAAGCTTCTGTTTGAACTAATGGAACACTCTATATTCATTACAACAGAAGTTAATAAAACCTATTCATGTGATGATCATTTCATTTCACCGTGAGCATAAAAAAATTCAATATTGAGGAAATTTCCTTGCTCTTCGAAGCTACAGTATTCGATTAGCAACAGAGGGGAAAAGTTATTGTCTTTATCAGAGTGCATGCAAGTAGAAATAGTCCTTGTAAACCTCTGAAGTAGCAAGGGGTTTCCATCAAAACGCTTCCGTTGAACCGTTTCAATCTAAAAAATTTGTTCCATAAAAGCAGTTTTCCTCGTATCCTTAGTGACAGTTCACTTGTTGAGTATTATGGCTTCACGTTGTTTTGTATTTTCTACCGTCTACGGGTTGAACGTTTCATTACTTCGAAAAATTGATTGAAAGATAAGCTTCACGAATAAATAATACATACACGGAAATAAACTGGAATATTGAAAATAAAGCATGGCTATATTAGGGTGACCCCGATGTACGAGGGAGAATTGAGAAGATAGGTAAAATTTGAACAAGAACTCATTTTTCTTTATTGGTATCATTTTTTCACAACATAGTCTCCTTTTGGGCTATACACTTGCTTAGGGGATGCTGGGGATTTCTGTTGTCTTCCGTATAGTAGACTTTCCCGAGGTTCTCGGAATAACAAGTAGGGGATTTTTGTGGCAAAAGGTATGTTCTGTTTGGCAAGATGAAGCCGCTTAGTTTTGAGATCCTCGTTTAATTGGTCTAACAGTAATGCGTAGTACTCACCATTAATGGTCTTTCCATTTGGAGAAAATCAATGAAAATGTTCACAGAATAATTTGAATGACGCACATATAGAAGTTGTCTAATGTCTCTTTGCGTTAAGGAAAATTATGATTATCAGAAAGCAGGAATCAGCAAAGGTAGTTTACTTTGTATATTTTCATACAGTTATGGCTTATGGAATTAGGATGTGGGGACCGTCCTCTGAAAATAATATTTTTATAATGTAGAAAAAAGAGGAATCTCAGAATGCAACCCAGAGATCCCTGTAGACCTGTTTTCAAAATAAACCTATACTAACTATGGCATGCGTATATACACACACCACAACAATTGTGGCATCACCTGGTATTCTGAATTCCACAATCGATTAAGCAGCTCGATCGCAGTTTCTTTGTCAACATATGTTTTCGGACATATGAGGGGAAAAAAATCTTATCTATGTAGTAACATTTGTTTCCATATGATCTCAAAGACGTCTTAAACAAGATTGAGTTTATTTGACTATCAGTATTCATTCAACTTCTCTTCAGTTTTCACGCTAAATTAATGCAAGTTTTCTGTGTTTCTTGTTGATTTTCGAATCTTTGAATTTATTATAATGACTGCTGAACGTCCTCGACGCCATTTGAGTGATTATGATGTGGTAAGAATTGTAACACTTGTAGAGGAGGGGTGAAGCCAGCGTTACGTGGCTAACTTGTTGAATGTTAACCAAAGCACTATTTCAAGAGCAATTAATCGGTACCACGAAACAGGGAAATATGGAAGAAGGGCCGGACAGGGAAGAAATCGGATAACAACACCAGTTGATGATCGTTGGCTTCGTTAAACTGCACTAATAGTTCACATGCACTTTCCAGAAATGTGCATATTTCATTGCAAACTGTTAGGAACAGGCTCAGAGAATACGAAATCAGACTAAGGGTGGCTTCTACCGGCCCGCGTCTCACCAGAGAGCTTCGAGTTGCAAGACTTCAGTTTGCGAGGGAACATGCAAATTGAGGTATTCCAGAATGGTCGAATGTGCTCTTTTGCGACGAGTCCTGGTTCTGTCTAGCATCAAATGATAGACGCATGCCTGTATACAGACGACCTGGGGAACGATATCAGCAATGCCATATCCGGCAAACCGAAAACTTCGGAAGGGGCTTAGTAATGGTGTGGGGAGGCATTTCTTTCCATGGTCGAACTGAGTTAGTCCTAGTGAATAATGGAAGAATGACAGCGGCCAGATACATCGCAGATATCCTTGAACCCCATGTTGTATCCTTTGTCCCATTGATTGGCGAAAACTTCATTTTTATGCATGATAATGTTCGACCTCATGCAGCTAGAGTAGTTACAGAATTTCTGCAAAATGCCGAAATTGATATTTTAAGATGGCCAGCCAGAAGTCTCGACTTGAATCCCATAGAAAATGTTTGGGACAACATGGGGTGGCAAATTCAGCAACGTAGGATGTCTTGTAGAACACTCCAACAACTAGAAAATCTGCTTCCTGAAATTTGGAACTCAGTGACTCAAGAGTACATTCAAAATTTGTTTGTGGGGCTTCCGAGACGTGTACTGGCAATAATTAGGGCCCAGGGAGGAAGCAGTCGATTTTGAAAATGATTAGTAACCATACGATGCAAGTTGATTGGTCTTTTCGCGAATGTTTGAAGATGATTGAATTTCTTAATTTTTCATTAACTCGAAAATTGTTGATATTTTCCATCATAAACTCATCTCTTTTGAATGATATCTTCTTCTTTTACACTTCTGAAAGTTACCAAGCGATTCTTGAATGACCAACATAAAAGTTTATATAGTATTGTTGTAAAAGTAGGGTGATGCGACAATTTTTGTAGGGAGTGTATTTTCGAAGTGTTGGAGCAGATTCATTCAAGAGAGGTGATATACATACCTTCTATATAAGTATACGGGATTACTTGGTTATTCCTCTCAACAAAAAAAAAGGTAACCCAAAATTTTGCTTTTTATTGGGGTAACAAAATGTAGAAAAGATTTTCTCCTGACCCGAAATAGCAAAATCTAAATAAGTTCAATAAAAATGTGAAAAAGGTTCTTCCGAATGGATCATATTATAGTCTCGAAAAATGTATGAACTCGAAATTTTGATACCTAGAAAAAGTTGAGAAATGTTTTTCCTTACATTCAGTTTGTAGTGTAGTCTGTTTCATTTATACTGTTTTGAACTTATCTCAAGACTGCACATTCTAACCAATATATTGCGGTTGTCTAGTGGTTCATTGGAGATCTATTTCTATTTCTAATGTCCTAGAAGATAATGGCCATCCTCTAGCTGGATGGTAACAGCTCGAGCCCTAGATGAGTTCCTGCGTCTTTTTATTATGTTAAATGAAACATAGATAAATTTTTACAAATCTGAAAGGATTCAAGAATCCAAGCAAAGAAACTAATGCCAAGGTGGTTTCATTAGCTGGCAAGGTGATTGTCACCATCCTCTGAAATGCGTATGCCATTTTCTTAATTAATTTTCACCAAAAAGGGAAGGCCATAAACGGTAACTACTACGCATTACTGTTAGACCAACTGAACGAGGAAATCAAGTGGCCATATCTTGCCGAGAATTAAATTCTGTTTAACCAAGACAATGTTCCTTCTCGTTCTTTCACAATAGCAACGAAAGATGATGGAGTTACCGTATGAATGCTACCTCATCCACCATATTTTGCTGATCAGGCTTCTAGTGAATTCTATATGTTTTCAAACATGAAAATACGGCTTGCAGAACGGAGTTTATTAACAGATTCGAAAATGATATACGAAACAGAGGATATTTCAAGGATCTTGCGAAATACTACTACAAAGTCTCCAGCATCTCCTAAGAAAAGTGGTTATGTTGAAAAAATATGACACTCAGTAGAGAAAAATGAGTTTTTGTTTTATTTATACCTGACTTATCAATTTACCCTCGTACATTGAAACCCTTTCAGTGCAATCTAACCTATAGTTAAAACCCAGATCAACCCTGTTGACGACTACTCTTATTCATCGAATCGATGAATTTGCGAAATATTAATGACTCCTTATATTTCCATCTTTTTGTGTTAGAACGGAAAACTTGGTTTTAAAAATCAATTTTTATTATAGGTCTCATTTATTTTGAAAAATGGTGCACGATTTCGAAAACCCATAAATGCAATTCAGCAAAAAAACGACTGTAGAATAAACTAAAGAATAACGAACTATTAGTTTGTCTTGATTACCATTTTCTTTTGATTTTATATTATTTAATTGGATGGATCGGTTCTGAACATAATTCGTCTATCTTCAGCAATAAAGATTACGTTACTAAACTCATATTTATTATAGAAAAATACCAAGCGAGAGGAATTAAATACTGGTGGGGAATTACAATAAATTTAAGTCTTAGAGAGAGATGACTGGTATGTCATAAGATGTACCAGGTCGACTGTTTCCGGAATCGTTTTGTTTTAGAAGTTGAAACTCAAAATAAGAATTTAGACATTGAAGCTGTTCTAGTTTTGGACAATGCACCAGATCATCCTGTCGAAGTTGCAACTATGCATCCAACTATAAAAGTGACATTTTCACCCCCTCCCTACACGACGTCTTTGCTTCAACCTATGGAATGAAGCTTTTGAGCTCTATTACATTAGATATACTTTCAAAATCATATTAGATACTAAGAATTGTGATCCTGATATAAATGTTATGGAATTTGTCATAGCAAAATATATCTTAAACATAAAAAAATAAGTTTCTACTGTATATACAAAACAAGTTGATTTTTCTAGTTGGTCGATTTTCTCTTTGGCGTTAAACAAAGACCTGATAATTTAGTGGTTGGTTTAAAAACGACGCTGATATTATTTTTATTCATTGATACTTTAGCTATTAACTCAGAAGTTTTTCTGAAATAAGTTAAGGTTAGGTTAGATTGAAAACAAACTTAGAGAGCACCAAAATCTTGAATTCATCCAAATTCAAAAATCCTATCCTTTCTTGGTATCGATAGACTGAGCAACTCTTGAAATCATCCAAATCGAAAACCCTGCCCTTTTTGGTATATTTACGTTGATGTATTAGTCTGGTTTAAAACACGCCAACAACTGGATAGCTTCCTAAACTTTGTCAGTAGTTTTCTTCCAAAAACAAGATTAGTATCAGAAGTAGAAGTGCGTGAAGAATGTCTTTTATGTTTTGCATGCTGGGACATAGATGACATAATTAATCAACTATTAGTACTAAAAGTGAATCTCTAAGGCTTGTGAAGATAAATCCAAAATTTCAGTTCTATGCTGCTGTGTTTTAGCTACAACAAACTTTCAAAAATGTCAAGTTATTCGAGAAAGGGAATTAAACCACAAGCATTTTCGAGCAATAATGTTATACAACTTTCGAAGAAAATTATCTCGACAAGAATGTCTTGTTGAGTTGGTTTCTGTTTTCAGTATTAAAGCACCACACCAGTCGACAGTTTTCCGTTGGTATTGAGAGTTTAAACGCTAAAGGGTTAGGATTATCGACGATCTAAAGGCAGGTGCACCAAAAGCAGTGGTCACTCCAGATTGGCATGCAACCTATCGAGAGATTGAGGCATCATTGCGGATTTCAAAGACCTCAATATAAAAACTTTTGCACGAAGAATTACATGCGAATAAATTAGTTTCCCGTTGGATACCACATCTGTTGGCCAAAGAACAGAAAGCTGCAACGGTAAATTGGTGTCCGAAAGCTCTGAACTATCGCAACGTTTATTTCAGAAACAGGTCATGTAGAAATAATTCCTTAACAAGATCAAACACCAGTTACTGCCGATTGGTACACAACCATTTATTTACCGCAAATCGTTAAAAGCTTCGAGAAATCAAAGAAAAAATCAAGAAGGTACTGGTAGGTCAAAGGTTTCGTCTTCAGAAGAATCTGAAAACTTGAAATACATCCCGAAAAACAACATTACTTCCTGGGAAATCGAAATATTGAAATACTAGAATTATGTGATAAATAGTTCAAATTTAATTTCTCAGAATCGATAGAAATCTCAAAAGCATTTAGATTTGAAACGAATAAGCTCCACAACAACCAGGTAAAACTAATGACAGGCCAATCATCTTTCTCGGAGTTTTTGCGACTCTCTACCATTAAGTGTTTCATTTTGGTACTTTTCTATTACTAGTATCATTAAAGAAAATTACAAAAAAGATGAAAATACACAAGAATTATGAAATTAATAATATCCATGGCATGGTGGAAAAGAAAACGAGACGAACACAAAAAAAGGAAGTTAACAGAGTTACCCGCACTCGGAACAACCTCTCAAAAAAAGGTTGATTCTGTCACTCAGTAAAAGGTAAAAAATTTTAAATTGAACATTTGTAGAACAAAAACAAAATGAGATGAAGATGTGCAAGTAGGTGAGAAGGTGGTAATGTGGCCCCGTACTCGTCGTCTTTATTAACTTACATATGCATGTCTTTCAATAAAATAAACTAAATTAAAACAGAAAAATCAAAAACATGTATTATAAAAATAATCAAATTTGGCAATTTAAGATCAGGTGAGGGTTATATGGCACCCTGGGGGCCATATTAAATGTATGAGCGTAATCACAACTTAACAGCAAAAATCGCAGATATAATATTCGCCTTCAGGACCTGCACAGACTGTATGAGCCCATAAATTGCAACGTTGGCACTGTATCTACTCTTCCCCACGTCTGTCGTTAGAATAACTAGTTTCACAAAACGTGCAGTTCGTATCTGCGCATTCCGGGATTGTTGCTGCTGCTTGTTCCAGCTTGACTACATCCGGTACCGCGCCCACGCCCACGTCCACGTCCACGACTTCGGCCACGAGTTTCTGCTGGGCGCAAAGATTCACTTGATTGATTCTTGTATAGAGAGGATGTGATTGCTTTTGCTGTCGTAGTCTTTCTTCCACGATTAGAAGGTCGAATCTCATCTCCTTGGATGGGCTGAATGTCCTCTGGCAGAACGAAACGAGCTTGCGACTCTTGTGCTGCAGCATACACACCTAACGAATCTTGATCACCAACAGGACTTGTAGGGCGATTAACTGGGTTTTGTTGAGGTCAAGATTGATGTTTCCATCAGAAAATCGACTTCCGTAAAAACTTGCGGATTGAATGAGTAAATGCCCGTCGCACGAAAAACATTCACAGCAATTTCCCCTGTGGTGCTCTTAAGACATGCCCGACCAAAAAGCTCAGCAATATCGTAAGGCTTCAGCGTTCTTTCAGAATGCAGAAGAAACTCCTCACTGTGGTGACTCTTAAGCGCGCCCATAAAGTTTTATCTAACGGCTGTAGCTGAGGTGGAAGAGTGACTTGATTTTCTCGCGCCAGTTTTATTAATTCTAAATTGCGAATGTGACGATATTGTCCATCAAAAATAAGCAATACGGGAGAAGCTCGCTGGAATTTATTTTTTCAGTAAAATATCTAAACCAGTCAGTGAACAAATTTGATTGGATCCAACCAGATGGATGAACTTTTCTAATCGACCCAAGTGGCGCATCTTTCATTAAAATATTAGTAAAGTTTTTCCTAGGAAATATCATCATTGGTGGCACAAACATACCAGAAGCACTTATGCAGCTAACAAGATTACATAGTGACTCGCGTTCTGCAGAAGTCAAGGCTCCAATCTGTTCTTTCCCTTGTTTACCTACAATCTATGCTATTTTAGACTCCACAATTGTCAACCCAATCTCGTCTACGTTAAAAATCCTGTCAGGGGGATAATTCTTATTTTTCATTTCAGTTTCCAATATATCGAAAAATTCTTTGACTGCTTCACGGTTAAAACCTTGAGCATGAGCATACGAAGTCCCCATTGGTCTGCGTAATGATAAAGAATTCTTATGACGCTTCAGAAAGTGATCCAACCAAGCACGCCCAGCTACTTCATATTTAAAATTATTTTCGATGTTGTTTCTTAAAGCTAACTGATAAGCCTTTCGTCTTACATCAATTCTTGTCATTCCATAATATTTCGACTCCACAAACCAAATATATTCCACTAACTTTTTTCCAGCTCATGTGGTAGTATAGGTTTTCTTCCGAGAGGTTAATGCACAAGCAACTCTAACGATTCTTAAGAATCCTACACTAACCTTTTCAGTGTAGATCTTGGTACACAAAATATTTTTACAGCCTTTTTACACCCCAAAGTTTGCCGGGGCATCTGTAGCAAAAGATTAAAAAAAAATGATATGATATATTTATGTCATACATCATATATGGCCCCCCGGGTCTATAATACAAACAATGTAAGGAGGCCAAATTCCATGTATCAAAGAAGTTTTTTTGTAATTACTTTCAAAATCCGACAGAAAAACGTTCACGAACACAATGTACAAATTACAAGAGCTAAGGTTCAATATTTCCGTAAGAAATGAATAAAATGCACAATACATTTAGTTTGGCAGTTGTCCGTTTCGACTTGATCGAATGCAAAAAAGTACGTAACGCCCTCGTCTAAAACTTTTGGATACTAATTGACACATACACAAAAGCTACGTGCTTGCACAAAAATTGACTAGATGGCGTGCTTCTAAATTATAAATATCGAAGGGGGCCAATATACCTGCAGGAGCCACATTACCACCACAGAACAGACCCTAATGAGAAGTAAAACTCAGTGCTCAGACATAGGAAACAATATGGCCGTCTCTGCATAGAAACTAGCGCTCTACGTGCCATTATGGGAAACTAAACCGAAAGGCGCCGTTTTTGAATTCTAGATTTCCCACGATCGAATTTAACTCGACTGAAATGGGGTATATGAACTAGTCTAATCGATGCAGATCATTTCTGCCTCAATTAGACTGTTCAAAAATTGAGAAAATAATGAGTATTTTTACACAATAACACTTTTATTTTGAAATAACAAAAATCTCTTAATAATAAAAAACAAGTACTGTGTTTTAAGGAATTTTACTTAATAATTGCGATTCGTAACGCGTTTCACTACACCGTAGCTTCTTCAGACGAATGAATATACAAACAATTTTAATGAGAATATAACTATAAATGTTCTTGAGTAATTAAAAGCTTATTGGGTTGCTTCTTCTTAAGTGGAAACTATATAACATCAACTAAGGATCCTTCCGCAAAATTTCAGAAAGTGGTTAAGAACATAATTTCGACAGCAAAATCATTAATTACAGACCACGAAAAATATAAATGCATTAACTCCAATCCACAATCCCCCGAATTATATTCGTTGATAAAACTTCATAAACCTAATTACCCTATTAGACCTGTTGTTTCTTATGTAACGGCACCTTCTTTCAAACTTTCAAAATTCCTCAACGACTTGCTAATAAAACATTGCAATTTTAAATCTAAATTTTCGGTCAAAAATTCATACGAACTTATTGCCAATATCAAAGATACCACTATACCACCTAATTCCAAACTCATTTCTTTCGATGTTAAGAATCTATTTCCCAACATTCCTCCGAAAGATACGTATTACTTAGTTGAAGAATTATTACAAAAGAATCGTGTCAATACTATCATTAAATCAGATATTCTTTCATTATTACAAATTTGTTTAGATCAAAATTATTTCCATTTCAATAACAAATATTATACTATTGAAGACGGCTTGATTATGGGCAATCCGTTAAGTCCTTTGTTAGCAGAAATATTCATGAATAACTTAGAGAAATTAATTCATAATCATCCACTCAGTAAATATTGTTTATACTCGTATCGCTATGTAGACGATATCATTATTTGCTTCACAGGAACAGATAGACAGTTGAAACTTTTCGAAAATCATATAAATTCATTACATCCAAAAATTGCATTCACAACCGAAATAGAAAGCAATAATTCGATAAATTTCTTAGACGTAACAATTTCGAATGAAAATGGAAAACATGTTTTCGCAATTTACCATAAGCCATCACATACAGATATTATAATACATAACTCGTCGTGTCATCCATATCAACATAAAATGTCAGCATTCAATAATTTTATTCATATATTGATTAACATCCCGTTATTACCAAAAAATTTCAACAAAGAACTAAATTTGATTAAAAAATAGCCAAAAATAATGGTTACAATCCCAAACTAATAAATAATATTTCAAATAAAAACAAAGTAGAATCGCATTGAATGAAGTTTACCCTGTCGATAAATTGAAACAAAAATTCAACATCTTAACCTACGTTGGCATTACAAGTGAGAAATTGAAATCATTCTTAAGTAGCAATAATTTCAACATAGCTTTCCAAACTAATAATAATTTAGGCAAATATATAAAAAATAATAAAACCAAACCAGGTAAAAACAATAAATCAGGTGTTTATAGATTGAATTGCAATGACTGTGATAATTTCTACATTGGTAGAACACATAGAAATTTTAATATTAGGATATCGGAACATAAACGCAGTTTTTCAAATAAAAAATCAGATTCAAATTACGCGAATCATCTCTTAGAAAATAATCATTCTTTCGACCCACAGTTTGAAATTTTGCATACAGATAATAAATATTGGAAGGTAGATCTTTGGGAAACTTTAGAAATCAATAAATACAAACACTCAGGTAGACTCATCAATGAACAAGTCGATTTAAGCCCTTCACCTCTATTGAATCTTTTCGGGGAGCAATCTATTCCTTAATTTTATTGGATATACCTGTCATAAATAACCACTTAAGAAGAAGCAACCCAATAAGCTTTTAATTACTCAAGAACATTTATAGTTATATTCTCATTTATATTTTTCTGTATATTCATTCGTCTGAAGAAGCTACGGTGTAGTGAAACGCGTTACGAATCGCTATTATTAAGTAAAATTCCTTAAAACACAGTACTTGTTTTTTATTATTGATTATGGAATTTAACCAAGTAAAAGCCTCCCAAATTCAAAAAAATCTCTTAAATCATATATACAGCAAACATTTCCAAAAGTAAAATAAATTCTTAACACATGTAAATCAAAAATATAAATCACATATCACAGAAAACAGGTACATTCTAATATTCAAAATTAAAAAGAAATTCTGAAATATTTTTGTCAGCCATAATATTGGTCCTCTATTGCTACCAGTGGTCCCCCGTTGGGGAGTGAACTGCTTTCACTGGCAGTTACCCCATACTGCTTCTGTAAATAGAAAAAAAATGGAGTAATAACTGTCTCGAGAAGTTTTCATTTGAAAGAATTTCACATTACTCAAAATTGTTGAATATGGTAAAAATAGGCAATTTCATTATCAATCTTGGAAACTAGGGCTGCATTAATATTCCTGATGTGTTCAATTGATAGGTTCATAGTAAGAATATAAACCAAATATATAATCTAACCTATAATTGAACCAATCAAAGATTGTTGTCCTACTTGCTTCTGAACTGTTTGGATTTGCTTTCAGTCCCAGAAGTAAGTTTCCTTCTTTTTATCCTTAATGAATTTAAAAATTAGAAGAAGAGTAGCCCTTTCAAAAATTTCATCTTTCACCGAATGTAATTGACAAAAATCACTATCACAAAATTCCTTGAATGTTATAAAATTGTGTTGTTGTTGGGGCACCTCGCCACCTAACGAAGTCATCCTGACAAATTCGAAAGTTGAGAACCTCAAGAAAATTTATATAATTCAAATTAACTTATCTTTTCAGAGCTCGAAAAAAGGCTTCCTCGGCTACTTTTATTTCCTCGCCATTCACAGGGGTCCTCTTGTATGGTATACTCCTTTCCCGCCGCACGCCAAAGGGGTGAACCTCAAAATTAAGAAGAAAACCGATAAGAATTGGATATAATCCAATTAAGGTACCGTAGAATCAAACAAAGCTCAAGTTGCACAAAATATCGGCTAAAACTTCACAAATTCAATTTACTTACCATCAATTTTCAAGAGAATTACTAAACTTGAGTCCAAGACATCAGCATCGGAAACACCTGAAAAGAAAATGATTTGGGAAGCACAAACCGAAAAATAAAAGGGTTTAGAGGGAAACTGAAAATTTTGACATTGGCAGACATTTGACAATTTATTTATTGGCGATTGAAGTTTGATCGACAGAGTTTGACACTTGACGTGGTTAAATTAGTGCCATCTATATCTATTATGGGAGTACTAGATAGATAGGTGAGGGGTCATGAGCTCACCAAATTCAAAGCTCACAGTTACTTTTTTATTATAAATATAAGTTTAGTAAGGTAATTTTTATTGCTGAAGATCAACAAATATAGTCCGAATCCGGTCAAACCAAATGAATAACATCAAATCAATAATTACAAAGTGATACTAAAAAGGTTTCGAAAATTAACCAATTCGTTCTAAAAAGATGTTCTATTTCAAATATCCACAAATGAAATACACCAAAAAAATTACTGTGAAACGAATACTTCATTAACTTGCATACAAAATGTTTTTATCGAACCACCTATAATTATGAGTGGAGCTTAAATAACGAACTCATCAAAATAAAGGGCATGAAAATATGCGCTACATCCCACAAACCGGGAATAAAAGGAACGTCGAACGGGGCCGACGTAAAATCGAGTTATCCCGGTGTTGTTCCAGGAGCTGGCATCCAGTTGGCGCCGTTCGAGCAAGATCCTGGCGCCTAGAATCCTGAAGGACGTCAGAGCTCTATGTTTCGCAAGCCTTGAAATCGGAGAAATTGGCAGGGTTTCCCGCCGTATGTGCAAAAAATAACGGTTTTCCTATGACGAGTTTATAGAATAATTTAGATACTTTTTACTCTGAAAGTTTAAATTTCAAATATACGAGGATGTATTCTTCTCTTAGTCCACTACACAAACATACAAAATTTGGAAATTCAAATATTATTCAACAAAGTTTTCTTTTAATTCGATATACACTGGTAAAGGGAATTATCGCGCCACATTTTGTCGAATCAATAAGGGTATTGAGTTTTTTTCGTATTTTTCTAGCATAACATGAATCGAAGATGAAATAAGTACATTCTGCCAAAAAAGTACCGTGAATTGGTCAATGCAACACAAAATACTCAATTTTTGTTTCAAGGAGGACATCTTTTGGTGTACAATAGTTACCTGAAATATCAACCCCCTAAGCGGGGGTTGCAATCCTTGAACATTTTGAATAGGGAAGATGGGTCGAGTGATGACTCAAAAGAAAGGTGGTATCTTTGTCTACATCGCCTTGAACGAATTTCCATTTTAACTGAAAACTTAAAAGATACAGGGTGAACTGACTACGGTTTTGTTCTACAGATAGGTTTTCCTGTGAACATTTCATTTTGATTGAAAATTGTAGAAGATACAGATCTACAGTTTTCAATCAAAAATGAAAATTCGTTCACAGGGATGCAGACAAAGATAATACCTTTCTTTCGAGGTATCACTCGACCCATCTACCCTCTTCCAAATTTTCAAGGGTGGTCACCCCTGCTCTAGGGGTTGAAATTCGAGATGGTGATGGTACTTGCTAATTACTGCCATTGATCAGCATGGATCTGTTCCATTTTACTTCACTGAAACTTGAATAGTCTCAGGAAAATAGTCTTCCCTTTCTTTTGCTCACGCTGTATCTTTCACCGTTTTCAATTAAAAATGGAAATTCGTTCAAGGCAATATAGACTAAGTTACCACCTTTCTTTTGAGTCATCACTCGACCCATCTTCCCTATTCAAAATGTTCAAGGATTGCAACCCCCGCTTAGGGGGTTGATATTTCAGGCAAGTTTTGTACCCCAAAAGATGTTACCTTGAAACAAAAATCGACCTGTTGTTGCGTTTTGATCAGAAATGAATATCTTGGTAGATATAGCCTCTGTTTAGTTTTCGTTGAAGCACCCTGTATTTATTTTTCATCCAAATTTATTGTATTGCCTTTAAGGCGAAATCATACATTTACACCAACGAATAATCTGATCATCAAAACAATTTTCAAATGCTTTTCCGGAATCTATCTTTTATGTCTTTTATCGATTCAAAACTAATACTTCGAAGTGGCAATTTGAGTTTTGGAGAGAGAAAAAATCGGCCGGAGCCATATCAGGTGAATACAGTGGCTATTCGATGGTATTTGATGAGTTTTTGGTCAGAAATTCATTCACAATGACAGCCCTGTTAGATGGTGTATTAACGTGGTCCAAAATTCATGAGTTTTCTTTCCACAAATCTAACCTGTTTCGAAGAATTACTATCTCAAATGCCGCATAATGGTCAGGTAACAGTATTCATTTACCGCCTGACCTTCTGGCAAGAATTCTGAGTGTGCAACACTGCGACACTCAAAGAAAACAGTCAGCATTAGCTTGACTTTTGAACGACTTGGAGTGGGTTTTTGGTTTCCCTTCAGTTGTAAGGCGCCATTCCGAAAATGTTTTGTAATGAAATGAATAAACCTAGCCTGAATGTGATCGCGGAAATGAATTCCTCACACAAAAAGAACACGAAGAAGGCTCATTCACCTATATTCACAATTCCACATGGCTTCAGTACTACAATGTCGAAATCTGTTCTCCCTGTACAACTGCGTTCAATCAACTCTTCGGGTTTTGAGCGCAGTGGTAAGCCAAAATCTCTTCTATAATTGCGATACAAATTAGTTTCATTCATTTGAAAACAGGCCGAATGTTCTTGAGAGAATCTCACTTGAGTGTGTCTTAAACCCAAAGTCAACAAACTCGGCATCCATCATGCCAATAGCTTTCTTACACTATTTTATTAGATATACAGATATGTAATATCCTTTCAGTAGACATTCACGTGAGCCTCATTAATTTTATACTTGATCAATTGCCTACTATCCATGACCATTAATGTTGAGAATTAATCATTTCTATAGTAGTGACATTCCTTGAGCGAGGATTATCTTCAAGGCTTGTACGATCACGTAGATCACGGGTGCTCAAACGGTCGATCGCGAGTGCTTTTTGAGTAGATCTCGAAAAGAAAAAAAAATTTTAATAAGTAGGTTACTAAACTACAGAAGTTTATTACGTAATAAAATAACACTCTGCTAGCGGCAAAAGGCGGCTTTATCAAAGGAACGCGCGGTACTTGTCGAGACTTACGTTGCGCCTGCAGGCGTACAAAATGAGTGCAGCGAAGAAATCTAAAATGTATAATTTCAATAAAGATTGGGAGGAAGAATTTTTCTTTTGTAGGGTGAAGGATAAGTGCATTTGTCTCATTTGTCGTAAGTCATTTGCAATACCTAAGCGTGGTAACTTAAAGAGGCATCATAAAACGGTTCATAAAAACTATGAAAAGTATTTCCCGCCACAGAATGATTTAAGAAAACGAAAAGTACGTGATTTGGTATCTTGTTTGAAAAAAGATCAAACCATGTTCACTAAACTAGCCAAACAATCAAAAGCTGCTACGATCGCGTCATTTAAAATATCTTATATATTGGCGAAACACAAGAAACCATTCAAAGATGGATCGGTTGAGAAGGAAGCATTTATTGAAGAGGGTGAGACTTTATTTGGAGATTTTAAAAATAAAATAGAAATCATGTCTGCTATTAGAGAACTTCGGTTATCTAGTCCGACTGTCACAAGGCGTATTGAAGTCATGAGTCAGGACATGGCAGATAAACTAAAACATGATATCATGAAATGTACATACTTTTCTTTACAGTTCGACGAATCCACCGATATGACAGACACTGCCCAGCTGTGTATTTTTATTCGGATGATATTCAAGACATGTTGGCTAAGGAAGAATTTCTGACAATCATTCTTCTGAAGGGGAAGACCCGTTGCGAAGACAGATAAGAAGTTTTCTTCAATTTGGTAAAAAACTACAAGGTACCAATATATAAATTAGTGTGCATTGCAACCGATGGAGCACCAGCAATGACTGGAAACAAAAACGGTTTTGTGGCATTGTGTCGAGCTAATGAATGATTTCCCTTCATGTTTTAATTCCATTGCATTATACATCAACAAGTTTTGAGTTCAAAAATTTTAAACACGGAGGAAATTGTGGGTCATTGCAACAAAAACTGTGAATTCCATACGTGCACGTAGCTTGCTACGGCGGCTCTTTAAGTTGTAGTTGGAAGATAGGGAGTCAGCTGAACACACTGATTTAGTTCTTCACACGGACGTCAGGTGGTTGAGTCGCGGAAAATTCTTAGAAAGGTTTCAAGGAAAAACGAAAAATGGCCGACTGATTTGACATTTTTGACTGACATCACAATGCACTTAAACACCATTAACTTGGAGCTTTAAGGTAAAGGAAAAACTATTATGCAGATGTTTAGCGCAGTAAACGCATTCAAAAGTAAATTGCAACTTATAATAGATCAACTGAAAAGAAAGGATCTGAAACATTTTCCGCCTTCGAAAGCAAGGATTCCTCCGTTGAATTATGTTACGTATGAGGCTGAATTATCAAATATTGTGGGACAATTCGAAATGCGTTTTTATGATTGCAGTAAATTGGAAAATATAGCATCCTTTTTCATGTAAAAACATTGAGGAATTATCTACTGAAATAGCAAGTAAGTTTAATTTGAACTCATGTTCTGTTGAAAATGAGTTGGTGCAGATTATATCAGGTATAGATCTCAAAGCTACAGCATCTGATACAAATTTCTGGTGTTTTATATCTGAAGATAAATATCCGAATCTAAGGCAAATCGCCCTTCAACTGACGGCAATGTTTGGGTTAACTTACTTGTGCGAGTCTGCATTTTCTGAAATGAAGAACTAAGTCAAAATATCACAATCGACCAACTGACGATCATATCACATATGTCATCATGCTAGCGATTAGCACTCAGTGGTTACGTACCATCTTATGAAAAGTATGCTGACGACATGCAGTACCACACTTCAACATCCAGAGTCACTCCTTAGTTAAGTTTAACACCATATGTAACACTTTTGTTTTGTAACAATCAATAAACTAGCAATTTTGAATAACTATGAGTTTTTTCATTTATATTATAGAGAAGAACCTAACTAAACCTAACCCAAACCTTGATTGAAATAATGTATACTGTGCGGAAAGCTAATATCTATATATGCTATAGTACACGCTACCTAGGTAGGTAGGTAGGTAGGTAGGGTGTATCGTGTATGTACGACAACCCTGCATCACACATACTTGCAGCCTCTCAGGATCTATCGTAAGTAGTCTAAAAATATTGAGGTAGATAGCCAGCAGCTCAAGTTTGAACACCCCTGACGTAGATATTTCAAGGTTCACGTACCTATTGGTTTTGGAGCGTCACCACCCAACACATTTACCATTTTCTTATGAAATCTAACCACAAACATAGATAATATCTGCATATTATTTATTACTGAAGGAATTCATTTTCAATTCGAGGAATTCAGGGTTTCAAAACAATAATTATCTGTCAAAAAAAAAAAAAAAACTCAATGTTCTTGGTAATCATTTAACAAGGTTTGCGAATGTCATATCTCCATCTGTACAACAAGATATATAATTCATTTCATCTATGGTAATAGCACAGAATCGCTTTCGTTTTTTGAAAATTATGATTTCAGGACTACGAGGATCAAATTTTTGAAGCTGAATATCTCCGAATTTGAAAAGATTTTGACCGTGCTGTTCTTGCTAACTTGTCTAAGAATTGCTTCAGGAATCACCTCTCACAGTTTGTCTTAGACCCAGGGGTAGAATGCTTATCCCACAACGTTCAAGGCTCTTCAGCTTGAAATATTCAATAATTAACCAATATTATTAATTTCAGGTTAAGTCTTCCAATTCCGCTGGCTCCTGGTCTAGATTCCCGTCGAGGGAGGTGCAATGCGACAGTTTTATGTTGCGCTTTTGGCAACTATACAATTTTTCCCGTACTTATGACTACGGTAAGTTTGTAGTTTTATTTTCATTATGTCAAATCGTGAATATCACCGAACTTGAATAAATGAAATCGTTAACACCTACATACAGGGTGTTACATAATAGTAAGTCACAACTTGAGGGGGTGAATCTATGTGCAGTTTTAGGAAAAAAAGTTTATATAAACATAGGTCCGCGAAAGCTTCGTTATGGAGCTACAAGGTGTTGAAATTTCCGGAAAAAAAATTGGCTTTTTCTTCAAAACTCCTGCAGTTTTTTTTACAGCCGCCATCATTACATATCCTAGATTTTAACTAAAATTCACAAGGTGTTCTTTTTGCAGTACGCCACTGATCAGCGTACAATCAATTTTCGTCATATCCGTTCAATTTAGAAATTTTTTGACACTTGTAATTTTTTCGTATCTCCAACCGTATTCGAGTGAAAAATTATTGAATTTGAATTATTTGAATTGTATGTTATTCGCCAAATAAAAAAAATAATAGAAATACTCGATAGGTATGCCCAAAATTTGCTTTTATTTTGATAGCTCGTCTTCTGAGATTCAACTTATACTTATTAAATATCAAAGTAAAAAAAAGATCAATAAAAAACTACATAAATTGCTGGAAGTGTCCTCCACCTGCAAGAATACAGGCCTCTGTCCTTCTTCGCATATTACCACGCACTCTTTGAAATATTCCTGGGGTATTTCTTATCGTGTCACAAGAGGTTATTATTCGATTTCTCAATTCTTCTACACTTTTCACTGGTGTGGTATAAACTAAACTTTTGAGATATCCCCATAAGAAAAAGTGATAAGTGATATCTACATCAGAAAAAAAGTCTAAACTATTTAAGTCTGGGGACCTAGGAGGCCATGGTTCTGGCCCACCCCGACCTATCCATCGGTTGTTGAATGCTTTATTCGAGAATTCCCTAGCTTCTCCACTAAAATGTGCTGGTGTCCCGTCATGCATGAGCCACATTATATTTTTCACCAAAAGTGCAACATCCTCGAGCAATGAAGGTTCTCCTCACGAAATTACCAATAAGCGGGACCGTTTAGTCTGTTAGGCAAGAAAAAGGCCCAATCGAATAATTTCCAATTATTCCGACCCAGACATTTAGTGAGAATTGTTCTTGATGATGAGATTCTTCAACCAAATGGAAGTTTTCCTCAGCCCAATAACAATAATTGTAAAAATTTGTCATAGCAGTTCTCGAAAAGTTAGCTTCGTCTGTGAATATTATTTCACTATCAGAATGTGCATTTTCTCTAATTTTATCTAAGAACCATCGGCAGAAATTCAGTCTTGAAGGAAAATCTCGAGTAAGTAGAGTTTGGACGCGTTGAATAAGAAACGGGTACAATAAAAAGTCGTGGAGGATCCTCCATACTAGAACATATGAAATATTCAACTGATTTCCAACTTTTCTTGTATTCACATGAGGATTCAAATCAATACAATCCAAAACTGCTTCCTCAATATCTGGAGTTCTCAAGTTTAAGTTGCACCTTTTAAATGATTATTTGCAGTAAAAGTTCCAGTTTCCCTCAACCTTCTATGGATATTTGAAAATGTTCGCCTGTCTGGAGTTACTCGATTTGGAAAGCGCACCTGATATAATCGCCTAGCTTCTGTTGTGTTTCCGTCAGCCAAACCGTACATGTAATGGATATCAGCCAATTCGGCGTTAGTAAAATTAGCCATTTGTTCTTACAGCAATAACTTTCAAAGTCTTAAAGCTAAGCTTTAATGTAATAAACAATTCGAGCAGACACTGGTTCAACTTTAGCAACTGTCAAAATGAATAAATAAATGAAAAAAATCAAAGCCTACTAGCCATTCTTTCAATTAGAAGTGCTTTCAATTCAGCGAATGCATACAATTAATAACTTTTTGCTCGAGAACGGTTGAAGATACGAAAAAATTACTGGTGTCAAAAAAGTTTCTAAATTGAACGAAAATTACGAAAATTGATTGTATGCTGATCAGTGGCGTACTGCAAAAAAATTTGAAAGGGCAAAAGAAGACATGGTTGCGGAAAATAAAACACCTTGTAGATTCTAGTCAAGATTTGGGACGTGTAATGATAGAGGCTGTAAAAAATAGCTTGTATTCTAAATCTGGGCTGAATATCCCAAAAACTGCAGGAGTTTCGAAGGGAAAACCAATTTTTTTCCGGAAAATTCAATACCCTGTAACTCCGTAACGAAGCTTTTGCGCACCTATGTTTATATGAACTTTTTTTCTTAAAATAGCACGTATATTTACCCCCTCAAGTTGTGACATACTATTATGTAACACCCTGTATAGGTGTCCCAAAATTCACGAAAAAGATATGAATTTACCGCCACTTTGCGTTGTAGTGTTGACAATAGAGATAAACAGTTTGACAATTGACAGTTTAGGGTTCGGAAAAATAGGGACAAAGTACGATTTTCTTGTTGACATCTTTCGACATTTTAGTACGGCAGCTGGGTGAAATGTTATGGTTCAAGAAAAATGACCCTCATCTCTTGATCTCTTTTTCAGGAATCAGTTCAGTGGTGAAGTTACATAAAAATAAGTTCAACATTCTAGAGGCACTTTTTGAGAGAAATTCAGTAGTGTGAAAAAAAGGGAGAAAGATACAAAGAAGAAGTAATAACTGAAGTAATAGCAGCCTTATCGGCCAAACTTTCCATTATGAGCAGGCAAATGGCGGCAGAAATTGGAATTTCGAGACCTCGTGAGCTCCTCTATTTTCAAAGAAAAAAGTTTACGTCCTACAAAATGCCAGTATCACAACTTCTACAGCCTGAAGGTCCTATTTGCGACAAAAGTTTTGCAATTGGTATTTCAAAAAATACATGAATGCCCAGACTTTCTTAGAAACATCATATGGATGAATGAAGTCCGCATCATCAGTGATGAGATATTCATTCGCCATAATGAGAATTGAATGGGCACAATGTTAGGTTAGATGTATTCTGTGTCTAAAAAGTAGGGTGACATTTAAATTTAAACTGAGCGCGAAAATGGATTTGGTACATTCCCTTCATTTTTAGGTTTGCAGAACTGCCTTTGATATCTGTGGCAAGCTTCACACGAAAATATTCATTAGTATTCGAGATATGCTTCGTTTTGTAAGCTCCTAGAAGTGAATTTTTCGATTTTTATAATGACTGCATTTGTTCAGCAAAGAATTTGCATTAAATTTTGTTTGCGGAATGAATTTTCTGCTGCTGATTCATTGAAGATGGCGCAGAAAACCTTTGGTGATGAAGCTATGTTGAAAAGAAGAATATTCATAAGTGGTATAAAGAGTTCCAAAGAAGTCGAGAACGTATAGAAGACGAATAGTGTCCCAGTTGACCATCAACCTCGATCGACGAAACTCACGTCCGAAAAATCAAAGGTTTGGTGCTTGTAAATCGTCGAATAGCAATTAGAGATTTTGCTGATACATTTCGAAAGGATCAGTCAATATTATTTTCAAGGATGTTATGGGTCTTAGATGCGTCAAATCTCCGAAAACACTGAATTTTCTGGAAATGTTGCGTTGAAGTATGTAAATCTTTGTATGTTTTCATTATCAGGACAAGAAGAAACGAACTTTTGCAGGAGATGAGACGCAGATTTATGCTGACGACCCAGGAACAACCGATCAATCAAGTGAATATTGCGCTAAAGGTGGGACCAGACCAAAAGCACCGCTCGAAAGACGCTCAAAAATCAGTGTCATGTTTACTGTTTTCTTCGATTATCGGGTTGTACATTTTGAGTTCCTTCCGCCGGACCAAACAGACAAAAAAGAATATTAATGATAATAATGATAGTGTATATTTATCCACTGACTATACATTGTAAATGGTATCGGATTGTCGACACAATATTCAAAATTACAAAAACAAAATTTAGCTTACTCAGGATGGGGTGTAATGGAAGGGCGTTTTTGAAATGAGAATAACTCAGCTGTTTTTCAACGTGAAACGTTTTTGATTACGTAAAATGAAAGCTTAAATGTTACCATTTAGTGTAGAAAAAATGAAAAGAATCATGTCCTGAAAATGACATCAGGCAGATGTCGTCCGTGTTCCGCAATGCATTGCTTTAGTCGAGTCTCAAAGTTCTACATCACACGCTCTAACAAATCGGTTTCGATTGCCCTGACTTCTTTTGTGATGGCTTCTTACAATTCTTGCAGATTTAGAGGTTTATCGACGTAGACCTTAGCCTTCAGGTATCCCCACAAAAAATAATCACAAGGAGTGAGATCTGGGGAACGAGGGGGCCACGGCACATCACCAAAACAAGAGATTACATGACAAGGATAAGAGCGTGGCACAACTTCCATTGAGGCTCTGGCTGCATGTGCCGTGCATTTTCATCACCGATAATCATTTGCATTCTTTCGGAAAATTGCTGGCGTTGTGCAAATACTCCTTCATTCAGGTGCTGGACAACCATGAGTTTAAGGGGTGAAAGCGAAGGTCTTGGTGTAAAATTCTGCGAACATTTCGACCACTCATTTGGAGTGCTGAACTCGTTTTCGGACAGGCCCTGGGCTTTGAATTACAGCTTGTCTTACTCTTTCCACGGAAGCTGGTGTCCTTACACTTCGGGGACGACCTTGATATTTCGGATTCATTGCTGATGCTCTCGTTCTGAAATTCTGTACCCATCGGATGATTGTGTCACGTTTCGTAACGACCAATGTTGAAGCTAATGTTTCTAAAGAGTTATTCAGTATTTTAGGAACAAATTTAGGACCTTTGGAAAGGAGATCTGTTTCTTTCTTGTTGAGTTGAACATCAGATAAATTAACAATCCTTTGACTGCCCGAAGAATTAACTCTATCTATTATGGGTGACTCAAGTGTGACTGAAAGTTTTGATTTGAGTGATTTTAATTTTCTAGACTGTCTATGAATTTTTTTGAATATGGAAATACTAATTTTAGATCTAATTGGATCTTCTAAAATATCAAACTCTGAAGAATGTAATTTAAAACTGAGTTCTAAGTGCAAGACCTTAAAGTAGAGCTGAATGACAAATCTTTATTATAAAGATGTTTACGATCTTCTTTTATCCAAATAATCTTCGCTGCTTGGACTGCTTTATATGATGATGAAGATACACTATTCGTGTTGATATTCACATATCTCGGTGTAACTTTAAACTTGAGATACTGTTTGTTCAACCACAAGTCCTGTGAAAAATTCCTGTACTCCTCCATGAGTTTTGCGTATAGTTTGGCTTGAACTGCTACACAAGCATCTTTCAAATAATTGATCCATGAAGCCTGAACTATGTGATCGTTGATAGTCAACTATCTAACAATCTAACAATTAGCCTGGAGGATAATAACCGTTTATCAATTAATATCTTCAGAATACCATCTTACAAGGATAATGTCATACCCATAGATTCATTTCACCCGTATTCTCAAAAAATAGCAGCCTTCAAATCCATGATTCACAGAGCGATTTCTTTGCCTTTATCGGACATGGACCGAAAATCAGAATTAAACACAATTATGTTAATAGCAGAGAACAACTTCGATATAAAAACAATAGAGAGTTTAATTAATCGAAAAATACGCAACAACACATTCAACATGATATATCCCCAATCCAAGAGAGAAAAGTCCGAAGAATTTATTTCTCTAACATATTTTGGGAAGACGTCAAAACAGATTGCTAGAGTTTTGTCTGATAGTAAAAAGTTCATATTGCATTCAAACCAGTTAGCAAATTGTCAGGCCTGCCTTTCAACACAAAAGATAAAACTGATAAATTTGAAAAATCAGGAGTATACCAATTAACATGTTCTGAGTGCAATTCCTTTTATATAGGTCAAACAGGATGCTCTATCAAGGTTACATACAAGGAACATTTCCGGTCATTCCTACATCAGAAATATGATTCAGCTTTAGCTGCACATTGTCTGAATGAATGTCATCCTTTTCCATAACTTTAACACATGAAAATTCTTCATTCTTGTGATAAATCTTATAAATTCAATTTCTTTGAATCGATGGAAATTTTCAAAGCATCTAGGGTAGAAAGGGTTAAGCTCCTTAACGACCAGGTAGACTTAATTACCTACCAATTACCATTATTCAAGTTACTGTGACCTCTACTAGCTTATATTGATGTTAGTTCCTGTATTGTACATGAGTATTCAGTTTTCATTAGCTTGTTGTTGATAATGGACGTATGTCCGAAACCGGTCCAACCAATGTAATTTTTTTCCTTACATCAATAAATTAGTGATAGTTAGAACATAGTAACTTGTTTCATTTTATTATTCATCTTGGACGTGCCTTAAAAACTGTAGTTTTCAGCTTTTCCTGAAAAAGAGTAGTGAATATAAAAATTTACTACAAGTGTTATATATTTTCTAGGATGAAAAACATACCGCCTCCAACAAAAGTGAAATTGTCTTTGGTTAGTATTTAAAAAAATTGCATGTTTGCATTATAACTCGAAAACTGCTGAGCCTAAAATGGAGAGAGATGTCAGAAAAATGTTTGCACTTCTGCATTAGTATCTGAAAAGAATCAACAGTTACTGTTACTGAAATCACTTAGTTACTGTACTAAAACATCGAAGTTTGCTCACCATGTACTGAAAAAATATGTTACAGAATAGAAAAGAGAAACACGAATTCCTGAAAACATCATAAAAATGCAATGAAAATTTTCTACCCGAAAAGCATTTGGTAAATTTCAAGATTCGTGAAACACTCAGAACGAAAAATAAGATCAAATAGATTTCCTTCTTTCAAATTCAAAAACGACATATTTCGCACAAACCTGTCTCATCTTCAATTACGAGAAAATTGGCTCAATCTCCAACATTCTAACCTCTCCAGTCGCACTAAAATTAAAATACTATCTCCAAGCAGATTTAGGTTAAGCACAGCTTTTCCTCCTCTTGGCATACTCATTTCGAAAATAATTAATTTCCTGTGGAGTTCATAGCAACTTGGGAAGCTTCGCACGTCAGAAGTGAAATGTTCAATTAAGTTACGCTCTTGTAGAAAATCGGTGTATTAAGTTTGAATGTGTTTTCAAGTATTTTATCCACGTGGATAGATTTTCGTAATGAATATCTAATGTACTCAAGGAATATCTTAGGGTAATAATACATTGAACCAAGGTTGTTATATTTTCGGTGGGTAGATCTGTCAATACATAAGTACTGATCAATAATGAATGAATTCAACAAAAAATGACATTTCTATCGATTGAAAAGAATATCAATTATTATGGAAGTTGAATGAATTGAATTGCAAGTTGACATGAAAATAATAAAGTTACATCGTGTTCAATGAATGTGAAACAAGGGAAGACATATAATTACCTTGAAAATGATGCAGCTGTCATAAACAGTTGGCGGTGCCAAGAGCAGTATTGATAGAATATCTCATCCCTTCAGTTATTAAAATAATAATTTTCTTTATACCACACTTATTTCAATCATTCCTTCCAGATTTATATATATATATATATATATATATATATATATATATATATATATATATATATATATATATATATATATATATATATATATATATATATATATATATATATATATATATATATATATATATATATATATATATATATATATATATATATATATATATATATATATATATAAAGAAAGTCGTGTTAGTTACAATATTTATAACTCAAGAACCGCTGTACAGATATGGCTGAAAATTGGTGGGTAGGTAGCTTAGAGCCAGGAGACGGACATAGGATACTGTTCATCCTGTTCGACAGCGTCTCCATGTGACTTGGACATATGCATGACAATTTAATTTTTGTAAGAAATCAATATTGAAAAAATGAAGTGAACTATAAAACGAAAAAAAAGGAACTTTATGATACTTTAAAGAAGGCAATCGATGATCAAAATGATGGTTTATATTTCCTAGATGCCCCTGGTGGAACGGGTAAGACATTCCTCATGTCAGTAGTTTTAGTAACTGTTCGTGCGAAGTCCAACATAACGGTTGCGGTTGCTTCTTCTGGAATAGCAGCCACATTGTAACAAGGATGTCGTACGGCTCATTCAGCATTAAAATTACCGTTAAATCTTCAAACTATTGAAGAACCAACGTTTAATATTGCAAAACATTCAGCAATGACCAAAGTTTTATCGGCATCGAAAATCATCATCTGGGACGAATGCACAATGGCGCACAAACGTGCATTAGAAGCACTTAACCGAACATTGAAAGATTTACGCAATGGCTCGAGATGTTTTGGAGGAGCAATGATTTTACTGTCTGGGGATTTCCGCCAAACACTACCAGTAATTCCAAGATATACGGCTGCCGACGAATTAAACGCTTGCCTCAAATCGTTGAATCTATGGCGCTATGTGAAGAAACTGCAGCTGACAACAAACGTGAGAGTTACATGCTTCTGCTGAAGATTTCTCTGAGCAATTGCTGAGTATCGGTAATGGTCAATTACCTGTCGATGAATCGAGCGGATTGATATCATTTCCAAATAATTTCTGTCATTTTGTCTCATCAAAAGACGAACTTATCAACAATGTATTTCCAAACATTATTTCTAACGACCAAAATAATGAATGGTTGAGTGAGCGAGCAATTTTAGCGTCTAAGAATAAAGATGTAGATAACCTGAACTACATAATTCAAAATAAGATCATTGGAACAATGCATTCACTCAAATCTATTGACTGCGTCACAAATGAAGATGAAGTCATCAACTATCCCATTGAATTTTTAAACTCCTTGTATGTGCCTGGCTTATCACCGTACAATTTACGCCTATAGGTTGGATCCGTAGTAATCACGCTTCGAAACATAAATCAACCAAAACTGTGCAACGGTACGCGTTTGGTGGTTAGAAAATTGATGAACAATGTAATTTACGCGACGATACTGAAAGGAAAATTCAAAGGAGAGGAAGTTCTCATTTCTAGGATACCAACCGATATGCCGTTTGAATTTAAAAGACTTCGATTTCCGATCCGACTTGAATTTGCCATGACCATCAACAAATCACAAGGTCAATCCTTAAAAGTTTGTGGTTTGAATTTAGAACATCCATGTTTCTCCCATGGTCAATTATATGTGGCATGTTCACGGGTCGGAAGACCATCTGCGTTGTTTGTTTTTGCGCCTGATAATAAAAGAAAATATCGTGTATCACAAGGTACTTAAGTGAAGAGCAACCTATGCACTAATATACAGAAATAATAATGAATGATTAATGTAGGTACTAAATTTTTTTTTGTATCTTTTCTAATAAAACTGTTCCAAGGAACTTTGTAGCCAGATACAGGTTATTCTAAATATACAGAGAGTTTGCTGAAATACCAATGTCAATAACTAGTGATTGGATTGGAAAATTTTATACAGGGTGTTACATAACAGTATGTCACAATTTGAGGGGGTAAATCTACATGCAATTTTAAGAAAAAGTTCATATAAACATAGGTCCACAAAAGCTTCGTTACGGAGCTACAGGGTGTTGAAATTTTCGGAAAAATTGTTTTTTTCTTCAAAACTCCTGCAGTTTTTGAGTTATTCAGCCCAAATTTGGAATGCGAGCTATTTTTCACAGCCTCCATCATTACACGTCCTAAATTTTAACTAGAATCTACAAGGTGTTTTCTTTTGCTCTTTCAAACTTTTTTGCAGTACGCCACTGATCAGCGTACAGTCAATTTCACGCGTGAAATCTAACCACAAATATAGAATTTCTTTCATTCTTACCGAGTAACAGACTGTATTTTCTCCATGACCGCAAAGTATAACTCAAAAACAAATAAATCAAATATTGTTTTAACGAAGATTTCAATTTTTTATATTTTGAAATATCGATATCGCGTTTCATATTGTTGTTGCTTTTAGGATGGAATGAATTGTCCATAGAGCTGAGGATTTCAATTTTTTTAAATCATCACCAAATAAAAAGCAAGTGAAACATTTTCAGTAAAGGAGTTGGTTTTCTTTTCTTTTTGGTTTTGGTTTTCTTAGAACCGTGCATAAAACTTTTCGAATTCATATTTTGATTTAAGCGGCAGCAGGTTCTCGATTATATTATTTGCATAGTTTGTAGTTTCAGGTGGCATATTTTCGAGTTCTCTATACGGGGTGTTACATAATAGTATGTCACAACTTGAGGGGGTACATCTACATGCAATTTTAAGAAAAAAAGTTTATATAAAAATAAGTCCGCAAAAGCTTCGTTACGGAGCTACAGGGAGTTGAAATTTCCGGAAAAATTGGTTTTTTCTTAAAAACTCCTGCAGTTTTTGAGATATTCAGCCCAACTTTGGCATGCAAGCTATTTTTTACAGCCTCCATCATTACACGTCCTAAATTTTAACTAGAATCTGCAAGGTGTTTTCCCTTCCGGAGCCATGTCTTCTTTTGCTCTTTCAAACTTTTTTGCAGTACGCCACTGTTCAGCGTACAGTCAATTTTCGTCATCTTCGTTTAATTTAGAAACTTTTTTGAAACTTGTAATTTTTTCGTATCTCCAACCGTTCTCGAGCAAAAAATTATTGAACGATTGTATGCATTCGCTGAATTGAAAGCACATCTAATTAAAAAAAATGACTAGTAGGCTTTGATGTTTTTCATTTATTTATTTTGACAGTTGCTAAAGTTGAACCAGTGTCTCCTCGAATTGTTTATTTAATTGATTAGTTTTGAGACTTTTGAAGTTATTGCTGTAAGAAAAAATGGCTAGTTTTACTAACGCCGAATTGGCTGATATTCATTACATGTACGGTCTGGCTGACGGAAACACTACAGAAGCTAGGCGATTATATCAGGTGCGCTTTCCAAATCGAGTAACACCAGACAGGCGAACATTTTCAACTATCCATAGAAAGTGTAACATTCCGTTTATATTCAACGATAAAATACTACGAATTCCAGTAAACGGCACAAAAACACGGCACATGTTGATCATCGAATGCGAAGGAGTCGGTTGAGGGATATCGAATTCAGTAGTGAGTTATACGTACGAGTGTGCATTACAGATTTAAATTATATTTTTGCTTTTTGTGAATTGGATAATTATTTCCATGAAACCAAAGGATTTGGGATTAAGATACTCAGTACAAGTTTTCATAATCATCTAGTATATTGGATTTCTGTATAACTTTCCTCAGAGCCGCACACGATCTCAGGTTCAAAATCGCAGTTCGAGTTTTCCTTCTACATTGAAAGGATTCCAATTTCAATAATATGTTTTATCGTCTTGAAGTGTAGAGGACTGCATGCCACCATTTTAAACTACAGTTGGTCCGCTTAGCAAGAGAATTTATTGTTGCTGAAGGCTGAGTATTTGCAAATTTTATATTTTCTTGTGAACTTCCTCGATAAGTGAAAATCAACCATGACAGTTAACCGTCTATTCGAACATTTGAATGTGACATATATTTTTCTCTGAAGATACGTACTTATTACAAGGACAATTTATCGTCAAGGTCCTATATGAATATATAATTATTCACTCTTTCTTCCCAATAATTAATTATTAATTATTATAATTACCTGAGCTATTTGAGACTAAAACCCCTCCCTTCTCCGTACTGAGCAGGACAAGTGTTCTATAAAGGCAGTGTTCATTATAGTGCAATATTTTGATAGATTTGAATATTATAGCAATTTGAAGTGTATTGAAGGTGGAGGGAAACTGGTTCTTTCACAGCAAATAATCATTTAAAAGGTGCAACTCAAACTATGAGAACTCCAGATGAAGTCACGAATACACAATTGGCAAAATTGGATACTCTACAACGTAAGGCAATCAAACTTTGTATCGGTCTGCTTAAAAGCACTCCGAATGAAGTAGTTCTGTCGGAAGCAGTGGAACTTCCAATGTCTCTCCGCAGGGAATATTTGGGATGCAAAACATTTATAAAGGCTATAGCTTTTTCCAAGAAAATCTTGAAATCTATCGAAGAACTATTCCTCCTATCTCTCACCCATAAATATTGGATATCGAAAAAAGACTCAATGATGATCTCTTGCTACCATCATATTCTGTCTTATAAAGATCGAATAGCAAGATCTGATAAACTTCCAGTTCATAGTTTGAATCTGAAGGATCTAAAAAGCAATGAAAATGTATATATTCCACAATATGAGAATAGGCCATCTACTTATATGACTTTTCACGAAATCATAAATTCTAATTTCACCAAATCTATACTGACGCTTCAAAACAACTTGATAAAACATCATGCGCTATTTATGACCCACATCTAGAATCTGCTGTCAAATACCGTATAAATGGCAACTTCACTATCTTCTCAGGAGAGCTTTTTGCGATTTGGAAGGCTTTACACTATGTTTCATCTTCGTTCGAGCGATTTAAATCTAAAAATATTTTGATACTCTCTGACAGTCAAATCAGTCTCCTGAGCATTAGTCACCTCAAATTAGAAACGAAGCTGAATTTCATTCACTCGAATCACTCGAATATTTAAGAAACTTGAGACTTAAAGTCTCTTTCATGTGGACAAGGGCTCACTCCGGTATACCTGGTAACGAAAAAGTCGATTATCTGGCGAAGGAAGCCTTAGAAATAGACAAAATAGACTCTTCTCCTTGCGTATATTCTAACATTATTCCCCTTCTTCTGAAAAATATAAAGGATAAATGGATAAACGATTTTCGAAATAGTTCGAAGGCTTGTTTTTACAAATCCATTCACGCAGAGCCCATTACTGAACTTTGGTTCCAAAATGTTCACCGCCTATACCCCGAAAAAGAACACGTCCCTCTCTTTCATAGGGACTTCATTCGAACAATGTCTCGGCTAAGGAGCGGTCACGCTCTTTGCCCTAAGTACCTCCATATGCTCAAAAAGAAAGACACTCTTTTGTGCGAGTGTGGAGAAATTGGATCATTAGACCATGTTATCCTTGAATGTGAACGTTACCATTTAGAAATCAATTCCCTAGTTTCGATAATCCAAAAAAACACAAATATCATGTCCCCATTTAACCTGAATATCATTTTCAAAACGCAAAACTACATTACTTATCTAGAAATATACAAATTTATTAAAAAACTGCGAATTACCCTCTAATTAAAACCTTATATCCTATCTTTCCCTTAATCCTTAATCTCCATGAACTTTACAATCTCTTTTATAGCTGTCGTATTTCCCTATGTTTTTTTTTCCTTATATGTTAACTACCTTTCCGCGGCTCTACCTGTTTGTGTATGAAGAATAAAAATCGCTTTGACAAGCCCCTTAGCGTCTTTCCCCTTGAATTCTTCTAAATTGTCCTAATGGGATCAGGCTAGGTACAAAGACCATAGAGAATCCCCCCTATATATCCCTATAATTACATAATAACCTGCTGGCTAATGTTTTCAAAACGTGCCAATAATTTTCATTATAAGAAAAAAAACTACAGATATTGAGGAAGCAGTTTTGAATTGTATTGATTTAAATCCTCATGTGAGTACGAGTAAAATTGGAAATCAGTTAAATATTTCACATGTTCAAGTTTGGAGGATTCTCCACGACTTTTTATTGTACCCGTTTCATATTCAACACGTCCAAAGTCTACTTCCTCGAGATTTTTTTCGAGACTGAATTTCTGCCGATGGTTCTTAGATAAAATTAGCGAAAATGCTCATTTTGATAGTGAAATAATGTTCATAGATACAGCTAATTTTTCGAGAACTGCTATCATAAATAACCATTATTGGGCTGAGGAAAACAGACTAAACGGTCCCGCTTATCGGCAATTTCTTGAGGAAGGAGTTACCTTTATTGTTCGAGGATGTGCCACTTTTTGTGAGAAACATAATGTGGTTCATGCATGACGGGCACCAACACATTTCAATGGAGAAGCTAGGGAATTCTTGAATAATACATTTAACAACCGAAGGATAGGTCGGGGTGGGCCAGAACCTGGCCTCTTAGGTCCCCAGACTTAAATAGTTTAGACTTTTTCTTATGGGGATCTCAAAAGTTTAGTTTATACCACTCCAGTGAACACTGTAGAAGAATTGAGAAATTGAATAATAACCTCTTGTGACCCGATAAGAAATACCCCAGGAATATTTCAAAGAGTGTGAATGTGAAAGGAGCGAGTGTTGTTTTCTTAGAAAGATAAAGTATCATGGGGTGTCACATATAATACATTCCTGAACTCGTTAATAATAAAATTGCATATAATATGCATATGCATATATAATTGAAGATATTTTGCCAGAAATAATGGATGAAATTTCGTTGGCCGAATTCAATGCCATATATTCCGATTAGGTCGGAGCCCCTGCCCATAACGAGCATTTCTAGAACATTGGATCGGCACATATGGTCCTAACGATGGCCAGCAAGGTCGCCTAACCTGATAGTTCTTGATTTTTTTCTTATGGGGTTATTTACAAGACAAAATTTTTTGAACCCATGATCTTACAATAGAAGATTTACGCATATCGACAGAAAGGGAACCACATAATTGACAAGCCATAATTTTACTCAATCTAACCTAACTTATGTAGCACATAGGATCCGAAGCAAGCAAAGTGTCGAACAAATCGGTTATCAATTTGGACTGTTTCTGTGATTCATTTTATTATTGTCATATATTCACTAACCTAAGTGCATTAGGAAACACCCTGTATAGTCCATGTCAGGAAAAAATTACTTGAATCGATGTTTTTTCGTTTTTCGGTCGTTCAAATTTACTCTACTTTGGTAAATACTGTGTAACCGATTCAAAATGCAAGAAATTTGTATATTCACATTTTGAAATATAGAAATGCAGAATGAACTTGTCAAAAGTAATACAATCTTCTGTGTTCCAATTAGAGTCACAATAACGAGCCGAATTTAATGAATTCATACTAAACTTGAAATAATCATTTGTTTATTCTGAGAACACATTAATGAATACTTAAAGTAACTTACTGAATAAATTTTTTAAATGACCAGAATTCCACTTCAATTAAGTAATACCAGAATGTCTGTGTTAAAATTTTGAACTACGATTTCAACATCGACTCCGGACTCATAGCCGCATCTTCGAATCATAGAAAATCAATGAATATTATCCGGATGATCCGTTCAATAAGTACTTCAAAATTGAACAGTACCAACATTAAGGATGCATTTTGATCTCGAATCTAATTGATAAATGTTTTCTCTTCTAGCTGGTAGGGAGAAATTGTGATGGGGGCCATTATACTTGTTCTCCCCCTAAGGAATGCTGCAAACAAGGCTGCTGTTTTCTCCTAACGAATTCTGTCCGTGCTCCTGTACTTCAGTCTGGAAATATCTTCAATCCCCTCTTCCTAGGACACTGGTAGGTATAAAAAATTAAATGGAATTATTGCAATAAATTGTTAATCGCCTCGAAGCTGCACGGTTAGCAAGCATATTGCTTAGCCGAGGTGCCTGGTTCGAATCCGGGTTAAAGTTATGGATGTTGTTCTTGAACAAAAAAGTGAAAGAGTCGCCTAAAGAGGGCATAAACTTCCGAAGACCAGATAACTTGTAATCCTTGTGGTGACAGTTATCATTGCACGGTCTGAGAGAGTGGTTCGGAATCCACTATATGTTGTAGATTCACCTGTGTAGATGGGCAAAATTCCAGAGCACATATAAAAGTGTAAACAAACAAACAAACAAATAATTTGTTCAATTTTCAGGTATTTTTGGTTAGCCGTTACTGCCACTGTTGCTGGTATTCTTTGCGCATGCTCTCTTTGGAAACGTCACAATCAAGGTGGAGTTTGCTGTCGAAATTCTGGAAGAGATGACAGAGCCTCTGAACCTGAGTCTAATGGATCTTTTTATGCCCCTCCTCAATATAGTAGATGTAATAGTTTTTATCAACCCCCTCCACCTTATGCAGAGGTATGCATTGATTGATAATGGAACTAATTTTACATGCTTTTTCCTAAAGCCCTCGAGGCATTCACTAATGAAAAACGTTGTATCTTTTTCTAGGTGACTTCAAAACCTGACCTATATCCTTTGGTGATTAGTTTTAATGGTGAACCTGTCATTAAAGCTGGCAATGGTTCGCCGGGTTATTTCATGGTTCAATATTTTAGGAATTTTATTGTTAGACCTGTTGGTAATATATTTGAACCCATTCAAATAGGCCACCCTGATTATCTTTATTATTTCAGGAACTTTATCTGCCACGAGTACACTCGATTCGCTAAGTTCAAGTTTTATTTGCAACGCGTCAAATGAGGTAAGTCATGAGGATATCTTCGTTACAGAGTTGAATGTGAATAAACTTTATTCTTTCAGGCCAATATTATCGTTCCCCCTCCGTACTCGGGAATCAGCAGCTTAGAAGAAGTAAGAGGAGCCAATAACCAAGAAACGTTTTCGATACCTCACTCTTTATCCTCGAGCCCCAGCTCAGATTTCAATCAAGTATATTCCGCTCCAACCCACACCTCGTCTCTGCAGAACACACCCTTCCACAGACCTCCTTCAAGGCCGCATTCGAGACCCCACTCCGTTGTCTCGATCAGAGACAACCCTTGTTTTACTCACACAACAACGAACCTCTTAAACTCGGCTTCAGCCACTATGGAAATTCCGCAAGGATCGGAGATGAGTATTTCGCAATTTAGATTAGATGCAACAAACTGTGATTACGCGCAAAACCAAAGAGTTCAAAGGAACCCGTCGACACGAGCAGCGTTAACTTTGCCGAAAGAAACTAGTCAAGAATCCGAGGATGAATTGAACTTCTCGGAAATTTTGAACCTTTCTGTCCGGGCACCGAGTGGTACTTCTAATTCTGAAGCTGCTATTCGTTGCGATTCTCTTCAGCTTAGTATTGCGAATAGTAATACTGGGTCTGATGCCAGTAGTTTAGCTAATTTTAGAACTCCCGATTCTGTTTCTAAACTCAGTCATCTCTCAGGGGAAATGATGAAGGAACTTTCAGAAGAAATACTTCCACAGCAGAAGAGTCCCCTGCCACCACTCCAACACGAGAGTAGGAGTAGATCATATTTCCATAGAATTAAGGCAAAAACTATGTATATGCCGTTGAACGATGGGCCTACCAGTACTTTTTCTAAGTGCAAAGCTTCGCCGAATAGTGCTAAAATTTTTTCGAGAAGTTGGTTATCTAAATCAGCACCCACAACTCCTTGTGGTAACTTTGTCCCAAACTTTCCTTCCCATAAACGTAACCATTCAAGTCAAAAGAACAAAGGTAGGATGGAAGACGGTAGTCCTTTGTTGAACGAACATGATGAATCAGAAGAAGAGACAAACCGAGTACAACATTTATAATTATTTCAATTCAGTGAACATTGTCAAAGTAACGAGTTCATATAGACAAACTTTTCCAGGAAGAATAGTTTCAATGGACTAAATCTTCTTTTTTTTCTTTCTTATTATGCTGGGGTCCTTGGACACCTGCAAGATCAAAAACCACATTTTATGTCTTCACTTTGAGCAGGTATACTCGAAAAGTAGTGGACCCAAGAAAAAAAAGTTACTTACTATTCCTCATTCTAGCTGAGGAATAATCATCTGCCGCGTACTTGTTATCGTTGATGTTGCTTATTATCACCGATGATAGATATATTTTTCCTTGCAAAAGTTTGTCTGAATTATCTAGTTTGTAAATTTTACTAATTTTGTATACAAAATGATGCAGTGGCGTATCAACTGAAAAAATGTAAAATTTAAATTATATTTCTCGTATTGATCACAAGTAACATGGATCAAACTTATCTTGAGGATATGTTTCTTAGTTCTCTCTCAAACTCAGTGATCAACAATAGGAGGGTGAATAGACAAGTCAAAAAGAAATGACACAATAACTCTACTACTTGTCATTGATTTTTCAACATAATCTCTTTTTAGTTTTATACACTAGTCTTTCGAAAGGTCCTTTATTTTGGAGATGACAAAGAGAAATGATTGGGAGCTGGATTAAGAAAATATGATGGATGTGGTAGCAATTCATATCGTAACTCCTACTACTGGGCCTCTGCAATGGCGGAAGATTTGACAAGAAAGAAAAAGGACTTTCTTCTAGACAAGATGTGGCCGCTTTTTTACTCGTTCAATTGGTTTAACAGTGATGCGAAGTACTCTCTATTTATGGATTTTATTTCAAGGAGAAAATCAATGAAGATGGTACCCTGCCCGTCATCTGGCCGGTAAAACTACTATGGCTTTCTTGGGTCTGCTTCCACCTGTCTCTACCCACTGTTTGGATTGTTTGCTTCGTTCCAGTCGTGAAGAAAAGAATCCATGTTTCATCAAGTGTAATAGAAAAACTCATCTGGGTTTCCTTCGAAGGGAGAAAATTAACTTGGGAAAGTTTGACACTTTCACGATTTTAGTCAATTGTCAAAAACCACGGCACTCAACTTGCCGAATGCTTTCTTATGTGAAAATTCTCATGCAAAATGTTGAAAAATCGATTATATAAGATATTTACATTCTTCGCTCTCTTACCACTTCACTCGGCGATCCTTTAGCACTATATCGTGGTTTTAATCATTTCCGGGGTTGTAACCGCAATGGAGACGGAAGGAATCTTTTGTTCTTGTTCTGCCACAACGAAACTCAATAAACGCCTTATGAATCATATTAAGTGATGAAGAAGAATACTACCTATCAAGAGACTTTTTGTTTCCGTGGTGGTTTTCTTGAGTAAAAAGTGATGATTTTCATGTTTAAATATATTTTAATCTAGTTAATCTATGGTTACACCTCGATAAGAAGTGAACAACATTGATACTTTTGAATATTAATAACTTTTTATATTTGAATATGCTACTGCATTAGCTTGTATACAAAAAAATTTTAAACAGTCATAATGACCTTGCGTCTGTTCGAATCAGACGAAAATTTCAACAATTGCAACAACAAAATAGCAATCCAGGATGAAAATTAAGAAATTCCAAATATTTCCGAATATATTATTTAAACCTTTCATTTCAGATGAATAAGTTCCATCTAATTAATTAGTAATATCCATATATCCACAATTTAATAATGAAAACTCCCGAGGAGAAGTATCTAGAACAGAATGAGAGAGAAAACTGTTTCCCTCTGTCTTTCAACTACTTGTTCTGTTACACGCATGCGTGGCAAATATGAATTAACTAATTCGTTTTGTTCCACTTATGAAAACTATATTTGGGGTTATAATGTTAATTAAATAGAAGGAACGTTATTTACACCAATATTATGATTGTGTGTTTTAGTTATTTTTTGTTTACTTGTAAAACTTTGAATTAGGTTAATGGTCATTCTACCATTCATAAAATCAAATTTCAATAAAAAAAGATACTACCTTCTTTGGGGTTCGAACCTGTTGCGCAAACGAGACTTCATCTGCGCCACACTTGGCGGTAATACAAATTTAAATATTATGAAAACTTTCAATTCTGCTCGATTGATGATTGACATATTGACAGTTATAAGTCAAATTCGATGAATAATACTCACAAATATGGTCAATTTTGTCCTGTCGCTAATGAGGAATAAAGTAGATATTTGAATGTTCGTAATTTGATTATGCAAAAAGTGTACTTAACGTTTTTTAAGTAAAATATAGATGTTCGATATTCAATGCTATTACTGATTGCATATATTGTAAGAAATGAAGTATGTATTTTTGTCAACAAAAGCCGAATATTTATTTCTTCATGAAATTTTGGTATAGCATTAGATACCTGAAAATATATATTATAACCCTTATTCGAATATTGCTTATTCTTCAACTTATTTAGCCTGGAAATAGGTCCTATTTATTATATAGAAGTATTTTTATATAATAGCAAGAATAAAGTTCCAAATTAATTGGTCAATTTTTTATGCTCTTCGATAAGAAATCCTTGACATAATATCGGAACATTAAAAGAGTCAACTTGATTTGAAAACGAATTTAATCTATACCGGGTGACACAGGATCATGGTACACCCCTCTTATTTCTATATTTCTGCAGGTAATTTATGAAAATTTTGTGATTCGATCAAACTTATGACAGGTCACCATTTGAAACAATTTTTTCCACTTCCGGTGTCGCCGGAAATTACCTTTAGGGAAGATTTTTAAATGGAACAACCTGTATATTTCTGCATAGTTGGCTTGCAAATAATTTTCCAAATTCACATACCTTATATTTTCAAACATGTTCATTCATACAAATGTTGAGTCTTGAATAGTTCAAATGTACTATGTATATGTGTGCGTGTACTTTTCTCAGTTTTTTAGCGAGCCGTCGGTGTTTTATGAATGGACAGGCTTCATTTGAATTAAATTGTCAAACGCAATTACACAAACGTTAAGTTTTGAACTGTTGAATTGAATTACATGTATGTAAACATATTGTGTGCATACGGGTGTTTTATTCTTTTGTAACAGATGGAAGGACGTCTATTTAAAAATGAATTATTCAATGACATTTTTATATATATTGACGTATGCAGTCACATATATTTCCATACACACATATACGCACATATATAAACACTGATACACCACTATTAATGCAGCAATTTGTTTTCAAATTGATATATTCTTTTTAAAGAAGGAAAAATGCCATGAGCCAGACAAACAAATATAGGTCGGCGAACGCGTAATGCAAATGATGTGGCATTACTAAGACAATCACAGATGAACGCGCACAAGCTTATGCATCGCAGCGTGAACGTAATGCACGAAATAGATCTGTTAATCCTGTACCTGTACTGAATCTTGCACGGCGATCACGAATACGTCGTGCTGTTTTGGCTGAAATGTTGCAGGCTGCTTTTAATTACAACAGTCAGACTGATTATAGTATATACGGATACATTGGAATGATCGACGCAACATGTCCACATTGTGATTCGGCTAACGTTCTAGGTGAAACGCCCGGCATGTGTTGTGCTAATGGCAAAGTGAGATTGCCAGCATAAGAAACTTTTGAGTCATATTCAACAAAACAATTCGGCATTTCAAATGACTTCTTTTGGTGCTACTAAGATTATTAGAGATAAATTTATGCCGACGTTTAATATAAATACTTCAACAGGATTGTCCCATGTATATATCAATCTGAATCACAAAATCGTCTGATAGAACACCTTTTGGAGAGCATGCAAAGCGATTCAATGCACCGAAAATGGATGAGGTTGCAATTGTAATTCTTGGTGACCAGTTTTAATCGCGTGATATTGTAATTGCAATTGCGATGAGCAATACATATTTGTGTTATTGATCAAGAATAAAGAACGGATTATATGTGGGTGAATTACATATTTTTACCAAATTTGAACAAAGGTCCATATTTCACGGTATTGTTACATATTTTCAAAAATTTTCGTCATTTACCTAGATTCCATTGATCATGTTCTTTCCAAGAGTTGTAAATCAAACAATTGAAAGCCGGGTTCCTACATTATCCATCACCGAATCTTCTAAAGAGCTAGACGGACAAAAAAACCATTAGGACATTTGTGTCGTAATTCGGAATGATTGTTAAACTGTAATTATATGACCTGCCATACATTTTTCTTCAATCCAAATTACTTGATAGGTAATAGATTAGAGGCATATTTAAGCTTTTTCTAATTTTCACTACAAATATTTTGAATTATTCAATGTTGAAATCAAGAAGTGTAGATACAGTGAAAATGCCGGAAGTGAAGTTTAATGCAAAGTGGATCGAACCATATCCAGAGATGTCCATGGATAGAGAAAGTTTATTTTGTAAAGCATGATCGAAAATCGTAAGTACAGGGTATTCATAAAAATATTTTTTTCCCTATATAAGTAGGGTAAAAGCACACCTACTCTTCGTTATATCTCTCTTATTTCTTTATATGTTTTCCTTAATTGTGGAGGTGAAAAGCCTTTTTGTTTGCAACGGTTAGTTTACAACCGTTGCCTAGTGTATTGGAATATTTAAGAATTAAGGGGAATATCCTGGAAAATCTTTGTAGTTCATGAAAAGTTCTTCAAATAATTTGAATTTACTAATAAAATTTGCTGTCAAAATTAAAACCTGATCCTATCACCTCAGTAAATGTAGAACGAAGTTTTTCTTTATATAAACATATATTTAGCGATAAGCGTCATAATTTCACTCAGAAAATTGAAAAACATTCAGTGATTAATTCATCACGTTTCGGCATTACATATAATCCGCTCTTTATCCATGAAATATAATGAAGCTGGCATGTTATTGATTCATTTATTTTTTTTCTTATTTATTCGAATTAATGAATAAGAGAGTAACGAGGAATTGGAGGATTACATGGATTATGCCATAATGTCAATTTTGATGTGATGTGTGATGTGGGTCAGAACACAATAGGAAAAAGGAACGGCGTGAAATGGTTAAACATTCCACCCACACCATCCGCATATGATCGTCGTTGAAGTGTAAGAAAAGAGCAGTAATACAAGGTGTACATAATAAATATCCTTTCGTACCAACCGAACATAATTACTAGAAAAATCCTCAAGTAAGAAGCAAATTATACATAGAAATAAAAAGATAATGAAACAATATATTACCTGCAACACTTTCCATCTCATGATGCTGATACTAGGCCGCAGCTTATGTTTATTCTAAGCTGAATACTTCCTCCTCATGGGATCATGTCACTTTAAACGCAATCAGTTTTGTCCTCTGAAATATCTTTAATAACCCAGCAACACATATCCTCTCTTTCTAGTCGGGAGGGTTAAAATGATCAGATTCGATCGTTCAGGTAAGGGTATTCATGTTTAATTGCAGAAGCAGAAGCACAATGGGTCCCAAAATAACTAGTCCCATCTTTCATATACATTCTGTCAAAAAAGTATCGGAGGTTGATTATTTAAAAAATCTACCTAAAACCATTGCCAAAATTTTTGTTGTTGCTAAGTTGGCAAGACTTTCTATACTAAAACGAAGATTTAACTGAAATTGACATCGATGAAGTGAAGGAAACAGTAATTGGAAATCCTCATTTGAGTTCGAGAGAATTAGGCAATTAAACTTTTTGTATCTCACGAATCAATTCGTACCATTTTAAACTATTATTTGGGCATGAAACGAGTTGCCGCTCAACTAGTTTCAAAAAACCTTAATTCGAAATTGAGGCTCGAAGGTCGCTGAAGATATGCCCAATTCCCGGTACTTTTTTCACAGAATCTATAATCAACAAATATTAAAGCAAAAAACCGGGATAAAATATTTGACATTCAAAATGATTTCATGTTTAAAATATCATTGCAAACATAGAAATCATTTGGAAGAAAAAGATCTTCTCCTGCTCGTTTAAATAGAAGGAAACTGCAAGACTAGTTTTTATACTACGTAAGTTTTATTCTTTTCATTTGGGATTCCCTATTCTAATGTATCTTTTTCAATTTTTTATGTATTTTGTATGATGAAACGACTTTTTACTAGCATTTTCTTTCATAGGTTTTAACCATATAGACTTAACTAAATCAGTACCGACTTCTTATTTTTTTGAAGAAAGAATATCGCGACCATAACACATTAAGACAGTAAATTTTAGTGTCAATGCTGAGAATCAACGTAACAGTTCGTTTGGGATTGAGAATTCGAAGAGGGAACTAGCTAGGGAACGAAGAGTAAAAGAGTTTTTGCTTCACAAATCGCTATGTATCAGCAAAACCAAAAAGTTAAAGTAGGCAACTTTAACTAGGCCCAGGTGTTTGTCAGCTATGCTATACCTATATATTCCATCTTTTACTGTGGCTGTCTCTCTAAGTTTCCGCCCGTTTTAGGCATAATAATAATAATACTAATAATAAGTTTATTCTGTTGAATCTACCGTTCCTATCAGATACTGAAAAACAAGAGCAATGGTCAAGAAAGGAATTGCATGGACATCACCATGAGATTATTCAACCACACATCGAAAAAGAAGCCTCCAACAAATGGTTGATGAAAGGAGAATTATTCGCAGAAACAGAAGGATTCCTTATGGCCATCCAAGATGAAGTGATCGCTACAAACAATTACAAAAAATTTATTATGAAGGACGGAACATTACAGACAGATAAGTGCAGAAAATGCCATATAAGATCGGAGACTATCCAGCATATTACGTCCGGATGTGAACAACTGGCCAATACGGACTATCTTCACAGGCATAATCAAGTGTACAACATTATCCATCAGAAACTTGCACACAAGTACGGACTTCTGAATACCTTCCAGCTATTACAAGTATCAACCGGCGCCCGTATTGGAAAATGACTATCAGATTATAATACGATAGGCCTGTTATCACTGACTGAATGGTGACGAATAATAGGCCGGACATAGTGGTGTATGATAAGAGAGCCAGAACAGCAATGCTGGTGGATGTCGCCATACCGAATAATAACAACGTGCTGAATAAGTTCTAGGAGAAAAAGTCCAAATACACAGACCTTGCTATTGAGATCAAGCAGATGTGGCACCTCGAGAAAATAGATATTGTTCCTGTCATCGTATCCTCCACTGGGTTAACACCCAAAACTTTGCATGATAGCCTTAAGAAATTAGAATTGCATAAGAATACCTATATAGAAATGCAAAAAGCTGTAATTTTTAATACATGTAGGATAGTTAGGAAATTTATGTCAAGTATATTGTAATCGAGCCTATTCCCTTTGATTGCTGAATCTGGGAAAGGTAAATTATATCCAGCTAACAGCTGAGATAGTGCATAAGTCCACGATAATAAATGTTTATTCACTTTCTTCGAATGTCATGTTACTGTAGTATTTCCCATATTGAAATAAACATATGCCTTGTTCCCTTTGGGACGCTCAGCCCGATCCTACCAGGATCCAACACCCCAAAAAACTATAACCAAGTGAGCCTCCCAAAAAGAAAACATCAGGCACACAAAAGCAATGGCTTGTCCGTGGGAAAGAAAAAAGAATTTTTTTTTTCTTCATACTAGGAATCTTATACAAAATATTAGTTATAATAATATACTATCTCACTTAATGTGAAATTATCATAATATATTCATACTCACAGTCACACATATTTTGTTAGTAGTTGAACCTAAAAAAGCTAAAAGCACAATATCAAAATTTAGAAGAATAAATACAACTTGTTGATCATTTAGGTCTATTGAGAAACGAATTCATTTCCTCTCTAGAACAAAAATTTTTTATCCATTTCTTCACTCGTCTCATAAAGGAATTCAGGTAACTTATGTTTTTCATATCAGATGGTTAGTGGTTAGGTTATAGTCTTAAATAGAAGAGGCCCTAGATAAGAGCATGATCTCTGACCAAGTGACTTTTTCATTTGCAGAATAATTTGGATTGAAATTGATAGCGAAGTAGAGCAACAGCAAACAACTGACTCACTATAAAAACTGCAGCTTCTTTGTACAAATCCTCAGAAGCATATCTAAGATTTTTCCTATAAATTAACTTCAGAATTCTCTTTTGAATCACCTCAATCTGCTTTCTGTAATATTCTGCCATTGCGCCCCAGGCAACAATACCATACATGAGATGTGGCTCTACTAGGCCATAATAAATTTTTTTGAGCTCTTTTTCATTATAATCTTCTCTTATAAATCTGAATTTCGGTAATAATGCTCTCGACTTTCGTACAATTGACTCTGCATGGGTAGACCATTTGAAATGGTTGTCGATTGTGATACCGAGGTATTTAATTGTGTTGGCTGCATTTATGGCATAGGTAGTACTAGTGGTGCAATCAGACTGAATCTCAAGTGTCTCGAACTCTGGCATGCTTTTTTGTAGACTGGCGAAAGGGAGAATTACAGTTTTTTTAACATTTATAGAAAGTGTTTTTGCCGTAAAGAAATCTGTTACCTTTTTGAACTCATTCTGTGATTTTTCTTTAAGATCAGACCAAGTTGGTGCTTCCAGAAAAAGCTATCGTCTGCCTATTACTTGGTCAACACCAATGATCGTTAAGATAAATCAGAAAGTTATTTGTCTCTGTCCACTAAGTCCACATTTCCAATCTTTACTTGCTGCCTCCTATCTGAGAGATAACTCTTCATGAGATTATATGAATTCTCCTGAAACCTACATATTCCAACGTCCTCACTAGCTCTGCATGATCTACGGTATATCAAAGATGCACAATGCTGTTCTAATTTACTGCGTCACTTATAAGAGTGCACTTATGGCATCGTTTGTTGACCTTTTGGCTGAAAGCTATATTGTTTATCAGTCAACAGTTTGTACTTGCTAATGAAGCTGAAAATTCGTTTTTCAGAATTTTTCGAAAATTTTAGCCAATGAAGACTTCAAAGGAATGGGTCTATAGTTTCCTATTTCCGCACAATCAGCTCCCTTGTGAAGAGGTACAATTACTGAGGAAATATGCCACCATTTATACTTTCATTTATAAGATACGATAAGGGGCTGAAATATGAAGAGCAATTTTTTGATGGTTTCTGCTTTAAGGTCATCAGGACCTGGAGCTTTTCTACTTTTTAGTTCCCCAATGATCTCAATAACTTCTCGAGCATCAGTTTCAGGAAAAACTATAAATTTTGGATTTCTGTAGTAATTGATTTTTTTTCGTCAGTGTGTTGTGCGTTATTTGACTAGCTAATTTTTCACCGATCTCCTTGAAGTATTTATTGAATTCTTCCGCCATCTGTAGTTTATCATCTATTATTTCAACTCCCTCTTTAAACTTCATCATTTTTTTATTTTTCCCTGCAGAACTATTCACAAACTGCCAGAGACCCCTTGAATTATGTTGACTTCTCTCGATATGACTACGATAATATTGTCGTTTGGCAAATTTGATTAAAGATTGCAGTTTATTTTTGAAAATACTCACGGCTTCCATATCGTGAGGATTTTTTATCATGCTCTTATATAACCTGTCTTTCTCTTTGATGGAATTGAAAAGACCTCTAGTAACTCACGGCGTTCTTTTAGTGTCACTGTGCTTTTGTTTTACTGTGTAAGTAGTTCTATTATTGTCTGTAGTTTTCCTACGAAGCCTTCCCATGCTTGGTTATTGTCTACAAAATCATATAGAAGGTTCCAGTTTTCTTTCTGTAAAACTGAGTTTAAAGTTTCATGGTTGATATATTTTTTTGTACGATTAGTATTGTTGCCGTTTCCGCTACAGAAAGCATTCGAAGTAAACTCTATAAATTAATGAATAATGATCGGTTACATTTGTGTAGAACATAATAGGATTAAACATATCTTTGTCCAAGTCACTTTGCAAAAATATGTGATCTATGCATGATTTCGTTACTGGTCTCATCCTTCTAAAGTAATTTACAAGAGATACGAAATTATTCTCGTTGAGAATATCCAAATATACCTCAAAATCTTCTGTGTTACCCAAAGAGAGAATGCTTTTTTTATCCGAGGAATTATTCATATCACTGTGCTCTATGAGAAACTAGTTTTCAAAACTGTTAACGCAACCATCAAAACACTGGAATTGTTTTTAGAAGCTAGATGACTTGAACCTAATTTTGAATCGTAGAGTGAGAAACCTTGTACATATTTCCTGAAAAGGTGCTTATGGTAATCATAGTTAGCGTTCATTTTGTTTGGATCTCAGAGGGAGTCCACGATGGCAATACAAAAATGAAGTGTACACTTCAAATAATTGATCGATGAAGCCTGAACTACGTTATAATGAATAATAAAATAAAACAAGTAACTTTGTTGTAACTATCACTAATTTATTGATGTAAAGAATGACAAAATTTTTACATTGGTTGGACCGGTTTCGGACATACGTCCATTATCAACAACAAGCTAATGAAAACTGCATACTCATGTACAATACAGGAATTACCATCAATAAAATGATAGTAGAGGTCACAGTTACTTGAATAATGGTGATTGGTAGGTAATTAAGTCTACCTGGTCGTTAAGGAGCTTAACCCTTTCTACCCTAGATGCCTTGAAAATTTCCATTGATTCAAAGAAATTGAGTTTATAAGATTTATCACAGAAATGAAGAATTTTTAGCTGTTGAAGTTCTGGAAAAGGATGACATTCATTCACACAATGTGCAGCTAAAGCTGAATCATATTTCTGATGTAGGAATGACCGGAAATGTTCCTTGTATCTAGCCTTGAAAGAGCGTTCTGTTTGACCTATATAAAAGGAATTGCACTCAGAACATGTTAATTGGTATACTCCTGATTTTTCGAATTTATCTGTTTTATCTTTTGTATTGAAAAGCAGGCCTGACAATTTGCTAACTGGTTTGAATGCAATGTGAACTTTTTTACTATCAGACAAAACTCTCGCAACCTGTTCTGACGTCTTCCCGAAATATGTTAGAGACATAAATTTTTCGCGCTTTTCTCTCTTGGATTGGGGATATATCATGCTGAATGTGTTGTTGCGTATTTTTCGATTAATCAAACTCTATTGTTTTTATATCGAAGCCGTTATTCTCTGCTATTAACATAATGGTGTTAAATTCTGATTTTCGGTCCATGTCCGATAAAGGCAAAGAAATCGCTCTGTGAATCATGGATTTGAAGGCTGCTATTTTTTGAGAATACGGGTGAAATGAATCTATGGGTATGACATTATCCGTGTACGATGGTTTTCTGAAGATATTAATTGATAAACGGTTATTATTCTCCCGGGTAATTGTTAGATCTAAGAAATTGATTTTACTATCGACTTCTGTTTCTACTTTAAATTTAATTTTGGGATGAATGTTATTAATGAAATTCAGGAAGATTTCTAAATGTTTATTCGTTCCAATGAAACAGGCTAAAATGTCATCAACATATCGATACCAAAATAGAATATGCCTTTTCGTTAAAGGTGACGTTCTAATATTAGTGTTTTCCAAATTAGACATGAAAATTTCAGATAGAAGGGGACTGAGGGGTGAACCCATAGCTGAACCATTATTTTGTGAGTATATCTGATTATTGAACTGAAAATAATTTTGGGACAAGCATAAATCAAACAGAGAAATTAACTCATCTTTACAGACCACGTTGAGATTTCTTGCCTCTAGAATACTTGAGATTAAGGTGACACATTCTGTTGCAAGTATATTCGAAAACATATTGTGTGAATGAATGTCATCCTTTTCCAGAACTTCAACAGCTAAAAATTCTTCATTCCTGTGATAAATCTTATAAATTCAATTTCTTTGAATCAATGGAAATTTTCAAGGCATCTAGGGTAGAAAGGGTTGAACTCCTTAACGACCAGGTAGACTTAATTACCTACCAATCACCATTATTCAAGTTACTGTGACCTCTACTAGCATTTTATTGATAGTAATTCTTGTATTGTACATGAGTATTCAGTTTTCATTAGCTTCTGTCGATAATGAATGTATGTCTGAAAACCTGTCCAACCAATGTAAAAATTTTGTAATTCTTTACATCAATAAATTAGTGATAGTTAAAACAAAGTAACTTGTTTTATTTTATTATTCATTATGAAGTGTACACTTTCATGAATCAAGTCATCAAATTCTCGATCTCGTTAATTCAGGAAAAGTGAAGCAAAGTTTAATTCACCAACTTTGAGCATTGACAACACTTCAATTTGTTCCAAAGTTGAAGCATGAAAGAATGTAGCAAATTCAAGGAAACAAGCAAGTCGTAAAGTTTTAAATGGCCAGACATTACATAAAATTCGAAGTGAATCTTTTTGATATAAAATTCAGTATTGTATTGAAAAAAATAAAGGAAAACTTTTCTTCAACATTTTATTATTAATCTCCACCTTCCTCATCAATTGCTTCAAAGTCATTGGTTTTTACATCTTGATCTTCACCAAATTGTATAACATTATCAATAGTTATTAATACATCTGTTATACTTTCTAGATCTTTCAAATTCAAAGGTACAAATCTAACGAGTGAATAATCTTCGATTAAACTTCCGATAGCTTCACTGAGTTTCCTATGCTTCTCATTGAAAGCTGTATTTCCACTGAGTTCAATATCTCCTAAAATTGCATGAGAATCTGGATCCAAAAAGCGATCCAATCTTTTTCGAGCAGCTTTGCTTAATAAATCCATTTTTGATAAAATATTTACATGTGGTAGCTCTAAATTTACCATAACACTCAATGCAGCCATAGTTCCTACAAGAAAAAAAAAATTTTTCATTATTCCCAAAGGAATCAAATCCAAAATCTCTTACCTGAAAGAAATTTCGCTCCATCGGTCATAAATTGCACATCAACTAAAAAAACTGAACATATATTGAAATTCCAATTCTGCAATTGTATAACTAATTTTTTCATGGCTGTTAAATGTGTGTATAATTCTATTTGACCTGGGCAATCAAATAATATGTAATCGTCTTCCTGATCTCCTATTTTATCATGTAACCAATCTGAATTTTCTAGTAAATATTCTATACAGAACACCAAACCACCATTTGGTCCAAAATGTAATTCCTCATCTTCCATTGTATCTTGAACATGAATTAACTCTCGCACATCTACCATAGGTTCATAGTCAAAGTATTCAGCTGCAGGATCTAAATTAATCACTTCTATATTTCTTTTCACATCGATTCCATGCTGTTGTAGAGCACTACAGTAGGTTGACTATAATAGAATCTTTTAGTGTTTTTAATAAATTGAATTCACAAAACATCTTACCTTGCCACTACCTGCGGGTCCAATTACTAACTGTGCGTATCTCATTTCGGAAATATTTTTATAATAAGAGTAACAATTAGTAAAAATTTTAAAATCAACAACGAACTTTTGGAGGTTTGTTAAAAATATATAAACATAAATATTTTAGGTTAATGAGCACAGAACAGATCTTTTCTTTGAGGTTGAGTGATGAAGTTGGGTATTACCATTGAACCCAAGCATACAACTGGAACAGGTACGCTTTATATAGGTTGGGAACCATGAAAATTGGTTAACTTTTCTGCTAATTCAACATAATCTATCTGAATCAAATGAATTAGCAAATATATTATTGTATTTAACTTCTAGTCATAACAAAACGGTGGATTTTTGTCCGCGTTTAGGAATTTCAATTGGTACCCATGCCTGGGTACATTGTGAAATAGAGAAGCGGTAAAATGCCTCATAGAAATTGAATAGTCATAGAATAATTCAATACAATTTTATGCTGAGGTAACTTTTCAGACACTGGTAACAGTGACAACTGGCACAGACTACAGAACACAGCACTCAGCAGCGCGTTAAACAATAAATATTGTCATTAGAAGGTGGAGAGAGGTTGACGAGTACATTTATGAATTCAAATAAATCAAGCCAATTCTAGATTTCAGAATTCCAATTATTTCTTCAATTTGAATAGTAAAAGTAATCAACAAATATTGGTCTACCAATCTAATGATATCTAAATAACAAAGGAAGTGATTGATATGTTTATGATGCTGCTATAAATAAGACTTATAAAGTAAGCGAACTCATTAATATGTATTTTTCAAATAAATTATAACTCAAGTATGTTAATACGTTTCTATATATGTTACAGAATTTGGTTGGTCATTTATTGGATGTCATGTACAATTCTTCTGGTCTGATACCAAGTCGCTTTTTAATTTTGATTTCACATTTTATTATTTGTGTTACCTTATTATGGAGTCAGAAAGACCACCCACATCTATGTCTTCCAATGAAAATAGTGGAAAATCAATTTCAGAACCATATAGAGGAACAAACAGAGTAAGTTGAATAAAAATTTTGAATATCTAATATCTACTTATCAACCTCATCTTGGAGTGCTAAAGAAATATTGAAAAATTCAGAAAACTCATAAGAGTAACCACAAAATTTGATCCTATCCTATACATTTTAAGAGATTAGTATTTGAACTTTGATAGAATCTAAATTAGAATATTTTCTATAAATAGAAAACATGGTTCTTAAGAAAATAACAGCTGAGGACTCATTTAATTTTCTATTGAATCTATTGATAATTCCTGTAGGGATAGAGTTTTGAATTACAGGTTCTTATAGTTATGTTGAAATTTGATATCAATGTTTGTGAGTGAGTTGTGGTTATATCAAAGGCAGTTCTTTAAAGAAACTTTTGGTTGTAACAGTGTAATCGATCTTTTGAAGAAATTACTAGGCCTTCTAAAATTATATTGTATTATTTCCGATTGGTGGGTTCAAACACATCCCCTGGTTTAAGGATTAAAATTTCATCATATAAAGGGCGCTTCAATGAAAACTAAACAGAGGCTATATCTACCAAGATATTTATTTCTGATCAAAATGCAAAAACAGGTCAATTTTTGTTTCAAGGGGGACATCTTTTAGGGTACAATACTTGCCTGAAATATCAACCCCCTGGGCGGGGGTTGCAATCCTTGAACATTTTGAATAGGGAAGATGGGTCGAGTGATGACTCAAAGAAAGGTGGTATCTTTGTCTACATCGCCTTGAACGAATTTCCATTTTTAATTGAAAACTGTAAAAGAGGTGAGCAACTGAAAGATAGGGAAGACTATTTCCCTGAGACTATTCAAGTTTCAGTGAGGTAAAATGCTGATTAATGGCAGTCATCATCAAGTACCATCCTCATCTCGAATTTCAACCCCTAGAGCAGGAGTGACCACTATTGAAAATTTGGAAGAGGGTAGATGGGTCGAGTGATACCTCGAAAGAAAGGTATTATCTTTGTCTGCATCCCCGTGAAAGAATTTTCATTCTTGATTGAAAACTGTAGAAGATACAGAGTGAGCCACTGAAAAATAGAGAAGACTATCGAAGGTTATAACTGGACCTATCTTCTGCTTTAAAAATAACACAGGGTGGTCACCCCTGCTCTAGGGGTTGAAATTTGAGATGTGAATGGTGTTTCGGAAGATGACAGCCTTTGATCTGGAATGAATCTGTTCCATTTTTTTGCATTAATACTTGAATAGCTCAGGGCGATAGATAGTCTCCTCTATTTTTCAGTAGCTCACTCTGTATCTTCTACAGTTTTCAATCAAAAATGAAAATTCGTTCACGGGGATGCAGACAAAGATAATACCTTTCTTTCGAGGTATCACTCGACCCACCTACCCTCTTCCAAATTTTCAAGGGTGGTCACCCCTGCTCTAGGGGTTGAAATTCGAGATGAGAATGGTACTTGATGATGACTGCCATTGATCAGCATGGAGCTGTTCCATTTTACTTCACTGAAACTTGAATAGTCTCAGGGACATAGTCTCCCCTATCTTTCAGTTGCTCACCCTGTATCTTTTACAGTTTTCAATTAAAAATGGAAATTCGTTCAAGGCGATGTAGACAAAGATACCACCTTTCTTTTCAGTCATCACTCAACCCATCTTCCCTATTCAAAATGTTCAAGGATTGCAACCCCCGCTTAGGAGGTTGATATTTCAGGCAAGTTTTGTACTCCAAAAGATGTTCCCCTTGAAACAAAAATTGACCTGTTTTTGCGTTTTGATCAGAAATGAATATGTTGGTAGATATAGCCTCTGTTTAGTTTTCGTTGAAGCATATAGTGTATTTGTGTATATTTTTAAATCTGAATAAGAATAAAATTGCTTTCAATACTGGGAAAACTTAACGTAATAGAGGAGATGCAATAAATTCAATATCATTGTAAATATAATTCTAATATTGGTATGTATAAATAGAAAGGAAATCAAAATTTGTTTTCAAATACTAACCACAATTTGGAAAATTGGGAAAAAGTCAGGGGAAATCAGTGAAATTGATGAACCAACTGGAAAGTTAGGGAACAATCAAGGGTTCATACTGTTTTCCTACTAAATTTCCCCAATGATTGTAAAATGAGGATGTACTTAGTTCATGCCCTAGTAAATCACTTCTTTTCGAAACTCACAGAGAAGGTACTAAGAAAATTAGGGCAAAAAACATCTACTATTGAAAAAGGTAGAGGATAAAAGAAAAATTGAAAAAAAAAGGAAGAGAGCTTGTGGTATATGAAATGTTAGAAAGGGCAATATTTAGGAAAAAATAAATATATGCCATTCTTATTGCAATTTCTAGATTTATGCAAAATACTTTTTCTTTTGGTATATTACTAACTAATGTTAAGCTATTGTTTATCATATCTGTTATTTGTTTCGCGGTGTATTTTGTTTTATTACACTACTATCTGTGGTGCAGCTGGGTATCTGTTTCCATCTGGAAGAGGTATAGATGTTTATGATTCTCTTACATCAGATTCATTTGTGTCCAAGGAATGATTTTATTGGTTGATGGCTAGTCTACATCTGTAAAAGTCGAGGAAAGTTGCCAAATGTTTCTGGATATCAGCAGTGGACACGCTAAATTTAATTTTTATTAATCTCAATATTGATAATTATCGCCTAGACGAAATTGATTATATTAAATTTAGTTTTGCAGAAACTTGTTAATGAATAATTCGATTCCTGAAGGACTTTCTTAGTTATAAATATTTCGGCAAATAACGGACTCAACAAATTACTCAAAAGCAAGCCGTCTTCTCTCTTGAAATATTCCAAATCAAATTTAATTTATTGTACAATATTAATATTTGTTGCACAAAACGGATATATTCGCTTTAGGCATTCTTCCATGCCCACTGCATATATAAAAATGTCTTAAAAGTCTTAAAAATCAATAATTCACATGATTACAAAAAAGAAACTTTAAAAATCCTAATTTTTCATGTTGTATAAAAGTATCTGGCTATCTCGCTTGAGCTATATTCAAGGCATCCCACAAACTTAGCTGTTCTATTTCTAGGAAACTCAAATCTCCGGTGTATTTTTCTCACTTTTCTGGAATGGATGCTATTCCTTGTTACTCAATAATTGACGAGATCTTTTGGCTCCCCACTGTGGAAATTCTCAAAAATCATCAGAGGCGAGGCCATTTTATGCCTATTTGACATCTTTAAGTATTTATTGGCTATGTAGATTGGAATCACATGCTAATGCCTTGGCGTATAATATGTAAAGAGTTCTGTGCTATCTGCAATCTTCCCTAAACTTGGCAGTGACAAATTTATAATACACTGGCAAGCAGTAATCAATGATAGAATACAAGAGCAAGGGTGTCAGTTGATACCCTAAACATCGTGGAAAATTATTACTCTCAGAATGAGCTTCAATTGAATACATCTAAAACTCAAATAATCTCTTTTGGATTCAGAAAGCCAACAGAACAATTAAGCATAGTATATAACAATGAAACTATAACTGCAGAGGATACTGTCACTTTCTTGGGAGTAAGGATCGACTCCAGGTTAGATTGGGTCTGCCAGGCGGACTATGTTACGAAGACCATAGGTAGAGCTTGCTATGCGCTGAGGGTATTGTCAAGAATGGTTAATAGAGAGGCAGCGCTTTTGCCTATCATGCGTATGTAGAGCCCCACCTTAGGTGTGGTGTTTTATTTTGGGGAAATTCGATGATGAGTAATAGGGTGTTCATTCTGCAGAGGAGATGCCTTAGGAGCTTACTGGGATTGAACCCAAGAGAAACCTGCAGGGAGCACTTTGTCACCCAGAGGATTCTCACTCCTCCCGGTCTCTTTGTTCTTGAGTGCTGTCTCTTTGTAAAAAGAAACCTACACCTGTTCGCTGCATCTGGCGCGGAACATCAATACACTACACTTTACAGAGACAACCTAATAACCTATAGGCACAACTATACATATCTGCAGACGAATGTAGTGTTCATATCCATTCAACTCTATAATAAAATTCCTGTAAGATTCGGAATTCTGCCACTTTCAGCATTCAAACGAAATCTTAAATAAAAACTTTTGGAGAAGGCTTATTATGCAGTTCAGGATTTCTTAGACGACTCATTTAGTAATTGATTTTATTATATTTGCTGTTTTTCATGAAATGTATTGTTTTATGCTTTTATTTATACATTGTCTCTGTTTCTTCTTATGTTTTTGACACGTTCACTGTACGCATATGTACCAAATTGAACAAATAAAAATGATCTATCTATCTATCTAACTGCATCTTGTATTTTGCCTGTTCTCTAAGCAGACTTAAGTTTCATTCAGAGAGCTCTCATTTTTTTTTTAACATGGCATTCGAAATTAAGTTGATTGTCGAATATAACGCTAAGTATTTTTCTGATTTATGCGTACGTTGCTAAAGTTGAAATTCACTGCATACTACTGGGTCTTCCAATCAGCAGATAAGAGCATTTTGAGACATTCTCAATCAGTGTGCAATTGACCACTCAGATATTATATTCAGGTCTTCACTACCACCAGTGTCAGACTTATATCCTGAGGCACAAATGATCTTATCACTTGGGTATTATCGGCATACATATGAATATTGCAGGTCTAAACAACACTAGGGAATAGTGACATGAAAATGCTATATAGTATGGGACCAAGTATATTCCCATGTGGAACACCTTGAATCATTAGAGACGTCGATCTTTCAGCATCCATCTTCATAACCTGATACCCCCAATACGATAACCATTGAACCACAGACGACTTATATCTGAAAGCCCATAATATTGGAGAATAGCATTCATGAGTCTATAATCAATAAGATCGAATGCTTTGCTGTAATCCAAAAGCAACAAACAAACCTTGGCAAGAGCTGTAACCGTACAATGCCCAACATGAAATCCAGATTGTATTCAATGCTTATTAAGACATTCTGTTAATTTCTTATTTTTGTAGTATTTTCGACATGATTGGCAATATACTGATTGGTCTCAAGTCACTGACAGTCTCAGGTTTGTTTAATTTTGGTACCGTCTTCACCAAAAATGTCTTTCAGATAACCAGATGCCATCGATTCCCATTGCTTTTGATTTTATCTGCTTGAAAGCTCTAATGACATTCGCTTCTGTTACAGTTTCCAATAAAAAAGATTATGGCTTCTATAAAACGCCAAAATGTTGTCATCAATAGGCCTCACTCGTTTATTCAAAAATGCATGATTTAACTTGTTCAGATGTTTCACTTGTCATTTAAACTCAAAATCATTTCTAATGTCTCATTGCTTGAATTTCAACCAGAGCCATTTTGAATCCGATCCAGTAGAATTTAACTCCTCGTTCAAGAAAATTCAGGTCTTCTGGAACTAGTCGAGCGACAACGCGTTTAATGCCAAAACAATCGTTTAAAATGGTACGCATTGATTCGTGAGATACAGAAAGTTCATTGCCTATCTCTCTCAAACTAAAAAGAAGATTTTCAATTACCATTATCTTCACTTTATCGATGTTAACTTCAGTTGATGGTGTTGATGGATGATTTGACCGAGGCAAATCTTCTACCTCATCTCGACCGCTGTTGAATGCACTGTACCACTCATATGTACGTGTTTTTGATAAAGTAGATTCACCGTAAGCCTTCTGTAACATTTTCAGCTATTCGGCACACGCAATTCCAATAGCAATACAAAATTTGAGACAAATTTTTTGTTGGATTTTTTATCCATTGTAAAAACCGCCAAGCACACTTGTGAGAACTAGAAATCGAGCACTGTAAACAAACTAAACGATAGATAGATATAACTCAGCGTCAGTAGATGAAACAGTTGTTCCAACTTAGAAACAACAAAAATTTCGACAATCGTTTTAAGGGGATTTTGTGAATAATCAATTGCCGGCACTTTTTTGACAGAATGTTTAATATTTCTATGCTTGCCTTATGATGTACATGTTCTTCAATTGTAAATATGCGAGTTTATGTTCAAGATTACCAGTTCTTTCAAACTTCTGAAATCCTTTTTTTTTGACCTATAATGATCTTGGTTTTATTTATTTGTTACTAGCTGACCCAGCGAACTCTGTTCCGCCTTAAAAGCAATAAATAAGCAGATTTTGAAATTTATTAATTCTCTTTTTATTACAGAAAAAATTAATTACCTACATTAATCATTCATTATTATTTCTGTATTTTAGTGCATAGGTTATTCTTCACTTAAGTAATTTGTGATACTCGACATTTTTTGTTTTATTATCAGGCGCAAAAACAAACAACGCAGATGGTCTTCCGAACCGTGAACATGCCACATATAATAGACCATGGGAAAAACGTAGATGTTCTAGATTCAAATCATAAGCTTTTAAGGATTGGCCTTGTGATTTGTTGATGGTCATGGCAAATGCAAGACGGATCGGAAATTGATCCGTCGAATTTTCCCTTCAGTATCGTCGCGTAATTTGTATTGTTCATCAATTTTCTAACCACCAAACGTGTACCGTTGCACAGTTTTGCACATCCAAGAAGTTTAAAAATTCAATTAGATAGTTGGTGGCTTCATCTTTATTTGTGACGCAGTAAATAGATTTGAATGAATGCATTGTTCCAATGATCTTATTCTGAATTCAGATGTAGATGTAGTTCAGGTCATCTACATCCTTATTCTTAGCCGCTAAAATTGCTCGCTCACTGAACAATTCATTATTTTTGTAGTTAGAAATAATGTTTGGAAATACATTGTTGATAAGTTCGTCTTTTAATGGGACAAAATGACAGAAATTATTTGGAAATTATATCAATCCGCTCGATTCATCGACAGGTACTTGACCATTACCGATAGTCAGCAATTGCTCCGAGAAATCTTCAGCAGATGAATCATTAAGCCATGTAACTCTCATGTTTGTTGTCAGCTGCAGTTTCTTCACATGGCGCCATAGATTCGACAATTTGAGGCAAGCGTTCAATTCGTGGGCAGCCGTAGATCTTGGAATTACTGGCAGTGTTTGGCAGAAATCGCCAGACAGTTAAATCATTGCTCCTCCAAAACATCTCGAGTCATTGCGTAAATCTTTCAATGTTCGGTTAAGTGCTTCTAATGCACGTTTATGCGCCATTGTGCATTCGTCCCAGATTATGATTTTCGAGCCGATAAAACTTTGGCCATTGCTGAGTGTTCTGCAATATTACACGTTGGTTCTTCAATAGTTTGAAGATTTAACGGTAATTTTAATGCTGAATGAGCTGTACGGCATCCTTCTAACAATGTGGCTGCTATTCCAGAAGAAGCAACTGCAACCGCTATGTTGATCTCGCACGAACAGTGGCTAAAACTACTGACATGAGGAATGTCTAACCATTTTCACCAGGGCATCTAGGAAATATAAACTACCATTTTGATCATCGATTGCCTTCATTAAAGTATCATAAAGTAACTTTTTTTTTCGTTTTATAGTTCACTTCATTTTTTCAATACTGATTTCTTACAAAAATCAAATTGTCATCCATACGTCCAAGTCACACGGGAACGCTGTCGAACGGGATAAACAGTATCCTATGTCCGTCTCCTGGCTCCAAGCTACCTACCCACCAATTTTCAGCCATATCTGTACAGCCTTTCTTGAGTTATATTGTAACTAACACGACTTTCTTTTATATATATATATATATATATATATATATATATATATATATATATATATATATATATATATATATATATATATATATATATTTCAACGGGAGTAATTTTAGTTCAAGCAAAATTGTAATAATAATAATATAATAATAATAATAATTATATAATATAACCTCAGGGGCTCAGGAACATTGTTTCTGAGTACGGGCTTAGCGAACCCGAGGTACCCAAGTTGAACCTGGCAGTAGGTATAAAATGCAACTTATCCAATGATGTACAATCTAAGGAATAAACGGGTGAATTGACATTGTACCACCATAACCTCTTGTCGCGTTCAAGATTTAGGAAGAGGGTCTTGTTCGGAAAGTGAGTCACAGTCTCCCTCGGTTAGCGACGGAAGCAGCGTGATATCGAGTAGGGATACTGCAACACAAAACCAAGTGGGAAATAACATCAATACCTCCCAACCGACTCTTGATGTTTCAACGGTGGCACAAGCCATTATGCCTACGACCACGAGAGCCGGACTCCCTAGGAAACGCATGAAGTGGACCCCAGAGATGAATTCCTTCATTATGCGTTCCTATTACAAGATTACAAACTTGGAATCGGAAATGACAGCATACAGATACGCGTTACATCTTGCGTTCGTAGAAAAATATCCTGAATTACAGCACATATCCGAGCAGAGAATTTCGGATCAAAGAAGAACAATCGTTAAAAACAGGCTACTTTCTTCAGAAACGCTGCAAAGCATACGAGAAGAGGTCATAATGGAACTTAGAAGCGAAAATGATACTCATAACGGTATACCTGCTGGAGTCAATGAAAGTGTTTCAGATAACATCGAAGCCACGGAAACGAATATTAACATGGAACGCCCTCCTGAGCAGAATCAGCAGGACGAATATATGTATTTAGCAAGATCGGAACTCAACAGAGCAATAACTGAATTCAGTGGTAGTAACCCATCTAAAAGACCTAAACTGCCCAAACTCAAGACGAACAAGAACACCAATATTATCCTAGCAAGCGTGAATTCAGTTTTTGAAGAATATACCGACCAGAACACCTTGGAGAAGATTCACACTTTGATTTACTGTGGAGCAGTAGCGGTTCTTCGACTTCACAAACAACAAATCTCCACAACTCTGATTCAAGCTGAGCCAAAAAGTGTCAGAAAACCACCATGGCAAAAACGACTGGAGAAGGATATTGATAATATTAGAGCAGAAATCGGTCGCCTCACAGAATTCCTGAGAAACAGAAAACCCTCAAGGCGCTTGAAATCACATATACGCAAAATTTATAGGAAAATTGGTACGAACACAAAACACCCTGATCAAAAACAACACATCGACGTGTATATGGACACTTTGAAACAGAAACTCCAAGCAAAAGCAAAGAGGCTTTCAAGATACGTCAAGTGTACTGAAAGGAAACACCAAAACCAAAGGTTCCTCCAAAACGCAGCCAATTTTCATAAGGGAAATAACAAAACTGCGACCAACAATAACAGAGAAGTACCTGACGCACAGTGCTTGACCGACTATTGGTCATCACTATGGTCGAACCCCAAAGAACACAATAGAGATGTGGAATGGATCACGAATGAAAAAGAACGCCTCGATATCAGACATATGGACTTCGATGATATAACGGAGGAAGAAATCACAACAGTAGTTCGAGCGACCAACAGTTGGAAGGCCACAGGTATAGATAATATCCACAACTACTGGTACAAGAAGTTTGATAAGCTCCATGGAGCCCTAGCGAAACAGCTCACATATGTTCTTCAACATCCCAAGAAAACACCCACTTTCCTAACGCAAGGCTCAACATATATGCTACCTAAGAGCGATAGAACACAGGATCCGTCTCAATATAGGCCAATCACGTGCCTGCCAACACTCTACAAAATACTCACCTCATGCATATCCAATCGAATATACCAACACCTTGACGACAACAATATATTAGCAGAGGAGCAGAAAGGATGCAGAAAGAAACACCACGGGTGCAAGGAACAACTCATCATCGATTCTGTGATAATGAAACAGGCACACGTAGGGCATCGCAATGTTCATTCAGCTTTTCTCGAGTATCTGAAGGCATTCGATAGTACCGCCCATTCTTGGCTTGTTGAAGTATTGCAGATATACAAAATTCACCCATCCCTGGTAGAGTTCTTGAAGACAACAATGACACACTGGCGCACGTCTCTGCAGGTCAACATGAACAATAAATCAATTAAAACCGACGAGATACCCATACGTCGTGGAATTTTTCAAGGAGACTCTTTGAGTCCACTATGGTTCTGTTTGGCAATGAACCCATTGTCCTCAATGCTCAATAGAACAGGATAAGGATTTAGGATAAAAGCAGAAAGGAAGTATCATACAATCTCCCTCCTGCTGTATATGGATGACATCAAATTATATGCTTCGAACAAGAAGCAATTGGATGATTTGCTGAAAACTGTCAGTGAGTTCTCGGCAGATGTTCATATGAAATTCGGGATTGAAAAATGTAAGACCCTGAACATTCAAAGAGGGAAAGTCATAGATGGTGAAACACAACTTCCAAACGGTGATATTATACAGTGCATGAGAGATGGCGAAACATACAAATATCTGGGATACCAACAAGCCAGATTGCTAGACCAAAAACAATCAAAGGAGAAGATTCGTTCAGAATACAGTCAGCGTCTGAAGTCTGTGCTGAAATCGATGTTGAACTCGGGGAATTTAGTCAAGGCAATTAACACCTACGCCATTCCAGTGTTACTTTACTCATTTGGAATAATCAGATGGACTAAGACAGAACTGGATGATATTCAAAGGCAGACCCGAACGATGCTAACAAAGTACAACAACCATCATCCAAAATCGTTTGTGATACGAACAACTTTGAAGCGGAAAGAAGGAGGACGCGGATTGATAAATGTAGTCAATTTACACACCGAACAGATAAAAAATCTCAGAGAATTCTTCTCAGAAAAAGCTCTCACTTCTGACCTACATAGAGCGGTATCGTTGGCTGATAAGGGATATACACCTCTAAATCTTGCTACCAGAGATGACCTGCTGAATCTACCATTCCTATCAGATACTGAAAAACAAGAGCAATGGTCAAGAAAGGAATTGCATGGACGACATCACCATGAGATTAATCAACCACACATCGACAAAGAAGCCTCCAACAAATGGTTGATGAAAGGAGAATTATTCGCGGAAACAGAGGGATTCCTTATGGCCATCCAAGACCAAGTGATCGCTACAAACAACTACAAAAAATTTATTATGAAGGACGGAACGTTACAAACAGATAGGTGCAGAAAATGCCATATACGATCGGAGACTATACAGCATATTACGTCCGGATGTGAACAACTGGCCAATACAGACTATCTTCACAGGCATAATCAAGTGTGCAACATTATCCATCAGAAACTTGCACACAAGTACGGACTTCTGAATACATTCCAGCCATATTACAAGTATCAACCGGCGCTCGTATTGGAAAATGACTCTATCAGATTATACTACGATAGGCCTATTATCACTGACAGAATGGTGACGAATAATAGGCCGGACGCTGAATAAGTTCCAGGAGAAAAATCCAAATACACAGACCTTGCTATTGAGATCAAGCAGATGTGGCACCTCGAGAAAATAGATATTGTTCCTGTCATCGTATCCTCCACTGGGTTAATACCCAAAACTTTGCATGATAGCCTTAAGAAATTAGAATTGCATAAGAATACCTATATAGAAATGCAAAAAGCTGTAATTCTTAATACATGTAGGATAGTTAGGAAATTTATGTCAAGTTTATTGTAATCGAGCCGATTCCCCTTGATTGCTGAATCTGGGAAAGGTAAATTATATCCAGCTAACAGCTGAGATAGTGCATAATAATATTTTCTTCAACAAATAGATGTACATGGTTGAAATTTAATAAGCCAAATGAACCTTCCGAAGGAATAATAGGGCACAATTCTTCTATATCAAAAGAACTAAATTTGGCAATTTTCAGTATAATGGTTGTTAAGAGTATTCGGGAATGGCCAGGTTTGACCAAGTTGAGTTTAAATTCTGATGAATTTAACTAAGATGTCAACTAAATATATATATTAAATTAATACTTTACAAAACTGATTTCACAACCGTGCTATAAGTTAACTGTATACTGTGTTGCTTGTTTGATGTTGACCTCAAGGGCGCTAGTAGATGAATATCTGTGTGTACTGAAATATTCTCATATTTTAAAATGATATTTAGAAAAAGAAAGTTACCATTTCTGGTAATATAAATGTACCTAGATAGGAAAAACCAAATATTTATAGTATATGAAGAAACTATTGCTAGCAAAACTAACCGGATTTCCTGTTATCTAAGTTAAATGTGGCTTTCCATCATATAAGGGCCCTATCAAATCAATATTTCACCTTCGATAAAAAATTGTCATGTTATTTATTAATTTACTAGCGGAAAAATGTTAACCCGCGTAAATTATTTGAAGCGTGTATCATATCATTTTTGATAAATAATCTATTAATTTTCAAGGTTGTCTAGAAAAATTACTTTCCCATTGTTGCTGGGTGAATTTATTAACATTTATATATGACGTAGTTTGGTATAATATCAAGTGTACCAAAATTAATATAACAATTTGTTTATTTGAGTTCTGTTGTTTTATTAAAACATACGTCTTTTACATAGGATCGGATTCTGTACGAAATGGCACATTGGGCAAAGGGCTTTCATTGCTCCATTTTCAATTAACCATGAATGTTGAACAGGAAGGACTTGTTCTTTCTTCATTCTTCTACCTATCGTTCTTAAGTTTGCAGAAAATAGGTTAATCACAAGAGAAACTCGGAAACATACAGAAGTCATTCTTTTCGAAAATTGTGTTGAATTATTAATACACACACCACAAAAATTGTCGCATTACCTGGTATTGTGAATTCCAGAATCGATTAAACAGCTCGATCGCAGTTTCTTTTTCAACATATATTTTTGGACATATGAGGGGAAAGAAATCTTATTTCTGTAATAATAATTTTTTTGTTTCCATGTGATCCCAAACACGTTTATTTGACTATCAGTATTCTTTCAATTTCTCTTCAGTTTTCACACTAAATTAATGCAAGTTTTCCGTGTTTCTTGCTGATTTTCGAATCTTTGAATTTATTGTGATGGCTGCTGAACGTCCTGGACTTTATTTGAGTGATCATGAAGTGGTAAGAATTGTAACACTTCTAGAGAAGGGACGAAGCCAACGTTACGTGGCTAACTTGTTGAATGTAAACTAAAGCAATATTTCAAATATTTATTGCGTTGTTTTGTGTAATTTTTTCATTTGGCCTTTCTCAAACAGCAATAACTCAATTTTTTCAAATGGCACGTGCCAACTTTTATATCGCCATCAGATGAAGCGTCAAATTTCAGATGGAATTGTATAAGCATGTATGTACTATACCCATCTCTTATAGTTCCGAAATAATTTGGGAATATATTGAATTTTGATGATTTTGCAAGAACTAACAGAGAATGCTTTGAAATATTTGAATCAAGTAGCTGAACTGGCTACGCTCACCGAACATGTGCCTAAAATTAAAGTACTTGTCTTGTCACTTCGTTCATTCGAATCTGATATTTCGACAAGAATTCTTGGTAATTTGAACTTTTGAAAAACACCAGATTGATAATAAAATGGCTGATTATTCAAACGAGGATATGTTTAATCTCTTTTTAATTCATGGCGAATGTCAAAAAGTGATGGATAGAACTTGCGGGCAATTCAATAACCAATTTCCAAATTTGGCGCCTATGAGTAGAACAAAATTTCGAAGGATTAGAAGCAATTTTCTGCAATTTGGAGGTACAAAATACATAGAAACTTGAAGAAAACCAATTCTCGAGGACGACGACAATCAAATTAATACGCTAGCGTATTTTCGTGCCAATCCACATGCGTCCATTAAGTCAGCATCAATGGATATTGGATTGAGTTATACTTCCATTCAAAGGATTCTCAAGAAACATAACATGCACTCGTATTCTTTTGTCAGACTATAAAAATTGAAGAAGATAAGACAATTCTGCAAAAACTGGCTACGCTCACCTGACAGGTGCCTAAAATTAATGTACTTGTGACTTCGTTCATTCGAATTTGATATTTCAACAAGAATTGTCGTTATTTCAGATTGAAAATATCCAAAAAATACAACACATTTGAAATAAAACCACTGGTTATTCAGACGAAAATATATTTAATCTTTTTTCAATTCATTTTAGAATGTCAAAAGTAGTGGGTAGAAATTGCAGGCAATTCAATAACCAATTTCCAAATTTACCGTCTATGAGTAAAATGAAATTTCGAATTTTCAACAATTCGGATGAATAAAAATTGTAGGAACTAAGCGAAAACCAATCATCGAAGATAATTACATTAATACGAATAAATGATAGCAAACATCATAGGAGAAAACTTATTTACGATCTGAATAAATGTTCAATATGGGCCCCATTTTGCTTGATACACTTGATGCTCGTATACGAACATGATGAGTAGCCCTCCTAGTTTCCTCAGGATCAATATTACGAAAAGCATTATGAATGCGCTCTAGTAACTCCTCTTTACTTCTTATAGGAATAAGATACACTTCACTCTTGATTTTGCCCCATAAATAAAAATCAAGGGGCGTCAGGTCCGGAGAACGCGGAGGCCATAAATTTGGTCCTTGATTACCCCACCATCTATCCTCGAACATTTCTGTTAGCTGCCGATCTACAGCTCGTATTTTATGTGCTGGTGCACCACCCATTTGGTAATAGCAATCCATCAGAATGTTAAGGGGTAATCCATCAAAAAAATTTGCTAATGTTCCTCTCAAAACTTCCAGGTATCTTTGTCCATTAGGATTTCCCTCTTAAATCATTCATTAAAATTGAAAAAACGTTCACGCTGAATTTATTTTGGAAATCAATAACCTCAATGAAATGTGGAATTTCTGTGGCCCAAAAATGTCGATTTCTCCTGTTGGTTATTCCACCTTCATTGAACTTGACTTCATCAGACCATATAATTTTTTGCAGAATTGTCTCATTTTCTTGAAGTCGAATTAATAAATTTTCACAGAAATTTAGCCGCTTGGGAAGGTCAGTTGGTTCCAATTTTTGTAGTCTGATAAAAGAATACGGGTGCGTGTTATGTTTCTTAAGGATCCTTTGAGTGGAAGTATAACTCAATCCAATATCCATTGATGCTGACTTAATGGACGCATGTGGATTGGCACGAAAATACGCTAGCGTATTAATTTGATTGTCGTCGTCCTCGAGAATTGGTTTTCTTCTAGTTTCTATGTATTTTGTTCCTTCAAATTGCAGAAAATTGCTTCTATTCCTTCGAAATTTTGTTTTACTCATAGGCGCCAAATTTGGAAATCTGTTATTGAATTGCCTATCCACCACTTTTTGACATTCGCCATGAATTAAAAAGAGATTAAACATATCCTCGTTCGAATATCAGTCATTTTATTATCAATCTGGTGTTTTTCAAAAATTTCCACTTCAAATTACCAACGTCGAATCTCATTTAGCAAATGGTATAGTAGCATAGGGTGGAGTCTCCCAGAATCATCTTCGATACCTTCAAAATACACAGAAACTCATTATAAAATTATTTACGGAAAAAAGTACACTTACCCAACAGACCTGCTTTTTCAGGAAACTGATTTATTCGATTTGAGAGTGCTTTTTTGCTATTCTCTTATAATAAGACAATATCGAGATCGAAATACCTTACGAAACATTGATCCGTGGTAAGGCTACGTCAAATCAGGTCCCGATAACTGAGAAGAGCAGTACTCAAAAGAGCCTACTTATACTTGGGTCCTGAAATATTTAATATGATTCCAGCAGAATATAAAAAATTGAACTCACTGAATGACCGATTGAGAAAGTTCATGATATTATTGAGAGACAAGTATAAAAAAACTTGAGCCTGTAACTACGATTTTCTTGCTCTCTGCTGCATATTATAGAAGAAGACACTGTGGTTTATATTTTAATTTCCAGTTGTGAAATTGTTGTAAGTTTGAGAATGTTTTTGTTTAGGGCTTTCTCCTCAATTCAAGGTATACATCATCTGCAAACAAGCCTCAAAAGGGGATTCGAAGATTATCTTACTTTGATGTTGCGTGGATTATGTACTTAGGAGGATGAAATATTTCGTTGTTAATGTTGAATCGAAAATGGGCAAGAGGTCTCCAGATGAGCCTAAATCATATCGCCGGATAAGCTTAACCTCCTTTCTCCTAAAATCAATGGAGAAATTTCTCGACATAAAAAACAATTTACCTACCAACCGGGCAAGTCTACAATTGATGCCCTACACGATCTAGCCAAAGAAGTGGAAGGAGCACTAGAGGCTAAAGAAATAGCTTTAGTTGTATTTGGAGACATTAAAGGAGCCTTCGATAATATCTCCTATACATACATTAGCAATGGTGCAAACAACAAGGGTGTCAAAACACCCACCATCAAATGGATCTCAGAAATGCTCAAGGGTCGGATCATAACGGCCACTTTTGGAGACACCGAAATATCGGTGTCAGCAGTGAAAGGTTGCCCTCAAGGAGGTGTCCTATCGCCGCTACTATGGCCAGTAGTTGTTGATGGCCTCTTAGAAACACTGAACAACGCCGGCTTCAACGCACAAGGCTATGCTGATGATCTAGTTATCATCATTAGGGGAAAGCATGATGGAATCTTATCGAACCTGATGCAAAAAGCCCTTAACATCGTAAATGAATGGTGTGCTGAAGAGGGGCTCAGCATCCCTCCAGACAAAACCATTCTAATTCCATGCACAAGACGTAGAAAGTTGAACTTGAAGCCCCCCTTTCTGAATGGACATACTCTGAAATTTTCGAACAGGCTAAGTATCTAGGGTTAACTCTAGATCAGAGACTCAACTGGAATTTACACATTGACAAAACTCTTTCCAAGGATACATCGTGCCTATGGGAACGCCGTAGACTCTTCGGAAAGACCTGGGGGCTAAAGCCAAAAATAACCTACTGGTTATACACAGCGGTTGTAAGACCCATTGTCACATATGCATCGTTAGTATGGTGGACGAAAACATCAGAAATAACTACGCAAAACAAGCTGCAAAAACTGCAGCGGCTTGCGTGCTTGGGCATAACAGGTGCTATGAGAAGCACCCCGACTATTGCCCTGGAGGTAATCCTAAATCTCCCTCTTCTTCATATAAAATTGAAAAAGGAGGCGTTGATGGCGGCATTACGGCTCCAAGGCACAAAAAACTTTTACCTGGTGATCTGAAGGGACACCTGGGGATTCTGGGTTACATAGGGCCAGAAATCTTATCACAACCATCGGATATAATGCCGCTTAAGTTTGATTTTCACACACCCTACGAAGTGGCCATAGAAGACCGCACCATCGTAAAGGGAAATATAAATCAATTAGACCAAAAATCCTCCATTTGGTACACGGATGGATCAAAAACGATTGATGGAACAGGAGCAGGCATATATGGACCCAAGTACTCTTCATCAGTGCCTCTGGGCTCTACTCCCACAATCATGCAAGCAGAAACACTTGCTGTATACCTTTGCTGCCAGGAGGGACTACGAAGAAAACTTAAAGGTGCAAAGATTTACATCTTAACGGACAGTCAGGCTGTGATGAAAGCTCTAAACTCTTACAGTTATCGGAGCATCTCTGTCTGGGAATGCCGTCAATCCTTGAAGCAACTTGCTGAAGGGGAACAAACTTTTCCTGTGGTGGGTGCCTGGCCACGAAGGCATACAAGGAAATGAAGCCGCTGACGAACTGGCCAAATCAGCTGCTGGAATCCCACCCATCGGACCTGAACCGTTCTGCGGTCTAAGTAAGCCGCACAGACGACAGGAACTGGAACGATAGGAAGTATCTAGCAAAAAAGAATACTGGAGGAAAACTCCAGGACAAAGGCAAGCGAAAAAGTTCATTGACTGTTCGCCAAAGAAGACAAAACAGCTTCTCGATCTCTCTAGGGACGAGCTGAGGATCATAACAGGCCTCCTTACTGGACTCTACCCACTGAGATACCATCTCAATAAAATGGGCAAATCGGAAACGACAACATGCAGAATGTGTAAAGAGGGTGATGAAACTGCCGAACATATTCTGTCATATGTCCGTCAAAGACATATACGCTTCGGTAGCGACAAGCTAGAGCCGCACGAAGTAAAAGCGAAAGCTTCCAGGGAGATTTAGACCTACAGGGGCATGAATAAGAAGGGTTACGAACAAAAGACCAATTTGGTCGCAGTTCGGAAAGGCTTGCAAAGCCAATCGACCCCCACGAATGTAATGTAAATCGAGTTTAGTTTATTTGTATGAATATTTCTTAATCTTGTATTTGTTATTTCGCACATTAAAGCGTTATTATTAATATTATAACGTCGATTCAGCAATGAAGAATTGAATTCGTTCTAATTAATCTCCATTCATCTTCCCGAAAGCCGTATTCGGAACAAGGAATTCTTTCTAGGAATAAATTAGTCTGAATCGACTTGATTGTTATGAATAATTCCAAGGATTTATTAAAATCAAGATTTTTGATAGTCGTTAGAAATTAATGTTTCATCGAGATAAATTTCGATGAAATGCCTAATTTACATCAATTCTTTGGAGTGTTCTTAGTGCCTTTATGCATATGCCTTGCCTATGAATACAGATTTTAATGAAAAGGATCAATGCTTTTGAAATTATTGAAAAATGATTTATGAAGGGCCACTTTTGTGGGCGTTAACGTGTATTGTAGGTAATTCCCCTACGAAGACTCCAGTTGCAAGGATTAGTTGAACACTTGAGTATCCCATCATGGAACTGCAATACAATCTTTGGGTTCATCAGTCATACCATTCAGTGATATTAAAAAAATCTTTCAACTGTATTCGAATTCTGCACAGTTCCCGTCAGTATATGTTTATAAGTGGCGCGCTCTATGTGTCCAGATGCAGAAACTGCTGAAGAGTTAGTGAACGCCAAAGACTTGGATTATGCAAGTTTATTATTCTCTACTGCCCTCATAATAGGCAGGAATTTGTAGTACTTATCCTGAGTGTATAATGAGTTTATATTTCCGTTTTTTTAAGAATCAAGTAATAATTATTATTCCATTAAGATTATTCTGAATCAATTGTAATTTTACCATAAAATGATAATAAATAAAAGTTTTCTAAGTGCCAATTAACTATAATATTGCCACTTTCATGTGTGTTTATCAAACACCCCAAAAATTGTAGGAATATTAATGATATTGTTGATGGCTTTATTTTATGGAAATTCATTTTGATATAAATAAAGTGAAACACTTTATTCTGTTTTCTACAATGTTTATTTTTAATACGGTTTCGACAGTTACGTTACTTTTAAATGTCTACAGCTACAGTTATGGGAATGTGCTAACTATATCTTTTTGAATATTGAGTAGTGGGGAGTTATTCAATTTTACTTGACTATTGAGGGTGATGAGTTTCGAGTTTATTATTTCCAAACTTTCCAAACATGTTGTGGAGAATTTTAAATTATCATATTTAATTATATGATTTGTAGATTTAATATGTTCAAAAACTTGTTATCTGAGGAAAAATGTTCTTTGGATCTAGATTCAAAATTTCGACCTGTTTGTCCTATGCTTTTGGTCATTTATTGCATTAAATTCTGTATATTCCAGACTGTTTGACTGTATATAGTTTTTATCATTAACATATCATCCATTATAGAATTTTCAAGATTGTTCATAAAAATATCTGCTAATAAGGGGATCCCATGGGAAGTCCTGAGTTTTGTTTGAAAAATTTTAAAAAAGCAAGCTACTTAAACCACAAATTCATGGAACTCGTCAACTTTCACCGCAATGCACCATTTTAAATTCTGTAGATCTGATAGATAAACTTTCGGCACTCAACAAATTCCATTTCAAATTTGCCTCTTGATTATAAAAATATGTAGCCACACATTCCAACGGATGAATGTCCGCCTCTAATAAAAGAAATATTTAACTAATGTAACACTTCACCACACATTATAGATAAATTTTGTAATCTTTTAGAGATCTGTTTGTCATACAAAATTATTTCCAATTTGAATCATATTTTTGCAAACAAAACTCAGCCCTTATTAGCAGCAATTTTTGTGAACAATCTTGAAAAATCTATAATGAATAATAAGTTAGCATATAAACATATTATATTTTGGTACAGATACGTTGATAATATTCTTGTGGGTTTTCAAGGCTCAAACAGACAAATAAACCAGTTTTTACATTTTCTAAATTCAATAACCTTCACTGCTATAATTGAACGCAACAATTCAATGAAATTCCTTGATATAACCATCACCAAACTCAATAATAATCTGACGTACAACATAGAAAAAACATTACAGACGCAACAATCCCAATGGATTCTTTTAATCTTATTACACATTGATTAGTTATAATTCAATGATTTATAGAGCCTTTTTCCTTATCCATAATAGACTCTAGTACGGAAATCAATATCATTGCATCAAATAATGATATTCCTGTTTCCCACAAAAACAGTATTATTAAACGCAAAGGACAAACACAAATTCATCAATTACTATATACTGTATTCCATTTTCGGAAAACCAGAGAGTAAATACGCATGTCTTACTTACATTGCCACCCTCTCTCTTTTTCTTTATGCGCGCTTCCCAGGAATAGGCGAACCTGTTACACCACATGAGTCTGGTGCCTGGGAAGAATTGAGGTGTCTGTTTACTCGCTTCTTGAAGAGGGCCAAATTGTAGGATGTTGGGAAGATGTTCGACGGAAGCGAGTTCCACAGCTCACCGGCCCTATAAACGAAGGAATTCTTATGGAGAGAGGTTTTAGGGGTCGCTAAATGTACCGCCATATAATGAGAACTCCTTGCCAGCCTAGTGTTGCGGCAAAACATGAGTTTTCCCGGAACAAGGTCTTTGATCTTCTTGGAGCATCTTCCGTGGAAGTATGTGTAAAACAGAGAAAGGCCAGCAACTTATCTTCTGAGAGCCAGCGGTTGGAGATCGCTCTAATAACATCAGCAATTATCTTCCAAATTTAATTCAACAACCTCCTTTTCCAGTGGTCCCAAATAATAAGCAAATTACTATTCAGTGCTACCACAAAACTGTATAAATTCAAACTTTCTGATATATACAGAAACAGAAACATCATGTACTTGGAAGAGCTCGTAAAACTACTATGGTACTAGGGTGATACAATATCTTTTAGATTGTATTGTCTAAAGTTTGTCTTGGGTGAAAATGATAATTCTGGAGTCCTTGTATAGCGTTATGCCACGCTACATGTTTTAATAAAACGCGACCACAATGGATTGATCACATTTGGGAGTACCTTTTGCTGTAAGGTTTACGTTTGGAGGATACTAATCGCTCTTAACATCTCTTTGCTCAAACGTACTCACTCCATAATCGTTTTACAAAATTGAAATATATATTTGAAATTATAAGAAACATCAATAAAATGATGATTAGGAATTATCTTTCCATGTGTTGAACTTTTTTAATAAAAAATACTGGAATGAGATGCAGTATTTATCATTAGTAATAAGTTGTTGCATGTATTTGTGTCTTAAATCATGATTTCCACTATCTATAACACTAGGTGATTCCTAGATTTTTTGAAGTGCTTATTACCAAGGTCATGTACATATATTAATCTTTCAGGTTTACTCTTGGTATAAGCATTGCTTTGGGGATGATTATCTTGGAGTTGCTCGCTTTTATAATGGGTTTAACAATTTTAATCCAACATCTGCATTATTGTGTATCCTTTTTCATTATTTAGAGAAATTCTACTTTATTAACTTTTTATATATAGTTATGTGATATCTTTGGATACCTTCAGTATATGTTGAAAACGTTGGTAGTCTCAATCTAGTACAAGTTTTTATGGAAAACCATTGCACAAAGCAAAGCTCAACTAGTATTTGGATTTCATTTCACTATCCATATCAAATATCTTCGTTATTAGATTCAATTAGTATAGCTATATTTGCATTGCATGAATTTTAAGTTGCTTTTTCGAAAATTTGTAAAATATTTTCCTCAAGTGCAGCTCAGCTTTAACCTGTCATTCTTCTGCATCAATATTATTGAGCTATTTTATCTTCGATGGATGGCAGTGTGGATGGTTTTGGTGGATTTTTGGTATAGGATCTATTCCACCTATTTTGTATGATACTTGTACTGTTTTGAATGTTTTATACAAGAAGAAATATTGAAAGTTGTTAATAATATACCATAATGTTCACATATCACTTAGCTTTGGTTAAATTTCACAATGCAATATATTTTTCTAGTCATTTTGAGGTTGAAATAATTTTTTAATTAAAATTCTTTAAAGTAAGGATTGTGTTTTATTCTTGAAGAAAAAAGAATAGTTCATTTTCTGGATATTTTAAATATTCAGGACTTCATAGTCATTTGTTGTGCTTTTACAGATTCTTCATATGGAAAGTAACACTGTCTATTTATTAATTATAATAATCTTAGTTTTATTTGTCTATAACTAAATTATGTGACTTATTTTTTTATGTTATTAAGGGTCTTATTTGCAGAGACCAAAAATTGGATGGACTGCTATCTTATTGCTAGCTGGTTTTTCAACAACAGTCGGAGGCTCTCTAGCAGTTGGATATAATATAGGTGTTGTGAATGCTCCAGCTATTGTAAGAATAATATTTCTATAAAATTTATTCAGTTGAATGAATTTATCTTTATTCCATTCGTCTCATTTTTATTCCATCATATTTGGCCAATTTTTCGAAAAATTTGTTTTCTTAACCTTGTTTCATGTTTGAACAAAATTTGTCATATAATCTAATTAATATCCCGTTTCAGACTATTATGACTTTTTGCAACCAAAGTATGTATGATAGATACGGTTTTGTTCTATCTGAAGAATCTCTTGCATTCTTATGGTCTTCCATTGTATCCATTTTTTTAATTGGGGGAGCTGTTGGTTCTCTTGGAGGTTCTTCTTTTGCTGACATTCTCGGAAGAAGGGGAGGTTTGATGGTGAGTCAAGTATTGGGATTTGTTGCTGGAGTTCTATTCCTTTCCAGCAAAATAAGTCGCTCAGTGGAAATGTTGTTGCTTGGGAGACTATTGATTGGATTATCGGCAGGTAATATCAGTTGATAGTACTAGAAATAAATTGTAGGCATCATCTACAGTAGTATAGCGAAATTGTCTAATGTTTTTGGAATTATTGGAACCATAAATCGGAAATAGATATATTTTTACTTATTTTATATCTTCTGAATTTAAGTCCATTTACCAGTAAGTTTGCTACACGAATTTCGGTAGGAATAAAGTGATTATTTAATTCATTCCATTTGTATATGTTTCTGAACAGGTTTTAAAAAAATGATAATAAATAATATATATATATCTTTTAGGAATGACAACATGTATAATGCCTATGTACTTGATGGAATTAGCTCCTCTTCATCTAAGAGGTTCGATGGGTGTCTTATGCCCACTAGGAGTTTGTACTGGGGTATTATTAGGACAAATAGTGTCACTTCCAAAAGTCTTAGGTGAGGAAATGAAGGTGCTCTAAATGTTAAGTTAATTCTTATATTGAATTTCAGGAAATGAAGATTTGTGGCCTTACTGCTTATCATTTTATCTCATACCCTTGGTCCTTTGTAGTTTCATTTTTCCATTTTTGCCAGAGAGCCCAAAATATTTGTTTATGATAAAGAGAAATCACCAAGTTGCTTTACGAAGTAGGTATACCTCATTTCACTAATTATTAAAACACTGATTAATGTTAAAATATAATTTTCTTTCTTCAAGGTCTCTCTAGAATACGTAATACTCCAGTAGACGAATTAGAACAAGAAATAGAAGAACTGAAGAATGAACAGCGTGTAATAGAATCTCAACGAAGTGACGCGTGGTCTATCAAAAGGGTGCTTGGTGATCGTAAGCTATTGCTTCCTCTTCTGTTGGTATGTGCTCTTCAGGCTGGCCAACAGTTTAGTGGTATCAATGCTGTATGTAACCAGACAATCCCAATGTGAACATTTTTGATTTATTACAAATCTTCCAGGTGTTCTATTATTCAGTTACCATTTATGATAGTGCTGGATTATCTGAGACTGGCCAGTTATTGGGTACTATTGCTGCCGGTATTTGCAATCTTTTTATGGCGGTTATATCAGTTCCGATTATGGAAAGATTCAATAGGCGAACGATTATTCAATTGAGTTTGAGTACCACTGCCTTTTTCTTATTTTTGTTAGCTGCAGCTGTACAATTTTTAGTAAGTGTCTTCCAGCCAAAAGAACGAGAAGTTTTCTTACAGTTCAAATCAGTTATTAGAATTGATAAAATTGAATTATGGAAAATTGAGCTCTCTCTAAATTTAGTGTATAGCTATTCCACTGATTCCTGCTCTCAATTTGTCGATGTATTCATTTCATCAAGATTTTTTGTTTTTCAGGATGCTGCCACATGGATGCCTTACTTAAGTATAGTTGGTGTTTTGGGTTTTGTTCTGGCTTATGGTCTAGGACTCGGCCCTATTCCATATTTCATTGGTTCTGAATTATTCGAAGTTGGTCCTAGACCTAGTGCCATGGCACTAGGAAGTATGGCGAATTGGGGTGGAAACTTTTTCATTGGATTATTTTTTCCTTTGATGAATCGATATATAGGAGCGGCGTCATTTGTGTTATTTGGAAGTTGGGTTATTTTCCTATTTTTCTTAATGAGGTGAGTAAATTCAGCTGAATTAATCTGTAATTTATGAGCCAAATCTCTCTATTATTGGCAAAGCTTCCAAATGTGAAAATTGAATAATTGGCAATGAAATAAAATAAGGGTGAATTGCTAACTCAAGTGAAAATTAGTGAGTGGTAATACTAGTATGACAGTAATAACCTGTTTGGACAAAAGTAAGCTATCGACAAGATGGGTGCTGCGTTTTTTGAAGACTATGAAAGAGTGAACTTTTCTCAAGCTAATTTTTGGCCCTTTCATCGAAACCCAGATGAGCTTCTGCGTTGTTTTATCACTGCAGATGAAACACGCCTGAGACGAAGAAGCGACGAAGGTAGATGGCCTGTGGCAATGCACACAAGAAAAGCCATTGGATGGCAAAGTGATGTCCACCGTCCTTTGAACGCATTATCTTTATTGATTTTCTCCTAGAAGGAAAGACGATAATGTTTCCAAATATGAAAATATTTCTCGTATCGTAGGATGGAGATTTTCAGCAGATTCGGAAGATCTATCTGAAATAAAGAATGTCCCAAGCAGCTCGGGACATTCTACTACAAATAGATTATGTTAAAAAATAATGGCGTCTAACAGAGAAAAGTGTTTTATCGTTTAATTTTCACCTGACTCATCAATTCATAATATAATTACAATAAAGTTAATCTGCTTTCCATAATCAAACATAACAAATAAAACGTTATTTTCAGGGCTTATCTCCCAGAAACAAGGGGCAAAGATGTAGCACAAATAGCATTTTTGTGTAAGGATGGTTTATCTTCGAGGCCCGCATCGAACTTTGTTTCCAGAATTCCACATATTGCTGAATCGGCATGATCTAAAAAAGCGGTCAAATAAAAAAAGCCATTTAATAAAATTATTGTTCCTTGATACAACCTTATGTATTTTTTATATTTATCAAGTATTGTTCTTACCTCTTGTTTAATAAATTGTTGCATTCTCTGTTTTCAAATAACAGTTCTTTCTTTTCATATAAATATTTTTTTTATACAAGGTGAATCGTTCCTTTTCGGTTCGGTCGGTTTTCATACTAAGGAATATACTCTTGATAACATTCCCGCCTTCAAATTGACGAAGTTGATAAAGGTGATTGCTGAAGGACCCTTCCATGAATGGTTTTACAACATGGCAGTACGAACTGAATTAACATTGATAGATTTGTATATTCAAATTAATTGGAGGACAACATGGCTTATGCTTTAATGCTAAATTCTGAGTCAAAATACGATTGAGAAAGGAAAGTGGATAGAATGGACAAACATTCAAAACAACCAAAGTTTCCTATGATTGCCCCTAAAGTGAAAGTTCAGGAAAATGTGAAGAAACGGGTGAACTATATGTAATCTTTTATATGATAAAGAGAACGGAGAAAAATACCCTGTCTCTCACATTCGCAGATACATTAGTAACAGTCAGTCTGTAATGTACAAAAGAGTAATCAGAATTATTGTGTTTATGCTTCATTCTGGATAGATTTTCGATAGGTAGTTGGACGGCAGAAATGTGTAAAATAAGAGAAAAACATAATGTAAGTTATAAATATCGCTTCGTACCTACCAACCACAATTACAACAAGAATACTTTACGTACGAATCAAGAACATATGTAGGACTAAGAAAATAATCGAATAGTACATAATCTGTTACGCTTACCTTCTTACGATGCTTATCCTAGTCCACCGCTTATGTTTATCATAAGGTTACTACTTCCGCCCCAAGGGATCTTGCCAATTTGGAAACACAATCATTTTTGTTGTTTTGAAATATCTTCAATGATCAAACTTAACACAATATCCTTTCTTTCTGGGTGGGAGGGTCAAAATGGCCGGAGGCGATCTATCAAGTCATATGGTACCTAACCTAAACTAAATTTTAACTAGAATCGACAAGGTGTTTTCTTATCCGGAGGCATGTCTTCTATTGCCCTTTCAAACTTTTCTGCAGTACGCCACTGATCAGCGTACAATCAATTTTCGTCATCTTCGTTCAATTTATAAACTTTTTTGACACCTGCAATTTTTTCGTATACCCAACCGTTCTCGAACAAAAAATTATTAAACGATTGTATGCTTTCGCTGAATTGAAAGTAGGAAGGTTGAGGGAACTGGTACTTTTACTGCAAATAATTATTTGAAAGGGGCAACTCAAACTATGAGAACGCCAGATATTGAGGAAGTAGTTGTGAATTGTATTGATTTTAATCCTCATGTGAGTTCAAGAAAAATTGGAAATCAGTTGAATATTTCACATGCTTCAGTTTGGAGGATTCTCCACGACTTTTTATTGTACCCGTTTCATATTCAACGAGTCCAAACTCTACTTCCTGGAGATTTTCCTTCAAGACTGAATTTCTGTCTATGGTTCTTAGATAAAGTCAGAGAAAATGCTCATTTTGATAGTTGAATAATCACAGACGAACTTAACTTTTCGAGAACTGCTATCACAAATTTTCACAATAATCGTTATTGGGTTGAGGAAAACCCCCATTTGATTGAAGAATCTTATCATCAAGAACAATTCTCACTGAATGTCTGGGTCGGAATAATTGGAAATTATGTGATTGGGCAATTTTTTTACCTAACAGACTAAACGGTCCCGCTTATCGGCAATTTGTTGAGGAGGATTCACCTTTATTGCTCGAGGATGTGCCACTTTTGGTGAGAAGCATATTGTGGTTCATGCATGACGGGGCACCAGCACCTTTTAGTGGAGAAGCTAGGGAATTCTTGAATAATACATTCAACAACCGATAGAAAGGTCGGAGTGGGCCAGAACCATGGCCTCCTAGGTCCCCAGACTTAAATAGTTTAGACTTCTTCTTATGGGGATATTTCAAAAGTTTAGTTTATACCACTTCAGTGAACACTGTAGAAGAATTGAGAAATCGAATGATAACCTCTTGTGACATGATAAGAAATACCCCACGAATATTTCAAAGAGTGCGTGATAATATGCGAAGGACAGAGGCCTGTATTCTTGCAGGTGAAGGACCCTCCCAGCAATTTAGTTAGTTTTTAATTGTACTTTTTTTTAGTTTTGATATTGAATAAGTATGAGTTGAGTCTCAGAAGACGAGCTATCAAAACAAAAGCAAATTTTGGGCATACCTAACTGCTGCAGTGATATTTAAAGTAAGGGAAAAACGTGTTAAAATAAATTATACTTGAATATGTAAACCACCATTAAGTTAGATACAAATAGTACTCTTCTCAGAAAATAGTTCGATTTCTTTGTTTTTATTAAATTTCCCAGAAATTAATGACTTTCTATATTAATTTTTGATTGTTTTGAGAAAAAACTCGATTCAACACAATAATACGACTACAAACCGAAAGGAAATGCAGTGGACCTCAATTGAAATAGTCGAAAAGCTTTATTGAAACAATACATTTTTTGAATCTCTTTAATCGATATATCACGTTAACATATATTACATCATAACTTGGAGCATGGATAGAGATTTTTTCTTTGTTGATTCCTTTTCTTCAAGAGAGGTCTCTTTCAGTAACCAAGCTGAATATTTGATGTCTTCAATATTAGATCTTTCAGACACTTCAGGCTCTAGAATACTCCTAAAAATGTGAGAGGAATACTTGAGGAGGTTGTAGGGCTCGGTAAATGCATTTTATTCCCAAAAAATTCGAGAACTCGAGCCGTCTAACACTAATTTTTTTCAATTGCTTCAACTTTTTGGAAGACGTAAGCGTTGTATTTATGTTTTGGTAGAATAGATTGAACAATCGTGGCTAACGTACAGATGTTTCTACACTAAACAGAAGTTTTCCGAACGAACTATATATTTTTCGCGTCTAAAAAAGTTGTGGCGCTCTGGTTCAACACGATCTGGAATTCATGCTCGATAGAGTGGAAATTCTCGAGGACTATTTCTATATGATTTTTTCTGTACACTCGATACAAAACAATAACAATAATGATCGGATAAGTTCATAAGCAGTTTATAACTTTCGTTGATTGAAAGTGGCAGTCGTCATGATTCGACGAAAATTATTACGTATATATGAGTTTTAATGATCTCATGCCACATAGTTTTCTTGAGAATTTATCAGTCTTATATTTTTGCAGTAGTTTTTTACCTGAAATACCATCTTCCAAAGTTATTGTACATCGGTTTACTGTGATTTCAATTTGATGAGTGATCTGATACTCAATTTGCCTCTGTACTGGTGGAAACCATTTGGAACTGTGTTGTTTGTAGTCAGAATCTAAGTACTTCCCCGGAGTTCTGATTGTTTTAGACAAAGGCGAGGCCGGATTTTAGCCTAGGATACGGCGGACATACAGTGGGTGTCGAGGGTCGTACATAGTCTGTTTTCTTCAGAATTAAAGTACTAGTCATCTCAACGTGATATATTTAAGACAGAGCTTTTTAGAGTCCCAACTCTTTTATTGGTGTTGCATTTAGACTTGGGATGAGGAAGTCTTCACATGAGTGATTGCCTTCTTAATTAGCAACGGTGGACAAGAGTAGACTTCTAGGTGTTGATGGTTTAGTTTCCTAATCCGAACCTACCACTTCTCTGAGAACGTTATTTTGACGACAGGGTTGTATCTAGTATAAAGCCTAGGTGCTTACGAGCTTATGAAGATGAAAATAATCAGAATTCAGTTTTTGCTGGAGTTAGTTAAACTGTTCTTTCATAATAATGGTAGACAATGGATCGAAAGGAACAATATATTCACAAGAACGTATGATGTCAATTTTTGAAATTCGTATGACAGGTAGAAGTCTTTGAATTACGGATAGTTAAAATTAACGACGATTAACTTACCCCATCAGTTCTTTGAGTGCTGGAGAGATTTTGTGCCAGTTAAATTTCATATAAGTCTTTATGACACGATTTTGTTGAGCCTTAACCATTTTCTTTATATTGGAATCATCAAAAGGCATAGCTGCTGCTAACATTATGTAAAGGATGCAACCCAAGGCCCAAATATCGATCATTTTTGGATCATATGCAATACCCTGGAATACCAATTATATCAGCGTGGAACATGACAAAATAATCATTAAGGGTGTTCTATTGGATCGGACAGTATTTACAGTACGGAAGAATATTTCTGATATCATTTGCAGTTTTAGTCTGCAATATTTATTAGTTAATGTCTGTCAGGTATTACTGAAATCTACAGAGAAAGTTTTCCAAATAATGATGGAACAACCAAATAGCAATTCTTTCGGAATTCATTGATTTCCCGACTACTGATTTTGAATTTTCATCACTATTGATTACAATTTATTAAGAACAAATGCAATGGGAAACAGGGTCGTGACGTTTAACATCTCGAATAATTAGCAGGCTTTAATTCTTGGGTAAGTTGTATCATGTAAGCGTGCAGAAACAAAAGATACGTTAATATTTGGCGGAAAGTCATTGTTCATAGCAAGTATTGTACCGAAGGTTGTTTACGAGCACTAAAAATGTTGCACATCTATCACGGATCCCGAAATTTTTTACAATATTGGACGGATCTACTTATTAAAAAGAACTTCAACAATATTTGACGTTAATTCGACATCTGTCCGTTCGATCAGAACACCCGTTATTTGCCTGCAATATTTCCGGAGCAGCGTAGGCGGCAGAGCCGCAAAACGTTTCCGATAAAATGGTTTCTCCAAGGTCGTTTGTGGTCCATCTGGCGAACCCAAAATCTGCCAACTTTATTTTATTGGTAGACGTGAGCAGAATATTTTCACATTTCAAATCTCTGTGCGCGATGTTTTGTCTGTGCAAGTATTCGACTGCTAATGCTATTTGCCTGAAATGGAAAATATATTTTAGGGAATTCTGGTTAGCTGTTACATGATTTGTGGCTATGAACCCTGGGAACCATGCACACATGCACCGGTACACAGGTCAAGTTTCATCAAATTTTAATGGAAGGTTTTTTTTTTTAATTTGAATGAAGATCGAGGCAGGTACGGGAGTTATCTGCGCATATCCATCCCGATCTTCCGGGTTAGGACTGTCGTTAGACATAAGTCCAGAAGGATAATTGTTTATACGATACATTTTATGGTGAAACTTTGACTGTTAAGTTAAGTTTTTTGAATTGTGGAGGCCGTTACTTGATGTAGATCCATGATATAAATGAGATAAAAAACACAAGGTTTAACTTTAATCTACACTTTATTTGAAAAATTCGACGACGTTTCGCTGACACAGCAGCTTTATCAAGAATGACAAACAGAATGAAGAGTATGGTATTATAACCAAATCGTAGAACAAGTTGGAGGAATAACAGGAAAATCCACACCGAGCCATTGTACAGTTAATATGAAAGGTAATAAAAACTAATTAAATAAGTTAAGTAGGGGTGAATAATTCACATCTACCTGCTCATTCAAAAGCTTGTCCGAATGTTCGTATCTATTTATTTCTAATGCTTCTAAGAGATCTCATTTTAAACGTTTTGATTTTATATGTAATATGTCAAAGTTTTTATTGAATGAATGGTTTTCTTTTATTAAGTGGTTTGAATAATTTGAATCAGATTTATTTTTATCGAAGCTACGTTTATGTTCAGATGTTCTTATGCCAAAACTCCTATAGGTCCTACCGATATAGATTTCATCACAAGAACCGCAATTGAGTTCATAGATTCTGATTTACTTGATTTTTCAACACGAGATTTATTATTTTAATATGTTTACCTAAGTTATTAGAAGTTTTGAAAGTTATATTAAGATTTTGTTTGACGAGAAAGGATTTAATATTTGTACTTGCAGAACAGAACCGCAGAATGTTAAACTGTTGAATATTTTATAGTCTTTATGAATAGGATATACTTCATTTATTGCTTTCTGATACAGTTTTTACGAATGATTAGATCTATCATATCCGGATTATATGAATTAATAATGGCTACCTGCTTGATGATGTTTAACTCTTTCTTATAATCTTCTATTGATAAAGGTAAATTGAGTAACCGATGTACCATGCTGTTTAAAGCTGCAACTTTGAGTTGAATTGTATGTAATGAGTAGTTATGTATAATTGTATCAGTATGTGTTGGTTTACGAAAGACCGAAAAAACATAATTATTATTTTGTTTAGTGATTTTAAGTCCAAAAATTAATGGAATCGTTCGGTTCAATTTCTATCGTGAATTTAATGTTCAAATGGATGGAATTAATGAAATTAAGAAATAAGTCTAATTGACGAGTAGTTCCAATGAAACATACTAAGATGTCGTCAACATATCTATACCAATGAAGAAATTTGGAAATGAGTGGATGTGTATGAATTTTCTGTTCAATATTATTCAGAAAAATCTCTGCTAAAAGTGGACTCAAAGGATTTCCCATGATCAAACCATTTTCACTACTGTAATAGATGTTGTTGAAAGAAAAATAATTTTGTTAATCAAATCAGAAATATTGAATCTGTTGGACGTTTGAACAAAATTATTTTTCTTTCAACAACATCTATTACAGTAGTGAAAATGGTTTGATCTCTTCTATCGTGAATTTAATGTTCAAATGGATGGAATTAATGAAATTAAGAAATACTTGAAAATCACTAAACGAAATAATAATCATGTTTTTCGGTCTTTCGTAAACCAACACATACTGATACAATTATACATAACTACTCATTACATCCAATTCAACACGAAGTTGCAGCTTTAAACAGCATGGTACATCGGTTACTCAATTTACCTTTATCAGTAGAAGATTATTATAAAAGTTAAACATCATCAAACAGATAGCCATTAATAATTCATATAATCCGGATATGATAGATCTAATCATTCGTAAAAAACTGTATCAGAAAGCAATAAATGAAGTATATCCTATTCATAAAGACTATAAAATATTCAACAGTTTAACATTCTGCGGTTCTGCAAGTACAAATATTAAATCCTTTCTCGTTACTCTTACAAAGTCTTAATATAACTTTCAAAACTTCTAATAACAGTCGTGTTGAAAAATCAAGTAAATCAGGAATCTATAAACTCAATTGCGGTTCTTGTGATAAAATTTACATCGGTAGGACCTATAGGAGTTTTGGCTAAGAACGTCTGAACATAAACGTAGCTTCGATAAAAATAAACTGATTCAAATTATTCAAACCACCTAATAAAAGAAAACCATTCATTCGAATAATATGTTCATCAGCAAATAGATACAAACATACAAGCTTTTTGTAGGTGATTTCAACTACCTTTCATACTGATATACAAGTGGCCTTTATCTTAATTAACTCTTCATTCCTTCTTGATAAGTTCAGCGAAACATTAATTTTTTCAAATATGGCTTAGCATCTCATGATTGATTGACATGTTGATGGATGGAAATCTAATTTGTAAAAATCTGAAAAAGTTCAACAAACTTGGAAGCTTGCCATCAATTCTAGATTTTCGCTCTCTGCTGTGGAGCATTTACCCCACTCTGGATGGCTCTCTGATCATGGTGTTCTGAAATCTAGTGTTCAATTTGTTCCACTATTGCCTTCCAGAACATACGAAAAAACAATTATTGTTATAGACTACACCAAGTTGAACCCAGTTATTAATGACACTCATTGGAATCAATGTTTCACCAGTTGTGAAGTGGAAACGACGTGGAGTAAGTTTCGGTAGGTGTCAGGTCAATGATATCTGACAGTTCATCCACAACTAAACAGTGCTGTCAATCGACTAAACCGTAGTTAGGTCACCGCAATATATGATCTCACAAAAGAATTATGGCAAAAGTACCTGAGAAGTAAGTCAGCGGATGACTACAGATATCATCGAAACTACTCTAACATGCTTACTGCAACTATAGTGGAGTTTAAAAAATTCTTTAAAAACATTGGTGAAATCAAAAAATAAGAAAAGAACTTTTGAGTATATTCGATCCAACATAAACGCTAAAGTCTGAACACCACAAGTGCGTATCGCAGCGTATTTGCAGAAAATTCTCAGCTTCATTCATCGTAGAGCCACCTGGACCACTATGTGCAGTATAGTTGCCTCGCTGCCTAAACTACCTCTCTGATTACAATTTCAATCTTGTGGTCGTAAGGCAGCTGCTTTTAAATCTGATTACAACCTCTGCTCCAGGTGATGATGATACATATATGACTGACTCACCTTCCCTCCTTCGATCTTCAGCCTCGTTCTTTGCTGTCGCAAAAATATACAACAACCCCCTAACTAATTTAAATCAGCTCTAAGAAGACCTTACCCGCATCAATCGCTGCTGTTCGGATTGGCTTTTGCCAAATCCAGGTAAATTCAAGGTCCTCCACATTGATAAAAATAATCCAAGAGTTCAATATCACTTGGCATTTTCACGGATAAGCAGTTGGACTTGGGGGTTACTGTCACTGAGGAACTGACAAGGTCAGCTCATATCCAAAACATAGCTCCAAAGCTGCAAGACTTTCTTATACATTTCAAGGATCCTCTAATCGATGTAATCCAGCTAGTTGCAGCTTACTATCAGATTATATTAGACCAATATTGTAATTTGCTGGACCAGTCTGGTTTCTCACACTTAAGTGTGACCAAGATGCACTTGAGAACATCCCGAGGAGAATAACAGAATCAGGTACGGTCGCATGCGAATAGACTACATATTCGGCCTTGCAACTTTTGAACATACGCGCCCTGTGGGTGACTGAATTGACAACATTTCGGATTCTTTGAGACTTGCTTAGCAGGATCTTCCTTTACTACCATGAATGAAAATCAACGCCTCCGTGGTCATAACTATAAATTATATAGGGAAAATTTTAATATACCGCAAGTTCAAAATTTTCTGACCAACCAAGTTTCCTATATATTGAACGAATTATTATTTTTTTTTGTTTTTTTATTTTTCTTTCGATATATGTAATTTTAAGGGTTTTGTACTATAGGTTTTGAGATTGGGTATGATGTTTATGGGATACCCGGTATATTCAAGAAAATCCTGTCATACAATTCATTCAATGTGTTTACTGAATGAGACAATCCTTATAATACCTTATTGTTGTGCAATTGCTTGCACAATGAAGAAAATATTTTTCACAATCGAGTTGACGATTTTTTTATTCGCCCTGTATATCGTCGAATATCGAAATCAGCGTTTTAATAATACACTCATTCATACTCATACGTGATCTGTATGCGGTCACGCAAAATCGCTGAAATCCCGCTTTTTTAATCCTTTAAATTGAACAGCCTTTATGTCAAAATCGAGTATGTATGTTTTTGAAAGTATAATAGAAATGAGATGTTCGAAAAGTACAAAAATTTGGTGAAATTCGATTTGTATTTTATGTGCATTGATATAAACGATTCTAGTTGCGGCTAAGCGTTTCACAAATAATATATTAATTCATTTCTTACCTGAAAAAAGTTTAGTTCTAGACTCACTCAAAGGACCATAGTTTTAATATACTCAAGTAAGTCACCATTTTACAGAAATCCATAAAAATATAAACGATATTATTAATATCTACAATATTGTAAATAGTTACAATATTTGCATGCTTTATGGTTTTCAAAATTCTGAAAAAAATTGAATCTTTTATATACTGAACTAAATAATAATGTGTGAGTTACTTAAGTTCTCTTGGCAAAAATTTCTCAATAAAATCCTTTCCAGCGTTTTTTCTATTAATTATTTTACAGGCCAGTTTTTGATTATCGCTGCTGGCTAAACAAACTTTGCTGTAAGTTCCTTGTCCAATCGTTTTTCCAAGCGAAAATCCGATTGTCTTTAAATGTTTCTGTGCATTTTTCTGTTAACAAAAGAAATTATCAATTATCAGTACTTATATTGAAACGTATTAATATTACCTCAACAGAATATTGCCCTGTTCGAAATTTTAAAGCTGCCATATAGACAATTCATAAAATACGAACAATGTAAATGTTCTATTTGGTAAATCACACACTTGAACCAAAATTTATTCGATATTTGACTATTACTGATTTGCAGATGACTTTTCAGTCAAATTGTCAAATTGATTGGAGCATAGATATGAAAAGCTTAGATTTCTATGAAATGATTACAATTCTACGAAATGTCACTTTGAAAAACATAAACAAGCATAAATTTGATGATTTCATTGATTCATATTTGTCTAAATATTGTAAGTAGTATTTTTCTTCTACCACAATTCAATTATGAGAGTAATTGATCTAATTTCCTATACATCTTTAATGCTTAGGATTTTGTAGGGCCATCTGAACGTTTTTTTTTCATTATCTCCTATCGGCTTACAGAATCTGCGAGATGTTTTTCGAGTCTGCCAACCAGTGATAACTCGCATAGAGATAAATCAGGCGAATTCGGTGGCTGTTGCATGTTGTTCATGGCATTGTGCCAATGTATGTTATGCTGCAGTAAAATCTAAGAGAACATTTTTTTCCCTGATAAAATTTGCATTTATAAATACACATAGAAATAATTTGGAACATAAAGCTTGATAACATTATTGTTGCTGTAGAAATTAAACAGAAAATACTGAGTGAATCAAATTCGATGATATAGTATGATAGATATGTGAAATATTGAAAATGATCCCCCCTCTCTCGAGCTGGATTTTCGAATAAACTCATTTGGTGATAACGGATTTCAGCAATCTCTTTTATTTTTCGAGTTATTCTAGAATTCTGGATTTTTCCAGATTTCGGCATGTGACGATAGCTCGAATCTTATTGAACTAAGGTAAAACATATTTTCACGTTCTTTAGACCCTTTCTGAGTGAATTGCAGGCACGTATTCGAAACATTTTTTGCCGATCGGTTCTGAGATATGAAGCGAACTCGTGCATTTTTAAATACGAACTATAGATGATTTTGGCATCAATAGAACGGATTATTTCATCTATGCACTCGGAATATCGAAGATATTTACAATTCTATGGTAGAAGAGATTCGTCTATGTGCGTCAAAGATTCCATTAATTCATTTCTGTGTTAAAGACAACAGAGTTCATTTCTTAGAACATAGACTTTCTTACTTTTATGACACTTTTTCAACTGTTCAATCTTGATGCTTCATTCAATTCTGTGTTTGAAACAATTCCAATATTTAATCAATGGCATTGATTCTGTGAAAATAATTATTTATGTCGCTCTTCACTATTGGCTTGAAAAATTTCTACTTACGAGGATGGATTGATAAGTTTCCGGCCTGACCAAGAAAACCAACGTTTTTAAGATTTTTTTCTATTTCTCAACATAATCTCGTTTGAGGCTGATACATTTCTCATAGCGCTGTTCTAGTCTAGTAATGCCATCTCTATAGGCTGATTCGTCAAGTTCCTCAAAATACCCATTTACAGCTTCGATTACTTCTTCATTGCCCGCAAATCTCTTACCGCCAAGCCATGTTTTGAGGTTAGGGAACAGATAATAATCACTCGGGGCTAGGTCTGGAGAGTAGGGAGGGTGCGGCATCAATTCGAACTTCAGCTCATAGATTTTAGCCATGGCAACGTGCGAAGAATGCGCTGGTGCGTTATCGTGATGAAACAAAATTTTTTTCTTCGCCAAATGAGGTAGTTTAATTTGCACCTCGTGGCTAAAACGTTGAAATAAGTCTGCGTAGTATTGATCAGTGATAGTTTCACCCTTTTCAAGGTAATTAATGTATATAATACTTCTCGCATCCGAAAAAATAGTAGCCATAACCTTGTTTGCCGATAAAATTGTTTTTCCCTTCTTTGGAGTTGGTTCCCCTGTTCCAATCCACTGTTTAGACTGTTGTTTGATTTCAGGAGTGTAGTGGTGGACCCAAGTTTCGTCAACATTAACGAATCGACTCCAAAATTCGCTTGGATTATGCTTATATAGCGCCAAATTGGCGGTAGAAATGGTTTTTCGAATCAATTTTTATTAAGGGCGGTACCCATCTTGCACAGAGCTTTTTCATATGCAACTGTTGGTGCAGAATATTTTGCACATGTTCATATGACATCTTATAGGTCTCAGCTATCTCACGCACTTTGAGCTGTGGTCTTCCAGCACTATTCCATGAATTTTTTCGATCGTATCTGGAGTTGTGATCTCAACGAGGCGTTCTGAGCGTGGCTCATCAGAGGTACTCACACGACCCATTTTAAACTCGGAAACCCACTGCTTAACGGTTGAATATGATGGGGAGGATATTCCCAGTGTTGAATCAATCTCTTCTTTAATTTTCTTCGGCGTTAACCCCTTCAAATGAAAGTATTTGATGACAGCACGCTTTTCCAATTTTTCCATTTTCACAAAGAACACAGAGGCGTCTTGGCTAACTTACATGGCGATCGGGCTGAAACTATACCTACAAGGTATCTAAGGACGGTACTGTAGAAAGACACCACCCAAGTAGGCCTAGTGGCGCCATCTCTTGGTCAGGCCGAAGACGTATCAATCCAGCCTCGTATAACTCAATCGTTATGAATCTTTAATTCCGAAATACGGAAAATATGAGATATAGGAATGTTATATACAGAATAAGTATGATCTTGATGCTGCGGAAGAATCTTATTAATTTCAAAGCACAACGGAGCAAAACCTATGAAATTAAAGATAAAGAAGATGCTATCTTCGACGTTTTAGGACCAGTTGCAGCCCAACCTGAAATTTATAGCGATCATATGGCTGTTGAAACTGGCATTTTGAAGTCAAGGCCTGTCAGAACTCTCAAAGAGAATAAATTAAGACCCTGCAGGATGAGAAAATCGCAATTCCTCCAGCCTGGTGATAACCAACGACTACTTCATTTCAATCACTAGTACCTTCACAAAATAGAAGAAAAGCCAAAATTTTATCGACACTTTGTATGGACCAAGTTCGCAATATAAGTGACAGCATTTTCAATACGCATCAACAGTTGAATATTCAACACCAAGGGTGATAAGATTTCAATGTGCGGTGTATTTTGTTAGATAATCGTGTATACACTATTTTCGACGACAGCCTTAATGGCAAAATTTACCATCGTATTACAGATGAGTATATTGTGGAACGATATTTAGATGAATTGGCATTGGGGCAAAGGGAAAATGTATATTTTCAGCAGGACGGTGCACCGCCACACCAAAAACGAACCGTATCTTAACTGCTGGACTTGAATTTCGGTGATCACTGGATCGGAACTGAGGGATCTGTAGAATGGCTAGCCCGATCCCTATCAGTATCTCATAAAATGAAATTGTTGGTCATCGGAAAAGCCAACAAACCCCCAGCATTCAAGAACTGCTCCAATTTGCCTGTTTATTATAAAGGTCAAAGAAAAGGGTGGGTAACTAAAGTACTTTTTTATGAAGGGTTCCACAAACAAGTTATTCCTGATTCTGAAAGTGAAATGAACGAGCTGAAATTGCCACAAAAAGCTCTGCTCTTATTGGATAATGCTCCTGGACATCCAAGAGAAGAGGAATTAATCATATTTCTATCTCCTAATTGTACTCCATTATTACAATCAATGTAATACAGAATGTGAAAGTGCATTATCGAAAATCTTTGCTGCTAAATATTGTGGGACAAGAAGACAATAACGTTTCGGAGTTACTGAAGCAATTGGACCTCAAACATGTGGTGTTTTCTCTTGAAAGGGCCTGGTCATCTGTGTTCCAAGAGTTAATTCAGAAATCATGGAAGAATTTATGGCCCACAAAAGATGATGATTATGACGCAGGTTACCTGTTGCCTCTTTTACGGTTGAGAGAAAAAATTTTGCTAGAGAAAGAAGAGAAAAATCGCGATCTACGCTTGATGTCAGATGTGCTAACAAATGTATCTGGTCAAGAATTACCAGCTGAAGACATTGAAGAAAGGATTGTAGGAGATAAAGTGAATTATCTCTTTGAAAAAATAATCAACAACATGGTGACGAGGATACAGAAGAACTTCAAGAAGGCGATATCACCATGAATTCAGAGAAACATAAAGAAGAAGAAACAAATGTTTGGAATGGTGCACAGAAAATGATTCAAATATTATTATTGAATACGTTTTCAATAAATATTTCACGTTTTTATTTATCATTTCATTTCAATCACCTCGATAATCCGAATATTTCAGTAATCCGAACAAGCCCTGGTCCCATACGATTCGGATTAGAGAGGTTGTACTGCACTTTTATGAGGTTGTCGCCTTTTAGGAATACGACCCAAAGAAGTAGCTTCTGCAGTATCAGCATCGTAATTTTTTTGAATATAACGTTCAGTTTTATTGAACTTTTAAAAATTATCGTATGATATGTTTGCTTCGTTATTACAAACGATAATATAGTGATACAAAGGTTGAAATTTGATAAAAACATTTAATAAATTAATCAGAGATGTAATTGCAAGAATTGATTTTCGAACTATCATAATGAGTGCACAGAACATTCCGTGTAAGTTCTGTGAATCGACAAAGAATTATTAGATAAAATTAGAAAAAAATTATACAATTTTCGGTTTTTCTTTAGAAGACGTCCGGATGAAAAATTTAGTGCACATGTGATATAGTTTTGAAAAGGAAGAAAACTTGTCTATAGTTAGTACTTGAAAACACGCAACTTTGCATTATAACTCAAAAACCATTGGATGAATTCCGCACGCAGTTCGATTCTACGTAAAAATATGCTTCTAGAACGTCAAAACCATTTTTATATAACTTTAAAGGCAAGCAAGATATTGGCACTTGACTGATTGACTTGACAATATTTCACATAGATGAAATACTGACGCTATGAAATCTGTCCAGCCTGTATATAGTGACGTTTTGTTGATTATTTGTTTTCATAAAATACAGAATTAGTACGTAAAAATGATAATCAATATCTATATTTATAAATGTTAGTCTATTTTCATTTAATGCTGCTGATTCGATCCCTGCAATTATTTGCTAATTATAACAATTCAGAATCAAAATTAACTCAAATTAATAAAGATTCATTTTTCACACGTCTTTCAAGTTAACTACTTCGAGATCATCTGGAATATGGCTAGCATTTATAATGACTTGATAAGCTTGGTAGAAATGAATAAAGTGGTGTTACTAGTATACAAGTTAATTGACATGTTTGGAAAATGCAATATGTTTAAAGTGCAAACATGAAATTTCATAATGATATGTTAATTAGTATTGATTGTCAATGAAAGCGGATGAGTTGCGCCTTCTATATTAAACGGAAAAAAATGCGAGTGCTAACACTTCCACCAAAAGGTCTCTTGATAAGTATCAAGATCATTTAAGTGATTTACTGAGCTTCGTTACGCCAAAATAAGCAAGGAAGATGCACCTGCACACGATGCCTCATTGGGAAAACAACTCTGGAAATGATCACTATATTGTGGTAGACGATCGCCGAGTGAAGTTGAAAGAGATAGCGAAGACTGTACAAATCTCATATTAACGAGTTTTCAACATTTTTGTTGACAGTCAACCAAAACGGAAGATAGTGAAACATTTCCAGAATAATTTTTGGCTCTTTGGATGAAACCCAGATAATCAGCAATCCAAACAGTGTGTGGTGCCGGTGGCAGTGCACACAAGAAAGTTAAGGTTCCATCGGCAGGTAAGGTGATGGCCATCGTCTTCTGGGACGCAAAGAATTTATATTCATTAATTTTCTCCATAAATAGAGAGTTTTACGCATAACTGTAAGACCCACTGAACGAGTGAATCAAAATAAAGCCACCAAATCTAGCCAAGAAGAAAATCCTTTTTCACCTCGACAATGCTCGTTGCCATTCTTCCGCCTTAGCAACAGCTAAGGGAGTTATGATATGAATTGCTACTTCATCATCATATTCTCCTGACTTGGCTGCCAGTAATTTATATTTGTTTCCGAACTCGAAAATATGGCTCGGGGGATGAAAATTTTCAACATATTCGGAATTGATCTCGGAAACAAAGGCGCATTATAAAGAACTGAGGGGAAAATACAAAAAGAGCATAAAAATCCAGCATCTCCAAAGCAAGTAAACACCTCAAAAAAGTCTAGGGAACACTTACCAATATCTTTAAAATATGAATTTGATGATTCGAATTTATAGAAATCTTTCGGTTTTTGTTAGGATGTATTGTATATGATGTATTCTCAAGAAAACAAAATAATATTTGACTTCTCCAAAGCACCTATTATAAAAAAAATTGAAATTTGAAAATGACGAAATTTGGTAAAACAAAAAAAAATCCTGAACTAATATTTTCGAAACGATATGGAAGCACTTATATTTTTCAGTACCCAGAAGGTCCACCTCTGTTATTAATGACACTTTGGCATCGTCGCGGCATGCTCAATATTAAATTGTCTATTACATTTTGGCCTAAGTCATTCCAAGCCCCCTGAACTGCTAATCGAAGCTCCTGTTCATGATGGAAGACGTTTTGACGCAGGAGATTTCTTTTTAGGGTGTTCCACACATGCTCGATGGGATTCAGATCTGGGGAGCAGGATGGCCACGGTAGAAGATCGATATCATTCTCTTCAAGAACGTTCAAGACAACTCTTGCACGATGAGGAGGGGCATTATCTTGTTGGAAGAGTGGATTTTGACCCATTGTTTGGAGATACGGTACCACTACAGGTAAAAGTATCTCATTTGCGTAAGAATTTCCCGTGAGGTTGTTCTGTATGAAAACGAGGTCAGTTCTTCCACCAAGGCGTATACCTTCCCAAAACATCACTGATCCGCCTCCCTGTCTAACAACTTCTCGAGCATGCTGGAGACGGTTTTGCTTTCCAGGTTCCCTCCATATTCGATGGATAATAACTAAATCTAGATTCATCACTGAAGAGAACTGTGGCCCACCTCGTTTGATCCCAGTTTACGTGTTCTTGGCACCAAGCTAAACAAGCAGCGCGATTTCCATGGGTCAGTTGTGGAACTCTTAAAGGACGTCTGGAGTAGAGTTGACCTTCGTGCAGTCGATTTCTCACAGTTTGGTCGGAAATTTGTACATTATGAACTCGTGATAGCTCTTGAGCTAATTGAGATGCTGTGGTAGTACGATCTCTTCTGGCTTGTAAAACCAAAAATCGGTCTTGGGCGACTGTAGTAATCGTGAAACGACCTGTATGGCGTTCTTCTACGCTACCTGTTTCATTGAAACGCGACCATAAACGGTTTATGACATTTGGGCTACTTCCGAGAACCCTGGATACTTCCCGTTGTGAGCTCCCAGCTTGGAGCATGCCAACGGCTCGTAACATCTCTTCTCTAGTCAAATGTCGTCTTTCCATGGTCGAATCACAAAACTTGAATCTTTTATTTGTGCTTATAATAGAAACAAAGTGCCAACTAACTGAGTTCAAACACTGAGTATATGAAATGATTATAAAGCAGCCTCGCATCTGCTGCATTTTTAGTTTTTTATAAAAAAAACTGAAATCTGTTGCGGCACTCTACATAATTTGGTGAGAAATTGATGCAGGTGTTCATTTCTTAAAAAAAATCATCCATATTGATCGTTCTGGATACGATATATCAATATTCAGAAGTGTTCCCTAGACTTTTTTGAGGTGTTTATATAGCCCTAAGAAGAAGAATAAATGACAACCAGTAAGGAGAAGTGAGTTATTGTATTCTTTTTCCTGACTCATCAATTCGTATTTTTTATTCTCTCTAAGGTGAAAAGTTGAGGGGTTGCATGCAATTTCTCCTTAATCCTACTCTATGTGACAACAACTCAGAAACTACATAGTATCGGCTATTCCGCCAATTGACTGATACAATAGATATCAAATATTTTGGCCATAACCAATAACCCATTTAAAATGGTAATGGTTCGTCAAAAATTTGTGAGAGATATTTTAGAAAATATTTGTATATTTTTGTAAATAATGATTGCTAAGAACCAAATAGTTAACTTAAACTAGGTATTATATCAAGGGGTCCGTCATGGATATCAATTTCACACTTCCTGCACTAATGATTATTTTCCAGTCCTATCATGCACTGGTGATATCTAAACTTGCCATTCCCTTCCTCAATCTATAATAGAAGTCGTGCATTAGTTCGACAGCTTTCAAGTGTCTTAGACTGGCGACAAACTCGATAATTCAACTAGGTGTCTCAACGAATGTTATTCTGCTTTGCTTTAACAACACAGGCTGAGATCTCGACCACAGCCCTAATAGAATATTTTCAGCTCTTAAATAGGCCAGCCTATTCGCAAGCTCATTTCCCCATGTGACCTGCAACCCAGAGGAGACCTATATGGTTGTTTATAGCGAATTGTTCCAGTGCCTGAACGTACTCTAAGACCACCTTAGAAGCAATCCTGTGTGCATCCTTATTGGTTTTAGAGCCATCCGTGTACCAGATGTACCATCCACCTGGCAAGGAACCTTCCTTTCCTCTCACTCTTGTCGGAATTGGATTTTCACCTCGATCTTATGACCGAAGTGGTGCCTTGGCGTGGTTTTATCCAAGTCCAAGGTGGTCCGCTAGCGTGTCTTTGGTCCTTAGCCCACAAGCCAATAATTGTTAGGCGCAAGGGTTCGAAAGTGCAAATATCAAGCAGTAAGGGTTTTCCATCCATGTTTTCCACCCTTGTCTACCATACCAGCGAGGATTACGTATGTCTGGGTAGCAGAACAGTTTTGAAGAAACATCAGCAAGTGTGGCTTCAAGCCCCAAGTGCCGCTGAAGGTCCTCCTACATGTCATGAGAGTAACAGAAAACCTGCCAGTTTTCAGTTTAAGATATTGAGCCAAGCTAATATTCCTATCCAATACTACCACCAAATATTTAACCGGTTATTTCATGTCGAATCTTGATCCGAAGAAAATGGGCATCGCACATAATGAAATCGTATGCTTCCTCGTGAAAACAGCAATCGACAATCTGTGCATTTGAATATTGATAATTCATAAGCCTTTGTTTTAAGCTTGGACTTAAATATTTCCTGTAGAGCATCATATGCTTGATTGAAGTGCACAATTAGAGTACATTAGTATTTAAATTTCCGTAAAAATTACGTCCCTAAAATATGGCTTGGGAAATTTTCTACAGATTCGGCTGTCAACTTTGAAACGAAGGTATATTTTAAGCACATGGAGCATCAAAATCTTCCAGTATCGCCTAAGCAAGTATATAGCAACAAAAAGAGATTTATTGATAATAACTGACACCCGGTAGAGAAGAGTTTTTGTTTCATTTTCACCTGACTTATCAATTCACCCTCGTACATGCCATATTAATATATGAAGATAAATGTCAAATGACGGTTCAATGATATAAATCGTGCAAGTATCTGGTTTGACAACGCTCATTCTCTTGGTCTTGTCTCCATTTGCTGCCATACCTATCACCTTGAATATCGAGTTTTTTGAACGATCTTTCAGCGAAGAAAAGTGAGAAATAAGACTGTAATGACGATGTACAGTTATCTGACAAAATCTAGGCTGATGTTGCATATTCGTATGATCTGTTTTTCACTTTAAATTATCTGGTTTAACTGAAGGAAATATCGAGGAAGATGTAAACATTATAATACCGAATGTCCCACTTCCTACTCTTGAACTAGAACCATATCATGAAGTATAGTATTCAATATTAAGTGATGAATGAAGCGTGGTACACACGTTCGGACTTGTATTACAATTAATTACAAACTGATAAGGGCATTCATTCATTCGAAATAATTCGTGAACTAAGTGTATAATGTGGACTGATAGAAAAGGATTCTAACAGTCGAAAGATTTTATACCCCAAAAGGAAAAATGGATCTCTAATAGGATCACTTCATTCGCATCTGTCTGTCAAGATTATCTTCTCAGGAACACATGTAGGTATAGAATTGGAATTGAAATGGAATTCTCAGGATTTCAATCACTTGCAATTTCTATATTGGCAGAAAATGCCAAGGAACTGGTTATTTTTGCATTTAAACGGGCTGAATGTTTTGCTATTCAGCTTGCATTGAAACAGGCTGAATATTTTGCTATTCAGCTTGATGAGACAACTGATTTTAGCATCTATCCACAGCTAATGGTATATCTTCGCTACAAAGGTGCAGATAAGTTTGAAGAGAAATTACTGTGTTGCTCTCCTCTGGAGTTGAGATGTCGTGGAATCGATGTTTACAATAAAGTAAATTAATACTTCAATGCGCAAAGTTTAAAATGGGAAACTGTATCGCATCTTTGGATGGAGCCCCAGCTATGCTGGGTCATATTAATGGTTTTTCGGCTTTCGTAAAAAAAATAACCCAAATATTGAAGTTACTCACTGTATGATTCATCGCCAGGTTCTTACCGAAAATATATAGAACCTAAACTGGAAGCCGTCGTGCATGATCTCATCAAGATTGTAAATTTCATCAAAGGACATGCAGTAAACACGCGGCTAATTCGTGAATTATGTCAGGACAGTGAAGCTGAATATACGGACCTACTTTATTATACAGAAGTAAGGTGTCTCTCTCGAGGAAATGTACAAAATCGAGTATGGACTCTCAAAACTGAAGTCGAAATTTTTATAGTTGATCAAAACAATATTCTCCCAGATAAGTTTAAAAACTCTTCCTGGGTTGATATCTCGCATCTTTAGCGGACATTTTTGAGACTATAAATATATCAAACAAAGAATTGCAAGGAAAGAATATTAATATCATTTCAGCGAGAGAAATAGTGTCAGCGTTTGGATTAAAGCTGCCATATTGGAGACAAAAAGTAGAACAGAACAAGATAGCTTCTTTTTCAAGGTAAGGTTTGTTTTTGGAAGATTGCGAGAATATTACTTTTGCTGACATCAAGGATACAAATGTAAGACATCTTTTCAAACTCAGAGAGCATTTTCAGATTACTTTCCAGATCATGGATTGTAGATCCTTTTAAATGTAAAATTGTTATGATACCAAAAGAACCTTCATGTTTGGCAGAAGCAATTCTTGAACTTCGATCTAATACTGAAGCACGTATTCAATTTGAGAGTAAACCAAAGTCTTTTTGGATTTCAAAAGCTGCAAATGCTTTCAAAATTGTATATGAGGAGGCGGTTAAAAAATTGCTGCCATTCGGAACAACATATTTGTGCGCAAAAGACGTTTACACTCTATTGAACATAAAAACGAAATACAGAAATCGATTAAACGCCGAAGACGTTTCAAATCGCTCTTACATCCTAAATTTGAACAATTGTATCGAACATGAAACAACATCATTTCTCCAAAACGTGAAGGAAGAATGTTTTTATACATATAATTATTCTCTTTCTAGGTTTTTCAATTCTAATTTTTGTTTGTACCACCATTATTATTTATTATCGTGGACTTATGCACTATCTCAGCTGTTAGCTGGGTATGATTTACCTTTCCCAGATTCAGCAATCAAAGGGAATAGGCTCGATTACAATATACTTGACATAAATTTCCTAACTATCCTACATGTATTAAGAGTTACAGCTTTTTGCATTTCTATATAGGTATTCTTATGCAATTCTAATTTCTTAAGGCTATCATGCAAAGTTTTGGGTATTAACCCAGTCGAGGATACGATGACAGGAACAATGTCTATTTTCTCGAGGTGCCACATCTGCTTGATCTCAATAGCAAGGTTTGTGTATTTGGACTTTTTCTCCTGGAACTTATTCAGCATGTTGTTATTATTCGGTATGGCGACATCCACCAGCATTGTTGTTCTGGCTCTCTTATAATACACCACTATGTCCGGCCTATTGTTCGTCACCATTCTGTCAGTGATAACAGACCTATCGTAGTATAATCTGATAGAGTTATTTTTCAATACGGGCGCCGGTTGATACTTGTAATATGGCTGGAAGGTATTCAGAAGTCCGTACTTGTGTGCAAGTTTCTGATGGATAATGTTGCACACTTGATTATGCCTGTGAAGATTGTCCGTATTGGCCAGTTGTTCGCATCCGGACGTAATATGCTGTATAGTCTCCGATCTTATATGGCATTTTCTGCACCTATCTGTTTGTAATGTTCTGTCCTTCATAATAAATTTTTGTAGTTGTTTGTAGCGATCACTTGGTCTTGGATGGCCATAAGTAATCCTCTGTTTCCGCGAATAATTCTCCTTTCATCAACCATTTGTTGGAGGCTTCTTTGTCGATGTGTGGTTGATTAATCTCATGGTGATGTCGTCCATGCAATTCCTTTCTTGACCATTGCTCTTGTTTTCAGTATCTGATAAGAACGGTAGATTCATCATCATCATTATTATTATAATTTGTAACAGTACCGCAAATTGTCAACCCTCAATTGTACCCCAATGGGTTTTTTCAATTTGTTAATATATATTACTTATGTTACTATTATTACCGTTATGTATTGCTAGGTATTACATCGATAAATTAAATAAATAATGTTTAAATTAAATTTTTAGTTATTGTTTTCTTTTCAAAATTATCATGAAAGATGCTAAAAAGAGGCGATTTCGTTTTTTTTGCTCTTCGCCATGGGGTAATATCAACTTACACAAAAATATTTTGGGGTAATGATTAAAAAAGTTCCCTGACCGTTGATATAGTGTATTCACTGTACGAACAAATCTTCTCGTGTGTATCCTCCTATAATGAATAATTGAATGTCGACATCAAAACTTGTTTCTCCGCAAACCCACCTGTTTCAGGCTGTGGCAGAGTATAGTTCGAAGCGCGGTGCCGCGGTTCAGTCGACGGTGGTGTAATCATTTGAAGGCATGCATGTAATCGGTTCCCCTATCAGATGATAAGCAATCGGATCATGATGTGGATTCCAAAATCCAAATCCGTTTGAGAGGCCTACGTGAGATCGTCGTGCGTCCTGCTGTGCTCTGTGTAGTTCCAAAAATGTTCAAAAAACATAAAAACAAGCCTTCTCTAGAACCCTTTCTTACCAACGAGAACAATAATGTTAATTCAAATCACACCCCGGTCAGTCCTGCGACACCTGTAACGAAATCCTTGCTGCAGTTTCACTGTCAGCTGGCCCACGGAAGTCCGACAGTTTTTGTGGCTGGGTTTTCCAATGTCAAGGAATTGTACCACAAAATAGCGGAATGTTATGATTTTCCTGCATCAGAGGTGAGTAATTTTTGATTGAAGGAACGAATTTTCCGTTTTGAAAGTCTTTCCGTAGAAAATGTTCTCGTGATGATAATTAAGATCTTTTGAGCTAAAAGTATTCTCTCTTCCACAACGAAAACTTGAATTTGTTTGGAATACTTGAATATAAAGTCTGAAAATGATTGTACACTCATTTATGACGTATATTCGATTTATAATTGAGATGAATTTCTTATTTGATTATGGCAGGATTCTGTGAGACATTGATGAGTCCATCGAAAAACGAAAGTTCAGGCCATTATATCATGTAGTGAAATTTGTGCAATATTTTAGAGTTGACAGCGATTTGAGATGAAGCTCTTCATAGTGACTGTTGAATGTTTGATAACATTGCCGACTTGACAAAAGTTCTACCACAAGGATTTCCCACAATTAGTGAAAAACTGACTCTCAGTCAATTTTCCTAAAATGCCGAAATGTTTTTTTGAATATAACAATTCATTTGTAAATTACTAGTTTTTAAGATACAGGGCGCCAAAGTTGGACATCAAGCTCTGTCTCTGTTTTGGCAATATATAACCTGTTAAACCACTAAGTGGGCGCCTGGGAAGAATTGAGGTGTCTATTTCATCGCTTCTTGAAGAGGGCCATATTGTAGGATGTTGGAAGAAATTGGACGGAAGCGAGTTTCACAGCTCATCGGCCCTGTAAACGAAGAAATTCTTATACATAGAGGTTAGAAGAAAACTAAGTTTAGCTGATGCCTACTTAGCTATTGCTGATACATGTTCTTGCCAGTAAAACCCGGAGTTGACCGTTATTCTAAGAACGTGCATCGAATCTTTGGATGCAATTTGTTGGCCTTGTATTATTAGAGGAAGTTCTTCAGCTGGGACCTTTCTAGAAAACGTAGTTGCTTGCGTCTTACTCGCGTTGAAGCTCACCAGGTTCAACAGACCCTATTCAGGTATCTTCTGTGCGTCAGAGTTTAAGTTATTAATTTGTTGACATCTCTTACGCTGAGATTCCGCAGCTGTAATCGGCCGCAGACTACTGAAAGACGAAACCACGGTACAATCGTTTGCAAAACAGAAGATCTTGTTCTCTGTAGATGGCAGAAGATCGTTTATCTGCATCAGAAACAGGGTTGGCGAAAGAATGGATCCCTGAGGTACTCCTGCTTGCAACTGGAAACAATCAGATGTTATATATTTTGGATCTTGATCTTTTGAACCATGAAAGCAAATACAGATGCTTTTATGATTTAACCGGTTCGTTTAAGAATCTGGTTAATCTATTCCAGAGAAATCCAAATCCAAAGTATCTAACTTTAGGTGTTTAAGTTCTTCCCTTTGAATAAATGGGCGTATTAAGCTTTTGAACGGCTTTTGCTTTTCAATAAACAACCTGTCTCCAACTGTAGTCCAAATGAATTTGAAGTTTTCATTTCTCATACACAGGGTGGCCGCGTGTACAACGTTATACCACAGATTCTTCAACTCGAAATAAGTCGATTTAGGTCAACTTACCTATATGAAAAGTTTCTTCGTTTGGCCGCTAGAGTTCGCCAAATCCAAAGATTTTTTTCTTACATTTCAAATAATTCGAGAACGACTCGATCGATAGAAACCATGTGTGGTATGCGTAATCAGGTGCGTTATTCACGTCTTTTTGTGATCCTCTCAATGACCTTGACGTTTTACAAGTGTCCTTAAAAACTGAACGTGTTTTTAATCAACCATAATTTTTCAACTGTCTGCGTTTGAGCAAAATTGTGTTAGACATTGAGTAGCTAGGCTAATTATCAAACTTTTTTGTTTCCTGAAAAAATTTTGATATGATGAGCTGTTCAATTACAAAAAACAGTTTTTTAATTTCATGATTTCATTTCTTCAACCACCTAGCAAGTCAAAAATATCACATTTGACCATGTTGGCTTTGGATTTATTTCTGTGGTCTGGCAGATTGTCATTTTATTAAGCTTGACAACCAATTGTTGATACAACAGTGTTCCTTAAGTTCTTAACTAGGTATCTTGGTGATTTTTTCATCACTATTAGCCACGGAGATATACAGTTACTGAAAATATATATATATATATATATATATATATATATATATATATATATATATATATATATATATATATGAATATATATATATATTTTATAGGCGTTTTCAGGGATGGTCTTCAACTCCTTCTGCTGTTGTTCTTTTATGACGTCTATGGAAACAAATCCGGTTCCCCGGACCGGCGATTTCAGTCTGGAGAAAAGAAAAAAGTCACACGGAGCTAGATAAGGCGAATAAGGCGGCTGCTCGATGGTATTTATCGAGTGTTTGGTCTTAAAGTCGTTAATAACTGTGGCTCGATATAAAATCCACAAATTCGGCCGTTTACGGGGAATATTTTTACGCAAACGCCTCAAAGCGGTTAAATAGAAGTCCTTATTGACCGTTTGACCTTGCGGAACGAATTTATGATGAACACCACCACGAGCATCGACTTTGGCGAGGTTTTTCCGGTTTTGGCTCATTTTTTCCCACCCATTCCGATGATTGTTGGCTCGTTAGTATGTCGTATTGATAGGCCCATGTCTCCTCCCCAGTTATGGTTCGTCCCATGAACGTGGGATCAGAATTCGCACGATCCAGGATGCCTGCAGCTACCTGCATCCGGTACTGTTTTTGAAGAAAATTCAGCTCTGTCGGAAGGAGCCGAACGGATGCCCAATTGGTTCACCAAAATCAAACGAGCGGTTTCACGAGAGATGCTGAGATCACGAGCTATCTCTCTAAACTGGCACGACGATTTACGAGTACCATTTCCTTGATTGTTTGGACGTTAGTTGAGTAGGTCGAAGATCGTCCGGAAATCTTCGACGATCTCCCGACCGTCTTTAAAGGCTTTGTTCCACTCGTACATTTGAGTTTTCGATAAAACAGGGTCACCATAAGTCTTTTACAGCATTTACAATGATTCAGCAAACGGAATTTTGTTCGAAACATAAAATTTGAGTCAAACTCTCTGTTCATTATTTTTTCCCATTGTAAAATTCGCTGAGTACCACTGAGGTCGACTGGTTTCAACATCTGTCGTAAACAAACTAGTTGACAGATCGCGCTCATGTTTGGCATAGTAATTAAGGACAGTTCTACTAACATACAGAAACTTAAAATACTTAAAAAACCCAACGCGTGCAATTTAAATGAGAATTTCCTGATATTTTTTGACACAGAGTACTGTTATCTCAGTTGGTGTTGTTTGCGCCTTTGCTACTTTGATATTTTGACCAAATCTATGTGTAAGTGTTTTATGCTTTGAAATAAATTTTGGAGTCCACTTAAGGGTCCTTATCTCCTTCCCTAAATTGTGGAACCACAATGCCCTTTCTATTACAGATAGCACATACCAACTATTACAAATCTTTTCTACTAAAACGAAAACCTAACTCACTTATTTTTAAAATGAGAGCTGAAATGATTTCTTCTTCACGTTCTGACAAAACTAAAAAATGATCAGTTTTTGTTATTATATATATATATATATATATATATATATATATATATATATATATATATATATATATATATATAAAAATGATCAGTTTTTCCTAAATGTTATTTAGTTCGTTAATTGTTGTTCCTCCGAGATATACCATTGTATCATATCCTGGATTAATTATATATTTAACGTTAAATGAAGAATATATACATACTATAGTCCTCGAAATTTGTCTTGAATTTATAATAAGCAGCTCGTCTTCCTTTGTGTGAAGTGGTTCTCCTTATTTTCCGGATCTTCAAAAAAGAAAATAGTGGACGTTCTCTTTCCATTTCTGTGAGAAATCAAATTTAACTTTGCAATATCAATTATATATATATATATATATATATATATATATATATATATATATATATATATATATATATATATATATATATATATATATATATTTAATTTAACTGCTGCTTGCAACTATGACCACCGGTCAAAGTTACGAATGCGATTCGGTATTTTGAGGTTACTATTCAATTTGACAAAAACATGCGTTGCTTTTAACTGATAAAAGAAAACAATAGTATAAATATGTTCACAAAACACCAACATACCCAAAAAATAACATTTTCAAGGTTAAACTTAATTATCTTCAAAATGCATATTTAGGTAATTTCTTTGTTACCGTTAATTTGGAAACCTCGTAGTCAAATGTTAACTGCTTCTATTTTTTGCACTGTTACTTAATTGTTATGAATTTCTAAGGGAAGTTAATACACTCTTCCCAAAGTTCTTTAGATAATTTATCTAGCAACTTCATGAGTTCACCACATTTTTCATTAATTTGCTTTTGTAACGACTTCATATATATGCTAGAGAGGATTGAGGTCAGGGTATCGTGCTCGCCAGATCACTCTGTGAATATGGTGAAATTATAGAGTTCTGTGACAACGTTTTTTCGACGAGAGCCTGCTTTATCCATAAACACAAAATTTTCACCCATAAGAAACTAGCTCGGTTCGAGAGTTGGAAATTAAGCCGCCTAAGACTGTAACAGATCCACCACCGAATGCTATCATATTCAGCAAAATTGAATTCCAATAAACGCTGACGAGTTTCACCAGTTTCTCTGCATGTTGAAATACGACCATCGCTGTACCAGAAGCAGAATTTTGATTCTGAGAAGAATATAAATCTCATTCAGAGTTCCATGGTCCAATTCGCATGTTCTTCAGTCTAGTTCTCCCTGTCAGTAGGTGCTCCCGCTTTAATTGCAGAAAGCAATAGCGTATCAGAGCATTTAACTCTCGTTCATGAAGCATTTGGCGAATTGTAGAAATCGTAACTTGTACCCTAGTGGCAGTTCATTCTTGCAGTCCATGTTGGATTCCGTTGGGCCTCTGTTACCAATTAGTGATCTTGTTTTGGGATGCTGAAGCGCCTCCTTCCTTCTCAATGAGTTCTATTCGCTCTATCACCTTCAGGAAATCTTCCAATTGATCTGCTAACTACACACAGTGCAGGTACTAGGATCATGATGGTGAATGTAATAGAATATGTTTATTCATGCTTGTATACAATCTTTGTACTTGCACATGTTGAAAAAAAATTAAAGGTAAACGGTAATACACTATAAATTATACATCCTCTTACCTTTTATACGCTTGTAAATAGATAAAAGTTTATCAAGAAGAAATTCATAACAATTAAATTATACAACTGGATATACAGGAATATTGAAATTATGAACTGATCAGTTTGTTTGTTTGTTTGTTTGTTTTTCATTTAACGTGCTCTATTTCTGCCTTTCGGCTAATGACACGCCGGGGAATTCTGTCACCTCACTAACCCGGGAATTTTGCCGAACCCCTCTCGTGTCAAGGGAAGGGATCTTCAATGTCCAACACATCTCTGTTAGACAGGACCGACAGCTTTACATCTCCTCCGAAAGATGGACAATCAAGCGATTTCCTGAATTTGATAAATCGCACCGACTTTGTGGGGATTGAACCCAAGTAACTCTGCGTAGGAGACGAGCATCATATCCCATCGCCACCGAGCCGGCAAACTGACCAGTTTCTGCTCAGGAATTTCTTTTTGTCATAAAATACATTTTCAGTCAAAAATATTTTAAACAAGACTTGAATTTTGAAGGTGATAAACGTCTAACATTTAGAGGTAGCAAATGAAAAAACTTCAGAGACAAGAATCCAGGACCATTCTGCGACTTACTCAGCCTATGGTAAGGTATATAGATATCATCTCTGGTCCTCGTATTATGGGAGTGTCTGTCCCTATTGAGCAACAATGAGTCAACATTTCTGTGCGCATACATGAGATTTTAGAATATGAATAGGTTTGGAAACGTAAGAATTCGATTAAACAACAATCCCTGTACCCCAATCTACCAACTATTCCTACAGCACGCCTTTTCAAACTAAACATTCTCTCAATCTCACTGGAGACACCCCAGACTAAAAGTCCATATCTAACATGAGATTCACATAAGGCATAATAAGCAATCTTCTGTGGAAATTAGCATTCTATGTTGATTTGACAAATCGTATGAGCGATCTAAATTTGAGATTGCAAAAATCAGCATCTCCCTGATTTATACACCAATATCAAAACGTTCAGGTAGAAAATAATACTATTTCAATCGCAATTACGTAAAAAATGTTTCACACATTTCAAAACATGTGAAATATTTAGCCACACTACAGAGACTGAATTTCCTGTCGATTTTGCAGTCGAAACTTTGAGTGCTTTAAAGATAAATTTCGATTCTCGTTTCTCAGTTTTTGATGTGATTGCGAATGAAATTAGGCTTTTTCAGAATCTTTTTGATTCTGACTTTGAGACTCTGGCTCCGGAAGTCCAAATGGAAGTTATTGATTTACAGTGCAATGACACATTTAAGAACAAATATCAAAATTCATCTCTATTTTACTATTTTCCACTGGTACGATTTGATAATTTACATAATTTTGCTCGTGGATTGTTTTCTGTATTTGGTACTTGGGTGAGAAAACGTTTTCCAAGATGAAGTACACAAAGAACGTATATAGCATCTTAAATCTCTTCTGAAAATTGGTACAAGTAAAATTAATCCACACAAACAATGAACACTGGAAAATCATAATTACATAAATCTCATTAGTGTTTTTTTATTAGTGTGATTGATTTCATATTAATTATTTGTTAGAATATGCTTAAGATGAGATACTTAGGTTTTTGCGTGATAATATCTGTCGTAAAGTTCTACCTTGCAAGTAAATAAAACGGAATAATTATCATTCTGTGTTTTCATTTTTTTCCATTCAACTTATTACAGCCATAGTAACAACAGTAAAACATTGGCTGTCGTGGGTCAGATTGATGATACTAGTCTTAAGCAATCGCTGGCCAGATTGATGGCACTGGTGGGCTGGATTTGGCACGCGGGCCGTAGTTTGGAGACCCCTGGTCTAAACAACACAAAACACTACGTACACATATTTTTTTTTCGAACTAAAATCTGTAAAACAATTTTTTCCTAGTGATTTTGAAGAAATCTACAATTTTCAATTTCAATTGATGCGCTATGTAATTCAAATTTCAAATTATGAACTATTAATGATAGAGCTTATTATTTTCTTTTCTATGAAAACTTCATTCAGTCCTGAACCCTTTAAATTAGAAAATAGTAAAAATTGGTCCAGCCGTCTTCAAACGACGTATTCAACAATGATTCGAATGATAAATGATTGTGGATACATCAACGACGACGGAGTTTATCATAAAATATTGAGCAATCATAGTTTGTTTATCATTAAATTGAAAAATAAAAGTTGAATAACAATTGACGAGACAACTATTGTATATGAGGTCATCATATTTATGAGATAGATTCAATTAAGCACGTATGTGAAACATAGAGCGTGACAATAAAAAATCATTATAATAATTCGTTATTAAATATAAGCATCACCAATTTTCGTGAAATGTAGAATTTTACATAATCATTGTTCTATTGTTACCATTTTGTTACTTTTAAAATTGGACAGTTTCCAACATAGAATACGCAAGAAATTAACGCACCATTCTGATATTTCAAATTAACAATCTATACTTAATCATATTCCACACCAAAGCGCAATATTTCAATTTTTTCAAATCTGTTTAACCCGATGGCTCTGGTTACATTACACTGAGCCAAGATCAACCCACAATTCCAATATTTCAAATTTCATTTTTGGTAGACAATTAGGACATGTTCTTCTGATATGTCCGACAAATATGTCAATAAAATTCGGTGTTTTTTCTTGGCGCAAATGTTCCTCTCCTGAAAAAATGACGAAAGAAATAAATTAAAAATTTTCAAGAAACCACCACATTCATAACAGTAAATCTACGTGCAATTTTAAGAAAAAAAGTTCATAAAAACATAGGTCCGCAAAAGCTTCGTTACAGAGCTACAGGGTGTTGAAATTTCCTGAAAAAAAATTGGTTTTTTCTTCAAAGCTCCTGCAGTTCTCGAGATATTCAGCCCAAATGGGCTGAATTGGAATGCCAGCTATTTCTTACAGCCTTCATCATTACACATTCTAGATTTTAACTGAAATTTACAAGGTGTTTTCTTTTCAGAGACCGTGTCTTCTTTTCCCCTCTCGAACTTTTTTGCAGTACGTCACTGATCAGCGTACAATAAATTTTCGTCATCTTCGTTCAATTTAGAAATTTTTTTGACACTTGTAATTTTTTCGTATCTCCAACCGTTTTCGAGAGAAAAATTATTGAATTTGAATTATTTGAATTGTATGTTATTCGCTAAATAAAATAAAATATAGAAATACTCGATAGGTATGCCCAAAATTTGCTTTTATTCTGATAGCTCGTCTTCTGGGACTCAACTTAAACTTATTAAATATCAAACTAAAAAAAGAACAATTAAAAGCTAAATAAATTGCTGGAAGTGTCCTCCACCTGCAAGAATACAGGCCTCTGTCCTTCTTCGCATATTATCACGCACTCTTTGAAATATTCCTGTGTTATTTCTTATCGTGTCACAAGAGATTATTATTCGATTTCTTAAGTCTTCTGCAGTGTTCATTGGAGTGGTATAAACTAAGCTTTGGAGATATACCCATAAGAAAAAGTCTAAATTATTTAAGTCTAGGGACCGAGGAAGCCATGGTTCTGGCCCACCCCGACCTATCCATTGGTTGTTGAATGTATTATTCAAGAATTCTCTAGCTTCTCCACTGAAATGTGCTGGTGCCCCGTCATGCATGAACCACATCATGTTTCTCACCAAAAGTGGCACATCCTCGAGCAACAAAGGTAATTCCTCCTCAGGAAATTGCCGATAAACGAGGCCGTTTAGTCTGTTAGGCAAAAAAAAATGGCCCAGTCAAATGATTTCGAATTATTCCGATCCAGACATTTGATGAGAATTCTTCTTGATGATGAGATTCTTCAATCAAATGGAGGTTTTCCTCAGACCAGTAATGATTATTGTGAAAATTTGTGATAGCAGTTCTCAAAAAGTTAGCTTTTCATTATTTCACTATCAGAATAAGCATTTTCTCTAATTTTATCTAAGAACCATCGGCAGAAATTCAATCTCGAAGGAAAATCTCGAGGAAGTAGAGTCTGGACGCGTTGAATATGAAACATGTACAATAAAATGTCGTGAAGAATACTCCAAACTGAAACATGTGAAATATTCAACTGATTTCCAATTTTTGTTTTACTCACATGAGGATTCAAATCAATACAATTCAAAACTGCTTCCTCAATATCTGCAGTTCTCATAGTTTGGGTTGCACCTTTTAAATGATTATTTGCAGTAAAAGTACCAGTTTCCCTCAACCTTATGTGGATATTTGAAAATGTTCGCCTTTCTGGTGGTACCCGATTTGGAAAGCGCACCTGATATAATCGCCTAGCTTGTGTTGTGTTTCCGTCAGCCAGACCGTACATGTAATGAATTTCAGCCAATTCGGCGTTAGTAAAATTAGCCATTTTTTCTTGAAGCAATAACTTCAAAAGTCTTGAAACTAATCGTTAATTTAATAAACAATTCGAGCAGACACTGGTTCAACTTTAGCAACTGTCAAAATAAATAAATAAATTAAAAAAAAACAAAGCCTAATAGTAATTTTTTTCAATTAGAAGTGCTTTCAATTCAGCGAATGCATACAATCGTTTAATAATTTTTTGCTCGAGAACGGTCAGAGATACGAAAAAAGTTCAAATGTCAAAAAAGTTTCTAAATTAAACAAATATGACGACAATTGATTGTACGCTGATCAGTGATGTACTGCAAAAAAGTTTGGAGGGCAAAAGGAGACATGGCCTCGGAAAAGAAAACACCTTGTCAATTTCAATTAAAATCTAGGACGTGTAATGATGGAGGCTGTAAAAAATATCTTGCATTTCAAATCTGGGCTGAATATCTCAAACACTGCAGGAGTGATGAAGAAAAAACACCCTGTAGCTCTGTAACGAAATTTTTGCGGACCTATGTTTATACGAACTTTTTTTGTTAAAATTGCACGTAGATTTACCCCAAGTTGTGACATACTGTTATGTAACACCCTGTATTTCGATTTTCGGTAACGCGAATCATTGAATTTGACTTAGGCAGAGTGTTCTGAAGCAGTGATGTTAGATGACCTGAGTTTAAGGTTTCATCAAGTCAAGCAGCTTGACTCGACTTGAAATTCAAACTTTTGAAAAATTAAAGCTTTTACTTGACTCGATATTGCAACCCAAAAGCCTGACTTGACATAAAGCATTTTCAAGCTGCTTGAAAGCTTGATACCTGTGAAAGCATAAAGTTAAATTCACTTGCTAACCGTACCCGTACTAGTTTGGTTGAAATTATTTCTACTCAAGAATGATTTCAGTTTTTCACTTGTATGCCAACGTCGGTTAAGGTGTTGAATTTTTGTTTCAATTTATCGACAGGGTAAACTTCATCCTATGCGATGCTACTTTGTTTTGTATTCACCAGAAATTACCAGAAAATTTCAACGAAGAATTAAATTGAATTAAACAAATAGCTAAAAATAATGGTTATAATCCCATAATAATAAACAATATTCTGAATAAAAACAAAGTAGAATCGCATTGAATGAAGTTTACTCTCTCGATAAGTTGAAACAAAAATTCAACACCTTAACCTACGTTGGCATTACAAGTGAATGACTGAAATCATTCTTGAGTAGAAATAATTTCAACATAGCTTTCAAACTAATAATAGCTTAGGCAAATATATAAAAAACAATACAATCAAAGCAGATAAAAATAATAAACTAGGTGTTTATAGATTGAATTGCAATGACTGTGATAATTTTCACATTGGTAGAACACATAGGAATTCCAATATTCGGATATCGGAACATAAACGCAGTTTTTCAAATAAAAAATCAGATTCAAATTACGCGAATCATCTCCTAGAAAATAATCACTCTTTCGACCCACAGTTTAAAATTTTGCATGGAGATAATGAATATTCGAAAGTAGATCTTTGGGAAACTTCAGAAATCAACAAACACAAACACTCAGGTAGAATCATTAACGAACAAGTCGATTTAAGTCTCTATTGAATCTCTTCAGGCAGCTATCTATTCCTTAATTTTATTGGATATACCTTTCATAAATAACCACTTAAGAAGAATCAACCCAAGAAGCTTTTAATTACTTAAGAACATTTGTATCTATATATAGTTGTCATAATTTGTGTACATTCATTTGTCTGAAGAAGCTACGGTGTAGTGAAACGCGTTACGAATCACAATTATTCAGTGAAATTCCTCAAAAAAAAATTACTTGTTTTTGGATTTTCGTTAATTAAAAGGGACAAGGGAAGAAATCAACCAGTAGTCATTTCAGTAATGTAAAGAATTTCTTTATTCAATTTCAGAAAGCTGAAAGAAATCATGTAATGTCATCACCTTGCGGCCAAAAGTGTAAGTGTGATAATCTATCAAGTGAGGTTTATTACATTCGGCGATATTCAGCACAACCCTCTGAATGAGTGAATCTCTGAAAACTGAAAGTCGGGGGAGTACAGGGACTCCCCGAAAACTCGTATATAAAAAAATATATATATAAATATTAATTGAGAACCTATTAAGAAAACGTATAATTATTTAAAAAAATTAGACATTTTAGAAACGCATGTTCTACTTAAAGGTTTACCAATAGAGACGCTGGGATTTCGAAACGTATTAAAAACTCTCTGTTTTGAGTAAACGTCATCTGTCGAACTGTTTTTGTTTTTCAGGAAACATCAATAATTCATGATGCCGAACTAAACAACAGAACAGCGTCTCAGAATTGTACAAAGTCATTACGAAAATAAGCGATGTGTAAAACAGTGTTTTCGCGAGCTTCGTGAATATTTCGGTGCTAGAAATCGCCCTTCTTAGTCTATATTCGTTTTGTGAAAAAACTGGAATCAAAATTGGCGCTATTGGATTCAAAGACTCTTCAAGATCAAGAAATCCAAGGAGCGCCGAAAATATTGCAGCCGTAAGTCCAGTGTTCACGAGAATAAGGACCAGTCGATTCCGCGTCCTTCGCAAGAGTTGGAACTCTCATAAATGACTGTGTGGCGTATTTTGAGAAAGGACTCGCAATCATATAAAATCCTGCTCATCCAAGAAGCGCCGTGTGTTTGCAAATTGGGTCTTGCAGCAGTTTGACGAAGATAACAATTTCACAAGAAAATCATCTTCACTGACGAAGCTTGTTTTTGAATTCATGGCTTTACAATAGGAAAAATTGTCGATTGTGTGAGTCAAACTCAAAAGAGATATTGGAGAAGCCTTTGCATCCACATAAACTGACGGTTTGATGAATTGATGAACTAGACTTCGATCATATGTGGATCCAGCAGGACGGAGCCACATGCCATACAGTGACAGAAACAATCAATATGCTGAAAAACAAGTTCGGAGAGGATGTTATCTCAATCAATTGGCCACCTTGATCGTCTGATCTCACGCCACCAGACTTTTTTCTGTGGGGTTTCATACAATCAATGGCTTACTCCAACAAACCGACCACTTTGGATCAACTTCAAAGCAATATTGAGAGTTCTATCAACGAAATAGAGTCAGCAGTTTGTCAGAGAGCTATGGAAAATTGGGTTGAGAGAATGCGATTCTGCCGGCGCTGGCAAGCCTGCCATATGAAAGATGTTGAATGCAACAATTAATGTTATAAAATTATCTACAAGAAAAAGTAGCTCAAATTCTTCAAGCTTCCTATTGTTATTGTATTTCGGAATCCCAGCGTCCTTATTGGTAAACCCTATTTGTGCGGTGGGACATCCTGAATAGAAGTTTACGAAGCCAGCAAAATCAGCCAGACTGATGGAAAGTATGAATATAAATCGTAGCTGTATTGCAGTAATTGCTCGCAACGGATGAGATTAACAAGTTTTTGGGGATTTTTTCCAAAAATTTACAGCTTTCATTGTTAGTTTTAATTCAATTTCTATGAGTACAATTTCCGTTAGATTGTCCTCAATCATTATTCAGTACTGGTGTATTACTGGAAAATTAATTTTTCAACATATCTTTACTTCTTTAGAATAAATTTGAGTTTTCGTTTTTGTGTGTTGATTTCTTGGCGCAATGTAAAACACAACAAATAGGGACAACTACAAACATCCATCTCTCTCCCAATTCCGTGCGAAAATCTAATTTTTACTATGTTTTGAAATTTGTCTTCTAAAAGATGAGCACTTTTGTAAAAACGTTACAACGTTGAATCTCTTGCTTTGATGCATATTTGGTTATACACTTATTGGCATAAACCTCCTCCTTCATATAGCCTTGTAGGAGGAATCTGGTAAACGATGCCCTTAATATAACCCCACAAAGAAAAAATCTAGACTTGTAAGGTCCGGAGACCTAGCTGGCCATCTAACAGGACCACCACGTCCCATTCATTTATTTGGAAATACATGATTCAAATGCTCCCTAACCTGATGTGAGTAATGTGCCGGTGCTCCATCCTGTTGAAACCACAAATCTTGTTTTATATGCTCTGGTACATCAGCAAGTAACATTGAAGGTTGATTTTGCAGAAAATCTAAATACATTTCACAATTGAGGTGCCCGTCGAAAAAGTGCGGCCGAATTAGATATCCATCTACTGAAGCGGTCCATACATTCAAGGACCAACGATGTTGGTGATCTATTTGTCTCATGAGGTGTGGATTTTCCGTGGCGTAATAATGAAAGTTGTGCCTGTTAACAAGCCCATTCTTGTGGAAAGTTGCCTCGTCCGAGAAAAAACTCTGCTAAACATATTTGGATTTTCCGCTACTTTGTCACTTACCCAATTGCAAAAATTGATTTGATTTTCATAGTCTTGATTGTTCAGTTCCTGCTGCAGCTGTACATGATATGCATGAAATGTTTCACTTTCAAGATTCTTGAAAGTTTGACTTATATCTGTTAACTCAGAAATCTCTCTTTGGCTTTTATATGGGTCCTTTGTCACTGTCAACAAAACTGAAAAAACTGTAGCAGTTTTTGGTTTTCCATATTTTTCGTAAGCGATATTGTCCGTTTCGGTAAATCTGGCCGGTCATATGAAAGATGTTGAATGCAACAATTAATATTATATAATTATCTACAAGAAAAAGTAGCTCAAAATCTTCAAGCGTCGTATTGTTATTGTATTTCGGAATCCCAGCGTCCTTATTGGCAAATCCTATTTGTGGGGTGAACATGGGTGGGTCATCCTGAATAGAAATTTAGGAAGCCAGCAAAATCAGCCAGACTGATGGAAAGTATGAATATGAATCGTAGCTGTATTGCAGTAATTGCTCGCAACGGATGAGATTAACTGTTTTTGGGGATTTTTTTCCAAAAGTTTACAGCTTTCATTGTTCGTTTTAATTCAATTTCTATGAATACAATTTCCATTAGATGGTTCTCAATCATTATTCAGTGCTGGTGTATTACTGGAAAATTAATTTTTCAACATATATTATTTCTTTAGAATAAATTTGAGTTTTCGTTTTTGTGTGTTGATTTCTTGGCGCAATGTAAAACACAACAAATAGGGACAACTATAAACATCCATATCTCTCCCAATTCCGTGCGGAAATCCAATTTTTACTATGTTTTGAAATTTGTCTTCTAAAAGATGAGCACTTTTGTAAAAACGTTACAACGTTGAATCTCTTGCTTTGATGCATATTTGGTTATACACTTATTGGCATAAACGTCCTCCTTCATATAGCCTTGTACAGATCCAAATGTGTTAAATTACATGAACTAGGGAGCCTATTCTAATTATCGAAAAGAAAGTATTTGAGCAGAAAATGTCTATTGGAGTATATGAATTGTTTTTCTGGAAACATGGTGCGTGACATCATTTTATTAGTACTACGTATCATCCACATTTATAACATAATATCGCGATATGGAACTTCAGGAATTCCTGGGAAACATACTGACAAAACCTCTACTGTTCACTGAGACTATTCTTGCAAGATGAGTATTCAAGGAAATACCATTCATCCGCTTCGTTGTATAATTCGAACAGCTTCGGTTATGCTCGAACAAACACTGATAACACTAATCTAATCTCTTTTTAATGCAATACTTGATCAGGAATAATATGCCGCATAGATTAATTCATTATTGTAACCGCTACTTTGTCATTTACCCAATTGTAAAAATTTATTCGATTTTCATAGTCCTGATTGTTCAGTTCCTGGTGCAGCTTTACATGTTATGCATTAAATTTATTCACTTTCAAGATTCTTGACTTATATCTGTTAACTGAGAAATCTCTCTTTGGCTTTTATATGGGTCCTTTGTCACTATCAACAAAACTGATAACTGGTTGTCTTCAGCTGTAGCAGTTTTTGGTTTTTAATGTTTTTCGTAAGCGATATTACCCGTTTCGATAAATCTTATTAGAAGTTTTTCAAAGCATCTTGCATAAGGATGCCTCTTATCAGGAAACCTTTGTGCATAAACTCTACTTGCCAACAAAGAATTTCTATCACACTCACCCAGAATAAAAATCATATCAACCATTTTTTCTTTGGAGAACTTCATGGCAGTCAGTTGAGAAAATTGGGTACAAACCTCACATTAACAATGTTCAATAACGAAACACTGATACGTTCACCATGTAAAATGCAGAATATGATATGTCCGGACACCTGACAGAAGGCACAAATGAAAAAAAATTCAACACATACCTCGATTTACGTTTTAATCATCTTGATTTTATCATTCGTTAAAAGAATTATCTTGTTTAGGTTTCATTTTTTACTACTTGAATCATTACAGAAAAAAAACTTCTGTGATAATAATGTGCATGTTGATGAGTTTGATACGGTTTGTAGAATTTTCATCCAAAATTTTTACAAATAATCGAATATTTCGAAAATGATCGAAGATAAAGAAATGGTTACTTCTGCAAAAATATAGGACAATATTTTATGCGTTGACATGAATAATAAAATACAGGGTGTTCCATTTGAAAAAATCGAGATATGATATTTTTAAGACTACAATATTCAATAATTTTGTTGAGTCACTCCTGTATAAAATGAGGATAATCTATTTCAATTCATCAATAAAGCTATCCTTGGGCAATAGCTACTCACCAAAAAACTTATTACTACAAGACATTATAGCAGAGTTTAGGCCGCTTCTGAATCTTGAACGAAAAAGTGATCTTCCAATCTGAAAAAACCACCAAAGATTTCTTTATAGAAAATTGGGACACCCTGTTTATTGCAAAATAAATTGCTGAAGTAGAATCTTACTTTCTAAATGCAATACCGTTCGAACGCAAGAGGTCATGGAGCAAGAAAGATGAATATGATCTTAAGAATCTCCAATGAAACGTGAGGTTTTAATACTCTGAGTGAAAAAGAACCCACTTATTACTTCAAGACGTTATAGCAGAGCCGCTTGAATAAAAATGGTCTTCAATCTGAAAAACCTATTGCAAAATGAATTGCAGAAGTAGATTCTACTTTCTAAATACAATACCGTTCGAACAAAAATGATATTTTCAAGAGTGTGCAAAGCTACTGGTGAATCACCCTGTATGTAGAACCAAAAGGAAGAAAACCACAAAGCGAGACTTTTCAGCGGATCGAAAGAATCAGAAATACCATACCAAGCATTGAAAATGACCATGTGTTCCTTCTCCAAGTTATTCAAAGCAGACCATTTGTGTTGTGAATTGACATTACATTTTGTCATTTCAATGTTTCTAATTCACCACAAAGACAGATGTTCGAATTTAGAGCGCCATATCTCCTTGCTTTTAAAATCCAGCAATTTTATTTCAAAGTTACCAATGTCAATTTGAAAAGGAGAAGTTTTCAACTCGGTTATCGTAGCATTAAGAGGACTTTTGACAAATCCTCTGCTGTTTTAAGTTCCTGAAACCTAATTAGAAATGCTTCCTCATATTTGAAATTATGGTTTTAAAATTGTGTTTATCAATAGGGGAATTATTTTCTTGATGCAGCAGGCTCGGAAAGTTGAACAATGTTTCCATTTCAAGATCCTGAGAAAAATGGATAATTTGTTTTCGAATGTTATTACTTCTTCTAACATCGAAAACATTAAGTTTCGTTTCACTTGTAGTTTACGATTAAGCTGATTTAGATGAGACGTAACGTCTACCATGAACTAAAGGTTTTGCATCCACTGTTCGTCTGTAAGTTCTGGATAGTGAACGCCATTCTCAAGGAGAAATGCTTTTATTTCCGGAAAAAACGACGTGAAACGTTTTAGAACTTCCCTTCTTGATAACCTACGCACCTTGTTATGAAGCAGAATATCAGCATATCCACTCTCCATTCCAAATAAAAATTCTTCGAATTGGCGATGATTATGAGCTTTAGCTAAATGGAGTTGATGGTAATCACTAATACTTTACTTCGCAAATTTTATCCGGAAATTTTTGCGTACAAAGCGTTTCTTGGTAGATGATACAATAGTAAACAAATATGTTGTGATTAAGTTTTCTTTAAAAAGTAACAAACCTTTTTCTTTCGCCGGTCATACTTTCGACCCCACGTATTGAAATCGACACAATTGCAATATCTTCTTCATGCACCTGAACTTTGAATGGTAATAATCCTAGTTCTTCTTTAGGGCCTAAAAGAGACATAAATTTTACAGAAAGTGAAACTTGCATTGTATCTCTCATGTCACAATACTCGTTAACTGCTATTGATAAAGCCGAAACCAATTTCAGATCTTTGATATATTGGGTGCTTATATTCGTACACATTTTAATTTTTCAATTTTAATGGTTTTGGTAGACAATGATAACTCTTTAATTCCTTCCGGAATATCTGCTTTGTTGGTAAAATTCCGAAATGGCTCTTCGGATGCATTTATGAAACAGTTTCTTATGTATTCTTGCTCATTAGGTCAGAAAATTTTCGAACGACTCTCGTACCTTCGGTAATAACAACGCCGTCTGTGTACGGTTTCCTTTTCTTAGCATTTTGTGGCTCTAAACAAAACTTACCATATTAATATTGTTGGAAGATAGCATCCAGTTATTGTCGATCTTGAAACTTCAGAAGTTCCTCAATTGCTTTCTTCCTTGCCTCACCGGTTGGGTATTTAGTGCTAAATGACGCGTGCTCTTGTAAAGTGTCTCTCTCAATTTGACTTCTTTTTATGCGCGAATTTCTCCTCGCAAATAAGACATGCCGTAAGTTCATTCAAGTTTTTAATAAACGGTCCACTCAACATTAAATTGCAAACCACAAACATACATGGCAAGTGTAATAACTCCGTATAAAATACCTGTAAGATGTGCCGCTAGATTGAAAAATACAACAACTTTCTAATAAGACAGGACAACGGCAGACACAGCAGATAAGATAAAATCTTTCACAGCTGCTGGTCTGTGATGCTTATTTGTACTCCCACTACTTTAGAAAAAGTATGCGCTATGTTCGTTACGTATTTTCACAACAATATAAAATTTCAATTACCTATTTATATTTTAACTCAAACAAAACATTATACATATTCCTGATTTGCAGAAGAATTTCGATTTATCAAAATAAGATTCAATTTTTTTTTCTTACCAAGTTTTTTAAATGAAAATATTGCGTTTTCCTTGGATATTTGTACCAGAGCCGCACTTTGCCGCCCACTGGTGTAGGTTAACCACGTACTGTTCAAAAACCACTGATTCAAGGAGCTGTTTTAAATAAATTTCAAGAAAACCATGAGAATAGCACATGAAATACGCCTAGAAATTAACACGAAAATTGAAATTTATTCAGTAGAATTTTAGATATGTTGAAGAATTTTTTCATTAATTCACCAGCACTAAGGAATACTTTAAAAATCCTTTTAACCATGTGTTCATATTTTTCAATCAGATGAAAACTAGAGAAGTTATTGCGATTGGCGAGCTTTCGGAAACACCCTGTATAAAACTTAAAGAAATGAGAATATAAATAAACAGTACTCAAAAAAGAGATTCCAAATTAAAATTATGCAAATGAATGTCTAACGGGAATTGATTTATGGAAGTATAGTAACTTGAGACTATGTCAACTGTCCTTAATGTTTTCTATCAGCAGATCCCATCAAATACTTAATGGTGGATATTAAAGATTTTACATTTTTGGAATTAAAGAATCAATATCACTTTGACTGTATGTTAGAAACCGTAAAACTGGATTTGAATATAGAAAAAAGAACATTAACCTTCTCATGTCAACACATTTTTAATATTAGACGTTAATACGAGGTTCAACCAGAAAAAAAATGCAAATTAAAAAATTTTTATGTTGGTATACAGGGGTCGATTGTATTCACAAAGTTAGGCTGCTTAGAATGCTTATTTTCTCATTACCAGATTTATTGCGCAGGAAGCCCACAAGTTCATTTGAAGACCTACATATAGGTGATTGTTTAATTCCATTCGTCTTTTAACTTTGCTTGCTAACTTTAATAGAAGGTTATTGGTTAGTCGTCTTTTTGCTCAGTAGATGACATTATATTTGAAGTATTTTTTTAATTGCAAATGGTGTGAATCCAATTATTCCCTATTTTCGGTTAGGTTGGATATATAATAGTGAATTATGAATGACAAAAATACTGAATGAACGGACATTAATTAAACGATTAATTAAAAAACTTATCAAGGATTTAAAAAAAAATTGAAATACTCGACATATGGGTTATCAGCCCATTTTCAAGAGTAATACAATACTGAAAAGCAAAATGAGGGGATAGACGGAAGTCTCTTTATTCGTTACAAACTGGCTGTTTTTCCATACGAGCGGACGCGATTTCCATGATCTCTAAAATGTCCTTCTTTTTCCCTTCATTACCTGGATCTATAGAATGAAATGATTTTTATCTATACAATGGTCAGAATAACCAATAGAATTTTTGTTCTAATAATGGATCTTTTATGTTCTTCCATTCTCTTTAGATAAATACATCTCTAGCGTTCTCTTCCTAATTTAAAATGTCGTCTGAAAAATTGAAATAAGAACTTCGAAACGAAAAATCAATGTTATCACTCAAAGTGAAAAAATTGTTTATGCCCTGGGGAACCCTTTTGCATCCATATCATTTAATGTTAACGAGTCAATTGCACTATCGATGAAAAAATTCGAAGATAAAATCAGGTCATCTGTAGCCAGCAATAAAAGAAAAGGGAGTTGCGTTGTCCTTATGGATCGAAGACCGCAACCAGAAAGAGAGAAGGCATTTTAAAGAACCAGGTGGTAGTTGTGGTAGTGGAATATTTCAAGCATCGGAAGGTTGGTTCAATAAATTTAAGGTCCGACAATCATTGCAAAGTATTAAAATCGTTGAAGAAGCTGCATCTGTAGACACTGCTATAGCAGAAAGATATCCAGAAGAATTTGCAAAGCTAGTAACTGATGGAAGATACAAACCTGAGAAAGTATTGAATGTAGACGAAGCTGCACTTTTTGGAAGAGAACGCCAAACAAAACATTCATTTCCAAAATCGAAAAGTCTGTCTCTGGATTTAGGGCTGCAAAGAATAGAGTTACACTGTAGCAATGTTCTACTAATGCATCTAGAGATTATTTCATTAAACCACTGATGCTTTTTAGATTGTTGAATCCTTGTGGTTTAAAAAATCAAAACAAGAACGACCTGCCAGTGTTTTGGCGTGCTAATAAGGAAGCATGGGTTACAAGCGCTATTTTGTGACCAGTTCCGGAACTGTCGTGTTTCAGAAGTGGGAACAAGTATCAAGTGACATTCAGGAATTGTTTGAATCGCAAGATAAAGATTTAACTAAAACCGACTTGGAGGAAATGTTAAATTTACAGCCTATTGAAGACTGGGCTTCAACAAGTACTGAAAACGTGGCATTTAATTTGAATAATCTTAGTGAAGGTTTAAGACATTGACCATAAAGATGCAAACACTCGGTATATACAGCGAAGGTTTAAGAAGAGCAAATGAGCTTTGTGAGTCTTATTTTCAAGAGGCGAATTGTCAATATTTATATTATATTCTGATATAAATTACCATTCTACAGGATGTTACATATAAATATAGGTCCGCAAAAGCTTCGTTACGGAGCTACAGGGTGTTGAAATTTCCGGAAAAAAATTGGTTTTTTCCTCAAAACTCCTGCAGTTTTTGAGATATTCAGCCCAAATTTGCAATGCTAGCTATTTTTCACAGCCCTATCATTAACATTTGAAAACACAGTGCTTGTTTTTTATTATTGAGCCCTATCATTACACGTTCTAAATTTCAACTAGAATCTACAAGTTGTTTTCTTTTCTGCAGCCATGTCTTCTTTTGCCCTTTCAAACTATTTGCGTTAAGCCACTGATCAGCATACCAACAATTATCGTCATCTTCATTCCATTCAGGAACATTTCTGACTCTTTTCGTTTCCCTGACCGTTTTCGAACAAAAAATTATTAAACGATTGTATGCTTTCTCTGAATTGAAAGCATTTCTAATTGAATAAATGACTAGTAGGCTTTGATTTATTTATTTTGACAATGCTGAAGTAAAACCAATGTCTGCTCGAATCGTTTATTGATCTAACGATAAGTTTTAAGACTTTTGAAGTTATTGCTGTAAGAAAAAATGGCTAATTTTACTAACGCCAAATTGGCTGATATCAATTACATGTACGGTCTGGCTGATGGAAACACAACTGAAGCTGGGCGATTATATCGCTTTACGAATCGAGTAACCCTAGACAGGCGAACATTTTCAAATATCCACAGAAGGTTGAGGAAACTGCTACATTTACCGCAAATAATCATTTAAAAGGTGCAACTCAAACTATGTGAACGCCAGATATTGAGGAAGCAGTTTTGAATTGTATTGATTTGAATCCTCATGTGAGTACAAGAAAATTGGAAATCAGTTGAATATTTCACATGTTCTAGTTTGGAGGATTCTCCACGACTTTTTATTGTACCTGTATCATATTCAACGTGTGCAAACTCTACCTCCTCGAGATTTTTGATAGCGAAATAATGACGAAGCTAACTTTTCGAGAACTGCTATCACAAATTTTTACAATAATCATTATTGGGCTGAGGAAAACCCCCATTTGATTGAAGAATATCATCATCAAGAACAATTCTCACTGAATGTTTTGGTCGGAATAATTGGAAATTATTTGATTGGGCCATTTTTGTTTTGCCTAACAGACTAAACGGTCCCGCTTATCGGCAATTTCTTGAGGAGCAGTTACCTTTGTTGCTCGATGATGTACCAATTTTGGTGAGAAATATAATGTGGTTCATGCATGTCGGGACACCGTCATTCAGGGAATTCTTGAATAATACATTCAACAATCGATGGATAGGTCGGGGAGGGCCAGAACAATGGCCTCCTAGGTCCCTAGACTTAAATAGTTTAGACTTTTTCTTATAGGGATATCTCAAAAGTTTAGTTTATACCACTCCAATGAACACTGTAGAAGAATTGAGGAATCAAATAATAACCTCTTGTGACACGATAAGAAATACCCCAGGAATATTTCAAAGAGTGCGTGATAATGCGAAGAAGGACAGATGCCTGTATTCTTACAGGCGGAGGACACTTCCAGCAATTTGTTTAGTTTTCAATTATTTTTTCAGTTTGATATTGAGTATAAGTTGAGTCTCAGAAGACGAGCTATTAAAATAAAAGCAAATTTTGGGCGTACCTATCGAGTATTTCTATTATTTTTTTTTAATTTAGCGAATAACATTCGCTAATTCAAATTCAATAATTTTTCACTCGAAAACGGTTGAAGATACGAAAAAATTACAAGTGTCGAAAAAAAAATAGATGTAGGGTAATGATGTAGGCTGTAAAAAATAGCTTGCATTCCAAATTTGGGCTGAATATCTCAAAAACTGCAGGAGCCTTGAGAAAAACCACCCTGTAGCTCCGTAACGAAGCTTTTACAGACTTATGTTTATATGATTTTTTTTTCTTATAATTTTGCGTAGATTCACCCCCTCAAGTTGTGACAGACTATTATGAAACACCCTGTATATTCACGGAGCATATACTCCTTAAATCCTTAAATAAAGATCGTATACTGCAATGAACAAATTAATGGCTTCAACCAAATTTTGTATTCAAAGTCGACTTGATACTCGCACACGAGGTGTTTTTTTCCTGAAGATTTCCATCATTAACCGCGTTGTGAACTTCCTCATTAAGTCAGAAAATTTTCGAACCACTCTCGTACTTTCGGTAATAACAGCTTTGATTCTTATCAAAAACATGTCATCACATATATTTATCCTTGTTGATTATTTATATAGAAATGGAAACACGTTCGGAATAGTTGTTTGATTTTTTTATCACTTATTTTTATTGTAGTAGGTGTTTATTTCAAGAGCATCAATCTGATTATCTCGTAATCTACGAAATTCTTACAATAAAAGGTTCTGCGACCTTCAATGTTCCTTTCATCAATTTTTGTACGTTTCCAGATGATTCGCACTTGTGAACGGATTCAATGCCGATCTAACGTAATTTTAATGTTTAATTAGATGCCATGTGATAATAAGGAAAGGAAACAGACTTCATTATCATTATCTACATTTTATTCTGTAAACAGTAATCAACTGGGTGTGCTATTATTTAACATTGAATTACTATTGTCGAAAATAATTTTAATGGGAATTAAACAAGCACAGGGACGGAACTTCATATTTTTAATGTTTACACTATTGCGATAAAAGTGGGCTTTACAATTAATTCATAAATGATTTGATAATAATTCGCAAATACGAGGGTAGTTTGATAAATTGTGACTTTCTGCTCAATTTTTTTCCAAATTTAGTTAAGTTATCTCAAGGTGTACAGAATAGACATTTTTATTCAGTGATCATTCCATTCGTATAGTGAATAGTTCGAAGTTATATATTTGCTGCGTGTATTTGCCCCCTGGGGATTCTGTGGCAAGTGATGTGTTCGCTAATAAATTGGAGAGCAATATAGTGAACATAAAATGTCCTTTTCTTGTGTGTGGTGACTTTAATTGTCCCTCGGTTGATTGGATGAGCTCTGATAAGAGTTACTTGATACCTACTAATATTGAAAATAAATATTCAAATATACTAGATACACTTGCATTTGTCGAACTGAATCAATACAATCTATGTACTATGTGAAGAATAGTTACGATAAAATTCTTGACTTAGTCTTGTGTAATAAAGAAATTGTCTCGAATATACATAAAAGTGCTCATCCGTTTGTAAACGAGGACACACATCATCCCACACAAGAGTTTATAGCTGCCTTGTCTGAAGAGAAGATGATGAAAAAATTCGAAAATTCAAAATTTTTATTACGATTTCAGAAATGCGAATTATGAAGCTGTTAATGCTTCATTATCACTGGTGAATTGGGAGTTTCTGCTCAACAGCAGCTCTAAGGGAAATGATGAAAATCTGGATATTTTTTATTAGAGAATCAATGACATAATCGGTTCTGTTGTTCCTAAGAAAAGAGTCACTAAGTGTTTTCCTTCATTCTTTTCGAAAGTTACTATTGCAACAATAAGAGAAAAGCAAAATTTCATAAAAATGGAAAATTAGTAAAAATGTCAATGATCTCAATATATTCAAACAGCTTCGTGCTCATTCGAACTTATTGAACTAACATTGAGCGGAACTGCCAACGAACAGCAAATCATTCTGGAAATATGTGTCTCTTCTTCTTTTGCCCTTTCAAACTATTTGCGTTAAGCCACTGATCAGCATACCAACAATTATCGTCATCTTCATTCCATTCAGGAACATTTCTGACTCTTTTCGTTTCCCTGACCGTTTTCGAACAAAAAATTATTAAACGATTGTATGCTTTCTCTGAATTGAAAGCATTTCTAATTGAATAAATGACTAGTAGGCTTTGATTTATTTATTTTGACAATGCTGAAGTAAAACCAATGTCTGCTCGAATCGTTTATTGATCTAACGATAAGTTTTAAGACTTTTGAAGTTATTGCTGTAAGAAAAAATGGCTAATTTTACTAACGCCAAATTGGCTGATATCAATTACATGTACGGTCTGGCTGATGGAAACACAACTGAAGCTGGGCGATTATATCGCTTTACGAATCGAGTAACCCTAGACAGGCGAACATTTTCAAATATCCACAGAAGGTTGAGGGAAACTGCTACATTTACCGCAAATAATCATTTAAAAGGTGCAACTCAAACTATGTGAACGCCAGATATTGAGGAAGCAGTTTTGAATTGTATTGATTTGAATCCTCATGTGAGTACAAGAAAAATTGGAAATCAGTTGAATATTTCACATGTTCTAGTTTGGAGGATTCTCCACGACTTTTTATTGTACCTGTATCATATTCAACGTGTGCAAACTCTACCTCCTCGAGATTTTTGATAGTGAAATAATGACGAAGCTAACTTTTCGAGAAAAACTATCACAAATTTTACAATAATCATTATTGGGCTGTGAAAACCCCATTTGATTGAAGAATCTCATCATCAAGAACAATTCTCACTGAATGTTTTGGTCGGAATAATTGGAAATTATTTGATTGGGCCATTTTTGTTTTGCCTAACAGACTAAACGGTCCCGCTTATCGGCAATTTCTTGAGGAGCAGTTACCTTTGTTGCTCGAGGATGTACCAATTTTGGTGAGAAATATAATGTGGTTCATGCATGTCAGGACACCGTCATTCAGGGAATTCTTGAATAATACATTCAACAATCGATGGATAGGTCGGGGAGGGCCAGAACAATGGCCTCCTAGGTCCCTAGACTTAAATAGTTTAGACTTTTTCTTATAGGGATATCTCAAAAGTTTAGTTTATACCACTCCAATGAACACTGTAGAAGAATTGAGGAATCGAATAATAACCTCTTGTGACACGATAAGAAATAACCCAGGAATATTTCAAAGAGTGCGTGATAATGCGAAGAGGACAGATGCCTGTATTCTTACAGGCGGAGGACACTTCCAGCAATTTGTTTAGTTTTCAATTGTTTTTCAGTTTGATATTGAGTATAAGATGAGTCTCAGAAGACGAGCTCTAAAATAAAAGCAAATTTTGGGCATACCTATCGGGTATTTCTATTATTTTTTTATTTAGCGAATAACATTCGCTAATTCAAATTCAATAATTTTTCACTCGAAAAAAATAGATGTAGGGTAATGATGTAGGCTGTAAAAATAGCTTGCATTCCAAATTTGGGCTGAATATCTCAAAAACTGCAGGAGCCTTGAGAAAAACCACCCTGTAGCTCCGTAACGAAGCTTTTACAGACTTATGTTTATATGATTTTTTTCTTAAAATTTTGCGTAGATTCACCCCTCAAGTTGTGACATACTATTATGAAACACCCTGTATATTCACGGAGCATATACTCCTTAAATCCTTAAATAAAGATCGTATACTGCAATGAACAAATTAATGGCTTCAACCAAATTTTGTATTTAAAGTCGACTTTTGATACTCGCACACGAGGTGTTTTTTCCTGAAGATTGCCATCATTAACCGCGTTGTGAACTTCCTCATTAAGTCAGAAAATTTTCGAACCACTCTCGTACTTTCGGTAATAACATCTTTGATTCTTATCAAAAACATGTCATTACATATATTTATCCTTGTTGATTATTTATATAGAAATGGAAACACGTTCGGAATAGTTGTTTGATTTTTTATCACTTATTTTTATTGTAGTAGGTGTTTATTTCAAGAGCATCAATCTGATTATCTCGTAATCTACGAAATTCTTACAATAAAAGGTTCTGCGACCTTCAATGTTCCTTTCATCAATTTTTGTACAGATGATTCGCACTTGTGAACGGATTCAATGCCGATCTAACGTAATTTTAATGTTTAATTAGATGCCATGTGATAATAAGGAAAGGAAACAGACTTCATTATCATTATCTACATTTTATTCTGTAAACAGTAATCAACTGGGTGTGCTATTATTTAACATTGAATTACTATTGTCGAAAATAATTTTAATGGGAATTAAACAAGCACAGGGACGGAACTTCATATTTTAATGTTTACATTATTGCGATAAAAGTGGGCTTTACAATTAATTCATAAATGATTTGATAATAATTCGCAAATACGAGGGTAGTTTGATAAATTGTGACTTTCTGCTCAATTTTTTTCCAAATTTAGTTAAGTTATCTCAAGGTGTACAGAATAGACATTTTTATTCAGTGATCATTCCATTCGTATAGTGAATAGTTCGAAGTTATATATTTGCTGCGTGTATTTGCCCCCTGGGGATTCTGTGGCAAGTGATGTGTTCGCTAATAAATTGGAGAGCAATATAGTGAACATAAAATGTCCTTTTCTTGTGTGTGGTGACTTTAATTGTCCCTCGGTTGATTGGATGAGCTCTGATAAGAGTTACTTGATACCTACTAATATTGAAAATAAATATTCAAATATACTAGATACACTTGCATTTGTCGAACTGAATCAATACAATCTATGTACTATGTGAAGAATAGTTACGATAAAATTCTTGACTTAGTCTTGTGTAATAAAGAAATTGTCTCGAATATACATAAAAGTGCTCATCCGTTTGTAAACGAGGACACACATCATCCCACACAAGAGTTTATAGCTGCCTTGTCTGAAGAGAAGATGATGAAAAATTCGAAAATTCAAAACTTTTATTACGATTTCAGAAATGCGAATTATGAAGCTGTTAATGCTTCATTATCACTGGTGAATTGGGAGTTTCTGCTCAACAGCAGCTCTAAGGGAAATGATGAAAATCTGGATATTTTTTATTAGAGAATCAATGACATAATCGGTTCTGTTGTTCCTAAGAAAAGAGTCACTAAGTGTTTTCCTTCATTCTTTTCGAAAGTTACTATTGCAACAATAAGAGAAAAGCAAAAATTTCATAAAAATGGAAAATTAGTAAAAATGTCAATGATCTCAATATATTCAAACAGCTTCGTGCTCATTCGAACTTATTGAACTAACATTGAGCGGGAACTGCCAACGAACAGCAAATCATTCTGGAAATATGTGTCTCTGGGCTCTAAACTACCTAATGAAATGAGGTATGGGGATATTTCTTCATCAGATGGAAAAGAGATATGCAATATTTTTGCCTGTTATTTCGAGGGTGTATATGTTCCTGTAAGTCAGCAGCGTAGTCGTAGTGTAACTGTTAAAAACTGCAATAATGATGTACTATCAAATATTCACATAGAAGAGGAATAGGTTCGAGAGGTCCTCTTATCCCTTGACGTGTCGAAGGGTTCAGGTTCAGACAGCATTCCACCAATCTTTCTCAAAAATTGCGCTCACAAATTAAGTAAACCACTGCATATTTTGTTCAATCAGTCTCTGATTAATGGTGTATTTCCAAAAAAGTGGAAGGAGTCCGCCGTTGTCCCAATTTTCAAAAGTGGAGATAAAAATGATATTTCTAATTATAGACCTATTAACAAGCTTTCGATCATTGCTAAAGTATTTGAACGTATAATTTATAAGTATCTTTTCTCTCATGTGAAAAATTTCATTATCCCACAACAGCACGGGTTTTTTAAGGGTAGGACTCTGGAAACTAATTTGATCGTTTATAGTGAGTACCTGCAGAGTGCAATGGATTCTCAAATTCTTACTGATGCTACTTACACAGATTTTTCTAAAGCCTTTCACAAAATAAGTTTCGATATTCTCATTTTTAGACCAGCCGAAGCAGGTGTAAGTGGTGGGTTGCTTGAGTGGATCCAATCGTATCTACTGAATAGGTCACATTTCGTTAGTTTAAATGGTTTTAAATCTGAATCTTTCATTAGTACTTCTGGGGTACTGCAGGGAACTCATCTCGGTCCTCTCCTTTTCTCAATTTATAAAAATGACATGGATAAATGTTTCCGGCATTCCAGATTCTTGCTCTATGCAGACGATCTGAAAGTTTTTAGATCTATCAGATGATTAAGGGACTGCCTTGTTCTTCAACTAGATTTGAATAGCTTGGTTGAGTACTCTAGAGAAAACCAATTATTTTTGAATTTAGATAAATGTTTCACGATAACTTTTACTAGAAAGCATTCCCCTATCACTTTTCAGAACTCAATTGGAAATTCATTGTTGCGACGTGTGTCCACGGCTTTTGATCTGGGTGTCACTTTCGATTCGAAGTTGCTCTTCGATGCACACATAGATCGCATAGCAAATAGTTCAAGTCGAATGATGGGTTATATTTTCAGGAAAAGTAAGGAATTTAAATATGTAAAATCACTTATCACTTTGTATTATGCTTACATCTACAGTAAATTGAATTTTGCCTCGCGTATTTGGAACCCTCGTTATGATTTTTATTCCAACCGACTTGAACGCATTCAGAATGAATTCATACAGTTCATATGCTTCAAAACTAACTTTGTTATCCTGAATCACGACTACGCTCCTGCCCGTAAATATTTCAATTTATTGTCACTTGAAAATCGTAGAACTATATCTGATATTTTGGTTTTGTTTAAAATATTGAACTGCGTACTTCAGGTACCTGAGATCTTGCACATGGTTACTTTCAATGTTCCTATGAAATCTTTGAGGCACCACGACCTCTTCTCTATAACTTTTAGAAAAACTAAGAGTGCACAGAACTCCCCTATCGCTAGGATGCTACGTGTCTGCAACACGCATAGGAGTATCAATTTGTTTGGGGTTTTTGGTTTGCTCTTTACTGACTAACATCAAATTCGGTTAATCGTTCGTTTATGTAATATTCATTTTGTATTTCTTTTTTCATTCTTTCTGTGAATACAACTCACCATTAATGTCTTATATAATACTTTTTTTTAAGAATACTAGATTCTATGTAACTAATATTCATCTAGTGAATGTTATTTTGGCTTCGGCTGTGGACTTTCCTTATATTCTACTTAAATAAATAAATAAATTCCACTCAAAATCCTACAGAAATAGCCGCAGGGGGCTGAATCTGTAAAATATTCTGGATAGGGCAGCAGTTCGTTAAACAATTTATGTGTTTTTACCATGGTGCAGTCGTAGATTGTATTGATGAAACAACTTTTTCCTTCACCAAAAACTGTGAATAATATTTATGGGTTTTACATTTTTTGAGATAATTAATATAAATGTATTATAAATGACGCTTGCATCCCAAAAAACTAGATCATCGAAATTCAATTGGTTGAGTAACAAAGTGTCTCGATGTTCGATAATTTTGGAAGTAAGAACTGTATAATAGTCTCTTCTCTCCTCTTATATACAGTGTATTTCCTAAACATGCACAAAAATTAATGAATATATACAGGGTATCCGTGAATTGCGTGCACAACGTTAACCACAGATTCTTCAACTCGAAATAAGTCGATTTAGACCAACTTACCTATATGAAAAGTTTATTCGTTTGGCCGCTAGAGGTCGCTAAATCCAAAGATTTTTGTCTTATTTTTCAAATAATTCGAAAACGACTCGATCGATAGAAACCATATTTGTGTTGCGTAATCGGGTACTTTATTCACGTTTTTTAGTGAACCACTCAATGACCTTGACGTTTTACAAGTGTGCCTAAAAACTCGAACGTGTTTTTAATCAACCATACTTTTTTAACTGTCTGCGGTTGAGCAAAATTGTTTTAGACGTTGAGTAGCTAGATTAATTATGAAACTTTTTTGTCTCTTGAGAAATTTTGATATGATGAGCAATTCAATCACAAAAACAGTTTTTTAATTTCATCGTTTCATTCCTTCAAGCAAGTCGAAAATATCACATTTGACCATATTGGCTTTGGATTTATTTCTGTGGTCTGGCAGATTGTGATTTTATTAGGCTTGACAAGCAATTGTTGACATAACAGTGTTCCTTAAGTTTTAACTAGGTATTTTGGTTTTTCACAATGATTATTTAAAAATATGAAAACAGGTTGGCCAGTTGAAAACTAAATAAGAAAAAACAAATCACTTCAGAATAACGATTAATTAGTTTACATCCAAATTTTCATTAAACTATAGTAAATGTTCAAAAATTCCACCATTTTGTTGAATACAGGAGTTAATCCTCCTTAAGAAATTAAATTGGACCATTGGCATTATTTCAGGGTCATTTTTGAAGGAGTTGGCTGCATTTAAAATTCCCATATGTAACTCTTCTCGGGTGTCAATTGTAGGAGAGTAAAATCTAGAGTTAAAAGGGCCCCAAATAAAAAAATCGCACGGTGTTTAGTCGGGAGATCGTGCTGGCCAACTTGCAGGAGCATCAGCTCACCTTCCAATCCATAACCATATCAACCATATCAGAGTTACTGTACATCTTTGTGCTTAATAATGATAAAAAATCACCAAAATACCTTGTTAAGAACTTAAGGAACACTGTTGTGTCAACAATTGGTACAGGATGCTGTCGAGCCATACAAATACCACCCGAGTACCTTCCTGGAGAATGAGACCTTCAAATTATTCTGGGACTCGACAGTTATCACGGACAGGCTTATGACACATAATAGACCTGATATTGTTCTGCACTGCTGATTGATGTGACGATACCAGCTGATAATAACCTATCTAAAGCGTACGCGGAGAAGCAGAGTAAGTACCAGAATCTTGAGGTGGAAATGAAGGAAATCCATAAACTCAAGTCGATCGGCGTCATATCGCTGGTTATGTCGACTAACGGACTGGTGGAATGACATCTCCCTCAAAATAACCAACGCCATGGGCTCAAAAATGATAGTATATCTATTGCCCAGAATGAGGTGATTTTTTCGTTGTAAAAAACTGGATAGTATGATAAGAAATGTTGGATTGTCCGATATGCAGAGGGGTTGAATAATTGCTCTCGTTGAAGAAGGGATGACAGAGGGATATACGGCCACAATCACAGGGTGTGATTTCAAAAACCTTAGCCCGATACGTAGAGCTACAATCTGTGCAAAATAGGCCTAGAAGAAGTCGAAGGAAGATCACTTCTGAAGGACAACACCGCTTTTCGTACCTACTTTCAAGAAGAGACCCTAGTGCGTCGCACCTCACACTCCAAAGGCAATTTCTGGAAGCAACAGGCATCAGTGTATCAGTCGAAACGATACGTCAAAATCTTTGTGTAAGAGGTTTATACAGCAGAAGGCCCTTAAGAGTTCCAGAGCTAACTAGACAATAAACTTAATTGGTGTATCGAGCACCAAAATTGGAATATTGAGAATTGATGAAAGGTTCTTTTTTCGGATGAGACCAGAACTGGTGTTCGATCAGATGACCGCCGGTTTCGGGTTTCAAGGAATCGTGGGAGACAAGCTTGTCTTCGGCAGCTAGACAAACTCTGAAATACCAAGGAGCAGTGTGATGTTTTGGGGTGGCATTATGCTGGGAGGCAAAACAGATTTGATTTCGTTTCCTGCGAGTGTAACGGCTGGAAATTACGTGAATCTAGTGCTGGAGCCCATAGTGAGACTCTGGCGAGGTGCCCACGGTGAGATTTTCACCTCTATGCAAGATAATTCTCCTCCGCATACCAGTAACCTGGCGCGACATTATCTTCAAACAGAAGGAATCGCTATTTTGGACTCGCCAGTTTGCTCTCCAGACCTAAATCCTATTGAACATTTATGGGATAATCTCACGTCAGCTCTAACCTAACCTAACCAAGCCGCCACAGAAGAGTGGCAGAATATTGCCCCAGAGGAGGTCGAAAACCTAATCCAAAGCGTGCCTAGACGGATTCAGGCTTGTATCAGGGCAAGAGGAGGTAATGCAAGCTACTGAGGTCGAGAGAAAACACCTACTCCGTGAGAGAATAATTTAAAATTTTTTTACTATATGCGGAAAGAGTCTCTTATTTTCTTCTATTTGTTTCTTCCTTAAAATAAACCTTAATTTAGTTCTTTTTTCATTTGAAATATCTCGAAAAGGACCAATTCTAACAATTCTTCGAAATTTCAAAAATCCCTGTGGTAATATTCAAAATATCGGGTGATTCCAAATAAATTTGGTTGTGTGTATAGCTTCATACCGTTTAATGTTTCGTTATCTATAAGTACAGTTCCTTTTATTCTACCTCACTTGTGAGACTTCACTCAAACACCAATTAGGGTCATACTTTCTTGTAGAATAATCATCTTCTTGAACCTCCTTAAAGAAATTAAAACGACTTATCATCAGATGATTCAGATGGAATTATAATTAATCCCCTTAACGACTTAAGATTCGAAACGTTCGAAGCTCTAGTCGGTGGAATTATTTCGTACTGTAAACTGTCATAAACATAAACACATAGTCAAAGCACGGTTATTCCGTACTTCGAATAATTTTATTCAAATCTCAAGATCGCGGAAAGTAATTGTAATAATCGTGAGCAGAAAGTAAAACGATCCGAAGTTGAGACATTTTCACTTTTTTAGAGAAACTTAAATGGGGTTATTGTTGAAATAGAATTTCGCCATCGAAATATCATCGTCGCATTTAAAGTCATCGAACAATGAGTCGACGAAAATGTCGAAATTGTATCGTCTATGATGACCTCTGTGCATGAAAGGTCGTGTGGAGGATGGTTCGATTAGAAGATAGACGTCAATATAACTTTAGAATATATATCGAGAGAAAGGCTTGTGAACCTTTTATAGCATATCATTATTATGTTGAATGAAACTTTTGATACACGATGCGATTGAATTGGAAATATCTACAGCGAAGTTAAATTATTATTTGAACATGTATAGGGTGACCTAAAGTCATTTCAATACCTGTTGTAGCTAAGAAACAGTGAGAGGATCGTTTGAGAGCAATATTATGTAGCATAAAACTTTTGATGTGATTGAATTTGAAATATCTAAAACGAAGTTCAATTATGAACATGTACAAGATGTCATAGTACGGGAGCTAGGCGAAATACTGCAAATAGAGAAAAATCACCCTTCCCTTTCGTCTTCGATTTTGAAGGAAAACTCATTCATGAAAACAGATCACAGATAGCTTCGTTTGTTATTGAATTATTCCGGATTCATTCATCTTCCGGGATTTCGGCATATGCCAATAATTCGGTTGCTATCAAAATAAGGTGAAAACTACACGCAACCAAATTTATATCATTCGGTATTTCACATTTCACATAATTGATTGTTTTTAACCATGGATCTTTGACTACTTGTGAAGAATGAGTTTTTTGTTGTAGAAACTGGATAGTATGATAAGAAATGTTGAATTATCACCACATGTTTGGGATATTGTACTCAGTCGTCACTTAGATTTGAAATTGTGAATTTTGAAAGCCTATAATCATAATTGAAAATGCCTTACGTTGGATTGTCCGATATGCAGAGGGGTCGAATAATTGCTCTCGTTGAAGAAAGGGCGATTGAGGGGTATAGCGGCCACAATGGGGGTATCACAGGGGGTGATTTTAAAAATCTAAGCCCAATACGTGGAGCTACAATCTCTGCAAAAAAGGCCTAGAATAAGTCGAAGGAGGACCACTTGTGAAGAGCAAGAGCCCTGAAGATGGAAAAATATTTTTCCGAAACGTCGGCAATTTCAAGGAATGTTTTTCTTCAAACACCACCAGTTCCACTATCTACCATTCCTATTGAAGAATATACTATTGTTTGTTTGTTTCATCCTTTAACAATATGGGAACTTATTTACATAGCTGACCTACACCTTATAGTGAATTCCGAACCCATCTCCTCGACCGTGAAATGATAACTGCCACCACAAGTATTAAAAGTTATGTGGTCTTCGGAAGTTTATGCCCTATTTAGGCGACTCTGTCCAAGTATCACTTTTTTGTTCAAGGACAACATCCATAACTTGAACCCGGATTCGAACTAGGCACTTGGGCTTAGCAGTTCCAATATGCTTGCGCACAATCTATGCAGCTACCAAGGCCGTTGAATATACTATTTTGACATTGGTCAGAAAATAGAAAAATCATGACTAGTCAATTTTCGTTGTAGTTAAATCTAAAGAGCTGATAGAATTCTTATTTTCCATTTCCAAAGTAAACTTTATATTAGGTGAATTGAATTTATGAAGGTACTAAATATATCTAATTGTCTATTTTCAAAAAACAACAGATTATGTCATCCACATATCTAACTGCATATATGCAGTGTTTCGACAACAGATGATTATGAATTATCTTCTCAATGTTATTCATAAGTTCTGATTGTATAATGGGATTCAAATTATTATTCTGCAGAGCTTGGTTGATCAATGTGCAGAGATTAACTATATCCCAGAACATAATTTCAGCATTAAATTGTAGTACGATATGTTGAATTTTTTCTATTAGATCTGAAGAATTCTTAATTGAAAATTTTGGACAACTGGTCTGACGGGATAACCTCTTTCATGGAGTTTGACGAGATAATAATGCTCTGGAGAGTGGATAATAGACCAAAATTTTGTATTTTTTATTGTTCGGTATTAAAGATTAGGCATTCTCTGAGGCGTGTTTAATATAGGATTGAAATTTATCAGTAGAATCTCAATTTTGATAGTTATCAGATTCAATAAAATTTTTTGTTACAAGTAATTAATCTGCTTTGTTCAATGAAATAACAGTATGAACTTTATCTGTGTTATGTACACTTCGGTTTAATATTTGGAATTTCGAATTTCTCGCCATAAAAGTAACCAAACAATCACCCCATTTCGTTAGAACATGATATTTAGGAAACACCTGTATAATATTCAAGTGAGATATATTCCTAAGTCTAACAATTGATATTTCGATTACCTGGCGATACTTCCGTACATGCGTGAGGTGTCCTACCCTACCAGATCGATGATCTACGATCTGTTTCCGGTATTTAACCACCGTGTTTCCGCTGAGGCAGATTTAAATACGAATGCACAATATGGATAAGAGGCAGATAGTCAATTAATGGCGGCACTGTTGTAGTTGAACATGAGTTGAATCAAGTTCATAACGATTTATTCGCAACTAGCGTGTTGAATAAGCCAGAATAGATGATCATTATGTACAGAAACATTAATGTAATGGGTATGCTATCTAAGTATGCATTAAAAGCTGGAATATTGATAGTGTGCGTTTGATTATTTCGTTAATCTAGTCGGGTTTAACGGTAAGCGACTCGATTAAATAGCAATTCAACTAGAGATTCAAGAAGTTGCGAATTTTCTTTTGAGGAATTATACCTCTATTTACTGTATGTACAGGGTGGACAGATTTCGACGTTTTAGTATATCAGCTATTCGAAATATTGTGAATACCGGAAAATGACCCCTCCTTGCCAGTGTTCTTTTAGCGTTAGGAATTCATTGCCACGAATAGAAAGAAACTAGCAGTAACTCTATGTTGATAATGTTCTGTGCACTCATTATGACAGTTCAAAAATCAATTCTTGCAATGACAATCATTTGAATTATGTAATGTTTAATCCTAAGATTCTACTATTGTGTGAATCTAATATCGGTTGTAATAACGAAGCGATCATGCCGTACGAAAATTTTGAAACCATATCGGCTTTGACTGAGCCCCAGAACGACTGAATATTAATATGGCCATATAGATATTCATCCAACCTCCAATGTTCATTTTAACGATTGAATATTTCATCACAATTAACGTGAACTTTATCAGTCTGAAATTTTCCTCAGAAAAATTATGGATTTTCTTCGAATTTTCGAGAAAACGAATTGCAAAACTCGAGTCGACGTTGGGATCCTCCTGACTACAATAACTAGGATATTTTCATTATATAAAGTTCATATCTAATTTTCTTGAGAATATTGAGCACTTGACTCTTGAACACCCCTGTTTCTATTCCATTTTTCCAGCTACACTACCGATTACATTAATTGTTGCGTCTTGTCTACCAAATACTTCATATTCTCATTTCCTTGGGTCGTTGAATGTACGATAGTTTATGGTTCCCTCAATTTGTCGAATATACTTTAATGAGGTTGTTGCATCTCAGAAAAACGTTATAGATGAGCAACCTCTGCTGCTTCACCATCATAATTATTTCAAATAAAACAGTTGATTTTATCAAACTTTTCAAAATTTTCGTACGATATGGTCGTGACGTTATCACGGCACTATATTCACACAGTCGTTTTAACTTGAAAAAACATTAAATCAGTTATTTGTATTGTCATTGCATTAGTTAATTTTCATAATGACTGCAGAACATAATTGATTCTGTAAAGGGACATAGAGATTTGGAGAATGTTATACAATTTTTGGTTTGTCATAGAAACACATCCTGCAAGAGGCCGAGGAAAACCTTTCCGCCAAAATCAAAGTTGCCTATGCTCCACAGTTAAAAAAAGTAAGGTGTTCCATTTTACGTAAAGAAGTGCCTGCAGAATGTCCAAACCATTTTTACATAACTTCAGAAGCAATCGTGATACTGGCACTTGACTGATTTCGATGATTTTAAAATTCCCAAATAACTCTAAATCAAAAGAAGCTACCATGAATCTGTTAACAGCAATGAATTACTCATGCAAAAAGAACAAGGGGAAAGGGGGTGGTCTTTTTTCTGTATTCACAATATTTTACATCTGCAGTACTAAAGTATCGAAATCTGTCCAGTCTTTAAAGGCAAGGAAATTTAAATATTTTAGTATGGAAGCTTGTTGAAATATTATAGTTAGAGAAAAATAAAATAACGCCCTCTTTCTCCACAGATTTTTACAGAACCATTTCATCACACCATTTTTTTTCTTTCACACCTTCTACGCTCACTTAACGCCTGTAGTTTTCCCTCGAAGTTTTATCCCGCTCTTTCACTTAGAACTTGGGTGCCGCACTTTCTTTCCGTAATTCTCCATGAATTTCTTCTCGTATTTTTTCCTCACAATTCCTTATCGCACTCCTTTTCTTACATTCACTTCTCTTTAGAAATTTGCACCCGCACTTCACTTCCGCTCTTTCATGCTCACTACTCTGTGAAACTTTTCTACCATACTCATCTCCTGAGTTTATTCCCGCTATTCAAGGTCTTATACCTCCTGCACCTATGTCGCTCATGTCCTATGTCCTTCCGCAGTTTTCTTCCATATCTAGGTTATTATGAAAGTTACATAAAATGAGTTTGACATTCTAGAGGCAGATTTCTGCTCCAAAAACAGTCGCAAACTCGCCAAACCGGATAGACTGTTCCTTGGGAGCATATTGACTAGCCAACACCTTGTGCAGTAGTAGACGGTCCTTGGAGCTGGTCCATTCCTATTTGCTAGGAATGATGATCTGGAATGGCTGCTCCATGTTGATTTTGGGTATTGCTATGACAGACATTATACTCAGCATCTCCTTGTTCTCCATTTCAAACTGTAAAGCACCGAGTACCAAGCAGAAAATATTTGTCCCCTTTCAGGAAAGGTGATGGAATCTAAAGACAGTCTAGTTGCTCCTCTAATGAACAGGTGAAGAGGTGCAAGGATTAGTATCAGTCCCATGGCTGCAGTAGGTGTAGAGTCTCAAATACTCCTTCTCCTTCTTCATGCACGGCGCCCGTAGGTCATTTGGCCCATTGTGTTTAGCGTGTTGTGTACTTTTGTTATTAGTCGTGCAAAAACTTTTTGTTGAAGCTTGCAAGACCCGGGTCCTCCAGGACCCGGGAGCTGAGTGTTTCAGTGCCCAAGATGTTAAGTTTGGACACCTTGTGAGCGGGACATTTTTTGAAGAATATGTGTTCCGTTGTTTCGTCATTTTCTAGGCAACCACGGCACTGTGTGGTTTCCGATAGTTTCGTGTAGGTGTTTCTTGAGTTGGTGGCCCTTTAATAGGCCAACTACCATCTCAACAGACTTTTTATCCAGGGTCAATAGTTCATATATCCTTTTCTTTAATTGCAGTTCCTTTATGAGCCTTTTTGACTGTCTCGGTCCCGAGATGCCTGCAAATAGTTCAGAGCCTTGGTGGTGTTCCAGTTTTGAAACTAAGATAGCATGTGGGTCCATGGGATGATCAGAATTGGTTCTGGTCCCATCGGCCTAACAGCTGTTGTCTTTCCGGTAAGGCTGCCTGCTATATCATTTCCTTCGATGCCCTGATGAGCCTGGCGCCAAAACAGAGAAACTCTGTTTATAGCACTGAGTTGTAGACGTGTTCATTCGCCTTCGTTAACTAGTTTGGATGTAACCTTTGTACCTTTCAGATACCCAAGGGCGTTCTGGCTGTCAGAGCATATATAGATGTATGCGGCTCTGAAGTTCCTGTGTAGGTCTTCTACGTCCACGGGACGTGGACGCCCATGCTTGCGCCCATCACGGTTTTGGACCCGTCCGTAAACTAGGTGGGGCTCTGTGGGATGAGTTAGGCGTGGTATGTGGTCCAAACTTCTTTTTGTGGAAAGGGTTTTTTTGATCATTTTCTTGTGACAACGTCAGGTCAGAGTTCTATCATTTTGTTGAGGGTTGTGAAGTGTTCAGAAGTTGGACTCCAAATACCTCATTCCCACAGTCTCAAAAAGGCCGTCTTGGCTGCCTCTTCCACCACTATGTGTAGTGGAGGGATGCCCATAAGACACTCCATAGAGGCCGTTGGTAAGGATCTCAAGGTTTCCGTGACTGCTAGATATGCTTAACTTTGGATCTTGTTTATTTTGTTCCGTTTCATCTTCTTGTCGAGTGTAGCACCATCCGATGACCGCATAGGTCAGAAGGGGTCTTATCTTGGTCGAGTATAATCAATATATTGTGTTTGGTTTGAGTCCCCATCTGGAGCCGAATAATACTTACTCTAACCTAATTGTGGAGAATAAATTTTAAGGCTCGTGCCCTTGAATATGCCTATTCAAATATGTTTCTGCAATTGCAGCTGAATCATAATCACTTTGATTTTTATCATGTCACATTTCTCATAATTTTCTTGAAGATAATTTTCATTCTGTATCTTAAAAGAACCACACAGATAGTTGGACACAACCATAATCAAACTATAAGACCTCAGAAAAATTTTGTCTGAGTTCAATCAAACCAAATAGCAATCAGGATCTTGAATCTAACTTGAAAAATATTCTTATTCAAAAACAGATCTGTTTACATTAAAAGTTGAAAATCTCTGAACCGAAAATTCGTTTTTCCACACCACTGAATTTCACCACTCTTGTGTAACTTTGATGATGAAGGAGATATACGCGAATGACGATTTTCTTACCATTCGAGAAATTTTGGATAACTAGACAAAGAAGACAGATATTAGAGAAATTTTTGCTCCACTAATCTGGTCCCTGAAATGACATGGGAGTGGGTTTTAGTTTAAATCATCGTCATCTAACTATAACATTTCACCTAGTTGCCATACAAAACAATAAAGTTTGTCCATTCTCTTTCCTCTCACTGAACGACCCTGTATAAATTTTTATCATCTTCCAGGCGATCATCTCAAGTCATGGTAAGCTATTTTTGGATTTCCATATGAAGTTAGGCTGAATGTTAATTCACTTAGTCGGTTAGTACATTATATTTCAATTTACATAACACAGTTGCATATGAATGATTCAAATTCTCGAAGACTCTACAATGAGATAACGAGATCTTCTTCATTCATCTCGAGTTAGAGATGATACATAAATAAATTTATTTTAGGGACTAAATTGTTACGCAAATTGAAATACTCATAGCCAATGTATTCTAATTGTGCACTTGAGTCAAGTATATGATGTTTATGACGTCTACAAGGAATATTTAAGTCTAAGCGTAAAGCAAAGGGCAATGGATTTTTCGTCTGGTTATAAATATTATTTCAAATATCGAAGATGAACTGTAACAAATTATTCATTGAATTTTTTCTTGAAATAAAAGAGCTGGGGAACGTATTAAAAACTGCATTTTTAATCGTTATTGGTGACAGCCATATTGTTTGATCTCATAAAATAAACAATTTTATTATTTATTATCGTGGAGCTTTTAGCTGGATATAATACACCTTTCAGGAATTTTCAGGAGTCAAAGGGAATAGGCTCGATTACAATATACTTGATATAAATTTTCTTACTATCCTACATGTATTGAGAATTACAGCTTTTTGCATTTTTATATAAGTATTCTTATGCAATTCTAATTTCTTAAGGCTATCATGCAATCTTTTGGGTATTAACACAGTCGAAGAAATGATGACAGGACTTTTTCTCCTGGAACTTGTTCAGAACGTTGTTATTATTCGGTATGGCGGCATCCACCAGCATTGCTGTTCTGGCTCTCTTATCATACCCACTATGTAGGGCCAATTATTCGTCACCATTCTGTCAGTGATAATAGGCCTATCGTAGTATAATCTGATACAGTCATTTTCCAATACAGGCGCCGGCTGATACTTGTAATATGGCTGGAAGGTATTCAGGAGTCCGTACTTGTGTGCAAGTTTCTGGTGGATAATGTTGCACACTTGATTATGCCTGTGAAGATACTCCGTATTGGCCAGTTGTTCGCATCCGGACGTAATATGCTGTATAGTCTCCGATCTTATATGGCATTTTCTGCACTTATCTGTTTGTAATGTTCCGTTCTTCATTATAGATTTTTTGTAATTGTTTGTAGCGATCACTTGGTCTTGGATGGCCATAAGAAATCCCTCTGTTTCTGCGAATAATTTTCCTTTCATTAACCATTTGTTGGAGGCTTCTTTGTCGATGTGTGGTTGATTAATCTCATGGTGATGTCGTCCATGCAATTCCTTTCTTGACCATTGCTCTTGTTTTTCAGTATCTGATAGGAACGGTAGATTCAGCAGGTCATCTCTGGTAGCAAAATTTAGTGGTGTATATCCCCTATCAGCCAAGGATACCACTCTATGGAGGTCAGAAGTGAAAGCTTTTGCAGAGAAGAATTTTCTGAGATTTTTTCTGTGTTCGGTGTGTAAATTGACAACATCTATTAATCCGCGTCCTCCTTCTTTCCGCTTCATAGTTGTTCGTATCACAGACGATTTTGAATGATGATTGTTGTACTTTGTCAGCATCGTCCGGGTCTGCCTTTAAATATCATCCAGTTCTGTCTTAGTCCATCTGATTATTCCAAATGAGCAAAGCAACACTAGAATGGCGTAGGTATTAATTGGCTTGACTAAATTCCCCGAGTTCAACATCGATTTCAGCACAGACTTCAGACGCTGACTGTATTCTATATTTTTGGTCTAGCAATCTGGCTTGTTGGTATCCCAGATATTTGTATGTTTCGCCATCTCTCATGCACTGTATAATATCACCGTTTGGAAGTTGTGTGTCACCATCTATGACTTTCCCTCTTTGAATGTTCAGGGTCTTACATTTTTCAATCCCGAATTTCATATGAACATCTGCCGAGAACTCACTGACAGATTTCAGCAAATCATCCAATTGCTTCTTGTTCGAAGCATATAATTTGATGTCATCCATATACAGCAGGTGGGAGATTGTATGATAATTCCTTTCTGCTTTTATCCTAAATCCGTATCCTGTTCTATTGAGTATTGAGGACAATGGGTGTTGATAAACAGAACCATAGTGGACTCAAAGAGTCTCCTTGAAAAATTCCACGACGTATGGGTATCTCGTCGGTTTTAATTGATTTATTGTTCATGTTGACCTGCAGAGACGTGCGCCTGTATGTCATTGTTGTCTTCAAAAACTCTACCAGGGCTGGGTGAATTTTGTATATCTGCAATACTTCAACAAGCCAAGAATGGGCGGTACTATCGAATGCCTTCAGATAATCGAGAAAAGCCGAATGAACATTCCGATGCCCTACGTGTGCCTGTTTCATTATCACAGAATCGATGATGAGTTGTTCCTTGCACCCGTGGTGTTTCTTTCTGCATCCTTTCTGCTCCTCTGCTAATATATTGTTGTCGTCAAGGTGTTGGTATATTCGATTAGATATGCATGAGGTGAGTATTTTGTAGAGTGTTGGCAGGCAAGTGATTGGCCTATATTGGGACGGATCCTGTGTTCTATCGCTCTTAGGTAGCATATATGTTAAGCCTTGCGTTAGGAAAGTGGGTGTTTTCTTGGGATGTTGAGGAACATACGTGAGCTGTTTCGCTAGGGCTCCATGGAGCTTATCAAACTTCTTGTACCAGTAGTTGTGGTATTATCTATACCTGTGGCCTTACAATTGTTGGTCGCTCGAACTACTATTGTGATTTCTTCCTCCGTTATTCCATCGAAGTCCATATGTCTGATATCGAGGCGTTCTTTCTCATTCGTGATCCATTCCGCATCTCTATTGTGTTCTTTGGGGTGCGACCATAGAGATGACCAATAGTCGGTCAAGCACTGTACGTCAGGTACTTCTCTGTTATTGTAGGTCACAGTTTTGTTATTTCCCTTATGAAAATTGGCCGCGTTTTGGAGAAACCTTTGATTTTGGTGTTTCCTTTCAGTACACTTGACGTATCTTGAAAGCCTCTTTGCTTTTGCTTGGAGTTTCTGTTTCAAAGTGTCCATATAAACGTCGATGTGTTGTTTGTGATCAGGGTGTTTTGTTTTCGTACCAATTTTCCTATAAATTTTGCGTATATGTGATTTCAAGCGCCTTGAGGGTTTTCTGTTTCTCAGGAATTCTGTGAGGCGACCGATTTCTGCTCTGATATTATCAATATCCTTCTCCAGTCGTTTTTGCCATGGTGGTTTTCTGACGCTTTTTAGCTCTGCTTGAATCAGAGTTGTGGAGATTTGTTGTTTGTGAAGTCGAAGAACCGCTACTGCTCCACAGTAAACCAAAGTGTGAATCTTCTCCAAGGTGTTCAGGTCGGCATATTCTTCAAACACTGAGTTTAAGCTTGCTAGGATGATATTGGTGTTCTTGTTCGTCTTGAGTTTGGGCAGTTTAGGTCTTTTAGTTGGGTTACTACCACTGAATTCAGTTGTTGCTCTGTTGAGTTCTGATCTTGCTAAATACATATATTCGTTTTATTATCGTGGACTTATGCACTATCTCAGCTAGTAGCTGGATATAATTTACCTTTCCCAGATTTAGCAATCAAAGGGAATAGGCTCGATTACAATATACTTGACATAAATTTCCTAACTATCCTACATGTATTAAGAATTACAGCTTTTTGCATTTCTATATAGGTATTCTTATGCAATTCTAATTTCTTAAGGCTATCATGCAAAGTTTTGGGTATTAAACCAGTCGAGGATACGATGACAGGAACGATATCTATTTTGTCGAGGTGCCACATCTGCTTGATCTCAATAGCAAGGTCTGTGTATTTGGACTTTTCTCCTGGAACTTATTCAGCACGTTGTTATTATTTGGTATGGCGACATCCACCAGCATTGCTGTCTTGGCTCTCTTATCATACACCACTATGTCCGGCCTATTATTCGTCACCATTCTGTCAGTGATAATAGGCCTATCGTAGTATAATCTGATAGAGTCATTTTCCAATACGGGCGCCGGTTGATACTTGTAATATGGCTGGAATGTATTCAGAAGTCCGTACTTGTGTGCAAGTTTCTGATGGATAATGTTGCACACTTGATTATGCCTGTGAAGATAGTCTGTATTGGCCAGTTGTTCGCATCCGGACGTAATATGCTGTATCGTCTCCGATCTTATATGGCATTTTCTGCACCTATCTGTTTGTAATGTTCCGTCCTTCATAATAAATTTTTGTAGTTGTTTGTAGCGATCACTTGGTCTTGGATGGCCATAAGGAATCCTCTGTTTCCGCGAATAATTCTCCTTTCATCAACCATTTGTTGGAGGCTTCTTTGTCGATGTGTGGTTGATCAATCTCATGGTGATGTCGTCCATGCAATTCCTTTCTTGACCATTGCTCTTGTTTTTCAGTATCTGATAGGAATGGTAGATTCAGCAGGTCATCTCTGGTAGCAAGATTTAGAGGTGTATATCCCTTATCAGCCAACGATACCACTCTATGTAGGTCAGAAGTGAGAGCTTTTGCTGAGAAGAATTCTCTGAGATTTCTTATTTGTTCGGTGTGTAAATTGACAACATCTATTAATCCGCGTCCTCCTTCTTTCCGCTTCAAAGTTGTTCGTATCACAGACGATTTTGGATGATGATTGTTGTACTTTGTCAGCATCGTTCGGTTCTGCCTTTGAATATCATCTAGCTCCGTCTTAGTCCATCTGATTATTCCAAATGAGTAAAGCAACACTGGAATGGCGTAGGTGTTAATTGCCTTGACTAGATTCCCCGAGTTCAACATTGATTTCAGCACAGACTTCTGACATCAGTCAGATGGCGGAATAGTTGATACCTTGATATTTCTCAGTAATTTTCACATACAATAGGAGAACGCCACCTTTCTTTGTTACCTTGTAGCGAATGGAAAAAACTAATGTAAATTGATGAAGTGAGATTGAAACGAAATAAGAAATCACTTTGCTTTACTGAATGTCATTCGTTTTTCAACATAATCTTCCCTTAGGTCTATACACTTGCTCATTATAGACATTCGCCTTTGTTTCGATGATGACTTTGAAAATCTTCGTCCTCGAGCTATATATCCATGTTTGGAAACAAATTGAAATCACTGGTATCAGGGTCTGAAGAATATGGTGGATGCGGTAGCTACTCTTATCATATCTCCACCATCTTGGTTGCTGCAGTCGAGGGAGAATGGACAGTGGCATTATCGTAATCAAACAGTGTTCTAGCAGTGATGCGTAGTTTTCTTCATTCTTTGTGAAGAAAATTAATGAAGGTAGTGCCTTGTGCATCGAGAAGACGGAGGTCATCACCATGCTGGTCGATGGGACTCTATTGGTTTTCTTAGATGCACTGCCACTGGCCTTCATCGACTCTTTGGGATTACTACTTCATCTACGGCGTATTGAAATGAATTCATGTTTCATCTACTCCAATAGAACGGTGCAGACTCATCTAGGTTTCGTTCACAGTGCAGAAAATCACCCCTTTTTTCATGTTTTTGGTCAATTGTCAACAAAGGCGACATTGATGTTGCTGATGTTTTCTTATGTACAAATACTCATGCAAGGTATTGAAAATTAGTTTACATGACAAGATTTTAGTCTTCGTTATCTCCTTGAAATTCATATGGCGATCTTCTAACACAATAACGACGACTTTCGTGATCATTTCTAGAGTTGGTATCTCAATGGTGTGTTCTTGGAGGTTGGTAGCTTTCGAGGTTGTTCTGCCGCTAAAAAACCCAATAAGCAACCTATGAATCATCTCAAGTGAAGAAGAAAGAATCACAATAATTCTGATAGAGAGATCAGCACTATCATATTCAGGGATAACCGTTCTGATTGTCAAATCAATACCGATTAACGTATCATTATGAAATTTAATATTTACACTTTCAAGATATTGTATTGTCTAAACATGTTCATAACATTATTGAACCCTGTACGTGTGAAATTCTGAATTTTTTTTTTATCTTTTCAGATTCTATTCTGCACCTTGAACACTCATAAAATAGACATGAAGAAACTCTTAGGAGGACAAATAGGATTAGAAGACTTCATATTTGCACATAAGAAAGGTGAGTTGATGTCTGACGAATGTTAATGTAAAATTGAAGATTTTATCGACCCACACGTGCATTTCATTCAACATTATATTCTGATAGATTTCTTCTTTGGTAGTAGGTTGAATATATAGTGATATAAAAATAGGTAAAAACTTTTTAAGTTAAACGGTTTTATGTTAAACATACATTGCACTGTTTAAGATAAATGTACTAAAAACCAAAAAATAATAAAATAGATACAGTCGTGGGAATTATAAACATATGCATAGACTAGACTAAAATAAAACCGTGGGGCACGTCAATTGTCTACAAATTATCGACTCAATGTGCGATAGAAGAATCGTTTAATTCGTCGTTAGGCAGTTGGCCCGCAGACGGTGAGGAAATTATTTACTATTTTCTTGCTCATGGAAATTCTAATAGTTATACACTCCATGTGAATAAAAGAGATGTTTTAACTAGTTTATCGTTGGACATTCACACTGCTGGCTGGCGAGGAATCGTTTCACTGCTTGTTGTTTGTCTTTAATCGACAAAACATATGACAAAAGTACTACTCGCTCACCACTTTGAAACCCAAAACTCGCTTATAATCGAGCTTGCTAGCTTCTTTCCACATTCTAGCTCTACTTACCACACGTCTATCGTTGTCGGTTGCACAACTGCCTAATAATTATAGTGTAACATTACAAAACAAACATTTTAATCAACGATTGTAGACAATTGACGTGCCCCACGGTTTTATTTTAGTCTAGTCTATGCATATGTTTATAATTCCCACGACTGTATCTATTTTATTATTTTTTGATTTTTAGTACATTTATCTTAAACAGTGCAATGTATGTTTAACATAAAACCGTTTAACTTAAAAAGTTTTTTACCTATTTTTATTTTCTAGTTTTTAGTTTTTATTTCGCATTCTTTTTAATTCATTTAGTGCTTCATTATTGCAAGGTTTCTTGCAATAATGGATACATTGTATTCTACTGGTTGAGCATTTTCATTTGATACCCATATTGATAGGATTGATAAAACCTATGTTATCCGCCATTTTGTAGCGGCCGCCATCTTGGATTTCAATTTTTATAGTATATTGTATTCTGATTGTTGAGCCCTTTCATTTGATACCCATATTGATGGGATTGATAAAGCTATGTTATCCGCCATTTTGTAGCGGCCGCCATCTTGGATTTCAATTTTTATAGTATATTGTATTCTGCTTGTTGAGCCCTTTCATTTGATACCCATTATGATGGGATTAATAAAACATAAATTATCCGCCATTTTGTAGCGGCGGCCATCTTGTATTTATAATGATAATGAATAAATATAATTGTATTGTCACCAAAATCCAAAGTGTATACAAAATTCAGATTAATCGGTTGACAGGAAGAGGGTGAAATTTGAATTACTAAATTTGACCCAAGAATAAATAAAACAAACGGGGTGAGCTAAATAAAACCGTTTAAAAACATTAACGTCGAGGCGACAACGAAACTTGCTCGAGTAGTATATTGCTTCCTTTCGTTTAATTTTTCGAGACATTATTTATCATTGAATCTTCTTTTGTATAAAATTCAATTCATGGGAAATTCAAATGTCTACTTATTCAAGAAACAGTTATGTCATATAAAAGTTAATGACAACGGTTGTTTTTGTTGTGAACGACATCGGTTTGTTTTGCATTTTTTTCTATTTCGAGTTTCTTTGGTTGTAAGTGCTTGTATAATTTTCTCCTCAAGAAATATGCATTTTTTGATGAAATCACACAAGACAAAAGAAAATTTCGTTAAAACAGAGCTGAAGAGAATAATTATTTCTTGGTCTTGTGGAATAGTTTGCTAAGTGAATTGGTGAAAGTCCAACAATTTTTGTCAATTTATTTTGAAAATCATGTTGACTTTGTATAACGTTTCGTGTTTGGAAATTAGAGAGAACTTCATTACCTTTCAGTGGAGTGTAGAAATAAATGAGAAAATAACTCATAAATCTCACTAATAGTTAACATCGTTGAAAACACTAATGAATATTTGCATATTGAATTGAATTTCTTGATAATAATTATAGTTATAACAGTAAATAAAATAATTTCTAGTTAATTATCAGGCGCATTCTGCAAATTCCACTGTTGAAGACTGATAGGTGCATATAATAAAGTTTGTTGAGTATTATTGTTGCACAATTGGTTCTGCGTAACGTACGTCTTGAAATCATTACAACAAAGTTCATAGCGTATAATGATCAGATGTGAAATTGGCTTTTTATTAGTGAATTGAATGGGTTTAGCCGTTACTATTAGGTAGTTGAGCATAATCAACACAAATGGAGCTATTTACTGTTTTCACTACCAACAAATATATTGAATTAATAGATCACTGTTACCGCGGTTTTGAACTCTCGTTTATCTTTATGTGAAACCGTTGGTTTAATGGTTTAATTTTCAAGATTTCCGATTTTCATCAAATGCCCTCTTGAAATCTGCTAATTTCCTGACTTCTTTAAATTGAACATTAAAATCGTAAGACCGTAAATTAGATATAAGAAATACCTTCATTTCTTAACAAAAACAAGGTTCAACATTAACAAGATGGATATATATGGAATTGAGTGTGGGCTGAGTAAGATCCCTGTTACTGGGACCCAGTGGTCTTTGTCCAAAAACTTACAATATCCATCTTTTTGAAAGTCTATAAGAGTTCTGGATGAGAGCTTAATAAGCACAGTCTGCTTCAATTTGTTAGATCCAAGTTCCTCAAGCGTGATTCTGCCCCCAGCTGGGCAATCGCACATGGCGTGTTCTATTGATTCTATCTCCTCCCCGCATAGTCTGTATGAAGCCTACTCGATCAATCCTAACTTCTCTAGGTGATTTCTTAGGCGACAATATCCCTTTGATATAGCAGTTAGAACTCTCAGATTTAGTCTGGGGAGTAAAGGCCAAGCATTGGCTCTCGCTGTGGAGCTCCACTGGTGGCAAGCCGAGAGTGTCTGATACCTGCGAGGTTTAGCCAGCGATGTCGTACCATCAGGTCCAATCACCGGTTATTTTCCACCCTTGCAGTATTCAGGCGAATTCTAACCTTAGGCTTCTGTCCAATGAATCCCATGGCTCTTCTTCGAGTAGCTAATGAGTGCGCCATTTCATTGCTATCAATGCCCGAGTGGCCCGGAATCCACATCAGACGTAGCCTATCCCTTTCTCCCAGTTTGGGAGGATTGAACAACAATGAGGAAGGTGAAGTTTTCGGATACCAAAGCATTCAGTGCAGCTCGGCTATCAGTGTTGATTTTTATTGACTTTCTTGTAAATCTCTCCGCAAGCTAGAGGTTAGGATAATGGTCAATGGTGAATACTTTTGTTTAAAAAAAGTCGCAAATTCGCTAATCACCAGCACGGGCCCTCAAGTATACGGTGCTTTGAGCCGGTCTATTCTTGTCTGCTAGGTGATGATTTAGAATGGCAGCTTCATGTTTGCTTTGTGTATTGCTATGTCAGACTTCAGACTCAGCATCTCATTGTTCTCAATTTCAGACTGTAAAGCGCTGGAAACGCAGATGAACAAATTGATTCAATTTCGGGAAAAGTGATGAAATCTGTAGGTAGCCATTTTTGCTGCATCTATAACCATCAGGTGGAGAGGTGCAAGGCCCAGTATCAGTTCCATCGCTGCAGTAAGTGTAGAGCAGTGATCATGCAGGTCGTTTTGTGCGATTCAGCGAGCTTGACTTAGAATTCCTATTTTAGGCTGCACTTTCACGAAGCCATGCAGCCATATGTGATACGTGGTCTCACAACCATCACAAATAGCCGCTGCTATGTTGCTTTGGGGTAGACCCCATTTTCTTACACAGGTCATTTGACATGCCCATAAGGAATGTTTAGCCTTGTGTATTGGGTTTCCAGGTAAGGATTCCACGTGAGCATACTACCCAAGGTAACCCCCAGATATTTTGCTACACTACTACCGAAATAAATAAAATATCCTCTTTTTCGTGGTGAATCGTTTCATGATCTTTTGGGTGTTCTTTCAATCGTCCTTTTCAGGCCTTTTAGTCAGACCCTTCACGGCGACGGTGTCACAGCTATCGTTGATATCAAGAAACCGACAATCTTGAAAGTGTGTTCTTCCAAGAATCTCCAACATTTCTCTTCCAGAGTCTGTATACTGTCCATCAAGGCCTTTTCGCCCTCTGAATTTCTTTATTATATGACTTAGAGTAGAACGATAGCTATCCCATTTGACGGTATTGTTAGTACAGTTAGATATTAGCTAACCACTGCATCCAAAATGGCTAATCTTTTTCTAGTATTAATGAATTAGAAGTTCTAAAAATCTTTGACTTGGCACTAAGAAATAATAGATACAATGTGTTTGAGGAACAACGAAGTTTATTTGATTTCTTTGAACCAATTTTGAATAAAATTAGTTTGAAAATATTTGCAAAAGCTATTGAAACAGTTGGAAGTCCACCTCCTCAAATTTCGTCTAAGGATGTTCAAGATTGAATTTATAGATGACATTTTAGTTCCTTGGACATTCCAAATCCCTTGGTCGATTGGACGAAGCTTCTCTTTATGTTGGAAAAAGTGGTGTTTCTGAAGATTTTTGTCTAGGGCGTCCTATAAATAATCGATGGAATCAGGATCTAGAAAGCACGATGGCCAAGCAAGAGCAAGAATATAGTTCTGAGCATTGTTGAGAGGAGTGGTGGGTGATTCCATAGAGTTGGAATGTCACTGCCAGTCCAAACATTAGGCCGGTGATAAATTCGGTCCTTTCAGGAATCGACCAGAAAGGTTCATGTCTAGTTGCAACCGTCCATAAGTGAATTCTTTTTCGAGCTTTTCAGGTACTTGAACGCAATAGTCATCATGCGAAGGAAATGATGCATGTCGAATGAACTTCGATGAGGTTATGTGATATTCCTTGGAAATGTAGTTATAGACGTTTAGGATTGTAAATTTTCAGAATTGAAACAAATGATTTGCAATGTATATTGCGTGATGGTCCAATCAGGATCATTTTTCTATTCACGCCCTCTGACTGCTCCAAGTTTAAAATCGGGGTATTCACTTATATTTCAATTCAAGTTTCTACATCAGCATTCTTGCACCATATGAGTAAAAAGAAATAATGAGTATTGAAATTGTATTAAGTGAAAGGAAAAGCAGTTGGTGGTTGTCTAGAACTACACATATTCTTTTCAAAAAATCTCGAAAATAAGCTGCGAATAACGATGGATCTGTGCAGATAAGAAATGAAAGTCATTTATTCTTACATTGGGACAGGAGTGCAATGTTACAACGTTTATTCGGGGTGTTCCTAAGATCTATGAGTATTATATTGATAATTTCGCATTGAGTCGCGTCAATACTATTAAAGATCTGGGAGTTACGCTGGATTCTCGTTTGATTTTTAGAGATCATGTTTTCGGTATTGCTTGGAGGGGCAACAGACTATTGGGATTTGTACAGAGGAATATTATGAAGTTTTCAATTGATACCTTTAAAATGGTATACTGTGCCTTTGTTAGAAGTATCCTAGAATTTGCTTCGGTGGTTTGGAGCCCTGCTTACTCAATTCACATTGACTGTCTTGAAAGAGTTCAGAATCGTTTTCCACGATTGGTGGCTTTTAAAATGTATATTCCGAGGGATAAAATTGTTTATGAGCAGTTGAGGTTACAAATTGGACTTCCTGCTCTTAGCATTCGTAGATCTTGTGCTGATCTGATCTTTCTCTTCAAGATCTTAAATAATGAAGTTAATTGTGGTAAGTTACTTAATCGTATAAGTTTTAATGTACCGAGATTATGTTCCCGCATTCCTCAGATGTTTTACACGGATTCAGTTCGTACTAATTATTGTAAACATTTCTTTCTTGGTCGAACATTGTCATTGAGTAACGCTCTTTCTCCAGAGTTGAATTACTTTGGTGTCTCATTTCTTAAATTTAAAAAAGTTGTTGTTAATTTGTTATTGCGGGTTTAATTATAAAATTGTTTTATGTTATTGAATAATCGCTGCTTTTTACTTTTGCTTGTTAATACGTCTGGTCTTTATTTTTGCATTTCTATTCTTAATTGAGTTGGTTAGCATTAGATATAAACATTCACAAATAGTTTAGTTATAGGGTTATTTTTGAATTTGGGAGGCTTTTACTTGGTAAAATTCCATTATCAATAATAAAAACAAGTACTGTGTTTTAAGGAATTTTACTTAATAATTGCGATTCGTAACGCGTTTCACTACACCGTAGCTTCTTCAGACGAATGATTATGCAGAAAAATGTAAATGAGAATATAACTATAAATGTTCTTGAGTAATTAAAAGCTTATTGGTCGCCTCCTCCTAAGTGGTTATTTATGACAGGTATATCCAATAAAATTAAGGAATAGATTGCTCCCCGAAAAGATTCAATAGTTCAAAACCAAACCAGGTAAAAACAATAAATCAGGTGTTTATATATTGAATTGCAATGACTGTGATAATTTCTACATTGGTAGAACACATAGAAATTTCAATATTAGAATATTGGAACATAAACGCAGTTTTCAAATAAAAATCAGATTCAAATTACGCGAATCATCTCTTAGAAAATAATCATTCTTTCGACCCACAGTTTGAAATTTTGCATACAGATAATAAATATTGGAAGGTAGATCTTTGGGAAACTTTAGAAATAAATAAATACAAACACTCAGGTAGACTCATCAATGAACAAGTCGATTTAAGCCCTTCACCTCTATTGAATCTTTTCGGGAGCAATCTATTCCTTAATTTTATTGGATATACCTGTCATAAATAACCACTTAGGAGGAGGCGACCAATAAGCTTTTAATTACTCAAGAACATTTATAGTTATATTCTCATTTACATTTTTCTGCATAATCATTCGTCTGAAGAAGCTACGGTGTAGTGAAACGCGTTACGAATCGCAATTATTAAGTAAAATTCCTTAAAACACAGTACTTGTTTTTATTATAGGGTTATTTATGATATGGGATTATATGGGATACCTAAGCTATTATGGTGGTGTTTATTGGTTCATGTGGGTTGTGCCGTTCATAATTATGTGTACAATGTACGACAAATGTACATATATATTAAATAAATAAATAAATATTAAATGCCACAGCTGTGGCCGGCCAAGATGATTGAATGTGTGTTCAGTCGACAAATTGTAAGTTATCGGAAACATGGTCGATAGAAGCGAGTTACAAAGCATACTTGCCTTGTAAATAAAAAAAAGAAATATCAACAACCAGCCGCAAAAGTTGGAGATCACGCATTATCTCCGGATGGTCGATAATGCTTATTGCTCCATAAACATGGGATAGTTTTAAATACTGACTAACCCTGAAACTGAGTTTAACAGAAACAGATTTAGCAAGGACTGATACATGATTATGCCAGCAAACTCCAGTGTTGATTGCGTCTTGTTCTCATAAAAATGAACAGAGTTCAACCTGATCCACTCAAATATCTTTCCCAAGTTTGTATTCAGTGACATATTCTGTTGGTAGCTTCATCGGTGTGAGTCAACAGCAGTTATAGAACGCTGACAAGAAAATGAGGACACCATGGTACAGTCGTTCGTAAACACAAATATTTTGTTCCTGGTGGAGTTGAGTAGATCATTAATCTGTAACATAAAAAGAGTTGGCGAGAGTATGGAGCCCTGGGGTACCCCTGTATTAACCTGAAAAGATTCACGTTTTACACAATCAACTACCACCTGAATCGATCTTGTGAAGAGGAAGCTACTAATCCAACAACGCAATTTTTCAAGTAATCCATATAAGATTAGTTTATTCATCAAGGCTTTGCATGACTGAATAATCTCATAAAAATAATTACAATTCAAATTTGGGTTATCATTTGTTTCTGATATTCTCTATCAAAAATGACAAAGGTATTTCATAAAATAATAACTTATTTTTACTCTTTCCCCATAATATAAATCAGAAGTGAATGATAACATATCACTTTGAATTAATTGCATATTGAAATGTTGATAAAATTCCATTATCAGCTAATTGAATCATACTTCATTTAAGGATATTATTTTATTAGGTATTTTAACGTTAGGCAATTGGAAACATCAAATCAACAGACAGCAAAATTGTAAGGATATTCAGTATTGCTCGGTTCGTTATTCAATTCGATTGTTGAAGAAAATTATGAACGATAATTCATTGTTATAATTTGATAATAATAGCAAGAATCGGATTCCCTTCTTCCAGAAGAAATGATTCGAAATTCGAAATTTCATCAGTTTTACCTGAATTAATATTGAAATAGAAACTCTCATCAAATAAATCTGGACGTGACCTTAGTAAAAAATATCATCTTCTCGTGAATTGATTATACTTCAAAATTATGTCATTGAAATGACTTTGGAGCATATTGTATCAACTCAATTGGGGAGCATCAAACAGATGTTATCTATTATGAAAATGAAGTTGTGCTTGTATATGCAGACACATACAACACTGGGTTTATCGATGAATTTCAAATTTTGCATTAAGTGGATACTGATCTACAATTTGGAATTGTTTTCAGAGCGGTACTACTTCAGGTTATACCGGACATCTATTGATTTTTTGCAATTTCAAATGACATGGTTCACTTTTTGTTTTCATCAAAGACCATCTTTTTTTCCAGCATCTTATGTTGAGATTTGTCCTATCTAAAATTAACCACAATTGGCCTATAATTCATTAAAATATTCGGAATTATAGTGTCATTTTCTTTGCCAAAAATTGAATCAGATTTGAGTAAGATTATAACTGTTTTTTTAGTTTAACGAGAAAAGTGTTATTTCTGAGGGCAATGTACTTTCTGATGCTATTTTATATACAGGATGCTCAAAATCACTTGCCAACCCAATAAAACTAAATTGTCAAAAAACTCAATTTTCAAATACGAATGTTTATTTTTTTAAATTTATTACAACCATATTTCAAATTAGTCGTGAATGGTATTAGCTTTCCTTATACCTAAAATCGCTCGTTTTCATTTCGTTCCCGATTTTATTAGAAACTTGAAGTTTCTTTGGAAAATTGAATCATTAGGCAGTGGAACATAGAAACTGACAGAGTGGAGTTAATTCCGATGCCAGTTTCTTTTTTTTTCGCAAATTTTTCATTAAATTAAACAAGATCTACGAAGAAATAATATTTGGGAGATGTCAACCCAAATTGTTGGGATCATAATGATTCTAGAACATCTATAGATCATAATCGGCATCACTTAGAAGACCGAACCTGGCCATCGGGGCTCTCTCGGTCAAACAGAGAGGGAATTGTTTTGTTGAAATTGAATATTGAAGGGTTTTTGTGATTATACTTCAAATTTGGCAAGCAAGAACAAAGTGATTATGTATCTGGAGACTCACACTTCGACGGAAGAAAATCTCTGCGATAGAGGAAATATGGCAGGTTATGTACTTTTTGATTATCTTCTTAGTCCTTTTTATGGCCTTGCTTGCTATGTAAAATCTTTTCCTAGATTCAAGTGAGTTTAGACATATAAGAGTCAGGTATGATTGTTGAAATATTTTTCTGCTGGTTTTCTTTTTCCATTGTTACAGATTCCTGTCCCAAACCCCCTTCCTTTCACCCTTAACTTCGTCTTGAAATCATGGAGTGCAAGACGAGAATGAGAGAATGAAGCTGCTAAGCAGAAAAATCTTTGGTACTCTATATGTACACACGACACTAACATAACCTAAACAGACAAGCTATTGCTAGTGCAATAGCGACAAGGAAACGAGTTTTTTCCTCATTTTTTCCACTCGTTTATTGAATCATACGCAAGATAATATGGTTCCCCTGTTACATTTCCTCAGCTCACACTTTTTATTCTGACACACCCCAAAGTTATAGATATAAGCATTTATTGTAAATACAATTATTCGAATTATTGTGAAACCTCTTTTTTCAAAAGAATATATATACAGCTTCAACGAAAACTAAAGAGGCTATATCTACCAAGATATTCATTTCTGATCCAAACGCAAAACAGGTCAATTTTTGTTTCAAGGGACATATTTTGGGGTACAAAACTTGCCTGAAATATCAACCCCTAAGCGGGGTTGCAATCTTGAACATTTTGAATAGAAAAGATGGGTCGAGTGATGACTCAAAAGAAAGGTGGTATATTTGTCTACATTGCCTTGAACGAATTTTATATTTTAATTGAAAAGTGTAAAAGATACAGGGTGAGCAACTGAAAGATAGAGAATAGTCCTGTGACTATTCAAGTTTCAGTGAGGTAAAATGGAACAGATCCATGCTGATCAATGGCAGTCATCATCAAGTACCATCCTCATCTCGAATTTCAACCCCTGGAGCAGGGGTGACAACCCTTGAAAATTTGGAAGAGGGTAGATTGGTCGAGTGATACCTCGAAAGAAAGGTGTTATCTTTGTCTGCATCCCCGTGAACGAATTTTCATTTTCAATTGAAAACTGTAGAAGATACAGAGTGAGCTACTGAAAAATAGAGGAGACTATCTATCTCCCTGAGATATCACTGGATCGAAATATTACCCCTGCTCTATGGATTGAAATTCGAGATGAGGTGATTTCGGAAGATGACAGCTTTTGATCTAAAATGAATCTATTCCAGTTTTTCGCACTAATACTCCAATAGTCTTGGGGCGATAGTCTTCTCTATTTTTCAGTGGCTCACTCTGTATCTTCTACAGTTTTCAATCAAAAATGAAAATTCTTTCACGGGAATGCAGACAAAGATAATACCTTTCTTTCGAGTTATCACTCGACCCATCTACCCTCTTCCAAATTTTCAAGGGTTGTCACCCCTGCTCCAGGGGTTGAAATTCGAGATGAGGATGGTACTTGATGATGACTGCCATTGATCAGCATGGATCTGTTCCATTTTACCTCATTGAAACTTGAATAGTCTCAGGGAAATAGTCTTCCCTATCTTTCAGTTGCTCACCCTGTATCTTTTACAGTTTTCAATTAAAATGGAAATTCGTTCAAGGTGATGTAGACAAAGATACCCCTTTTTTGAGTAATTACTCGACCCATCATCCCTATTCAAAATGTTCAAGGATTGCAACCGTCGCTTAGGGGTTGATATTTCAGGCAAGTTTTGTACACCGAAAGATGTCCCATTTGAAACAAATATTGACCTGTTTTTGCGTATTGATCAGAAATGAATATCTTGGTAGATATAGCCTCTGTTTAGATTTCGTTGAAGCACCTCTATATGTATATATATATAAAGAGAAAAAATCTCATACTTTGGGTATATAAGGCGGAATGATAAGTATGAAATCCTCCATCTGGTCATGAAAGGAAAGATGAACGGTAAGAGGGACCTGGAAGACGACGAATATCATGGTTAGCCAGTCTTAGGCAATGAACTGGGAAAACATCTCAGGAATTATTTCGAGCTGCAGTCAATAGAGTAATATGATAAATATAATAAATGATCGCCAACGTCCAGTGCCGTCGCGAATCGTTGCCCATGCAGTTTTTTCGTGATGTGCGCAAACAAAAAGAAGCCGTTAAGTACCAAATCGGGACTAAAAGGTTGGTGGCCCATTATTTCAATGTTTTGTTTGTTCAAATACTCCATCGTATACGCTGTTGTGTTGCTTGCATTGTAATGATGAAGAATAATTTTAGTTCTTCGAGTTGATTTCCTCAACTCGTCGAACTCGCGTTGTTACCATTCAGAATTGGCTACTCTGCTCTAATGGTATGATTGCGATATGTCCGGCTGTCCTGAAAAAGGCGACCATTTGCTTCGAAGTGCTTCGTGCACGAACAACTTTTATAGGGTTTGGCTCGTCTTGAAAGACCCATAGTGTCGATTGTTGTTTACTTTGGAGCTCGTACGCATATATCCAAGATTCGTCCCTGTAGAGATTTTGCAAACGTCTTTTGAAGCAACGCGGTCGAGTTCTTCAACATTTCATTGCACCAAACGACACGAGCCTTATTTTGAGCAGTTATTTAGTTGTGTGGGATCCAACCCGAACAAATATTTTTGACAGCCAAATGTCCATGCAATATTGAATATACGCTGCTGGAACTAATGTTTAGGGTTATCTCAATCTCACGGTAAGTCACATGGAGATCATCGTGTATCATTTCGCGCGCTGCAACTGATTTTGGACAACCTTCACGAAGTCTGTCGGAGAGTGAAGCACTGCCCCAATATAATTCGTTTTATCAGCGGTTCACAGTTGTCAAGTGTGAAGCTTCACCACCAGAAGTCGGAGCAAGTTGATGGCAGCACTGTTGTCGGGTTAATTCACTTCGAAAATTGTAAAAAAGTCCAAGTTTTCAAATGACAATGAATAAAACAAAACTCACTCGAACGTCAAAGTGTTGTAAGTTAAAACATTTCAAAATACACGACGCAGTTGTCGGATAGAAGCAGTCAACAGAAAAATTGCCAGAGACGCAAAATCTGAAAGGCAACCTACGTAATATGCTTCAAAGTTTTAGCTAAGGTAGCTAAGGTTTTTAGGAATTGCTATCCATGTTTATTATCTGCTTATAAAAAGGTTATCATCAAGTTGCATGCTCAATGGCTGAATAATTATTGTGTAATAAAACACGTCACTCTTCAACCGATTTTTCGTAGAAATCCTTAAATACAATGCGCCAAGTAATTAATGCGCAAAATCGATAATTCACATTTATTCAGAAGAAGTTTGGTATATTGAAAAATTATTTTTCCAGTAATTCACCAACACTAAGGAATGGTTATTTAATCTCCACCAAAACCAAAGGTAGATTAAAAATTGCACTGGGCTTATCTATCGTTTCGATGTATGTACAGCAGAGAACGTCGATCGCAAGAAAAAGACAATATCTCGAATCATCTGTAAACAAAACTCTTCCCTAGCAGCTTCTAACCAACTGATATGATATCAGGCGAAGTTCCATCGGGCTCTTTGATGTGCTGTGGTCAGAGCTGGGGCTCGAATTTCGACACCAGGCATCAAGATGTCATAGTATCGTTTTAGTGCTAATTTGCACTCCACTGCTCTGTCGAAGCTGCATTTCAATGTGCTTAGTAGTAGCAAATCGTTGTCTCAACGAGGAAATTCATGGATTGCAGTTGTTGCTCGAGATCGTCACTGTCCTGGTCTCTCAGGCTTGCAGTCTCTTCATACCTGCAGAGTATTCTGGAAATAGTTGAATGGAACAATCCTAGCCAATTGGCCTATTCTTGTATAAGTCCTACCTAGGTCATCTAACACCACTGCTTCAGCATATTCTACCAGGGTCAAATATTCAAGAAGAGCAAACGGTACTCTTAAAAATGGATTAACAACTGCTGTTATCAATATGTGGTTTCTTGCAAAATCTTAATTTCTTTCTTTCATTTGATTTCACATGGAAGGAATATGTACGCCAAGAAAGAACATCGAAATTAATTGGCATATGTCCGAACATACGGGGTCTGGCTATTGAATAACGAGACTGTGCACCTAGAGGGCGCCCTAGAGTAGTGGGGAAAAAGGAGTAGTGCGTTGGGTATCTAGATATCTTATCTATTCACGTACCAAAACACGTTTTCGTTACTATTATAGTAATGTCATAATGAAGATATTGAGTTGAAGGAAAATGATAATATCATTAAAAACCAACAATCAATCCGTTGAACCCATTTTTGGTCCTGGAAGATTCTCGTTTGACAGCTGATATGAAAAGTAAATATGGATTCCTTGATTACCTAAAAAATTATAAGTTCAGATCTGCATCATCGTTTTTCTTCAAGCTAGTTGTAGAATCGGATATATTGTCAATAGTGGGTGGGTTGGCAAAAAAATTGACTTCTGGGAAGATAATATCCCGAAATATACACTGAAGGCCCCTTTGGCCTATCTATTTAATATGTCGCTAGAGCAGGGTATTTTCCCGGACTCATTCAGAACAGCTAGGGTAAAACCTATTTCTAAAAATGGAGAAAAGAACAATGTAACCAATTACCGACCAGTATCAATTTTACCGGCAATGTCGAAGATCTTAGAAAAACTAGTTGCAAATCAGTTTGTTGATTACCTTGCCACTTATAATATATTATCTTCATCTCAGTTTGGATTCAGAAAAAATTTAAGCACCTCTGATGCAATATTTTCATTGGTTCAAAAAAATGTAGAGCTGTGGGGAAGGAAGGAGTGTGTTATGTGTATATTCTGCTATTTGTTTAAGGCTACCGACTGCCTTAATCATTCTATTTTTCTAGAAAAACTCAATCATTATGCCATCAGAGGTATACCTTTAGCATGATTCGAATCATACTTGGCGGATCGCAGAGTTTATACAGAATTGAAGGACAAGTCGAATAAAACACATAGGTTCTCTTTGCTCGAAACAAATTGTGGGGTCCCTCAGGGCTCAATTCTCGGCCCAATAATGTTCCTTATTTATGTTAACGATATTACTGCAGATTTACCGAACATTCATTTTTCATTGTTTGCTGATGATATTTGTTTTTTAAGGCACTCGAAAGTTACTGACGACTTGGTGGCTGATAGTATTCCTACAATAGAAAAGGTGATAGATTGCTTCAGTGCCAATAAATTGTTACCGAAAAAATATTCGATACGCATTTCCAGCATATTCAGCAACTAGTAGAAAATTGAAAATTTTGATCTACCTACTGGTTCGGGTGTGATTAGGTCATCTGCAACCTCTCGGTTTTTAGGTGTTGTCATCGATAAGAATCAGAGGTGGGTAGATCATATATCAGATTTGAAGATAAAGCTGTGCAGGACGAATTGTTCGGGTTCTTCACAGTTTGAATTTTAGGGAATCATGCCGCACTTATTTTATAAGTAGTAAAATTTTCAAACTAACAAATTTATTTATATATGAAGTTGTAATAATGATTCAAAATTGAAAAACCACATTGAAAACTTCCTCAGATGATCATGAGTATGAGACAAGAACACGAGACGAGCTGATGGTGCCTCATTTCCGATACTCATTAAGTAGAAAGCTGCCTTTATATACAATCATACGAATTTTCAATCACTTGCCTCCGGAAATCAAGCAGACTTACTGATAGTAGAAAATTTAAGATTTTGTTTTTTACATCAACATGTTTTCTATAATATAGCAGAATTTTGTGAATGAATGGCTTTAACCATGTGAAAATGAGAGAATAATATATTTTTTCAAATTTATGGTCATTCTTATCATCAATTTCTAATTATTTTCTTAAAATCCGATCAAAATTGTGTCACATATATGAACATTTTTCCATTATCGCCTGAACTTAAGGCATTTGGAGTATTGTTGTGTATTTTGAAGCACTGGTATTTCGATTAATATATTATTATGTTTGTAATACTTTTGGGAAATAAATATAAATCAAAAATTGAATCTAAATCTAAATTTGTGCAGTAGCGTTTTGAAACGAACGTGTTTTTTTCTCGTGCCGAAAACCATGTGTGACAAAAACCAGAAGTAACGTATCAATCTCAAATTTCTCGTTAAATCGAATAAAACTTTGACTGAGGCCTACAGGGATAAATCTCTATCTCGTGCGTGTGTTTTTGAGTGATTTGAGGGTTTGCGTGAGGGCCTAGAGAGCACTGAAGATGACCAGCGCCCACGTCGCCCTGTCACTGTTTCAACTCCGGAAATAGTGACGAAAGTCAATCAAATTGTACATGCAGATCGTCAAATGAGTATCCGAATGATAGCCGAGGCTGTAAACGTCGATAAAGAAACGGTTAGAGAAATTTTACACGAGGAATTACACATGACAAAAGTGTGTGCAAAGTTGGTGTCAAAAAACCTGCCCATAACGTGTTATCTGTGATGCAGTATTTGGCCAGTAAGTGCACTCCAGTGTTCGAATACGCGCCGTACTCGCCAGATTTGGCACCATGCACTTTTTTTGTTTCCGAAGATAAAATCTGCTTTGAAAGGGACCCAATTCGAGTCGATGGAAGCGGTTAAGCGTAAAACGCCAGAGCTCCCAAAGGCCCTCGCCAAAGGCTTCCAGCACTGCTTCGATCAATGGAAAAAACGGATGGAAATGTGTGTGGTGAAGGAAGGGGAGCATTCGAATGTAGGATAATTTCTATATTGAAACCCTTTTTTGGACCCAGTCTCGTTATTTAATAGCCAGATCTCGTATCCGAAAAAAACTGTGTTAATAATTACTTGATTACCGAAAAAGAAATATGAAACATCGATTATGAGTATGGATTTTTACCAAGCAAAAGCAACTCCAGTTTAAAAGCTTTGATGAAAGCCCATCATTTGTGCAATTTAGTTTGTGTTGCTCCCCTTAAGCATCCCAAACACTTTCATTTCACCAACACTTGAAGGATTACTCCACATAGTTTCATTAGGTTGCCTCACCACTAATGAATTCGAGAAAATGGTTTTCGACGTGAGAAAATTTCAAAGAACCTCAACTTTCAATCGATATCAAACAATTGCATCTACGATAAAGTAATAACACTGTGCTAGTTCAAAATTCTAACGCGGGAGACATACCTAGTAAACCTATATCGGGTACGCTGAATCCAGTAGTAACCACCGTTTTTGAAAGTTAGATCTTGTTTAGGAGATATTCGCCTTTGAAATTAGCTGATTTTAGTAGGGTTCGTCGCTTATGACTTCAGTACATTATATGCTTGTAATTCCCAAACCGTTCGGAATATCGCTTTACTGTCTTCGGCAAAGTTTTAGCTATTGTCATGACCAACAACTTTTCTGAGTATACCAACATAAAAAAACCTCATTCAAACACCGTTTCTTTACAAAATGTCCAAAAAACTCAATTTCTTTGCTATTTTTTCGTTAATGGTCGTTTGAATAATAGAGAAATCAAGGGAATTTCACTTTAAAAACTCATAACAAGAAAAGAAAACACATTTCCTATAGTTAAATCAAAAATTTAAACACACAATCATGATTTTAACTCAAATTTTATTCCAATTCCAACAATTTTCAACAAATAAACATATAAATTCATGTTCATTCTTCTTCTTCTCCATCTTCATCTTGCTGTGAATTCCAGCAAATGTCTCCTAATAGAGAATCAAGTTTTTTTCCACTATACTAGTGCTCAAGCCTTGCCGTCACCTGATGAAACCGTTCACCATGCTCATCTGATTCACATGGTGATTGTTCGGCAAACTTGTCTGCATGGTAATGTAAAGAATGAATTTTCAGAGACATTTTACACCGATGTTACGGAAAGCAACGAGCATATTTTCAACATGCATGCGCCAGTTTTCGTCACGATGAATTCCAAGTACATTTTCGATGACTCCTTTGACGCAATCCCAAGCAACGAGCTGCAAATTCGACAAACTATTTTTAAATTGTTGGTATCTCATCAAGCGTCGAATATCAGGTCCATTGAGTATGCCTGTAATGAAATAATTCGAAAAAATATGTGTTGATTGGTACGTATATAGTTTCACACAAACCTTTTATTTTCATTTCACTCAATCTTGGGAAAATTCGCTTCAACTCATTGAATGCATTGCCTTCAGGATCTAGGGCCTTGATGAAATTTTTAACAATCCCAAGCTTGATATGCAGAGGTGGAAGCAACAATTTTTCGATTGGCACAAGTGGAATTTCAACGACCTTTACTCGACGCAATCTGAACCCTTGTCTCATAGGCCAGCTTTTATTGGCATATTGGTCGCCGGCATATCGAGTATCCCATAAACATATAAAACACATGTTTTTCGTATATCCCGTCTGCATTCCTCTCAAAAGAGTTATCACCTTCAAATCTGCACAAATCTTCCAACGATGGTCTTCATATTTCACCAAATCGAGGATTTTTTTTCAATGATCCGTAATTTTCTTTCGTTTTTGTGCTGATGGCAATCGGGACACTGTTTTTTGAGTTTGTGACATGAAGCAAAACCGCCTTGAGACTACTTTTGGACGAATCGATGAAAAGACGCCAGTCTTCTGGTTTATACTCATGATGCATTTTTAATATCAATTCCTTGATATCAGTGCAGTACGCGAATGAATTGTCTTCGATGGATTTGAATGAAGCAGTGAACTGTCTATGACGGCCGATTGCTCCATATACTTTCACATCAGGTGCTAAGACATTCTTTTTTTTCAATTCCTGAGTCAAAATAATGGACTGACTTTGCGATAATTTCAATCGACGAATAATTTTTTCCAGATCTTTTTGAGAAAATTCGGCATGATTACATTGTGAAGATACATTTGATGGTCATAAAACGATTCAGACGTTTCGCCAATAGTATCAAAAGTAGATGGAATGTACTCTTCTGTCAGACTGGGTCTTTTCGGTATTGGAATGGATTCCGAATGTGGTAACGGCAACTGAACAAACCGAGTTCCTCTGAGTTCAACTTTACGTTTTTTAGCTCTGTTCTATCCGACAATTTCATTAACACAAGCAAAACTGTCATCTGGATTATGTTCTTGAGGATTTGTCCAAATTACTGAAGTGCCAAAAAGCATAGATTGGAATTCACCTGTAATAAAAATAGCTTCAATTGATATAATTTTGAAATAAATGATAAATTATTTCATTTTACCTCTTTTCCATCCACTCAATTTTATGATACAACCAGTACAAACGATTTTTGGAGCCCAGTTCGCAGCTTTGATTACAGTTTGGTTGAAATATTGTGTGTACGATTCAGCAATTTCTTCAGAAATTGAACGCTTGCTTGTCATTATAGTAAACTTTCCACAAATGTAGCAAAATTTATTAAATTTACTACACGAATTCATTTTTGATATTTTTACCAAATATATAACTTGTGTAAACAAAGAAACTTCAACAAGAAATGTCAAATTAAGAAATATCAGAACTAAGACTATGAAAAATGGCACACAAATACATAGCAAAATACGTAGTAACATCAGTGACAATACTAATAAATACGTATTAATAGTGACATCTGTGAGAAATTTGAGTTAAAATCATGATTGTGCGTTTGAATTGAATTTTTTGATTTAACTATAGGAAATGTGTTTTCTTTTCTTATTTCGAGATTTTAAAGCCAAATTCCCTTGATTTTTCTATTATTTAGACGAAAATTAACGGAAAAATGGCAAAGAAATGGAGTTTTTTGGAAATTTTGTTGAGATACGGTGTTTGAATGAGGTTTTTTATTTTGGTATTTCAAAAAAATTGTTGGCCATGACAATAGCTAAAACTTTGCCGAAGACAGTAAAGCGATATTCCGAACGGTTTGGGAATTACAAGCATATAATGTACAGAAGTCATAAGCGACGAACCCTACTAAAATCAGCTAACTTCAAAGGCGAATATCTCCTAAACGTTAGAATTTCGAAGAAAGAAATTTTCACGCACTGTGTAATCAATATGTCGTTGATTTATGTGTGAATTATCAAAAAAATTAAGCTTCGTATTTTATGGTATTTGGAAATTAGAAAGGTTTTCAAAATATCATTACATTTTCATGTGTGTAGGTTGAATGATTACAGGTGTAGAAAATTTGTTGCTGTATTTTTCAAAGCCTGCAAAACCACACCATTTTGTGAGTGGATAAGATTGATGACATCACGAAATCTAAAACCGTAACACTAAACGCTCCTGGAATACGATAGTTCCTGTCATCGCGAATACTTCACAGTTCATAGATCATAATTCGTAAAAATCTGTAATATCTTGTTCACGTAAAACGAAACGTTTCGAAGACATCTGACTAGCGTTGTACGTAAGATTTTTCCCACGTCGGTTCACTTCTGGCTATCCAGATGCGACTCGTGGTGGGGTTAAGGAAATAAGTTTTGTTTCGTAATAAGTGAAAAAGCAGAGAAATGAACGTGCAAGAACGCAACCACGTTTGAAAAGACAGACAGGGGTCATCGGATTCTACGATGCACATTGTCTGCACGACAACTGTAACTAAGGGATTTATTTTCAAAGTTTTAGTGCCTTTACATAATTGAAGATAATCGAGTTTAGAATGAATGTTGGTGTTCCATATTTAAGTTCTTGGATTTGAATAGTAATTGGATCGAGAATTTAAAGAAGGCTGAAGAGGTTCTATTAAGTGCGAACAGATATCATTTGAATTTGGGAGGCTTTCACTTGGTAAAATTCCATTATCAATCATAAAAAACAAGTACTGTGTTTTAAGGAATTTGATTCAATAATTGCGATTCGTAACGCGTTTCACTACACCGTAGCTTCTTCAGACGAATGAATATACAGAAAAATATAAATGAGAATATAACTATAAATATTCTTGAGTAATTAAAAGCTTATTGGGTCGCTTCTTCTTAAGTGGTTATTTATGACAGGTATATCCAATAAAATTGAGGAATAGATTGCTCCCCGAAAAGATTCAATAGAGGTGAAGGGCTTAAATCGACTTGTTCTGAGTGTTTGTATTTATTGATTTCTAAAGTTTTCCAAAGATCTACCTTCCAATATTTATTATCTGTATGCAAAATTTCAAACTGTGGGTCGAAAGAATGATTATTTTCTAAGAGATGATTCGCGTAATTTGAATCTGATTTTTATTTGAAAACTGCGTTTATGTTCCGATATTCTAATATTAAAATTTCTATGTGTTCTACCAATGTAGAAATTATCACAGTCATTGCAATTCAATCGATAAATACCTGATTTATTGTTTTTACCTGGATTGTAACCATTATTTTTGGCAAATAGCCAAAAATAATGGTTACAATCCCAAACTAATAAATAATATTTTAAATAAAAACAAAGTAGAATCGCATTGAATGAAGTTTACCCTGTCGATAAATTTAAACAAAAATTCAACACCTTAACCTACGTTGGCATTACAAGTGAGAAACTGAAATCATTCTCAAGTAGCAATAATTTCAACATAGCTTTCCAAACTAATAATAATTTAGGCAAATATATAAAAATAATAAAACCAAACCAGGTAAAAACAATGAATCAGGTGTTTATCGATTGAATTGCAATGACTGTGATAATTTCTACATTGGTAGAACACATAGAAATTTTAATATTAGAATATCCGAACATAAACGCAGTTTTTCAAATAAAAAATCAGATTCAAATTACGCGAATCATCTCTAAGAAAATAATCATTCTTTCGACCCACAGTTTGAAATTTTGCATACAGATAATAAATATTGGAAGGTAGATCTTTGGGAAACTTTAGAAATCAATAAATACAAACACTCAGGTAGACTCATCAATGAACAAGTCGATTTAAGCCCTTCACCTCTATTGAATCTTTTCGGGGAGCAATCTATTCCTTAATTTTATTGGATATACCTGCCATAAATAACAACTTAAGAAGAAGCAACCCAATAAGCTTTTAATTACTCAAGAACATTTATAGTTATATTCTCATTTATATTTTTCTGTATATTCATTCGTCTGAAGAAGCTACGGTGTAGTGAAACGCGTTACGAATCGCAATTATTGAGTAAAATTCCTTAAAACACAGTACTTGTTTTTTATTATCGAACAGATATCAATAGTAATAAAAAATTTTTAAAATTTCTGATGCTTTAAAGCAGGGTTTCCCAACCTTTATCTCACTGAGCCAATTCAAAATAATATTCCATGCCCCTTAAGTTTAAAAACATTAAAACACACAATTTTTTTTACAAGTATTTTATTTATTTGAATTAAAATTGAAAAAAACAGTTCCATACAGATATTTGTAGATATTTATGTTTTAAGGATCTAATGAAAGAAGATATATGTATATACACTTGAAAACCATTAATTACTTTCACATTTAGGTAAATATGTTAGATTTATTTTAATTATTAAATACTAATGAGATACTTGAGCTTGTTCTGTACCAGTATGTCAATTCTGGGTCCAGTCTTTGCTAGAGCAATGGTTAAATCGCTATCGACGGCAAGACGATTTCGCTGTTCAGCTTTTATTAAAACCAAAGCTGAAAAACATGTCTAACATAAATATGTGGTCGAAAATGGAATAATTATTCTCAAAGCAAGTGAAGCAATTTTGGAATTAACAAAAAATCGTTTGACCCAAAATTTCTCTAATGTCAAGAGATGGAAGTCATCTTTCATGATCGAGTCAGCCTTCATTTCTAGAAATTCTTCCTGAACATCTTCAGGCAAATCTGAGACATCGACAACAAATTGGTTTCTGGTCATGCGCCATATTGGTGACTCGGAATTAACATCTCGATAGTACAGGTGAAATTCGTTTTCCAATGTAGATGAGTTTCTATTTCAAATTTCAAATCATTATCCAGTTTTTGATCATTAATCGCTTCGGATAGCCGTGAAAAAGGAAATGTGTTTTCAGCAGATACCTTATTTTTCCAAAGTTGAAGCTATAAAATGAAACCTTAAATATGATCATAGTTACTAATCAAATTGCCATTTCTGCCTTGAAGTTTCAAGTTTAGCTGATTCAGGGCCTCAAAAATATCAGCTAAATAGGCCAGCTTCCACTGAAATTTTTCATCTTTGAATAGTTGCATAAAATTATAATTTTCTTTAAATTCAAGAAAGAGGATGACCTCTTCTCTTAATTCATAAAGGCGAGCTAACATGTTGCCTTTTGACAACCAGCGCACTTCTGTGTGGAATAGGAGGACCTTGTGATCAGAATCGAGATCCTCGCAAAGCAAAGTGAATAGCCGACTGTTCAATGCACTACTTTTGATGTAGTTAACGATCTTTATGGCAGAGTTTAAAATCTGGCATAAATTCTGTGGCAAAGTTTTCGAAGCCAAAGCTTCCCGATGAATAACACAATGCGTACTAACTAAGGCGGGGTTCTTTTCCTTAAGTTTTTGAGCCAAGCCTGATCGTGAACCTATCATTGCAGGAGCGCCGTCTGTGCATAGTCCAATAAGTTTATTCCAATCCAAGTCATTTCTTTCGATAAAGTCCGATATTAAATTGAATATATCTTCAGATTCAGTGCCTGCTGCTAACGATTGTGAAAAATCTCTTCCCCAATGTGATCTCCGCTGACATATCTAATATAAATGATTAGTTGTGCACAATTAACGATGTCTGTGGACTCATCACAACTAATGGCAAAAATGGTGATAGTTTGACTTTATTTATAATTTGTAATTTTATGTCTGATGCAATATCGTCGATTCTTCGCTTGACAGTGTTATTAGAGAGAGATATGGAATTAATTTTTTGCTCTGATTCTTCTCCTAATATTATTTTCGTGGCTTTAAGGATACATGGTTTGATTGAATCCTCCCCGATGGTGTGAGGTTTTTTTTGTTTTGCTATCAAAAAAGCTATTTCAAATGAAGCTTTGAGATGTTTTGATACACCTGCATGATAACTTCCTGACTCATCCAATCTCATGCGCTTGAGTGATTCTGCCTTGGATGAAAAAACTCTTTAGATTTCGAAACCAGAGTAGGATGTTGCTGGTTCAAATCCCTCTCAAGGCGAGTGGGCCTCATGCTATCATTGCTCAAAACTTTCATGCATATTACACACTGCGGCAATCGTAGCTCGTCTTTTTCTATGAAGGTAAATCCAAATTTAATATAATCTTCCTAAAACTTTCTTTTTTTAGCTGCCATTTCTAGTCTGTAACAATAGTACATACACATTTAAACAATAGTACATGCACATTTATACTAGGCTTGAGTGACGTACCTAGTCGCGAATGATGTTGTTTCGAAAAATATTTTCACTGCCTCATACGTTCGAATCCTTAAAATCGAAATTCGAAAACATCATGTGGCAGATTTTTCGAAACAACGTCATTCAGGCCTATGATCATTCGAACCTATGAGGTTGTGGGAAAAAATATCGCACCAGCGCGGCGTATTTCGCAGCAGCGGCGTTCGAACCTACATAAATGTTCAGAATGTAACCCATTCCGTAAAAATACTTGCGAGATAAAATAAAAAAAAATAATTACTTTATTTATGAATTAGGTATCTCAATCTCAATACAAAATTTTATCGCCTCTGCCAATATGGTTGAATAGATAAAAAAGTGATTAAAATAATTATTTGAATACTATTGCGATTTAATGACACAATAACTTAAGAAACTTACCTTTTATTAAAGTGAAGACACAATTTCACTTCTAAATATCTCACAAACAACAATTTCACATTTAAATATATGTTAACAAAAACGCAACTTGGAGCGAACGAACTAAGTACTGACAGTACGAGTACGATCCGCAAATGCTCCCAATTGTTTTACGAGTGATAGATGGATGCAAGGGGGAAGGTAGGGCGGGGGTGCGCGTGAGTGTCGTGTTGTGACTTGTCGGAACTTGTATATGTAGAGCGCAATACAGTCAGCCGGGTCGACGACATATTTTTGTCTTTGATTTGATTCTTTTCATACAGGCCGACGGGTTCTGTCGGCGGCCCGGCGGCTCGTAATGGTTGACTGACTTCTCTTTCAGGATGGTTCCTATCGAATATCCTTGCCGTTTCTTTGGCACAAGAGGCAGAAATCAGCTTTATTTCTTCGTAATTGATGCTCAACATGGAACTGAATGAAATGCTTTAATCATTCTGGAATTCAAAAACCTTTCTGAAGATATGCCACTTGAATTATTTGTATGATTTTCAAGTTGGGGATGCTGAATGGAAGGGTTGATTACAAAAATTAACCACACAAGAAAGTCCTATTCCGGATCAAACATGTTCTCGTATACCGAAATGAACCAGTTTCAAAAAGTTATTTGGATTTTCAATGTTCTGCTTCGGGACACCTGTATGATGATTCTGAATTTCGAAAATACCAAATTCGAAGAAAAATGCAGTACCTTTCCAACGAGGTGCCTCTATTATCTCGAATGATTTTTTGAGTTGGGGATGCTGGAAATAGAGTTGATTGCAACTCCAAAGGGTAGGTCGTTTTCTAGACCGCTTAGTGGGTATTGCGCTTAAGTACTGTTTCCGGAAATTAAACGTACCGATTACGCCCTCCTGGTGTTCCACTACGCCCCTGGTTGGAAACTCCTGCTTTAAAGGAATTACTGCGCTTAAGTACTGTTTCCGGAAATTAAACGTACCGATTACGCCCTAATTTTACCTGGTGATGTTTCACGATTCTACGATACACCCCCTGATCGAAGTAGTATTCTCCATTTTAGGACCCACTACTGCCAATTATAACTGGAGGCAAAATCTTCGTGTTCTCTTTGATATATCTATTGACGTCGCAGCAGAATTGATCCTTCATCTCATTGATGTGCCTAAATCAGTTTTGGAATTTTTTTATCATCAAATAGAACTATGATGTTCAAATTTTCACCATATTGATAAACTTATGACGCAACACCGTCTTGACTTTCGAACGACTTTGGCGCGGTTTTTTCGGTTTTGGTTCCTTTTTTCCCACCTATTCCGATGATTGTTGGCTCGTAAGTGTGTCGTATTCATAGACCCATGTCTCGTCACCAGTTATGATCTGTCCCATGAACATGGGCTCAGAAGTCGCACGATCCAGCATGTCTGCAGCTACCTGCATAAAGTACTGTTTTTGAAGAAAATTCAGCTCTATCGGAACGAGCCGAGCGGCTATGCGTCGCATGCCCTATTGGTTCACCAAAATCAAATCAGCGGTTTCACGAGAGATGTTGAGATCACGAGCTATCTCTCTAACACTGGCACGACGATTTGCGAGCACCATTTTCTTGATTTTTTGGACGTTATCGTCGGTTGAAGAGGTCGAACATCGTCGGGGACGAGGCGAATTTTCGACGATCTCCGCACCGTCTTTAAAGGCTTTGTACCACTCATACACTTGGGTTTTCGATAAAACAGAGTCTCCATAAGCCTTTTCCAGCAATCGTAACGATTCAGCACACGGAATTTCGTTTAAAACACAAACTAATTGACAGATGGCGCTCATGTTTCGCATAGTTATTAAGGACAGTTCTACCAACCAACACAAAGAAACTTAAAATACTCCAAAATACTGAACTCGGTCAATTCAAATGAGAATTTGCAGGAATATTTTTGTCACACAGTAATGCTGTTAGATCTTACTTTGAAATTATAAGTTTTCGCATAAAATATATGAAATTAATTTCATTTGAATTGTGGAGGCCGTTACTTGATGTAGATCCATGATATAAATGAGTTAAAAAACACACGGTTTAACTTTAATCTACACTTTATTTGAAAAAATTCGACGACGTTTCGCTGACACAGCAGCTTTATCAAGAATGAAAAACAGAGTGAAGAGTATGGTATTATAAACAAATCGTAGAACAAGTTGGATGAATAACAGGAAAATCCACACCGAGCCATTGTACAGTTAGTATGAAAGGTAATAAAAACTAATCAAACAAGTTAAGTAGGGGTGAGTAATTCACATCTACCTGTTCATTCAAAAGCTTGTCCGAATGTTTGTATCTATTTATTTCTAATGCTTCTAGGAGATCTAATTTTGAACTTTTTGATTTTATATGTAATATGTCAAAGTTTTATTGAATGAATGGTTTTCTTTTATTAGGTGGTTTGAATAATTTGAATCAGATTTATTTTTATCGAAGCTACGTTTATGTTCAGATGTTCTTATGCCAAAACTCCTATAGGTCCTACCGATATAAATTTTATCACAAGAACCGCAATTGAGTTTATAGATTCCTGATTTACTTGATTTTTCAACACGAGATTTATTATTTTTAATATGTTTACCTAAGTTATTAGAAGTTTTGAAAGTTATATTAGGATTTTGTTTGACGAGAAAGGATTTAATATTTGTACTTGCAGAACCGCAGAATGTTAAACTGTTGAATATTTTATAGTCTTTATGAATAGGATATACTTCATTTATTGCTTTCTGATACAGTTTTTACGAATGATTAGATCTATCATATTCGAATTATATGAATTATTAATGGCTATCTGTTTGATGATGTTTAACTCTTTATTATAATCTTCTACTGATAAAGGTAAATTGAGTAACCGATGTACCATGCTGTTTAAAGCTGCAACTTTGTGTTGAATTGGATGTAATGAGTAGTTATGTATAATTGTATCAGTATGTGTTGGTTTACGAAAGACCGAGAAAACATGATTATTATTTTGTTTAGTGATTTTTAAGTCCAAAAATTAATGGAATCGTTCTGTTCAATTTCTATCGTGAATTTAATGTTCAAATGGATGGAATTAATGAAATTAAGAAATAAGTCTAATTGACGAGTAGTTCCAATGAAACATACTAAGATGTCGTCAACATATCTATACCAATAAAGAAATTTGGAAATGAGTGGATGTGTATGAATTTTCTGTTCAATATTATTCATAAAAATCTCTGCTAAAAGTGGACTCAAAGGATTTCCCATGATCAAACCATTTTCAATACTGTAATAGATGTTGTTGAAAGAAAATAATTTTGTTCAATGCAAACGTCCAACAGATTCAATATTTCTGATTTAATTATGTGGTTAACATGATTCGAATTCAACATGTTTTCGATTAATATTTTGACATCACCTGGAGGAACACTTGGGTATAAATTCTCAACATCAAACGAAATAAGTTTTGCGTTAGGTGGTAGGTTAACGTTTTTATGTTATTTATCAATTCGAAAGAATTTTTATAGAAAATTTTGATTTGAATGAACAATAATTTTAATGATATCTATAAGGTAGTGCGACAATTTCACGGCTGGGGCTGTAACGTAAGATACGACTGGTCTAACGGGGTTATTTACTTTATGCAATTTAATGAGTGAATACAGTTGAGGTGGTTGAGGGTTTGGTAAAATTAATTTGTATTTCTCTATTGCTTTAATCAAAGATTTTGCGTCATTTATTGCAATTTTAATATTTTTCTGGAATTTAATAGTTGGATCTTTGTTTAAAATTGTATAGTTTCCGGACGAAATGAAATTTAGAGTTTTAAATAGGTAGTCATTTTTATTTAACGCAATAACAGTATTACCCTTATCTGCTTTTGTAAAAATAACTTCATTTAGTTGAGATTTTTGTTTGATGGCCTTTAAAATATTTTGTTCTTTACTCGGTTTAAAGTCAGCTAATGATTCATTTTTATAATGTTAGATGCTAAATATTTAAGGTGAGTGTTATTAGGAATATTTTTCAGAGAAATTTCAGTATCTATGCCAAGTTCCTCTAAATCAGATTTTATCTTGTTTGATTTAATATTGTGTTTGAAACCTTTCTCCAAGAGATTTGTTTCATCAGTTGTGAAATTAGTATCAGAAAGGTTAACGAATCTATCAAAAATTGATGGATTGATAGATTCGTTAACCTTTCTGATACAATATACATAACTATAACTACTCATTACAACACAATTCAACACAAAGTTGCAGCTTTAAACAGCATGGTACATCGGTTACTCAATTTACCTTTATCAGTAGAAGATTATAATAAAGAGTTGAACATCATCAAACAGATAGCCATTAATAATTCATATAATCCGGATATGATAGATCTAATCATTCGTAAAAACTGTATCAGAAAGCAATAAATGAAGTATATCCTATTCATAAAGACTATAAAATATTCAACAGTTTAACATTCTGCGGTTCTGCAAGTACAAATATTAAATCCTTTCTCGTCAAACAAAGTCTTAATATAACTTTCAAAACTTCTAATAACTTAGGTAAACATATTAAAAATAATAAATCTCGTGTTGAAAAATCAAGTAAATCAGGAATCTATAAACTCAATTGCGGTTCTTGTGATAAAATTTATATCGGTAGGACCTATAGGAGTTTTGGCATAAGAACATCTGAACATAAACGTAGCTTCGATAAAAATAAATCTGATTCAAATTATTCAAACCACCTAATAAAAGAAAACCATTCATTCAATAAAAACTTTGACATATTACATATAAAATCAAAAGTTCAAAATTAGATCTCCTAGAAGCATTAGAAATAAATAGATACAAACATTCGGACAAGCTTTTGAATGAACAGGTAGATGTGAATTACTCACCCCTACTTAACTTGTTTAATTAGTTTTGATTACCGTTCATACCAACTATACAATAGCTCGGTGTTGATTTTCCTGTTATTCATCCAACTTGTTCTACGATTTGTTTATAATACCATACTCTTCATTCTGTTTTTCATTCTTGATAAAGCTGCTGTGTCAGCGAAACGTCGTCGAATTTTTTCAAATAAAGTGTAGATTAAAGTTAAACCTTGTGTTTTTTATCTCATTTATATGAAATTAATTTCAATTTTTTCCTCAGGAAGACCGAAAGAGGTGGAACTGCAGAAGACTGAAGACGCCCTAGGCCTCACAATTACAGATAATGGTGCCGGCTATGCCTTCATAAAAAGAATCAAAGATGGTTCCGTTATACACAGCATACCTCACATTCAGGTAAGCCATAACCACAGATGAATGGTTGAATGTAATTGTTCGATTCTTCTTCCATATGTTGCGTAAAGCTACATCAACATCGCCAAGGTTTTCATGCAAGAATCTTGCACGTTACGTCGTTTGTTTGCGACTGTCGAGTCTAATTAACAGGTGACTTATTTACGAGTTTTTCGATTAGATTGATTGCAGAAGTTCTGGTTACAATCATCGCAAATAATCGTCAATCAGATGGGAGGCTTTCGAGCGTGTAGGAGGAATTCTGAATATATTTAACTTGATGTCAATTTTTCAGATATTCAAGACGGATAGTGCACATAAATCCTTGATAATTTTCTGACAATCATGTGGAAGTTCTGGAATTTAAGATATCTTGAAATTTTTAATAGTTAACGATTGGAGACGAGCACAGTCGATTGAAATGTACGAGGGTAGTTTGATAAGTCAGTAACTCATCAAAAGAATGTTTTTTTCGACAAAAAAGCGTTTCGCAACATAATCTCTTTTGAACTCAATGAACCTATTTGGGACGTTTCACGTCAAATCGGACTGTTTTTTTGATTTCCTTGATTTAGTTTTTATCAGTGAAAAGACTTCTCAACTAATTTTGGGATTTGTTGATTACCCGTTCACGAGATACCAAACGTTCAAAAATTGCTTTTCATAACTTTTCAATAACCCTTTCAAATAAGAATACAAAGAGATTATAAGTTTTGCAACTTAAATTGTGGTTTTGAAAATGATTCTTTTAAAATTTTTTATTTCAAACCAATAATATTTGAAAATTCGAAGCCTGTTCTAGTCGTGGACCACCGTTAATCATAATTTTTCCGTCGGACTTTTGTATATGAATTACTATGAATGCCATTTTAATCTTAAATAATATAGTGACTTCTCATTGCTAATAGTATTGTAAGCAAAAAGGTACATATTGTGAGTTACTTCTGTTCATAACGCATTGTGACTGTATCTTAAGAAATTTCGTCAAAACTCTTAAATGAATAACATGTATTCTCGATAGTTTTAGAATAGGTATAAGTTTTTTTATTGGTGTTTCTGGGAAACTAGAAGTTAAAATCAACATATTACATATTAAAATAACATATTTTGTTGAAAACTCATCTACAATTCAACAATGCTGTTCATATTTGACGATTTTGTTAGAGATAATTAATGGTTTGACGATGTCGTTGGACTGTAAGCATTTCACATAATTGAGCAAAATATGTTTATTTTTCACCTAATATGAAGATGTCTTAATCCAGTTTGTTCCTTCGATCTTTATTTTACAATATATAATAAAGATTCACAACATCATGAATTGAAGATAAAGATTTGTATGGTCTAGACCAGGGGTGCTCAAACGGTTGATCGCGATAGACCAGTCGATCGCGAGTGATTTTTGAGTAGATCTCGAGAAGAAAAAAATGTTTAATAAGTAGGTAACTAAACTGCAAAAAAATTTATTACGTAATAAATAACACTCTGCTAGCGGCAAAAGGCAGCTTTATCAAATGAACGAGCGGTACTTGTCGAAGAAAAGCCTCGCTTTTTATTCTTGCGTTTGTTCTAGGAATGCAGGAATTGAAGTCATTCTGAATTGTAACTTGAAGGCAATATTACGCGATGAAAAGTTTATTTAATATTAAATAGTACAAAATGAGTTCAGCGATGAAATCTAAAACGTATCATTTTAATAACGATTGGGGGGGGGAAGAATTTTTTTTCGTATGGTGAAGGATAAGTGCATCTGTCTTATTTATCGTGCGTCAGTTGCAATACCTAAGCGTGGTAACTTAGAGACGCATCATAAAAACTATGAGAAGGATTTTCCGCCACAGAGTGAATTAAGAAAACGAAAAGTACGTGATTTATCTAGTTTAAAAAAATAACAAACCATGTTCACAAGACCAGCCAAACAATCAAAAACTGCGACGATCACGTCATTTAAAATATCTCATATATTGGCCAAACACAAGAAACCATTCGAAGATGGATCGGTTGTGAAAGAAGCATTTATTGAAGCGGGTGAGACTTTATTTGGAGATTTTAAAAATAAAACAGAAATCATGTCTGCTATTAGACAACTCCAGTTATCTCGTCCGACTGTCACAAGGCGTATTGAAGTCATGAGTCAGGACATGGCAGATAAACTAAAACATAATATCATGAAATGTACATACTTTTCTTTACAGTTCGACGAATCCACCGATATGAAGATATATTTGTAGAAAACTACAAGCTACCAATATATAAGTTAGTGTGCATTACAACCGATCGAGCACCAGTAATGACTGGAAACAAAAACGGTTTTGTGGCATTGTGTCGAGCTCATGAAGATTTCCCTTAATTTTTTTCATTCCATTGTATTATACTTCAACAAGTTTTGTGTTTAAAGTTTCAAACACGGAGGAAATTATGGGTATTGCAACAAAAATTGTAAATTTTATTCGTACACGTAGCTTGCAACGGCGGCTCTTAGTTAGGGACGCAGCTGAACACACTGATTTAGTTCTTCACACGGAGGTCAGGGGGTTGAGTTGCGGAAAATTCCTAAAAAGATTTCAAGAATTATTGCCCGAAATAATAGCTTTTCTAGACGAAAGAGGATACACTCAGCTGTTGAAAAACGAAAAATGGCTGACTGATTTGGCATTTTTGACTGACATCACAATGCGCTTAGACTCCATTAATTTGGAGCTTCAAGATAGAGGAAAAACTATTATTGAGATGATTAGCGCAGCGAACGAATTCGAAGGTAAATTGCAACTTATAATAGATCAGCTGAAAAGAAAGGATCTGAAACATTTTCCGTCTTTGAAAGCAAGGATTCCTCAGTTGAAGTATGATACGTATGAGGTTGAATTATCAAATAGTTTGGGGCAATTTGAAATGCGTTTTTATGATTGCAGTAAATTGGCAAATATAGCATCATTTATGAGTTATCCTTGTTAATGTAAAAACATTGAGGAAAAAGCTATTGAAATAGGAAGTCAGTTTAATATGAACTCATGTTCTGTTGAAAATGAGTTGGTGCAAATTATATCAGATATACATCTCAAAGCTGCAGCATCTGATACAAATTTCTGGTGTTTTATATCTGAAGATAAATACCGAATCTAAGACAAATCGCCCTTCAACTGACGGTAATATTTGGGTCAACTTGTGCGAGTCTGCATTTTCTGGAATGCAGACTCCACAATCGACTAACTGACTATCATATGTCCCCTTTCCTTGTGATTAGCACTCAGTGGTTACGTACCACCTCATGAAACTTATGCTGAGGACATGCAGTGCCACGCTTCAACATCCAAAGTCTTTCCTTAGTTAAGTTTAACACCATATGTAACTCTTTTGTTTTGTAACAACCAATAACCAAATTATTTTGAATAACTATGAGTTTTTTCATTGATATTATAGAGAATAACCTAACTAAACCTAACCCAAACCATGACTATAATAATGTATGTTGTGCGGAAAGCTAATATCTATGTATGCTACGGTACACCCTACCTAGGTAGGTAGGTAGGTAGGGTGTATCGTGTATGTACGACAACCCTGCATCACACATACTTGCAGCCTCTCAGTTGATCGTAAGTAGTTTAAAAATATTGAGGTAGATCGCCAGCAGTTCAAGTTTGAGCACCCTTGGTCTAGACATTTTCATGGGTTCAAATAGTGTATGATGTAGTAGAGGATATGGAATTAACAGAACTGCCAGTATAAGAAATGGTAGCAGCCCAATTATATATGTATAAATGAAAATATATTAAGATACTATCATTCATACGGAAGAATACTTTGTCTCAAAAATAGCAACGAAAATATAGTTTCATTAAAAATATTCAAAAGAAGATATTCATGAATATAAATTATTATTATTGTCGTTTATGAAAAGACGTGTACTTACCAATTTTAAAGATCTGTTACCAATGAGGAGCGACTAAACTAATTCAAAATCAACAAGAACTGAGTATATAGTAACAAAAAGTGGCACTTTTATGAATTTATAAACAAAAAACTTCTAGGGCTTGAAATATTCTAAAAGTTTAAGAGTTTGCAATAAAATATTTCAAAAAATCGAATTATGCGTTCATTTACAAAAACACCAATCAAATGGTGTAACTTAAGAAAAATTTATTCCAAAGCAGCTTAAATATTTTCTTTATATCCATTATCGATGAGGGCATGAAGATACGAAGATTCTGAAGAAAAAGCTTCAATTTGCACTATTATCAAAAAAAGTTATGGACAAAAAACTAATAAAAAGCATTTGCTTTGAAAGTAGTGAAAAAACTTTAAATTTACCAAGAACACCTGTTCGATTGGCAAAGAAAAATCGAGAAAATAAAATAAATTGAAACCCCAATTTAGTTTAGCGTTTTTTCATTTTTTATTTTTCCCAAATAATAGGTTTTCTGAAGGCCCTTCAAAATAAGCGTTTATTTCAGTGATAACCCTCTTTATTCGGCCCTTTTCTCTTATTACCCTGCCATTTTGTCAGGTTCGAAATCTGGAAATACTCTCAGGGGGCTAAATCTGGTTAAAGTGTTGGATAAGATTTTGAATTTTTGCTATGGTGTCTCCATGATTTTGTTGCCCGAACCAATAATTTGGGCTTCTTTGGTGCACGTTTATTCTGTGAAAACCACTGTTTTGAACCATCCTTGGTCTCTGGTGATTTGTGATGTATCCATGTTTCGTCAACGGTTACAAAACGACGCAGAAAACTCGGTTTGCTGCTAAAAACCGCCAAGTACTCTTTTGAGGGGGTCATATGGTTGTACTTATGGTCGATTGTGAATTCATAAACGATTTTTGGCGTGATGACCATTCTGGTCAACCTGAAAGTTCAGCATCACTAGTGCTTGTACGACCACAACATGACCACTTCTCAACCAATGAAATTGATGACACAGCGATCTCATAGTATTCATCAAGACATTCCCTAGTGACGGTGAAACTTTTGGGAAAAAATAGTGTGTAACCAGCACACGAAAAGTATTTTGTTCCATTTTTGTTAAAGTCGACATTGTGTCTGTTGCTAATGGTTGCCAAATACAAACTTAATGATGCAGCTTACTCAAAATCTCATTCTAATAGATGGCTGTTGAAGGCAGCAGAGAAACATTTAGAGTAACTACACCGAAACATGAAAGCCATGCCCCTCGTACCTTTTTTTATAGAAAGCTAGATCATAATAAATTGATGGGAAATTCTACGGATTTTAGCATGAACCTTGAAATAAATTAGTTCTATCAATGGCGCTTGGTTGCCGATGTCCATATTGACCATGTACTGAAATAACAATAATCGTTATAAGTACTAACAATAGAATATTTCTTTATGGCAATAGTCATATACACTACACACGAAATAAGGATGCAATTTATTTCATGATGCATAAAAGCGTATTATTAAATACAGTTTTTTTTAATTTGTTGATAAAATTGTACTAAACATCTTATATATCTTCGAAATGGGAAAAAATTAGGCTATTTATATAAATTATGAAAAAGTAGTGTTCGTATTTGAAAAATACAACCTTATGTTAAAGCTGTTTAACGTATCCTAAAAAAATAATTAAACCCTTGTCTCAAAGGTTGCAGATTTTGACATATCTAAAAAATTACAAATCCCCAATTTCCGTGGATAACTCGAGAACAAAAACCAAAAACAGGATATGGTCTCCATCTCTCATTTTTCCAAGAAAAGATTATCGAAATGGCTTCAGTATACATTGAATTGGGGTCACCATGTACAGGATGGGCAGATTTCGACGTTTCGACGTGGAATATCGTTAATAGTGTAAAATGAATCCACTCCCTCTTATTTGTTTGCAGATTCAAGCTAGCATTTTTTGTTTTCGAGTTACTTGGAAATTTTGAAAAATGAAAAATGACGATTGAATATTCCATCACTACTGATGTGAACTTCAACAGTCTGAACTATTTATCCGAAAAACTGCGAATTTTCTTCAGATTTCTGCAGGCTGCTGAAATTGGAATTCTCCCATTATCTTGGGTTTATATCAATTTTACTGTGCGCTCGACTCTTAGATTACCCTATTTTCAATTAGTTTACGATTACTCTACCTGTTACTCGATACTTATATATATATTATTATATATTAGTATATATATTATATATATATATATTTATATATATATCTTATATATATATATATATATATATATATATATATATATATATATATATATATATATATATATATATATATATATATTATCAAAATCCCTTTACCATCTGAAATGGTGTAGGGTCTACAATATATTAACATTTATTCCATATATCAACAAATTTGTTTCTATATGAAATTTATCCATTCAATCTTCTGTCTTGCGATTGTTTTAGTCTCTGTCCAATTTTTGCCCTATAGTCCCAATATTTCCGCTATTACTCCATCCATCATGTTTGTCGTGGTCTACCTCTTTTTATCTTTCCATTAGTCTTTGTCTCCCATATACGTTTGACTTGCCATTCTCTGAAGATGTCCCCAACAGCTGAGCTGCCTTTTCTCTATAAATTTCAAAGTTGATTCAATTCCTAATTCCTTTCGTATGTCAATGTTCTTTAGCTTATCTCTCTTTGTGACTCCCCTTACCCTCATAAGATATTTCATTTCCATAGCTTGAATTTTACTTTTTTGGTTTTTATCTAGAATCCACTCACATCCAAATGTCAGTATTGGCCTATAGATAGATGTGAATACTTTCGTTTTTGTGGCTCTTGTCACTTCTTTCTTATTTATGAAATTGTTGCTGATAGAATAATATGCCTTCATGGTTTTCTCGTACTATCATTGATTTCAGCATCTTGCTTTCCTGATTCTCTTAAGTACTTATATTTTTCCACTTGTTCTATTTTTGTCCCCTCTATCTGTATGTTTATGTCTTACTTTTCTGTTCCAATCACCAATACCTTAGTTTTTTCTTTGTTCATTTTTATACCACTCTTCTCTAATTCTCTGTCGCATATATTCAAGTTTTTCTAAGATCTTTTTCATTGTTGGCCATTATCATTATATCATCCGTGTATGCCCCTTCTGATACTTCTACTTGCTGTTAGTTTCTATATCCAATCTGGATTTTCCTCACTTCAGTCGAGCATTTTTTTTATTATTTCATCCATAAAGATTATCAACAACAGTGGACTAAGCCCCCCCCCCCTTTCTACGCCCCTCCGTTGTCTTGAAATACCTCGATCTCCTGTTTCCGCTTATAATGCAATTTCTATTACTTTCATATATATTTATTATCAGTCTTATAATTTCGGCTTTGATTCCTCTTCCATGTATTATTTCCCGTAATCTTCTTCTAGGCACCCTATCAAAAGCTTTTTCCAAGTCCATGAACGCTTGGTATATTTTCTTCTTCATCCTGTTAGATTTCTCCATCAATATCTTCATACTGAATATATGATCTTGAAGACTTCTTCCTTTTCGAAATCCGCTTTGTGTCTCTCCCAATGTTCTTTCAATAATTGGCCTCAGCTTCATATCTATTATTTGCTCATATATTTTAATAGTCGTGCATAATAACGTGATTCCTCTGTAGTAGCTACATTCATGTTTGTCACCTGATTTGTAAATTGCGATTATCATCGAAATCTGCCAGTCTTCCGGGATTTGTTCTTCTTGCCATACCCTATTATATATTTTCAAAAGCACGTTTTTTTCCATATTGTCCCATATTCTCGATCATTTCGGTAGTAATCTCGTCATAGCCTGGGGCTTTTCCATGTTTCGAGCGTTCTATAGCTTCCTGCAATTCCTGTTTTATTATCGTTTCTTGGTCTCTATCTTCTTCTATGCAAACTTCACTATCATCTAATCCGTTTCCTCCGCTCCCAAGTAGCTCTTGAAAATATTGCTTCCATCTTTCCATTACTTTCCTGTTATCTATGAATATTTCTTCATTTTTGTCCTTGATGTTATAAATGTCAGAGTGCTTCTTCTTTCTACATGATTTAACTATTTTATAGAACAGCTTTTGATTTGCTTTGCTCTCGGTTTCTATTTTTTCCCCGAATTCTACCCATTTTCTTCTTTTAGATGCCAAGACTAGATATTTCACTCGTTTTCTTGCTTGTTTGTATAACTCATATTTCTCTATAGTTTTACAGTTGAGATAATTTTACCCATGTTCTCTTCTTAATTCTCACTTCCTCTCTAATTGCATCTGTCCACCATGCCGTTTGTTTACCGTTATCTCTCTTTTTGCCGCTTCCACATACTTCTTCAGCAGAATCGAGAAGAGTGTTTTTAAAATACTTCCACATGTCTTCTGTGCTCATATTGTCTGTTGCATCTTCTATATTTTCTAGTTTTCTTGATATGGATTGCTCGAAAATTTTGGTGTATTCTGGATAGGCGAGTTTGTAAGCCTTTATCGATTCATATTCGATCTTTTTTCTTAACTGAGATCTCTTTACTGTTGTCTTTCAGTTCCTTTTCGATATAAGCTACTAGTAAAAAATGGTCGCTCCCTATTTCAGCTCCTCTTCTCACTCTAACGTCTTTTATTTTTTTCAGGTTGCTTTTCTCTACGAATATGTAGTCTATTATCGATTTCTCGTTTCTACTTTCTACTTGTCTCCTATATTTATGTATATTCTTGTGTTCGAAGAAACTGTTACTAATCATCAAATTATTCATTACCGCAAAGTCCTGTAGTTTCGTACCATTGCTATTTCTTGTCTGTTCTCCATGTTTACCTAAAACTGTCCTATAAATAGTATCATTATTTCGCTGTCCTACTCTTCCGTTGAAGTCACCTGCAATATAAATACTGCCCTCTGCTTCTTCTGTAGCTTTTGTTAATTATTCCCAAAATTCGATTTTCTTATTGATTCGTCTTCGTTTGGTCCATAAATCACAGGATCCTCAGGAAAACGATCCAAATAACTAGTTTCTGTAGTATCTGAATCATAATTACTTCAAATATAACATTCAATCATACTGAAGTTTTCAAAATTTTCGTACGATATGTCGCTTCGTTATTATAAACGATACTATACTTTCACAATGTCCTTAACTTATTTTTCTGAATTGTCATGGTAAGAATTAATTTTCTAATCGTCATAAACGAGAGCACAGAACATACTCGGGCTATTTACTCTACAAGATAAAATTAGGAGAAAGTTATACAATTTCTGTATTCTCATGAAAAACGTCCTGGATAACGAAATTGAGAGCACATGTGATATATTTTCCGAAAGGAACAAAAAACTCTATTCAACGACATTACAATTACCAATGGTTCATTTCATTCATATTTTAAAAAAGTTTAAGTTTGCAATATAACTTTAAAACCGTTGGACAAAAAGCTTTCTGCATTCTACATAAAAAAGAGCTAGTAAAATATCAAAACCTTTTTAAATTTTTTAATCTCAAAAACGAACCGAGGTATTAGCACTAGATTGATTCAGAAAATATTCATAATTTTCAAGTAACTCGAAAAAGAAAAAAGCTATCTTAAATGCTTTTTTGGCTTTCGGCAATTAATTCTTCGCGCGAAAAGAACACACGATAGAGGGGCCAATTTCCTCTATTCACAATATTTTACTAAAACGTCGAAATCAGTCCACTTTGTACATCGATTCTGTCAATTGTGGACCGTTTTTCAATTTTTTTTTTATGGAAAGAGAGGTGGTGCCATTGTTATCAGGTTAGGATCTGATGATGCTTCTTAGGGAATTCGAGGTTGATCTTTCAATTTCAATAGCTATTTACAATGTTTTTCCATATATTTTCTTGAGCTATTTCGGTGTGTATCTAGTAGCCATCATCTCAGGTAACTGATTAGATTATTTAATAGGTTCTTCAAAATATTAGCGGATGTTAGGTTAAATCATGAATTTCAGGAGGGTCAACATAATACTAATCGAAACCTGTTCAAGACACGCTTCTAATGAAAGGACTTAAACACGTAGTCGTATTAAAAAATTACTCACTTTTATGTGTTTTAAGTTTGCCAAATTAGTGAGTGATTTTCTTGCACCTTGCATGAAAAAAAGCTAGAAAGTGAATTATTGAGCAGAACAGGCTTTTCTCTGAAACTGAAGAAACAAATTCAATTTCCTAACAATAAAAGTATATACAAAAGGGCGTGGAAACTTACATTTAATGGATGCAGGTGTAGAAAAAATCAACGGTAAACTTGAAAGTTTCCTAGGAATTAACGATTCCGATCTAGCAACTCAAATCTGGGAATGTGCAATGGACAAAACAAACTCTATGGAGTTCGCCGAAGCTGTGGATGATTCAGATTTGGAAGCGTTTGGTTTTTCCGACGATTTAATCATCGAACTTGTGCTATCACAGATGCCAGAGATGGACGCCTTACATAAAAGTGCCAATTATAAATACTGTTGAAGATTTTAGGTACAAAAATTGTTCAAACAAAAGTGTCCCTTACTTGTTTATGATTTGATGCTACGTTTATTTATTTAATTGGACATTTTGAAACAAACTCAGATTTTCATGAAATACAAAATCATAACTTCCCATTTCTTGAGTACGTAGATGTATGATTAAACACGTAGTCGTATTAAAAAATTACTCACTTTTATGTGTTTTAAGTTTGCCAAATTAGTGAGTGATTTTCTTGCACCTTGCATGAAAAAAAGCTAGAAAGTGAATTATTGAGAAGAACAGGCTCTTCTCTGAAACTGAAGAAACAAATTCAATTTCCTAACAATAAAAGTATATACAAAAGGGCGTGGAAACTTACATTTAACTTTAGAAAATTCTGATGCAAAATATCATATCTTTTTATTGTCGATTTTAAGGGTAGTAATTATAGACGAAACATTTTGCAAAAATGATTTTCTGCAATTAAAAATAGAAAAGTATATCATGCCTTCTAAAATAACAAACTTCGGTTATGTTCCGATAAAACTGGAAGAAGTTATAACTTCTTCCGGAAGATTTGGTGATAAACGATGAATCCGTTTTCCATAAATGGAAAATGTATGTAGATTAAATCTTGTCAAATTTATTTATTATAATTAATGAATGAGTTTGTTTTGCAGGTGGGAGACCACATAGAGAAATTAGATGGGATAAATATGGTCGGAAAACGTCATTTTGAAGTAGCAAAATTCTTGAAAGACATTCCAAAAGGGGCAACATTTACCATTCGGTTGGTAGAGCCGTTGAAAACTGGTTTCAGCAGTATTGCCCCCAAGAGCAACATGAGATCTAGCAAAAAGGGTTACGGAAATGGCAAAGGTACCCTTAGATTCAAGGCTGGGGGAAAAGCGGAAATTCAGGAGCAGGTACGAAGAATAATTTAGAAATATTTCAGTGATAATCTTCTGGATTATATGTATCCAATGTAACGTAACTTGAAACAGCATATATACAGGATGTTCCTGAATATCATGTACTAACGGAAGTTTGAAATACGCAAACGCTTCGTAGCGGATCTACGGGATGTTTAAATTTCGATATCTTCTTAGTTTTTTATCTATATCTTCTGCAATTCAATCTTTTTCGTCTTGCACTATGGAAGTGCATATTCTCTTATAGTTTTTTCGTACCTTCGAGCCTTATGGAGAAGAAAAAATGATGAAACTAAGTTTTCTGGAACAGTTTCTAGTAGGTTATGAAGTAATTTGGATATTTATTGGTTCTCGATTTTGAAAATGGTTAGTAACCATTCGATTCTAGTTGATTGGTCTCTTCGCGAATGTTTGAAGATGGTAGAATTTTTAATTTTTTATTAACTCGAAAATTGTTGATATTTTCCTCATAAACTCATCTCTTTTGAATGATATCTTCTTATTTTACACTTCTGAAAATTACTAAGCGACTCTTGAATGACCAACCTAAAAGTTTGTATAGTATTGTCGTAAAGTAGGGTGATGCGACAATTTTTGTGGGGAGTGTATTTTCACTTGACAATTGCAAGCGGCTATCAGGATCGTCTTCTTTTATTTCGTGAACAAGTTTCACTTTTTAAGGGTGAAATTGGTGATGTTTCACGATTCAACTGTAGACTGTTGAAGCTGAAACACCAAACACACGTGATGATGTTCTGGTGGAAGTAATGTTTTTCATTTGTAGATGGTCCAACACTGCCACTTCAGTTGCTTCATTCAAATTTGAATTTGGGAGGCTTTTACTTGGTAAAATTCTATTATCAATAACAAAAAACAAGTACTGTGTTTTAAGGAATTTTACTTAATAATTGCGATTCGTAACGTGTTTCACTACACCGTAGCTTCTTCAGACGAATGAATATACAGAAAAATATAAATGAGAATATAACTATAAATGTTCTTGAGTAATTAAAAGCTTATTGGGTTGCTTCTTCTTAAGTGGTTATTTATGACAGGTATATCCAATAAAATTAAGGAATAAATTGCTCCCCGAAAAGATTCAATAGAGGTGAAGGGCTTAAATCGACTTGATCATTGATGAGTCTACCTGAGTGTTTGTATTTATTGATTTCTAAAGTTTCCCAAAGATCTACCTTCCAATATTTATTATCTGTATGCAAAATTTCAAACTGTGGGTCGAAAGAATGATTATTTTCTAAGAGATGATTCTCGTAATTTGAATCTGATTTTTTATTTGAAAACATGTTTTCCATCTTCATTCGAAATGAAAATGGAAAACATGTTTTCTAATTACCATAAGCCGTAACATACAGATATTATAATACATAACTCGTCGTGTCATCCGTATCAACATAAAATGTCAGCATTCAATAGTTTTATTCATAGATTGATTAACATCCCGTTATCACCAGAAAATTTCCACAAAGAACTAAATTTGATTAACCAATTAGCCAAAGATAATGGTTACAATCCCAAACTAATAAATAATTAATAATAATTTTAAATAATTATTAATTAATAATAATTTTAAATAAAAAACAAAGTAGAATCGCATTGAATGAAGTTTACCCTGTCGATAAATTGAAACAAAAATTCAACACCTTAACCTACGTTGGCATTACAAGTGAGGAACTGAAATCATTCTTAAGTAGCCATAATTTCAACATAGCTTTACAAACTAATAATAATTTAGGCAAATATATAAAAATAATAAAACCAAACCAGGTAAAAACAATAAATCAGGTGTTTATCGATTGAATTGCAATGACTGTGATAATTTCTACATTGATAGAACACATAGAAATTTTAATATTAGAATATCGGAACATAAACGCAGTTTTTCAAATAAAAACTCAGATTCAAATTACGCGAATCATCTCTTAGAAAATCATCATTCTTTCGACCCACAGTTTGAAATTTTGCATACAGATAATAAATATTGGAAGGTAGATCTTTGGGAAACTTTAGAAATCAATAAATACAAACACTCAGGTATACTCATCAATGATCAAGTCGATTTAAGCCCTTCAACTCTATTGAATCTTTTCGGGGAGCAATCTATTCCTTAATTTTATTGGATATACCTGTTATAAATAACCACTTAAGAAGAAGCAACCCAATAAGCTTTTAATTACTCAAGAACATTTATAGTTATATTCTCATTTATATTTTTCTGTATATTCATTCGTCTGAAGAAGCTACGGTGTAGTGAAACGCGTTACGAATCGCAATTATTTAGTAAACTTCCTTAAAAAACAGTACTTGTTTTTTATTATTGCTTCATTCAAAATTGGCCGATTTATTCATCAATCAGAAAACTGGTGTCCTACCTGATTTTCTGGATGGTTCACTTGAAAATCCTTTCCGTATCTTTCACAGAACTTTCATTTTGATTATAAAATGAAACAATTTCGACCCGCACAGTTGAGTAAACCATTTTTTACGTTAGTCTAACAAACGGCAACTGTGATCTAAAGTTGTGCGAATATGAAGAATAACTGTGAAACAGATTCATCATCATCATTAGATGGCTGTCATAAAAACAATTACAAATCATTGATGTTTATCATTAACTAGAATTATTTCAGTCAATTGAGAATGATTGCAGAGAATTAGAATTGTATCGTTGTAGCACATGAGGTTAGTTTGAGAACTTAAGAATTGTCAAATTTTCGTTGGAAAACAACCTATTGTTGTGTTTGGACTGTTTGTATGATATTAAACGTTCATAATCATGAAATGTTTCTAATGGGAAATTAAAAGGCCATAAATTGATCCTCCCTTCAATCAAAAATTGTTTTGTCTCAGCTTTTTCTGCCAAAATCAGTCCATCTTGAGATAGAGGAAGTGGCAAATATTAATATTATTATTTTTTCAGGATGACATAATGGATGCAGGTGTAGAAAAAATCAACGGTATACTTGAAAGTTTCCTAGGAATTAACGATTCCGATCTAGCAACTCAAATCTGGGAATGTGCAATGGATAAAACAAACTCTATGGAGTTCGCCGAAGCTGTGGATGATTCAGATTTGGAAGCGTTTGGTTTTTCCGACGATTTAATCATCGAACTTTGGGGTGCTATCACAGATGCCAGAGATGGACGCCTTACATAAAAGTGCCAATTATAAAAACTGTTGAAGATTTTAGGTACAAAAATTGTTCAAACAAAAGTGTCCCTTACTTGTTTATAATTTGATGCTAAGTTTATTTATTTAATTGGACATTTCGAAACAAACTCAGATTTTCATGAAATACAAAATTATAACTTCCCATTTCTTGAGTACGTAGATGTATGATTAATAAAGTTTATTTATTAATATGTCTATATTTATTATGAAACATAAGTTATTATTTCATCTCCAAAGATGGGCGATTACTTCAATTTTTTATCTTTGGTTTCCAACTGCTGGGAGGAGGCGATGTCTGTCATGCCACAGCTGTGGTCGCTTCTTGAAGAGGGACAAATTACAACTTATCGAAAAGATGTTCGATCGAAGCGAGTTCCACAGCACCCTAGCCCTGTAAACAATAATAATAATAATAATAATAATAACGTTTATTGAGATTGGACAATAGGTACATAATCTCAAAATTTTTTGGCACAATCTAATCAACATAATGAGCTCAATAAACATTTATACTCATAGAGTGTGATCACTTATTCGTGAGATGTTTTCACATTGATATTCATATAGTTCCAGTTTCAAAATAATGAAATATAACACAGTATTTAAACATCAAAAAAAAATTCCTATTACATCATATATTCAGCAATCTTATCACCTATATCAAGTAATAATTCCAATATGATCACATCAAATTGTTTTGGTTTGTACTTGCTGCTGATTCTCTGGGCCAATTTTTTATCCAGTGTTTGATTCGATTTCGATATGAATAAAAATATTTGATGTTTCTAATCATAGGTGGTAGGTAGTTGTAAAGAAGGGGTCCAAGATAAATAAACGATCTAAGTCCTATGGATTTATTTACTAAGTCCAAGTTTCCTTTTGTTCTTAAAGTAAAGTTGTGTCTTTCTACAGGCATTACTTGTCGTTTGGGATATATAAGAAGTGAGTTAGCATACAGCTGTCTGATTGTAAATACGTTTGATAAATTGAATAGATCTTCATTTGGGTATGTATAGTTTTTGTTGTATATTATTTACAATATCCTTTTTTGGGTGACTTCTACCTGCTTATAATATGTTTTTGTCAAGCTACCCCAAGCCGTTACCCTGTAAGAGATGTGTGACTGGACAAGCCCATAGTATACTTTTTTCATCTCAACTTCATTACATACTTCGCGTAGAAACTTAAATTTGGACAAAGATGCTCTCATCTTCCAGATCACGTCTTCACATCTTCGACTGTCAATGTACATACCCAGATACTTGACACATTTTGCTCTAGATGTTATAAAAGGGTTACTTTTGTGGTCAATTAATATGATGTGATACGATGGTAAGCTATTTTCTAGACTGGCAAATGGTATGAAACTATTTGATGACGTGAATAAATTCACTTTTACTAGTTGTTCAAGTTTGTCCCATGAAACAGACAAGTATCATCAGCAAAACTAATTACTTCTGCCTCGACATTCAGAGAAAACAGGTCATTGACATAAATCAAGAACAACAGTGGGCCTGAAACTGTGCCCTGAGGTACACCGCAAGTAACAAATCTTTCTTCACTCATCTCAGTTTCGATTTTTATTGTCTGACGTTTATCTGTTAAATAGCTTTTCATTAGGTCGTAAGCAATCCCACTCCATCCTAATCGTTCCAATGTGTCAAGCAATTCCAAGTGGTCCACTGTATCAAATGCTTTTGCAAGGTCAACAACATATCTTTGTCAATTGCGTCAGTTATTAATGCAACAAGTTTAGCAATTGCATCCTGCGTTGACCTTCCTTTTTGAAACCCAAATTGCCTCTTAGAGGGCAGTTCACATTTTTGTAAAAACTTTTAGATTTATTTCTTTAATAATTTTAAAAATATTTTTGCTATGGAGGAGATAAGTTATAATGGCCTGTATTTATTTATATTTTCTCAGAAGATTTATACAATTGAAACAAACAAAAGAATTTTTTTAGAGAGAGGTACGTGTCGTTGCTAGTTTGACCGACCGTTGATGGGAATTTTCCGAAAACCTGGTTTTTCTTTGGAACTGGATTCTGTTCGGAACTAAGCCTTTCTTCTTTAGAGCATTTGCCATGGAAGTATTTGTAAAAGCGGAAAGGATCAGCAACCTGCCGCCTTTGAGCGAGAGGCAAGATATCACGCATGACTCCGGGTGATCTATGAGACGTACTGCTCTCTTCTGGACATTATCCAATAGATCTAATGAATGTTTGGGTGCCTAGCCCCAACACATTGGAAGAGTATTCCAGACCACTTGCACCTGTGCTTTGTATTCAAGCATCAGCGGTAATGGTGTAAAGTACTGGTTAGCTCTGAAAAGAAAACTGAGTTCAGTAGGAGCAGATTTGACACTGGCTGTCACATGGTCGTGCAAGTAAACTCTAGTGTTAGCTGTGATGTAGAGTAGATGCATGTTCGTTTATAAGGCAATTCTATATCCTTGCATGATTAAAGGAGGTTCTCCAGCAGTGACTTTTCTGTTTGTTGGTGTGACTTCTCAGCAGTTATAGGTTGCTGAGTAGAGGGGACATCAGAATACAATCGTCCGCAAACAAACATATTTTTTCCTCAGTGGAGTGGAGCAGATCATTAATCTACAACAGAAAAAGAGTAGGCGAGAATATGGATCCCTTGGGTACTCCTGCAATCACGCAGTTGTTCGGGAAGTCTATATGCGATCAGTTTATTCATCAAGGCTGCGTGCCAAACACTGTGGAAAGCCATTAAGAAATCAAGAGCAATTATTCTTGCTTCGCTATGGTTTTCCATTGTTAATAACTACAAATGCGTATTGCATGCAAAGAGATCACCAGTCGAACTTCGATCGAAGTGCCTATCAGTGATGATCCTCATACGAAAACTGAAACATAAGATTAAGAACAGGCGCTAACTCTGCAAAATAGTTGGTGGTATTCCATCAAAACTTGGTGTAATTTTTCACAGTTCAGTTGTTGAAGAGCGCGCTTTACAGTACGCATTTTGTACTTTATAGAATAGAATTTATTTTCGAGATCATTACAACTATATCACAGGAACTAGTTACGACTTATCGCAGCTACAAAATCAAAGTTACAACTATATCACAGGAACAAGTTACAATGAAAGGAAAATTGTCGAATCAAAAATGAAAGGAACATGACAGAATGAATGTAAGCTATCATCTGCTTTTATAGCAAAAAGATTCAAACTCCTTAATGCTATATGGTTCACATTCTTTTATAAAACTGTATATACTCTTCTTGAAAAGTCGGGAATTACCAATATTTTGCAGCCCTTTTGGAATGGTGTTGAACGTTTTTATAGCCCTGTAGCTCAAACCTTTCTCTGTAAATGATGTTGAATGAATTGGATAGAAATATGGACCAATTTTGCGAGTTGAATTAGTGTTTCTGCAGCTCTGAAAATACTGAGGATGCCAATGGATAAACAGGAGTAGTTTGTAAATATACATGCCATATACTGTCAGTATATTGTTTCCCTTAAAGATGCCTCGACAAGATTCTCTGTATTTCAATGCGAAAATAATTCTCATTGCACATTTCTGTGCAATGAAAATATCATCAACGCGAGTACAGCTGCCCCAGAAAATTATTCTGTAAGTCATGCGAGACTGGAAATTGGCATAATCAATTATTTTTAGAACTTCTAAATGAACTTGACGTTTTAAGACTCTAAGAGAAAAAATGACTGAGTTTAGTTTTTTTCTAAGCTGTTCAATAAGATTGGCCCATTCGAGGCACTGATCCAAGTTTATCCCCAAGAACTTGATGCTCTGCTTAAACTGAACATCCCCACCCTCAAAAGTCAATGACTCTCTACCAAAAGACCTTCCTCTATCTCCAAAAAATACACATTCCGTCTCTGCTGTTTTCAAAATCAAACCATTTTCAGTACACTATCTGTCAGCATTTAATAGTGTAGAGGCTGATTTGTTTATCGAGGAATTTAAATTTGAAGCTGTAACCAAGATGTTAGTGTCTTCTGCAAACATAGCCATTCTCTGAGTTTCTCCCTCAATTAAAGTAGGAAAATCATTTATATAAATCACTAAAAGAAGCGGCCCTAAACGCTATCTTGAGGGACTCACACAGAAGTACCATCTACAGTTATCGTTATTTTCTGTTTCCTATTACTCAAATAACTTTTAATCAGTTTCTATTGATTGTCTCTAATGACACACTTTTCCAGTTCAACCAACTACAACTTATGAACCACAAAATCAAAAGCCTTCTTTGAATCTGATTTTTAGTTAAAATGTTAAATTTTTTAAAAGTCCCACAGGGTATTCACTTATAGAGCGATAGTTTCCCTTATTAATTCTACAATGCTGAAACAACGGCTCCTTAAAAGGGTTAATTCAAAAACTGCTGTATCGGTGTTTTTATCTTTTCTGAAGCCATGCCGATTTGCCTATTTTACTGAGATGGTATCTCAGTGGGCAGTGTCCAGTAAGGAGGCCCGTTATAGTCCTCAGCTCGTCCCTAGAGAGGTCGAGAAGCTGTTTTGTCTTCTTTGTCGAATAGTTAATGAACTTTTTCGCTTGCCTTTCGCCTGGTGTTTTCCTCCAGTATTCTCTGTTGCTAGATTCTTCCCATCGTTCCAGTTCCTGACGTTTGTGCGGCTTGCTTAGACCGCAGAACGGTTCAGGTCCGATGAGTGGGATTTCAGTAGCTAATCTAGCCAGTTCGTCAGCGGCTTCATTTCCTTGTATGCCTTCGTGGCCAGGCACCCACCACAGGCAAAGTTTGTTCTCCTCAGCAAGTTGCTTCAATGATTGACGGCATTCCTAGACATAGATGCTCGCTCCGATAACTGTAAGAGTTCAGGGCTTTGATTACTACCTGACTGTCCGTTAAAATGTTAATCTGTGCACTTTTGAGTTTCCTTCGTAGTCCCTCCTGGCAGCACAAGTTTACAGCAAGTGTTTCTGCTTGCATAATTGTGGAAGTAGAGCTCAGAGGCACTGCTGACGAGTACTTGGGTTCATATATGCCTGCTCCTGTTCCATCAATCGTTTTTGATCCATCCGCGTACAAGATGGAGGATTTTTGGTCTAATTGATTTGTTTTTCCCTTTACGATGGTGCGGTCTTCTATGGCCTCTTCGAAGGGTGTATGAAAATCAAACTTAAGCGGCATTATATCCTATGGTTGTGATCAGATTCCTGGCGCTATATAACTTAGAATCCCTAGGTATCACTTCATATCAGCAGGTAATAGTTTTTTTGTGCCTTAGAGCCGTAATGCCGCCATCAGCGCCTCCTTTTTCAATTTTATATGAAGAGGAGGGATATTTAGGATTACCTCCTGAGCAGTAGTCAGGGTGCTCCTCATAGCCCTTATTATGCCTACGCACGCTAACCGCTGCAGTGTTTGCAGCGACAGAAGACCCTAATAAATTTTCATAGATTTATGACTAAAGTCATTTTCAATCAACGTAAATTATACTTGATTTAGTATCTACTTGCTCATAATTGTTATTATTCTGTAGAGAGTATTTTTTAACTACGGAAGACAAGGCCAAGTGAATTCATACATGAAACAATCCAAATTCCAATTTAAAAGTAGTAGTACTCGAGCATTTCGACTCTATCGAGCACGATTTTCAGATCGTATTGAACCAGAGCGCCGCAAGTTTTACAGAATCAAAAAAATTGTGAAGTGGCGTTAATTATTTCATCAAGCAATACATCAAAATGAAAAACTAAACTAGGAGTTTGAACATCCGATATATACATTGAAAAGATATTGGACTCAACCTCATAATTAAGTAGTCTTCAGTTCTGTGAAAAATATTCGAGAGAGTCAATTTGGTTTCAGTTTTCTTGCATTTGGTAAAATTTATTTTATTGGAGACACTTGCCAAAAATTTGACATATCTTTCAAAGTGGAGACCGTTCAATTGCGAAGTTTCCCATAAAGAAGATTCCATAATCAAAATTCTCTTGTTTTGTCAGAAAAGAAATCATAGATGTGGTTTTATAACCAAGAAATGAAACGAAAGGAAAAAACAACTGAAACGATTTAGCAATCAGAATGATGATTTGGCGATATTTGTGTTTCCAATTTGTACCAACAGTGAAATGAGTTCCAACTTCGAAAATCGTTTTCGAACATCCTCTGTAACATAGATCAACAAAATGTCTCATATATTCAAGCAACAACAATTATTATCATAATAGATTTACATATGAAGCTTTGAATCACTATTGAGTCCTCAAATTTCAGAAAATGTAAGTTTTCGGAAACTATTTAAGATAGGTGTAGGGAGTTTCGAACAAACTCACCTTCAATTTTCCTCACAAATTCGAAAATGAAAAAAAATATAGGGTGTCTCATTTAAAAAATCATAACTTTGATATGTAACTTTTAATGGGATATCGTGTATAGTCTAAAATATTTTTAGTTTGTAGTCATTAAACTTCAAAATCGGCTGTAAAATATGCCTAATCCTCCATCGCGAATGTGGTGAGCCACCCGGTATAATGCAATAAAAAATATCTTAGAATTTATAATCGTATTGATTCACATACAATTGAACTCGATTTCATAATTACTTATTTTCATGATTTCTGTCGAAATTATCAGCGTCATTGTAGCGATAAACCTGAACAACAATTAACCAGTAACCAGTATATTTACAAGTTTCTACCCTTCTTCATCATTCGCATTGAAGCTATTGTCGAAAGTACATCCGTAGAGTATAATAGAAACCCGATAACCTTGTGAAAATTATTGGTATAATCCAGTTTGTGGAATCACTTCGAGAATTGAAAGAACATTTGAGGTTAGAATTCAATATTAACAGTTTTTATTAGCTGAAATGTCCAAGTGTGTGATTTTAACCTGTGACAGAAGGTTGAATAAAGTGTTCGAGAAGTTGGAAGTTTATAGCAAATTGCCGATTCAGGTAAGAATAATAACATTACTAATTGATAGTAATACAGCACATGTTTGTTTTCTGTTTACGCGGCTAACCATATTTGCAACGTTGTCAAGATATTAGAAACGACCTTTCAATCAGGGAACTAGTGGTGTGACTTTGTTTATGAGGCAACTTATTTGATTAATAAAATTGTTAAACTACACAATTATATCTAAGCGGACTGATTTCAAAACCTCGTAGGGTTTCAACATTGTGAACAGCGATAATGTTTGAAAATAGATGATATTAGTTAGTGTTTGTTTTCAATTTTCAAAGGTTTAACAGTATAGTGAAATGTTCTGTTTTATTCCTAAACTTAAATTTCAACATTTTCCTGAAAATCGGAAAATAAAGTAGGTCATTCTATATGAAATCTAGGATCCCGTGTAGTTAAAATTAGATATTTTAATTATTCAATAGATAAGGTTCAAAGAGATTCATTTGAATAACGAATATTTGTTTTCAAACCGCTATTTAGAATTTAATTCAATAATTTCAACGAAAAGGCTAAATTGTATTTATTGTAGATTAAAAAATAATATTACATTATTGATCTATTATCTTAGTCTGTAATATACTGGAAAAACTGAATGTTCGGATGTCCAGAAATATTTGAATTATTGAAAACAATAAAGAAATTAATCGGTTCTTCCTATTTGAAACAAAGTAAACAAAGTAATTATTATAACCAAGTAGACATATTTCATCTGAACCAAAAAGGTTTAATATATCAGAGCATTTGACATTATGTACATAAATATTTATTATAATACAGTGTAACATTCTTGAAATATTTGTATCAATATTTTTTATCAGACTTTGGAGATGCATAGTTTATTTGAACTATTGTTCATTGGTACGCAATAAATGTTGGCTCTGAAACATTTTTATATACAGGGTGTTACATAATAGCATGACACAACTTGAGAGTGTGAATCTATGTGCAATTTCAAGAAAAAAAGTTCATATAAACATAGGTCCGCAAAAGCTTCATTACGGAGCTAGAGAGTGTTGACATTTCCGGAAAAAATTAGTTTGTACTTCAAAACTCCTGCAGTTTTTGAGATATTCAGTCCAAATTTGGAATGCAAGCTATTTTTTACCGCCTCCATCAATACACGTTCTAGATTTTAACTGAAATAAACACAAGGTGTTTTCTATTCCGAGGCCATGTCTCCTTTTGCCCTATCAATTTTTTGCAGTGCGCCAGTGATCAGCGTAAAACCATTTTTAGTCATCTTTGTTCGGTTTAGAAACTTTTTTGACACTTTTCATATCTCCAACGGTTTTCGAGTGGAAAATTATTGAATTTGAAATATTTGAATCGTATGTTATTCGCTAAATAAAAAAAAATATTAGAAATACTCGATAGGTATGCCCAAAATATGCTTTCATTTTGATAGCTCGTCTGAGACTCAAATTATATTAATTCAATATCAAACTGAAAAAAAATAACAATTAAAAACTAAATAAATTGCTGGAAGTGTCCCCCACCTGCAAGAATACAGGCCTCTGTCCTTCGCATATTATCATGCACTCTTTGAAATATTCCTGGAATATTTCTTATCGTGTCACAAAAGGTTATTATTCGATTTCTCAATTCTTCTATATTGTTCATTGGAATTGTATAAACTAAACTTTTGAGATATCCCCATAAGAAAAAGTGTAAACTATTTAAGTCTGGGGACCTAGTACGCCATGGTTCTCGCCCGCCCCGACCTATCCATCGGTTGTTGAATGTATTATTCAAGAATTCCCTAGCTTGTCCACTAAAATGTGCTGGTGGTTATTCACCAACCAACGAACCACATTATGTTTCTAACCAAAAGTGGCACATCCTCGAGCAATAAAAGTAACTCCTCCTCAAGAAATTGCCGATAAGCGGGACCTTTTAGTCTGTTAGGCAGAAAAATGGCCCAATCAAATAATTTTCAATTATTCCGACTCAGAAATCTAATGAGAATTGTTCTTGATGATGAGATTCTTCAATCAAATGGGGGATTTCCTCAGCCCAATAATGATTATTGTGAAAATTTATGATAGCAGTTCTCGAAAAGTTAGCTTCGTCTGTGAACATTATTATTATATTATCCTGAAGGTATCTGTACCAAAAACAATGTGTTTTGTGCTAACTTATTTTTATTATAGATTTTTGAAGATTGTTCATAAAAATATCTGCTAATAAGGTGATCCCATGAAAAGTCCCGACTTTTGTTTGAAAAATTGTGAATCGAATTGGAAATAATTTTGTAACAAACATGTCTCTGGAAGATCATAAAATTCATCTAATAATGTGTGGTGAAATGTAATTTGGGTAAAGATTTCTTTATTAGAGATTGACATTCATCTGTTGGAATGTTGGGGTATATATTTTTTTCATCAAAAGAGATAAATCTAAAATTAAAATTGTTGATTACTGAAAGTTTATCTAACAGGACTAATGTTAATTTATCTGCAGGTGTGTTTATGCAGGATTCCACTAGCTTGGCGGGGTTTTTCCTTTTGTTGTGTAGTTGACTACATTGACACACTTTTTTATTCGCAATTTAAAAATACCGCCAAATTGAGTATGGAGACAATTAACTAAGTGCCTAATGTTTCCATACATGAGTCTACTAGGTTTAGAAATCATGCATTCCTGACAGATAGCTTTCCCCACTATTGCGCATGCGCACGAAGTTATATGTCTTTCATCTTTGTTTTTATCACTCTAGCCGAAAACTGTCTTTCGATTTGTGCGCTTCGTGTAAGAATCTCACTCGCGCAGATATACAGGATGCCGTTTTGATTTGCACAACTTCACAGGTTCATAGAGAATTGAACTTAAAGGCAACTTCGACAACTCCAATGGCGCCCGTTTTGCATACACAAGGTGTCAAAGTAGAAATTTCAGAAACGAAATGCATAACTTCGGAATTCTTTTTCATAAAAAGATGTAAAAGTATAGGGTCGTACAAATTATTATAACAATTTTTTTTTCCTAACATAGAACGCAGTATGCTCTTGAACGATTATTTCTTCTTGAAAAAGATTCAACGCCACTGGGATATTTCGAAATTTCATTTTCTTCAGATAGCTCACTTTGGGATTATTAGTGTGAGAGTAGAAGGTCTAAATCTCTGCTTCTGAAGCACGTAACCCCCGCTCTAACATCTTCAGACTTCACTAGAATGTAGATTAATAACGGTTGCTACTCAGTATTTTTCCCTAGAAGGGTTTGAAGATGCGAACTAATTTCCATAATTTTCAGGTAACCTCATGCAGATATTCAACATCACAAAATAATCGTAGCGATAAAATTTTTCCAAGCGTTGATGAAGCTCTTAAAGACATCAAAAATGGATCCACTCTTCTCTTGGGAGGTAAATTATTTCATTTGGTATTCTCATACTTTCTTCAAGTCCATAGTATAGACTAAGACCATGTTTTGTATTTCAGGTTTTGGTTTATGTGGAATACCCGAGAATTTGATTGGCGGTTTATTTAGACATAAAGTAAACGATTTGACAATCGTTTCCAATAACGCAGGTGTCGATAATTTTGGACTTGGTTTATTGTTGAAGCAACGTAAGATTAAAAGGATTATTGCATCTTACGTTGGTGAGAATGCTGAGTTTGAAAGGCAATATCTTCAAGGGGAGTTAGAGTTAGAACTAACACCGCAGGTGTGTAACTGAAAAGTTTTAATTTATTTTCTATCTGGCGTATTTTTCCAATTTTGCTATTTTCAGGGAACTTTAGCTGAAAGAATACGTGCTGGAGGAGCTGGTATTCCTGCATTTTATACCCCAACAGCTTATGGTACTTTGGTTCACGAAGGTGGGGTACCAATAAAATACACCAAAGATGGTAAAGTTGAGTTGTACAGTAAAAAAAGAAAATCAGATGTATTCAATGGGAAGCCGTACATTATGGAAGAAGCTATTGTTGGTGATTTTGCTCTAATCAAAGCCTGGAAGGCAGATGTACAAGGAAATTTGATATTTCAGTTAGTTCATCTTTTCTTCATTAATACACACACCACAAAAATTGTCGCATCACCTGGTATTCTGAATTCCACAATCGATTAAGCAGCTCGATCGCAGTTTCTTCAAGGGAAAAAAATCTTATCTATGTAGTAACATTTGTTTCCATATGATCTCAAACACGTCTGAAACAAAAATGAGTTTATTTGACTATCAGTATCCATTCAATTTCCCTTTAGATTAATGCAAGTTTTCTGTGTTTCTTGTTGTAATGGCTGATGAACATCCTGAACGCTATTTGAGTGATCATGAAGTGGTAAGAATTGTAACACTTCTAGAGGAGGGGCGAAGCCAACGTTACGTGGCTAACTTGTTTCAAGAGCAATTAATCGGTACCACGAAACAGGGGAATATGGAAGAAGGGCCGAACAGGGAAGAAATCGGATAACAACACCAGTTGATGAACGTTGGCTTCGTTTAACTGTACTAAGAGTTCGGCACTGTACGGCTAGAATGCTACAAAATGAACTTGTACTTTCCAGAAATGTGCATATTTCATTGCAAACTGTTACGAACAGGCTCAGAGAAGACGATATCAGACCAAGGGTGGCTTCTACCGGCCCGTGTCTCACTAGAGAGCATCGAGTTGCTTCAGTTTGCGAGGGAACATGCAAATTGGGGTATTCCTGGGGGACGGTATCAGCAATGCAATATCCGGTAAACCGAAAACTTCGTAGGGGGCTCGGTAATGGTGTGGGGAGGTATTCCTTTCCATGGACGAACTGAGTTAGTCCTAGTGAATAATGGAAGAATGGCAGCGGCCAGATACATAGCAGATATCCTTGAATCCCATGTTGTACCATTTGGCCCATTGTTTAACGAAAACTTCATATATATGCATGATAATGCTCGGCCTTATGTAGCTAGAGTAGTCACAGAATTTCTGCAAAATGCCGAATGTGATATTTCAAGATGGCCAGCCAGAAGTCCCGACTTGATTCACATAGAACATGTTTGGGACAACATGGAGTGACAAATTCATCAACGTAGGATGCCTTGTAGAACACTTCAACAACTATAAAATCTGCTCAAGAGTACATCCAAAATTTGTTTGAGGTGTTTTCGAGACGTATACTGGCAGTAATTAGGGCCCGGGGAGGAAACTTCGAAAATGATAACCACTCGATGCTAGTTGATTGGTCTCTTCGCGAATGTTTGAAGATGGTAGAATTTTTCGATTTTTCATTAACTCGAAAATTGTTGATATTTTCCATCATAAACTCATCTTTTTTGAATTATATCTTCTTATTTTACTCTTCTGAAAGTTACCTAGCGACTCTTGAATGACCAACCTAAAAGTTCATATAGTATTGTCGTAAAAGTAGGGTGATGCGACAATTTTTGTGTGGAGTCTATATAAAGTGCTCTGTCAAGAGTTTTCGGTGAAAATATCTCATATCTCCAATCATCCCCTCACTTTTTCAATTCATTGGTAACCCACCATTTTCTATGTTAAAATTTTTTATTCATTACCAAACCATCAGGATTATTGACATTAATTATTTAAAATAACTGTTAAAAGGTAAAAATTCCTTACACGATTGAAGATTTATTGAATATTTTAATTATTTTCGGGAAAATCTTAATCTTATCATGTGAAAGTTTTTCCTCATATACAGGGTTTCATAAGTTGATTTGTACAGGTTCTAGTTTATTGATGTTTCGAGATATTAAGTAAGAACTAAAGAGAAGAAGAAAGAGAACCTAGATCGGTTATCAATGAGGTTGCTCTAAAATAAAAGCCAAACACTATTTTTTTGAACTAGCTGACTCAAAGAATTTTACCCTAATCCTAATATTTTTTATAAAGTTTTTAAGATTCTCAATTCTCTATTCACTACTTTATCAAGTTAGCCATGATCTGAAAAAACAAATCATATTTGACACTTGCCAAACTGAACTAATTAAGATTGCACGGCATTTTTTTATTATATTTGATATTGATGTTGTTGAAATGCTAAGTTTGTTATGTTTTTTTTTTCTTACGGCAGAAGAATATGTTCACATGATTTCTATTTAGGACGACTATTTATGGAAGAGAACATGAGCTTTTTCGTTTTCCCACCGTCCCTTAGTAAATGAAAATATATTTGCGAACCTAAAACGTGTCTTGCGGCAAGATCAATTCCTGACTGAAAATCGAAGTAATGCCAGAAAATCAGTATGTACCGAAGAAAATATAATGTTTTAGGGTATGTATACTTTAACTCTCATGGATCGTCAATCCGAAAACTATCTGAAGATCTTGGTATAACAAAAAGTGAATCGATGCTGCTCGTGTGCTGCAGTCAAGATCTGCAATCCCTGTCGATACTAAGGGTACAGTTCCCCTCTTTTCAAAAAGCCACACAACAGTTCGGGGCATTTGCAAGTGATATATAATACTTATCGAAGGATTATATTCAGCACAGTGTATAATGTTGACTTGACGAGGTCGTACATAAGGATGTTCCCGTTTCTCTGAGCCGAAATAAAAACTATACGAACAGAAGGATGTCTTTGAGGATTCTTTGATGTTGTTCTCTAGCAGTTTCTCTTGCATTTCCAGGGAATTCAATGAGAACTTTAAGATTTCAAAACAATAATTATCTATCGGAAAAGATATTCTTACATTTATATATCTAAAGTAACAAGACATTCTTTATAATAATTTTACTATGGTTACGAATGTTACATTCTGTAGAAGAAGATATGTATTTCACTCCATCTAAGATAACACCACAGAATTCAAAGAGATTGGGAACGTTAACCGTTTTCGAAATGACCGATATTCATTCATGAAATAATTGTTCGTGTGCATACCCCACACAAAGGAACTGTATTTCAAACCAGGTCGCTCCTGTGCTGTGATTTGGCAATGGATGACACATGGTTATGCCAGCAATGTCCGGTGCGTGGTTACAGAAGATTCTCCAGCAGTGACCTTTTTAGAAACATTGTTGATTGCGTCTTCTTCTCGTTAAAATTGATGAGGTTCAACCGACCCCACCCTGATATCTTCTCCAAGTCTGAATTTGGTGACATTCTCTGTTGATATTCTTGTCGGTGACCCCTCAGGAGTTATAGAATGCTGACTAGAAAGTGTTGAGACCAGGACACAGTCGTCTACAAACCTAAATATTTGGTAGGGAGGAGCAGATTAATCTGCAATACAAAAAGAGTTTGCGAGAGTATAGAGCCCTGGGGTACTCCTGCATTAACCTGAAAAGGTTCACTCATCAACTACCACCTGAATCGATCTAATGAAGAGAAAGCTACATATTCAACCAAACAGTTTTTCGGAAAGTCCATATACGATTAGTTTATTCATCGAGGCTAGATGAATTGCAGAAGTTGTTGCTGACTGCTTTCGCTAGAGAGCAAAACTGACTGATCTGCTCCAAGAGTCTATTCTCAACTCTCCTATTGAAGTAGCTTTTCGATTTATCAATTGTTGAGTTTCAGATATTCCTGAAACGCACATATTCAGTTTCAGTTTCATCTGTTGGATTTCTCTTTCAGTTCTCATGAGCTCTGCTTTTAATTGTGGCAGCTTTTTGACAGTTTTTAGAATATCAAGGCTTCTGTGCGTATGTTTTCTTCGTTGAGAATGAAATGTAGAGGTCCATGCCTGCTAGAATAACTACAGTAACGATTTCAGAGCAGACATTGATGTTAGAATCTGAAAATTATTATTTTTATTTACATTTTTGAAGGGGAAAGCAACTCCTCTCAGCTGGTTCTGTTGTATCTTGCTGCCTTCCATATCTTCCTGGAAGGCTTTGGATCTTTATTGCTGTTCGAAATTACCATGGGCAGAAACATGTTTCATTTCGGAGTTGCCTAAATGTGCTATGACTGGGGAATGCAACCTCGGTATACCAAGATCTTGCAATAACAAGATCTCGCACCTATTTTGCAAGATCAATCTCGCACCCAAAATCATGCGCGGTCTCTCAAGATTTACAAGATTGGTATTATGTAAATTTTGGTTAGCTTTCAGTGCTTTCACATGTTGTTGTAAACAATGTACCTATTCCCAGCGGCAACACGTGGCGCTAGGGTCACAGGGTGATAGGGATGAGTAAGGCGAGACGTTTTCCGGTTGTCGTAAATTTGTCATTGTTTTGCGAGCTGGATGTGTCAGAGTGCATGACAATCTGCAGATTTATAAACTATTCCAATAACAGTTGAAAATAGTTCCTTGTGTGTTTAAGTTCTCTCGGTCTATTCGTTTTGTGTTAAAATGACAACAAAGGTAGTTTATAAAGAGTTTCAAAGTGGATCAGATGTATGGAAATACTTTTTGAAGGCAAATTGTGTAAGTCTATTTTGAAAACAACGGCACGATCTCCCAAAGGCTTACATGTACATTTACTGCCCAAGCACAAAATTGATACTTTTCATAAAAAAAAGAAAACATGACTCTGGTTCCATCAAATTCTTCAATGCTGATCAATGTTCCGCGTCAGTAAGACTACCTCCTCCAACCGGTACGAAGATGCAGAAAATATCTGATTACTTTTCGTCCCTACAAAAAGTTTCTTTGGAGGAAAGAATTTCAAGGACGATTTCTAAAGATGGCATGACTTTTAGATCTTTTTGTACGTCGAAAGACTTGAGAGAATTATTTGCGAGTAGTGACTACAAATTACCTGCATCGCCTTACTCCATAAAACAGATTGTTATGGATTATGGCATGAGTTTGAAAATTAAAGTTTCACAGGATCTTACGAATCTAAGAAAGAATAACCATAGATTCAACCTTACTTTCAACGAATGGACTTCATGCAAAAACAGGCGTTTCATGAATGTGAATGTTCATAACGCATGTGCGCATAGTAGGAAGCATGCCTGTAGAGAGTTGCGTAACTATTTTGAAGAAGAAATTATCAGAATATGGCTTGTCATTAGATGAAGATATAGTAGGTGTTACTACAGATGGGGACAGTGTAATGGTAAAGGTAGGGCGACTCATGAATCCTCTTCACCAGCTATGCTTCGCTCGTGGCATTCAAGTGGGATTAGGGATTGGAAATATATGTTATTGACAAATCAAAACGTGGAATCGAAACGAAATAAGAAAGTACAAAAGACGATGAAGAATTTGATGACATTATTGATAATGAAAGATTTGACTGCGGATTACCCACTGTAGATGAAGTTGACTTAGTGCCAGAATTATCAAAAAAGTAAGACAAGTAGTCAAACTTTTAAAAAATCACCAACGTAGAATGACATTCTCAAATATATGAAGGACGAATTCAGCAAAAATGTACAACTCGTTCTGGACTGCAAAACACACTGGTCTTGCAGATATGATTTCGACATTCAATAAGGTGAAGCAATGTGTAAGCAAAGCCTTGATTGATTGCAATGTTGGATCGAATACAAATCATAGTTTCTCCGACGAAGAATATCGTGCTTCATTCTGATAAAGCACGATATTCTTCGTCTGAACCTGTATTTCAGCTTATAAAACTGGCAGCGGAAGTACTATGATTTGTTAACTGCCGAAACTACTCTGCAATTTATGGTGAAAAAGTTAGAAGAGCTTGGAACACCAGTAGCTCAAAAGCTTGCTGAATCCATGAGGCTCGAAATATAAACGCCGAACATTTATGACCGCAGCATTCTATTATTTCACAGACCCTGTCCAATACGACGTATATTTCATTCAATTTGCTAGTGATCTAACTTTCAAACTGCCTCCAAAATATTCAATCGAAAAAGAAATAATAAAGTTAATCGGAAGAATACACAAGAACAGTACCAAAGATGACAATATTGCAGTCAATGTACAAAACGAACCCTCTACTTCTTCAGTTGCAGATGAAGCCATGAATGAAAGTGATGACGACCATTCAATTCCATTAGCTGCAGTGACAAAAAATGTAGAGCCTGAAATGACGAACGCTTCTCTTATTCTTGATAGGAATTGGAAATGACTTGAAAGAGCGTTCTCAAAAACGTGTGGCACGTTTGTCATCGTTACTTGATATGATTTTGAAGAAAGAAATCAATTTGTACGAGTCAGGAGGGTCAAAAGGACAAAATCTACAGTTCGCTCACCAATGTCATTTATCTGTAGTACCAACAAGTGTCGAGGCAGAACGGGCGTTTTCCTCAGCTGGTTGTCTGGCATGCAGCATTCGGAGTCGGCTGGCAGATGAAACCCTAGATACTTTATGCTTTTTGAGAAGTTAATTTCAAGTTTTAGAATAATATGTTACTTTTTAAATGAAACACTGGTTAGCTTGAGATTTTATTTCTCTATTTTGATCCTGAAGAACAATTAGAGTCAATAGAAATATAAATGATAGGAATTCTCGTACATTTCGATGATCATTTCTTTACAATGCGAGATGTCGCACAATACCGAGGTTCCGCAAGATTAGAATTCCTGAATCTCGCGAATACCGAGATTGATATTTTGATGCGAGATTGCATTCCCTAGCTATGATCTGTAGAGGGAAATAAATGGATCTCAAACAAGAAAGAGCCTGGCATTCTCGTCGGTTCATCGACAAGTTATGTCCAATTGCGGCTGATTGCAAAGGCCTCCTCTTGCTATTTCCGATAAAATCGGAAGTTGTATAATGTTTTTAAAATTGTTCGCGGGAACATCCTCGGAAATCTCTGTAGACAAAATTTTCAGTAATCTCATTCGATTCATTTATGAAATATTTGCACCAGAAAATTCTGGAAATGCATTTTGTATTGCTCAATAGTTGATAGAGTTCATCCTTATTTTTCTATTTTAATCATTTCAAAACAAATAACGAAAAATCCCAATCAGGTCTTGATCATTGTATATAGTTAGATTAACAGCATTACATTAATGAAACGAATAGAATTTCAAGACCTTAATTCTATGCCCGATATATACAACCAACTTATTTTTAGTAAGTCTGCCAGAAACTTCAATCCGACAATGGCTAAAGCAGCAAAAACAACGATTGTTGAAGTCGAAGAAATCGTAGACGTAGGTGACATAAAACCTGATGAAGTTCACACACCAGGAATATTTGTTGATAGAATAATCAAGGGTGAAGTTTATGAAAAGAGGATAGAGGTACGTAAAAAATTCATCTCAACTTTTGAGATTCATGAGTAATTTTGGTTGCAGAGACTTAAAATAACGAATATTGACAATCAAGACCACAAGTTGGAAAAGAATAATTCAGATCTGATAAGGGAAAGAATAATTAGAAGGGCAGCTTTGGAATTCAAAGATGGAATGTATGGTATCCTTTTTAATGGAATATTTGTTGGTATAAAGTTTAACCACACTATAATGAATACAGAAAATGTGTTTTCGTTGCTGAATTAATTTCTCATGGAAAAGATCGAAAACTTCACAACTATTTTTTCTATATACTGAATCGCATAAAATTTTTGATAGGGATAACGGGAATGAATACCCCTGTACAAGGTGTCCCATTTTCGATGTTTTATTTTAATACAGCAATTATGTGAAATATTGCAAATATAGAAGAGTTATCCTCTGTTGAGGATCGCAGGAGTATTACAACTTAACCGTTGATTTCCTCTTAAAGCGAATTGAATTGTTTTGTTTTGTATTAATAATATTGCACTTGATTTATTTGAGTAATGGTTGTTTTAATTAAAGTTGAAGCACTGCTGTACTAACTTAATTTATTTTGTTTAGATTTTACATGTTTTATAATATCTTAAAATTGATTCTGCTTGGTCTGGTATACACACACATCTATCATGTCTTCCTGAAACTAACTAAGGTTGGACTTAACATTTAGGTAGGGATGCACACGTTTCATTGGTTTGAAAAAATAAGAATAAGAATATTTCAGAAATATTGCAAACAAATATCAAAAATGTGGTACTACGTAACTGGGCAAACCCTAGACTAATAAACCTCTTCCGGCTTATTGTACCAAGCTGTTAAAGGGACATTCATTGCATCCCTATGGTGATAAAATAATAAATTTTATGATGGTATTTGAAATAAAATTATGAATTGGGAAATTATCCTCTGGTCATCCCAGCTTAGTAGAGCTTATGTTAATATTTACAATTTGTTTCATTTCTTAAATCTTAGAATATATATACAGGTTCTTTACATCCTCCTTCGTTTCAGGCCTAAATTTTCGAGGAAAATTCTTTGATGAAAGCAGATCGCAGTCATCTTTTTTTGTAATAACAGATTTTTAGATTTTCTGGGATTTTTGCATTTGCTAATATCTTGGTTGCTATCAAACTTAGGTGAAAATTATTTTGACATTCAACGAGAATTTTTTTGAGTAAAAGGCAGGAATGTATACAAAAATTATTTTTGTTGAATGGTTTTTTCAAATTCAAATTCAATTTATTCACAATTCCAAAATACAAATACTTTACAAAAGATAATGTGACCTAGGCTACAAAAATAGCCTGTATGTCACAGTTTATCAAAAAATCTACAGAATAATGTTCACACAAAATGGAACATGCTTGGTTTTCATACACAGCCAGCAAAGGGAAGGAGTGGAGCGCAAATAGTGAAAATTCAGAAAGAAAAACTTACTACAATTGATAGGACACCTGATGTACTAGTAAAGTGTTAGTGTAATTTAAAATGCCAAAAAACAAATACGAATCAACTCAGAATGCATTAAAATTACTGCAGATGAACAAACATTAATATAAGAATCTCAAGAAATTTGTGGTAGGTAATTGAAAATGATGAAATATTTTAACTTGTTTCTATGGTTTTTGTTTTTGATGTTAATATTTTTCAATTCTAACGCAACAACTCCATGAAATTTCGGCCCATGTAAAAATAATTACGTTGAAGGTGTGATCCCCTGAAGAAAGGGACAACTATAGATTAATTTATTTCATACCTTGTTGGATAAGGGTGCTGAACCAGTCTTTTTTCATTCTTGAACGTTCGTACTAAATATTGAAATACATATATTTGGCGCAAATTAAATCGCATGGAATCTTCGAAAAGTTTATCAGTTCTGTATAACCAATACTTTCTCAGTGCTATTTTCAGAACTGTCTTTTGAATAACTTCCAATTCTTTCAACGGTGTACTATACATACCTCCCCATATTGTTATACCGTACCTAAGCACCGACTCTATAATAGAATCATAAACCATCAATACACTACCAGGTCCCAAAACTTCCCGAAAGCTGTAATACACATGAAACTGCATCCTCAGTCTACCAATGATATACTCAGTGTGCACTTCCCATCGCAAAAGTTGATCAATATAAAGACCCAAATATTTGACGGATTCTACTTTGACAATAACCGGACAGTCGCATGGTTTCTTATTGCATTCTGGTTTATGCACACCGAGGTTAGTGAACCTATTGCAGAGAGAGAAAACAAGTAATTTGGTTTTTTTCGTATTCAAGCTGAGTATACTATTACTCAACCAAGTGAATAATGTTTTCAATCCACTTTCTGCAGCCCTACATGTTTCCTCCCAACTCTCTCCCTCAAACAATATCACCGTATCATCAGCATATGAAATTATATGTCCATTTTGAATATGTAAGTTAGTAAGATGATTTATATACATCAAGAAGAGGACCGGGCCAAGTACCGTACCCTGAGGGACACCCATATTCACAACTCGCGGATCACTGAAAACCCCGCCTATTCTAAACCTTTGACACCTATTTGAAAGATAATTTTTCAAAACGTTGTGTGTTTTACCTCGTATGCCCATATATTCGAGGCGCTTTAATAAGATGGTATGGTCAACGGTATCAAAGGCTTAAGCCAGGTCTAGAAATTTTTCGTCGTATTATAATACAAACTTTTTTTTCAAGTAAACCATGAGTGAATTTGGATGGAATAGGAAAAATATTTTTTCTCTCTCCAAATATTCAAAATAACATAAATGATTCCTTGCTGATTCCTCGATCTGAATCTGCTTTTATTTCGTCAACTCTGTTATTGAATATTTCTTTAACTAACTTTAAAGCAAATCTCGGCATAGGTATGCCAATGCTAGCCTCGAATTTCATTCCCAAGAATATGAAAATATCGCTACAGTCAGAAAATGGCATTTTAGGACTAGGACCATTCCCATTATTTTCAGAGGTTGATCCAGATTTGATAAATGCTGGAAAGGAAACGGTTACTGTACTTCCAGGAGCTTCATTTTTCAGTAGCGATGACAGTTTTGCTATGATAAGGGGGTGAGTAATTCAGTTTTTTTTGAGATAAGAAGAGAATTTTCTTCTCAATATAAATGCGTTTTGTGTTCTAGAGGTCACGTAGATCTTACAATGTTGGGAGCAATGGAAGTGTCTAAATATGGCGATTTAGCAAATTGGATGATTCCTGTAAGTATTCATTTGAATTATCTCAATTTTGTACAGTATGTGCATATGTACTGGGTGTCCCATTTTTAATTTTTGAGTATAATTACCACCCCTCAAATCTCCGTCTTCAATTTCAGAGGAAAATTCTTTGGTGAAAACTCTTTTGTTTTCGAGTTATTCTAGAATTTCAGCTTATGCTAATACCCCAGTTGCTACCAAAGTGAGGTGAAAACCATTTTGACATTCTACAGATACTTTTTAAGTAGAATCCGGGGATGTCTTATCTCGCACAACAGCAATTCTGATGACTGAGTTATGTTACATGATTTTAGTCTGATTTTTAATGACGATTTCAATTCAGTGATTGAAACTTCTGTATCAGCTCTTGTTTAGAAATTATTTAGTATTGCATCAGAAATGGGACATTCTGTACAGCATAAATTTGGCTTTCAAATCCATGTAAAAATAAAAATGGCTAATTCTTCATATACTTAGTTCTCTCTTCCTTATTCTCAATAATTCCTTTTGAATCTAGGGGAAACTGGTTAAGGGAATGGGTGGCGCCATGGATTTGGTAGCAGCTCCTGGTACCAAAGTGGTCGTTTGCATGGAACACAACTCCAAAAAAGGAGACCCAAAAATATTGGATGCCTGCAGTTTACCCCTAACAGGAAAACAGTGCGTTAACATGATCATCACAGAAAAATCTGTATTTTCTGTCAACAAAGAAACAGGTCTCACACTAGAAGAAATAGCGGAAGGTTTGACTGTCGACGATGTCAAAGCATGCACAGGATGTGATTTCAACATTTCCGATAATCTCAAAACGATGGAGCAGATCGAAACTCAATAAATTGTATTCGCCTCAATTTTATTTAATGTACTTATTTTTATAAAATTATGTAAAAACTAAGAGTCTTTTATTATTTGTACAAAAATGAAAGTTACTACATACTGAAAATATAAATATATGAACAATCATTCAATAAGTTACTAATTTACGGTCTATTGCCGCTATTTTGTCGTTTTGTTTTCGAACGTCCGAAATTTAAAACGAATGCTACAAATGTTATGAATAATAAAACAATATAAAATGATAAGAGAGCTAGTGGGGTGTTGGCGTATTTCACTACTTCATGTTGGATGTTTAAGTAGCCATAACTCGATAGTATTTGGGTTCCATTTGGTGAGTCACATGGAGCCTGGACGATGATGTCCTGATGTTGAATCTGAAAAAAATATTTCAGTTATATAATATTTGATAAGTTACTCTTAGAAGCTATGTAAGACCAGTAAGTCTAGAGAAAATATTTCTAATATAAATACAGCATGAGAATCTGCTACACTTAGTTTTTAGCACCGTATTCGAATTTGTCTTTATTGACAGACATTTAGTAGCATATTTTGGGTTTTGTGGTTGGGAGGAGCTGTCTTCAGGGAGGAGTTCTATAACCTTTGCTGTAGTCTCTATCCGGTTAATGACCTTCTGGCAATAATTGACGCAATGAAGGTTTACAGAAAAGCGTACGCTGACGAGTTAGTTGCTGGTCATAGAGATGAAGACGAAGTCTCCGACAGGATTCAGGAGGCTATTTCAGTTATCTAGGGTGTAAAAGCCCCCCTCAAAACTTATATGGTGCCATTCACTAGGAGAAGGAGGATATTACTATCACCCGCGATTCTAAGTGGAGTTTATTCCGGATGCGGAAGATGTGAAATATCTCGCGGTTACCTTGGACAGTAGGTTAGGTTAGGTTAGATTTCGACGTGGAATTCGCACCTGGAAAACAATACACAAGGCTAGACATTTCTTATGAGCATGTCAAATCGTCTATGGAAAGAAATTGGGACTTGAGCCAAAGCAGTTTCAGCGGCTATATGCAATAGTGGTGAGACTACGTATTACTTATGGCCTTGAAAAGTAATCCCAGCTCAAGATCTCTAAAATGCAGAGAAAAACCTGTATGATGATCACTGGAACAGTTAGCTCTACACCTACTGCAGCCATTGAACTGATAATGGGTTTTGTTCCTCCTTACCTGGTTATTAGAGGAGCAGGTAGAGTGGCTACCTACAGATTTCATCTTCTTCCTCTGAGAGTGGGATAAATAAGGTCAACCTCGTGTCCGGTGCTTTATAGGTTATAATTGAGGACAATGAGAGGCTATGTATGAAGTTTGACATCGATACCCAATTCCAACATGGATCTGCCATTGCGGATCATCATTCCTAGTAGATAGAAATATGCCAGCTCCAAGGATCGTCTAATTGACGGCCATGTTGATAAAACTGACCACTGTGCTAACCTTTTGCTTGCCAGGTAACTTGCAATAGCAACTACACGGAATGTCGTTCAACCCTTGCCTGACTGGGAGAAAGAAATAGGCTCGGTCTGATGTGAGTTCTGAACCACTTGGGCATGGAGAACAATCAGAAGGCGGAATCATTGGCCGCCCGAAGGGCTGCCTTGGGATTCACTGGACCAGATCGAAATTCCCCTAGAGACTGAAAGGATGAAATAACCGGAGGCTGGACCTGGATATACGGGAGCACTGGCTGAGCCTCGAAGGTCTCAGACACTTTCGGCTTGTCATCAACGGACCACTGCGGGAGGCAAGGATTGGCTTGAACTTGACCTGTATACGCTATACCTCCAAATTCGATATTAACGAGTCCTTGACGCCATGCGATGAGGAGACGGAATCCACAGAAGACGTCATGTGCGAATGCCTAACTAGGGACAGAATCAGACTTATGTCACTCGGATCTAACCAGCTGGAGTTCATTAAGCTCTTACCCAAAAACCTTATAACTTTCACAAGAAGGATGGGGATTGTAGGTGCAATTTAAGGTATGGTGTGTTGATTCTCCTTCTGGTAGGTCGAAAGAATGTTAATGTAATATTCAACTTTTTTTTGGATATAAAACTTCTTCAAATAGTAATGTAATTTTATTGAATCAACAAATTAGTTTTTACCTGTTTATTTCTGCATGCCGCTGGTGAACTTAGGACAGTGCTTAAAGCTTCTGGAGTCAGTTCTCTGTTCAGGAGATATGGAAGTAACCACTCTAATGGACTAGCATACTTCAAATACTGTATATATACTGGCATATCATGAAAATGTATCGAATATCCTGCTGCACTAAATATAAATGTTAGAAATATTGATGCAATGATAACAGCTCCATTCGTAAATGGAACTAAATAGATGAAGGCAGTTATGAAAATCTGTAGACAACTCAAATAGAGCAGCATCACTCCTGAAACAAAATTATGCATCAATCAGGTTTTCTTGAACTTGAGAGGATATTGAAATGAAAAATTTGATGCCTTTTATGAGGGGCTAGATATTGGATCTACATCCCAAATAATTGCCAGCGGGAGTTATAATAGATTTATTTGTAAACGGAGCATATACATACAATATGCAGTTCTGTCCGTATTACGACTGATCAGTGTAGAATATCATTCTATCTTTGAATTATTGAATTATTTTTCTTTGGTCAACGCTTGAATTTTTGAACTGGTTGCAAATAGAAATGGCACCTGACAAATAGTAGTTAATTCAAAACATTGACGAGTCCATAAAGAAACGAAACTGTATTGTATTGTTCCATGCAGATGAATCTACAATTGAATTTTTCAAGGAAAATTCACTCAGTTAACTTACAAGAACCTAAGGATACTTTTGATAATATTGGGATTTATTTATGCTTTATACAATTTCTTGAAAGTTCTTACCTAAATATATATAAAATCCATCGTAATCGTTTGGGCTTTGCATATATAACCCAGACATGGAATAACTTGGCACAAGATAATTTAACCATATAAAAAGTGATGGAAAAATATTAAATAAAGTCTGAAAAAAGAAATAAAAATTAATAAATCACCAACCATAACGTGAACGAACAATAATGTACGAGGAATGTCTTTCGAGGTTCTGAGAGATACAGGTCGCAAATAATCAAATGTCGGTTCTGAAAACCAACCTGTAGCTTTTGTGTATCTAGTTCCAAAGTTAATTATTTATTCATTTGAATGAAAGAATGAGTTTCAAAATATTGAAAGACTGCATTGATTGTATCTATGTTCGATGTGAATCAAACCACAATCGAGGAGAGCACACCACGCCTCCTACGTTTGCCTATACAGTGTAACCTGAGGACCTTGAGAAGAAACGGATGAACTATGCCTGATATGATTCAGAGAACATGAAGGAAAACTTGATGAAAAATTCTGACCCCTTGTCACTGATACATCATTAAAATCCAGTTTTTAAGTGTGTTAGTGGAATCAGAATTATTTTGTTTACTTTTCATTCCTTGTTCTTATCAGATCTTCGATTGGTAGTAGATGAAATGAAAAACAAAAACAGAGAAAATCGTAATATTTATCGAATACTAACCGAATATAATTTAATGACGTATTCTTAACTTAACAAGCTATACCCTACACAAGATTGTGAAGATGATCAAATAATACACAACCAGCAATATTCACCCCATTACGGAGCTCATCTTCGGTAGCAGTATATGTTTATTATAAGATCAACACTTCTGCCTCAAGGGTTCTTGATAATTTGCAACCATAAATAATACTCTGTTTTCAACCGAGAGGGTCCTAGTGATTAGAACCTTCTCTTACAGGTGCATTAACCTCAAAAGAAGAGCTACCATATTCTATTCTAATTAACAAATACTATACTAAAAATATATTAAAAGTTTAGGATAAAAAGTCTACTTTTAAATCAATTTTATTGGCAAATGCCGAAGTTAGTTGGAGAATGAAAACTGATCGAGGTTACCATTGCGCAATGATTGACCAGTCGCCGGAGACCAAAAGAAACACGGGTGTATATGAGAGCCTTCACACAGAAAGCTGCTTTCGAGGCGTCAGATGGAAAATAGTTCATCATTCCATACAGACAGATTTATATACGAAATTCAATTATGACCTCTGGTCCCAGTAATTCCAACTCTGTATCAATCATAAAATTACAGAGAACTTATTCGAGTTTCATATGATGAATGAATAGAAGCAGGGGCCGTCTTTATCTAATAGGTCTCTACTTAATTCAATCCTAGCAACCTGTCGTCAACATAATGATGATAGAACGAAACGCCATACCGCTCCAAGATAGAACGAGGCAGTATATAATTCGTTGGACGCTTGAGAATGATTCTAAATACGGTTAGTGTTAAAGATTTCATTTTCTTTCTTTATTCCAGTTCAAAAGACATCCCTGGTAATATAAAAAACATACATACCTTGAAAAATATATAAGTAAATCTACCATAGAGTCCATCTCTGATGTCTCTTTCAACAACGTCCCTGTTCTTTTTAATTTCCGAACAGGTAAGTAACATTAGAAGTGGCCAACACATTATGCACATTACATTGTAATGGTATCCTGGCCTATCATTAAGGTTTAAATTGAAATCCGTCTTTGGCACGTCCCAGAAAATTGCACCTATTATTAAAGAAAGACTAGCCGAAGTTACTACTAATGTTAACCAGTTCAGGAAGGTATTCGACTGACTATATACCATTGCTTTCCTGAAAAAAAAAGTTATGTACCTATTTCATGTTCACTTAATAACTAAAATCATGAAGGCAGTTCGATAAGTATAGTAGAAGCACCAAAGTATCTGTGCCTGTGTCTGGAATGAGAACAGCCTGAACCAACTATTTTGACACTGCAAACGTTTTGGTGGATTCATTTGCTGATTCTATTACTAGCGAGACTGAAAACATTTCAATCTCCTACACGCCACATTGTCAGATATTGACTTTTAATCTCAAGATATCGAGAGACATTTACTTGTTGTCAGTGTCTTTTGGCTTCTGTTCTACAAAATCATGCAACGACTGTACCATTAGCTTAGCTCCCATAATTTGTGAAAATAGCACATGTGGTGGCTTTAACTAAGCAATCAGAGTACACTGTGTCTTCATTCATAGTTCTGCCACATTCTAATTTATTCATCAAGATATCAATGGTCTTAAATAAATGAGTAACTCTGCTTCAATTTACTTTGATGTATACTTCTTAAGATGGAAGTATCTCTTCACTAACCAGAATACTTCATCGTCAATCTTTGTAATAATTGCTGAAACTATTACTCTGAATACCTAGAAAAACCTCACAACCACCTAACGTTTAGCCAAGTGAATTGTTTAGAATGAACTCATCGAGCATCATGGATCAAAATGAGTGTAACGACATTTCATATGGAATAACCAAACTTATCGAATGACCCTGGTATTTCTGTTGCAATTATACTCACGTGAATAGAACAAAGGCTTGCACTAAGATATTTGCGGGTTTTATTGTTGAAGGTAGTGTAGAAGGGGGCCCGGGATCACTTAAAGGCTCTTGCTTCTGCCTGAAAATTTCTGCTAATTGTTCTATTCTTTGTGAAGATTCCAGCATTGCTTCTGCTGATAAATCGTCTAACGTGACTAAGTCCACTGAAAATTTTGAGAAAATTTATTGGATGTTTCTTGAATAAAATTGGATTGTAATTCAACGCTGTTGTAACCAAATTTCAATAAAGTTCCAGGTTTTACTTAATATAAAACAGTTTTTAATGATTTATTTAGTACCAACTGAAGCTTAATAAACAAGGAACAAAATTTGTTGTTCCTAATGAAGGCGGATAAAAAAATGTGTTTTTATGCTGTTAGTTCTATTTTTCCGAATTTTCTATGAATCAGTGACGCAAATTTATGTGTACCTAACTTGGTTTAAAGAATCTACTGGGATGGTTAAGTCTGAAAATGTTTCTTTTGTATATATGTTGTAGGTCACATTATTATGTTGTTTAGTGATGGTTATATCAAAGAAATTTATTGAATTGTTGCGTTCAACACTGATGAAATTGAATGCACCAATTAATGTATTTTCACACAATAGAATTTCCATTCCAATACTGATTTGAAAAATGTACCACTCCATAAGGATAAGTTATAGTTGTTGTAAATTATTTCAAAATGTCGAAACCATCATTGCATTTTCAGTTCCTTTCTCCCACAGAAGGAAACCACGGCTTCGTTACCAAATGTAATGATAATGGGTAGTATTGATGATCTATTTATTTTATGCAATTTCATTCTCAAAGTAAAACGAAATAAGTCACTTCTCCACAATTTATTTAATAATCACGACCGGTTTCGACCTTACGGTCATTTTCAAGATAATAACGATAAAACAGATGAGTAGGTAAGTACAAGTACAGAATGAAAGTTATCTTAGATATTGAGTAGGGATGATGCATTAGGCTCTAGTTGGCTGTTGAGTGTAGTAAATTGTTGGTTTTCACATAGTTTGTTAATCTCCAAATTTTCCAACAAATTCATCTCTCTCCCCATTTCATTTGATCCACAAACTATCTGCATATAACTCCATGATTCATAGAGCTTACTCTGTTCCCCTTTCAACAGAAAATTTCCAAACTGAACTTAACATCATCAGAAAAATTACCTAAAATAACAATATACCGCAACATTTTCTAAATACAATTATTAAGCGCAAAGAACAACGTATTACCTCTCAATTACTATATAGCATCGTAGAAACCCTGAAAAAGATACACTAGTCTCAGATACACCGGCGAACTCTCTTACAAAATCAGTAATTACTTTTCCAAATTCAACATAAATTCATTCTCTAGCGGCCCCAACTTAAGCAGATTATTATTCAATGCCAAACAAAAGAACGATAAATTCAAGCAATCAGGAATTTATCAAATCAAGTGCAATGAATGTCAGGTAGCCTATGTCGGACAAACAGGGAGAAGTTTTGAAGCTAGATTCAAGGAACATATTTCCTAAGATAAAAATTCGCCAATATCTAACATAAAATTAACCAAACACTGGATATCACCTAACCTTAAAATCCTTCATAAACTTAAAAGTGGAGAGAGATGAACTTGTTGGAAAATTTGGAGATTAACAAACTATGTAAAACTCACAATTTAGTACCCTCAACAGCCAACTAGATCTTAATGCACGCCCGTTACTCGATCTCTAAGATAACTTTGACTCTGTACAAAAGTGTCTTATTTCGTTTTACTTTTAAATGTAATAATAGTTTTTGTTTTTAGTTTTCGCGTTATAACACCAGTAGAATTGAAATTTAGGTATAGCCTAGTTCATCCGTTGAACTTGTATTTATATATCCGACGTATTGTATACTTAACGCCTAATATATCAAACGGCTAATATATTACACACCTTATATACATAAAGCTTTTTCATATCCAACTCTATCTATACTGAAGGCCTCATTATATTCGCTGTTATCTAACACCCATATATATTGCCTCATACTTTGCTATGTTAAGGCAGTCTTGAGTATTATTTTATGGATTCCGGCTCAATGACTGGTTCATCAAACAAATTTCAAGACTCTTCACTACTTCTAATTCAAAGACAAACGTTCAATTTTAAAACCTCAGACTTTCCCTAATTGAGCTGATATAGGATGAGAGGGTTTTAGTATATATTAAAAAATCGAATCATTTAATCACACTTTAGTCACAGAAATTCATTCACCACGAACGAATAATGAAAATAATAATTCAAACAAACTCATTTTGTTTTCCGAGCATAAGAAAAGGTTTTTCAAGATGGCCAGGAAAATATCTCCCAGCTGTTAGCAGCCAAATCAGTGACATGAGTAATACAAACAACCGAGAAAACATTAATTCCAAATTCGAATTCGACGATGTCAAAGAGGTTTCAAACTTTTTGATTTCCCTCCGTACTTAAATATTCTGATTCAAATAAGAACATGAGCTTTAAGTCGCCACTAGAAGTAAACAAAAAAAGGATAAAAACCGCAAAATGAAAGAATTTATTCCAACAAATTACTATGAACCTAAATCTCTGAAATTCCTGATAATTTTTTTCTAGAACACACTAAGTGAAAATCCTAGAAATATTCCGCAACTCAAAGTTTTCAAGAAAAAATCAAGGAGATCCAGCACTTTGTAGAATTTAAGTAATTCCATTTACAATTGTCTATGTATACTCAATTTATACTAATTAGAACTGAACAAACTGAACACAGTCAAATTATTCTGAGATTCAATTTTACTAGGCAGTCGCGTCAGCTGCTTCATAAAATAAAATTTTTTTTATTGCACCTGTAATGGACATTCTTCCAGAATTGATAGTTTATGAAAAATCTTGAAATTGTTCTCATTTTCTGGATTAACTCTATCCTTTTATTCTCGAAAACTCAATAACATTCATATTTCAATTTGAATTTGAAGTTCTCGATTCTCTTCTTTCAAGAAAATTAAAATTTAATACTACTTGTACATTTATCCCAAAAAACAGTTAAAATTTTGAAGAATTTTTATTCAAGGAACAATATTCAACAATCTGTAGAATGTTAAAATTCCTTCCCTGAAGGAGCTGTACCGCTGGTTGACGGTAATTATGAAGGGTGGATCGGAAAACCATCTCCTTCAGGGAAGGATATTTAAAATTCTACGGAAGGCTGAATATTGTTCCTTGAATAAAAATTCTTCAACGTGTCTACACATATAGCGATAATTTCTCAAGTTGTAATTTTTTGAGATTGTAGTGAAAATTTTTCTTAGAAGATTATGATCGTTATTTGAATACTTGAATCTTAACACATTTCAATGATATAACGACACATAGAAGACGGTTTGAACTTATCGATTTTAGCACGCCCTATATATTTTCAAGATTTTTTCGCGGGTGCATTTATAACGCCGATTTTCTATAAATCTGAAAGTGTCCAACTTTTTCTAGAGTTTTCATACTTTATCTGCGACTCATCAATATCAATTACTATGAAGTGGTACATTTTGGAAACCAGTATTAAGAGGAAAATTTCATTATGGCTAAATATACAAGGTGATCTATTCAAACTAAGAAAGTTGTCAATTTTCAATCTAGACGGGATGGCAAAAAGTTGAAAATATGTTTGAAATGTAATTTGTCAAAACCAAATTTATGTAACTTTCAGAGAAATATCTCAACCCATTATTCATTCACTTCTATTAGGCCATCTAACTCGGGTATTCCGGAAACTTCTTCAATATATTCAACAGAAACAAAGTTATACACCGAAGACACACTAAATGGATATCGGATATATTCAAAGGTGTAATATGCTAAAAATTTATTTTCGAATCAAATATAACTTACGATAATAATCTGAAGGGTTCTTGAAAGAAGGACAAGGGTAATCAACTAAAGCAAAATATGGCAACATGTCTCTTCTCTTCCCACTGAACATCGTTCTACCTGCTGAAATTAATAGGATCCTAGAGAGCATCGTAAATATCTCGTACGTCGGAGGATGTAAAGTGAGAATGACTATTCTCCCTGCAAAAAAATTCATGTCATTGTCAATTATTTATCGTACATACATGACGCGTTTGTAGAGTCTTGTAAATACCACTTAAGTGATTCTTGTAAAGAGATAAATGAACATATGAACAACATGCATGTAGAATCGAATATAATTTATTCAAAAATTGAATATACAGGCTGTGCGTTGATGGGTGTACAACGATTCAAGATGAGATCAAATTGGTAAAAGCATATTTTATTCAAAATATTTAAAACATTCAATGCTTCACCAGAACAGTTTTTCTGCTAGTACAAAAATTATTTATAAGCATATCATCTTTGTACATATTCCTTTCTTTTATAAACGCAAAAAATCCTTTGACATTCATCTCGAAAGAAAGGGAAAACCTAATGAGAGCTGAACAGAAGGAGATATTTTATGTGATTAACTTGGGTACTCACCTAACGCATTACCTGCTCCACCACTCGCCCACTGTCTCAGATATTCTACAAGGAAAAATGTATCAAAAATATCCATTCCTTTTGTAGGTTGATCTAAGATCACAATATCAGTATCGAGTAACAAATGGCATGCTACATTTAATCTCCGTCGTTCTGATATTGTCATCGATGAAACTTTGGTGTCCCTCACTTGTTCCAGACCTAAATCCTCTATTAAAATATTAATCTGTAAAAAATAATTATATTAAAATATTTAATGAAGAATATGACTAAATTCTTACCCTATCCATGGCATCGATTTTGAAGTACCCCATCTTCTCAGTGGGCTTCTTGAGATCATAGTGAAACCTTAAGGTTTGAGCAGCAGTCATATCTTCGCAAAGATGTGGATCATTTTGTACATACGCTACCCTGGATTGTAAGGCTTTTGGTTTCACAGGTTGACCGTTAAGTATTATATCTCCTACTAATGGTTTTACTCTTCCTGCAACTACGTCTAGAAGAGCAGTGCCTTCTTCTTTTGATGTTGACATGATTGCCATCATTTCTCCACCTCGAACTTCAAACGATATGTCGTTGAGCAGTAGATGCTGATTCTTTTTGCAACACGATCGTGATTTTGGCCAAAGTCCAATACCTGCTACCTGGAGCAATACACTCAAACTGAATCCTCATACTATATACATTCCACAAGAAATTAACGCACCAAATCGAATATTCAAATTTATTCAGAGGAAATAGTTTCGATACGTTGAAGAATTATTTGTCCGATAAGGAATGCTTTAGAACAATCGAAAGGAAAATGGTACTTATTTAAATTGAAATAAAACTAATAAAGAAAAATGAACTTTTGGAAAGAATCGAAGCCCCGAAAAATGTTACCGGATATTGTTACCTCCTGACGAGAATTACTGCATGACATCAACGGTTCATGTCCAAGCTCAATTATCTTATAGCATTCTGATCTATTTCTTTCCAAATTTAGATCAGTTTGTTTCGAACTTCATTCGGTATAGCTGGCTGGTTTGCTGGATTCTCAATCTTGTATTGAGAATGTCAAAGACCTATTCGATAGAATTGAGATCTGGGCTTCGTGCAGACCACTCTATGATCTCGAAGGCAGTTCGTAACGATATGAGCTTGGTGGGGTCTAGCAATATTATGAACAAAAAATTTCATCCTTGGTTACCACAAATGGCACAACATGTTCTTCTAGAATGTCTATAAAGTACTTCTATCGTAAATACCTTAGTATCTACGATATCCCACAGCCTTATTGAACCTTCACCAAAATCAGAGGTAGGTAGAAAGTTGCACTGGACATATCTCGACTCATCTGTGAGTAAAACTGTCTCCAGTCAGTTTATAACCAATTGACATGTCTCTTGGTGTTAATTTGCACTCCACTGTTCTGTCCATGCTGCATTTGAAGCAGCCTAGCTGTAGCGAACGATTGTCTCAATATGAAAATTCTTAAATAATGGTCATGCATAGCCGTTGTTGCTCGAGGTCGTCCTTGTCCAGATATCCTTTCATGATCACCAATCTTCCTGTACCTGCTGATAATTCAGGAAACAGTTGACTGCCTTTGGCCTAGTTTTGTATAAGTCCACCTAAGGTCATCTAATATCACTTCTTCAGCCCATTCTGCTGGGTCAAATTTCGTAATTCATGTTGATTCATTACCGAATGTTAGAATTTTCAAGAAGAACAAACGTTACCCGCAAAAATTGAAGTTGATCAACAACTGCTGTTATCAGTATGTGGTGGTTTCTTGAAGAATCCCAATTTATTTCTTCAATTTCATTTTTCATGGGAGGAATATGTGCGAATTTTTTGCAGATGTTCGGACATTTCGGAAAAAACATGTTATGAATTAGTCACTAGTAAGAACAGAAATTTGAAATTTTGAAATTGTGTATTAATTTAGTGGCGCAGTGAAGTATTACTTGAGTCATCAAGATGAGCAGATTTAAAGAAATTAAATATGGTTCCGTATAGTTTGTCAAATTGTTATTCAACACACTGGCCATCTTTTTCTAGAGCGTTTTTATTTATTTTCGATCAAAGAAAAGTGAGGATTACAAGAATAATACTTTCTTTTCCTAGCAGTTCTTTTACTCTCATCAATAAGAAGACGCCAATCACAATCACAATTATATTTTTATAAACCCATCATTTGCACAAGATCTTCAACATTATTATAATGAACTAAATTCTCTTCAGAGAAAAATATGGCGAAACATCTTTTTGTACATTGTAATTTTTGTATCAGCTGTGAGTATATTTTTTTCCTTTCAAACGAGATACCAAATTTCAGAAGACTACCGTAAGGTTTAAATCCCTTATTAGGTCGTTTAATTCACTTTAATTAAATGTTTGAGAATTTGTCTCTTGACTAGGTATGAAATCAGAGTAAGATTCATGATTTTTTTTCAATTTTTACATTCTCTCGAAAAAAATACCTGGCATCGGTCAATGATATATAAAGTATTTATTTTTTATCCAAATTCATTGTATCTGCTTTTTTCAGAATCGACTTCAATTCTCACCGCGAATTGTATTTTATGTTTTCTATCCCGTAGTGGTAGTTTGAGTTTAGAATTGAGAAAAAAGTCGCCCGGAGCCATATCAGGTGAACACAGTGGTTGTTCGATGATCAATTGTGCCAACTTAGCATCAACAGAAAATTTGACAATCGTTTTAAGCATATTTTATGAATAATCAATTCCCAGTATTTTTTTGACAGAATGTATGTGCATAGGTTCAAAAAGATTGATGACGTCGATGCTACTGGCACAGGTGACTCATCAGAGTGTTCGAGGCGCCTCTGAGCAGATGACAACAAATTCCGGTTTGCAGATATTATGAATATTTGACATACCAAAATAACAATCATCGTGATGATTATGAAGTTCCTCCAAATCATCGGTTATTTAAGTTTAGGTCAGATCTTATTTCATTTGATTATTGTCGCAAAGAAACAACACAATTTTGGTATATAGTATTAGGCAAGCTTCTGTAGATTTCAAAGTATTTAAAGTAGATTTCATTGGTGATCTACACATAACCAAATTTACATGAAATCATTCGGTATTTCACATTATTGATCGTTTTCAACCATGGATCTTGACTACTTGTGAAGAATGAAGTTTTTTGTTGTAAAAAAACTAGATAGTATGATAAGAAATGTTGGTTTATCACCGTTCAGGATATTGTACTCTGCCGTCACTGAGATTTGAAACTGTGAATTTCAAAATTTAAAAAAGCCTATAATCATAATTGAAAATGCCTTACGTTGGATTGTCCGATGTGAAGAGGGGTCGAATATTTGCTCTCGTTGAAGAAGGGGTGAAACAGAGGGATATAGCGGACACAATGGGAGTATCACAGGGGGTGATTTCAAAGACCTACGCCCGATACGTGGAGCTACAATCTCAAAAATAGACCTACAGGAAGTCGTAGGAAGATCACTTCTGAAGAACAAGACTGCTTTTTGTGCCAAATTGCAAGAAGAGACCCTAGTGCGTCGCACCCATACTCCAAAGGCAATTTCTGGAAGCAACAGGCATCAGTATATCAGTCGAAACGATACGTCAATGCTTAGTTCAAGAGGTTTATACAGCAGAAGGCCCTTAAGTGTTCCAGAGCTAACCAGACAACAAAAAATGAACAGACTTAATTGGTGTATCGAACACCAAATTGGAATATTGAGAATTGGCGAAATGTTCTTTTTTCGGAAGTATCAGAATTGGTGTTCGATCAGAGGACCGCTGAATTCGGGTCTAAGGGGTCGTGGAAGACAAGCTACACTCCGAGCAGCAACAAAAATTCCGAAATACCAAGGGGGTAGTGTGATATTTTGAGTGGCATTATGCTGGGAGGCAAAACAGATTTGAATTTGTTTCTTGCGAGTGTAACGGTTACAAATTACGTGGAACCAGTGCTGGAGACCTTAGTGAGAATCAGGCGAGGTTCCCACGGTGAGAATTTTACTTTTATGCAAGATAATACTCCTCAGCATACCAGCAACCTCGCGCGATATTATTTTGAAACAGAGGGAATCGCTATTTTGGACTGGCCAGCTTACTCTTCAGACCTAAATCCTATTGAACATTCATGGAATAATCTCAAAAGGAAAATTAGATCGCGCCAGGATAATCCAAGACCCCAACAACAGCTCATCCAAGCCGCCACAAAAAAATTGGCAGAATATCACCCCAGAGGAGATCGATAACCTAATCGAAAGCATGCCTAGATGGATTCAGGCTTGTATCAGGGCAAGAGAAGGTAATACAAAGCTACTGAGGTCGAGAAAAAAACACCAACTCCGTGAGAAAACAATTTTCAATTTTTTACTACATGCGGAAAGAGTCTCTTATTTTCTTTCATTCATTTATTTTAAAATAAACCTTAATTTATTAAAATGTCACTCTTGAAATATTTTGGGGTGGCATTATGCTGGGAGGCAAAACAGATTTGATTTCGTTTCCTGCGAGCTAGAAATTACGTGGACCTAGTGCTGGAGCCCATAGTGAGACTCTGGCCTGGTGCCCACGGTGAGAATTTCACTATTGTACAAGATAATGCTCCTCCGCATACAAGCAACTTCGCGCGACATTATCTTGCAACAGGAGGAATCGCTATTTTGGACTGGCCACTTTGCTCTTCAGACCTTGATCCAATTGAAAAGGATAATCTCAAAAGGAAAATTAGATCGCGCCCGGATATTCCAAGAACCCCACAACAGAAGAGTGGCAGAATATCACCCCAGAAGAAGTCGAAAACCTAATCGAAAGCATGCCTAGATGGATTCAGGCTTGTATCAGGGCAAAACAAGGTAATACAAGCTACTGAGGTCGAGAAAAAAACACCAACTCCGTGAGAAAACAATTTTCAATTATTTTACTACATGCGGAAAGAGTTTCTTATTTTCTTTCATTTGTTTCTTTCTTAAAATAAACCTTTATTCATCTTTCTTTCAATTGAAATATCTCAAAAAGGATCAATTCTAACAATCTTTCGAAATTTCCGAAACCCCTGAGTTAATATTCAAAATATCGGGTGATTCCTTATAAATTTGGTTGAGTGTATTTACGATCTTTCATAAAGGCATATTGTCTTGGTTAAAAAACGTATTCCCTTAATAGCCATTATTTAATGTCACCTTAAAGGTGGGTAATCAAAATCAGTTGCTACAAATACTAAAGATTTTTCAGCACACCAAAATACATCAAATATGATCGTAATATTCTTGGAAAGATATTTGTTGGGCGTTACTACTTACTTGCAAATGGGGATACAAAAAAACCGTTCCACTCTCATCATCAGTTGGAACAAACTCCGTTCTCATCATAGGATGTGCTTTTCTCGATATGTTTAAAGACAGATGACTCTCCTGCTTCGATATTGGTCTGCCTAAGTTACTCATTGCGCTGTAAGGGATTTATTTATTACAACAAAAAGCTCTCTTCAACACTGTAGGAGCAAACTAATATGAAATTGAAACCAAATCAATTTACCTGTGATCAACCATATCATGGTGACCAAAGTCTGCTACACTATTTCTTCTAGGATCTCGATGCTGTGGATTTTGATATGCCTTAGAGTAGTCAGTTGCCAATAGATTGGCTTCTGATATGCTTTTATTGCGATTCCATTGGGCTGGTGGTGGACGAAGACCACCCTGTTGCATTGCTGCAAGAGGAATGCCTGGATTGGGCTGTGAGAAAGATATTATTTTTAGTTTGAACTTGGAAAAGAAAATTAGCCTTCCTCTCGAGGTACGAGACTTTGAAAGACCCTCGTACGTCGAGAATATTGAAACAGAATTAACTGAACCGCAAAGGAATTAGGCTATATTGACCACACAAAGGTGCGTCAAATTAATGCTTAAACATCCTGTACATGAATTGATTGATGACAGTTAAAATCTTCAACAAACACAATGTTAAATGGACCATAAAAACTCAGTAAATTGCCACGGAAGTAATAGTGCCTGCATGGTTATCATAAATGGAATAAATTGAATAAATGTTTGCCCTACCCCATGCTGTTGGTACGTGGAATGTATATTCTGCATCCGGAAATCGGGATCCGATCGGTACTTCCGGTTTTGTTTGTACTGATTGGCGGTTTCGTTATCCGAACTGTCGTAACCTGAACTACCCTCTCTGGGTCCTCTGCTTCCTGCTTTCGATGTTCTGAAACGAAAAGAAATAGTTGAATAAATGTTATAACAAATGACAGGAGATCAAAATGATGCTTTACTCAAGCTCGAAAAGAGTGCTGAACAACTTTTACCACCCAAATTTCGCGATTTTTGAGGAGATTTTCACACACCACAAAAATTTTCGCATCACCTGGTATTCTGAATTCGACAATCGATTAAGCAGCTCGATCGCAGTTTCTTTGTCAACATATGTTTTTGGACATATGAGGGGAAAGAAATCTTATCTATGTAGTAACATTTGTTTCCATATGATCTCAAACACGTCTGAAACAAGACTGAGTTTATTTGACTATCAGTATCCATTCAATTTCTCTTATGTTTTCTCGCTAAATTAATGCAAGTTTTCGGTGTTTCTTATTGATTTTAGAATCTTTGAATTTATTGTAATAGCTGCTGAACGTCCTGGACGCTATTTGAGTGATCATGATGTGGTAAGAATTGTATCACTTCTAGAGGGGGGGCGAAGCCAACGTTACGTGGCTAACTTGTTGAATGTTAACCAAAGGACTATTTCAACAGTAATTAATCGGTACCACGAAATAGGGGAATATGGAACAAGGGCCGGACAGGGAAGAAATCGGATAACAACACCAGTTGATGATCGTTGGATTCGTTTAACTGTACTAAGAGTTCGGCAGTGCACAGCTAGAATGATACAAAATGAACTTGCACTTTCCAGAAATGTGCATATTCCATTGCAAACTGTTATTAACAGGCTTAGAGAAGACGAAATCAGACCAAGGGTGGCTTCTACTGGCCCGCGTCACACTAGAGAGCATCGAGTTGCAAGACTTCAGTTTGCGAGGGAACATGCAAATTGGGGTATTCCAGAATGGTCGAATGTTCTCTTTTATGACGAGTTCAGGTTCTGACTAGTATCAAATGATAGATGCCTGTATACAGACGACCTGGGTAATGGTATCAGCAATGCAATATCTGGCAAACCGAAAACTTCGGTGGGGGCTCAGTAATGATATGGGGAGGTATTTCTTTCCATGGTCGAACTGCGTTAGTCCTAGTGAATAATGGAAGAATGACAGCGACCAGATACATCGCAGATATCCTTGAACCCCATGTTGTACCCTTTGGCCCATTGTTTGGCGAAAACTTCATTTATATGCATGATAATGCTCGGCCTCATGCAGCTAGAATAGTTACAGAATTTCTGCAAAATGCCGAAATTGTTATTTTAAGATGGCCAACCAGAAGTCCCGATTTGAACATGTTTGGGACAACATGGGGTGGCAAATTCAGCAACGTAGGATGCCTTGGTGAACACTCCAACAACTAGAAAATCTGCTTCCTGAAATTTGGAACTCAGTGACTCAAGAGTACATCCAAAATTTGTTTGAGGGGCTTCCGAGACTTTAACTGGCAGTAATTAGGGCCCGGGGAGGAAACACTCGATTTTGAAAATGATTAGTAACCATTCGATGCTAGTTGATTGGTCTCTTCGGGTATGTTTGAAGATGGTAGAATATTTTTAATTTTTCATTATCTCGTAAATTGTTGATATTTTCCATCATAAACTCATCTCTTTTGAATATTTTCTTATTTTACACTTCTGAAAGTTACCAAGCGACTCTTGAATGACCAACCTAAAAGTTTATATAGTACGACAATTTTTGTGGGGAGTGTATTTCATCAGAAATCGATCTTTCCGACGGAAGGTTAGCATTTGAAATGGTGTCCGGAGGGTGGATACGATTCAAAATAAACCACGCCACTTTTCCCGAGAAACTTTCACGGAATGAAATGATCGATATGATCTAAACTCGGTCTGTCACAATCGGACTCAGTTTTTCGTTGGTTCATAATAACTAGGGTTTCTTCAACTCTTTACCAAACCATTTCTAGAAATTTTCGAATATACAATAAAATTTTGATTCCTAAGAAAAATGCTGATTTTTATAGAATAATACTGTTGTATGGTCTACGAAACCAATTTTTAAATATCGTACACATTTCCAATGCCAAAATAATACTTGATCAAAGTTGATATATCTTCTTTAATTAAATAAAACAATTTTTCAAATTTTTACTATATTGACAATCTTATGACGCGTTTCACCTCACTGTGGCTATATCAGATAGGTAGTACATTCAAAAAGATGATGTGCCTAATGTAATACATTGGTAAAAACAGTTATTTAGCTCAACACTAGGAAAATCCAAATAGGGTGTCATCTTTCAAGAACTGGAAAGATTAGATAATGATGACCCATAGATTCAGTTTCAATTATAATTTATATTATAGTTATCCTTTAGTAGATGATTTGCATCTATTTGTTAAAACTGCGTTTGTGCTCTGATCAACTTATATTGAAATTTCTTAAAGTTCTACCTACATAATTTGTTCAAAACTTTCATAAGAAAGTTTATAAACATCTGCATTGTTTCTTATATGAATTTCAGATTTATAGTTTTTAATATTTCTGTCTAGACCGTTATCCGTTGTCGAAGCTTTATACAAATAATGAGATGAGAAGAATAACTTTAAATGTGGACTGGATTCGCCATTACAAGTTAATATATAATACTTTAGACTGGTCTCACGAGAAAGCATACTGTCAATTATACTAGAATTATAACGATTGCTGACTGCTATTTGTTTTATAAAATTGAGCTCAAATATTTTATATTGATGTGGATGAGCGGAAGAATTGTGAACCGTAATATCAATATGGGATGGTTTATGTAAAATTGAAAAAATCATATATGTGGTCAATTTTGGTTATAATTACATGAAAAGTTAATGGAATCCTCAGTTTCTATTTCCAAAATGAATTTCATATTATGGTCAATGGAATTTGTGGAGGTAGTAAAGGAATCTCCTTGTCTTTTGTACCTGTAAAACAATAGATCGTGTCATCCACATATCTAAATACAATATTTCAATAGCGGATGATTATGAATTATTTTCTCAAGTTAAAATAATTTTTTTCAAATCGAAGTTAACAAGAATAATAAGTTCTGATTCACATTATTATTATGTAGAGCTTGGTTAATTTATTTGAATAGATTGTGAGGTGAATGGAACATTAGGATAGTAGTTAACTATATCTCTGAACATATGTTTAGCAAATGAGATAAACAACACAAGGTTTAACTTTAATCTACACTTTATTTGAAAAAATTCGACGACGTTTCGCTGACACAGCAGCTTTATCAAGAATGAAAAACAGAATGAAGAGTATGGTATTATAAACAAATCGTAGAACAAGTTGGATGAATAACAGGAAAATCCACACCGAGCCATTTTACAGTTAGTATGAAAGGTAATAAAAACTAATTAAACAAGTTAAGTAGGGGTGAGTAATTCACATCTACCTGTTCATTCAAAAGCTTGTCCGAATGTTTGTATCTATTTATTTCTAATGCTTCTAGGAGATCTAATTTTGAACTTTTTGATTTTATATGTAATATGTCAAAGTTTTTATTGAATGAATGGTTTTCTTTTATTAGGTGGTTTGAATAATTTGAATCAGATTTATTTTCATCGAAGCTACGTTTATGTTCAGATGTTCTTATGCCAAAACTCCTATAGGTCCTACCGATATAAATTTTATCACAAGAACCGCAATTGAGTTTATAGATTCCTGATTTACTTGATTTTTCAACACGAGATTTATTATTTTTAATATGTTTACCTAAGTTATTAGAAGTTTTGAAAGTTATATTAAGATTTTGTTTGACGAGAAAGGATTTAATATTTGTACTTGTAGAACCGCAGAATGTTAAACTGTTGAATATTTTATAGTTTTATGAATAGGATATACTTCATTTATTGCTTTCTGATACAGTTTTTACGAATGATTAGATCTATCATATCCGGATTATATGAATTATTAATGGCTAATCTGTTTGATGATGTTTATTTTGATCTTTATTAATGGAATCGTTCTACTGTCAATTTAATGAATTGGCAGAAAATTGAGTAATCAGAATCTATAAACTCGATGTTTTGGCATACCATGCTGTTTAAAGCTGCAACTTTGTGTTGAATTTGATCAAACATTCGGACAAGCTTTTGAATGAACAGGTAGATGTGAATTACTCATCCCTACTTAACTTGTTTAATTAGTTTTTATTACCTTTCATACTCATATTCATGTGGATTTTCCTGTTATTCATCAACTTGTTCTACGATTTATTTATAATACCATATTACCTCATACTTTTTCATTCTGATAAAGCTGCTGTGTCAGCGAAACGTCGTCGAATTTTTTCAAATAAAGTGTAGATTAAAGTTAAACCTTGTGTTTTTTATCTCATTTTTATCATGGATTTACATCAAGTAACGGCCTCCACAATTCAAATATGTTTAGCACTATATGGTAGTACAAATGTTGAATTTTTTCCAATAGGGCTGAAGAATTGAAAATTTTGGACTGAAATTAAAAGTTCAATGATGTATATGAGATAATGTAAAAATTTGGTTGCTGTAACATATGAAACAACTGGTCTGATGAGATAACCTCTTTTATGGAGTTGGACAAGAGAGTAAAGTATTTTGGTGACTGTGGATTATGATTATATACTAATATTATATTATGCAAATCATCCATTGAAAGAAAATCAGACTTTTAGTAATTATTTTGATATTTTACATAATGAAAATGAAAGACTATAACTGAACATTTAGGAATCATTGGAAATCAATAAAAATCCGGAAATTTACTCAATAGTCATTTTGACCTAAATTCGTCACAATTACTTAATCATTTCAGTTCTTTTAAGAGAAGCCACCCTATTTGGATTTTCCTCTTATTGAGCTAATTTTTGCTTTTACCAATGCAATTAATAAGGCACATCACCCTTTCAAATTTTCTATTTATCTGATGAAGCCACCATGTGGCGAAACGCGTCTAATGTTTGTCGATATAGTGAAAATTTGAACAACATTGTTCTATTCAATTAAAAAATCTATATTTTGTTTTCGAAAAAGTTGACCAATTTGAAATATAATATAAGTAGTAAAGAACATACTGAATTGTGTAGTTCACTACCGATAATAACAATCTAGATCAACACTACACTCCATCTGAAGAGATATTGGAGAAAACTGTTTAAATAACAGTTTTCAGTTCCATGGAATTTAGTGAGGTTAGTCATCCATATATATTATATCCGTTTGCTGCAATCGCAAATAAAATAATGCATTTCATGGTCGTTCTTCTATTTCATTCTATTCCTACTAGTATCTGTTGAAAATGTTAATCAAAATTCATAAAAATTCTCCAATAATATGTAAATTATGATAAATAACCTTCCAGGCAAAATACACTCGAAGGCAAAATTAGCGGAACACTCGAAAATTTAACCAAATTCGAAGTTCGATATTTTCCTAATTCTCAACCGATTTAGATGATTTGTTCGGCAAGTTATAGATCAACTCTTCTGCTTTGTAGAAATTATAAGAGAAAACAAAAAAATTTGAAAAAATTTTATACGGGGCAAAACTAAAACTGTTTTTTTCGTCAAAATTCATAACACCCTGTGGAATTTCGTGGTCCGAGTTGAAACGTACAATATCATGGTCTGTCAAGACACATCTTCCTACAGTAACGCCCTTCTTGTTTCATGCGTTTATCTCTTTTTTGCAAAATATATTCAATTTCAAGTGGAAAATCACCATTTTGGAGAAATTCCATTGAATCAAGAAATTGTCATTAAAATTCGTCTATCAATTTGGAATTTTCTTATTATCACTCAGGCGTGTCGAAATAGTCGTTTGCGATTTTTATGTTCGAATTGCATTAGTTATTGATGACAATTTGGTTAATTTGGTGAAAATTAGGAATTCATAGGAGATAACAGTCGGTAGGTATTAAAATACACAACCGAATTCTGGGACCATTGATAAAACTTTTCATTTACACATGTGCACACATTTTTTATCAAATATGAAATACAACACACGTTTTTTGTATATGACCACATTTGCACTTGTTTAAAGAATGAGAGTTTTCCATTCTTTGATTTGATAAAATTCGATCGGTTGCGGTGTTTTGTGATTCTTTTACTGTTTACGTTTCCTAACGGTATTTTTCATTCAGAATGAGAGATTTACCACCAAACTCAGTAGCAAGGGCAGTTACATTGATCGAGGAAGGGCGCACCTACCGCTCAGTCGGTACCATGTTGGGTGTCTCGACGTCGGTTATCCATCGAATCTACCGACGTTACAGGAAACTGGATTGTACGTGAGGAGGCGAGGACAAGGAAGGAATCGGGCAACCCGCGCTATACATGACCGTTTCATCGTCAATCAAACCATAAGAAATCCTCGTCTTACTGCTGTTCAGGCACGTAACCTTTACAAGCAGTGGATAACATTAACGTCAGTGTGAGGACAGTCAGAAGACGATTAAATGAAGCTGGTCTGAGATCATACGCGCAAGCAAGAGCACCGAGACTCGATAGAGCCCATCGGGCAGCAAGATTGGCGTTTGCTAGGGAGCATGTAGCATGGACAATCAATCAGTGGAGACGAGTTTTATTTAATGATGAGAGCCGATATTGTGTAAATTTCGTGGATGGTAGAGATAGAATATGGAGGCATCGAGGGAACGGTACAATCAAGCGAACTTCGCAGGAACTGAGCAATACGGTGGAGGGTCAGTTATGATATGGGGTGGCATATCCTTGGGAGTACGAACAGAACTAGAGATTATTGGCAATGTATCACTTAACGCCCATCGGTATATAACAGAAATCTCGGAGCCCCATGTTGTGCCTTTTGCTCCTACATAGGGAAAATTTCCTTTTATGCACGATAACGCGCGCCCTCATACTGCGCGCATAGTGATAGAATATCTCAATGAAGTTGGGATCACACGAATGGACTGGCCGTCGCGGTCACCGGATTTAAACCCGATCGAACACGTTTGGGACATTCTTGGAAGAGAAGGGTTCGACAACGGAATCCAGGCAACGTTGAAGAGCTGACATTGGCTTTGGTGGAAGAGTGGGACAATAAAGCTCAACAGATGATAGACAACATCATTGGGAGTATGCGAAATCGTATGCGCGCTGTTATAAGAGCTCGGGGGTCATACTCGCTACTAAAATCAAATGTTTTTTGGTGGGTCATCATGAACACTTTTCTCAACATGTTCATTTCATTTCACGAGTGTATCGCCAGGATACACACCTGCTCTCAATTTTGGACAGGAATGATAATTATTATAGAGTGTCACTCAAAATAAATGTGCAAAATCAACGATTTTTCCAGTGTACTTCGAGTTCTCCCGGAGCGTGAAGTTAGCCAGTGAATTTAAAAATTTTCATTTCGTTAGATTTCCGCTTCTCTAATTTTGATTTTATTTTTGGCTAACCTCCGATGTTATGCACCTACGCAAGATTAAAAATAAATTCTTGAAATTTGTGACTTTTCGCTTCAAATTGGATATCTCTTGTAAAAATAGAGATAAATGCATAAAACAAGAAGGGCGTTACTGTAGGAACATGTGTCTTGACAGACCATGATATTGTACGTTTCAACTCGGACCACGAAATTCCGCAGGTTGTTACGAATTTTGACAAAAAAACACTTTTAGTTTTGCCCTGTATAAAATTTTTTTAATTTTTTTGTTTTTCTTATAATTTCTACAAAGCAGAAGAATTGATCTATAACTTGCCGAAAAATCATCTAAATCGGTTGAGAATTAGGAAAATATCGGACTTCGAATTTGGTTAAATTTTCGAGTGTTCCGCTAATTTTGCCTCCGAGTGTAGTTCATATGCAGGCCTAACATCTGTGTGTCATTGAATAAAGATTCAAATGAACGTCATTCAATGGAACGTACTACAATTTCGTTGATTTTCGCTTTCCGTCTAGATTGACTGCTAAGAATCTTCAATAAGCGACAAAGCTTTGCTCCTTCTCCTAGATTTTTACAGAAATTGTAAATGAGTGGAACTTGCTTTCTGATGGAGAAGTTCTCAAATGGGATGTCGGAAATTTGACATCAGATAGCGGCCATCACTAAATCAAGATGTCAGGTTGGCGGATTACATGAAAACTCACTCAGTATTAGATATGTAGATCGAAACTGAACCTATCGGGAGTAATGGAAATGAAAAAAACAGAAAAACTCCGGAAATTAACCTTTTTTATCAGATGGATGTAAAATTTTAATCAGTTTTCAAGGATGAAACTATGATCATAGATTCTAATAAAATGAAATTTCTGCGAGTTCTACCAAAATTACATCTCAAAAAACTATCCTAGCTTTAGTTATTGGTTCGGAATATGATGTGCAATGAAAACTTGCAGTAATTGTTTTGAATTATGGCTAACTTTCCCAATATAAGTGAGGATACATGTATGTTTATCTTCTGATTTTAGGTGTGCTAATTCTATTGCTTTGTGTTTTCAGGTTTTATTAAGTAATTCAGTTATAATATCTGGATCGTAACCATTATCAGTTTGATAATAAAAAGCGCGAAATTAACTGAATAAAAATGAGCATATAACAATCTGTGAATCAGGAAGAAGGAAGGTACCCTTTTTTGTTGAATAGAATAAAACCACATATTGAGAATTGAAATGTCCGTATGGGATGGTTTATGAAGAATGGAGAAAACATGTCTATTATTTAATATACTAATAGGTAAAAATAAAAAGTTGATTGAATTGTTTTGTTCAGTTCGGGTATTGAATTTAATAGTGAATTAAATTTATAAACTTTTCGAAAACATTAAGCTGACGGCAGTATCAGTCATACATTCATATTATCCAAATAACGAAACCAATATAAATATTGTTAAGCTAGAGGGTTTTGTACAAGTCTGTAAATTATCCAAGAAAATTGCAGCTAATAAAGGGCTGAGCCGATTTCCTAGAATGAAGCTCACGTCCAAACTGAAAAATGAGGACTCAAAATGAAGAAAGTTTGACACATGTATCTTTTAATAAAAGAATTTCTCGTAGAATTAGAGGGTTCACTTTATCAAATTATAACTTACATCCTTCCTGCAAGATTTAACAATTGATTCGATTAGATGGAACGCTATTGTAGATTTAAATCTGAATATTTCATCAAAATTTCTATGGAAATAATGAGAAAAAATACGAAACATACATCTTCCTCATAAAAAATTGGCTTCTTTTGATGCCGAAAACTTATTTCCAAGTAGTCCTATTGAGGCCCAATCAGAGTTATTGAAAAAAGAAGGGTACTTAATAACGTGAACCTTTTAATTCAACACAAAATGCTTTTGTTATCAGATATGTGTAAAACAAAATTACTTTGTTTTTGAGTCCGAATGAGAACCCCATTATGGAAAATTCACTACTATTAACTGAAATATATGTTTATATATATATATATATATATATATATATATATATATATATATATATATATATATATATATATATATATATATATATATATATATATATATATATATATATATATATATATATATATATATATATATATATATATATATATATATGGCCGTGGGTGCGGGACGATGATTTCAACTAAAATTTTTATTAAATGTTAAATGTTCGTCGCGTTTCGATACAAAGTATCTTTATCAAGAGCTAATGAATACTACAAATATATCTTACTAACAAATTTTATATATACTAAAGAGGCTATCCGTACTTGAACTAAGGGTGAGTTATTTATGTCTACCTGATCATTAAGAATTTCTGGTGAATCCCTAAATCTATTAATTTCAAGTACTTCCAGAAGGTTGAGTTTTATACCTCTATTCTCAGAATGTAGGATTTTAAATTCTGAATTGAAAGAGTGACCGCTTTCCCTAAGATGATTTGGATAATTTGAATCGGTTTTTCCATTGATGAAACTGCGTTTATGTTCAGAGATTCCAACATCAAAATTTCTTCCTGTTTTACCTATATGAAAACAATTGCAATCTGCACAATCCAATCTATAAACACCTGATTTATTTTCTTTATTAATTGGAGATTTATAATTCCTGATAAATGAACTTAAATTTGTTAATGTTTCGAAAGCTATATTTGAATTTGAACTTTTAAGAAGAGATTTCACATTATTGCTAATATTGTCTATATATGTTAAACTATTGAAATTTTTGTCTTGGTGTTCACCGATTGGATATTTATGTTGTAAAGCTAATTTTTCTTATGTAATATGCTGCTAACTAAATTTGCATCATAACCATTATTTATTGCGATCTGTTTTATCAAATTCAATTCCTTGAAATAATTATCATTAGACATCGGTGAGTTCAAGAGTCTATGTATATAGCTATTAAATGCTGCAACTTCATGTTGGTAAGGATGTGCCAATGTATAATGAATTGTGATATCTGTATGAGAAGGCTTATGATAAATTGAAAACTGGTCTTTATTATTTGATCTTGTTATTGTTAGGTCTAGGAAATTGATCGAAATGTTCTGTTCTGTGTTTTATATAGGTAGAATAAGAAGAAATTTTAATGTTGGAATTTCCGAACATAAACGCAGTTTCATCAATCATCTTAGGGAAAATGGTCACTCTTTCAATTCAGAATTTAAAATCCTACATTCTGAGAATAGAGGTATAAAACTCAACCTTCTGGAAGTACTTGAAATTAACAGATTTGGGTATTCACTCACCCTTAATAAATTAATTTCCTAAACGTTAATTCAAGTACGGATAGCTCTGAGTGGATTGCCTCTTTAGTATATATAAAAATTTGTTGGTAAGATATATTTGTAGTATTCATTCGCTCTTGATAAAGATACTGTGTATCGAAACGCATCGAGCATTTAATAATATATTTTAGTAGAAATCATCGTTTACTTGTATTTGTGAAAATGGATTTCTATCACGTAAAAGCCTCGTCAATTGAATTTTTAAATAGTTTTTGTTTAGTGCGCTGCTATCACTACCAGATGCGTATTATCAATTTTTACAAATTTATTTTATGTGCAATTCAGATGCGGAAGTTGATGAGCGTTGTGCTCATAATCCAACAATGAACAGAACCATTGTCCAAGAATTATGAATGTTTCGTCATCAGAACAACAATATAGTAAACATGTTCAACATATTATTGGATCTTATTAATTACGGATTTCTTTTGTTTGCTTTAAGTTTATTCTATACAAAAGTTTGGTTCTTTTATTTATCGATTGAGACAATATGAAGTCTGCCGGGTCAGCTAGTTATTATTGAAATTATTATTATCTTGTGTAATTTTTGGGTTATAATATCTGCGACACGTCGAGACCAATTCTTTATGTTTAAGTCAATTTTGGTCTAACTGGAAATGGCAAGAAGTTAATACTATTTTTGAAGTGTAATTTGTTAAAATAAAATCTAACTGTTAAAGTTTTAGGAAAATATCTCTACCTGTTCTCCATTAACTTCTAATAGACCATCTAACTTAGGTACTCTGATATGTAATCTAATTCTCTTTTATTTTTCATTTGAGAAGAATTTGCTTCAAGTAAGTGGGGACAAATGTTAATTTTTTTTGTTACCTGATTTTCTCATGATATCGAACAATTGGAAAGCCCCATGATCAAACGTACTACCTCGATAATTACTATGTTAAGAAGAATGTACACGCGAGTTTAAAAAAAGTTTTAGTTACTTTTCTTGTAGACTTATTAAACAACTGTTATAGATACCAAAATAAAAAAAAAGACTTACCTGGCATGCGGTCTGGTTGACGCGTTTCTAGTGAAATGCTGCGGTGTACCGGAACGATTAGAACCATTGTGGTTCGGTGGAAAAACTCTCGGCAGACCAAACTTCAAATACGTGTACATGTTCGAGCCCAAGGCTGATCTGAAATGGACAAATAATAAATTATTTTCATATCTGTAGATTTCCTACTATTCCTTGTTTCGATTATTGTGAAAGTGGAATATCATTACCTCGCTAACTATGAATTCTCTTTAAATTCATAGTTAACTAATTCTACCGTAATATATATATATATATATGGAAACATACTAAGGGTGAATCAAGTGTGAAATTATCGAGTACGAATGCAAACTTTCTCGCTTATATATGGGAATTGGTAGGCATTTCAGTTTCTATTGTAAGTTATTGCATGTTACTGTAATTTATGTTTGTTTTGATGTGTATGTTTATGTTCGAATCAGATTCATTTTCGTTCACGAAACTTCAGTTGTAGCTTTACTGAAGATTCTTCATATTGATTTCATGAACGTTGAATTAGTCATCGGAATTTCCTACTACTAGAACCCAATAATTAACTTACAGTAGGGATTATACAGGGTGCTTCAACGAAAACTAATTAGAGGCTATATCTACCAAGATATTCATTTCTGATCAAAACGCAAAAACAAGCAAATTTTGTTTCAATGGGGACATCTTTTGGGGTACAAAACTTGCCTGAAATATCAACCCCCTAATCGGGGGTTGCAATACTTGAACATTTTAAATAGGGAAGATTTTTAAGATTTTTAATTGAAAACTGTAAAAGATACAGGGTGAGCAACTGAAAGATAGGGAAGTTTATTTCCCTGAGACTATTCAAGTTTCAGTGAAGTATAATGGAACAGATCCATGCTGATCAATGGCAGTCATCATCAAGTACCATCCTCATATCTAATTTCAACCCTTAGAGCAGGGTGACCACCCTTGAAAATTTGGAAGAGGGTAGATGGGTCGAGAGATACCTCGAAAGAAAGGTATTATCTTTGTCTGCATCCCTATGAACAAATTTTCATTTTCGATTGAAAACTGTAGAAGATACAGAGTGAGCTACTGAAAAATAGAGGAGACTATCTATCGCCCTGAGCTATTCAAGTATTAGTGCAAAAAAATGGAACAGATTCATTCCAGATCAAAGGCTGTCATCTTTGATCTAAATGAATCTATTCGCACTAATACTTCAATAGTTTTGGGGCGATAGTCATCTCTATTTTTCAGTGGCTCACTCTGTATCTTCTACAGTTTTCAATCAAAAATGAAAATTCGTTCACGAGGATGCAGACAAATATAATACCTTTCTTTCGAGGTATCACTCGACCCATCTACCCTCTTCCAAATTTTCAAGGGTGGTCACCCCTGCTCCAGGAGTTGAAATTCGAGATGAGGGTGGTACTTGATGATCAGTGTCATTGATCAGCATGGATCTGTTCCATTTTACCTCACTGAAACTTGAATAGTCTCAGGAAAATAGTCTTCCCTATCTTTCAGTTGCTCACCCTGTATCATTTACAGTTTTCAATTAAAAATCGAAATTCGTTCAAGGCAATGTAGACAAAGATACCACCTTTCTTTTGAGTCATCACTCCACTCATCTTTTCTATACAAAATGTTCAAGGATTGCAACCCCCGCTTAGGGGGTTGATAATGCAAGTACCCCAAAAGATGTCCCCCTTGAAACAAAGATTGACCAGTTTTTGCGTTTTGATCAGAAATGAATATAGCCTCGGTTTAGTTTTCGTTGAAGCACCCTGTATAAGGGAGTCCGTTATGTATATCGATACCTGGCTATGGCTCTTTGTGTCTCCCTTCATTGTAACTACATCCCCTGCTCAATATTTACAAAGAAGTCTCTGTACTCACTTCCGGCATTTCAGCGCCTAGTCGTTTACGCCTATAGACGATCCATGCCGAGTAGGTTGTGAACAAATGAATTGGTGTTTCCACCCCAATTTTACACCATCTGAAATCAGAATTATTCCCCACTCTTCTCTTGCAAAGGGGACATCTGAATTTGCTATGCCCCGTCACTATTTGTGCTAAGATCTGTGCAACCTTGTCAAGGTTTCACTAATTGATGTACCTAGCATTGTCTTGGACTGCCGACAACCTTAAGCATTCAACCAGGAGTCTCTCTGGTAGATTTTTCTCTTCCAGCATCTTTGAGCCCAGTCGTTTACGCCTATGGAGGATTCATGCCGAGTATGTGGTGATCAAATAAATTCTCGTTTCGACCTCAACTCCACACCACTCTTATTCTCCAGTCCTCTCTTGCATAGGGGATATCTGAACTTGCTATACCCCGTCACTATCTGTGCCAGGATCAAGTGCCAATCTTGTCCAGGTTTCATTAGTTGATGTACCCAGCATTGCCTTGAATTGGCGACAACCTCGAGCATTCAACCAGGAGTCCCTATGTTATTCCGCTAGCCAATCCCCAGCGTTGTTTTAGCAACAAAGGATGAGAGATTCCGACAGGTAAGCCATTGCGCAATTTCAATTCCTCTGATCTCGCTATAACCCGAAACCGAGAGAAGCAGGATATGGTTGTTCAGTGCCAGTTGTTCCAGTGCCTGAACAAACCCTTAGACCAGCTTAGAAGTAATTCTGTGTGCACTCAGGGTTCCCAGAGCAGCGCAACTGTCGGAGCAGGTCGTGATCCACTTATTAGTTCTACCCTGTTCTGTCAGCCTTTGAGCACAGCCAGTATGGTCATAATCTCCGACTGGAAAACTATTGTATGCTTTATCCCATTCCTCCGAAAGTAAATTCTGCCACATGATCTCTCTTTGGTCTTTGAGTTATCCGCCCATCAGATGTACCCTCCGCCTGTTAAGGAATCCTTCCATTAACATACACACATAGCAAACATATAATAAAATATTATCAACAAATTCTATCTCATTTTGAAACACCATGCGGAAAACCCAGTTTTTTTTATGATTTCACATATTACTTATCCACATATTAATTCATTTTTTCACTTTTTCAAACACTTGTGTTCAATTTTTGCTTTAGCTTAGAGGCAGTTGTTCGATATCGAGAAATTCAGTTTTTTGGGACTTTTCGTACATCCAAGACAGAAATTCGTTGTTTGTCGAATTTTTTAGTAGTGAGGTACCCTAATGAAGCTGTGGAGATGCATCATTAGAGTGTAGATGAAATGAACAGAGCATTTTGGGGGCTTGATAGTGGCAACAATCAATGTGCTATAAACTGAACGTTATAGCCTAACCAACCTAAATATATCGAAAAGAACTGTTGAAAGTAGGTTGCATGAAGTCAATCTTCTCTTCAGAAGACTTTGGATGGGTCAGATTCTAACGAGAGAAAACTGCTCAGCTCGATGAGAGTAGGTTCAAAATCATTTAAAGACTGGTTCCTTGATTCCTTCTGATTTAGAACCAAATAGTTAACTTATAGCGGGGATTAAATCAAGAAGTTCGTTTTGGATAGCTACATCTGAGCCTATGGCTCTTTTTTCCCCTTCTTTGTAATTACATCCCCTGCTTGATCCTCACAAAGAAGTCTCTAATAGAGTGGGGGTATATTTCCGGCAGATTTCTCTCTTCCAGCATCTTTGCGCCCAGTCGTTTACGCCTATGGCGGATTCATGCTGAGTATGTTGTGATCAAATAAATTTGCGTATCGACACACCACAATTATTCTCCAGTCCTCTCTTGCATAGGATATATCTGAACTTGCTATACCCCGTCACTATCTGTGCCAGAATCCGTGCATCAGTTCGTCTGCTTTCACGTACCAATCTTGTCCAGGTTTCATTAGTTGATGTACCCAGCATTGCTTTGGGTTGGCGACAACCTCGAGCATTCAACCGGATTTACCTATTTTGTTTCGCTAGTCAGTCCCTCAGCCTTGTCTTAACAACATGGGCTGAGATTTCGATGGCGGGCCCTGGTCCTATTAGGGCACTTTCAGCTCCTAGACAGGTCAACCATTCCGCAATATCATTTCCTCTGATCCCGATGTGACCATGAACCCAGAAGAGACAGAGAAGGTGCTTTACCGGAAGTTGCTTCAGTGCTTGATTGCTCTACCAGACCACCTAAAAGTAATTCAGTGCGCGCACATGACTCCTAGAGTAGCCGGACTGTCGGAGGAGATCATGATCCAGTCATTAGTTGCACCCAGTTCTGCCCGCTTTTGAGCACAGTCAAGTATCGCCGTCATAGCCTATTAGAAATTTGTTGAATATTCATTTAATGGGAAGTAATAACCCCTGGTTCGTCGGTAGTAAACTCTGCCACCTGATTCCTCTTTGGTCTTCGAGCAATCTGTACACCAGATGTACTCTCCATCTTGTTAGGAATCCTTCTGTTAACATACACAAATGACGAACATATAATATCAGATTAGAATTAGATATTATGAACAAATTTTTTCTTATTTTCAAACACCATGCGGAAAACCCAGTTTATTTTATGAATTTACACATTGCTCATTTACATTTGTGTTTCACTTTTGATTTAGCGTGAAGGCAATTGTTTGATTTCGGTTAGAAATGTTTGAATTTTTCGCACACCCAAGATATATATATATATATATATATATATATATATATATATATATATATATATATATATATATATATATATATATATATATATATATATATATATATATACATTTTTTTTCCTTCACCGAATTTTTTGGGTTAGTAGTTTTCAGGCAATTTCTTGCCAAGGTGTACTTGGTTTTCTGCTTTTATAGACTCTGGAGTAGGATCCTCCTCACAATTCTCACCGTACCCAGTAGCACCTCCTTTTGAGCGTTCGAGAAGACCCTCCGCTCCAAGCCCAAATTCTCTGTGTTCTTCAAGAGATGACTTTCCACCAGACTGTTAGTTGTAATCACTAAAGGAATCACTGGCACAGATTCGAGTCGATATACCTCCCTCATTTCGAAAGCCAGATCCTGATATTTCTCGATCTTCGTTAACTTATAATTAATAATAAGAGGTGCTCTATTCTCTTCCTTATTGAATATGACAATATCGGGTATATTGTGCTGCACTGGACGGTCGGTGATAACAGTGTTGTCCCAGTACATCTTGTAGCCTTCGTTTTCTAGCATTCCCTTGGGTTGATGAAGATTATGCTTAACCCTTTGTTTTAGTAGCCCCAATTTTAGTGCTACTTCTTGGTGGTAAATTTTGGCAACCGCGTTATGCCTTTCCAGGTAATGCTTCCGAGAGAGCACTTCCAACAGAGATCCAAGGCTATATCCTGTTTGGTTATGTGTTTTTATAGGCTCTGGTCGGCATCACTTGGTCTTGTATGGCTGCCAGGCGACCTTCCGCCTCTGGGAAAAGATATCCATCGGTGAGATAAGTGAGAGACCTCTTATTATCGACACGTGTGTTCTTCAGTGAATTTGGGTATCTTCCATGATGAGTCATAGACTCCCACCCATCAGTCAACTCCTCCGTTGTGCGGTTTTTCAGTTGCAGAAATAGTTTCTAAGGCGAACCCCACAACCTGCATGGGCGCTTTCGAGATTAGCCACCCCTTCCTCCTCTGTGCCTTGGTAGGTAGAGTCTGTTGACTGATGCATGAGGATGATCCACCGAAAGAAGATGATACAGTTGGTACAGCTCAGGTGTTTAGTGCCATAAACATCGTCTTCGAGTTGAGCTTCGATTGTAACACCTGTTTCACTCGTCGAAACAGTTTTTCCCTAAGGCTTCCCTTACCTCAGCCGTCTTGATCTCAAGGGTGCTGGATGCCAAGGTATTCACACGTCTCTTCGAGTAGAGAGTTGGAATCGTAGTGCAATTAAAGAGAGCCATATCATCATTCCTTCAGTGAAGCGATAAACATGAAACTGGGAATCGAAAAATGCGCTGTTGAGAATATGGTGAGGGGAAAAGTTGTATATATATTATCTGCTCTAGAAACTGAAGTTACTGTTTTGTATTTGATTCGAACTTAGGAGTATATTGTTGGAAAATCTATCTACCCATTCCACATAAAAATGCTATAAACTCACTTTGGTCCGTATCTGGGATGCGATAAAATTGATTGTACTGTAGTATCTCTGAGCTGAAAATTTCCATATGGAAGTGGACTTTTGTCAGCTGATCCAAGAGCACTGTCGGTAAAATCCGAGTTGAGGTTTTGCCTGAAAATAAAGAAAAATTATGGAACAAACTAAATAACTGCTATAAATTCATTATAGAGTTATATAAGTACAAATATCTTGAGTTTGTGTAATCGAAATGTTATCCTCCTACACACGATGGTGAACTGATAAGTCAGGCGAAAACGAAAAAAGTGGTGGTACTGGTACATAAGCTATAACATAAAAACACCTCAAAAAAGTCTAGGGAACACATCTGAATATCGATATATCGTATCCAGAACGATTAATATGGATGATTTTTTTTAAGAAATGAACACCTGCATCAATTTCTCACCAAATTATGTAGAATGCCGCAACAGATTTCAGTTTTTTTTTATAAATAAATCTGAAAATGCAGCAGATGCGACGCTGCTTTATAATAATTTCATATATTCAGTGTTTGAAATCAGTTAGTTGGCACTTTGTTTCTGTTGTAAGCACAAATAAAAGATTCAAGTTTTGTGATTCGACCATGGAAAGACGACATTTGACTAGAGAAGAGATGTTACGAGCCGTTGGCATGCTCCAAGCTGGGAGCTCACAATGGGAAGTATCCAGGGTTCTGGGAAGTAGCCCAAGTGTCATAAACCGTTTATGGTCGCGTTTCAATGAAACAAGTAGCGTATAAGAACGCCATACAGGTCGTTTCAAGATTACTACAGTCGCCCAAGACCGATTTTTGGTTTTAAAAGCCAGAAGAGATCGTACTACCACAGCATCTTAATTAGCTCAAGAGCTATCACGAGTTCATAATGTACAAATTTCCAACCAAACTGTGGGAAATCGACTGCACGAAGGTCAACTCCACTCCAGACGTCCTTTAAGAGTTTAAGAGACCCATGGAAATCGCGCTGCTCGTTTAGCTTGGTGCCAAGAACACGTAAACTGGGATCAAGAGAGGTGGGCCACAGTTCTCTTCAGTGATGAATCTAGATTTAGTTATTATCCCGATTCGGGAAGAATTCGAATATGTAGGGAACCTGGAGGCGGATCAGTGATGTTTTGGGGAGGTATACGCCTTGGTGGAAGAACTGACCTTGTTTTCATAGAGAACAACCTCACGGAAAATTCTTACGCAAATGAGATAGTTTCACCTGTAGTGGTACCGTATCTCCAAACAATGGGTCAAAATCCACTATTCCAACAAGATAATGCCCCTCCTCATCGTGCAAGAGTTGTTTTGAACGTTCTTGAAGAGAATGATATCGATCTTCTACCGTGGCCATCCTGCTCCCCAGATCTGAATCCCATCGAGCATGTAAGCCAAAATGTAATAGACAATTTAATATTGAGCATGCCGCGACGATGCCAAAGTGTCATTAATAACAGAGGCGGACCTTCTGGGTACTGAAAAATACAATCCATATCGTTTCGAAAATATTAGTTCAGGTTTTTTTGTGTTTCACTAAATTTCGTCATTTTCCAATTTCCAATTTTTATTATAATAGGTGCTTTGGAGAAGTCAAATATTATTTTGTTTTCTTGAGAATACATTATATACAATACATCCTAACAAAACCGAAAGATTTCTATAAATTCGAATCATCAAATTCATATTTTAAAGATATTGGTAAGTGTTCCTAGACTTTTTGAGGTGTTTATTTCGACAATACAATGCCTTCAAAGTGCCAACATGAAATTTTATAATGATATATTAATTAGCATTGATATGATTGTCAATCAAACGAGAAGAGTATCTCTTGATAAGTATATGTTCATTCTTGTCCATCTTAGAATGATTCATAAGTGGTTTGCTGAATTTCGTCCCGGCATTTCACTATTTGAGTGGGAAATTAAAGTGACCTGAAAATGATATTTCATGGTTTTTCTCTTTGTTTGGGCATACAGTTTAAGCAAATCAGTATATTATTTTACCAAAAATTAATTTCAACTGGAGAGGTAGAATTAATTGTTTTGTTTTCTACACTAGACATAAATATATCCGCTAGAAAAGAGCTAACTATTGATCCAATCGCAAGACCACCATAGAATATTCAGAACAGGTAAAGAGTAATAAAAGCTCATTAAATATGCAAATCTCCTGACCGTACGGGGGCATATCAAAAATCTGAGAAGTTCTGTTATTTTACATTGGGCATAACCCAACATTATAACCGACTACCTATAAAATCTGCCCTTGTTTTTCTCATAGATATTTGACATAGTTTTCCTCGTCTTCATAAGATAACCCATTCTTGTCTCCCATTTGAAACCTCCACTCAGTGGCGTAGAGGAATGTGATTTATAGGTTTTATTTTTCAAAACATGGTTGTCGAAAAGTATAGATCACAAAAATAAAAACTAAAATATAAATAATTTCTTATCGGTGTCCTTTCCAGTGAATTGCTATGTTGCTTTCTAATCACTCTCCCAGTGATCTTCATCCTCTGAAAACGGAACCTCGGCACTCATATTCACTACAACAGGATCAATTGCTGCGTCTATAAGACGGTCCACATTTTATTTTCTTTCATAAACATACACTCAACCAAATTTATATGGAATCACTCGGTATTTCACATTAATGATTGTTTTTAACCACTTGACTACTTGTAAAGAATGGAGTTTTTTGTTGTAAAAAAACTGGATAGTATGATAAGAAATGTTGAATTATCACCACATGTTCGGGATATTGTACTCAGTTATTACTGAGATTCAAGACTGTGAATTTCAGAATTTAAAAAAGCCTATAATCATAATTCAAAATGCCTCACGCTGGGTTGCCCGATGTGCAGAGATGTCGAATAATCGCTCTCGTTGAAGAAGGGGTGACACAGAGAGATATAGCGGCCACAATGGGGGTATCACAGGGAATTATGTCAGAAACCTACGCCCGATACGTGGAGCTACAATTTCAGCAAACTATGTGTAGAAGAAGTCGTAGACAAGAACAAGACTACTGAAGAACAAGACTACTTTTGTGCCAAATTGCAAGAAGAGATCCTAGTGCGTCGCAATAAATTATTATTATTATTATTATTATTACCCCATACTCCAAAGACAATTTCTGGAAGCAACAGGCATCAGTGTATCAGTCGAAAAGATACGTCAAAGACTTTGTTCAGGGGGTTTATACAGCAGAAGGCCCTTAAGAGTTCCAGAGGTAATCAAACAACAAAATTAACAGACTTAATTAGTGTATCGAGCACCAAAATTGGAATATTGAGAATAGACGAAATGTTCTTTTTTCGGATGCGACTAGAATTGCTGTTCGATCAGATGACCACCAGATTCGGGTTTTAAGGGATGGTGGAAGACAAGCTAGACTCACACTGCCTCCTTGGTATTTCGGAATTTGTCTTGCTGCTCGGAGTCTATCTACCCCTAAAACCCGAATCTGGTGGTTATCTGATCGAACACCAATTCTAGTGTTTAGGTTTGTAGTTAGTCGTTCCTAAATCAATGATTCATGATGTCTTGAAGGAACAATTATTTCATCCTTATCACATTCAGAAAGTTCAGGAATTACTTCCCAACGATCCTGAGAATCTTTCTGCCGATTTATCCAAGAGAAGAGAACTCAGGATCACCACTTCAGTAGGAACATTCTATTTACTGACGAAAGCACTTTTACTAGGTCTGGCATCACTAACCTTCACAATGAACACGTGTACAGTGCCAAAAATGCTTTGACAAGTATTCATCTTCAGAATCAATTCAAAATTAATGTCTGGATTTCAGTAATTGACAATTTTATTATTGGTCTGGTAGAGATTCCAGATCGATTAAACGGAAAGGCATATTTGAAATTTTTGCAAGAAACTTTGTCGGATTTATTGGACGATATTCCAGAATGATTGCGTGCAGAAATGTGGTTTATGGACGACGGTGCACCACCTCACTTTACTTTAAAGGTTCGCGAGTTCTTACATGCACAGTATGCGAATCGTTGGAACGGAAGGGGAGCTGATGATCCTGCAAGTTGGCCAGCACGATATCCCGACTTGACACCGTGAGACTTCTTTCTTTGGGATGCTTCAAAATTTAGAGTTGACTCTTCTCCAATTGACACCCGAGAAGAGTTAAAAGGTCCAATTTAATTCCTTAAAGAGGATTAACCCTGTATTCAGCAATATGGTGGAATTTCTGAATATTTACTATAGTTGAATGAAATTTTGGGTGTAAACTAATAATTCGTTATTCTGAAGTGATTTGTTTTTTTCTATTTAGTTTTTAACTGGCCATCCTGTTTTCATGTTTTCAAATAGTCATTGTGAAATACTAATTAAATTTAATCTTCGAATTTTTAGATTTTTGTACTATGGAACATTGAATTTCCTATTTGCTTGATCGTATTTAGTAACCTAGAAAACATCATTCTGTCAACAAGAGGTTGCCAAGCACAATAAAATGTTAATCTGTCAGACTACAGAAACAAATCCGAAGCGAACATGGTCAGTATGTGATATTTTTTACTTGCTGATGGTTGAAGAAATGAAATCATGAAATTGTAAAACTATTTTTGGTGAATGATCCGCTCATCTTATGAAAATTTCTCAGGAGACAAAAAAGTTTTATAATTAGACTAGCTACTCAATGTCTAAAACAGTTCTGCTCAAACGCAGACAGTTGAAAAATTATGGTTGATTAAAAACACGTTCGAGTTTTTAGGGACACTTGTAAAACGTCAAGGTCATTGAGTGGATTACTGAAAAACGTGAATAACGCACCCGATTACGCATATCAAATATAGTTTCTATCGATCTAGTCGTTCTCGAATTATTTTAAAAATAATAAAAAAATATTTGTTGTTAAACCACAATATCTAAAAATAAAATAGTAAACATTGCATAATTTTGGCCAGTATATTCTTTAAAACAAACATAAGAAATTAAATATTTTATTTCTTCCTTATTATATTCAATGTTATTAAGTCATAACGGAATTGAAGACACCTTGACCACTTCCAGGTAATAAAAGGTCACATTTACGAAGTGCTTAATATCTATTAATAAAATTTTAAACAGTTTCGAAGATATGCAGATACTTTTAAGTGGCTTCTCATCTTTCAAACTATTATCGAAGTTGTTTTGAGATCATCAATATTATTATAAGAAGGAATTTCTTCACAGTTCGTGATTCTAATTGATGTAGTACCTTTCAGGCTTATAGACCGTAATCTATAAGAAATTGTTTGCCTACTTCAGCGGAAGTCATCTTCGGAAGTGGGTCGTTGTTCGGTCATTCGATACATTGTCATTATTCTTACTCTAATTCGCTGTCTTACTGAAGATGTAGAATCTTTGTGCTAGTGAATTGAAAGAACACCACCCTAACTTTGAAGATTCAATCATAAGAAAAATGGATGAAAATTTTTTTAAAGCTTTAATGGGGGTGAGGTTTGGTTAAAGTCGGTCATCTTTGTAAGCTAATTCCGAATGATTAATATTGCTTGCATTTTTTATTCATCACATTTACCAATTTTAGAAAGAAATTGTTGTTATAAAGAATAGATCTGTTATTCGAAAAATCGTTGATGTAAATAAAATTGTCCTATTATGTATGCCCTATATCAGAGGTGCTCAAACGGTCGATCGCGAAAGCTTTTTGAGTAGATCTCGAAAAGATAGATTAATAAGTAGGTAACTAAAGTACAAAAATTTATTACCTAATAAAATAACACTCTGCTAGCGGCAAAAGGTGGCTTTATCAAAGGAACGCACGGTTTTGATAGCTTGTTTGAAGAAAGAACAAACCATGTTCACAAAACCAACCAAACAATCAAAAGTGATACGATCGCGTCATTTAAAATATCTCATATATTGGCGAAACACAAGGAACCATTCGAAGATGGATCGGTTGTGAAGGAACCATTTATTGAAGCGAATGAGACTATATTTGGAGATTTTGAAAATGAAACAGAAATCATGTTTGCTATTAGAGAACTTCAGTTATCTCCTCCGACTGTCACAAGGCGTATTGAAGTCATGAGTCAGGACATGGCAGATAAACAAAAGCATGATATCATTAAATGCACATACTTTTCTGTACAGTTTGACGAATCCACCGATATGACAGACACTGCCCAGCTGTGTATTTTATTCGGATGGTATTCAATGACATGTTGGCTAAGGAATAGTTTTTGACAATCATTCCTCTGAAAGGGAAGACCCGTGGCGAAGATATATATGACGTTTTCTTCAATTTCGTGAAAATCTACAAGATACCAATATATAAATTAGTGTGCATTACAATAGATGGAGCACCAGCAATGACTGGAAACAAAAACGTTTTTGTGGCATTGTGTCGAGCTAATGAAGATTTCCCTTCATTTTGCTCATTCCATTGCATTATACATCAACAAGTTTTGTTTTCAAAAGTTTTAAACACGGAGGAAATTATGGGCATTGCAACAAAAATTGTGAATTCCATCTGAGCACGTAGCTTGCAACAGCGGCTCTTTAAGTTGCAGAAGAAGAGTCAGCTGAATACACTGATTTAGTTCTTCACACGGACGTCAGGTGGTTGAGTCGCGGAAAATTCCTAGAAAGGTTTCAAGAATTATTGCCCGAAATAACAGCTTTTCCAGACGAAAGAGGTGATGACACTCAGATGTTGAAACGAACGAAAAATGGTTGACTGATTTGGCATTTTTGACTGACATCACAATGCACGTAAACACCATTAACTTGGAGCTTCAAGGTAAACGAAAAACTATTATTGGGATGATTAGCGCAGTAAACGCATTCAAAAGTAAATTGCAACTTACGATAGATTAACTGAAAAGAAGGATCTGAAACATTTTCCGTCTTTGAAAGCAAGGATTTCTCAGTTAAATTATGATACGTATGAGGCTGAATTATCAAATATTTTGGGACAATTTCAAATGCGTTTTTATGATTTCAGTAAACTGGCAAATATAGCATTATTTATGAGTTATCCTTTTTCATGGAAAAACATTGAGGAATCAGCTACTGAAAGAGCAAGTCCGTTTAATATGAACTCATGTTCTGTTCAAAATGAGTTGGTGCAGATTATATCAGATATACATTTCAAAGCTACAGTATCTGATACAAATTTCTGGTGTTTCATATCTGAAGATAAATATCCGAATCTGAGGCAAATCGCCTTTCAACTGACGGCAATGTTTGGGTCAACTTACTTGAGCGAGTCTGTATTTCCTGAAATGAAGATAATCAAGTCAAAATATCGCAATCGATAACTGACGATCATATGTCATCATGCTTTTGATTAGCACTCAATGGTTACGTACCATCTTATGAAACTCTAGGGACATGCAGTGCCAACAACATCCAAAGTCACTCCCTAGTTAAGTTTAACACCATATACAACTCTTTTGTTTTGTAACAACCAATAAACTGGCGATTTTGAATAGCTATGAGTTTTTTCATTGATATTATAGACAAGAACCTAACTAAACCTAACCCAAACCTTGACTGAAAAAATGTATATTGTGCGGAAAGCTAATGTCTATATATGCTATGGTACACCCTACCTAGGTGGGTAGGTAGGTAGGGTGTATCGTGTATGTAGGACAACCCTGCATCACACATACTTGAAGTCTCTCAGAGTCGATCTTAAGTAGTCTAACAATATTGAGGTAGATCGCCAGCAGTTCAAGTATGAGCACCCCTGCCCTATATAGTGCAAGTATGAAATACGGAATAAAATTCACATATTCTTTCACTTCAGTTTCTGGGTAAATGTTCTGGCAGGTTAATATTTTAGAAATCCTTTTTTTTTGCATTCATCGCATATGACCTAATTAATGATATTGATGACATATTCATCTAGAGGAAATCCTCGATGGGATTTTCTAGAAGCTTCTATGCATTTCTATTGCGAAAACCATAAACATAGATCATATCTGCTCATTCTGTATTAATGAAGGAATACATTTTGATATTCCTTCTAGCTTCTAGAAAATCCCATCGAGGATTTCCTCTAGATAAATATGTCATCAATATAATTAATTAGGTTTTATGCGATGAGAACAAAAAAAGGGTTTCTAAAATATTGACCTGCTATCAAAATTAACTCAACAATCTTCATAATCATTTTACTATGTTTACGTCATCTATGTAACTTTACAGAATCGCTCTCGTATATTGAAAATTAGGATTTTAGGACCCGTGAGGATCAGATTTTTGAAACTGAATATCTCCGAATTTTAAAAGATTAGGTCTGTGCTGTTCTCACTAATTTGACTAAGAAGTTGACCATCAAAAGTCCTTACTTAATACATGAAATTGACCTATCAAAGCATATTTTCCAAAAACTGAAATGGAAAAAATTATTAATTTTATTCCACACTGTGGGTCCATTCTGAACCTTTTTTTCTTTTCCGAAAATCTGTGTATGCGTTGAAGTAGTTACCTCATTACTACAATCTAATTGTATGGCGCAGAACATTCAATTTTATAAATTAGGAAATATTCAATCTTCTAGTCAGATTTATAGACTATACAAAGAGGAATATTTCGAAATCCTAATAATTACTCAATTTTCAACATTCTCTTCGTTCTATACGATAGATCTTTGAGTTATCTTTTAATCAACATTCTTTACCAGTTTCAGTCACTCCTGACATGACAATTTACTTCAATTAAAATTTATGTCTTATTCACCTGTAAATTGACCATGCATGAAGATCTTCGCTTGCAGTTCCTGAAAACGCTCTAGATTCAGGATTTGAAGGTACAGAATACTTTCTTTCCATCTCGAAAGCGTGAGATCCTTCACATTGTGAAGGAGTCCTACTCCGAACCATTTTAGATGGGAGGTTTCACCTCAGAACTGAAACAAAAGTTAAAATGAGAAAATAGAACCTACATAGTTTAAAATGACAGACATCTATTGGTTTCTTTTGCAACATGTGTAATAACCCAAACTTATTACTTCATAAACTAAATCAAAGTTAACAAAGTTCTCTACGAAATGCTTTATGTTTTCTTTCAAAGAATAACCTTTGAATAAACTGAATAACCATTATTAATTGTGTAAAAACGAGTATAGATAGTTATAGAATGGTTTTATTCATTACTATGCTCCAAAAAAAATTTTCCTACGGAGAATGTTTTCAAAATCTCAATGGCATAACCACGTGTGAGATGATTTTATTTTTGGTAGCAAATATTAGCAAGGAGTCCTGCTGGGGGCTGGTTACGAAGATCGTCAGGCGTCTTATGGGGTACGGGATCTCTAAAGAAATATATTGGGGACAAAAACGATTTCACAAAATTTTGGGAATATACAATGAATCTGGCCAAGTTAAAAATTTATTTAAAAGTGGAAGGTCGAAGGTAGATAACAATATCCAGTTTGACTTCATATTGGCTCTCGAACAAAATCTGCTTAATGCAAAACGACGCATCTGATACGAAAATACCTCCATACGTGTGAGTAAACAGTTTGACGCAGAGAAAAATCTACAATCTTTCAAAGTCAATCATGTACATCAAATCGTCTCAAATATTCACAAATGGAGCATAATTGTACCTCAAATGCACAGGGTGGACAGATTTTGACGTATTAGTACTGCCGCTATTTCAAATATTGTGAATAGAGGAAAATAAGTCCCCCACCATTTGTTCTATTTGCGCAGAGAATTCATTGCTGCAAGCAGATTCAAGGCAGCTTTTTTCGGTTTCGAGTTATTTAGGAATTTTGAACGTTTTTTAAATCAGTCAAGTGCTAATATCTCGATTGTTTTTGAAGTTATGTAAAACTAATTTTGACATTCTACAGGCACCTTTCTACGTAAAATCGAACTATATACATATAATAGTATGTCACAACTTGAGGGGGTAAATCTACGTGCAATTTTAAGAAAGAAAAGTTCATATAAACATAGGTCCGCGAAAGCTTCGTTACGAAGCTGCAGGGTGTTGAAATTTCCAGAAAAAAATTATTTTTTTCTTCAAAACTCCTGCAGTTTTTGAGATATTCTGCTCAAATTTGGAATGCAAGCTATTTTTTACAGCCTCCATTTTCATCATATTTGTTCAGTTTGGAAACTTTTTGACACTTTTAATTCTTTCGTATCTCCAACCGTTTTCGAGTGGAAAATTATTGAATTTGGATTATTTAAATTGTATGTTATTCGCTAAATAAAAAAAAGAAGAATAGAAATACTCGATAGGTATGCCCAAAATTTGCTTTTATTTTGATATCTCGTCTTCTGAGACTCAACTCATACTTATTCAATATCAAACTAAAAAAAAAAGAACAATTAAAAACTAATTAAATTGATGGAAGTGTCCTCCACTGGCAAGAATACAGTCTTCTGTCCTTCTTCGCATATTATCACGCACTCTTTGAAATATTTCTTATCGCGTCAAAAGAGGTTATTATTCGATTTCTCAATTCTTCTACAGTGTTCACTGCAGTGGTATAAACCAAACTTTTGAAATATTCCCACAAGAAAAAGTCTAAACTATTCAAATCTGGGGACCTAGGAGGCCATGGTTCTGGCTCACCTCGACCTATCCATCGGTTGTTGAATGTACTATTCAAGAATTCCCTAGATATTTAATGAGAATTGTTCTTGATGATAAGATTTTTCAATCAAATTGGGGTTTTCTTCAGCCCAATAATGATTATTGTCAAAATTTGTGATAGCAGTTCTCGAAAAGTTAGCTCCGTCCGTGAACATTATTTCACTATCAAAATGAGCATTTTCTCTCATTTTATCTAAGAACCATCGGCAGAAATTCAGTCTTGAAGGAAAATCTGCAACGGGTACAATAAAAAGTCGTGGAGAATCCTCCAAACTAGAACATGTGAAATATTCAACTGATTTCCAATTTCTCTTGTTCTCACATGAGAATTCAAATCAATACAATTCAAAACTGCTTCCTCAATATCTGGAGTTCTCATAGTTTGAGTTGCACCTTTTAAATGATTATTTGCAGTAAAAGTACCAGTTTCCCTCAACCTTCTGCGGATATCGTAAAATGTTCGCCTGTCTAGTGTTACTCGATTTGGAAAGCGAACCTGAAATAATCGCCTAGCTTGTGTTGTGTTTCCGTTAGCCAGACCGTACATATAATGGATATCAGCCAATTCAGCGTTAGTAAAATTAACAATTTTTTCTTACAGCAATTACTTCAAAAGTCTTAAAACTAATCCTTAGTTTAATAAACAATTCGAGCAGACACTGGTTCAAATTTAACTACCAAAATAAATAAATAAATGAAAAAAATCAGTGCCAACTAGTCAGTTTTTTAATTAGAAGTGCTTTCAATTCAACGAATGCATACAATCGTTTAATATTTTTTTATTTAGCGAATAACATACAATTCAAATAATTCAAATTCAATAATTTTTCACTCGAAAACGGTTGGAGATACCATAAAATTACAGGTGTCAAAAAAGTTTTTATATTGAACGAAGATGACGAGAATTGATTGTACACTGATCAGTGGCGTACTGCAAAAAAGTTTGAAAGGGCAAAAGAAGATATGGCACCGGTAAAGAAAACACGTTGTAGATTATAGTTAAAATTTAGGACGTGTAATGATGGAGGCTTTAAAAAATAGCTTGCATTCCAAAATTTTCCGGTAATTTCAACAACCTGTAGCTCTGTAATGAAGCTTTTGCCGAACTATGTTTATAAAATTTTTTTTTCTTGAAATTGCTCGTAGATTCATCCCCTCAAGTTGTGACATACTTTTATGTAACACCCTGTATATAATGACCAGCCTGACAAACGTATTGTCTAAAGGTTTTAAAATAATTTGCGAAGCCACGGATTTTTCGAAAAATCGGAGACCTGAATGAAGGGCATGGTGTAATATTTCACCAAGCTATTAAGATACCAGGGAAGATGGAGAGTCTCAATAATAGCAAACGTTGGATTCTTCAGAGAGACCCGTATGCTTCACACAATAGGAAATGTATAAAGATAAGTCTCACTGGGAAAATAAATATATTTTGTGCTTACTGATTAATGTATTTTAGAAGAAAAATAAGTTTTGTTACGCAATTATATATTCAAAGAAAATTTTTAGTCTTTAATCTTTCATTTCAAGATGATAACTTTTTCAACATAATCATCTACATTGTCAGAAAACGTGACATTCTATGACAAAATGAAAGCCTATTTCGGATTCGACCCAAAAGCGTCATATTCACGCAGAAAAACCAAAACAGCTCGGAATTTTTTTATGTGCAGACTTGTGTAATTGATGCAACTGAAATTCAGTCAAGGTTGGAGTTATACCTCTTGTAGACTCAATTATTCTAGAAACTTTTCATCCGAATCAAATTTCGCCACCTCGAAAGCTTGATATACTTCAAGATCATTATAATGAACTTCTACCTTCAATGTCCGAAAGGTTATTCACATCGAGGTACAATGTTTCCGGAGGAGGACGCGGAACATCGCAATGGTAAGATCTTACATCGAAGGGTTTTCTTGTACAGTGCAATGATTCTTGAATATACTCCGAACCAGTTCAGCTATCAGGTTTTGTTATAGTTTCTGACCAGCAGCGCCGGTGACATTGAATATTCGTGCGAATTTCCAATTGAAAAATCACTTATTGCCACAATTTTATATTATTGCCGTGTCTTTTGATAACAGGAGGGTCAAAAGTATTGTGTTCAAAAGTTTTCGTGATTAGAATTCAGTAATATTGTTACACAAACAATAAAGTCTATACAGAGTGTGCCATTTGAATAGAATACATTATGTGGAACATTATAGTCGATTTGGTAAAGCCGTAGAGTATTAAATCTTCAGGTGATTGGCGTGCCATTATTTATGTTCTTATATATTACTGGGGTACTTGGGTATAATATTGGCAATTCATCTCTATGTTTCTCGAAAATTCATAAGCATTTGAATAACCCAACTGATATGGAAATCGTTTTCATCCTAGACAATAACGTGTATATGAGATCATTATAGATGTAAATTTGATGAGTAATTCCTATCATGAATGATTGAAAATGAACGAAACAGTTTTGATTACTCAGTGGTACACAGGTACCACCGCCCGACAGGTATGTTGAGACAAATAGAATAAAAGATTGACGATAAGCCTTTCTTTAAGGATTGTCTACAGGACGACTTATAATAATAACTCATATAGGTAGTGTTAACGATTTTGAGGATGGGGTTTATTACCATTTCAAATTAAAAGTACTGTGTAACTTTCATCAGGACATGAATGCGGAGGTTTTCGAAGAATATTTTGAACAGTTGTTGGATCTGATTTTACTGAGATCTGTTATAGTAACGATAACGCAAGCTACCATTAGCGACAGATTGAATTAACGCCAACATCTTCATGGCGTAAAACAGACATCATTAGATGGCTGACGGATAAAATATTTCTTCTGAAGAAGGTATGGTAACAAAAATTATTATCAATTATAAATTTACATAAAAAATCATAAAAAAATATAAGATTGACGAAATGGCAAAAAACCAGGAAGTCAGTATACTTCGCCTTCCACCTTACCACTGCGAATTGAATCCTATTGAACAAATATGGGCACCGGTAATGAGTGAAGTGGCTAGAAAGAACAGATGTTTCAAGGTAAAAGACGTCGAACTTCGCTCCAATAGTGTTACATCCCCAAACTGGGAAAATTGTATAAATCATGCCATTAAAGAAGAAAATAGAATGTGGGAAGTGGATCATATTATAGATGCCATGATAGATCCTGTTATAGTGAATTTAGGTAATGAAAATCATCAAAAGATGAACTGTAAATATTTTATGAAAATATTGCAGCTTTATAACTTTAAAGTGAAGAAAGAAATTGAATTAGACGTTTCATAAATTCATGAAATTGTTTTTAAACATTGTTTAACATTCTATTAGGTAATGTTAAAACTTATGTGGAAAATTTAGCTTAAGTCTTCTATAATATAAAATAAATTTTCATTTCAATAATTAGACATTATTTTATTATTAAATATTTTAACGTACAGAAGTAAGAGTAAGCTGAGTATACATGAAATTCTTGAAATAAATATTTTTGGTTAACGTTACTATCTAGATATTTACATTAAATTATTCTTGTTTTTAAATACATTATTGTTCAATTGATTCAATTTTATTGTCGAAGAGAAGCCTAGAGCACATATTCGACTACGTGACTGGCTACAAATTTTAGACGTATGCAGTGAACATTTTATTTAAAACGAGGATAGCAATATTCGCAAGCAACAAAAAAGACTGAGAAGATCGTAGTCAGGTGGTTGGGTTCTTCCTGGTGATTGGTATGAGGGTTTCTATAAAAGATCCGGTAATAAATTGGGGCTTGTTTCAAGACAAAATCATAGAAACTACATTCATTTTTTAATTTGCCCACGTACCTCATTTCTAAGGGATTTGCATACTAAATGAGCTTTTATTACTCTACGTCTTTACCAAAAGGACTATAGGCAAATTGAAAGAAGATACCCTAGTGCGTCGCATCCCATATTCCAAAGACAATTTCTGGAAGTAACAGGCATCAGTGTATCAGTTGAATCGATACGACTTCGTTCAAGGGGTTAGGTTTATTCAGCAGTGGGCCCTTGAGCGTTCCAGAGCTAACCAGACAACAAAAAATTAACAGACTTAATTGGTGTATCGAGCACCAAAATTAGAATATTGAGAATTGGCGAAATCTTCATTTTTCGGATGAAACCAGAATTGTTGTTCGATCAGATGACCACCGGATTTGGGTTTTAAGGGGTCGTGGAAGACAAGCTCGACTCCGAACAGCAAGACGAATTTCGAAATACCAAGGGGGCAGTGTGATATTTGGATGGCATTATGCTGGGAGGATTTGATTTTATTTCCTGCTGTGTAATGGTTACAAATTACGTGAAACTAGTGCTGGAGCCCATAGTGAGAATCTGGCGAGGTGCCCACAGTGAGAATTTCACTTTTATGCAAGATAATGCTCCTCCGTATACCAGCAACCTCGCGCGACATAATCTTGAAACAGAGGGAATCGTTATTTTGGACTGGCCAGCTTGCTCTCTAGACCTAAATCCTATTGAACAATTATGGGATAGTCTCAAAAATAAAATGAGATCGCGCCAGGATAATCCAAGAACCCCACAACAGCTCATCCAAGCCGCCACAGAAGAGGGGCAGAATATCACCCCAGAGAAGGTCAAAAACCTAATCCAAAGCATGCCTAGACGGATTCAGGCTTGTATCAGGCCAAGAGGAGGTAATACAAGCTACTAAGGTCGATAAAAAAACACCTACTCTGTGAGAAAGCCATTTTTAATTTTTTTACTACATGCGGTAAGAGTCTCTTATTTTATTTTATTTGTTTCTTTCTTAAAATAAATCTTAATTTATTTCTTTTTTCAATTGAAATGTCTCAAAAGAATCAATTCTAACAATCCTTCGAAATTTCTGAAATCCTTGAGGTAATATTTAAAATATCGGATGATTCCGTATAAATTTGGTTGTGTGTACATACCTGTGGTTTTCATTCATTTCTAATATTACTGACTTTTTGTGCACATTTCATTTCAAACAGTGTGATTAATTAGTTTCTAATTCGAATCAAAATTCAAATATCACTGATGCAACATGATTTTCTTCATTCAGATGATTCTACCTGAAATATGACAGTGATCACGATTTTAGCCTTAAAATTTGACCTGATAATAATCAATCAGTTTGACTACACCTGTTTGACTAGTATTCAATTCATATAAAATGCATTCCTACGATTTTCATTTCTATCATGAATATATTATGTAAAATATGATCGTTTTTATATTAATAAGTTCTTCAAATTATTGACTTAGATGGTGAAGCAGATCATTCCCAGGCTTTTATGATTTTGTCTCGTAATTTATATTAAAATATTGACTTCTCTTCAATATCAACAGTATAGTGATGATGTTTTTCCGTAATTTCAACACCCCGTAGCTCCGTAATGAAGCTTTTGCAGACCTTTGTTTAATTGAACTTTTTCTCTTGAAATTGCACGTAGATTTACCCCCTCAAGTTGGGATATACTATTATGTAACACCCTGTATATCTGTAACATATCCAAAATTCAAGGATATCGAACAATTAATCAGAGAGTTATGGAGTTTCAAACTAGAGGATATTTTCTGTTTGATCGAATCTTTTTCCGGTGAGTGTATTTATTTTTTCCGTTTTTCAGGATTTTAAATTTACCTAACTCTTCATGGCTAAACCAATAAAAATATGAAATTGAAATATTCGCATCCATTTTTTACCGATTTTCAATCAGAAGTTATGAATACTGTGATTTGAAATTTCATAAAGAATATAGAGGGTGTCATTTAATGTTTTTGGATTAGCGTCAAATTGCTGTGTTGGTTAGTTATCAAAATTTTTGCTCTCTTTTGAAGCATCCTCATGTACAATAGTTTTGGTTCCATCTAAATATTTCAAAATGTTGATAAACTAGTGCTTGGCTCAATCACACTATAATCCTACCTAATTACTCCAAGAAATATCTTCAAATTCGATCATAGTGTCTAAAACACAGGAAATGATAATTGAAATTAGCTCAAGGTGTATCAAACTGAGGTCATTTCGAGACATAAACCACAAGATGAAGTGAATGTCCGTTACGTCTCACAATAATTCGGGGATTGCAATGAATTCAAGCTCATCAAGCGTAGTATTCGCATTTTTCGATGAGTCACTCACCTGGAAAACCAATTCCGTTTCTTAATTATTTCGACGAACGATATCTTCTTTCTTTTCGGACATCGCAGCTTGTAGGTAATTCGAAGATCTACTAGATCGACCTTCGTGGAAGAAGGTAGTCATTAAATCGGATTTCTTTGAGAAATTAACAATCAAATTCCATTAAGGGATTCATTTGTACCGGGGTTGTCGAGGAAATTGTAACACACATTATTTTTAGAATCATCGTAAGAAAATATAAGTTTATTTGTAGTTTCATTCGATATGATAGCTAAGTATTAAAATGTTAGAAACCTTTAATAGCATCACCGTATATCTTTGCTGAGTTATTGTGAAAATTTTTGTTGTTGTCATATACAGGATGTTCTAATTGCGCTAAAGGGCCCATTTGAAAGTGGTTTATAGAGCAATTTCAAACTTTCAGAGTAATTGGATACTGATCTACAAATCGTCATAATTTTCAGAGCAGTACCAATTCTAGTGATACCGGACATCGCCTACAACTTTGCTATTTCAAATGACATGGTGTACTTTTTAATTCTTTTTCAAGAATGTTTCGTTAAAATTTGTTTTATCTAAAATTAACCACCATTGAGGTATAATTTTTTTATCGGAATGATACCTCTGTTAATATAATCGTAAGACCCTCGCTCGCGTAATCCTATTTTCCTGGATTACATAACTGGTGTGATCGAAAGAAAAGCTTTCATCTTAATTATAGCCTACCTCGCCCCACTCCCTCCCCTTAACTATAAAGAACGTGTTCTCTCCACACTTTCTTTCGGTTTCTGAAATTTGTTAACCACCTTACAAAACATTTTTCGTAATTATTGGGCTCCTCGGGGATTCCATAAAAAAATATTCCCTACGCTTAATGAATGTTCTAGTACTTACAGCCTTGGTCTTCTGCTGTTGAAAAGTTCTTCTCTGACATTTTCAGATTTTTTCTGTTAGTGCACCTCCCCCAAGAATGCGAAAAACTTGTTTTTATTTGATTATTTCGGCTCTTTGGGGTACAACAGGCCAAGGCCCAAAATAGTACTCACTTAATAGTTACAAAAACAAAATGAGTTTTGATTATCTTAACGCTAAAAATATAAGAGTTACTATAAGTATCGATGAATATAATAATAAAGATTTTAACTATTAGTTTTAGTTGATAAATATCGGCAGCAGTTTGAACACTTGAAGTACGAAGTATACAAATGAACATAGAAAGTGATATTATCCTATCCTATCCTATCTAAAACAATATAAGGACTAGACAAAATACTACAGAAAACTAAAATAAAACAAGAAAAAGATGAAAAACACTAGATTTCATGTGCCTGAATTTAAAAACTTGAATTTCATGATCTTTTTATTTGGTAGTTTTTACAATATGGTCAGATTAAAAACTATTCTACAATGTTGAAGGGAATTCAATCCGCACTGTCGTCTTAAATTAGGATATTGGTGATTAAGATGATTATGTGACTTGTACGCATACATACGTAGGAACTTATTTTGGACACCCTCCAATCGCTTGATATAAATTGCGTATTGAGGGTTCCAAATAATCGAACCGAAGTTGAGCTTGCTGATCACATGAGAATAATACAACGTTACCAGAGATGATGCGTCGCTGAATAGCAAACAGGAACCAACAATACCCTCAACATGCGAGTCAAACATTAATTTGGAATCGAAAATTACACCCAAGTCTCTGATAGTGGATATGATGTCGACCTCAGGTGAAAGATATAATCTGGCATTTGTCAGTGTTCAAAGTAATTCTATTTCTCACGCAGTATGCTACAAGTCTTTCAAGATCTTCCTGAAGCAGAGAACAGTCAGACAGGCTCCCGACTCCCATAAACGTTTTCAAATCATCAGCGAATAATGAATATTTACAGTATAGAAAACAGTCGCTTATATCATTGATATAGATATTGAATAAGAGGGGCCCCAAGTGAGAACCTTGGGGCACCCCAAAGAAAACGTTAAACGAATCAGAGTTTTCACCCATAATACAGACAAACTGCCTTTTACCATTCAAATATGAGGTTACCCATCTCAGAAATACCCCACCAACGCCGGCCAGTTTGAGCATCTATATTAACATGAAATGATCGATTCTATCGAAAGCCCATCAGGTTCGTTTCTATAGACCGTCCCTTCATAAATCCATGCTGCTCGGGCATTAAATTAATTTTTACTGATTGAAGTAGATGCTTGTAGAATAGGGATTCAAAGCATATAGACATAATGTACAATTTGCTGATCGGCCCAATTTTTTCCCCGCCCTTATGAATTGGAACTATTGAAGCAATTTTCTAGAAACTAGGAAACTCCGAGCGAGGGCGACTTGTTATATATTATTCGAAGTCAATAATAAAAAACAAGTACTGTGTTTTAAGGAATTTTACTTAATAATTGCGATTCGTAACGCGTTTCACTACACCGCTTCTTCAGACGAATGAATGTACAGAAAATAAGAATGAGAATATAAATATAAATGTTCTTGAGTAATTAAAAGCTTATTCGGCTGCTTCTTCTTAAGTGGTTATTGATGACAGGTATATCCAATAAAATTAAGGAATAGATTGCTCCCCGAAGAGATTCAATAGAGGTGAAGGGCTTAAATCGACTTGTTCATTGATGAGTCTACCTGAGTGTTTGTATTTATTGATTTCTAAAGTTTCCCAAAGATCTACCTTCCAATATTCATTATCCGTATGCAAAATTTCAAACTGTGGGTCGAAAGAGTGATTATTTTCTAAGAGATGATTCGCGTAATTTGAATCTGATTTTTTATTTGAAAAACTGCGTTTATGTTCCGATATTCTAAAATTGAAATTTCTATGTGTTCTACCAATGTAGAAATTATCACAGTCATTGCAATTCAATCTATGAACACCTGATTTATTGTATTTACCTGGTTTAGTTTCATTATTTTTTATATATTTGCCTAAATTATTATTAGTTTGGAAAGCTATGTTGAAATTATTGCTACTTAAGAATGATTTCAATTTCTCACTTGTAATGCCAACGTAGGTTAAGGTGTTGAAATTTTGTTTCAATTTATCGACAGGGTAAACTTCATTCCATGCGATTCTACTTTGTTTTTTATTTAAAATATTATTTATTAGTTTGGGATTGTAACCATTAGTTACAGTTAGGTGTAGTGAAACGCGTTACGAATCGCAATTATTAAGTAAAATTCCTTAAAACACAGTACGTGCTTTTTATTATTGAAAATGGAATTTTACCAGGTAAAAGCCTCCCTAATTCAAATATTATTCGAAGTGGTATGCACAAGCTCTGAGCAGCACGCTAAACGAATACAGAAGGAATGTTATCTGGACTTGAGCCTTTTTTGGAATTTAGATTTGAAAGACACTGAAAGACCTCGTCCTGACTGAACTGCAAGCCTCCAGATGCATCAGTTATCAGTTGATCAAAATCACGATTTGGAATAGGAGCTTCATAAACACCACTGAACTGCTCTGAAAATAAATTTGCTGTTTCTCTTTTGGAATTTGTCGATTTGTCTCCTAGTAACATAGTGGCAGAAATACAAGAGTTCTTCTTTTTTCCTGGGACATAAGGCCAAAAACGCTTTAGATCCTCAGGAAGTTCTCTTTCGATATTTGAGATAAATTTTTTGAAATCTGATCTGATCAGAGCTTTGCAGCGTGATCTGAGAAGTTTATATGTATTGAAAGTTGAAGAATTTTTATAGGTTTCGTATTCATATGAACTTATATTCTTTGCTGTTTACCACTGAACGGGCCTCAATATATAGCAACTTATTTGTGGAGGTGGGATGTTCATTAATGAATAAGCTTTTGGCAACACCACCAATCCGAAAACCAGGAGATCCACCATTTCTGAGTAGCCTTTTTGTTTTTACGGCTGCCAACATATCCTCCTTCGTACGGCGATTCTGGAATCTCACTATAATATTCTTTGTGTCATTTTCTTTGCGCGTAGGGGCACGATGAACATAATCAATCATCGATTCGGTTATGTAAAAGTCCAAGTGTTGAGCGATAGAACAGACGCCATCCAATAGATTTTCGTCATTCTTTTCTGTCACGCCCTGTATTTCAAGATTGTTCGATGGTATTAAGTCGGGAATTCAACTCGGCTACCTGAGACTTCAGCTATCTATTTTCGCTCACTAGTCTGTCTGTCACCTTTATGTAATCCTGAAGGTTCACGAGCAAAACCTCAAAGTCGGATACCTTATCAGAGCAAAATGTAACCGACTTCCGAAGCAGTTTAATTTCATTCTTCAATGCGACAAAAGCAATATTATATTTATGTCTTTTAGTATGAAAAATTCAATTTTCCACATATCTGTGCATGCAATAAACATGAAAACTTATATTTATTATAATATTGTACGAACATAATATCCAAATGAGGCCTTTTCTATTCGAAAAAATTTTTACTGATGATTTTCAGATATTTTCGCCCCTTTTAGTGCTGAAATTAACTTTCCCGTTTGGAAAAACCAATGGAAATAATGTGATACCATGATATTCTACAAACATATTTAGTTATTGTTGGAATTAATCTCACTTTTCAGCCACTTTTAGCGCAAAGAAACTCAAGTTTCTATACAAAATGAATTGACCATGTTTCAATGGTTTGTTCTATTCTTTGAAGATTGAGGTATTAACACTATGACATTAGGGGCCTTGTAGAACTAGTACTATATACAGCAAAAAAAAATTATGACGAAGATAAAGACATGACATAAAAAACTAAAAAAAGTTTCTTAAAATTAAAAAGTAAATTGAAACTATCTACTATTAACTTTCCTTCGGATGAAACACCTCGTACTTGCAGAATTGCAGAATTGCAGAACTCAGAAAAATAGGCTCATTTCGATAAAAATAAAAGAGTGTGATTCCACAGTTTACGTTCGCACTGTATAATTTCCAACCTTCGATGCAACAATTGTGAGCGCTGCAAGTAACACGTATCAGCCTCTACATACTAAACAAATTCTAGGTTACCGAAGGCAGAGTAATAAAGAAGTCTTCTAGGTGATTCGAGAGAAACTGAAGAGCTTTCATTCTCAGAATTGATTCCAATGAACCGATTTCAAGTTCAAGTACATTGCCAAGAGGATGCGGTGAATAATACACCATTGTGTGTAACCTTCTTGCAGAAACAAACGTAGTACATACGATTATGATTGAGTGGATTAAATGTGGTTTGATGTCAGCGCTAGTCATGTTTCTTTGTGGGGACAACTTATCTCTATAAGATTCTCTTGAAGTATTTACTCAATAAGTTCTTGAACATTCCTGTTATTTTTAAAATTGTTGATGTGATTCATAGATTTATGATTATTGGCAAATATTGTCATTGAAGTTCTCTTTGAACATACCTGTTGCGATGGTAGGTCATAAATTTTTAGTAGTTATGTAGAGATGAATGACGATGTATAACGATAAAGTTCTGGTAAACACCGCTTTTGGTGTATTAAATTCTCAACGAGCACACCAAAACCTAAAGTAATCGCAAGAGTTCTCAGAACTGTATTAACATTATAGATCTTATGCAAATTTCGACATTTTTCCATAAAATTACAACACTTCTCTAACATTTTATTACTTTTTTCGAAAAATTCAACTTAGGTCTCAATTTAGCAGTGCGAAAGGTGAGGATTGTCAATTTGGCGTCGTGTACAAGAATTCCACATTTTGTGATGTTCTCTACAATATATACTTCGCAAAAAAATTAAGGAAGGAAAATTCAAATTTATTCAGAAGAAATTTAGATATTATGAGCATTGCAAATAGTACCACGAAAAAATCACTGTTTGAGAAGTTTATTCAACGTTATAACCATTTCGAGCTTTCGCTTATCATTAGACAAGTATGAGTTTCAAACTAAAATTCAGAGTTAGCAATTTTCTTCATTCAGAAATAATAATAATAACAAAATGAAACAAATAATTCAATAACAATGAGATGAGTTATAGAATCATAATCATGAAGAGAGAAATCAGTACTCGATTTTACAATTAGTATACTCAAGTATTTCACATTTTGGCCATAAAAGGAAAAATCCTTGAGCATGGCCATTGAGTGTGCGCACTAAGTTCCACGAAGAAATAATATATGGGCAATGTCAACCCAGATTATTGGGTCCATAATGATTCTAAAACACCTATAGATCATAATCGGCATCACTTGGAAGACTGAACCTGGCCATCGGGGCCCTCTCGGTCAAACAGAGATGGAATTTGAGGAAATATCGCAGGTTATGTATTTTTTTTATTATCTCCTTAGTCCTTTTCATGACCTTGATTGCTATGTAAAATCTTTTCTCAGATTTGTTTAGACATATAACAAGTATAATTGTTGAAATATTTTCTGCTGGTTTTCTTTTTCCATTGTTACAGATTCCTGTCCCAAACCCCCTTCTTTTTCCCATGTCTTCGTTTGGAAATCATGAAATGCAAGAGAGAATGAAGCGGCTAAGCAGGAAAATCTTTGGTACTCTTTTTGTACACACGACACTAACACAACATAAACAGACAAGCTATTGCTAGTGCAATAGCGGGAGGTAAACGAGTTTTTCCATAGGCTTTTCACTTGTTTATTGAATCATATGGTTCCCCTGTTATATTTCCTGAGCTCACACTTGTGCTTTTTCTGACACGCACCAAAATTATAGATATTTATTGTAAATACAATTATTCAGATTTTTGTAAATTCGCTCTTTTCAAAAGAAATATATATATATATATATATATATATATATATATATATATATATATATATATATATATATATATATATATATATATATATATATCGAGGTTTCACCCCGACGAGTTGCCCATATATCTGTTCATGCAATCAAACTGATTTCATAAAAAATATAAATCCACCACCCGGTAATCAATACCATTGCCAGGCAATGATTAAAATCAAAACATATCCTGGAGTAATTATATATTAGGATAACGTTAAATGTTATGAGAATATATCAATCTACAAGAATATATACATACTATAGCATCATCAAACAATGATATCAATGTACCAACGAGTAGTGTCAGAGGCTTTCTCCCCGGAAAAATCCAGTGTACGGACCTTAGTCAAGTACCACTGAATGTTACTCATTGATAGTTTCCTTTGTGTGAAGTGGTGAACGATCGAATAGAATACTGCTCTGAATATAAATATGACAAAATTGTCAGTTAATTATATTACATTTATATAAACAAATAAATAAAATATGAAATGAGTTATCTGTTATCTTTTGTAAATGTTCAGACAAATTTTTCTTCAGACCCAAAATCTCAATACTTTTGTGAAGATTTCTAGGAATAACACCTGTTGTGGAAATAATAATCGGTAGAATAAAATTTTTTTCTTTATCCACATTTTTAATCTCGCCAGGCATCATATATTTAGAAATTTTTTCATTGTATTTATTTTGTATATTATGTGTGTCGGGTATAGCAATATCAATTATATATGTTATTTGATTCTGTTTATCAGTAAGAATGATATCTGGTCTATTGTGTTTTACAGCTCTGTTGCAAAGAATTGTTTTATCAAAATAAAGTTTATATTTGTCATTTTCACAAATAATCTCAGCTTCATATTTGTAACATTTTTTTCTTTTTGGGAATTAGGTCATGTTTAATTCCTAGATTAAAATGAATAATATTAGCGACGGCATTATGTCTTTCTAAATAATCTGTTGAAGCAAGGACTGAGCAAGATGATAATATAACTGTTTCTGAAGAACAAAAACATCTACGGCAAGAATCATCTATATTTTGTTTGATGATGTTTTTCTATAATTCCTCGTGAAAACAACCTGATTCTGGATCGCAATTGCCAAGCCTTCTGTTTCAGCAAACAATTCTCCAGAAACTAACCATTTATTCGATGCAATTTCATCAATATAATCACTTTTCAATTCTTTAGGGTGCTTTCCGTGTAAGTCCTTCTGCATCCAACTTTCTCTTTTAGAATTATCATCAAATATATCAGAATCTACCTTTTGCATTTTCAAGTTCAGAGGTGTAAGAATATATATAATCTGAAGCAACAACAATATCATGTAATTTAGACGCTCTCTGTTTATCATGAAAATGGGAACGTAGATGAAAAATCTGTTTACTATGAAGATTATTCAAATCACTTAACCCACGACCTCCAAGATGTCTAGGTAGTGTAACTCTCTGAACAGCTGACTTTGGGTGATGCTTATGATATTTACAAAGCATTTTCCTCGTTTGACATTGTAATTCATTTAGATCAGTTTTAGACCATTTAATAATTCCAAAAGAAGATGTAAGAATAGGAACTGCATAGGAGTTGATAGCTCTGAAAAGGTTTTTACTAGTTAAATGACTTTTGATGATAATTCTAAGTCTTTTGTAATATGCACTTCTAATATTATCTTTAGTGCTGCTATGGTTAATTGTCTTCTCTTGACAAAATCCAAGATATTTATATGCATCTCCTTGATGCATTGGCTCATTCGATATTGGATATAGAAAGATTTTTACATTTTGGAAGCCCAAATTTCATATGAATATCATTGAAATAGTTGAAAGTAATCTCAATTAGACTTTTTAAATGAGATCTGGTTCCGGCATATAATTTAATATCATCTAAATAAATTAAGTGACTTAATTTGAATTCAGTTGATAGACTCTTATTTTGAAGCCGAAAGTAGTAGCATTTAATTCATGAGATAATGGATTTAAAAAGACATATATATATATATATATATATATATATATATATATATATATATATATATATATATATATATATATATATATAGGGGGTTTTACCCCGACGAGTTGCCCATATATCTGTTCATGCAATCAAACTGATTTCATGAAAAAATATAAATCCACCACCCGGTAATTAATACCATTGCCAGGCAATGATTATAATCAAAACATATCCTGGAGTAATTATATATTAGGATAACGTTAAATGTTATGAGAATATATCAATCTACCAGAATATATACATACTATAGCATCATCAGACAATGATATCAATGTACCAACGAGTAGTGTCAGAGGCTTTCTCCCCGGAAAAATCCAGTGTACGGACCTTAGTCAAGTAACACTGAATGTTACTCATTAATAGTTTCCTTTGTGTGAAGTGGTGAACGATCGAATAGAATACTGCTCTGAATATAAATATGACAAAATTGTCAGTTAATTATATTACATATATATATATATATATATATATATATATATATATATATATATATATATATATATATATATATATATATATATATATTAAGTAAACATATAATAAACATAAACAAACGTTTAACAAAAAGTAGATCCATCATGCAAGCACCAAGTTATTTCAAGCTCACATTTATATTTCAGTTGACAGATTCAAGACATACAATCCCAGTAATGTGACAACGAGGTTTAGCTAAAATCCACTCCTTAACTCTTTTGCTGAACACTGATATATGCGTTATGCATTTCAGTTTTGTGGGGCGAGATACATAAAGCTCCTTAAGCCTAATGATTTTCTTATTTTGGGTATATCATAGCAAGAAGTGTCATTATATCTGGTACCATACCTGTGGGAGACCATTTTTTCACTATTTTTATGCTTATAATGGAAAACAAGAATTCTACGGCAGAAGTGCTGCCTCAGCTCCAAAAGATGTGCTTCGTGATAAAATTTATCGGAGGGATAAGTCATTTCCCTGCTCATTATAATCTTTAAAAATCGCTTCTGGAGCACCTCTAACTTTTTCAGATGAACATTCTCCATTCCAACCCAGACCAGTATTCCATAAATCATTATGGACTGCACCAGAGCGAAATAGAGAATCCTCATCCGAACAACATCACAGAAACCCCCACAGACCACAAAAAGAGGAAGCAAATAACGTAGTTTTCCGGTTAGCTCTTCAACCTGCAGATTCCAACGAATATGAGGGTATAAAATTATCTCTAGATACTTTATTTTCAGGTCCGATTCATTTTTTCCTTTACGTTTTGTCTTATTATCTCGAGCTCCATTAACTCTGGGAGACCCGATGAATAGCCAGAAAAAAAGTGTAAAGAAGGTCTTCTCCCGATTAAATGTAAGTAGCTTCGTATCAAAAAATCTAATATTATTTCAAAATATTTTCTTTTACAAGGAATCCCATGAATCATCCTTGTAGAATTGAGAGGTGTCGTCCGCAAAAGACACCACTTCTTCATAGGTAGGTGAATAGAACAAATCATTGATGAATATACAGAAGAGTATGGGACCCAAGACAGTCACTTGGGGTACTTCACATGGCACAATTTCCCTTGAGCTTTTAACACCGTCCAACACTACTATCTGCTCTCTGTTACTTAGATAGTTTTTCAGTAATTTATAAGATTTTCCTCTAAATCCGACCTTCCAAAGAGTTCCAAGCAGACCGCAGCGGGGGACGGTATCAAAAGATTTTTAAAGATATACAAATAAATCTCATGTATAGGTACAGATAAATGAGTTGACAGAACAGGTAAAATACATACAGGGTGCTTCAACGAAAACTAAACAGAGGCTATATCTACCAAGATATTCATTTCCGATCAAAACGCAAAAACAGGTCGATTTTTGTTTCAAGGGGACATCTTTTGGGGTATAAAACTTGCCTGAAATATCAACCCTCTGAGCGGGGGTTGCAATCCTGAACAATTTTGAATAAGGTTCGAGTGATGACTCAAAAGAAAGGTGGTATATTTGTCTAAATCGCCTTTAACGAATTTAAATTTTTAATTGAAAACTGTAAAAGATACAGGGTGAGCAACTGAAAGATAGGGAAGACTATTTCCCTGAGGCTATTCAAGTTTCAGTGAAGTAAAATGGAACAGATCCATGCTGATCAATGGCAGTCATAATCAAGTACCATCCTCATCTCGAATTTCAATCCCTAGAGCAGGGGTGACCACCCTTGAGAATTTGGAAGAGGGTAGATGTGTCGAGTGATACCTCGAAAGAAAGGTATTATTTTTGTCTGCATTCCCGTGAAAGAATTTTCATTTTTGATTGAAAACCGTAGAAGATACAGAGTGAGCCACTGAAAAATAGAGGATATCATATCTTTCTATTCTCTCAAGTAACGAAATATGCCTATATGTGATTTTAATATTACTTCGTGTCGGCGTCCGAGTTCCAATTTCACTTGAATTGAAGACATCTTTTATATTACGCTCAGAACGGGTACCGTCAGTATAACTTATTTCTTCGCGTAGTGCATGTTATAATTACTACTCATCCACGCTTTAATAACTCCTCTCTAGACTGCAGATTATTTTTCTTCCACTTTTTCAGAGTATAATTTTACTTTCTCATTTACATGTTACGTTCAAGTACCCCCATAGACTCGCGTGAGTGCATATTAAAAATCAAGACAGCCAGTGGAAAGGCCAAGGCGGACCTTGAAGAAGGTTACTGACTGTGACTTAGTTGGACCGTAAACAATCTTTATTTATTCATTTATCCATTATTTCCGCGGAAGCAAAGAGGCCGTTAATTTCAAACTATATTCCAGGTTTACTGCCCATGAATAAAATATTATGTGAAAATACCTGCTTCGGATAATTGCTGATGGATTGAGTTAATTTGGTGGAGCATTGAAGCAACTTTTATTACTTCAAAACTATATTTTTCTGTAATAAAGTAATCGCGAAATAAAATGAGACTTGCAGACCCGTCAGACTTTATCCAGGCCGAATGTTGGTTGCTTGCTATTAGAGGATTCAGAAAAAATTTTTTCATTATTCGAATTTTCGATGCACGATTCCGGCTATCCCATGATTTTATATGACAGCTATGTTGCTATAAAGTGACTCAATATACAATAAGAAATCAAATGGGAAAATACGAATATTGATATGAGATTTACATCAGTTAGATATTTCGTGTAACATAGTTTCATAAGTTTTTGATCTGAACTGCTTTTTTTATATTCTGCTAACGAGTGTGTTGATATCTTGGTCATTCATCAAGAAAGGTTCCCAATTCTTTCATAATTGAGTTTTACTTGTATGGAAGTGAAACTGAGAACGGGAGAGTTTCCTTCAAGAATGATACATGGTGACCAATCAGAAGTGACTATATGAAAGGTAATGTACTAGAGTATGTTAACTGTCTGCTCCATATTTTTATGAGAAAATTGGCTGAACATACGAAATCACAACATTGGGAATTCGTACGAATATCATTTCTTCCGAATTCTTCTCTCAGAAAAAGTACGACCTCTGGATTTCGAGCAAATATATCTTGATATGGGCAATCACATTTTGTGGAGCGATGAGTCAAGATTTCACAATAACGGTATCGTTAATCGTAACAATTACATTTTAGATCTGCAGAAAATACCCACATGGTTTCGTTGGAGGCGTTAATGTTTAGTATGCTATTATCCCAAATTTTTTGTGAAAGTTTGATTGAATATTAGTGAAATGAATATGGGGAATGGAACCGCTTCATTTGGGACCCATACTCTTTCTGATTCTGCAAAAATACACTCATCATCAAATAGAAAATCGGACCTTTCCAACCGAAGAGAAAGAATATTGTGTTGTTGTGTTTAATACACATCGTTCATTAAGTCCCGAGACTAATACAAAGATGGTGCTAGTAGTACCAAAGTGACATGTTTTTCTAGAGTGTGAAACTACATGAAACGTGTAAAAATTTCATGTCGATCGGACCATAAACAGCAGAGTTATTGAGGTTAGAGTGAAGTCACTTTGTAATTTGTTTGAAAACTGAAAAAAAGCGAGTTTCGCGTGTTGATAAAACATTGTCTTTTGATGGGTAAAACACCGTAGAAGCCCAGCAATGGCTTGAAAAACGTTACCCAGACTCCTCCTCATCCAAACTTACGATTTGTCGGTGGTATGCTGTGTTTAAACGTACGGACACAAACGATGCGGAAAGTTCGGGTAGGCCATTGGAAGCTGTTGCGTCGGAAAATATGAGTAAAGAGTTGAAAATCGTAATGAAAAATCGCAAAGTGAAGATCCGTGAGATTGTAAAAAATACACAGATATTATCTGGTAGCGTATTCACAATCCTTAATGAAAAATTGAGCATGAAACAGGTTTTTTCCAAATTGGTGCCGCGAATGCTTTCAGTGGAACAAACAGCAACGAGTCGACGATTCAGAGAGCTGTTTATTGCTATTTTCTCGCAATAAAAAGGATTTTCTGCGTCGATAAGGGACCATGGATGAAACATGGGTACATTATTCCACTCCGGGGTCGATTTGGCAATCATCTGAGTGGCGCATGGCTGGCGAAAGCCACCCAAAGTGTCCAAAAACGCAGCAATCTGCTGGCAAAGTTATGGCGTCTCTTTTTTAGGATACACATAGTGTGCTTTTCATTGACAACCTGAAAAAAATTAAATCGATCAACAGTTATTATTATATTGATTTGTTGTTACGTTTTAAGGAGGAGATCGCAGCAAAATGACCACACATGAATAAGAAAAAAATCCTTTTTTACCAAGACAATGCATCATGCCAAAAGTCCATGAAAACAATGGCAAAATTGAACGAGTTGGGCTTTGATTTGCTTCCATAGCCTCCGAATTCGCCAAATTTAGCCTCTAGCAACTACTGGTTCTTTGCTGATCTCAACAAAATGCTCCAGGGAAAAAATTTGGCTCGAATGAGGAGGTCATTGCCGAAACTGAATCCTATTTTAAATCAAATGATAAATCCTTCTATAAACATGGTATAGAAACGTTGGAAAACCGTTGGAAAATTGTATCACTCTAAAGGAAGATTATATTGATGAATAAAAATGATTTTTGAAAAAATAATATTGTTTTTGTTGTTTGTCTCGGGACTTATTGAAAGAGTTAATTGAAAATACTACTATGACTGAAAGTATCCGGAAATTCTCATTTAAATTGCGTATTTAAAAAAATTTTAAGTTACTCTATTTTGGAAGGACTGTCCTTAATTACTATGCCAAACATGAGCGCGATCTGTCAACTAGTTTGCTTAAAACTGTTGAAACTAGTCGACCTCAGTGGTAGTCTGCGAATTTTACAATGGAAAAAAATATTGAACAGAGAGTTTGTTTCCAATATATTATATATAATATGATATATACAGGGTGCTTGAACGAAAACTAAACAGAGGCTATATCTACCAAGATATTCATTTCTGATCAAAACGCAAAAACAAGTTAATTTTTGTTTCAAGAGGGACATCTTTTGGGGTACAATACTTGCCTTAAATATTAACCCCCTTAGCGGGGGTTGTAATCCTTGAACATTTTGAATAGGGAAGATGGGTCGAGTGATGACTAAAAAGTAAGGTGGTATCTTTGTCTACATTGCCTTGAATGAATTTCTATTTTAATTGAAATCTGTGAAGAGATACAGGGTGAGCAACTGAGAGATAGGGAAGACTATTTCCCTGAGACTATTCAAGATTCAGTGAGGTAAAATATAACAGATCCGTGCTGATCAAGGTCAGTCATCATCAAGTATCATCCTCATCTCGAATTTCAACCCCTGGAGCAGGGGTGACAACCCTTGAAAATTTGGAAGAGGGTAGATGGGTCGAGTGATAACTCAAAAGAAAGGTATTATCTTTGTCTGCATTCCCGTGAAAGAATTTTCATATTTGATTGAAAACTGTAGAAGATACAGAGTGAGCCACTGAAAAATATAGAAGACTATCGCCCCAAGACTATTGGAGTATAAGTGCGAAAAACTGAAATAGATTCATTTAGATCAAAGATGACAGCCTTTGATCTGGAATGAATCTGTTCCATTTTTTTGCACTAATACTTGAATAGCTCAGGGCGATAGATAGTCTCCTCAATTTTTCAGTAGCTCACTCTGTATCTTCTACGGTTTCAATCAAAAATGAAAATTCGTTGATGAGTATGCAGACAAATATAATACCTTTCTTTCGAGGTATCACTCGACCCATCTACCCTTTTACAAATTTTCAAGGGTTGTCACCCCTGCTCCAGGGTTAGAAATTCGAGATGAGGATGGTACTTGATGATGACTGCCATTGATCAGCATGAATCTGTTCCATTTTACTTCACTGAAACTTGAATAGTCTTAGGGAAAAACTCTTCCCTATATTTCAGTTGCTCACCCTGTATTTCAATTAAAAATGGAAATTCGTTCAAGGCGATGTAGACAAAGATACCCCTTTCTTTTGAGTCATCACTCGACCCATCTTCCATATTCAAAATGTTCAAGGATTGCAACCCTCGCTTAGGGGGTTGATATTTTCAGGCAAGTTTTGTACCCCAATAGACCCTGACACAAAAATTGACCTGTCTTTGCGTTTTGATCAGAAATGAATATCTTGGTAGATATAGCATCTGTTTAGTTTTCGTTGAAGCACCCTCTATATATATATAAAAGAATTTTTCAAAATACCTTTTTCCCCTAATTTTAATTTTTTTCTTGATGGGGAAATATTGCGAATGATTGATATATAACATTTCTGTACTGCACAAGTTCTGCACTGTTCCACTGCTCCAGGGAAAAAAATAATTTCACACTCAAAAACCTCTGCACACCTCAACATGGGAATTTCGATAGTGAACAAAGTATAGGTGACACCTTATTGTATTGTAGAAAAATTGGGGTTCTAACTTGAGGAAAATTAGCTTTCGAGCATTCTTTCCAAAATTGAACTGAATGAAAATATGAATTTTATTCATACTTCACACTCGCACTGTATAATCATTTATTTCGTCGAAATAAAAAAAGATTTAAAATATAATATGGTCTTCTCGTATATTTATGGTAGCTTTACCAGCCCCTCGCATGCTCAAGCATAAATTGTTCGTTTTAGGGAAATAGCGATGCACTGCTATTGAAAAGTTTAGAATAATTGATTTCGGTTTTGGGAAATCTCAAAGTTTGTATTAAGTATGCCCAATGAGATTGAGTTCTGGAGACTAAATAGGCCAGTCGTAGATAGAGATATTCTGTTTTTTAAAGAAATCTCTTGTGACTGATGTTAACGTTCTTTGTCCCAAATTGTCTGGCCTCATAAAGGATTTGGACATTTTCAAACCCATTTCAACTTTAAACTTTTGGAAGCAATAAATGAACCCAAAATATGGCCTACTAATATTGTAATTAAGAAATTCCAGTTTTTTCGATCGAAAAGACAAGAATCCCAATAAAATTTCGATTCTAAACTACAATATCTAATCACTACAAAGCAAAACGGAGTTACTCGGAGCACAAGTTTCGGAAAGTCTGCCAGACATAATATTTCTGACGGAACATTGGCTCAAAATTGATCAAATTGACATAGTTAACATAGAAAATTATAACATAGTAAGTGCATTCTGTAGTAAACACTATAAAATGGAGGTTCCCTAATTGCTGTAAGTAAAAATGGAAGGCTGCAGAAATACCGGAAGTGAATGAATTTTCAACAGAAAAGAAGCGGAGTTCACTGGAGTTTATATTCCAAATTTAAATATGGTCGCAGTTTCGATCTATAGGTCACCATCAGGAACGTTTGATGGTCTTATAGACTCTATTTCGGCGCTCCTAAATTTCACAACAAATAAATACAATGATAAAACATTAATCATAGCAGGAGACTTTAATGTTGACTTTCTACTACAAAATGAAAATAAAGAATCCACCACAGTTATAAATTTAATGCTTTCTCACGGACTGAAAGTAGAGTCAAGGGAGCCTTCCAGAATTACTGCCACTTCTGTCAGCTGTGTGGACAATATATTTACAAATATTCAACAAAAGACGGTTGTACGGACAATCGAGTTACACATGTCAGATCATATGGCACAGACACTCAGTTTTCAATCATGTGAAGTTATACCTGAAAAAAGAAAACTATTAAAAAAAGGATATTCAATACTGAAAAAACTTACCAATTGAAGAGAGAACTCTCTGAAGTTGACTGGAAGAACTTTCTGCACAATAAAAATGCAGAAGATGGTTTCAGTAGTTTCCACGAATTATTTGTTTCACTTCTTGACAAATGGGTGCCTGTTAAGGAGATAGTTATAGATCAAAAAGAGAAGAAAACCTCTAAATGGAATACAAAAGAATTAAAAGACATGAATAATAAGTTGGAAGCTTTGCAAGTCGTTAAAACCGTACGAAGGACGAAGAATCAAAAAGGCATATGATATCTTCAAGAAGATCTACAATTTGAAAATCAATGAGAAAATCAAGGAAAATAACGAAAATCAGATACGCAAAGCAAGCAACAAATCCAGGGCAATGTGGAAAATCATAAAACCTGCAAAAGGAAAAAGCGAAGAAGAAAAAAGCAATTTAACGGCTGGAGAAATGAATGAATATTTAGCGGGAGTGGGGCAATCCACAGCTGAAGAAGTTGATCAAACTTCAGTCTCATATGCGGATTACCTTGAAGACTTAAAGTTGGACACTAAGTTGAGTTGCTTTCTCTTCGACTGCACAGGAACAGAAATCAGGAAACTCTTTGCATCATTAAAAGGTAAAAATACAGTGGATAGCTACTATGTTTCCAGCTCTCACCTGAAGCTACTATCAAAAGAACTTGCAGAACCATTAAGCATTCTAATAAACAAAAGCTTTAAGGATGGCTATTTTCCTCGAGAACTCAAAAATCAAAGGTAATCCCAATATATAAAAAAAAGGAGACAGAAGCCAATGCAACAACTATAGGCCAATTTCGATACTTTCTAGCCTGTCAAAAATCTTTGAACTGGCAATAAAAATCGTATTGTTAAGTTTTAGAAAACACCAATTACTGAACGATGCACAGCATGGATACAGAGCGAAACGAAGTACCTCCACGGCATTAACAAAAGTCATTAAATCGATAACATCAGCGCTGGATAATGGAGAGATACTAGAAATGCTAAATTTTGACTTAAGCAAAGCATTCGACTCAGTATCACATGAAATTCTTTTGTCAAAGTTATATTTTTATGGATTTAGAGGTATAGTTCACAAACTTCTCAAGTCTTATTTGCAGAGCCGTAGCCAGAGGGTGTTCTGGAAGGGCAATTTCTCGGATGAGGTGGAGGTCGAGTATGGAGTTCTCCAAGGATCAATACTTGGACCAATCCTGTTTATCCTCTATAAAAACGATCTAACAGTACCAGAATCAGAGTTTACTTGTCTTTACTGCGATGACACATCGGTGTTGATTAAAGGTAAAAGCCCACTGGACATAAGCACACAAAAACTGAAAGCTTTAAAATACATAAAAGAATGGTTCGCTGCGAACAAACTAAAACTGAATGAAGACAAAACGGAAGAACTTACTTTCAGGGCAGGTCCAAATGATAAGCAAGTAAAATTTCTGGGAATTACTCTCCACTCAAAGCTGAGCTGGTCTACCCACATAGATAGCATCTGCAGAAGAACGTCTAAAGCTCTATACCTCCTTAGAAAAATGAAAAGAGTTTCAACTTATGAAGTAGCAAAAACGGCTTACTATGCATGCGTACATAGTGTTCTTTCATATGGGATACTTCTTTGGGGACAATGTTCTAAGCAAGCTTTCACATTGCAAAAAAAAGCCATCAGAATTCTTGAAGGCTTAGGCCAGAGAGAGAGTTGCAGACCTATTTTTAAAAAGGAAAAAATACTTACCGTACCATCTCTATATATTAACGAATGCATTATACTTACCAGAATAAGAACTGCTTGTTAAGGAATTCAAATGCACATGGATATAACACTCGTTTAAAAAACAACTTTGTAACACCACAACATAAGCTGAATAAAACGCAACAGTTCTTCGATTACTGCGGCATCAAGCTATATAACAAATTACCTGAAAAAATAAAAGCTCTTCGAGAAGAAAAGTTCATTGCAGCGATCAAGAAGCTACTCATTGACGGATCGTACTACAGTATAAAAGAATTTCTTGAGGCTAAGTTTTGATAAGACTTGTTTGTGTATTTTGAGCGTAACTTGTTCTTTGTTTTAACTGTGATATTGTTATATACACTGTTATGCGTTTTTACATATTTGTCTATTTTTAATGATAATTTAGTATTTTATATACACCCTGACGAGACATGTAATTTTTTTGATGTCAATAAAAATTTCTATTCTATTCTATTCTATTACCATGTATGTCAAAGAATATTTCGACTCTGGATGCCTTAATAATAATTGAACCCTCATTTGTACCTGAACGTATTTAGTTTCGGATACGATATTTTGCAATCAAGCGGTAGGTCATCAATGAACCCGCAACATCAAACCAAGATTAACTTCGAATATCTCTAAAGCGACGCAGCTTATGATACCTAATTAGTTGCCGCCCATGTAGGATATCTGATGAAATAATTAGTATGATTCATAACCGATATTCATCAGCTAAATGATGCCAGAAATCGTGACTGTTGTACCACCTTAATCATAATCGCCAAGGTTACCATAAGATCATTTAGAAGTCATTCAAATGTTCCAGTTATCAACGTCAAAACTTTGATTGAAATAACAAAGAGAGATGAAATATCATAGTCCCGCTGCTTGCTTGATTTTCACGATTCAAGAATGAATTTATATCCCCATTAAGATCAGTCACTGAGGCTAATTGAATCAACATTTCCCATTACGTAAATAATTGTATTGTGGCATTCGTTGCTGCTGCAATACATATGAGTAACTTGTCAACAACGTGGTATTCTACACTTGACCTTTCTATTTACGAAAGGCTCATACAGGGTGCGTTTTATATGTTATGAGATAAATCTCTTGCTTTATTAAACGATTAAGCATTCTTTAATATGGATGTGAAATAAGATTTCGGGAAATTCAGGTTTTGTTCGAACTACACTGTAGATCAGTACTTTTTAACCCCCATGGTCTGAAAGTATATTTAGGGTGGTTTCGAGACCATTCAACAATGATAAATGAATGCCACCAAAAAAATTGGATACCAGACCCTTTCAACGAAAAGTTATTGGTATTACTGGCTTGACAACACCACAGGAAAACCAATTACGATGGATGTCTTCTAAGTTTTACATATGGAGCTAGAATTAAACAATTGGGAGCCTATCAATAGAAACTGAGTATTTGGGATTCCGAACTGGCAAATCGAAGTACTTTACCAGAAATAAAAAAAGGTGCCTCGTTAGGTAACCCAACATTCGGCTACTAAAATTAGTGTTTTGAATTAAAAACCACCCTCAAATCTTTTATAGTGTCGATCCTGGATATGTGAAAAGTTTCTGAAACTTCTACGTGAACATGGCAGCACTCGTAAATAAAAGCTTGTGAATTTTTATCGTTCATATGTTGACAGTTACTCACCAAAGTTTCAGCAATTTTGCAAGCACAGTTGTTATGGAACCGTCGTTTGAGTGAGTTGATGTGAGTGTTTTTATCAAAATGAACAAATTCGAGTATCGAGCTGACATTAAATATTTGTTTTTGAAAGGCAAGGCGACTATGTAAATTATAGAAGAGTTTGATTATGTCTGTGGGGACTCTGCATCATTATTTACCACAGCGAAATTTTCGGCTGCTGAAAGTTAATGTTACCGTAAGAGCTTGGGAGACGACGAACGTTCGGAACGATAACATAGCCGAAGTTCACCAAATGGTGGGAGACGATGACCGAATTAAAGTAAGAGAGATATAATAGGTTAAGAACATATCAAACGAACATCTGTCATGTATTAAATTATCATTTACACATCTGTTGATGTAGTTTGGGCGCAATAAATCCGAATGTATGAGCCGATTAATTACTGTAGATGAAACTTGGATACATCATTATTTGTCGGAAATAAAAATACAGTCCAAACAGTGGACTGCAAGAGGATAACTGGTTCCAAAAAAAAACAAAACTGTTTCTTCGGCTGTGAAAGTGATGGCACGGCGACTGTTTTTTGGGATAGTCATGGAGGACTTTAATCGATCATCTTCAAAAAAAAAACCATTACAGGTATACTACGTATACTACGCATCATTACTAGACAACCTTAAAACAAAACTTATTTATAAAAGTTTCCATAACAAACTTATGCCATATTTACTTGCGGAAAAGATGCCATAGAAAAAGGGAAATTCTATATCACCATCCGCTTTACTCACCAGATCTACCCATCGGTATATATCCTCATCTAAAAGTTGCGCTGGGAGGACAAAAGGAGATTATGTTGAAGAATATATTATAATTATGAATAATGAACAGTAGCTCGTCCTAAAGAGGATGAAATTGTCCATTTCAAGGGTCCTCTGAGGACTCAAAATCATATCTGTTGACAGAGACAACTGACTCATGCCGTCAGGTAGGACTAGAACTAGCACAACATTGAGCCACACACGGCGACCCCACCTAGAGTAGCAATAAGGTTATCAAGATTACTTTCATCAAAAGCTTCGCTGAAGTCATAGTATATAACATCAGCCTGCGAACGCTGCTTGATTCCATCCGGCAGAAATTCAACAAAATCAATTAGATTAGTTTCAATTGATCTGCCCTTTCAATATCTAGGTTGTTCGGGAATAATTTTCGACCTAATGGTCTTAAAGATATGAGGGTAAACGAGACATCGTAAAATTTTAGTCCGAAACATTTAGAATTTTGTTATCCTTTTTGAATACAGCGACAACGCATGAAAGCTTCAAACCGTCTGGAAACAGACCGTACTTCAACTATCCATTATAAATAACTCTATGTGATATATTCTTCTTCTTACGGTGCCTTATCCTTAAGGACGTTGGCGATTACATTTGCACATCTTATTTTATTTGTTGCAGCTCTGAACAATTCTATAGAGCTCATATTAGTCCATTGACGTAAGTTCTTATGCCAGGAGTTGCGTCTTCTTCCCGGTCCCCTTTTGCCATTGATTTTTCCTTCGATAAGTTGAAGCAGTTCGTACTTTTGGTTTCTCACAATGTGACCGAAATATTGCGTCTTTCTTTCTTTTATTATCTGCACAAGTTCTCGATCCTTTCTCATCCTCTGCATAACTTCTACGTTTGTCGTATGACTCATGTAAGATATTCTGAGCATTCTACGGTAGCACCAAAGTTCGAACGATTCTATTCTTTTTTGTGTTGTTTCCGTCATTGTCCATGCTTCAACGCCATATAGCACGGTGGAGAAAACGTAGCATTTCAGTATTCGAACTCTTAATGAGATATTTAGTTGGCAGTTGCATAGTATTTTTTGCATTTTATAAAATATAGCTCGTGCTTTTTCCAGGCGTGTTTTTATCTCTAGTGAGTGATCCCAAGTTTCATCAAGGCTACTTCCTAGGTATGTTATTTTTGTTACTTGTTCTAATTCTGTTCCGTTGACCCTAATTCCGACCTTTCTGTTTTGGTGTTTGCTGATAGCCATCGTTTTTGTTTTCTTTGTATTTAGTTTCATTCCAAATTCTTCACATGTTATCATCACTCGGTTCATTAGGCGTTGTAGTGCTTCAGCGCTATCTGCTAGAATAACCGTGTCATCTGCGTATCGCAAGTTGTTAATGCATTGTCCATTTATTATTATGCCATCCGAGGTATCCTGTAGTGCCTTCCTAAATAACTCTTCCGAAAAAACGTTAAACAACAACGGGGAAAGAACACATCCTTGCCTTACTCCTTTCTCGATGTTAATGTCTTCAGATGTCTCTCCATTGATTCTAATTTTAGCCTTTTGGTCTCGGTAAAGGTTTGATACGATTCTCAAGTCTTTGTCGTCTATGTTACGAGACTTGAGAATTTCTATTAGTTTATCGTGTTTCACCAGGTCGAAAGCCTTTTGAAAGTCTTTGAAACACAGATACACATCAGAGTCTACATCCCTACATCTTTCAACAAGCACACGTATTGAAAAAAGTGCCTCTCTTGTTTCAAAGCCATTCTTGAAGCCAAATTGTGTTCGTCCCGTGTGTTCGTCCAATTTGTTATAAATTCTATTGTGTATTATTCGGAGGAACAATTTCAGTATATGTGATATATTGAGAGAAGATAAAGAAGACTTAACGAAGAAGAAGGAAATTAGATCAGACCCAGTTCTTCTATTCATATCCAACCTCCTGACGGTTGCCTCAAACTCATCAACAGAAATTGCAATTTATTTAATTGGTGTGGCGCAGATGCATAAGGCTAGAATTCACTGTGTGATTATTAGACTCACCCTTGTAAACATCCCCAAGGCATTTGGCAAATATATCAGCAATATCTTGTTCTCCAGTATCAACTAATAATTTTTTGGGTTTAGAAGTTATTTGAGATCGAATTAAAGATGTGTATCTTTTAATAAGCTGCTTAAATCTAGTACGTAGGATTTCGAATTCGAGGTAGTCATTGAAATGTTTTAGTATAAATATCACGTTTTTATCATCATTGGGCTATTAGTTCCACAGTCTCGTTAAACCCAGCCATACCTATGACTGCTGTAAATTTCTTCAACGGTCAGTATTCGATGTTCTAGGGAACAAAAACAAGTTCAACAGGAACAAGAGTGAAATACAATTTTCCACTGAAAAATTTCAAGTTACATCTTCGTTATGTTTTCTTTCGAAAACTTGCATCTTCTTCTAAAACATTTCTCATCGAGGTTCCTCAAACAACAAATAAATAACGGCATCCAACAAAGGAATTGTAAAATTATACCGTGTAAAAACATAGAACATGGAATTTATTGTGCAATCTGAACCCTTTGAAAATAAGCGAGCAGGTATAAATACGAAAATGTCAGAAGAATATTCAGATCTTTATTACTATCTCTACTACACATATCACTTCTCGTTTTTCTGCCAAAGACAACTCTATAAATTCCGACACTTTAAGCTTTGAAACATAACCTCTAACCTTTATTTCATTCGATGTGTTGGGTTTATACATGTGGAATCAGATAAAATCACTTCTTAGCACGCTGTCACGTGCGACCTTCAAATGGCATTTTTTCTCGTTAATGTAATTTGAGAAGATAGGTGCTATATGTTATGGAATTCAAGATCGTACTTTTGACAGTGGGACAACAACTGAATTTATAAGTGGTTCGTTAATGGCGCCTGAAAGGTCACTGTATTCGTTGTTTTGGTCTGGGGAAGCGCATTATAAAAAGAAGAAGAGATATAGAACACAGAATGGGTTTTCTTATTTAAGATACTCCTGGCAAATGCAAATGCCCTTCTTCAGGTCTACAAATTCCATTACGAAATTCAGGTTGTGTAGGTTCCATATAATAGTGAATTAAACTTACAGTAGCCATAAAACAAAGAATATAAGAGTAATACGCGTGTAATGAGACAATAAATTGAGATAAAACGGCGTACATGTTGAAATAAAACATAAACGAAATCTTCCGTAGGTGTGACCGGGTCGCGAAGGTTGCTATAACAATAGACGATCGCAAGTGAACAGCTGAACGTGTAGTATATGTCCATTTAACAATGACAAATATTTACGCAATTGCCCGTTTCAGTGGGTTGCTTTCTAAAGCAGATACATTAGAATGTTGATATACATTTAAGTGTTATAGCACATTATTTCAAGTACTTGAATGGTGCTTTATCTTTGTCATGAAAATACATTTTCTATCAGAAAAGCGATTCGAAATTAACAAGCTACGATAGCAAATAACACTTTTTTAATCAGTAGTTTCTATTTCAATACAACAAATTGGAACATTCCGCGTGTGTGAGAGAGTTGATGGTACCTTGTCCAATCATGACCTCATTAAACAGGAAATGCATTCGTTTGTTTTTAATTAGATGATCCATTCATAAGAGAATCGCAATTTTGAATGGATTGTGTTTGGATTATTCTCTTTATAATTCATAATTGAATGAAATCGAGAAATCATATTTGATAGGTTTCAATAATTATATAAAAGCATTGAGGACTTTTAGCCTACTATAGAATACCACAATTTGAAAATTGAAATATTTAATTACTAGCTTTTGCCCGCAACTTCGTATGCGTAGATGTTGAGGGGAGTAATTTCTTATTATTTTTTGAAAGAGACTTGTTCTGTTTCTGTTAGTTTCCTATTTTGAGCAAAATTTTAGAAAACTGTCCAGCAGACTGTTCACATCTTAAATGTCAGCTTCTGTATGTGACTCCACAAATATGATGATTTTATATACTATTTTAGCTAATCTGCTCGTGCGCTCCTAGGTACTACGAGTATGGTCTTATAAAAGCCTCTAGCTAACAGAACTGTTATACCACCCATCTGGTTATCAATCGCATTTATATCTCTCGAATTTCAATCAAGAGCTTTGACACGTCGTTTATGGACTATCGTGCATTCATCCCACACTATTAACTCAGTATCTTTGAACACTTGCTCCGTGTTACTCTGTTAAGAGATATTGCATATAGGTGTTTCAGTATGGTTCATGGGCTGTCCTATCCCCACATAAGTGGAAGCAAGAAGAGGCGATAGTAAAAGTATTTGCGTATTTTGCCTACTAACAGACAAACGTCTTGCCAGTGCCCACAAGAACATCTAGAGAAAATATTGGACCTAAGCTTTCATCAACTCTGTCGAGTATCTGGACTATTCGTCAGTTAGCAACACTTGCCGAAAAGCCCTTTCAACATACTACGCATTACTTTTGGACAAATTGTACGAGGAACTCAAAACAAACCGGCGACTCCTTACCATGAAGAAAATCCTGTGTCGCCACGACAATGCTTATTCTTCCGCCAATGCAACAACCAAGCTGGTGGTGTTACGATATGAATTTTACCTCATCCACCATATTTTCCCGAACTGGTTAATGATTGGAATTACCTGCTACAACAACTTATAGTAGGGATTATATCAGAGCTCCGTCATCGATATAGACATCTGGGTCTATGGCTGTTTGTGTCCCTCTTCTTTGTTTCTACATCCCCTGCTCTATCTTTACGAAGAAATATCTTATAAAGCGATAGGATATCTTCGGCAGATCATTTCCAGCAAGTACGCAGTCGGTCACGCCTAGACTGAATCCATGCTGGACATGATATGATCGAATGAATTGGTATTTCGACGAAATTTCACATCTCCTGCACTTAGCAGTATTCTACAGTTCTTTTTTGAACAGGTGATACTTGAAAACTTACTATGCCTCGTCACTATCTGTGCCAGTAGCAGTCCATTTATTCGACTGTCTTGGACTGGCGACAACCGTGACCAATCAACCAGGTGCCCCTATGTGGTTTCGCAACCCAGTCCTCCAGCCTCATCAACAGAGACTGAGATCCCAACCGTGGGCCCTGGTTCTATTAGAGTATTCGTAGCCCCTAGACAGGCATCGTATCCACAATCTCATTTCCTCTATACCGAAGGAGACCGGAACCTAGAGGACACAGATATAGTTGTTGACCGCCAGTTAATCCAATGCCCTAACACAGTCCGAGGTCACCTAGAAATAATCCTGTCGACAGGACAGCAAAGTATGGCCATGATATACTGGAAAATTGTTGTATGTTTATATAATGGTAGGTAAAAACTTCCATTTAGCCGGCAATAAACCCCGATACATGATTCCTCTTTGATCTTCGAATCATCCATGTACTAGATGTACCCTACACCTGGAAGGAATCCATTCTTCCCTCCCAACTTTGTCTGGAGGGGAATTTCTCCGTGATCTTATGACCAAAGTGGTTCTTCAGTGTGGTATTCGGTGTTAATACCTTCAAAACACAGTGTATGTTTTACACCGACCATTCTCGTGTCTCCCGTCCTTAGCCTATAAACAGTCAAAACTGATATACTTTTATTTGTGATGAACAGTGATTAGACTCCTAATACTGCACCTGACGTCACAGAAGGGGTACTTGTTAGAGCAACCCCAGTTCTCACCATCAGTGCTCTGAGCCTCTTTAAAGCCAGCGTCGCTGTCTGTTTTTCCACCAGAACAGTTTTTAAGAACCACACCAGCACGTGTGGCATCAGGTCCCACGTACTGCAAGAGGTCCTCCTACCTGCCATAAGTGCAGCAGAAAATCTGCGGTCTATGGCTCAAGATACTGAACCCAGCTTAAGTTGGAGGATAGATATTTTCAACAACAACATATTATCTACGAAACGAAGGCGTGTTTCGAAGGCCTCTATAACTACTTCAAAGAGGGCAACAGAAACCTCCAACATCGACAAAGCGAGTATAATATAACCTAAAAGAAGATTATGTAGGAAAATGAAAGGCACCCAGTGTAGTAAGTGAATTCTTGCTTCCCCCTCGAAGTTGGATTTGTTTATTTCAATGAGCAGACTAATTTTCATCTTGGTTTGCTAATTAGGCTTCTACAGCTTATAATCTCTTCGTTGAAGGGAAATTCATGGCTTGTTATATTTTTTTCATTTAAGAAAGGAGTTGATAGCCTGGTAAATTCGGGGGAATTTCAAAATGATCGAAGTCTCATCGTAAATCTTTTGCATGGCAACATGCGATTTGTTTGAAGAGACACTGCCTCAAAAAATTAACGCATAATTTCAATATTTCGAATTTCTTTTATGGTAAAAAAGTGATAGTTAACACATGTTTTTTTTTGGATATATCCAAACGTATACCAATAGAACTCGCTTTTTTTCCTAGGCGCACATATACCTCTCATTTCGTAAGAAACCACCACATACAGCACATGATAACAGTTTTCGTTTGTTCTTGATAATTTTATTCTTAGTAGTAGAGCAACACGAACCACGAAATTTGACCCCGGCAGTTTCGGTGTTGGATGACCTAGGATTGATTTATACAAGAATAAGCCAAAGGCTTGGGTGTTTCACTGCACTGATTTCAGAATGATCCGTAGGTACAGGTATAAAATTAATGAAAGGGGCCCTGGGCAACGACGACCTCGAATAACAACGACAGGCTGAAACTTTCGCAATCAGCCATAATCTAACGCAGCAAGTCGACGAACCGACAAGAATACCTGATCACCCAACCGACCCGAACACTTTGGATCGTTTGATTTCAGATTCATATGATTTTGGAGTGGAGATCTTAGCACCGCTAGGCAACTCAGACCACAACCTTATATCTGCAACTGGAATTATTGTGCTGCCGCTAAAACAAGAACCTAAATTACCCAGATGTATTTTGCACTATAACCGTGCTAATTGAAATGAGCTGCGTGAATTCTTTTAGTGATTCCCATTCAGGGATGTTTGCCTTTCAGATCTTGACATCTATGTGTGCACTGAATCTGTTATAGGAATCATTCATGCAAGAATGGATTTCTACATCCCTCATCCCATTAAAAGAACAACAGCACAAAAGGCATGGTTCAACAAAGATTGCGAAAGATTCTCTGCAGCCAAGAGTAGAGCTTACAAGTCATGGAAGATGAATCCAACAGTGGAAACAAAAACAACCCTCGTAAGAATACGGAACGTATGTAACCTGACAACTGCAAGAGCAAAGGCCAATTTCAACGAAGGGGTAACTAATAAACTCCTTGACAATTCTGGTCTATGGCGAAGACTGTCAGTGCCAATTTCTTCAAATCTGCGTTTCCGTCACTTTTTAGAGAAGACAGAAGTATAGAATCATCTTCGAAAGAGAAAGCCGGTCTCTTTGCTCTCTTGTTCTCAAATAAATCTGTGCTAGATTTATCTAACGCAATACCACCGAACATTCCACCAACAAATTCTTCCTTAGCATAAATCAAGTTCAGAGTCCGCACTGTGAGACGGGCTCTCGAGCAGCTGAACTGCAAGAAGGCAGTTGGTCTAGACGAAATACCGCTAATCGTCCTGAGAAAGTGTACTCCCGAACTGGCACCCATTCTTAACTGTCTGTTTCAGATTTCTTTTCACAAGCACCTGGAAAATAGCGAGAATTCAACCGATCCCAAAGAAAGGATAGATGTCCTTACCCCAAAACTACCAGCCTTTTGCACTTTTTCCCATTATGTTCGAAGTGATGGAGAGAGTCATAAATTATGAACATATCAAATATCTTGAGTTGTAGGGAATTATTAACGACAGTCAGTATGGTTTTCGCAGGCAAAGGTCAACAGGAGATCTGCTCGCCTACGTCACTCATGTTTGTACATCAACGATGGTAAAGCATGGGGAATCTAGAGCAATAGCCCTCGACATCTCTAAAGCCTTCGATAGGGTTTGGCATGCAGCCTTGTTGAATAAACTTGCTGCATATGGGCTTCCCGAAAAATTGCGGGGTTGGATAAGTAGCTTTCTTTCAAATGGATCAATACGTTGTATTGGTATAACATCTGATTGTTTCCGGTTACAAGCAGGAGTACCTCAGGGATCCATTCTTTGGCCAACCTTGTTTCATTGATTGTGATTGAATTTTGCCATGGATATCTCGATTGGTTAGACAAACTGACTGGGGAGGAGTTTTGTTTAAATAAGTACAGATTTTGTATTTTTCATGGCGATCCACGTTCTCTAGTGTACATACACTAGTAATTTCTTTGAACACTTCCACTGATCTGGTCATAGTAAATAATCGAACCCTGAATGTTCAGAGGTATGTTACAGATATTTTGCGAGAAAATGTTGTACCATTTGCGGCAAACGGGGATGAAAACTTTTTGTTTATGCATGATAACGGCAGATCCTGACCAAGCTCACATTTTTAGGAATTACCTTCAAGAACACGAAATAACTTGAATGGAATGGCCTGTACAAAGTCCAGACCTCAATCGCATCGAATATGTGCGGAACATTTCGAAGAGAAGATTAGGAAAGCAACAAAACCAGCCAGCTTAATGTTTTTTGGGTACTGGTGAATTATTGGAAAAATAGAATTCTTCAACATACCTAAATTTAAATTTTCTATTTTGAGCGTAATTTCTTGGCGCAGTGTATATAATTAGAAGCTGAAACAATGTGAATTACAAAATACTTCGAAATACCGACTGAATCATTTGAAATTCCTTATTCAGTAATTAAGTTATTTTAAGAATTCTAATATGGGAAAAAGAATTGTCGTTTCTTGTAACCTTGATAAAATTGAGTTGACAGTGAATCGAACGTCAACTATTTAATACGCATGAAATACCATCAGAATGTGGAAATTCAGGCAACTATTCTGATGATTCAAAGATAATAAACTTTTACAGTTGATCGATCAACTGTTAGAATTTATTGGTGCTTAAAATATGTTCCTATATGAATCTATTTTGAATGAAATACTTGAAATAATAGGAACTATATCGAGAACGTGAGAAATTAAGCACAGAAATAATCTTGGAATATTCGTTCAGTGTAAAGGTGTATTCTTATTAGGAAAAGAAACGGAATACCACTTGATCCAAAAGTTCCCGATTTTTATTAATAAAATCAAAAATACAAAGTTATTCATCAAAATCAATTTGGTCTCCTTTAAAGTACTCTCCATCGACTGCAACGCACTCATACCAGCGCTTGATCCAATCCTCAAAACACTTTTTTATATTCGATTTGCGGTATGACCTTTAGGGCCATCTTCGATTTTTCCATTATTTCCTCTCAGCTGCGTTCCCCGGAGCGGTTGCTTCAGTCTACCAAACAGGAAAACGTCACAGGGAGCCAAATCAGGTGAATTTGGTGGTGGTTGGATGGTATTGGTGCTGTTTTTAGCCAAATAGTCACGGATAATGAAGGCATTATGTTGTTATGAGTTGTTTTGCCACAATTCTGGTCGTTTTTGGCGAACAGCTTCACGCAAACGCCTCATAAAGCCCAAATAATACTCCTTGTTGTTAGTTTGACCTTTTGGAAGTAATTCATGGTGCACAACACCATGGTAGTCCATGAAAACTACACGGTAACAAAGTCGGGAACTTTTTGATCAAGGTGGTATTCACTTCTATATGTTTGGAATGAGTCCCCATTGTTCAAAACTCAGACTGTTTGATATCGATTTTACGTATTCATTTAGTAAAAATCATTGTTATTTAGTTCGACTCTATTCTTCATTATGAATTATTTTGATTCAACGATGGGCATGCGTACAACGTTAAAATCGAGAACATTACGTTAATTAATTTTTTAAGGTATTAAATATTAAAACATGGAATAGAAAAAAATTTTATGTAAATTTTTCACGTTAATTTGTCAAAGCGCGACCAATTTGGACCCTTCGATCATTTCTCGAATTCAGAGCAAATAACCAAAGGGTCGAAACCGGTCGTGTATTAACAAATAAATGTGGAAAACTAAACAAAGAGTTTTTTTCAATATTTTGACATGCATTTCCACAAAATAAATATATCATCAATATCATTAATATCAAATATTAATTCAAAACTTTGAAAAAATATGGTGTTTTCCTAACACTTCAAAAAGTTTATTCCTATTCGAATTCATTCTAAAATTAATTTTTCAACATGTTGGACGATTAATTAGTCTTTCTCACTCAGAATTAATATGTATGGAACACGAAGTGAATACAGACGTGATGCAAGTGTATTTGCAATTTAACAGAAATAGTGTTAGAAAATTTCGACTCTATTGGAAACGATTTCCAGATAGTAGTGGATCAGATCGCTGCAAGTTTACTCGAAAACAAGCTTCAAAATGGAGAAATCAGAAATATTGAAATAAAACCACTTTATATCAGAAAAGTTTTGATAAAAATACTTTTCATACTGTTGAATACACAACTGGAATCTCCTGAATACGGCACGTGTTGTATTCAGAACGACATCTGGGCGGACTTCAAAACAGGCTGTTCTTATTAGTTTGTTCAACACGTCCAAATTTACTTGTGTAGGCGATAAACTAGATCCTGGAGGAAGATTCGGAGCCAAAATATCAGGAGGGTTCAAATTTGGGGAGCGGGCTGGCCACCAAACAGAACCGTTAGTCCCTATCCAATGAGAACTCAAATTATTGATCAGCCAGTTCACATTTAAATCTGCGTTGTGAGGAGTAGAACCATCTTATTGGAAGTAGAATTGTCTTCGTTCTTCCGAAAGGGTATAATAATAATTATAATAATTCATTTTCCTATACAATTTTGTGTGTACATGAGTTGTGAAAACGAGGTTGTTGACAATAAACTCAGAAAATAAACATAAAACTGCAGAGTCATATGACTGTCTGCAGTGTACTATTCAAATTGTTTCCTTAAGTAAACTTAACACACCGACACTGATCTGCTAAACAAAATTAAGAGTGAAAAGAAAACTCAAACAGAAAAACTCAGATTCAACAAAAAATATATTAATTATCCAACTCTATGATGTCATGAATTTTTTCCCTACCATAACAAAGGATAATCTTCTTCAGCTCAAATTTGAACTTCCTCATGTCAGTAACATTTCTTATTGACAATGCCAAAGCATTGAACAGTCTAGGTCCCAAGAAAGAAAAATTTAAGTGGCCAATGGATTTATCTGCACGAGGTGTCTCCTAAATTTAATTTCCCGTCTGATATTATAGGTATGATGAAACTCCTCCAGTAAATATGCATTCCGATACAAATGTATTATACATGAGAATGCAAACATTTGAAGAATATCCAAGATCCGAGCTTCATCATACAGATGTGAAGTAGGGTAAGTATTTTCTTTATTGAAGATGATTTTTAAAAACTTTGTTTGTAGAAGCTCGATTCAAGCTATATGCTCAGCCCTTGCAGCTCCCCAGTTCAGAATACCATAACATAATCTACAGTGTACAAGCCCGTAGTAAATCTTTATCAATGCTTTTTGATCGAGATTATTTTTGAGGTATTTGAATCTGCACAGCACACCGCGAACAGTGCAACGTAGATGGCTATCAAAAACAATTCCCAAACACTTATAGGTAACAGCTTGGCCTACTTTCCTTTTTTCAGAAATATCTAAAGTTCTGAAAGATGGCATATTCCGGTTGTAGCATGAAGAAGGTAAGAATTTAGTCTTATCAAAATAGATTGTAAGCAGCTTTGCATTCATCCATCTTTCTATAACTCTCTTATCCTCTTCCGTATTTTCCTTTGTTTCATCCCAATTATCACCCTCAACTATTAAAGTGGAATAGTCTGCAACACTGACTATAGTCCCATTTAGATTCAGCTGAAGCAAGCTATTAATATATTTCAAAAAGTACTGGGCCCAGCACGCTGCCCTGTGGTACACCAAATTTAATCACTTTTTCATTACTCATTTCTCCGTTCAAACTAACAATCTGGTTTCTCTCATTCAAGTAACTCTCAAAAAGGCGTAGAACCTTCCCCCTTATTCCAATTCTCATCCAAGGCTTCCAATAATTTTTTGTAGCAGACGGTGTCAAACGCCTTAGCGAGATCCAAAAATATATATTTTTGAAGTTATACTTGAAAGTGCATCTTGTGTGGATTTATTTTTTTGGAAAGCCATACTGATTTGAAGAGATGATGTTGAATTTGTACAGAAATTCACCTAATCATTTTTGTATAACCTTCTCAACATTTTTTTTGCCAAATTAGACATAACCGAGATTGGTCTATAGTTAAAAAATTCAGTTCGCACTCCTTTATATAACGGTCGTACGACAGCGAGCTTGAACTGAGCGGGCGTTCAGTGATTTTATTAATCTATTGATAACATGACATAAGGGATCATTGAGGAATGTGCAAATGAGAATTTCTTTATAATTGTTTTGATTCAAGTTTTTTCAATGAAAACTGGTCCTATCAAGAGATAGTGAATAAATGTCACCGAATCTACCCTAAAAACTATTGTTCTCTATAGAAAGGACTATTGTTGTGAAAAGTACACTCATCAGACCAAATTACACTCAACAAGACATTCTTCGATTCCTGTATTCATTAATCTTATTTTTAATTTTTTGGTTTTGGAATGAATTCATTTACATGAAATTAGGTATTTACGTAAGTTTTCTCGAGTCTGGAATACTTGCGGCGCTCTGATTCACCACAATCTGGAAATCGTTCCCCATAGAGTCAAAATACTCGAGCATTATTTCTGTTAGATTGAGAATAGGCTGGTACTGTGTCTGTTTTCATTTTATTTTGTCTTCCCTACTTATTAATGCTCCGTGAAAAGACTCTAGATGAAAAAAGAACAAGAATAAGCAAGAATGTATCTAATCAGATAGAAAAATTATATCATAAAATCAAACAGTCGCCCATTTAAGGAATTACATTGATGAAGTGGAAATGTGGGTTTTCTTCCAATATTTTTCGATAATTTATTTTTTCTTGGAAAGTGCAGCCTTTCAATTCATACTTTATTCGCAGAAACAAAATTCCAGGCAGCGACGATGAAGAAAATAGGCACCTTTTAGAATGGCTAAAACAATAAAAACTTCGAGTATAATCTGTATAACTGCAAAAGTTCAACCAATCTGAACTAAGAATACAATTGACCTTACTATGAATGAAACGCAGTTATATCAAGCGTCTAGTTATTCTGAAAACACAATTGAAAAACGAAACTCCGGTAAAAATCCTTGAGAAGCTGATGGATGAAGATATTTCAAAGTTATAGCAGAACAATCACAATTATATGCAACTCAGAAAAACGTTCAATCGTTTTGTGTTACTACATAAGATAAGAAGATTTTTGTCGCAATATTATTCTATAGTACACGGGTGCTCAAACTGCTGGCGATCTACCTCAATATTTTTACTACTACTTACGATAGACTCTGAGAGACTGCAATTATGTGTGATGCAGGGTTGTCGTACATACACGATACACCCTACCTACCTACCTAAGTAGGGTGTACCGTAGCATATATAGATATAAGCTTTCCGCACAATATACATTATTTTAGTCAAGGTTTGGGTTAGATTTAGTTAGGTTCTTCTCTATATCAATGAAAAAATTGCGAGTTTATTGGTTGTTACAAAACAAAAGAGTTACATATAGTGTTAAACTTAACTGAGGAGTGACTTTGGATGATGAAGCGTGGCACAGAATGTCTTCAGCATACTTTTCACCCCTGAGTGCTTATCGCAGGTATGATGATATGATGATATGATCCTCAGGTAGTCGATTGCGATATTTTTACTTAATTATCTTCATCTCAGAAAATGCAGAATCACACAAGTAAGTGGACCCAAACATTGCCGTCAGTTGAAGAGCGATTTGCCTTAGATTCGAATATTTATTTTCATATATAAAACACCAGAAACTTGTATCAGATGCTGCTTTGAGATGTATATCTGATATAATCTGCACCAATTCATTTTCAACAGAACATGAGTTCATATTAAACTGACTTGCTATTTCAGTAGCTAATTACTCAATATTTTACATGAAAAAGGATAACTCATAAATGATGCTATATTTTCCAATTTACTGCAATCATAAAAACGCATTTAGAATTGTCCCAAAATATTTGATAATTCAGCCTCATACGTATCATAATTCAACTGAGGAATCCTTGCTTTCAAAGAAGGAAAATGTGCCAGGTTTTTTCTTTTCAGTTGATCATAAGTTGCAATTTACTTTTGAATGCGTTTACTGCGCTAATCATCCCAATGATAGTTTTTTCTTTACCTTGAAACTCCAAGTTAATGGTGTTTACGTGCATTGTGATTTTAGTCAAAAATGCCAAATCAGTCAGCCATTTATCGATTTTCAACATCTGAGTGTCATCACCTCTTTCGTCTAGAGAAGCTGTTATCTCAGGCAATAATTTTTCAAACCTTTCTAGGAATTTTCCTCGACTCAACCACCTGACGTTCGTGTGAAAAACTAAATCAGTGTGTTCAGCTGACTCCCTATCTTCCAACTGCAACTTAAAAAGCCGCCGTTGCAAATAATTTTCTCTGTGTTAAAAACTTTCGAACACAAAGCTTGCTGATGTATAATGCAATTGAATAAAAAAAGGCAGGGAAATCTTCATTAGCTCGACACAATGCCACAAAACCGTTTTTGTTTCCAGTCATTGCTGGTGCTCGATCCGTTGTAATGCACACTAATTCATATATTGGAAGCTTGTTGTTTTTCACGAAATTCAAGAAAACGCCACGGGTCTTCCCCTTCATAGGTATGATTGTCAAAAATTCTTCCTTAGCCAACATGTCAATGAATACCATCCGAATAAAAATACACAGCTGGGCAGTGTCTGTTATGTTAGTGGATTCGTCGAACTGTGAAGAAAAGTATGTACATTTCATGACATCATGTTTCGGTTTATCTGCCATGTCCTGAGCCATGACTTCAATACGCCTTGTGACAGTCGGACGAGATAACTGAAGTTCTCTAATACAGCTGGACAGTCTGTCATATCGGTGGATTCGTTGAACTGTGAAGAAAAGTAGGTACATTTCATGATATCATGTTTTGGTTTATCTGCCATGTCCAAACTCATGACTTCAATACGCCTTGTTACAGTCGTACGAGATAACTGAAGTTCTCTAATAGCAGACATGATTTCTGTTTTATTTTTAAAATCTACAAATAAAGTCTCACCCGCTTCAATAAATGCTTTCTTCACAACCGATCCATCTTCGAATGGTCTCTTGTGTTTCGCCAATATATGAGATATTTTAGTGACTCGATCGTAGCAGCTTTTGATTGTTTGGCTGGTCTTGTGAACATAGTTTGTTATTTTTTCAAACGAGATATCAAATCACGTACTTTTCGTTTTCTTGATTCACTCTGTGGAGGAAAATCCTTTTCATAGTTTTTATGAACCGTTTTATGATGCCTCTCTAAGTTACCACGCTTAAGTATTGCAACTGACGCAAGACTAATAAGACAAATGTGCTTATCATTCACCATACAAAAAGAATATTCTTCCTCCCAATCGTTATTGAAATGATACGTTTTAGATTTCTACGCTGCACTCATTTTGTACTTATTAATAATGAACTTTGTACCGAAGTAGTATTGCCTTCAAGTGAATGACTCTAATTCCCGCAAGCGCAACATTTATATCGGCGTGAACGAAAGTCTCGAATGTTTCCGTCAAACGTGCCGCCCGAAATTTCTAGAAAAGCGGCAAGAATAAAAAATGCGGCTTTTCTTTGACAAGTACTGCGCGTTCCTTTGATAAAGCCGCCTTTTGCCGCTAGCAGAGCGTTATTTTATTACGTAATAAGTTTTTGTAATTCAGTTACCTACTCATTAAAAATTATTTTCTTCTCGAAATCTACTCAAAAAGCACTCGCGATCGACCGTTTGAGCACCCTGCTACAGTGGATATCACAGGCTCCCTAGGGAACGTTTTTTTTGGAGTCTAGCTTAGAACGAAATATATCACACGTCCTCTTAGTTGGACTTGTTTGGATAACTTTCAATAAACTTCTTTTAAAAATTGATGTCCCGGTGGACCCAAATGAGCTCACCAATGTTTTTTCAAAAATGGCTTGAAAAAATATCTTTTTTTATGTTTATATTTCAAAATCATAATTCAATAAAATGAAATTCGTGGGCAAATGCGTTAAATAAAATACAGAAATATTTTCAGTGAACAACAGTACGATATATTTTCTTCCGAAATTTGAATGCCATCTTCCTACATATTTCATATTACAGTTAAAGTCAAGATAGATCAAAAAGATACCCGATTGTTCGAAATACATAATTTTACGTCCCAAAATTGATATTCCCACAGCCTATGCCAGATTCCCAGACAAATCATTGACATAGTGTTCCACACAGAATGTAGTAAACAATGAATGGTGACAAGAATACGGATTTAAGAATACTGTTACACAAAAACGTAAGAACAATGAGGTAACAGAACATTAACCTAATGAACAATCACTTCTGCATGTTATTCATGCAAATAGCTTGAGAATTTACCAGGAATAATAATTTGGCAGCTGTTATCCAATTTAACTTGTGCTATACTAACAAACAACTGAAAATGTCTTTAGTATAACTTACTGGAACACAGAGACTGAACTTTTTCAGAATCATGCTTATTATTCCTCAGGATCATTTTCCATACGAATATTTGTTGAAGTGTTCTCAGAAAACGAAGAATGATCATCCCAATTATTTGACGCAAGTACAAACGGTTGAACGTTTTCTCAAAAACTATAAGTAATGTCAATATGATAAGAGTATGGAAAGATGTCAAAATTGAATGCAGTTATAATCCGAACTTTTCAAAATTCATTTTATAAACTAAAATAGACTGATGTAAAAATTTAATCGTATTAAAAATGGTACGTTTAGATATCTATGCACACATCAATTTCAAAATCAATTTAAATTATAGGATTTGGCAATGAAAAAAAAAGGAGAATTTTTCGGAGAAGTAGAGTTGTCAGATCATCTCTACAAACTATTCACGAAGATATCGAGCTGAAAATTATCAATCCCTATTTATGTCCAGTAGCTAAACGCTGTAGAGACGTGATCAATGTGCTCCAGTACCCAGATAGGAATCTCGAGAAATTTCAAGGCGTGAAAATATCAAATATACAGAGACCATTTTTAAGGGGCAGTAGAATATGTAAAGGTTAGTAAATTGATATTTAAATACTTAACCGAGCTAACCGACTTTATCTTATTGAATACTTTTATTCAGGAAACGATATTCAACATTCCGTAGGAAGCTAAATTTCCCTCCCTGAAGAATCTTGTTTTCCTATCCATTCTTCATAGTCATCGTCAACCAAAATTTTTTCTTCTTCCAAATCAATTTCATCGCCATCATAGCAGTCCCCTCCAGATACAATGCACTTATGCCAGCGGATTTTCCGATCTTCAAAACAGTTGTTAAAGTCGTTTTCCGGAATAACCTTGAGCTCTTTCTTCGATGCGGCTTGTATCTCTTTTATTGACTCAAAATGATGTCTCCGGAGTGGTCTTTTGAGTTTGCTGACTAACCAGAACTAACTCGCTGCCAAATCAGGTGAATACGGCGGTTGTGGAACAACAACATTTTGTCCTGATAGTAAGAAACCATTGTTTGGCATACTTCAACGCGATGATGTTCTTCCAGAAAATTCAGTGTTTGAGGTACCGATCCATATTTATGCGTCTGAGCCCCATAACATCCTTCAGAAAGGTATTAAATGATACTTTTGAAATGCCAATATTCATATATTTTATATATTCATTCGAATACTTAGGGTGTAAAATAACAAGCACAGGATACCTTGAAGATGAAGTGAGGAGACAAATGAACAAAGCAGCTGCAGTATCAGGACATCTTAAACAACCAATTTGGAGAAATAAACTCCTCAGTATACCATGCATCTCCAGAATCTACAAAACATGTGTGCGACCAATTATGACATACGGGGCAGAAACAAGAGCCGAAACGTCGGTAACAAAGAGGATTCTAAGAACAACAGAAATGAAAACGCTAAGAACTATAACCGGTTACACATTGAATGACAGACAAAGAAATACCGACATAAGGGAAAAATGTGAAACAGACGATATTGTAAGATGGGTAAGAAAAAGAAGAAGAGAATGGAACCAGCATGTTAACAGAATGACCACAGATAGAATAGCCAAAATCGTATATAACAACATACCACACGGAAGAAGACCCATTGGACGACCACCAAAACGATAGCGGGACAGTTGGCAATCAACTTCACAAGAACTGCTGCAGGGAAACCGGAACTGAACAGGCGCTACGCCTTCTACACGGTGAAGAAGAAGAGAAGACGAAATGCCGATATGATCAGCAATATCTCGAATTGCTCATTGACGATTCACAAGCACCAAATCTTTGATTTTTTTGGACGTGAGCTTCGTAAGTCAAGGTTGATGGATGATCAGGAATCTCTTCGTCTTCTACATGTTCTCGACCTTTTTGGAATTTTTTCGATATAGATTCATCATCAGTGGCAATTTGCACCATCCTCCTCAATAAATCAGTATCAGTTCTGCTGTTGTGAAAGAATGTGCAATACTGACGAGGTCAAATGAGACCGAAACTGCAGTTTATTGCTCCAATTCATGATATCCGACCGGACTGTACCACTACTGTGTAGTAAACGATGATTACTAAGAGTGAATCGAAAAGCTAGCTCCTTCAGGGAGGGATATTTAACATTCTCAAAGCCCAAAGAAATTCTTGATATCTTTATAGAGTATGGTATGGTAAGTCGATACTCTTGTTCTGTAGACGGTTATGCCTCAGAGCAGGTGTGCTGCTATCATTTGTGAAGCATGCCCGAACGTTTTTCATAGTTCTTTTATTCATTAATTATCTGAAGGAACTTTTTAGCGACTGAAAACTTTTGGTTTTTGAATGATTTTAAGATTTCCAAAAGTATTCGTAGAAGCGACGATCAGATTATTCTCCAAGAGCATTTACATTATTTTAATAGATAGTTACACATATCAAATGGATTGAGTCGAAATAGTTCCAAATTTTCTAGGCAATTACGGCTCCTTAGTTTTACGTAAATCGCACCCTTGCTTCAAAATTGACATAAGTCAAAACAACTAGTTTTCGAGGAAAAACTGACCAGTTGGGAGGAAATAATTAATTGTCGTATGGTAACAGTCTGAAAATATACCATGAAATAAGTAATTCGGTATGAAGTTTCATATATTTTCTTATTGGATTTGGAAAAAAACTACTTTTTCTGAGTTGTGACAGTTTTGATAATTTTTTATTGGAATTGCGACGAATTATTTTGAATTGTGAGTCTTGATGAGTATTTCTTTAAAAACTTGATAACTATGACACTTTAGATGATTTTTTGAATTCATTAACCACATACTTATTTTGAATTGTTTCGCTGTGATGTTGTGTTATATAAGAAATTATAATGAAATATCTAAAAGAAGCTTTATTTAATTTTAAAACAAAGTATAAACATAGGAACCTATTCAGCATTTAAAGTGAAAGAAATATTTTAATTTTCATGAAATATATGTAACACAAATTAAATTGAACATCAACAATCATGAAGTTTTCATACTGTGTCAATTACACTTCTGAAAAAGAATAACAATAATAGTTCGGTATCATATTTTTATCAACAACATCTTTCGATTCCTTCTTTTGATTTTCCGCTAATGGAATTTTCTCGGAATAAGCCAACTAAATTGATTCTGCATCAGCTTGAGATCTTGTTTTTTACTACTGCCAACCATGTTGACTGTCTTGAAGTTCTCGTTTTATAAATGAAAGTACGGGGTTTTTCTTTTTCCACTTTCAGAATTTTGATGTCTTGCCAAACTACTTTCATTTTGTCAGTGCTTGTGGTGAAATTATTACCCCACTCTTCTTGAAGGATTTTTAAGTCATAAAAATCCTCATGAGTCATTTCATGAACTCGGTATGGGGGCCACTTTTTTTGCTGTTCTTATTAGTGAGACGTATTGCTCTGGTACATAGATTTGAGTAGATCTGAGATGCCTCTTATTTTGTTTCTCGATAACACTGTGCACGTTATCGCACTCATTTTGTGAGTGCCCATGAATGAGAAATTTGTGGGTGATACTTCGGATATTCCACTTATTCACTGGGTAAGAATATGCAGCCAACAAATATTTATTTTTCTGCTGGGCGCAGCAGTTATCTGAATAGAAAATGATATCGAGGTCGATATCCCTTGTATTTTCCATCAATGTTTCCAGCACCTCGTTTAGCTTCAGTTTTATTCCAAAAGGAACAGTCAACTTCCTTGGCATTCAAGTCAGTTATAGTGAAATTATAACAGTTGAGTTTGCTCTTGTAATAGAATGATGATACTTGGCCTTTTGGTACTGGCATTACTGCCTATAAATCATAAACAGCAACATGAGCATTTTTGAACAGGTGCTGATCATAGGAATCTTTCATTTCTTTATCATCTTCATTTGCATTTTTGAAGGATTCGTACAGGTCACACTGATCCTTGTTTGGAGTATGGAAGGAGATATTGAATTCTCCATTAAAAATACGGTTGAATATCACAGAATTGGCAAACGGAAGTTGCTGTTGTTCAGGACTCTCCTTATAGTCTCTATATAGGTCAGCCAAACTTTTTCCACCTTCTATGTATTCACGTGTTGTCTGAGCTCTCAGATAATGCGATTCTACTCTCGGTGTAGCTTGGATGAACAGTCTCACACTGTCTTCAGTTTCGGGATTTACAGTTGGCTGCTTTCCGTGTTTACCTCTCTTATCAGAATCAATAAATCCAGTGTCCGTTTTTTTCATCAGGGCTGTCCGAATTGGTCTATCATTCATATCGAGAGTGGCCTTAAAAAATGTCTTCCATACTCTGATACGACTACCACCAACAACAAAATAAAAAGCTGAATTCATTTTCCTCAAGTTTTGTGTGCAAGAGTATCGAAACTTAGGTTTAATAGTTTCCGTATGCATTAAAAAAAATTTTCTCTGTCTCTCTAGGTTCGCAAGTTTTCAGTAGCTAAAAAAAATTTCCTTCCTGATCTCTTCACTTATTTTTGGGCTGCAGCCGATTCTGCATTTCTGTCTACAAGGTTGTTGTAATCTTTTTGCAGCAATTGATTTTTTTGTTTTAGAAGACGATACGTATGCTTTTTCCGAATTTCTCAACAACTTGGCTATCTTGGTTATCCATTTTTCAGGATTTGCTTCTCTTTTTTTACCTTTCTTCTCTCCTTCTTCTTATTCCATTTCTTCGATTTCAACTTCACTTTACTTCGATCTTTCATTTTCACTGCGAACCTACTTGAACTTTCGTCTGTTTGTTATTCCTTTAACGTGCTCTATTTCCGCCTTTCGGCCAATGACACGCCGGGGAATTCTGTCACCTCACTAACCCGGGAATTTTGCCGAAACCCTCTCGTGTCGAGGGAAGGGATCTTTAATGTCCAACACATGTCTGTTAGACAGGACCGACGGCTTTACATCTCCTCCGAAAGATGGATTCTCAAGTGATTCCCAGAATCCGAAAAATCCCACCGACTTTGCGTATTAATCGACATCCTCGTCGTTGTCGCTTTCATTACTCGGAATAGGTGAAACAAATGCAAAACGGTAGGATTTCCAGAATTACAGGATAAGGAGAAAATATTATCGGTATCCTAAGGTGTCAGACTTGCCGAAGGTGGAAATGATGAGCTTTCAATTTCCAGGTGATAACTCGATGTTGCATTCCCTTCTTCTATATACGATAAATGGTTTTCGTTATCGTTAGTTTCTAGCTGAGGATCGTAACTTGCTGAACTTTGAGGATCAAAATGATTTTTCGATATTGTTCTGTTATCTTCTGGGTATGACTCAGGGAAGTCATTATAGATGGATTCTACTCGAGGACTAATCGATGAGCTAGAAAGCTCAAGATTATTATTCGAAGTTGCATTCTCTCTTCTAGAATATGGTTCAAGGCTATCGTTGTCAAGAATTTTCGGTAAGAGGTTGTCACTTTCTGAATTTATGAAATAATTTTCATCTGGAGTTACCAGTTTCAGTTAATATTTCGAAATAGATTTTATGCGTGTTTCATTTTCGCGGAGAACTGATCTTTCAGGAAAAAGACTCAAGGACAATTGAACTCATAATTCAAACCGTACGATCGACAGTACCCAATTATTTTCAAAATTTTGAATAGGCATTTATTATACAGAAATTTAAAGATTACTCAAGTCAACAGCAATAATATACATTATTTGTTAGTTTCATCTTGTTCTGAAACATAACCAGTAATGATTCATCAAAAGTGATTTAACACGTAATGAAACATAAAAATATATTTACCCTTATCACCTTAAAACACACAATTTGAAATGATCATGAAAACTGTCTCAACTCCAAATGGTCCTTTTACAAAACTGCAACTCGGTCGTCAAAAGTGCACTAACTCAAAATAATACAACTTTAACACCGACAGCAACATACAGTTTCAACCAGGTTCAAGTTGCAACTGACAATGTGTCACTCTTCTAGAGGGTAAGCTGACTCAATTTGACTCATGAACAACGACACTAGAGCAATCTACTGGATAAGTCACGAAGAAAGATCCAGCCGCTTTTGTTGATCCATAGAGTATTGTTCAACTAACACATAGATGGTTTTATCTCAAAATTCAAATTTGGGTGGTTCTGTCACGGATTTGGGTGGTTATCTAGACGCGAAGTTAGATTTTAATCTGCACATTGTTTCTATAGTTTCTTGCGAGAACAAATTACTTGGTTTTATTTCCAGATCAACCAGATCTTTTGTTAATATGCGCTCATTTAATATTTTGTATGTTTCTATTGTTCTTCCCATCACAGAATACTGTTGTTCTGTATGGTCATCTCTTAATGCTACTCACATATTTAAGATTGAGAGGATACAGATAAAATGTATCTAACTATTGAGTTTTGTGAATTGTTTTTGATAATCATGTCAATAGCTATGAGCATCAGCTAGGCCATTTCTTCTTGCCACATATCTTGTGGGCCCTATTTTGATGTTATATTTACCTTCAAGGTAATAAACTCTTTATAAATCACCCAGACATCTTTTTTCTCCTTGCGTACCTCCAAGAGTTACAAAAAACAACAATATTATAGATATTAACATCTTCTTCGCGAATTTGTGGGAGAACTCATAAAAATACAAAATTCTGATTCGAAAAAATGGTCAATGAACTCATGTCTTAAAAACAAATTTCTAGCTGAATTTAAAATCGACTATTCAATAATTTATCCCAAAAACTTGAGTGAATAAGCTGCAAATTTTATTTCATACTTAACACTCGTCTATATGTAGCATGTTCGTATAGAATTCACTTTGATGATAACTTCAATAATATTTTGCACGCACAGTATAAGGTAGGCGGAAAATTATAAACCATCCATCGAAGGCAGCTCAAAGAAGAAGAATACAACAAGTTCATAACGACGAACTTCAATGGCGAAATATACAGATTTTCTGTATATTTCTGACCTTCATAAAGTGAAAACTAATATTTTTATTTCCGTTAAGGATGAGAAAAGAATATCCAAAATATTTACTTACCTATATCCGTACCAGGTTCAGCATAATGCAAAACTTTCTCCAAGCGTTCACAAGTCTGTAAAAAGAAAATGATTTAAAAAAAGATAGTATGACTAAGAACAGTTGATAATTTGATTGAGGAGGTCGTTACTTGATGAAAATCGATATACATATTTTCAATGAAATAAAACTAAAGTATTTAGATTTTTACTATATTAACAAAACTATGACCGGTTCATATTTACCAAAGCAGACAAAGGTCATACAGTCATAGCCTTGAATAGAGCAGATTATTCATTGAAAACCCAAAATTTCATTGAATCAGGTTGTTATGAAGAAATTGATAAAGATCCAACTAATAAATTTCAATCCATAGTAAAAAACGCTTTAGAGTATGCCAAGTCTATAATACCTACCAACTAAAAATAAAACTTTTCATTGAAAACCCGCAATCACCAAAACTTTACTCCCTCGTCAAACTCTATAAAACAGGGCATTAGACCAATAGTTTCATATTTTCAAGCTCCAGCTGCAAAACTTTCACGCTTTCTCATAGACATCATCCAACAGTACACTAATTTTGAACCTAAATTCTCAATAAAAAACTCTTCAGTCCTTATAAATAAAATTCAGCACACGATGCTACCACCGAACGCTAAACTATGTCATGGATGTAGTAAATCTTTTCCCTACTGTTCCACCTAGAGATACAGTGAAACTCATCAACAACGCCCTTCAAATTAATAAAGTCAATCCGATAATTCAATCAGAAATCTTACACCTTTTAGAAATTTGTGTAGAACAAAATTATTTTAACGTCAATGGAGTATTATATAATAGTAAAAAAGGTTTAATCATGGGTAATCCTCAGAGCCCTCTGCTAGCTGAAATTTTCATGGATAATATTGAAAAACTATCCAAGAACATCCGTTATTCAAACACTTTATTTATTGGTTTAGATATGTCGACGATATCATTTGTTGTTTCACTGGCACATACAGACAATTAGAGTCATTCAAAACATTCATTAACAAAATTCACGATAATATTAAATTCACGTTAGAGATAGAAACAGAAAACTATAATAACTTTCAGGATTTAACTATTACTAAAATTAACGGCAAACATGATTTTTCTATTTTCCATAAGCCATCGCATACAGATATTACTATTGACAGCTCATCTACACATCCTTATCCACATAAATCAGCAGCTCAAAATAGTATGATATATAGACTCATTAATATCTCAATGTCACGAAATAATTTCATGAAAGAGCTAAATATAATTGAATAAATAGCAGTCAATAACGGTTTCAGTCCAACTATGATTGAGAACATGATTTCAAGCAAAAATTTCAAAAAGCTATCCAGGAAGTATTTCCACGTATAAAAAGTTCTAACACAAAATACAACAGCTTAACTTATATTGGTAATCCTAGTCTAAAATTAAAATCATTCCTCTCACATCATAATTTCAATATAGCATTCCGAACTGATAATTCTTTAGGCCGACATATCAAAAACTGCAAATCTAAAATTGATAAAAGTAATAAATCCGGTGTTTATAAACTGTCTTTCGGGATTGTAATAGAATTTATATTGGTAGAACTTTCAGAAATTTCAAAGTTAGATTATCCGAGCACAAACGTAGTTTTAATTATCATAAATCAGATTCCCATTATTCTAATCACTTACTCGAAGAAAACCATAACTTTAATGATAATTTCAAAATTTTACACAATGAAAATAACAAACAAAAACTCAATCTATTGGAAATTTTAGAGATCAACAAAGAATAGAATTCAGATAGGTTACTTAATAGTCAATTAGATCTAAATCCTTCTCCTTTACTCAATCTTTTCAATTCATAAAGTAAGCAACTCCGATGGGTTTTCCAACATACCCCTTGTACTTGTACCTATTGTAATATTAAGTAGGAAATAAGACTAATATATAAGGAATAACTCTGTTCATTAGTTTGTATCTATCTGATGAAGCCACAGTGTGGTGAAACCGGTCATAGTTTTGTTAATATAGAGAAAATCTAAATACTTTAGTTTTATTTCATCGAAAATAAGAACAGTTAAATTTAGTAGAATTCACAATATGTTGTTGATAAAGCTTTCAAGAATTTTGCGATAACTCCTTGCATTCAGAATGGCACAAAGAAAAATATATTGATATTTTACCACCTCATTAGGAATGGTAACAATTTGAGGTGAAATAAATGGGTATTAGTTTTTTCGAAAATGATGAAGAGACTATCAATATTCTAGGTGTTATCAAAAATGATTCTTGAAGTGGAAGAAATATACGATAAAAAAGTAGTGTCGAAATTCTTTCTCGATATCATGACGACGATGAAAAATAATATTCTGTAGAAAAGCCCACTACGATTTTTCAAAAGTTAGGCAATTGGTGATTAATATACAGTTTTCTTTCAATAGATCTTCTTAAAAACCCTGCAAGATTACGTCATGAAAGTAATTGAATGTTGTATATCTTGTCAATTACAAATTATTAAAATTTCAATATTTTATGACATTTTATTAATGTATGCTAGAAAAACAGAATGGGAAAAATTCTCACAGCCATTATTCAAACATTTTTTGTGTAATTAACAATAATTATCTGACTTTTCGAAAAATTAATTTTTTCCAATTGGACTGAATTCTTTGAATTTTTCTGATTTTAATATTGATATTTAATAATATGAAAAATCATTTTAAGTGATATACTGTGGAGACTAAACTCACACCATGTCTTATTTTGAGGTTGAGTTGAATTTATAAATTGAGAGATAGCCTTTCGGAGGCAAGTGCTTTTCATTGTGGATTTTCCTTATTTATTAATCTTATTTAATAATTTCTCAAATTATCCAAAGTTGCTGAATTATTTACAAAAACTAGTTCCTTTTTCTTATTTAGTTAAAATTTTGAACTCATTACTAATTTGATTTTGTTAAAACTAAAAAAAATGCGAAGAGCCTTCAGCCATATATAGGGTGCGCTAGAGAAAAAGGAACAATTTTTTTCCGTTATAACTTTCGCAATTTTAGAGCTATTTCATTCGTTTTTACTTAATTAGAAAGCCAAAGCAACAGGTTTTTCAGAAATTGTATCGAAATTTTACTTCCGGTGAAATCCAATATGGCTGACTCATTCGAAAATGAGCAATATTTCACTAAAAATTCGAATGGGGCATTCAGTCAATAATTCAGTTTTTCTTAACAATTTGATATATTGATCTTGAAAGTTTTCCAAGAATTGGTAAAAAAGTAGCGTGAAGAGTTTTTTCATTTTGATTTTCAGCTAAAATCGAAATTTTTTTTCACCTCATGGCGTTGGCACTCCACAAGTTGTTGTGTTTTTAATGAATGTTCTAAGAAGACAAAGAACCATATTTTACTGAAACCAACATAAATTTGATTTACGTTCGAACTCAAAATGGCCGACTTCCTCAAATATTAACAATTTTACCCGTTCATTTAAAAATTTTTCGCGGTCGTAATGAATCATCTGCGTAATTCAATCACTAGATTGAACCTTTCCCATCATTTTGAAAGGTTGAACTCGAATATTGATTGAGAATTGTGCCAATTGTCGTCGTAATGTTTCTCTTTTCCACCATCATATGCACCTCCGTTGTGAAACCTCTGAACATAGACTGCATGCATTAACTCTATGATAAACAACAAATAATGAAATATCATCGAGTTGTAGACGACATCTGGTTTGAACTCGAATTTTATTTTGGTGTTGCTTGTTTGTGACGTTTCAAATTGTTAACAATGGTTTTAACAAATGAGGATAAGCGTTTCATTGAATGTTTATTTGTGCGTGGCTATACTGCTAAGCAAAAATTACTTACAATTTCCATCCCTTCATTACAAAAGAAGGACATCTATGATCTTGAGAAAAAAAAGAATCAAGTACTCAGAATGGAATATGACCACCAGCTAGCTCGCTATGGATATCGAAATTTCTACTTGATCAAGATTGTTCCAACATTCTTGAATTTTTGCCTCAGCTCCTCACAATTATTGAAAATCATTCCATTTTTATAAACCATTTCTTCCAAATGACCCAACAGAAAATAGTCACACGGATTAAGATTGGGACCGAAAATATATAAGACCCAAATCGTGTTTTATTATTCTCCCTCTAAGAGGTTTTTGAGATTTTGCATTTGGAAACAGTTAAGGTGGTTCCTGGGGTTCTGATAGGGTTGACTGCTAATGCAGAAATTCGCTGAATGTTACCCTGAAATTGTTAATTGAGTTTCTTCTTCTTCTTCACCGTGTAGAAGGCGTAGCGCCTGTTCAGTTCCGGTTTCCCTGCAGCAGTTCTTGTGAAGTTGATTGCCAACTGTCCCGCCATCGTTTTGGTGGTCGTCCAACGGGTCTTCTTCCGTGTGGTATGTTGTTATATACGATTTTGGCTATTCTATCTGTGGTCATTCTGTTTACATGCTGGTTCCATTCTCTTCTTCTTTTTCTTACCCATCTTACAATATCGTCTATTTTACATTTTTCCCTTATGTCTGTATTTCTTTGTCTGTCATTCAATGTGTAACCGGTTATAGTTCTAAGCGTTTTCATTTCTGTTGTTCTTAGTATCCTCTTTGTTACCGACGTTTCCGCTCTTGTTTCTGCCCCGTATGTCATAATTGATCGCACACATGTTTTGTAGATTCTGGATTTGCATGGTATACTGAGGTGTTTATTTCTTCAAATTGGTTGTTTAAGATGTCCCGATACTGCAGCTGCTTTGTTCACTTGTCTCCTCACTTCATCTTCAAGGTATCCTGTGCTTGTTATTTTGCACCCTAAGTATTCGAATGACATGACTTGGTCTATAGTGGCGTTGTCTATTGTTAACTTGCAGCGCAGAGGTTCCTTAGCTATGGTCATGCATTTTGTCTTACTTGTTGAGATTTCCACATTGAAATTTTTTGCGCGTTTGCTAAAGGCGTATAACATTCTTTGTAGGTCGTCTTCTGATTCTGCAATGAGTACGGCGTCATCGGCATAGCATAAGATGTTAATTTTGTAGGTTCCTATGCGGTATCCTAGTCCCAAGTTTTTAACGGTCTCTACAAGTTGGTCCATAACAGTATTGAATAGTAGAGGGCTAAGACTATCACCTTGGCGGATGCCCGACGTTGTTCGGAAATGCTGCGTTAGGGTGTGGTTTGTTCGTATTTGCGTTGTTGTATTAGTGTTCAGATCTTTTATGAGTCTTATATATTTTTGGGTACCTCTTTGTTTTCCAGTATCTGGATTACATCCTTCAGTTGGACTCTGTCGAAGGCCTTCGTTAAGTCTATGAAACAAAGATATGCTGGAGTGTTATATTCAAGAGACTTTTCCACTAATTGCCTTGTTATAAATAGTGCATCGACCGTGGACCGGTTTTTCGAAAGCCTTGTTGCTCTTCGCTGATTGGCATTGTTGACGTTATGTCATCGGCAAGAATCTTCGTAAGCAGTTTCAAAAAGGTGCTTAATAAGGTTATTCCGCGATAGTTGGCAGGACTTGTTTTGTCTGTTTGTTGTTGTTCACCACCACCAACGTGGTGAAAAAATATTTCGATTTCAGCTGAAAATCAAAATGAAAAAATTCTTCACGCTACTTTTTTACCAATTCTTGGAATATTTCTAAGATAAATATGTCAAATTGTTCAGAAAAGACTGAATTATCGTCTGAACGCCCCATTCGAATTTTTCAGTGAAAAAAACGTTTCAGCGATCTGAAAATATTGCTCATTTTCGAATGAGTCAGCCATATTGGATTTCACCCGAAGTAAAATTTCGATACAATTTCTGAAAAACCTAGTCCTTTGGCTTTCCAATGAAGCAAGAACGAATGATCTAGCTCTAAAATTACGAAAGTTATAATTGTCCGGTTTTCTCTGACGCACCCTATATATTCAACTATTTACGGTTGAAAATTTCTGTTTCTGAAATAAGCTTCATTGTTTCTTATAGAGATTCTCAAAGAAGAAATTTTTGAAGAAGTTTCAATTTGTGAATCTATTGGAATTTTGCGAATGGACGATAAGAAAAACCAATCTAAATTGGGTGAGTTCTTCTTTCAACTTATCTGCTGTTGAAGTTAATTTTTCCATTGTTTCAGATACGAGAAATATTTCAAAGATTAAAAGCCGGAGAGATAGGAAGAATATTTCACAGACGACCTTAGGTTTCAATACGATACTGCAACTTTTATTCATAGCAATCTGTATTAGTTTATTTATCTATTTTGATGTTGAAACAAGTAGTTTGGATTTCTCTTGATGACGAAGAAAATGTTTATTATATTAATACTTCAACTGTATAGATATAATCAATTAAATAACTGGAAATTTGATTACGATTATCATTTTGTATAATCATAGTTTATGGAAATTTGAGAAATATAGCAGTGTATAATGATAATAAATTTATAAGGTAAAGTATATGTGCTTCGAATCTAAAAATTCCTCATAATTTTTAATTAAAGTTTCTACTCAATAATATTTCATCTCAATACCAGATAAAACGCGAAATTTATCGCTGTATGTGTAAGCACATTGAATAGGGAGCACTATTCAATCTGTCATCTGATATTAACATTATGTTTTTTTGGATTAATTTCCAATCAAGTACTGGAGTGTTAGCTGATTTTGACCACTGATTATCCAGCAGGCACAGTGTAGTGGTGAATAACTGATTATTTGATGTTCTCTCCGTTTTCGTCGTTTCGACACTGAAAAGTATTCTACAGAAAGCCAAGAATAATATATGTTTCTTATTTTAAGTAATATATAATCTGGAAAATGAACGCTTCTGAAGTGAAGGTCTCTCCATGTCTTATTTTTGACGTTGCATTCATAAATCAGGGCACAGCCTTTCGGGGCAGGAAACCTAGGAGGCCATGGTTCTGGCCCACCCCTAGCTTCTCCACTAAAATGTGCTGGTGCTCTGTCATGCATCAACCACATTATGTACTCACCAAAAGTGGCACATTCTCGAGCAATAAAAGTAACTCCTCCTCAAGAAATTGCCGATAAGCGGGACTGTTTAGTCTGTTAGACAGCAAAAATGGCCCAATCAAATAATTTCCAATAATTCCGACCCAGACATTTGGTGACAATTGTTCTTGATGATGAGATTCTTCAATCAAATGAAAAAATGGGTTTTCCTCAGCCCAATAATGATTATTGTGAAAATTTGTGATAGCAGTTCTTCAATCAAACGAAAAAATAGCTTCGTCTGTGAACATTATTTCACCATCAAAATGAGCATTTTCTCTAATTTTATCTAAGAACCATCGGCAGAAATTCAGTCTTGAAGGAAAATCTCGAGGAAGTAGAGTTTGGAAGAGTTGAATATGAAACGGGTACAATAAAATGTCGTGGAGAATCCTCCGAACTAGAACATGTGAAATATTCAACTGATTTCCAATTTTTCTTGTACTCACATGAGGATTGAAATCAATACAATTCAAAACTGCTTCCTCAATATCTGAAAATCTCACAGTTTGAGTTGCACCTTTTAAATGATTATTTGCAGTAAGTACCAGTTTCCCTCAACCTTCTGTGGATATTTGAAAATGTTCGCCTGTCTGGTGTTAGTCGATTTGGAAAGCGCACCTGATACAATCGCCTAGCTTCTGTTGTGCCATACCGTACATGTAATGGATATCAGCCAATTCGGCGTTAGTAAAATTAGCCATTTTTTCTCACAGCCATAACTTCAAAAGTCTTAAAACTAATCGTTAATTCAATAAAAAATTCGAGTAGATACTAGTTCAACTTTAGCAACTGTCAAAATAAATAAATAAATGAAAAAATCAAAGCCTACTAGTCATTTTTTTAATTAGAAGTGCTTTCAATTCAGCGAATGCATTAATAAGTTTTTTGCTCGAGAACGGTTGGAGGTACGAAAAATTACAAGTGTCAAAAAAGCTACTAAATTGAACGAATATGACCAAAATTGATTGTACGCTGATCAGTGGAGTACTGCAAAAAAGTTTGAAAGGGCAAAAGAAGAAATGGCTCCGGAAGAGAAAACACGTAGTAGATTCTGGTTAAAATTTAGGACGTGTTATGATGGAGGCTGTAAAAAATAGCTTGTATTCCAAATTTGGGCTGAATATCTCAAAAACTGCAGGAGTTTTGAAGAAAAAACAAATTTTTCCAGAAATTTCAACACCCTGTAGCTCCGTAACGAAGCTTTTGTGGACCCATGTTTATGTAAACTTTTTTCTCAAAATTGCATGTAGATTTACCCCCTCAAGTTGTGACTAACTATTATTTAACACCCTGTATAATCATAGTTTATGGAATGTGGGAAATAAAGCAGGGCATAATGATGATATCAATTTATAAGGAATAGTATATGTACTTCGATTTCAAAACTTTCTTCATATATTTTTATCAAAGTTTTTACTTAATAATATTTCATCTCAATTCCAGAAAAAACGCAAAATTTACCGCTATATTAGTGAACACATGCATCGTTAGCCGATTTTGACCATTGCATCCAGGAGGAGTGAGTACCGTTGCGGTGAATAGCTGGTGTTTAATTTTCTCTTCGTGCAGATCTGTTTTTTGGTTTCGCCATTTCGGTAGTTAAAACTTTTATTTGCGTTTCTGATCTCAACCCCATTTTCATATAAGATATCAGAGTTTTTCTCTGAATAAATCACAGTAACTATCAGCATAATATTCTATAGGAACTCATGAATATAAATGTTTTCTCCTGGAGAAAGATTCAGTCTCTGTTTCCTGCTAGTTTCTGAATAAATTTCACCATTTGCAATAATTATGAATCACTTTCCTTTTGACATCTATAGCATCCTATGATTCAATAATATAATATTATCATTAATTACACGTAATTCCTGTCAATTAATACATCAATTATTACACAATTGTATCCTATTCAATTTTTTGTTTTAACGCCAAGTGAACAACTCGATTTGAAATAATATAAATAATATATATCATACTTTCTCCTGGTTTCATTCATCAGGAAACATTTCTGCTAAGTTTATTACTTCTTTCAACTTTAGAAATCAACGATAATTTTTTATTGAAAGTAAGTTTACAATAAATGAGATACTTGAGAATTATTTATTATTGGCTGATCCGACAGATGGTTTCAAAATGTCTATTGAACAAGATGTCCTAGAATAAGATATCTCTTGTTATCTTAACGAAAACTCATCGAAATAATACTCCAAGAAACATTTTTAATGGACCTTTCTCTGTTGAGATATTCACCCTTAAATATAAAAATGAAACGATCAAATCACTTTGTTCGATAGATTTTGAAAATCAAATTCCACAGCGTTTTTCGTTCTTCATATTTCTATATCTATATCCGTATTTTATTCGCTAATTTTAGAGAGTGTGAATTTCGCAAAGCTGATTACATTTTTCAACTTCTTGTTAGATGTCGAAGAATCTAACCAAAAATGAGACTCACAGAGCGTAAGATACTAAAACCAGGGGTGCTCAAACTTGAACTTCTAGCGATCTACCTCAATATTTTTAGACTACTTACGATCGGCTCTGAGAGGCTGCAAGTATGTGTGATGCAGGGTTGTCGTACATACACCCCCTATCTACCAACCTACCTAGATAGGGTGTAACGTAGCATATATAAATATTAACTTTCCGCACAATATACATTATTTTAGTCAAAGTTTAAGTAAGGTTTAGTTAGGTTCTTCTCTATAATATCAATGAAAATATCATAGTTATTCAACATTTCGAGTTTGTTGGTTGTTACAAAATAAAAGAGTTATATATGATGTTAAACTTAACTAAGGAGTGATTTTCGATGTTGAAGCCTGTCACTGCATGTTGTTTTTTTCTTCTGAACTCCTGCAGTTTTCGAGATATTCAGCCCAAATTTGTAATGCAAGCTATTTTTACAGCCTCCATCATTACACGTCCTAAATTTTAACTAGAATAGATCTACAAGGTGTTTTCTTTTCCGGAACCATGTCTTCTTCTGCCATCTCAAACTATTTTGCAATACGCCACTGATCAGGATAAAGTCAATTTTTGTCATCTTCGTTCAATTTAGAAACTTTTTTGAAACTTGTAATTTTTTCGTACCTCCGACCGTTCTCGAGCAAAAATTTATTAAACGATTGTATGCTTTCGCTAAGTTGAAAGCACTTCTAATTAAAAAAATGACTAGTAGGCTTTGATTTTTTTCATTTAATTATTTATTTTGACAGTTGCTAAAATTAAACCAGTGTCTGCTCGAATTGTTTATTAAATTGACGATTACTTTTAAGACTGTTGAAGTTATTGCTGTAAGAAAATATGGCTAATTTTACTAACGCCGAATTGGCTGATATCCATTACATGTACGGCTGACGGAAATATAACAGAAGCTAGGCGATTATATCAGGTGCGCTTTCCAAATGGAGTAACACCAGACAGGCGAACAATTCAAATATCCACAGAAGATTGAGAGGAACTGGTAGTCTCAGAGACGAGCTATAAAAAGCAAATTTTGGGCATACCTATCGAGTGTTTCTATTATTTTTTTTATTTAGCGAATAACATACATTTCAAATAATTCAAATTCAATAATTTTTCACTCGAAAACTGTTGGAGATACAAAAATTACACGGCTCCGGAAGACATGGCTCCGAAAAAAAAACACCTTGTAGTTTCTAGTTAAAATTTAGGAGTGTAATGATGGAGGCTGAAAAAATAGCTTGCATTCCAAATTTGGGCTGAATATCTCAAAATCTGCAGGAGTTTTGAAGAAAAAAAAACAATTTTTTCCAGAAATTGCAACACCTTGTAGCTCCGTATCGAAGCTTTTTCGGACCTATGTTTACATGAACTTTTCTTCTTAAAATTGCACGTAGATTTGCCCCCACAAGTTTTGACATACTATTATGTAACACCCTGTATATTAAAACGAATTTCCATAAAATAAATCCATCAACAATATCATTTATTGAAAATTTAACATACCACGTGTACCCAGTCGCTTTTACCAGCATCACGTAGGCTACCAACCAGTTAAGATCATCATTTTTCGACACAAAAAAGGAAATATGAATATCAGATGTTACCATCTCATATATTAAGAATAGATAAAATCTCACTAGAGCTCTGACGTTCGATAAAATTCAGGTAACTGAATAATCCAAATCATTAGAATTAAGTATTATAACTTTAGTTGGAAGAGAATATTTAAGTTATTCTCGAGTCAGTTGTTTGCCAGATGACGCCAAGATGCTTAGGCAATGATCAGTTACTGTATATTATCTAGGTTTAAAGACGTACCTCCTCATGTGGTAATTAAAAGTATACAGTAATTCACAGGTTGGAATCCTCTCGAACAAGGATGGCGGCATAACTGTTCATCTTCAACGTAGAAAAGATTATCCAAATATATTATATCGCACGAAGCATTCAACCAAATTCATCATAAATTTACAGTTAATTTATTGTTAAAATACGAAATGATGATTTAATGGTTTAAAACACATAGAAATTATGTGGGGTCTTCGCACCTTCCTCGTTTAATCATTTATATTTATTTATATTATTTATCCAACACTTTATATCAGGGGTGCTCAAACGGTCGATCGCAAGTGCTTTTTGAATAGATCTCGAGAAGAAAAAATTTTTCTATAGTAGGTAACTAAACTACAAAAATCTATCACGTAATACAATAACACTAGCGACAAAAGGCGGCTTTTTCAAAGGAACGCGCGGTACTTGTCAAAGAAAAGCCGCGTTTTTTATTCTTGCCGCTTTTCTAGAAATTTCTGGCAGCGCGTTTGACGAGAACATTCGAGACTTTCGTTCACGCCGTAAAAATGTTGCGCATGCAGGAATTGGAGTCATTCTGAATTGTAACCTTAAAGCAATACTACGTCGATACAAAGTTTATTATTAAATATATGAGTGCAGCGTAGAAATCTTAAACGTATCATTTTAATAACGATTGGGAGGAATATTTTTTTTTGTATGGTGAAGGATAAGTGCATTTATCTTGTTTGTCGTGCGTCAATTGCAATGCCTGAGCGTGGTAACTTAGAGAGGCATCATAAAACGGTTCATAAAAACTATGAAAAGGAAAATACAAGAAATCATTCGAAGATGCATCGGTTGTGAAGGAAGCATTTATTGAAACGGACATTGTGTCGAGTTAATGAAGATTTCCCTTCATTGTTTTCATTCCATTGCATTATACGTCAACAAGTTTTGTGTTCAAAAGTTTTAAACACGAAGGAAATTATGGCAGCTTGCAACGGCAGCTCTTTAAGTTGCAGTTGGAAGATAGGGAGTCAGCTGAATACACTGATTTAGTTCTTCACATGGACGTTAGGTGAGAAAGATTTATTTCCTGAAATAACAGCTTTTCGAGACGAAAGAGATGATGACACTCAGATGTTGAGAAACGAAAAATGGCTGACTGATTTGGCATTTTTGTCTGACATCACAATGCGCTTAAACACCATTAACTTGGAGCTTCAAGGTAAAGGAAAAACTATTATTGAGATGAGTAGCGCAGTAAACGCATTCAAAAGTAAATTGCAACTTAGATCAACTGAAAAGAAAGGATCTGAAACATTTTCCTTCTTTGAAAGCAAGGATTTTTCAGTTGAATTATGATACGTATGAGGCTGCAATATCAAATATTTTGGGACAATTCGAGATGCGTTTTTATGATTGCAGTAAATTGGCATCATTTATGAGTTATCATTTTTCAAGTAAAAACATTGAGGAATTAGCTATTGAAATAGCACATCAGTTTAATATGACCTCATGTTCTGTTGAAAATGAGCTGGTGCAGATTATATAATGATATAATGTAATAAAATATGGAAAACAACACAATGGCCAAGAGATTGGACACAAGGCACAATTATCACAATTCACAAAAAAGGGAGTAACAGAAAATGCGAAAACTACAGAACGATAACACTTATTTCACATACGAGCAAAATAATGCTGACAATAATCAACGAAAGACTGAAGAACTCTTTACAACACCAAATCCCGGAAGAGCAAGCAGGATTTGTTAAAGGAAGAGGGACTAGAGAGCATTTGATAAATTTAAGGCAAATAATAGAAAAAGCCAGAGAGTTCAATATACCCCTATACATATGTTTCATTGATTATAAAAAAGCTTTCGATAGAGTGAAATGGAATAAGTTGTGGATCGTTCTAGGGAATATGGTTGTACCGGATCACTTGTGTGCCTTAATCATCAACCTATATAATGAAACCAGGGATACTGTGAAAATCAATGAAATACTGTCATCAGAATTCAAACCAAAGAGGGAGTGAGGCAGGGTGTATTCTTTCTCCTCAGTTATTCAACATATACACTGAATACATAATGAGAAAGGCATTAGACGGATGGAAGGGCGGCATACCAATTAACGGAAGATGTGTAAATAATCTGAGATTCGCGGATGATACGGTCCTCCTGGCAACAAGTGAGGAAGAACTGACTGAGCTTGTTAGCAGAGTGGAGAGAGAGAGTACGGAACTTGGCTTGGAACTGAATGTTTCTAAAACAAAAATCATGATCGTGGACAGGATGAACAACAATCAACCAGAAAAAAAGCAAATTGATAGGTTTGATGTAGTGCAAGAATATCTTTATCTGGGATCCTTGATAACAAACGTAGGAAACGTAGAACGAGAGGTTAAACGTAGATGCGAACTAACCAAGGTAGCTACGAAAAAAATGAATAAAATTTGGGCCGATCTAAATATCGCTATTTCCACTGAAACCAGGCTCATGAAGTGCCTCATCTTTCCAATTCTCACATACGGCTGCGAATCTTGGTCCCTTCGAATGAGCGAAAGAAGAAAAATCGACGCGACAGAAATGATGTGTTGGAGAAAGATGCTTAACATCCCATGGACACAACGCCGAACGAATACATCGATTCTAAAGCAACTCCGCATAAAACAAAGACTTTCGAGTGCAATTCAACTCAAAATATTGAGATACTTCGGACACATCATGAGAAGAGGACCAGAGAATTTGGAAAAAATCATTATTCAGGGGAAAGTAGATGGAAAGAGAGGAAGAGGAAGGTCCCCAACACGATGGATGGATCAAATTACAGAAACAACAGGCCGACCCATGCATTCTCTAGTAATGGCACAGGATAGAAAGGAATGGAAAACTTTCATTGATGACATTTCTTTAGTCGCTACATCCTCAGGAGAGGATAAAGAATGAAGAGAGATTATATCAGATATACTCTCAAAACTACAGCATCTGATACAAATTTTTGATGTTTTATATCTGATGATAAATATCCGAATCTGAGGCAAATCCCCCATTAACTGACGTCAGTGTTTGGGTCAACTTGCTTGTGCGAGTCTGCATTTTCAGAAATGAAGATAATTAAGTCAAAATATCATAATCGACTAACTGACGATCATATGTCATCATGCTTGCTATTAGCAGTCAGTGGTTACGTACCATTTTATCAAAAGTATGATGAGGACATGCAGTGCCAGGCTTCAACATCCAAAGTCACTCCTTAGTTAAGTTTAACACCATATATAACTCTTTTGTTTTGTAACAACCAATAAAATCGAAATTTTGAATAACTATGAGTCTTTTCATTGATATTATAGAGAAGAACCTAACTAAACTTAACTTAAACTTTGACTAAAATAATGTATATTGTGCGGAAAGTTAATATTTATATATGCTACGTTACACCCTACCTAGGTAGGTAGATAGGTAGATAGGCGGTGTATGTACGACAACCCTGCATCACACATGCTTGCAGCCTCCCAGAGTCGATCGTAAGTAGTCTAAAATATTGAGGTAGTTCGCCAGCAAATTAAGTTTGAGCACCCCTGCTCTATATGATCACCAGACGAGGGTGAATTGATAAGTCGGGTTATTTATTTATTTGTTTATTCGAATGAAATGATATTCTTCTCACTTCTACCAATCCAATAATTGACATAAAAATCGCAGGAGTCAAGAAATAAGGATTGCAAGTGCTATAGAGAGCCTAGATTCGAAAAATTGTAGAGAAAAATCTTGCAGATATCTTAATTTTTTTAATGTGCTCTAATCCGGTAAATACCAGTAAGCAAAAATCCCGTCATAAATGAATTCCTTTGCTAGATGTCTTCTGCAATATAATTCTTCCCCATATCCGCTCACAATCAGAATTGAAGTATCATTTCATTCTGGCACTTTTTCCAATTTTTCAAGATCTTCGGAGTCAACCTATTCTGGGATTGTAATGGAAATTGATTTGAGCGCTTGGGTTTTTACTAACTCCTTCTGATCGTTAGCCTTTTGGAAAAGCGGACAAAATAAAGTTGATGTTTTTAATGAGTTCCTCATACAAGATCCTTTTCAGAAAATTCCTGGTTGAACAAGTATCGAAACTGGCCAGACGGTAAGTATTGTGGTTCACTAACTAACTCAACTTCAGTCGGTTCATTAAATAAATAATAAACAACAACAATGAAAATCGTTAGATTGCGCAATTCATAAATATATTCATAACTTTATATGTAATGTTCATAACGTGTGGATGTAATTTGTAATTACCAGAGTGAATTTATTATTTAATAGGATTAGTGAATGAAACTCTGCATTATGAATTTTAATCCAACATTTAATAAGTGTTTTAATATGGAGGTAATTGTATGAACGATAAGAAAGATACTACAATGAATAATATATATAAAATAGATGAAGGATTATGAAGATCAAATCGTTTCATACTTATTTCATAGTTTTGGTTTTCAGACGTAATGGAGAAATCAGGCTTTCTTGTTACCTAACATATTTTGTTTGCTTTTATTAATTGATCTGGTTTGGTGATCACGACAAATTTAGGTATGGTCATTAATTCGCAAGAACTATGTTAGGTGAATGACGAATAAGTAGGCAATGTACCACTCCTAAATATTGAGTTTAGATTGTTAGCTTCATATGAGTGAATTTCATATATGTTGATAATTGTAATTGTATTTGTCGCACTTGATATTATGCTTCACTTATTTGTAATTGTTCTAGTTTCAAGTCTTCCATGACATTTAATTGAAATACCAAACTACACTCACAAAATGAATCTAAGGGTCCAACAGATATATTCGTCTTAATGAATTCTGTGTTCTCATTTCATTGTACGTTATCTTTGTAGTATATTAACATCAGAATAAAGAATGTATATCATCCTCAGTAGGGCATGATATTTTAATATCATGTGAAGATCCAAATCGAATGCTCTTCTTTCATCAGAAATTTGATCTGTGTATTTAAATATTGTTAAGATTGCAGTGCAAAAGTCATCTTAAAAAGCTGTTTGCAAGCAATTTGAACGTTGGAAGCTTACTTATTACAAAGAGTTGTCGCCAGTGTTTTAGCAACTGATTAGTCGTTTGTGGATTCGCTATAGCAAACATGGCGATGCCGTAGTCTAATTGCCCCTACCAGAACCACCATAGCATCTAATTTCAAATCCCCTATACGGCAAGTCAACTGAACGTACAGATGAACAGATTTGGACGATTTAATTCTGCAGCAATGTGAAATATTGTGAATACAGGAAAATGCCCACCCCTTTCCTGTGTTGTTTTTGCGTGAGTAATTAATTGCCGTAAACAGATTCAACGTAGTTTAATTTAGTTTTCAAGTTATGTGAAATATTGTAAATTTTTTAAATCAGTCTAGTGGCAACATATCGATTGTTTTTGAGGTTATGTAAAAGTGCTTTTCACATTCTATAGAAACTTTTAACTAAAAATCGAAGTCTATGTTCATTATTTTTATTATTCACTTATTGATAATTCGAAAATCTATTCTTGCAAGGACAATTATTTATATTTTCAATCACGTTAAAACTATTGTGTGAATATATTGTCGTTTATAAGTTTATAATAACGAAGCGACCATACGGTTTGAAAATTTTGAAAAGTATGGATTTAATGTTATACTCAAGAAAATTTTGATTCTGCTGCTACAGAACCTGCTTATTCGGATGGTTTTCTTGAGTGGCGACAATTTCATATACTGATATTTCGATAAATCGAGGAAAAAACTCTTCATCCGTGGTACATTCAACGTCTCAAGGAAATAATAATATGAAGTAGTACATGGGGAAGGTTCAATTATTGATGTAATAGTTAATGTAACTGCCAACTCATCGATTGAGAGCAGGCAAATGGATGGAATGGATACGTATCTTGTACAGCTGCACCAGGAACTGAACAATCAAGACTATGAAAATCGAATCAATTTCTGCAATTGGCCAAGTGACACAAGTTTCATTATTACGCCACGGAAAATCCACACCTCATGAGACAAATAGATCACCAGCGTTGTTGGTCCTTGAATGTATGGGCCGCCATAGTAAATGGATATCTAATTGGGCCGCACTTTTTCGACGGGCACCTCAATAGTGAAATGTATTTAGATTTTCTGCAAAATCATCTACCAATGTTACTTGCCGATGTACCAAAGCATATAAGACAAGATTTGTGGTTTCAACAGGATGGAGCACCGGCACATTACTCACATCAAGTTAGGGAGCATTTGAATCACGTATTTCCAAACAAATGGATATGACGTGGTGGTCCTGTTAGATAGACAGATAGGTCTCCGGACCTTACAAGTCTAATTTTTTTCTTGTGGGCTTATATTAAGGGTATCGTTTACCAGATTCCTTCTACAACACATTTGGATGTGAGACAGAGAATAGTCGACGCATTTCAGTCAGTTAATCCGCAAATGTTGTCGAGAGTTCAACGGTCTTTCCTCAGAAGGATTAAGTTGTGTCTACAAAGAAACGGGCAACATTTCGAACACTTATTGAAATAGATCAACACCTTGTAGATCATCTCACCAAAAACCAATCTATTACGTTTTTCATACACGACTACCTTAAAATATCTCCATTTCTCTGATTAAGTATAATGATATGTACATTAGTACATATCATTATACAGAGTTTAATAAACTCTGCTTTCGCAACCTCTGATTTTATTACTTTAGTTTATTTTTTTATTTCGTAAATGGTCGAAGATAAAGATAAGGTTACTTCTGCATATATGGCACAATATTTTATTGACATGAATAATAAAATACAGAGTGTTCCATTTGAAAGAATCAAGATATGATATTTTTAAAATTACAATATTCAATAACTTTTTTGGGTCACTCCTGTATAAAATGAGGATAGTCTATTTCAATCCATCAATGAAGCTATCCTTGGGCAATAAGAAAACGAAAGGAAAGAAGTATTCATCCTCTCTGGCCGAAGGAGTATGAGATGATGTGAGAGCCTATTTTCATGAATTTTCACGGAAAAAAATTATTGTGACGAAACTACACACCAAAAAAACTTATTACTTAAAGACATTATAGCAGAGTTTAGGACGCTCTTGAATTTCAACAAAAAAGTGGTCTTCCAATCTGAAAAAACCTCCCAAGATTTTCTTATAGAAAATTGGGACACCCTTTTTACTGCAAAATAATTTGCTGAAGTAGATTTTTATTTTCTAAATACAATACCGTTCGAACAAAAATGAAATCTTCAAGAGTGTACGAGCTACAGAGCACCGCGCCACTGGTGAATCACCCAGTATATAGATCACTAAATTGATCAAGAGCTGTATTAAATACTCCCTGCGAACTCAAAAACTGTTTACTCAGATGCTGTTAGATAGAATTTCATAATCACAAGAAGAGAATCCATACTTTCGCACACGATTTGTTTAGGTACTAATTGATAAACAGATAAAAGATTGTAATTTTAGGTGAAATATTTTCAAGTTCTCTATATAATGCACTCGATTTTTCACTCACAATCTTATTGCAACACCAACTTTCTCGAAGATAATTATTATGACATTGACATATACATCTGACACTGACGTTGTTTTGAAATTCATGGCAATCGATGATGTTTAGTTCATTTAGGGAATACTCATTCCGAATTCTTTCATAGAATGAAAATCCAGAGTGAGATTGTTAAAATGCTTTATTGCATATGATTTCAGAATTGTTGCTTTCAGTAATGGTTGTGGATAAAATTCATTCTATTCAAATATCAGAGCAAAATAGTAGATTTTATAAAACTAGCATTGAAATTCAATTTTCGAGGAATATAGTCATATATACAAACACTTGTGATTACACAGCTCTACAAAAAAATTTTTTTTTATTGTTGCCCTGGATATCATCGCAAATTTTTATGTTTTCAAGTGCCCAGATTACGAATATATTCATGAAAGTTCTCAATGTGCTCGTATTTTCATGATTTTTGCATTTCTTATATTTTGAACAATTATAAGCTTGTTAGAAATAAAATTTAATTTTCCAGTCATGATTAGGCTTCTGCGTAACTTTTTCGCGCATACAAACATCACCTGATCCCCACTCTCAGACCCCTTGCTCCACAGAACAGCTGAGATCTCAGTTATTTGACAATATTGAAGTACATATACACGTAAATCTGGATGAAGTGTCATGGATTAATATTTTGTTTCAATTACTGAATGTCCATTCTTATATATTTGTCTTCTAGTCTAAAATATGAGTTCGTCACGAAGAAAGTGTAAATATTGTAGTGATTTATTTTGTTATATTTGCGGTGTTTATATCACAGACTTTGTCAAGGAGACTTATGTTGAATATTTTGGTTTCAAAATGGACAAATTAGGTAAACCATGGGTTCGTAATAAAGTTTGTAAGTCCTGTGTTGAGTCTTTACGGTTGTGGAAAAAAGGTGAACGTTCTGGATTAGACTTTGGTATTCCTATGATCTGGATGGAGCCTACGAATCATTTAGATGATTGTTACTTTTGCGTAGTAGATGTAAAAGGTTTTAATCGAAATCAAACGTGGAGATACCCAGACTTACAGTCTACGAAATGTCCGGTTCTACACAGTGAAAATCTCCCTCGGCCCATATACATTTCAAAAGTAATTCGCATGCCCTCAGAAACAATGATATTACCAAATTCACAGAAATCGGGACCATCTACTAGTGGAAGAGAATGGGAAGGTGAAACATCTACGCCAAAGTTATTTTCTCAAAATGAACTCAGTGATTTAATACGTGATCTCAATTTATCAAAACAAGGATCAGAACTGTTAGCCTCAAGATTGAAAGAAAAAATTTATTGGCACCAACAGTAACAATTACAACATACAGAACGTGAGAAAAGAGTTATTACAATTTTTAGTGAAAATGAAGGATTAGTGTATTGTAATGATATCGCGAAGCTGCTTATAGACATGGGTTTAAAAGAGTACAAATCTACTGAATGGCGCCTTTTTATTGATAGTTGCAAAAGAAGTTTAAAATGCGTCTTATTGCACAATGGAAATAAATTTGCATCAATTCCAATTGCCCATTCAACGAAACTCAAAGAAGAATATGAAAATGTAAAATTAGTTTTAGAGAAAATTAAATACTCTGAGCATCAATGGCCGATCTGTGTGGATTTAAAATGGTTAATTTTTACTTGGCCAACAAAGTGGATATACAAAATACCCTTGCTTTATTTGTATGTGGGATAGTAGAGCAAAGCAACTTCATTGGGAACAAGATGTTTGGCCTGTAAGAAATTCTTTAACTGTCGGTAAAGCCAACGTAATAAGGGAGCCGCTGATGAGCAGAGACAAAATCATACTTCCACCATTACATATTAAGTTAGGTATGATTAAGCAATTTGTAAAAGCGTTGAACAAAGACGGAAATTGTTTTAATTACATTTGCAGAAAATTTCCGGAGCTTAGTATGGAAAAATTGAAAGGTGGAATATTTGATGGTCGTCAAATACGGCAATTGATGAAAGACTCAGATTTTATCAAAATTATGACTGCTCCGGAAAGTAAAGCTTGGAAAAGTTTTGAGTTGGTTGTCGAAAATTTCCTAGGTAACCATAAAGCAGCAAATTATGAAGAAATTGTGCAAAATATGCTGACAAACTTTCAGACTTTAGGAGCAAATATGAGTATTAAGTTACACTATCTCCGCAATCATCTAGATAAATTTCCGGATAATTTAGGAAATTATAGTGAGGAACAGGGAGAGCGATTTCATCAAGATCTAAAAGTGATGGAAGAAAGGTATCAAGGTCGATGGGATTGTCAAATGATGGTGGATTACTGCTGGTCTTTGAAAAGAGATTTTCCCCTGAAAAATTATAGAAGAAGAGCTCATAAAAGGCGTTTTATGGAAATTTGAAATATATTTTCCTCTTTATTTACTTCGATGTATCCGAATTTCTCAAAACATAACTGACATTATAAATATATCTGTTATTTTGTTTCTTGTTTTACGATTTTTGTTATGTAAAATGAAAATAAAGATTTAAAAAGAAATCAGAGCAAATCCTACAAAATCATTGAGAGTTTCACGAATTGTGTGCATAAATAGACCCAAAATCATTTTCATATCTAGGGCAACCAAACCATTGTAGACCAGTGTTATAATCATAGATAAAAATACCTCAAATTGTATCACGAACAGTTTAATCAAACATAATGATAAAAAACAATAAAATTAAAATCCTGCCTTCCTCCAAACCGAATTAGCATGAAATAGCGTTAAAAATTGAGCAACAATATAATCTTATTCATAATTACTGAAGCTCAACCTTGGCTGCGCAAGATATAGGATGTTACAGCAAACAGATAATTTTGTAATATCCCATAAAAACGTAGGAAGCTCAGAGGTGTAAAATTGGGTAGTAATTCCATTTACAAACAGTCTGTAATATCTATATCCCAGGTGTCCATATAGTGAGTAATAATTGGTCCATAACTTTGTTATGTATATTAGGAAAAACGTTAGAAGTTAATTTTCCGCTTCTCCTGAAATTGTTCTCAAATATACAGGATGTTCCACAGAAGACGTTAATATCAAAGCTGTTTGCTGTTTTTTTTTAAATGGGACGCCCTATTTCCCATTATTTTTGAACGTGATAACCCGAACTAGGGTGAGTTTATTCAGATAAGCTACCCTAACTAAACTGTTTTCAAATTAATGGTCATTTTGTGAGAATATGATATTTCTTTCGAACATCCCTGTATCCACTGGAATCGTCGATGAACCTCAATATTAATAGTGAATTATTCTAATAAACCGAAATACCCAGGAACAATTAGTAATCGTTAATAGAGCTATACATGGTGTACTATAATGGATGTTAAATTTTGTTTAGGTTTAAAACTTGTGACTTTTCTTATCTCAAATTAATCACCCTTTATTTAAAAACTGCAAATGAAAGGCAATTTCAATTCCCAGTGATATTTGTAAGATGGCCCAATACATTTCTTCAATCGATTCGGTGTGTGTATTTTATGCTACAATATTCACATAATCTTCTCAAATTTTACACTGAAATTCTGAAACAAGGTCTGACTAGAAACCAAATAACCGAGATAAGGATAATTCACACAACGCTATAAAAAATATTCAAAGCGTTTACCTTCTTTTCGGATGCAGATTTCAATTCGACCCACAAAATTTCTCTTCGCTTGTTTTATGTTAAACAAAGTTATATGGAATACATCTCTAATTTTTGCATCATATCATCCGTTGTGATATTTCAAATAGACCAACCGTATTTAAAGACAATTCTATTATTTGAACTGTATGCTTGTAGTTTTGTTTTTTGTTGATTTTTGATGCAGGTAAAAATATTCCTGAAAAAATGCACATTTCGAGAATAACAGAATCAGAAAAATTTTCCTTTAAAAGAAACTTGAGAAAATCAATTCTTGGTCAAATTAATCTCTCCAAATAACTTTGTTGAAAAGACGAGAAGGGATTGCGGATTGCAACCAATTCCAGAAAAGGTGGATGAATGAGAAAATGCTGATATAAAAGCCTTGTTACACTGAGGATTTCTGTGGAATTTCAAGCTGATTGACGATGTAAATTAACATATTCTCTCCACTTTGAGGAATCATATTTGGAAAAGAGGTCCCTAAGCAGAACAAGTTATCTAACAATCTTCCTGGTTTTAGTTGGAGAATCACTACCTGAATTAGATTCTTATATAGTCCATTGTATATAGTTTTCATTAGGAAACCATAAAAGTTTTGGACAAATATCAGATCACAATATAGAAGGTTAGATTCTAAATTTTCAAATGCGAAGGATCTGATTTCGCTCCATCCCATTGCTACTAGATTTAGAACGCGTTTCAAAATTCCAGAACAAATATTTCTTAACTAGTTAATCTACACAGAAAGTGATCTTAATAATTCTCAAAGATATTTAGCAACAATTTCGTTGATGTAGATTTATCTACGTCTCATAGATTAATATTTGTCGCTTTTGAGGTCACGATTCATTATGAAATATGAAATACAAATTGGGATAATCTAGAAGTTAATGATATTAAATAATCTTAGATTATTCTGGTTTTCGTTTCGAAATGAAGTTTCAATATATTCTTGTTTGACTAGAAATCGTGGAAGATGTCTTCGTCAACGGTTGAACTATTAAAACGGGATTATCTAATGAGTGTTTATAGATTAGTGATTCGAATAATATTTAATTCGATAAATAGGTACATGGTATTTATGTCGATGTAGATCAGTTACCATGATCATAGCGGATGACAGTTTATTTTACTTGTGATACAAGAGTTGTTCAAGAAGTATCTATACTAGGTCAGACATTTTTATGACTCATCCTTACCGAAATATTCGTCCCCAAAATTATAGAAAGGAGAATGATTTTCATACAATAAAATTTGATTCCTCTACACATTCTGATGAAATTTTGTTTCAATGAAATATAAAACATTAGAAGGCAGCATTCATAGTTTGTCAGATGCATCCATATGCTCTAGAGTGAACTAACCGTATCTAACCAAAGAGGGGATTATATTTAAATCACATATTTTTACCAAATTTCCACAAAGATCCATATTTCACGGTTGTCTCCCATTTTTTCACATATTTTCGTCATTTCCTAGATTTCAAAGATCATGTTCTTTCCAAGGGTTGTGAATCAAATAAATGAAAGCCAGATACTTTCATTATCCATCACCTAATCTTCTAGAGAGCTAAACTGTGAAAAAACCCATTAGGACATTTGTGGCGTAAATATGAATGATTGTTACACTATAAATCGATTACCTGCCATACCTTTTCCTTCAACTCAAATGATAGGTGGTAATAGATTAGCGGCATATGTAAGTTTTTTCTAATTTTCTCAACAAGTATTTCGAGTCATTCAGTTTTGAGATCAAGTAGTGTAGAAACAGTTTGAAAATGCCGAAAGTAACGCAAAATTAATCGAACCAGACCATGGAAGGAGAAAGTTTATTTTGCAAAGCATGGTCGAAAATCGTACAAAGTACAACATATTCATCAAATATTTTTCACTTTTTTTCCCATATAAGTAAGGTAGAAGAATACTTTTCATTATATCTCTCTTCTTTCTTTGTTCGTTTTCCTTAATTCCCTTTTGATTGCAACGGTTACTTTTCAATCGTTGTGCTGTATTGGAATATTCAAGAATTAGGAGTAATATCTGGTAAGATTTTTGTACCAGATGGAAACTCGTTCGAATAATTGGAATTTATTGTTGTCAGAACAGCCAAGCATGTTTCGAGTATTGAAAAATTATTGAACGAAGGTAAAGGACACCAACCTCTCAAAGAATTAGTCTCTAATAAAAATGAGACCATAATGTGAAACACTTCAATCAAGATTTGTGTAGAGTGTTGGTTGCTTCAAATATTCCATTGAAGAAGTTAAATAACATTCATCTTAAGTCTTCCTTGGAAAATATTGTAAATTCAATATCCCGGACAAATCTACATTGAGAAAAATAAGCGTCGTTCAGAACAACAATGAATGAAATCAGATAAGCTATATATAGGTGAAAATCTTTTTTATGTTATTATGGCGGAAACAACAGATTCTTGTGGAACATACACAGTTGCTTATTGGAGCACGGGAAGAAAATATATCAGCGCATTCATTCCGAATAGCCTCTAAGAATTTTCAAAATGCAAATAATGTAACTGTTACAAGATTCATACGAAATGCATACAAATTTATAATTTCTGTATCACATTCCGTACCTTATATAGTAGAGACAAGAAAAATTTGAAAATATTTTATGAAAATATAGTTCACATCATATACTCAGCTCATGGAATTAACAGAGTAGCAGAAATTGTTCGAGAAAATTTTCCACTCGTGAATGAGTGAAAAAAAAAAGTTTTTCACAAAACTTCCCTTCGAATAAAACTTTATAAAGAAATATATGAATGCAAAAAAGTTAGATAAGAAATTGGCAAAATTGCGTGCGGTTAATTTCAAACAGCTTCAGAAAATAATGAAGGTTTTGAAGAAATTCAAAACGTTTCGAAAATTCTCCAAGGAAATTTCAACTTCGAAACTCAATTAAAGCATGTTCCTATCACCTCAGTAGATGTAGAACGAAGTTTTCGTTTATACCGGGTGATGCAACTAAAACGAAAAAGACTAAATAACTGCTGAACTATTCGTTTTTGGACAAAAAGAAAAAACAGAATAATTTTTGTCTGAAGGGGGACATCTTTTAACACACGATGATTTTATTTTACATCAACCCTCTAAACAGGGGTGCGCAAACAATTTTTTGAATGGAAAAGATGAGTTGAGTGATTCCTCATTGGAAAGCTCTTTTGATTCTGAACACAAATGTGTAATAATTGTTGAGTTTCGTCATATTCGGAAGAAGATACAGGCTGGTTCGTTGAAAGACAAGTTATTTTCAGTGATTGCAAAATCTGTAGATTTCGAATGAACATTCACCGAAATACTGTTGTATTTTGGGGAAAATATATATCTAAGCAGTGGTGGTTCCACTACACCCCTTCAGATGAGGGTGTCAACCCCTCAATTCTTCAAATTGATCAGTTAGTTTGAGTAATAACTCATTATATAGGTTTTAGAATTTCTAGAATATTGTAGACAAAATTTTTGCTTCATCTGCATCGTGATGGAGATACAGGGTGAATTAATAGAGAGCGATACAGTTTTTGCGAGATCTGCTGATTTTGGATGGAGATTCAGAACACGTTTGTTTGGTTTTTTAATAATAGAGCTTATTCATAGAACTACCTACACGTTGGTGACTAAGAAAAAATTGAAAAATTGAAAAAACAATTGAATTTATTATACCCGATACATTTTATAGGTCAACTCGATATGAATCGAACAAATGTTCAGAGTATTCGCCGCCAACTTCCAAACACAAATAACATATACAGATTTTGTTCGAAACGTTCCCGGACCATACGTAGCATGTCAGAGGTTAAACGATTACACTCGACTACAATCCGTTTTCGTAAACCCACCAAATCTGCTGGATCAGTTTCATCAATTTGACTTTTTAAGTGGCCCCATAAAAAATCCAATGGTGACAAGTCGAGAGAACGTGGAGACCATTCTGTAGGGCCTCTTCTTCCGAACCATCGATCAGGAAATTCTTGATCGAACAGGGTGCAAAATGCGGGGGCACCATCCTGCTGAAACACAACATCCTCTTCCAAATAGCTAGGATCATTTTCCAAAATTATGGCCGGATTGATTATTTTTTCAAGTAGTTGGAGATTCATTTCTCCCATCAGATTTCCTGGTGAGAAAAATGGCCCAATCTGACGATTCCCATAGATGCCAAACCAAACATTCAATTTTTCAAGATAATGAGTATGTACTCCTCGAAAGATTCTAGGATTAGAGTCCGACCAGAACCGGCTGTTATGACGATTCACATTAAAAAAAAAGTACATACATCCGAGAAGCAAATATTGTAGAGAAAGTGGGGATTGTTAGCGATTCGCTCACTTATTATTTCACAGAATTGCACTCTGCGGTCGAAGTCATCCTCATTCAATTCCTGGACCATCTTCATTTCATAGAGATGGAATTTGTATTGGTTGAAAACTCGTCCAACAGTTCTTCGACTCACACCAATTTCACTTTTCAATTTTCTTGTACTCAAAGTCGGATCAATCTTCACTTGCCCATTTCCTTATTTCGTATGGGTCTTTGGACATGCTCTCTTTTCTTATTCTGAACAGAGCCAGTTTCTCTAAATTTTTCCACCTACTCCAAAATGTACTTGGCACTTGAGTCGTCATTCATTGAAAATAGCAGCTGCCCTATTTGCACAAGTATTTTTGCTGAAAAAAATGTCAATAATTTTTACTCTTTCAGCTATTGAATTAACCATTATACTGGTATGAATGCAACCCGTGTGAAAAGCAGCTAGGTAAACAAACAAACTAATTCGACTTTCATTTATCCGATACAAGCATTACACCTGTGTTATTTCGGATTAATATTTTTCTGTAACGAGAACTTTACTTGAGTTCGTTTCATTTCAACTTTGGATACCGTGCTGTTAGAAGCTTATCACATGCGACGAACGGTTGCATATGCAGTCATGAGGCGTGAGGGTCCTAGTGGTTGTCTTTACATATCTGCGTATCATCTATCGCATTTTTTGCGGTTTAACCGATGACACGGATCGAGCATCGCTTCTTTATGAAGAAGCTCTTATACTGTGTATGAATTTCTCCATGATCCACCCTGTATCCTCATTGAAATGTAATCGGATTTGAAAATTCGTTCACTGTAATCAGATAATTCTAAATACCTATCCAATGAGCTATAACTAACTGATCGATTCGAAGATTTGAAGGGGTTGACACCCTAATCTAAGGGGTGTTCTAGAAGTACCTCTGCTTAAAGAAATTTTCCCCAAAATACAACAGTATATCGGTGAATGTTCATTCGACATCGACAGATTTTGTAATCACTGAAAATGACTCGTCTTTTGGCGAACCAGTCTGTATCTTCTTCCGAATATGTCAAAACTCAAAAATTATTACACATTTGTGTTGACAATCAAAAGAGCTTTCCAATAAAGTATAACTCGACCTTTCTTCCTATTTAGAAAATTGAGTTTTGTGCACCCCTGCTTAGGGGGTTGATGACAAATAAAATCACCGTGTGTTAAAACATGTCGTTCAGGATAAAAATTTACCTGTTTCTGCTTTTTGTCGAGAAGAGAATAGTTTTGGAGTTATTGAGTCTTTTTCGTTTCAGTTGCCCCACCAGGTATAAACATATGTTTAGCGATAAGCGTCATAATTTCAGTTCAGAAAATTTCAAAAAACATTTAGTTATTTATTCATTTGATAATAAAAATAAAATAATGTTTAGTTCAATGAATAAATTCTTAGCTTACAGCTCTTGTTGTTTTTGTTGTGTTTCAAAAACCCTTCAAAAGATTATTATACTTTACATATTTTCGAAGAATCATACATATATATGTGCATATTATCACATTTCTACCTTACATATAATCCGCTCTTCTCTTAAAACCCTCTAATTTTGAATACATTGAAATTTTTGAAAATGAGATTGAATTACTTACATTACTTCAAATTTTTTTTATACGATCAGGTGTCGTTAGATTAATAGAGCTCCACTACTCTTTGGATTAGCTGTAACGGAATGGTTAAATACTTTTCATCCTCAACGTTGAATTGGTTGATTAGGGAGAGATGATATTCATCGTCACGTGCTTACTGGCATTGGACCAGTGCCTTTGGCCACCCAAATCATCGGATGTCAATCCACTAGACTTTTATGTTTGGGGAAACATAAGAAAAAAAAATTACGCTACTCCAGTAAATACAAGACACGACATAGTGAAACCTTTGCGACGTTCTGTATAAATTCGGACCAGTGTGAATAATGTTCGAAAAATTCATGCTTCTTGGAGACAATTCATACTTTTGAAGACATTTTTCAAACATGTTTGAATATTCTTGAATATTTGAATAGTTCTCTCATAACTTTGATAGCAACCCAAATATTGTCATGCCAAGATCCCGGAAAAACGAGATAATTCGAAAAAAAAGACATCTCGATGTGTTTTCACTAATGAATTGTCCTCGAAAATCAAAGACGGAGTTAAACTGACTCATTTTTCTCTATTTGCAGTATTTCACATAGCTGCCGCACTAAAACACCTGTACATTCCAATCAAAAACTATTATTTGGCTATGATTCCATTGAAATTGCAGGCCTATAATTAAATTTCACATTCTCATGACTGCAATAATTCAATACAAATTTCACATGGATCAATGTTAACAAGAATTTCAATTATTGGTAATCATTTATGGTGATTAGCATAACTAAATAGTTGTAGAGAAATCCGTCGACTTGGTAACAGTTATTCAAGTCGTTTGAATGTTTTTATATGCAGTGATGGTGATGACCAAACTAGTGAGCATAGGCTACGAATAAACTAACTGTAGTTCCTCAGGATGTCCAGATTTTCGAATAGTATAAATTACAACAGTCCGTTAAATAAAAGAAAAATACATACTTTGAAGTGAACATTTTTAAATGATCAATGTATTTCCGAACAAACTTTTATTAACGCTAACTTAATCAGTTATTATAATGTTTGAGCCATTGATTATGAATATGTGTTTGATGAATATGAATTTACGAAAGAAAGTGACAAAATATGTTAATTTTAACGTTTGTATAAACTAGTTCTTGTATTGAAAGCTACTTTCAGTTGAAAGAAAAATCAACAAGCTCAATTCAGAATTGAGTTGCACATTCTTCAATGCAACCGGTGATAATCATTTTGTGCTCTTATACACTCCTCACAAAAATTGTTGCATCACCCTACTTTTACGACAATACTATATAAACTTTTAGGTTGGTCATTCAAGAGTCGCTTGGTAACTTTCAGAAGTGTAAAATAAGAAGATATCATTCAAACGTGATGAGTTTATGATGGAAAATATCAACAGTTATCGAGTTAATGAAAAATTAAAAAATTCTAACATCTTCAAACATTTGGGAAGATACCAATAAACTAGCATCGAATGGTTACTAATAATTTTCAAAATCGAGTGTTTCCTACCCGGGCCCTAATTACTTCCACTATACGTCTCGGAAGCCCCTCAAACAAATTTTGGATGTACTTTTGAGTCACTGAGTTCCAAATTTCAGGAAGTAGATTTTCTAGTTGTTGGAGTGTTCTACAATTCATCCTTCGTTACTGAATTTTCCACCCCATGTTGTCCCAAACATGTTCTATGGGATTCAAGTTGGGACTTCTGGCTGGCCATCTTAAAATATCAATTTCGGCATTTTGCAGAAATTCTGTAACTACTCTAGCTGCATGAGGCCGAGCATTATCATGCATATACATGATGTATTCGCCAATCAATGGGCCAAAGGTTACAACATGGGGTTCAAGGATATCTGCAATGTATCTAGCCGCTGTCATTCTTTCATTATTCACTAGAACTAACTCAGTTTGACCATGGAAAGAAATGCCTCCTCACATCATTCCCCCGTTCGAAGTTTTCGGTTTGCCGGATATTTCATTGCTGATACCATTCCCCTGGTCGTCTGTATACAGGCATGCGTCTATCATTTGATTCTAGACAGAACCTGGTCTCGTCGGAAAAGGGAACATTCGACCATTCTGAAATACCCCAATTTGCATGTTCCCTCGCAAACTGAAGTCTTGCAACTCGATGCTCTCTGGTGAGACGCGGGCCGGTAGAAGCCACCCTTGGTGTGATATTGTCTTCTCTGAGCCTGTTACTAACAGTTTGCAATGAAATATGCACATTTCTGGAAAGTGCAAGTTCATTTTGTAGCATTCTAGCCGTACAGTGCCGAACTCTTAGTGCAGTTGAACGAAGCCAACGATCATCAACTGGTGTTGTTATCCGATTTCTTCCCTGTCCGGCCTTTCTTCCATATTCCCTGGTTTCATGGTACCGATTAATTGATCTGAAATAGTGCTTTGGTTAAGTTAGCCACGTAACGTTGGCTTCGCCCCTCCTTTAGAAGTGTTACAATTCTTACCACTTCATGATTACTCAAATAGCGTCCAGGACATTCAGCAACCATTAAAATAAATTCAAAGATTCGAAAATCAACAAGAAACACTCCTGCAAGAACTTGCATTAATTTAGCGTGAAAACTGAAGAGAAATTGAATGAATACTGATAGTCAAATAAACTCATTTTTTCCCTCATATGTCCAAAAGCATATGTTGACAAAGAAACTGCGATCGAGCTGCTTAATCGATTGTGAAATTCAGATTACTAGGTGATGCGACGGTTATGGATCGCCGTTGTTGCTCGAGGTCTTTCTCACCCATGTCCTATTTCATGACTTCCAGTGTATTTTGCCGGGAAGAACCAAACTCGTAATTGATCAAGAACTGCAGTTACTAATGCTTGGTGGTTTCTTGCAAAATCTCAATTTCTTTGATTTTATTTTCCATGAGAAGAAAATGTGCGTCAAGAAAAACAGTATTTTCAACAATTAATATCAGGAACTTTGATAATCTGGAAGTACATTCAGAACTCTTGATATTTGTTGAGATTTTACGATGAGATTTTTTGTACTTACAAAATGGTGATATGTAGACTAAAAGATCCCCAAAAAATAGAAATCATGATTTGAAATAACATGAGTTAACATTTAGAACCAGAAGTAGTAGATTAATGATAGATATTGATGATAATTCTACTACGTGAGATTATTCCTAAAGCCTCCCTAAACAAATGTTGACAACGCTCATTTGACCCATTTATGATATAATAACTTTTCTCGAAAACCGATCACCAGTTAAGAAAAAGGTTGTTCTAGACCATAAAAATTTCAGTTTTCTCAAATGGGATGTAATTTCAGAGATGTTTGATACCGTGTTCTTGCTAGCAGATTTAAGGCAGCTTTTTCGTTTTCGAGTTATCTCCAAATTTTGATATTTTCGAAATCAGTGAAGTGCCAATATCTCAGATGTTTTTAAAGTTATGCTACAGGCACTTTTTCGAGCAGCAGACTACGTGTAGAAATTCTAAATGACGTTTTTAAAAATGACCATAAGCAACTTTGATTTTGTTGAATGTAAGTACAATTTTTTCCTAGAATTCAAATAAATTATTCAATGTTTTCTGTTCAAAGTTAAAACTAGTATATATATATATATATATATATATATATATATATATATATATATATATATATATATATATATATATATATATATATATATATATATATATATATATATATATATATATATATATATATATATATATATATATATAAAGTATCGTTTGTAATAACGAAACGACCATGCTGTCCGGTACAAAATAATTCACATGCTGATGCTGCAAAAGCTGCATTTCTAAGAGGCGATGCTTTAATCAGAGTAAATTGAATTGGAAATATCCTACTTTTGCAGCCAGGAGATTTCCAATGTCGACTCAGACTGATGAAGTCCATCAGTAGTGATGGAATATTCAATCATTAAAATTAAAATTAATGGTCGGTTGTAAACCCACATCGTCATAATGATATTCAACGTCAAGGCCGATATGGGTTCAAAATTAGCATGTTCGTTTCGTTGTTACAAACGATATTATATTCACGCAATAGTTGTAATTTGATGAAAAAACAGTTAATAATTTATCTGAATATTCATTGTAACTATTACTTTTCAAACACTCATAAAAAGAGCATACTTAAGCTATTTCAATTAATTCCAAGTAAATTCTTTGATATAGAGAATGCATATAGAGTTACTGAATAAAATTAGGAAAAGTTATACAATTTCCAGTTTTTCATGAAAATATGTCCTGGATCAAAAATTGAGTACATATATGAAATATTATCTGAAAGAAAAAATCTACTTGAGTATCAAAGTTATGTATCGTTCATTTTTGAAAAAACGCGAATTAACATTATAACTCAAAAACTGTTGGTCAAAAAAATAGTAATTCGATTCTACGAGAAAAAGTGGCTGTTGAATGTCAAAACCATTTGTACATAACTTCAAAAACAACCGGTATGACAGATTCCGAATGTATGGTGCTTTTGAAAGAGTGTTTCTCAAAATTTTGTTTTTCAAGTCGGTGACCCCAATTTTCTCGAAAACTTCTGAGCCGAACAGCATCAAATTTGTTGCACGAGCTCCTTTAGTTCATTTTCTGGATTCTGGTAAAAACTGGATTTTTTTCTGAAAAGCCGGCAGTTTGTTTAAAACAAAATATATTTTGCTTATACTTTCGAATGGTTACTAGATTGTACATTACTTGGTTTGTATAAATTGAATGATTCAGTCTCGAATAGTAATGATCCCTGCAAAACGCCATTTGTGAGAGAAGCTCTTGGAGATCTATAGTAGCTATCAGAATCATTATATTTACAATTGGAAAATGTAAAAATACAGTTGAACGTTACCATAATATGTAAACAAATTTTCGCATTACGAAGTTCAATGGTCTTCTCAGAATAATTTTTGGAAAAACGCATAATTTGGGCCCCCTTGAATGATTTGGAGATTCGAGTGATGGATTAGACGCGAAACATGAAACTATTTTCTTCAGTACCACTTGAAATCATTAGCGAACACTCGGTATTCTGAATATTTTCATCTCAATTTTTTATTAATTAATTGATGTAACAGCTCTTCTGCGTCAAAGAAATTAAAGCATTGTGAATATCCACAAGCTATAGACATGTCATTCAATTAAATCTAGTAGGTAAAAACAAATGAACTTACCATCCATTATTCAGTTGCAAATCGAACGGTTCACTTCGATCGGTATCAATGTTATTTCATTAAAACAATGTTAATTGAAACAGAAACGTCCAAACAAACTTAGGTTAATTTTCACAACACATAAATATATACGCACAAGTATTCTTGTATTTATATAAGAACAACAACCAATAACAAAATCGATACGGAACTACCTCACGAGTATAGAGTAGAGTACGAAATATAAGGTATGGATGGATTGTAAAAAGCACTGACAACGCCAACGTTGCAACACTGAACTTACCAGATATTACCGTACTACTTTGGGGAAAGAAATTTTGAGTACCTCGGTTCGAAGAACTATACTTATTGGAATGGAGAGGGGGGAATACATTTAATTGATTTTGACTGAGATATATTCAAACTGAATTCGATTGAATAAAAATACGACATGTAAAATAAATCTGGAATAGTGGTCCTAATTGAGAATTAGGTAATTTATTTGATAAAATAATAAAATTGATGAAAGAACTGGTATAAATACCCTAAATTCATATCGTTACAGGTAGGGAATTGTAATTATGAAAATTTTTCGGTACTAAAAGAAAAAATATTTATAAAAGGTCGTTAAAATGCAGCAAATGATGGGAAACTAGGTATATGACAGTATATAAAAGTTGTATATACAGGCTGTCTAGCCAGAGGTTTCCAAATGAAATATTTCTGCAATAGATCAAATTAGCTACAAATGAGAATTTTATCAACGAAATTCTATCATGTGTGAAAACTGTGCCATCTACTTGGTATGGTGCTTTTGGTTGATTTTACCATCTACATCGGGTATTTCGTGAAAAACACCCCAAGCTATAGCTTGGGGTGATTTCAATGAATTTCAATGGAACAAAAGCCGAAATATATCTTGAATGATATTCTAACAGCTAACATCTAACAGTTCCATTGGCCTATCACTCCAGGAAAAAACGGGTTTTTGAATGGCAATCCCATATTTCCTTTTTTTTTTCATTATTTATTCAATTTTGAATAATCTCTGCTAGAAAAATATCACTCAAAACGCTATATTTTCCGAAAAAAAATTATCGAAAATTATCAATTCTATACATACTTCGTAAAATGGTCGACTGACGTCAAGCTTTTTCAAGCTGCTTGAAAGCTTGTACGAGCATAAAGGTAAGTTCACTTGCTAATCACTTGTTGCCTTATAGGTGCAATACGAGTAGGTATTATTTTTTGTTCATGAAGTTAAGTGTTTTCATATTACATAAAATATCAAAAAATTTCTGCTGATAGGTTCGGTTAGATCTTATTTTCAGGATGATTCGTCCAGTTATGACTAAAAAAAATTCCACGAATCACTCGAGAAATATATGGTGACTAAGTATCTTCCGTTCAACTTTTTTGAAGATGAGGTTAGTGAGAATGTTTTCGAATATTTGAATACTAGAGTAAATTTACCTGGTTGAAACCTGATGAATTCTCTAATAACAAACACATTCGAAAAACAATAAGATATGCTGCTAGAGTTTCTTAAAAAAAAATCATTCACCATTCTCTTTCACAATTGTTGGGTGGTCGTCTTTTAGTATACAAGGATGAAATAACTGCTGATTTTATAGATAACAAATGGAAGCTCCATTCCATTCTCCTGGATTTTGTTCCATCTAATGGTCAACATACAGCTCAATATCGGAATTAATTTTCCCAGTTTTCCTATCATATAATCTAGAAAATTTAGTACAAGAAATAAAAATCGATAATACAAGTAGCAACTTCACATTCATCAACCAATATGAAAGCTCAGTTCCTTAAATTAATCCCCAAAATAACCACTTTGTATGCTTTCCTACATTCTCAACTGAGGAGCATAGGATTTCATCAAAATACTCAATTCTGACAATGTTATTCCAAAAAATTTATTTGACACGGATGAAGATGAGGAAGAGTTTATCATAAATTTGTCATCTAGAAATATTCATACTTCAGCCAAAAAATTGAAAATTCTGAAAATCTATGTGACGATTTTGAGAAATTTTGCAATAGTTTCAGTTTGAAAAAGACGATGCGCTAAAATTCAAATTCAAGTTGACAGATACAGATTGTCTATTGATAGAGAAAGTGTGTAGACACCTCAAAATCTTCAAAAATATTTCAACAAAATTGAAAGACCTACTGTACACTTCCTCTTATAGTTATTAGCATCAACATCGTCCTTGATAAATTTGAAAACTGCGCTATCGAACTTGAGAATCAATCAGAAAGAGATGAAGTCTATGAACGATTAATACACAGCATACGGGAGGCGAGGGATAAAATTAAGCAAAAAGCAACCAGATCTACTTTGAAGTTTTAATCTTGGACCCTCGCCATAGGGTGTAAACATCGGGGAAAGAAATTGTAGGTTGAAGCAATTTCTAACTTTGAGGAAATTTATAAAACAAAATAATTTAGGCCCAACCCAAGCCCATATATCACCAAGAACGTCTGCATTCAATCAGGGTACATGCAGTGACTTGGAGTCGAATCAATTCCAGATAGACCTACTAAGTCTATACAAAAAGTCTTTTGTGACTGCACAGAATGATGATTTGTGGTGATATGAGATAGATAAATACCTGAGTGACTCTAGCGCAGAAAAAGGCTTTTTTGGCCACTCCTGCAAGTTCGGCTCCTATAGAGAGGCAGTTTTCAAAGCTGCGTAACAGATTGACTCACAAATCAGTTAGGACGTTAGTATATCACAACTTTTGTTTCGAAAACAGCGAACTATCAACTATCAGATGAAGTGGGAACATAGTTTCGCTTATTCTTATCCTTTTTAACATATGTTTCAATGTAGATATCTCTTTCATTTATACAGAAGTTAAATTAAGTTTTTATTTTCATAGAAGTTCATTTAGTTGTTTTATCGAATGATGTTTTTGTGATGTTAGGTTAGATACTATGACCGTATCTTATTTGGGAATATACATTTTACTTTCACTCTTGTTCTTGTTCTGTATTTTTGCTTTCTTCAACATTCTTAAATTAAATTTCATTTAAATATTTCCTGATCAAATATTCAGTATTATTTAAAACTTTATTCTCGTTCTTATAGCATATAAGAGGAAGTTCAGTTTTATCACAATTGTGTTCTGATGCAAGCTTTCAAGTTTTCAATTCAACAAACTGAACTTTTCAAGCATTTGTAAAAAAGACTTGACCTGAGATGAATTCTGAAAACAAAAGCTTGACTTGATGTCAAGTCGAGCAGCTTGACTTTCAATCCAAGCCGTGAATACCTGTCTGTTGCGGAATTCCATTAAATCATAGAGCAATCTTCACAGAGTGACAATAAATGTCATTCGTATAAACGAGAAATTATGACAGATTAGGTTACTACCTGCTAATTCTTATTATAGTTTCGTTTCGAGTCGTTTTTACGGAGAATTAATAAGAATGAAAGTCGAAAATCAAGTGAATACAGACACGATGCAACAGAAATAATGATCGAGCATTCTAACTTTATCAGAAAACACGGTCCAGATCGTAATGAAACTGAGACTGGAAAAAAACTAACGAAATACGGCAAATGTATACAACTTCGGACAGATAAAACTTTAATTACTTTAGTGAAAGAATTTTGCGAAAATTCGAAAAAATCGTTTTATATTGGTTCGTAATTGTGAAATTTGGAGGACGAAAATTAATCAGGTGACAGCACTCTTTCTGAGCCTGAATAAGGCACCGTTTTCAATGGGAGTACGCTACGGAAACCTGCTGGGTTACACCATGAACGATACTGAATCGTTCCGTTGAGCAATTCGGTCCAAAATGAAGAAATTATTATTGATTCAAAAACTGAAAAACACTTTCTTGAGGTAGGACTGAAGATTATAAAATTTCTATATTTCTTACATTCAATAATAAGTCAAAGAGTAGAAGATGTATCATTAAAAATTATTTGCTTTTGTGTCGCTGTTTGATAATTTCTCAATAATTGAAAATTTTTGTTCAGTTCGACCTGCTATAAAAGTGTATTTTCTAGTTCTTAAACTATTAATTACTTCTTGAAAGTTCTATGTCTAATACTGGGTGAATCATATAGAATTATTAAATTGAACTCTTGAACTGGGTTAAGAAAAGCTTCCAGTATTCTGTTACATAGATATCTAGGTAGATAGATACAGATAAAGATACTGAAAGCGTATCAAAAATTAATTGCTCTTGAAACACATTCCAAAAGTAAATGGTACATAATATCTTGGAGAAACTTAAGATGTTTCCATATTCCATACGTGTTCAGAATTTACATATGACTTTTGTGCCCACTCCTTGAATAGAGTCGATTCCTATGTGGGTTTGCAAATAGGGGACCTCATCCTTAGCCTCCCCGTTCGCCAAACTTGACCCTTATGGAATATTTTATCAGGAGATATATCAACAATAACAGGATATATATCTCAGAGTACAAGATGCATTTCAATCAATTTGCTCAAAATAAATTTATGAAGCAAATCACGAGGGTTTCTAAAAATAATTCATGAATGTCTTGCACAAAATGTTCGATGAAAAAATAGTTAAACCATTTCCCCTACTCCCCCTTCCAGAGAACTACTCGGTAGCTCTAATATTATCAAAACTTACTTCCTAATTTCACACAGTTGTGAGCTTTCCTTTACAGTTCAATCTCATCGTGCATGCCAATGATACTATCATACAAAACGTGTTATAGCTAACAAATCGTACAACAACGAAATGTCAAAATTGTAAACAAGTGTGGGGAATTGAAAAATGATTGCTAGTGATTTTGTGTTAGAACTTTGCAACGTGTACTACTCTGGACAAGTAAGTTAAATGAATTCAATAAACATTTTATGCTATTAGAAAGATGATAAAAAAGTGGTTATTGATGATGAGTCGAGTCGAGACAGGTGTTGTAGCTTTGAGAATAAAATAGCAGATAGAATGACTTTTTATATTATGTATTTGCAATATTGAAGGGTTATATTTCTCGTTAGCCTTTAGATTCCAGAAACGAGGTGAAAAGATCTACAACATAGGTAACTAATAATTTTGTTGATGAACACAGAAAGAAAATTAGGAAGGAATTTCATTATAACATTATCATGCTACCTGATATTCAACTTCTGTTTACCAGTTTAGCACTGTTATACTGAAGAATAATGATTCAATAAGTCATTTACATAAAAATGCGATTCGAAAAGAGCCTGCACACTTTATTATACAAGGTGTTTCTCCTAAAAAACCTATAGAAGTTTGATCTTTCAATTAACTGTCTCATATATCGCATATATTTCGGACTATACAGAACGTCCAGTAATGAATTTACAGATCAAAGTTATGTTATTTTTAATGAGAGACTATATTCAACCGCAAATTTTAATTTCTCAAGAAAGTGAAGATGAGCTCCATCAATATTTCCTATACCTAACTTGAATAGTTTTCCGAAATGTCTGACATATGCTGATATTCAAACACTATTTCAAAATATCAGTACAGAAAAATATCTTCATTCTTAGAGATTTTCCGCCTATTCTGATTCTATTTTGATGTCTTATTTAATTTCAAGGTAATGGACTTACATAAAATGCCCAGATTTTTAGAACTTCTTAGGGGTGTATGAAATATAGGATGTACATAAAAAAATTGGAATGAAAATTTGTTTGAATGAGATCAAACTCTTAAATACTTTACCCTGTATGAAGAGCACAGTATTCAGTATTCAGTATTCATTTATTAATGCCTCACATAATATAAAAGTGTTTGCATAGGTCAGTGAGTTGATTTTAATACATATCAAAAGACAAAAAGAACAAGTGAATTTGTATAAATAAAACCTCAGATAAAATACGAAAAGTAATCAATTTAAAAATTACTCGAATTGAAATAGAATAAAAGTACATTTAATTACATTTACACGATAAATATACTAGAATACAAGTAAAACAGAAACCTTCAAATGGTAGACAATAAAAATTTACAAACAGTTGACATTATAAAACTCATCAATTGAGTAGAAAACCTCCCGAGCAAGAATCTGCCTGAGCATTTTCTTGAAACCGTCCGATTTGAGACATATTATGGAATCGGGCAGCCTATTGAAGAAATTAATAGCATGAGAATTGAAATGATTTTAAAAGTTGATAAGTTGTTGTGGACATACACTAGACACTCAAGTACATGAAGAGAAGGAAAGGTAAGTATGCCAAGCCGCCTGAAAGTGCTCCTACAACAATCCCTGTAGTCCAGACCCCAACACCGTGACAGCCCTCCTCTGGAAAAGAAACAGTAATTCAAGCCCAGAACATCCACCCCACACCACCACACAATGCAAAATAAAGCTTCCTCAGAATCATTGGAGAAACAGATGAACCCAGACGTCTAAGAACATATACATTCTTGCTTATTTTAGAAGCCAAATACTTAACATGAGATTCAGCAATCAAAGGAATAGGCTCGATTACAATATACTTGACATAAATTTCCTAACTATCCTACATGTATTGAGAATTACAGCTTTTTGCATTTCTATATAGGTATTCTTATGCAATTCTAATTTCTTAAGGCTATCATGCAAAGTTTTGGGTATTAACCTAGTCGAGGATACTATGACAGGAACAATATATGTTTTATCGAGGTGCCACATCTGCTTGATCTCAATAGCAAGGTCTGTGTATTTCGACTTTTTCTCCTGGAACTTGTTCAGCACGTTGTTATTATTATCGGTATGGCGACATCCACCAGCATTGCTGTTCTGGCTCTCTTATCATACAGCACTATGTCCGGCCTATTATTCGTCAACATTCTGTCAGTGATAACAGGCCTATCGTAGTATAATCTGATAGAGTCATTTTCCAATACGGGCGCCGGTTGATACTTGTAATATGGCTGGAAGGTATTCAGAAGTCCGTACTTGTGTGCAAGTTTCTGATGGATAATGTTAGTTCGTATTGGCCAGTTGTTCGCAGCCGGAAGTAATATGCTGTATAGTCTCCGATCTTATATGGCATTTTCAGCACTTATCTGTTTGTAATGTTCCGCCCTTCATGATAAATTTTTTGTAGTTGTTTGTAGCAATCACTTGGTCTTGGATAGCTATAAGGAATCCTTCTGTTTCCACCAATAATTCTCCTTTCATCAACCATTTGTTGGGGGCTTCTTTGTCGATGTGTGGTTGATTAATCTCATGGTGATGTCGTCCATGCAATTCCCTTCTTGAATATTGCTCTTGTTTTTCAGTATCTGATAGGAACGGTAGATTCAGCAGGTCATCTCTGGTAGAAAGATTTAGAGGTGTATATCCCTAATAAGCCAACGATACCTCTCTATGGAGGTCAGAAGTGAGAGCTTTTGCAGAGAAGAATTCTCTGAGATTTTTTATGTGTTCGGTGTGTAAATTGACAACATCTATTAGTCCGCGTCCTCCTTGTTTCCGCTTCAAAGTTGTTCTTATCAAAGACGATTTTGGATGATGATTGTTGTAATTTGTCAGCATCGTTCGGATCTGCCTTTGAATATCATCCAGTTCTGTCTTAGTCCATCTGATTATTCCAAATGAGTAAAGCAACACTGGAATGGCGTAGGTGTTAATTGCCTTGACTAGATTCCCCGAGTTCAACATTGATTTCAACACAGTCTTCAGACGCTGACTGTATTCTGAACGAATCTTCTCCTTTGATTGTTTTTGGTTTAGTAATCTGGTTTGTTGGTATCCTTGTATGTTTCGCCATCCCTCATGCACTGTATAATATCACCGTTTGGAAGTTGTGTTTTACCATCGATGGCTTTCCCTCTTTGAATGTTCAGGGTCTTACATTTTTCAATCCCGAATTTCATGTAAACATCTGCCGAGAACTTACTGACAGTTTTCAGCAAATCATCCAATTGCATATAATTTGATGTCATCCATATACAGCAGGTGGGAGATTGTATGATAATTCCTATTTGTTTTTATCCTAAATCCGTATTCTGTTCTATTGAGCATTGAGGACAATAGGTTCATAGCTAAACAGAACCATAGTGGACTCAAAGAGTCCCCTTGAAAAATGCCACGACGTATGGGTATCTCGTCGGTTCTAATTGACTTATTGTTCATGTTGACCTGCAGAGACGTGCGCCAGTGTGTCATTGTTGTCTTCAAGAATTCTACCAAGGCTGGGTGAATTTTGTATATCTTCAATACTTCGACAAGCCAAGAATGAGCGGTACTATCGAATGCTCTCAGATAATCGAGAAAAGCTGAATGAACATTCTGATGCCCTACGTGTGCCTGTTTCATTATCACAGAATCGATGATGAGTTGTTCCTTGCACCCGTTGTGTTTCTTTCTGAATCCCTTCTGCTCCTCAGCTAATATATTGATGTCGTCAAGGTGTTAGTACATTCGATTGGATATGCGTGAGGTGAGTATTTTGTACAGTGTTGGCAGGCAAGTGATTGGCCTATATTGAGACGGATTCTGTGTTCTTTCGCTCTTAGGTAGCATATATGTTAAGCTTTGTGTTAGGAAAATGGAAGTTTTCATGGGATGTTGAAGAACATACGTGGGCTGTTTCGTTAGGGCTCCATGGAGCTTATCAAACTTCTTGTACCAGTAGTTGTGGATATTATCTATACCTGTGGCCTTCCAATTCTTGGGCGCTCTAACATACTGTTGTGATTTCTTCCTCCATTATTCCTTCGAAGTCCATATGTTTGATATCGCGGCGTTCTTTTTCATTCGTGATTCATTCCGCATATTTATTGTGGCCTTCCAATTCTTTGGGGTTCGACCATAGTGATGACCAATAATCGGTCAAGCACTGTGGGTCAGGTACTTCTCTGTTATTGTTGGTCGCAGTTTTGTTATTTCCCTTATGAAAATTGGTCGCGCTTTGGAGGAACCTTTGGTTTTGATGTTTCCTTTCAGTGCACTTGATGTATCTTGAGAGTTTTTTTGCTTTTGCTTGGAGTTTCTGTTTCAAAGTGTCCATATACACGTCGATATGTTGTTTGTGATCAGGGTGTTTTGTGTTCGTATCAACTTTTTTATGCGTTTTGCGTATATGAGGTTTCAAACGCCTTGAGGGCTTTTTTTTTCAGTAATTCTGAGGGACGACCGATCTCAGCTCTAATATTGTCAATATCCTTCTCCAGTCGTTTTTGCCATGGTGGTTTTCTTAGGCTTTTTGGCTCAGATCGAATCAGAGTTGTGGAGACTTGTTGTTTGTGCAGTCGAAGAACCGCTACCGCTCCACAGTAAATCAAAGTGTGAATTTCTGGTCAGTGTGTTCTTCAAACACTGAGTTCATGCTTGCTAGGATGATATTGGTGTTCTTTTTCGTCTTGAGTTTGGGCAGTTTAGGTCGTTTAGTTGGGTTACTACCATTGAGTTCAGTTATTGCTCTGTTGAGTTCTGATCGTGCTAGATACATAAATTCGTTCTGCTGGTTGTCTCAAGGGGACTCTCTACGTTGATATTCGTTTCCATGGCTTCGATGTTATCTGTAACACTTTCATGGACGGTAGATATACCGTTATGAGTATCATCTTCACTTCTGAGTTCCATTATGACCTTTTCTCGTATGCTTTGCAGCGTTCATGAAGAAAGTAGCTTGTTTTCAATGATTGTTCTTCGTTGATCCGAAATTCTCTACTCGGATATGTGCTGTAATTCCGGATATTTTTCTACGAACGCATGATGTAACGCGTATCTGTATGCTGTCATTTCCGATTCCAAGTTTATAATCTTGTAATAGGAACGCATAATGAAGGCATTCATTTCTGGGGTCCACTTCATGCGTTTCCTAGGGAGTCCGGCTCTCGTGGTCGTAGGCATAATGGCTTGCGCCACCGTTGAAACATCAAGAGTCGGTTGGGAGGTATTGATGTTGTTTCCCACTTGGTTTTGTTCTGCAGTATCCCTACTCGATATCACGCTGCTTCCGTCGCTAACCTATTATTGTTATTATTATTATGAAGTCTGTATATTTCCAAATATTTCTGTAATAATTGGACGGCGCTCCATCTAATTTTTAGACTAGATGACGTTGATAAGAAGAGTCACTAAAGTAAGCAAAACTTCAAATCACTACAAATTTACTAAAACATTCAAATCCAGTCACATTGTATCTACTTCTGATCGTTTCATATCAATTAATGAATTCACTTAGTTTTCAATTACGTTTATATTCAAAATTTCAACTACCCACGAAATTGACATTTGTTGAATAACTTCTAATTACCATAGAAATCAGCATGTATGTATTCCGTTTCCTTAATGGATACTAAGTGATGTATTATTCTCAATTAATTATTGTGTACATAATGAATCTACATGATGCAATAATATTCTAATGAATCAATTAATTCTTTCTTAGGTTGAGCAGATATCATGTATGCAAAGATTGTTTGGAGGTATCAAGACCGGAGTCATTTTGAAGGATGTATCGATGACAGTTTATTCTGGAGAGGTTATGGCGGTGTTGGGATCGAAAGGTGAATTATTTTTAATTGTTTAAAAAAAGTTAAATGCAGTGATCAATAATTGATATGAATCAGTGTTATCCTTTCATTTATTTAATTTCGAAACTATTAATGAAGATATGGAAATTCTGCATGCATTTTTCAAGTTCATTCAAAAAGAAATTCACGAAAGGAAAATAGTGAATCAGTGTTAAGATATTTCTGATCAAAACGCAAAAATAGGTTTATTTAATTTGAAAATCAACCCTAAGCGGGTGTTATTGAAATGAAGATAGTGATAACTTAAAGAAAGGTGGAAATCCTGAATTCAATTTTTCAAGTTCATTCTGATCCATGGAAAAATCTGAATTTCAACCCCTAGAGTAGGGGTGACCACCCTTGAAAATTTGAAAGAGGGTAGATGGGTCGAGTGATACCTCGAAAAAAAGGTTTTATATTTGTCTGCATCTTCGTGAACAAATTCTCATTTTTGATTGAAAACTGTAGAAGATACAGAGTCAGCTACTGAAAAATAGAGGAGACTATCTATCGCTCTGAGCTATTCAAGTATTAGTGCAAAAAAATGGAACAGATTCATTCCAGATCAAAGGCTGTCATATTTGATCTAAAGGAATCTATTCCAGTTTTTCGCTCTAATACTCCAATAGTCTTGGGGCGATAGTCTTCTCTATTTTTCAGTGGCTCACCCTGTATCTTCTACAGTTTTCAATCAAAAATGAAAATTCTTTTACGAGAATGCAGACAAAGATAATACCTTTCTTTCCAGTTATCGCTCGACCCATCTACCCTCTTCCAAATTTTCAAGGGTTGTCACCCCTGCTTCAGGGGTTGAAATTCGAGATGAGGATGGTACTTGATAATCACTGCCGTTAATCAACATGGATTGTTTCAATTTAACTCACTGAAACTTGGTCTCAAAATAGAAGTTATACAGTTTTCAATTAAAAATAGGAATTCGTTCAATACTATGATACCACCTTCAGTCATCACTGACCCATCTTTCCTATTCAAAAGAATGGCTAGGGGTTGATATTTCCAAGTTTTGTACCCCAACAAATGTCTCCCTTGAAACAAAAATTGACCTGTTTTTGAGTTTTGATCAGAATTGAATACCTTGGTAGATATAGTCTCTGTTTAGTTTTCGTTGAAGCACCCTGTATAATTAACATCATATGAGAATGGCTAAAACGATTTGGAGATTTTTTGTCTCAGAATTTTCTCCTTAGGTTTTTTCTGGGCAGAAATATTAGATAAGTTGAACTGAAGTTCGAAAATTGAAAGAAAATAGTATGAACACACTCAATCGAAGCTAACAATTCGAAATACGTGAATGTTTTATTTTTTTTGATTCATTATATCCCTAGAAAAGCTTTGAGAGGATAATAGCTGTGAAAGAAGTTGAAATCTCTGAAAAATCTCATAATTTTTGTATGCTCTTCCGATAATAACTGACGATATAAATGACAAATTTGAGTGATTATTTATTGTTTTGTTCTTTATGGTCTCGACGAAGTTTTCAGAGAAGAAAACTTGAAGTGAAATCAAAATATTCGAACAACCTAGAAGAAATCTTAATTTATTTGTCACTCCATTACAATTCCAATGTAATGTTCCAATTTTGTGTGAATAAATAAATGGCCTTTCCATTTTGGACAGGGCGAATACGCAAATTGGTTAACCCATTAGTGCATGTGGAAAAAAATTTTTGATTTGATTATAATTTTTTCGTGAAATGGATAATTTTACTGGTTCTGTCACTATTTTTAAATTGTCTCAGTTTAGAAAAAAAAAGGTGATCCGTTTAAAAGAACTATATGCATAAAAGCATATTTGGTTCAAAAATTCATTTATTTTTCAACGAATGAAATATTTAAGATAATAACACATTTGAATAAACTAAATACGATAACATTAACATCATATTTTTTGGCATTAATTCTTATGAAAATCGAAAAAACAGTTTTTAGGGTTAAGCCAATATTGCACTTATCACATATAAACTTCGAATTTTTATGGCACTTTTTACATTTCCTGTCACTTTCAGAGTATTTGACCAAATGTCCCACATTATCGAATCTAACATCGTTATTGTCGACAAACTGTCGGCAGTTTCTAACTGATCTGGTCCCATATTTTTCCAGAAAGCTCACGGCTATGCGACGTCTGAATTTTAGAAGATTTGCACAGTTTGGATCTTCAGGTCTGTTTCTTCATCAAAATCCAGACCAAACTGTCGGCAGTTTCGATCGGTACGCAGCTACTAATCCATCCATCTTATCAACCCCTTCCATGTATTTATTGTAATTTGATACCACTTTTGGGAACATTCTGTTTGGTTTTGGCTTCTTTGCACCAACGTGTTGGGGTCATCATAGATTGATATTTGAAGTTGGTGGCCATCGTTACCACCTTGTTGTCTTTCCATTGAGCCATCAGAATTTTCTCGTTCGATTCCATACATTCTTCTCTGGAAAGGGCATCCTTCTAAACGATTTTGGCGTATATTACCAGTAGCACAAATATTGAGGTCCGCTAGATGGGACATTAGATCAGTTCCAGTAAAGTAGTTATCGAAATAAAGTTTATAACCCTTATTCTCTTCAAGTCCTGCTAATCGAATTAGAGATAAAAAAAGCATCGCCACCCAAACCAAATTGTTCTTCATCATTAGATTTGCAAGTGTATATTTCGAATGCTAACATATACCCTCCACTTTGACAAAGGGCCCAATTCTTAAAACCATACCTGATTGGCTTTCCTTTGATATATTGCTTCGCATAATGCTTTCCATAGTATGGTATCATGCTCTCGTCAATCGATAGATGCTCATCTATACCACCGTGATTCAGTCCGTCAATAAGTGGTCTCGATTTGTGAATTTTGTCTGTCGAAACATTGTTGTTATCATTGGAGTGAAGATGACGTAAGACAGTTGAGTCTCATCGAGCCCCGAAGTATTGAAGGGTTATCATTAGTGGAATTCCAATACATGCATTTATTAGGGTACTTGGCATATCCACTGAGCAATAAAGCTCCAAAAATTACATACAGTTAATCCATAGAAAAATTTAAAGAAATGTTTTTTTGTTTTTTGTGACCCTTACAAATTAGTCTGGTGAACGATATTTGCCATGATCGCCTCCGTGAAAAAAGGCTTAAAGAAATCGGCTGGAGATTCGGCCGACTGTACGTCGCGAGAAGGAGGGACAGGATCACAAGTGGTGTTCATACAATATTTGGGTGTATCCCCCGTCTACTTATGAAATTTTCTTTTTTTCTTTGAACAGTTTTACCTTTTTTCTTCCTGGAAAGCTGTTGTATAACAGAAAGTGGTATATTTTTTTCATCATCACTCTCAGACAAATGGGAAAGTGTGGTGGCTTGAGATTGAAGTCCACTTGTTCTAGAAGAAAGTTGTTCATGAGTTTCCTCATCTTCACTATTATCGTAAGAAATTTCGCATCCTTGACCCAGAATACCTCTGGGTAGGTGGTTTATATCGCCAGCTTAGTCTGAAACATCGCTGTCATCTTCAGATTCTGCTGTATTTTGATTGGGAGGTTCAATATATATGTTCGTATTACTTTCATAGAAATCATCGCCTCCTACGATGTCCAAAAGTTGTTGCAGAGATATTCTGAAATTACTTCTGTGCATATAGTCATTTTAAGCGGATCTCCGAGAAAAACTTCCATTAGAAAAAACTTGTTAAGAAAATATGAGAATAACAAAGCTGTAATCAATTTCATTTTTGAATGGAGTTCCAAAAATAATTTTGTTAAATAGTAATAGAATATTACTTACCCGCCATTTTCAGTAGAATACAAACTGGGATACATGGTCGTCAATGAATTCAACACTATCGTATTTCACGTCGTGCCAAAGACATGAATGATTCTGAGAAAGGTCTAATGAGAAGATGCACGTATTGCCGGCTCCCCCTCCTCTGAATATTTACGACGTCCATTTATATTGTGATCCTTTTAAAAGGACTGTATGCACTAATGAGTTAATCAATAATTCTTCAGAGAATAAGAATCACTGATTATTCGGAGATTCATCAACAAACTTTCTTTCAGAAAAAACATCAACTGAAAGAACTGAATTTTTCTAAGATTCCGTTACCTTATACCTGATTCAAAGTTATTGTTATTATTGCTATTATAATTTCCGCTGAATCTACACCAGGGGCTTGATATCAATAAAATTTGATAAATAACTCGAAAGCTATGACTCCAAACAGAAAAATTCAAGAGATTGCATTTGTCCAAATACTAAAAAGAAGAAAAAAATTTGTGGCGAAAGAAATTGGCTATATCCACGCCCTTGGTAGACTGATAATAGCAACAACAAAAAAATCTGCCAAATATTTCATAGTGTCAGTTATAAACGAAGTGCATATAAAAACTATATTTTTTGCAATAACCAGATATGTGATTTATATCGTGAGGTAAATTGATTATATTAATAGTAGTCCAAAAATTAACTGTTTCAGGTAGCGGAAAGAAAGCACTTCTCGATGTGATATCAAGACGCGTGCAAGGTCCAACCAGGGGTCAGATTTTGCTCAACAATCAACCGTTGAGCTTATCTGTGTTCCATCAGAGGTGTGGTTACGTCACGCACAAATGCGACTTGATTCCAGGCTTAACGGTCGAGCAAGTATTATATTATACACCCACAAAGGTTAGTGCAACTTCTTGAATGTAATAGAAAGAAAAATTGATGGAAATTAATTCAGGAGACTGATATATAAAGTCACGTTTGTTTGTCGACATTATATTTTATTCATCAAGATTGTCAGTTTCAACAGCGATACATTTCGTAAAACTGAAGCGATTTGTGAAGAATAATATTCTATTTGGGCAATCACATCTTCATACAATCCATTTATCTTGATTAGCTTTGTTAGAGATTTTTGAAGGGTGGATCAAGATGCAATCCGAAGTTTAATTCAAGCCATTTTGCCATTGCCGTTGTTGGTCCAATTTTTCCTCAAAAATTGTACTTTCCTGATGACGATTTAATCGAATTCAAGTGTCGAAAATGGCTTTGAAACAATTGAGATTTAGAAAGTTTCTTAGCTTAACTCTTTTTCTCATTCTGAAGCAAGTGTGAGCCATGGCATGGGTCTCTCCTGCATGGATCGCGCTTGCACAGTTCACTTCGACAACAATTGGTGCAAGAAATTCATGAAATTGACAGAAATATGTTCGTATTGAAAACACAGGTATTCATCTTTAATTTCCGTGAAAATAAGCAATAGTACGTACGAAACCGCCTCAGAAATTCTTTGAAAAATTTTCGACTACCAAATTTCTTTTCAATTTCCATTCCTTCATTGATCGTTTTTTTCTACAATGGACAAAGGATTCGTTTCTCATATTAAATGACTTGTGGAAAGAAATGGAGACTTGTCTTTAAGCAACTTCAGTAGTTCTATGTGATGGTTGGACAACATGTATACTTACGACTGCATTGCTTCGTGGGAGTGTGGTCTTGAAAAGCAACCCCATTTCAGGATCTTTAAATTTCAGAAAACGATCGGCATGATGATCACTAGAGCATTTTTCTCTGCATCAACTGAAGTCATGAAACATTTAGAGGATCTTGCTCTTCACCTAGTGATTAGAGGAGAGGTAGATTCCATCACCTTAACCGGAATGGGACAAATATGATAAGCCCGGCGTTCTTCAGGCTGAAATTATTAAGGCCAACGAAATCCAGCGAATGAAGTATGATAGAGCAATACCCAAAACCAATATAGAGCTGTCGTTCCAGATTATCATTCCTAGCGGACCATCTACTTGAGGGTACTTGTTGTTTCACAGACGGATCCAGAACTGTCCAAGATGTTATATGGTCTGGAAGCCTTCTGTTTGAGAGAGAATTGAGAACTAGATCAATATATATATAAGTATCAGGAATATAGAAACTTAGAAGCACAAGTTTTGATATGGAATATTAAACATTGAATGGCTTTTAATATCTATAAAACTTTCGTACTCTTCTCCAATATCAATTCTATCTATTCCTCTTGTTATATTCCAAATGGCATTTTTGAAGGCATTAACTATTTTTTTCTGACGACAGGAGCCGAGTTCTTTTTTGATCACGTAGTTCATTCTTGATTCTCGTTAACAAAAAATCGTTGAGACTCAGATCGAGACTATGTGCAGGACACGAGCAACAATTAAACGTTTTGTTGTCTTTCTTGCTAAGTAGACAGATATTTCACTACCGATATCTTTTGATACTATACAGGGTGTTACATAATAGTATGTCACAACTTAAGGGGGTAAATCTACGTGAAATTTTAAGAAAAAAGTTTATATAAACACAGGTCCGCAAAAGCTTCGTTACGGAGATACAGGGTGTTGAAATTTCCGGAAAAAATTGTTTTTTTTCTTCAAAACTCCTGCAGTTATTGAGATTTTCAGCCCAAATTTGGAATGCAAGCCATTTTTTACAGCCTCCATCATTACACGTCCTAAATTTCAACTAGAATCTACAAGGTGTTTTCTTTTTCGGATCCATATATTCTTTTGCCTTTTCAAACTTTTTTGTAATACGCCACTAATCAGCGTACAATCAATTTCCGTCATCTTCGTTCAATTTAAAACCTTTTTCGATACCTGTAATTTTTTCGTACCTCCAACCGTTTTCAATTAAAAATTATTGAATTTGAATTATTTGAATTGTATGTAGAGATAGATAGAAATACTCGATAGGTATCCCCAAAATTTGCTTTTATTTTGTCTTCTGAGACTCACCTTATACTTATTCAATATCAAACTGAAAAAAAAGAACAATTAAAAAGTAAAAAAGTGTCCTACGCCTGCAACCTGCCACTGGGATATTTCTTATCGTGTCACAAGAGGTTAATATTCAATTTCTCAACTCTTCTGCAGTGTTCACTGGAGTGATATAAACTAAACTTTCAAGATATCACCACAAGAAAACTATCTAAACTATTTAAGTCTGGGGACCTAGGAGGCCATGGTTCTGGCCCACCTCGACCTATCGATCGGTTGTTGAATGTATCATTCGAGAATTCCCTAGCTTCTCCACTAAAATGTGGTGGTGCCTCGTTATGCATGAACCACATTATGTTTCTCACCAAAAGCGGCACATCCTCGAGCAATAAAGGTAACTCATCCTCAAGAAATTGCCGATAAGCAGGACCGTTTAGTCTGTTAGGCAGAAAAATGGCCCAATCAAATAATTTCCAATTATTCCGACCCAGTCATTTAGTAAGAATTCTTCTTGGTGATGCGATTCTTCAATCAAATGGGGGTTTTCCTCAGCCAAATAATGATTGTTGTGAAAATTTTTCATAGCAGTTTCCGCAAAGTTAGCTTCGTCTGAACATTATTTCACTATCAAAATGAGCATTTTCTCTAATTTTATCTAAGAACCTTCGGCAGAAATTCAGTCTTGAAGGAAAATCTCGAGGAATTAGAGTTTGGACGCGTTGAATATGAAACGGGTACAATAAAAAGTCCTGGAGAATCTTTTAAACTAGAACATGTGAACTATTCAACTGATTTCCAATTTTTCTTGTACTGACATGAGGATTCAAATCAATACAATTCAAAACTGCTTCCTCAATATCTGGAGTTCTCATAGTTTGAGTTGCACCTTTTAAATAATTATCTGCAGTAAAAGTACCAGTTTCCCTCCACCTTCTGTGGAAATTTGAAAATGTTTGCCTGTCTGGTGTTACTCGATTTTGCAAGCGCACCTGATATAATGGTCTAGCTTCTGTTGTGTTTCCGTCAGCCAGATCGTACATGTAATGGATATCAGCCAATTCGGCGTTAGTAAAATTAGCCATTTTTCCTTACAGCAATATCTTCAAAAGTTTTAAAACTAATCATTAATATAATAGACAATTCGAGCTGCCACTGGTTCAACCTTAGCAACTGTTAAAATAAATAAATAAATGAAAAAATTCAAAGCCTACTAGTCATTTTTTAAAATAGAAGTTCTTTCAATTTAGCGAATGCATACAATCGTTTAATAATTTTTTGCTCGATAACGGTTGGAGATACAAAAAAATTACAAATGTCAAAAAAGTTTCTAAATTGAACGGAGATGACGAAAATTTATTGTACGCTGATCAGATGCGTACTGCAAAAGAGTTTGAAAGGGCAAAATAAGACATGGCCTCGGAAAAGAGAGCATCTTGTAGATTTTAGTTAAAATTTAGAACGTGTAATGATGGAGGCTGTGAAAAATAGCTTGCATTCCAAATTTGGGCTGAATATCTTGAAAACTGCAGGAGTTCAGAAGAAAAAAACCTATGTTTATATGAACTTTTTTTCTTAAAATTGCACGTAGATTCACTCTCTCAAGTTGTGTCATACTATTATGTAGAGGAAAAACTTTTAATAGAATTGAACTCATACATCATGATTATGAAGGAAATCAGATGGACATTTTAGAGATGATGGAAATCACGTCCGATCGGAGAAAAACCAGACAATTAGTAATGGGCTCGAGTATTTTAATATATTTTTGTGAAACCTTTGCTAACTGTTTTAATTGATCATGGATTATTTTTGGAGTTGAAGAGGTATATAGTTTTTGGTACCAATTCAACCTAGTACTTTTCTGTTCTTCGGTTAATAGATATGGTATCTATTGACAAACTCCTTGAAGATCCTGCGGACATTGACATTTTTTCTAGTCACTACCAATTTTGATGCATCTGCTTTTGAACTGTTGCAGAAATTAATTAGTTTTCCTTTGAATTCTCAATACCAACACGAAATTGTTGACTGATTTAGTGCTTCATTGCCGAAGACAATCTGAACTCGATCACAAAAGTATCATCAGTTATTTCTTACATATTCGCTTCGGACTTCTATATCAAATTTGAAGATATGTGGCAACACTCACAATTCCTATTTTCCGAATGATAGCACATGTGCATTGTTGCAGCTAGCAGGATATCTAAAAAAATCGAAAGTCAAACAGGTGATGGCCGACCTTGCATTGTCCCAAGTGGCAGGTCGATGCACGGAATATTTAACCAAGAGCGAATACAGAAGATTGATGATTGGGATTCAGTTGATCAAGGACCCAGGTAAGTGCTTTTTGGAGAAAAGATTATTTGACTAAGACCTCCTATGGGTTTTTCCCTACCAACTTAATGATATGGAACCTGAACGACAAATCATACTGTTAGCTAATTTATCGTTTAGAATAAATCTGGGGATATTCAATTTGCAGGGCCGCTGTGTGGGCGGGTTAAAGTTAAGTATTATAAAGAAGATGAGAATATGCATTATCTGCATTCTGTGGACAGATTTATCACCCTAGTTGAATTAGGATAAGCACGGATATATTTTTCAATTCATATCAACACGAGAAAGCCGATGGCAAGATTATCATTAAAAGTGAATGATGTATTCAATTTCTATATTTGAGTGAAAATGAAAAAAAAATAAAAAGTGAATGTATGCGATCAAAGTACTACCGATTTGAAAAGAAATCTGTATTTTTCAGTACAAATACAGGGTGTCCTGACGAGAGATATCATTAAGAATATTAGTACTGCAGCTATGTGAAATATTGTGAATAGGGGAAAATGACCCCGTCATTCTGCGTAAGGAATTTATTGCCGTTAACAGATTCAAGTTAGCTTTCTCCCTTTTCGATTATTTGGAAATTTTGAGAATTTTTGGAATCAGGTTGGTAGTATCTCGGTTGTTTTTGAAGTTATGTAAAAATGGTTTTGTCATTCTAGAGGATCTTCAGGATCTTCAAGGAAGGTACAGGTACCTCATGAGAGATTTTCGGGGATCCTGAGGCAAACTAGCATATGTATATCAGATTAATAACTATGGAATGAAATGAACGATTATTTGCAGGGGAGGAGGCAGAGGGTTAAATTGGGTGAGGTACTGTCAGATGAGATCAGAGTAGAGATGGGTGTATTAGGCCCACTTCTGTTTTTGCTATATCTAAGTTAGAAATGTTTGTTGATTGCGAATTTGTTAACCTCTTTGCCGATGATACTCTGTTAGCATGCACAGGTAATATTTTAGAGGAGGCAGTGGAAAAAATGATATGACATTAAACTGAAGCTTAATGTATCTGAAACAAAGGCGCTCATTTTTTCTAATGGACTTAAATGAAGAAATAATGATAATAAATCAGCTCACTTGAGGATTGATAATAGTGAAATAAAAATTGTACCAGTCATTAAATATTTGGGTTTTCAAATTGATGATTTCCTGAGTTTTCAACAGCACTTTGAGTACATGAATATGAAAATTAGTAAAAAGCTTTATTTTTTTTGGAGAGTATGTATATGTTTGACTATCAACAACACTAAGATAACTATGTATAATGCTATGGTGCAGCCATATTTCGACTATTGTGCTTTGGTGTTGCTTTAATATTGGCCAGATCAATACGCTTCAAAAACTTCAGAAGAAGAGTTTTCATAGTACAATTACGGTCAAATATGAAGAATAAAACTGTAAAACCTTCACAAATGATATAATGAGTCTGCTCTAATTTGTTAGGGTTTGGTGGTGTTTTTTCTATGTTTCTCATGTTCTGTACCTTATTAATGATAATGATTGATTTTACATTAGGTTACAAATAATAAAAAACAAGTACTGTGTTTTAAGGAATTTTACTTAATAATTGCGATTCGTAACGCGTTTCACTACACCGTAGCTTCTTCATTAACTCCAATCTACAATCCCCTGAATTATTTTTGAATTTGGGAGGCTTTTACTTGGTAAAATTCTATTATCAATAATAAAAAACAAGTACTGTGTTTCAAAGAATTTTACTTAATAATTGCGATTCATAACGCGTTTCACTACACCGTAGTTTCTTCAGACGAATGAATGTACAGAAAATAAGAATGAGAATATAAATATAAATGTTCTTAGGTAATTAAACGCTTATTGTGTTGATTCTTTTAAGTGGTTATTTATGACAGGTATATCCAATAAAATTAAGGAATAGATTGCTCCCCGAAAAGATTCAATAGAGTTGAAGGGCTTAAATCGACTTGTTCATTGATGAGTCTACCTGAGTGTTTGTATTTATTGATTTCTAAAGTTTCCCAAAGATCTACCTTCCAATATTTATTATTTGTATCCAAAATTTCAAACTGTGGGTCGAAAGAATGATTATTTTCTAAGAGATGATTCCGTTATTTTAATCTGATTTTTTATTTGAAAAACTGCGTTTATGTTCCGATATTCTAATATTAAAATTTCTGTGTTCTACCAATGTAGAATTTATCACAGTCATTGCAATTCAATCGATAAACACCTGATTTATTGTTTTTACCTGGTAAATAATCATTCTTTCGATCCACAGTTTGAAATTTTGCATACAGATAATAAATATTGGAAGGTAGATCTTTGGAAAACTTTAAAAATCAATTAATACAAACACTCAGGTAGACTCATCAATGAGCAGGTCGATTTAAGCCCTTCACCTCTATTGAATCTTTTCGGGGAGCAATCTATTCCTTAATTTTATTGGATATACCTGTCATAAATAACCACTTAAGAAGAAGCAACCCAATAAGCTTTTAATTACTCAAGAACATTTATAGTTATATTCTCATTTATATTTTTCTGTATATTCATTCGTCTGAAGAAGCTACGGTGTAGTGAAACGCGTTACGAATCGCAATTATTAAGTAAAATTCCTTAAAACACAACCCCCGAATTATATTCGTTGATAAAACTTCATAAACCTACTTACCCTATTAGACCTGTTATTTCTTATGTAACGGCACCTTCGTTCAAACTTTCAAAATTCCTCAACGACTTGCTAATAAAACATTGCAATTTTAAATCTTAATTTTCGGTCAAAAATTCATACGAACTTATTGCCAATATCAAAGATACCACTATACCACCTAATTCCAAACTCATTTCTTTCGATGTTAAGAATCTATTTCCCAACATTCCGCCGAAAGATACGTATTACTTAGTTGAAGAATTATTAGACAAAAATCATGTCAATACTATCATTAAATCAGATATTCTTTCATTATTACAAATTTGTTTAGATCAAAATTATTTCCATTTCAATAACAAATATTATACTATTGAAGACGGCTTGATTATGGGCAATCCGTTAAGTCCTTTGTTAGCAGAAATATTCATGAATAACTTAGAGAAGAAGCTACGGTGTAGTGAAACGCGTTACGAATCGCAATTATTAAGTAAAATTCCTTAAAACACAGTACTTGTTTTTTATTATTGATAATGGAATTTTACCAAGTAAAAGCCTCCCAAATTCACATATTATGTTACAAACTGTTACATCTATTTGAGTCAATTTTTCTTTTTAGTCAAATTGCCTTTTATTATTTGGAATAATTATTGTTGGAGGAAGAATATTTTGTATAGTAGGTGTAATCCTATTTGAACGAATTACTTACTTCATTATAAGAAAAACGAATGTATTCAGAGCTCGTAATACTGAACGTTCGAATAACAATAATGTCCTTATATTGTCACATAATATTAAAGAAAACAAGTTCCTTGTTTCGCGTCTAACCTGTCGTTGCAGTCTCCTATTTATTCAGAACCATAAGATTCTCTATTATACCAGGTTACGTGAAAGTCCTTAAAAAAGTTCATAATTCATGGATTGTCGGTTTTAAGCAAAAACTCAAGAACTGGTTGATTCTTGATTTTTAATACCTAAGATTTTATGATCAATTAAGAAGTTTACCCCCAACCCCCTAACCCCCAGCCACCCTCACATTTTAGTTTCAATTGGCAACGCCCATCTTGTTATTGCTCCTTTTGAAACTCTATGAAGTTTCTAAATCACTGCAAAAAAATCAGAAAAAAACGATTCCTCTCTTAAACACAGGGTGTTGAAATATCCATTATTCTCGTTTTCCGCCTCATCATTGCCTCACAATATTGACTTCGGGATGGGGGTTAGAAACTCAACTCATGATTAATTTGAAACACAAGTGCTCAAGATTTTTTTCGCAGTAACTTACTCATCAATATTAGGTATGCATGAATTTTGATATTGTAACACCCTATATTTAAGAGAGCAATCGTTTTTATCTGGAATTTTTTTGCACAGTGATTTAGAAGCTTCATAGAGGTCCAAAAGAAGCAATCACAAGATGGGGGTTGCTATGTGAAAATAAAATGTGAGGGTGGCTGGGGGTTGGGGGTAAACTCCTCAATTCATCATAAAAAGTTAGGTATTGAAAATTGACCTATGCAAGCGACAATCAATGAATTATGAATTTTATTAAGGACTTTTGCAACCCGGTATAGTAGAGAACCTAATGCTTCTAAATAAAATGGAGACTGTAGCGACAGGTTAGACGCGAAACAAGAAACTTTTTTGTTCAATATTGCGTGAAAATATAAGGACACTATTGCTATTGAAACATTCACTATAACGAGCTTTGAATACATACCCTTTTCTTATGAATTTTTTCATAGTTATCAATCTGATATATGCTAGTTTGCATGAGTATCCCCCGAAAAACCTCCGGTAACAGTGTTTTCTTTGAAAATCCTTCGGATTCTCTGGAATGTCACAATCATTTTTACATAACTTCAAAAACAACCGAGATATTACCACTTGACTAATTCTGAAAATTTTCAAATTTTCCAAATAATCGAATTGAAGAAAACTATGTTTTACCTTCCAGAATATCTTCTCCATTTCCTGTTAAATTGGCGATCAATTTTCAGAAATTAATAAATGTTATTCCTTATTATTATGCGGGGTGGTCACAGAATATGGTACTTACATTAGGAGTGTACGGAAATGGTTGTACCGATTATAATTGAATTTTGGACTGGAAATCCAACTGTTGGGTAACGGAGGTGGACTGTGAATTTTGAATAGGTTACACCCGGCTTCAATTCCTTGATCGATTTGACAGGCTCCTCCTTTCCATGCCGTGACTTCCTGCAATGGCCATCAGGACTCAGGACACCCCGAACTCGTGGTGGGTTCTATATTGATCCCAAAAATAGAGCACAATTTCCATCTCGTATAGAATTATCGAATTCAAGTTTACGACCGGTCTTTTCGTTTTCAACTGTTATACCAAAGTTTCCGCGGTTTTCGGAAACACCTGATCGAAGTACGAGGGGCGGTGAAATTGGGATAGGAAAAAAAATATTTACAGAAGTGAAATATTAAAGAAAAATAAAGAAGAGGATTCCGCTCAATTGTGAATACAAAAAGAAATAAAATTTAAATTATGTGAAACACATAAAAGTTTGGTGGGGACACAGCATCCAACTTTTTTTGTGTTATTTGAAATGGCATGATATACTCTACCAGTTTTTTGTTGTAGAGAATCATTTCTTTAACAATTTTGGTTAATTAAAGTTGACCATGTTAATAAGTCGAACTTGCAGAACATTTAACGAAAAGTACACGAACTAACAACCAATTTGCAAAAACCTTTTAGAAAACTACAATCAAATTTGTCACTAATGGAAAACAGATTAATGACGATAAATACATTGTAGTTACGTCTAATTTTTATGCCAATCCGTATACGTCTGTGCGTGCAACTGTTGCAGATTTTGGGATAGCACGTACATCAAATAATAATATTTTGGACAAAATAATTTCTACCTTGGGCAACCCGGCAGTTAGGATTAATTTCTGCGAAATGTTCATGGTTCACATTCAAGAAAACAGACTTCTTACGAAACATATGGACCGATGAGACCAAATTCTCGCGAAAACCCATTTTTAATCGGCATAATTGTCAAAACTGAAACGTCGAAAATCCACATCAAGCACGGGAGCGAAATTTCCAACATCGTTTCAGCTTTGATGTATTCAGTTTAATGTACAAAACCAATGTCAATATTTAATTCATGAATAAAATTGAAATAGTGTAAAATAAACTACAAATGTGGAATTCCTGGACAATCTCCCGTTAAATATATGCGTTTCATGTTGATACCAATTAGATGGTACTCTGGCCCATTGCATACCTAAGGTATAGGTAGAATTAACCAGCTTGTTTGATAAAAGATGAATGAGAAGAGTGAGCCCATAGAATTCGCCTGCAAGATCTCCGTATCTTACAGTTTGGATTTTTATCTATGGTGGTACCCGAAGAAGAAAATTTATAGTTAGCAGATAAATTCTCAGGAGGATGTCGAATTGAAAGTGAGATGTATCTTTGACAGCATGAATCCCAATGAAGTGCAAAAAACAACTACTTATGAAGTCCGCTCGCGGATTGACTAATCATAAGAAAACAGTGGTAGACGATTTGAACACTCAATTTGATTTCATTTCTACTACGTGTTTCATGTTTACAGTTTTTTTTAATTTTATTCTTCATAAACGTTAAAACTTTTGTCAAAATGACATCTTTATCTCTTGAAGTGAGCTAACGCTAGTCATTTCAATTTTTTGTATTTCATAATTGACAAAATTTGATTGTAATTTTGTGATTTGTTTTCTGCAAATCGATTATAAATTCGGGTACTTTTCGGTAAATTTTCTTGCAAGTTCGTCTTTTAATTTCTTGACAGGGACCGTGAATGATAAATAAATTTACAATATCATCGTTTGGGTATTTATTTGCCATTCTATTTAATAATAACACTTTACAAAGGCAAATTTTAGATCACCATCCATTTATTCTAATTGCTACATAAATACCAAGTGTTTCATTATAAATAAGTATTAACTTTATTTTCATTATTATTTTGTGACGATTTTCGATAACAAAATTAAAACCTTAATACTGACAATTTTATTCAAAATGGACTATTGCATTCTGTTCTTCTGTTATTACGTTATCAACTTTGAATAGATTATTTCAAGTGGCTATTTCTTAGTAACTATTTAACAATCTAAATACTTTATAATCAGTTCAAAAATTGAAGCATAGAAATAATTCAAAATAAAACGAGAAATATCAAGAAAAAACATATTTATGAATATTACTCCAGAAAACTTGCAATAATTATGAGATATAAATTGCTACCTTAACCACTATATTCTCCTAACCGGTCAAAAAAGGGTATCTAAAACCTTCTGCGTCACCTATACAAGTGTATAGCCCTAAAAGAATATTACGTTGAAAAATTAATCACATCTAATAGAGGCAGTTCTTGATTCACTTTCACCTGAATTATCAATTCACCCTCGTACAAATATTGTTGTAACCAAAATTGAAAAGCGAATTGTTTTTATCGAAATGCTGAATGTATAATGTTAAGGAATTCTTTTTTCAGTTGTACTTCTTTTGGACGAGCCTACTTGGGACCTGAACCCCTTGAACACCTATTTGGTCATCTCCATCCTATCGAATGCAGCGAAGAAATATGGTACTGCTATTATATTAACTATGGAGAAGCCGCGCTCGGACGTATTTCCTTTCTTGGAAAGAGTACTCTACCTGTGTCTGGGAGACGTTGTATACACAGGGGGAACGAGACAAATGTTGGAATACTTTAACGCCATCGGATTCCCTTGTCCACAACTCGAGAATCCACTCATGTACTATCGTGAGTATCGATGTCTTTTAAAAGCATGTTTATTCATTCATCTTTCAATACAATGTCTTTTTCTTTATAAAAAGCGAAACTTGTTTGAAACGCGAAGGTAATATCAACTCACATTCTTGATTTTACTGTAGTGGAATGAAAGGAATACCAAGACATTATTTTTTCAGGATTATTTTGAAAATATTAAATTTTGTTTAAATGTGAATGTCTGAACTCTAGTTCATCATTGTAATATGAAAGGCTTGCAAATTTGGACAGTTATTAAGTAATTCTTTTTGCGAAACACAAGATGTAAATAAATAAGTTCCAAGATTTTAAAGTTTGATTCTTCAAGCCATTTAATGCAAAAAGTGCCTTTGAATGTATGTCTGCAAACGCTATAGAGTATTGAATTCTTTTGATCTTTTGATCTTTTTAGTTTTTTCGTACAAGATCCTATACAGGGTATTCCCCAAGATCTATGACAAACTTTGAGTGTTGATTCCTGAAGCAATTCTTAGACATTTTAACGAGAACATCACAGTCTTGATCTTTTTGAGTTCGCAAATATTTAGCTTCAAAAATTTGTACCTCACGAGTTCTGAAATCATAATTTTCAACATACAAGAGTTGGTGATGTTACCATAGATGGAATGAAATACAAATCTTGTTGTAGAGAAGGTGACGTTCTTAGTCATAGTAAAATGATTACGTTTGTTTTTTAAATTTTGTGCCTGACAAAAAACAAGTAACTTAGGGAAAAATTAGCTTTCTTGTCTTTCAAAGTATTCTCCTTGAAGATCTTCACATTTTTGCATGCGCTTAAACCAATTTTCCAAACGCTTTTGCGACTCCGAATGATATATCTCTTCTGCTGTCAAAGTCGTTGCCCAGGCAGTTTCTTCCTCATGTTCGCAAACATTTCGTTAGGTGCTCAATCGAGACTATAAGGAGAATGGCCCATTGATTCAATGTTTTGGTTGTTCAAATCGTACGCGCTGATGTCTGTGAGTTTGCTTTGTCATGATTCAGAATAATTTTAGTTCTTCGATTTGATTTCCTCAACTCATCGAGCACTTGAGAAATGGTTGCATACCATTCAGAATTGACCTTTCTACGTTGCTATAATGCTATGGTGGCGACATGTGCGGTGTTCTAGAAAACACAGGCGACCATTTGCTTCGAAGAGCTTCGTGCACGAATAACTTTTGTTGGGTTTTGCTCGTCTTGAAAGACCCATACTGTCGATTGTTGTTTAGTTTACAGGGTGTTATATAATAGTATGTCACAACTTGAGGGGGTAAGAAAAAAAGGTCATATAAACATAGGTTCGCAAAAACTTCGTTACGGAGATACAGGGTGTTGAAATTTCCGGAAAAAATTTTTTTTCTGCAAAACTCCTGTAGTTTCTGAGATATTCAGCCCAAATTTGAAATACAAGCTATTTATCACAGTCTACATCATTACACGTCCTAAATTTCAACTAGAATCTACAAGGTGCTTCCTTTTCCGGAGCCATGTCTTCCTTTGGCATTTCAAACATTTTTTGCAGTACGCCACTGATCAGCTTACAATCAATTTTCGTCATCTTCGTTCAATTTAGAAACTTTTTTAACACTTTTAATTTTTTTCGTATCTCCGACCATTCTCGAGCAGAAAATTATTAAACGATTGTATGAATTCGCTAAATAGCACTTCTAATTGAAAAAATGACTAGTAGGCTTTGATTTTTTTCATTTATTTATTAATTTTGACAGTTGCTGAAGTTGAACTAGTGTCTATTCGAATTGTTTATTAAATTAACGATTGGTTTTGAGACTTTTGAAGTTATTGCGGTAAGAAAAAATGGCTAATTTTACTAACGCCGAATTGGCTGATATCTATTACATGTACGGTCTGGCTGACGGAAACACAACAGAAGCTAGGCGATTATATCAGGTGCGCTTTTCAAATCGAATAACACCAGACAGGCGAACATTTTCAAATATCCACAGAAGGTTGAGGTAAACTGGTACTTTTACTGCAAATAATCATTTAAAAGGTGCAATTCAAACTATGAGAACTCCAGCTATTGAGGAAGCAGTTTTGAATTGTATTGATTTGAATCCTTATGTGAGTACAAGAAAAATTGGAAGTCCGTTAAATATTTCACATGTTCTAGTTTGGAGGATTCCCACGACTTTTTATTGTAGCCGTTTCATATTCAACGCGTCCACTTTCTCGAGATTTTCCTTCAAGACTGAATTTTTGCCGATGGTTCGTTCATTTTTTGAAATAATGTTCACAAACAAGCTAACTTTTCGAGAACTGCTATCACAAATGTTCACAATAACATTATTGGGCTTATTGAAGGCTATCACAAATCGGTCTGGGTCCTTCTATTAGGCTCCCCAGACTTAAATAGTGTAGACTTTTCTTATAGAGATATCTCAAAAGTTTAGTTAATATCACTCCAGTAAACACTGTAGAAGAATTCAAAAATCGAATTATAACCTCATGTGATACGATAAGAAATACCCCAGGAATATTTCAAAGAGTGCGTGATAATATGCGAGGAAGGACAGAGGCCTGTATTCTTGCAGGTGGAGGACACTTTCAGCAATTTATTTAATTTTTATTGTTTTTCTTCAGTTTGATATTGAATAAGTATAAGTTGAGTCTCAGAAGACGAGCTATCAAAATAAAAGCAAATTTTGAACGTACCTTTCGAATATTTCTATAATTTTTTGTATTTAGCGAATAACATAGAATTCAAATAATTCAAATTCAATAATTTTACACCCGAAAACGGTTGGAGATACGAAAAAATAACAAGTGTCAAAAAGTTTCTAAATTGAACGAAGATGACGAAAATTGATTGTAGGCTGATCAGTGAATATGCATAATATGTATTTCGTCTTCTTAGAATCGATCTTATTTCGAATCTTATTTGTGTTGTACATTGATGATATTCTAAATGATGTGGCATCCGATGACGTGGTCTTGTTTATTGACGATATATCCTTAATGAACCGGTCAAAATTGGACAAGGAACTGAATCTGAAGTGTGCAGGAGCGCTGATTGATGCTAAAGTATGGTTAGAGGCAAGCAACTTATGTCTCAATGTTGAACCAGAAACTACTTTCAACATTGATAATTTCAAGCAAAACTGATAATTTGAAGATGCTGGGTTTCACATTGGACAGAGCTGTATCATGGGCGGATCACATTGATTGACTAGACAAAAAATTATCAACGGCTATTTAAACGATACGAAGAATAAAGAATAGTCAGTGACACTCTATGGAGGTCCAGAAGTGCGAGCTTTTGCAGAGAAGAATTCTCTGAGATTTTAATCTGTTCGGTGTGTAAATTGACAACATCTATTAATCCGCGAACTCCTCTGAATATCATCCGGTTCTGACTTAGTCCATCTGATTATTCCAAATGAGTAAAGCAACACTGGAGTGGCGTAGGTGTTAATTATCTTGACTAGATTCCCTGGTGCAACATTGATTTCAGCACAGTCTTCAGACGTTATTATTATTATTATTATTACACTAGTTCGGGAGAACTTTGTACTGACCAGAAATCGTCTAGCTAAAATACAAAGCTCTTTTACCTACAATGGATTAAACTTCTATAACCGATTACCAGAATCAGTAAGAAGGCTTGAAAACCGGCGATTTGGAGTGTATGTCGGGAGATGGCTTCGAAACAATGCCTTCTACAGTATAGAGGAGTATGTGGAGTATTTCTTCTGACCATGCGAGAATCCGAGAAACTTAGTGTTTTGTCAATATTCAATGTTCGTAAAATTTATGTGCGGGTCTTTTGGGAAGTTTATATTTCAACTTTTCGGCCCCTGAATGAGACATAGTTACAGGTGCAATGTGATAATTATCATTATATTCGACGATTAAGATATGTAGAACAAATATGTGTTGTGTGCCTCTCAAATTCAAATTTGAAGCCTGACTTAGGCATGTTGTAGAAGTGTTATACATGTTTTATTGATTTTACCTAGTACCAGTTGGACTGAAAAGTTCTTAGACTAACATAGTAAAACATATTATTTGGTAAAATTCAGTAGTGGTTGTACTGGTACTAAAGGAACATATACTTGCTTTGATGGTAAATAAATATCTATCTATCTCATTATGCGTTTTCGTCGCTAAAACCATAAACATAGATAATATCTGCATATTCTTTATTACTGAAAGAATACATTTTCAGTTCGAGGAATTTGAGGTTTCAAAACAATAATTAACTATCGAAAAGATATTCTTACATTTGTGTATTATTATTAGATCGGTTGAGCGGTCGTGAAAATCTTAAGGCAATATTTTTCCTGGTTCACGTGTCCTTTCTACCCCTCAAACTGTTTTCAGTACACCACTGGTGATTAAACAAAATCAACAATGAATCTTTCGTTAATTTGTAACATTTTTACGTATCTGCCACTGTTTTCGTGAAAAAATCAATTAATATCAAATATACGGGGAAATATCTGATAATCGTATTTCAATGCAAGCTTAATTTTTATTTAAAAACAAACTAGATTGTTTCACTTAATTTTAAAAACGAGAAATCAAAGTGTGTTCAAAATGACAATCTTCATTCCTAACACAGGAAGAGTCTAGACGTCAGCTCTTGGTAGATCAAAACGGCATATCACAGTAATCAAATTTGAGAATTTTCAGATTACTTTAATTCATATATCCAGAAATAATCGCAATTTTCAATTGCCGTAGAGACACCTTGTATAGTCAGCTTTCGGTAACGTCGGGTAAGGATCATGTGATTCTCAAGACGTTTCAAGTTCAACAAACAGCAACAATGACATGGTATTCCTCAAGAAGAAAGTGCACGCAAAAAGTGAAGTTCCCTAATCCGAACCTGAAAATCTCAAACCAAAAGTCCAAACAATGATTGAGTTAAATATGTACGTCTGTATTGATTTACAGTATTCGATATGCCGGTAACAACGCGTACTGAGATGCAATTTTACGACGTTGGTAATTCTGATATGGTTTTTATGGCTATCGCGAACATAATCGGCATTTTCATGTTCTTTTTACGGCGTATTCGCTGGGTTTATGGATACGTACACAAATCGGGGATCGAGCGGCTTTGTATCCGATTCGATAACATAACGACGCAATAAATTCGATATTACCTACCCTATCGTCGTCGATTTTTCGCTTGGAAAGATGTATTTGTTGACAGGAAAAAATTTGTACATAAGAAATCATGCTATTGTACAGTCGGAGAACCACAGAGTATGTTCATGTCAAATCGAATATAGAAAAGAGGAAAAACGGCTGAACTTGTCATTTGCTTAACTTGATTAAATTATTGAACAAATTCTTTCGTACCTCTACAGGTTTGCTAATTTTAAATTTCAATTAATTCTAATTCCTACAGAAATTTCATATTAAAACGCCAGTACAGTGAACTACATTGTTGATAACTGTGATTTCGTAACTATAGCTTTCAAGATTAAAACACAACAACAAAAGCATTAGAATCAAATCCTTCAAAATCCTCAATCAATTCTACGAGGGGGCTTTCAGAAGTAACTGACTTAACTTAGACATATCGGTACTTGTTCGGCAAATATTACTATTTAGACAATCAATAAACGTAATGGATCATCATCGACTATCAGACATGGTTAACATTTCACAAAATGGGGCTCATCACATATTATCTTAAAATTTTAACATGAGAGAGCTTAGTGTAAAACGGGTGCCGTTAGAATATCGGAACATAAACGCAGTTTTTCAAATAAAAAATCAGATTCAAATTACGCGAATCATCTCTTAGAAAATAATCACTCTTTCGACCCACAGTTTGAAATTTTGCATACAGATAATAAATATTGGAAGGTAGATCTTTAGGAAACTTTAGAAATCAATAAGTACAAACACTCAGGTAGACTCATCAATGAACAAGTCGATTTAATCCCTTCACCTCTATTGAATCTCTTCGGGGAGCAATCTATTCCTTAATTTTATTGGATATACCTGTCATAAATAACCACTTAAGAAGAAGCAACCCAATAAGCTTTTAATTACTCAAGAACATTTATATTTATATTCTCATTCTTATTTTCTGTACATTCATTCGTCTGAAGAAGCTACGGTATAGTGAAACGCGTTACGAATCGCATATATTAAGTAAAATTCCTTAAAACACAGTACAATTCAATCTTTAGAAATCAATAAGTACAAACACTTACTCAAATATAAACACCTTAATTTTATGGATATTACGAATCGCATTATTAGTAAAATTTTAAAACACAGTACTTAATTCTTATTGTTTTCTTATTAGCATGTGTGGACTGTATTTAGATTGCCACCTTTGTCATTGTTCAAGTTAGAAGACTTTCTAAAGAAAATTAATATCATACGAAATCTTAAATTTTGTGCGAAAGACACTAAAATCGGTATGAGGTAACAGTACTGGTATGTTCTTTTTCGGTTATATCCAAAACTTTCGGCGTTTCTATTCTGCTTCAATCTATCCATGAACGGAGTACGTATATAGTAATGAATCTCCGGGCTCGAAATATTCAAAAATAATTTTAGACGGACAGTAGTCTGCATTTACAATGAAAACGAGCCGAGTAGAAAGTTCAATTTTTATTCAGGACTTGGTGCAATAATACACCAAGAAAATAACACATTTTTACTTCCGGATTTGCATTCCTGTAACCTTACATCGTCGAAGACTTCATATCTGCGATAAAATCATCAAAAATCCATTGAGCCGACTATTGGATTTCTGAATCACGAGAACTAACGTTCTATTAAGTCTTCTAAAGCTCGATCAAAACATGGTTACTACAGAAGCAAATAAGATAGTATGTTTTTAACTTCCATATACAAACAGAAAATATAGCAATTGAAGTTGTCAACATTGTTTTGAGATGATTTTGACCTCAAACAGAGTGAGTTCCTATAATTGACTTGTGAAAACCAGTGATGGAGCCATCTGTGAGAGATGTAGGCAATAGTCAACGCCAAGCTCAGAAAACAAACAAAATCAGAACCTAATAGGATTTTTATATATATTTTATAATAAAAAAGCAGACTGTTTGCGACGTTTCATAATCATGAATGAAAAGTGAGTCCATCACTTCACACCTGAATCAGTTGAGACAGTGGACTGAAAGGAGAGAATCAGATCGAACAAAGGCGAAAGTAGTTCCATTTGCAAACAAGGACATGTCGGCAATTTTGTAGGATGCGCTTAGGTTAGATTCAACTTACTGCAACGTTTGTAAGGGATTAAAAACAAAAAGGCCGCATTCGGCTAAAAATAAAGTGTTGTTTCATTAAGATAATGATCCAGCTAACAGATCATTTTCTTTTAGTTTGCTTGTCAACAGTAGATAGAAGATCAAGAGAAAGATTCATTGAAAGCAATCATCAAATAGCTACATTGGTGGAAAAATTCAAAATGGAAGGGGGTATCTATCGAAAAGCATCAATAGGCAACCATGTGATGGACCTAGGCCCAGGTGGAAAGATTCCTTTACTTCTTGGAAAACCTAGTCATCTCCAAGTTGGTTGGACTCTGTATTCGTAAGTGAGAAATAAATTTGACATATTAGAGTGTTTTAATGTCCACTAACGACGCAAGATTTACTTATACAGGCATTAGAACGTTACGCTGTGATGTTCAACCAAGCCACTGTATATTATATGTTGAATGGTGCACCTTGGAAGAGTATTCGATAATTTGAATAAAGTTCTGCTTGCTCCTGCGATTTGCTGAAATTTCCAAAAATAAACTGTAACATTTAACATTCTTTAATAAATATATTAGCATTGATTATAATACCTTTAACTTTCAGTCGTCTTATGACAGCTACATTGAGTTTCAAGAAAAGTGGCATCAAACAAACTTGCTTACGATTATTCTCCCTACCACTATTTTACTTCATGTTATGGCTGATTTATAAGGACATGAAGGTAATATCGCTTATCTCTCATTTTATATTATAGTAAGATACTATTATTGTTATTACAGAATTTCCAGCACACTTTCATCACAAGAAGTGGGCTTTTACTAAATGTTTTAGCAGGGGCATATTTTATTGGAATTATTAATTGCATTATATTATGTAAGTAGTTTCATTATTTTTACATTTACATTTTTGAAGTGATCACAAGTTCCTTAGATTGTTCCAAAAAATAAAAACCTTAAATCTAATAATTCTAATGCATAAAAGTTAAAGCACATTCTTCAATATTTGTCAAAGTTAATTTTTATGACAAAACTTTCAAGTTCCAATCAGTTAGTTATAAATTCAAAGATGAAAAAACATCAGCAGAAAACTTTACAGTTTAGAATATTATATTGTTCATCATACACAGATAATATCTGCTAAGTGAAAATCATTTGCCACAAGGGTTTCCACTACAGTTCAAGCTCAGTCCATCAAAATTTCTTGTCTCAAATTTACATACATTTTTGGTTGAGTTTTGTAGATAAAATAAAATAATCCAATGTCAAAATCAGGGGAACCCCACAGTTTAATAAAACAGCCAGGAAATTAAATTGTAGAATGTGCATGCATCATTTAGTTGAAGAGAAATTGAATCATAGTCCAAATTTTCAATTATAAGTTTTTTAAGAATATTCTCATGAGGTTACCCAAAGAACAACTCATACAAAAATTTTTTAGTATGTTGACTTCTAGATTCATTACAGATAATCTCAAACATAACATACATTTTAATTTTTTCAGTTCCAAGATATAGGACAAGATATTTTCAAGAATCTCAAGAAGGACTTTATGGAGGCACCCTATTTTTAACTACTTACAACATGATGTCCATTCCGTTTTCATTCTTTTCGACGGCAATAGCAAGTGCAATAATTTTTCCATTATTGGGATCATTTGAAGATATAATGGAATATTTCTATTTTACCTTGATATTATGGGCCTGTTACATATTCTCTGAGCAACAAACTATGGCAATCCTCATGATCGTTAAAGACTATTTATCTGCAGCTATATTCAGTATCTACATTACATGTATTTGTGTGACACTGAGTAGTGGAATATTAAGGTATATTATCAAGTCGTACAAGTGTTTTAAACTATGGAACAATTAACTAACAATTATAAATACACAATTTTTTCAGATCCATGAAAGGTCTGCAGGACTGGTTATTCTATCTGACATATGCAACACAAGCTAGGTACGCTTCAGCATTCCTACACCGACAAACATTTCTGAATCCAATATTACATGAAGCCTTACCATACAATGAAACGAAGAATTGTAGTAACATGAACTTGTTAGATGCATCAGCTTTATCTGCAACTGATCCTTATTGTCGATACCCAAATGGGCAAGCTTTTTTGACTGAAAGATATAGTAGAGATCCAACTGATGTAATCTTCAGTGGTATATTAGACTTTGACCTTAATTTAGGAGTTACTCTTGCTTTTGCTCTTGGAATGTTAATTTTCAATTTGTTCCTTTACATAATTCCTCTGCCTGCTTTTGTGAAGGCTAAATTTAGAGAGTAAATTTAAATGTAATTTTTTATAGCCAATGTACAAATTTTTATATTTATTACTTTTATATTTATCATATTTCCAAATATATATATATATACGAAAGTATGATTCCTCTACAATCATAATTTCCTTTTATTTATTTTACTTTTACTTATCTATTTTCAGTTTATTCTGCTACAATAAACACTGGTAGTATTCCTGAACAGAGAACATTTTATTTAGTCTTGCCATAAACAAGAGAAATGTTTGTTCCTTGCTACCTATGAGAAAAATAAACTTCCATAACTCAGAGTTATAGCCTTGTAGGTGTGTAGGCATTCATATCTACTTCTATAGTTAGGGAAACACCTATTAAATAAAATATTATCTTCATTCAGAAAATATTAGTAGATAAATGTTTCTGTCTAAAGAAAACTAAATAAACGCCTTCTCATCAAAAGTATATCGAAATTTACTAGCGCGAATATTGCCACTGGAATTATAGTAAATATGGGAAATTAAAAAGAACGTGCGTTCTGTGTTCTCTAGTTTGACGAGAACCTTGGATCGTCCGTGACTATTCGATGCCTTTTCCGTGTTGAATACGAATTAATCTTATTTATCAAGCAATGAGTAATGAGATTCGAAAGAACAGAATGAAAACATAAAATTCGCACTTGATGTTGTAAAAGAGCTATAACGACGAAATAATTCACTTAATTCAGAATGTTTTCTATGCGTGAACGTTTCGTCGCTTTAGATGTGTCTAGATCCACGTTGCTGCAAATGTTGCACCTCGATATAAAATTACATCCCATAGGATCCAATTAGTATAGGTATTGTAGCCAGCAAACTTCAAATCAAGATGAAATTTCATAAATAAAGTAGCCAACATGTTCACAAACTCCTACAACGTTGTCTTCTTTAATGAAGCTCATTCTTATCTGAGTGGTTTTTTTGAATGAATAAAACTGTCGCTATTGGGCTGTAGGAAATTCCTGCCTGAAACATCAGAAGCTGTTCCATTGTTCCAAGACAATTATGGCCGATCATTAACGGTGAATTCTGAGCAATGCGTGGCCATGTTGACGAATTTTCTGGTTTCGAAATTGCACGATTGTGAAATTACAGCAGAAACACTTGCTTTTAGAAAGATGGAGTCACATAACACACTTCAAGTGAAAGCGTTGCTGTGCTAAGGATTTATTTCTTCAAAAACTGATTTTGCATATTTCCAGCCCTTGACTTTTTTAAGGGGTACATCAAACGCAAGGTTAACACAACTAATTCGACCACGTTGCAGCAATTGAAGCAGAATATTCAACATTTCGAGACAATCTGTTTTAATAGTATTCCAAAATTTTCATGCTCGGTTGAGAAAGTGTCATAACCGTCACGGCGTCATATGGAACTACAAATTTGCACGCTATTGAACTCATATTACAATAAATAAAAAATCTTTGACTATAATTCTATTTGTTTTAATAAAATTTTCCAAAAATACATTCTTTCTGGGTTGCCTTTGTTTATTGTACAATTAAGAATAAAGCTATTTCTTGTGCGGTTGAAGATTAGGAGAATGGTGGTGGGGGTGAACGAGGATATCATCGTCTTGAATATTTTTCCTTTGTAACTTTTCATGAGTGGTAACATTGTATAGTACGAAAATGATATTCTGTTATTTGTTTAAGGTTGGTAACTTGGTGATAGTGTAAGAAGAAGTACCAACTGCCTCGTTCCGTTTCATCTGTGATTCTGAAAAAATGACAGATGACAGATGGGAGACGACAAACAATACAGCAGTAGGGGATAGGGATCTGGGATATCGTAAACTAAAAATGGCTGAAGTTTCAACAGATTCTGTAAATTTAAATACAAAAAATGGGAATTTTATATGTGGAGTTGTAGAAGGTAACATACCAAAAGATCTTCAAGTTTTTTCTCTTCATAAATATAAGTAGAAGTCTCATATTTTCCTTAACGGATGTTAATACCCACTGTCAATAAACTTTACACACAATTACATTCTCATTATTCCCTTTCTTATTTCCAGGATTTTACGGAAGACCATGGACTACAGAACAGAGAAAAGATTTGTTTCAAAAGTAAGTTCTATAATTTTCTAATATGCTAATTGTGATTTATTAATCAATTTCAGAATGAAAAAATGGGGCATGGATTCCTATGTTTATGCTCCAAAAGATGATTATAAACATCGAGCCTATTGGAGAGAACTTTACACGGTCGAGGAAGCTGAACATTTAACTGGTTTAATTCAAGCTGCTAAGGATCAAAACATTACATTTTATTATGCTCTCTCGCCAGGCTTGGACATCACATATAGTAGTGTCAAAGAAATCACAACTCTGAAGAGAAAATTAGAACAAGTATCTCAATTCGGTTGTGTAGCATTCTCATTACTATTTGATGACATAGAACCTGAAATGTCTGAAGCAGACAAAGAAGTGTTTCAATCATTTGCTCAAGCACAGGTTTCTGTAACAAATGAAATTTATCAACACTTAGGACAACCCAAATTTCTATTATGCCCAACTCAGTATTGCTCAACTAGAGCTGTTCCAAATGTTACTAATTCTGAGTATTTGAATACTTTAGGATCCAAATTAGCACAAGAAATCAATATAATGTGGACAGGTGAGAAAAATTTGATTGTAACAAGGAACAAAGATTAATTTTTTCTTTTCAGGTCAGAAAGTTATTACTAGAACTTTGACTAAAGAAAATATACAAGAAATCACAGATGCCTTGAGGAGACCACCAGTAATATGGGATAATATACATGCCAATGACTATGACCAAAAGAGAGTGTTTTTGGGTCCATATTCTGGAAGGTCACCTGATCTCATTCCTAAACTAAGGGGAGTGCTAACTAATCCCAATTGTGAATATGGTGCTAATTTCATTGCCATCCATACTTTAGCTCAATGGTCTAGGTGTAATGTAGACGGTCAGCGAGATCTTACATTGAGTGAGTATTAGTTACCGGATTTATTTATTTTTCACTTAGTTCACTTTGAATCAACTTATTCTTGAAATATTTAATATTTCAATACATACACATAGAAAGTTTATTCACTCTTAAGACTACTACAGCAGTCACATCAAGTATGACCATGAGAAAATAGTATATACAATAAATTAAACCCTAAAGAAAACAGTTTAACCAATAAAAATTAAAATATAGAAAAATATTTCATCCAAATATATAAATAATTATTCACTGAATAAAACATTGATTCCGAGATGCAACGTTGCCAAACTGGACAACTTTTGACATTGACTTCAGAGATTAGTATACTTGCATCATCTTCATATACAACCAGCTGTGTGGCATGAAATCGAAAATTTTATTCATAAATATGATGAATAAGGGTCCAAGAACCAATTCTTGTGATACTCCCTGTTACCACATGTCTCTTTGACAGGTAGATTTGATGTTTTTTGGATGACTTGAGTTTTTCTGGTGATCAAGGACATGAGAAAAGAATTTTATTTGGTAATCTTGCTGTTTACACTGATCACTTTCGTACATCCACTACCGAGTCGACGGAAATGTTTCCCGAACGACTTAATTTGTTATATATTAAAGTGTTGCCAGATCCCTTTTCCTGTTGGATTTTTTCAACTTCAGTGATTTTGAGTTATTCAATATTTCGGTTATTATTGAAGTTACGTAAAAGTGTTTTCACATTGTTCAGCCACTTTTTTGAATAGGTTGCAGTCGATGAGACGAAAATGTTTCTTCTTTTTGGCATGAGGTAGACATAAAAGTGTAATTTCAATATTTCTCATTGAATCTCTTGTTTCGGGCTTGTTCGGGCTGATCTCAAAAGATTTTCACTTGACATTTAACCTTCAGCTGCGGTTGGCAACTTCGAGCCGATCCAGAGAATTTTATCGAGAAGTCTACTACTCTTTTTATTTCAATACTGACAGGTGTTGATACTTAATTTTTACCCGATCTTGTTATGCAAAAAATGACTTCTCTATAAATTGATAACCTCCTCCTTTTTGTTTGTTTTATCGTTTGTTCTATGGACCTACAGTTTAGAGTGGACTCCGATCCAATCACCTAGACTGCGTGATAACTACCACCTCTCAGGATTACAAGTTATCTGGCCTTCGGAGGTTATGGTCTCAACATATCGGTTAGGTTTATATATATATATATATATATATATATATATATATATATATATATATATATATATATATATATATATATATATATATATATATATATACACGTGGGACAACCACACTAACATTCATACTTACCCACAGTGGGAGATCTCTTCCTTTTTGAATTTTTGTTGAAGTCGGTTGAAAAGGAGAAGTAGCTATCAGAAACATAGAACATTGAGAATCATGTAATAGCAATGAGCAAAATAATTCAATAAATACTTTAATTTCTATTGGTTTGTGGAAAATAACTCAGTCCATGCAATCTTGCAAATTGTATTTTAACGATCGCATTTAATTTTATTAGGTTTTTCATGAAAAATATGTAATGATATGATTATTTTAGATATTTCTTAAATGAGTGTGAATGTTCTCCAAAAAAATATAAATCTATGTCTAAATCTGTCAAACTAAGGGGAAGAAATTTCGGCAATTTACAAAAAAATCTGAATAATGTTAAAACATTTTTGACGTAAATTTCATAACCGAGATATCGAGTATGGTTGAAATTAGGAAGTTATCCAAATTTATGAATAACTCGAAAACCTCATCACTACTATCTATGAATACTAATGAATTAATATAACTGAGATGTTGTTAGTGGCCCCTCCAAATTAATGAAAAGAATATATTGTTCAGTGTACAATTCTCAATTTATTACCCTGTAGTATCAGCTGAATAGTATAGGTTCTAGCTTACGAAAAACTGAAGCAATTCATATTCTGCACTCAGATTGTCAGAACATTTATACCAAACAAGGATAAATATTTTCCTCAACCTCATCAATCATGTTGAACTTATTGAATTACTGAAATGAGAGGTCAGATTCGAATATCATATAAATATTTTGGAAATTCTTCAGGTTTCAAAAACATCTTGTGCTATACCGTTCTACCCTGTCAAGAAGTCAAAATATGTATCTGTTTATTTAGATAATCAAGTGTGGGCTCCCAAGTCCACTTGCTATAAAATACGTGTCTCACATGTCTCTTCCGCTCCCGAGAAGTTACGCCCTGATTAGTTTCTAGCTTACGAAAAACTGAAGCAATTCATATTCTGCACTCAGATTGTCAGAACATTTATACCAAACAAGGAGAAATATTTTCCCTCAACCTCATCAATCATGTTGAACTTATTGAATTACTGAAATGAGAGGTCAGATTCGAATATCATATAAATATTTTGGAAATTCTTCAGGTTTCAAAAACATCTTGTGCTATACCGTTCTACTCTGTCTGAAAGAAGTCAAAACATGTATATGTTTATTTAGATAATCAAGCGCGGGTTTCTGAGCCCACTTGCGAAAAAATACGAGTCACAGATGTGCCTTCCGCTCCCGAGAAGTTACGCCCCTGATTAGGAGTTTTTTGTAATCGGTTTCACTTCAATAGTTTATCTTATCGTTCGCTATTTCATTTTCAACGATAGGTAATCAAATCTCCGACGTGAGGTAAATTGTGGCAACGCTGGATGCAATGCGAATACTTTCGGGAAACATCCGTTAGACTCGGTAATGGATGCGTGAAAGTGGTCAGCGTAAACAGCAGGATTACCTTTTTTTTTCAATATCCAGATGAACATTGTCCAAGATTACATTACTACATGGAGGTTTGTCGGAGAAAAGTTGGCAAAAGTGTCTGCCAGAGATTCTTATTCTGTATGAATCATCACAATCACCCTTTAAATATTTGGCAAGATTGTTTACTATTTACCCGTCTCTTGGCCGTGGGTGGGTCTGTATTTTATTCAACTACCAGCATCTTAATGAATTAATTGATAGCTGTGGTAATTTATACATGGCAATTCATATTAAATGCTAATTTTTACTTAGTAATAACTTGGTTCTGGATTAGAACACAATTCTCAACATCATAATCTAGTCGAATCCAAATTGTACCAGCTGCAGGTTAAATTAATCAGTGAAACTTTTTGTAGATGATACAGTATCTGCAGATATTAAATTAGAAACTGAGACTGAAGATGGACAAATCGGTGAAGATGTGCCAGTCACATTGTCTCCAAATATGTATCATCCAAGGCAAGCCTTGAAAAATGCTATTAAAGAATGGTTACCAGAATTTTCCAAACATAAGAGTGTCTGGGGGCCAATTGCCAAACCCCAACCTACAGTAACAGGTTAGTAATATTATATTTTATCTTTCATAATTAAACTTGTTCTATTTCATTTTTACATAAAACTAGAATAGATTACATTATTTCTGTGAACACAACAGAGAATATTATTTTGTTAACTAATACGTTTGTTCCTATAAGTAGTTCTATTACAGTTCTGAACTGATTTTGAATCATGTATACGCTCAAATGTGGGGAATTACTGGTTCAGAACTGATTCGTTATGAACTGCGTTATTACACTAAACTGATATTTTGACAACGGAATCTAAAAATGAATTATCTCGAGTATGCGCACTGCGGATCTTCTTTCCTATAGCCAAGAACTGATTTCACCGTTCTGGAATGAGTTCTTAAATTATTCAAGGAATGTTTGCAACATATTGTTCACCAGGTCGGAATCAATTTGAATGTTTTTAGGAACGCCAATTTCAATTCTCGAATTCACAGTATTGACAGTTTACTAGATAGATAACAATGAATTTGGGTAGTGGTACTAAGACAAGTGAAGAAACTACAGGAATAATTTAAGAAGGAAAAATAAATAACACACTTTGGTTTTCTCCATCTAAAAGATGAACAATTTGTTTTCAGTGATACCAGTGCCAATTATACCTTCTATCAATACATGTATGAGTTTGACATCCACCACCACAACTAGTTCAATTGCTAATTCTACAGTTAGTGCCACCCAACTGCAAGCTTTGGCAGAGGTTAGTAATAATTTAAACATTGCCTGTTTTTACTAAAAAAATAACAGTATCTGTTTAATATTAGTTAATGGTTTATACCATATATTTTAAAAGAGATAGAGAAGAAACGGAATTATTGTTACAGGTGACTGTGAATGATAGTATGGTGAACCCATTACCTGGGCCGGTGATGAATTCACTAGTGTCGGAAACGAAAGTAGTTTGCAACGATTCCATACCTAACCCCATAACGCCCATACCTATCCCTATACCCATCCCGGGTACTGACAATGAAAACAAGAGTATCACAATATTAAGCGGCACACTCATAAAACCAAAAACTAACGGTGCGAATGAAGATGATGGAAATTCTCAAGATAGTGATGTGGAGGTTAAAACTTGTCATAAATTGAATGGGGAAGATAAGGCTTTGAATGGTAAAGAAGAGATTACGATGAGTACCGATACTGGAAATGATTTGAGCAACGAGTCAAGTTTGAGTCCATCAGAACCCATGGATTGTAACTTTACACCGAACATATCACCTGCTCATGCTGGCAAATCTACAGGAGAGTCGAATGACGATGTGGTGATGAGTGAGACATCAGTGAGTAATTTTTAACTTGAATATAAATGTAATTTTCAATTTTTTTCCTTTTAAACATCAGTAAAATGAAGTGTTCAATCCATACTATGTGTTTACTACGTTTTCCGCTGAACGTATTTTGATGAAATTTTGTTTGGATGTTTCATTATACAGAGTGGAAAAATATGAAATTGCCGTAATAATTAGGTAGTCCTCCAGTTTTAGGGAAACGTTTTTTTACTTTCTGATGAAATTTAGTTGCACTTTTGATGACTACTGTTAAAATTATGACGGCATTGACATCTCTTAGATGGCAATATATAGCTTGAGATACATAGTTTCTTTTGTTTTTCTCTGTACATTCCCTAGATGTTCGCGCGACTGAGTAGTGCCTTTACAAAATGGCGAACGTTCTATTGTAAATTTTCCCTAAATGTAATCTCACCTAGAGATGTGACGCTAATATGAAAAATATCTCGATATCCTTGCATATTTAATTGAAACAAAATCAATGATATTAAAATTCTAATCAGTTTTGACTAGCGGTTCTTCTTTCTCATGCATGGTGCCCTTATGGACAGTACTCTGGCCTTTTAGACCTTTGTGCTTGCTGTGTTATGTTATCAGTCTAGTAGAAACTTTTGATGAAGTTTTAAGGCCTCCTAAATCGTCCGGGCACTAGGTGTTTCAGTGTCTAATGTGTCCAATCTGGTCACCTGAGCGGGACATTCGATGAATATATGTTCCGTTGATTCATCATTTTCTAGGCAACCACGGCACTGTGTGGTTTACGGAAGTCTCATGACGTGTAGGTGTTTATTGAGTTGTTGTCCTGTCAATAGGCCAAGTACCATCCCAATAGACTTTTTGTCTAGGGACAATAGTTCATGTACCCTCTTCATTGATTGGGGCCCTTTTATGAGCCTCTTTGATTGTCCGAGTCTCGAGATGCCTGCCCAATAGTTCAGGGCCTCGGAGGTGTTCCAGTTTTAAACAAGGAGAGCATGTGGGTCCATGGGATATTCAAAATAGGTTCTGGTCCCATCGGCCTAACTGCTGCTGCTTTCTTGGCAAGGTTGTCTGCTTTCTCATTCCCTCTGATACCCTGATGGGATGGGCACCAAAGCAGAGTAACTCTGTTTGTAATACTGAGTTATCAAAGTGCTTCTTCGCAATCGTCAACTAGTTTGGTTGTGAACCTTGGATTTTTCAGATATCCCAGGGCGTACTAGCTATCAGAGTATATGTCTCTGTAGTCCCTGTGTAGGTTTTCTACGCGCATCGTTGACTAGCGTTCATTTCTGTGTGTGTTACGATGACGTGGTCTCCTAGACCAATCTGTTTGACCTGAGGCCGTGGACGCCGATTCCTGCACCCATCCTGGTCTCGGACTAATATGTAAACCATGCGGGGCCCTGTGGGATGTAGACCAAATTTCTTTTGTTGGAATGACGACCTTAAAGGATTCGTCAAAGTAGTAGGTGGCTCTCATTCGATCTCATCTTGTGAAAAGGTCAGGTCGCCTTTGGTTTTGTCTCCTGTCCAGTGCAGGCCACAATAGGATAGCCGATAGGTCAGAAGTGGTGCACTCAATGCACTAACAACTTTTACATACTGTGTTCTTCCACTCAGGTACGATTTAAACAAGTCATTAGCAGTCCCTCTGACACCAATTCTATTCAGCCTATCCAGCAAAGTCTGATGCACAACAGTGTCGAACGCCTTAGTTAGGTCCAGAAATATGCCTATAACTTTCTTCCCGTCATCCAGGTTTTTAAGATTTCCTCTGTCACCTTACATAGAGCATTTTCTGTGTTAGTACCCTCTCTAAATGCAAACTGATTGGGTGATATTATCTTATGCTCTCAAGCAATATTGACAACTTATATTTTATACATTTTTCAAATAATTTGCTCAGAGTGCTTATGAGTGCGATCGGTCTTTAGTTAGTAGTTAATTCTTTGTTTCCTTGCTTGTTAATAGGTATTATGATTGATGTTTTCAGGATATCAGGGTAGATTCCTCAGCGAAGATGAGATTTATCATATGCATTAGAGGTTGCATGAGGCGTTTGTGATTCATTTTGATAATTTCGCTTGTGATTCCATCCTCCCACAGCTCACTCCGTTTTTCAAGGAATTTATTAGATTCAAATGTTCAGTTTCTGTGATGGGTGTAAGATGAAATGACTCATGAATTCCCCTTGTTTTCTGTGCCTGATATCCTTTGCTTATGGATTTAGTCCTGCTTGTTAACTTTTTCGCAATATTACTGAAGTATGCATTGAGTTCACGAGCCTTTAGTCTGTCGTCAATGATCTTTTCATTGTCATCATTGAGAATGCATTTTATTTCAATCCTTACTACTTGGTCATTAGTTGCCTCTTTGATGGTCTTCCTGTTTTCTTTGGGTCGTTAAGGTTTTGCTTGATTTTCGATTTGTAAAACTCATATTTTGTGGCTTTAATTAATTTTGATAATTGCTTTCTGTATAATTTGTACTTGTTAGCGATATCCGTATTGTGTGGGTTTTTGTGCATTATTTTTTAAAATGTCTCTTTCGTATTGACTGTACGAGAACACCTGTAATCCATGGTTTCAGTTTGACGTTTTTATTCTTAATTTTGAATTTTTCAGTACATTGTTCTATAAGATTTTTCAATTTAGCAACAAAACTATTAACGCAAGAATTAGCATCGTTACATTCCACAATTTCATCCCATTTAAGTTTTGACACAAGTTCACAGAGCTTTTCATCATTGATTCTTGAAACTTCCTTTGATTGTTGTGATGTCTTAGTCACACATAATTTTATATTTAAAATAACAGGATAATGGTCTGTAAAGTCTCGAGTGACAATATTGAAGTTATTGTAAGGGGTTGGCATTTTGAGCATTTACTAAAATGAGATCCTAATATTAATTTGCTCTTTTGCCAACATACCATTTTCACAAAACATGAAAGAGAGTAATTTGTTCATCAATATCACATTTAGAGGAAATTTCTCTTGAAATAGAATTGAAAAAATCTCCAATGGAAACCAGACAATGATAATCATAATTGAAATTGAATTTGATGTTTTGAAAAGCCACATAATGTTATTTTTTATATTCCTCAATACATGTGATTGAATTATAAATATTTTTAATATTTTAGGCTTCAAGTGGGAGCATGCAAATAGAAACAAATGACACCACTATGATCATTGAAAATTCGGAAAAGTGAGTATATTAGTTAGTTCCAAATATATGAAAAGCTGAAAAGTTTTCTAGAAGATTATATACACTGCTCTTAGGAAGTTAAACATAGAAGTTTTCATTAAAATTTCTGAATTTTGTACTATTAACGCTTTCTCTGCCACCCTCATTTATAGTCACTTTTTATGACAGTTTAACCAGATTCAATTACAGGCTGCAGAAATAGAACTTATGGAATGTTTTAAAGGGGTGGGAAATAAACTGATCATGGACATTTCTTGAAGTATGATTTCTAGGTTCTACCATGTTCTTGTACTTTGTAGACGTATTTGAAGAATACTGAAGGACTGAGGAAAATAATGGTGCATGACCTTCTTGATTTATTATCATGAAGGTGGCCATAATCAACAAGATTAGTGTGGTTAAGAAAACATCTTCAACATCCAGTGATGTTTTATATTCCTTGATGATTTGCTGGCTTTCTTTATGGACGAATAGTCATGCAACAAGTTTGAGACAATTTACTCATAGTCTGGACGAATTTACATAAAGATATATTGAACATTCAACTTAGGTTAAGCAAGGCGATGCCATGTTGTTTTGTATGTCAAAGAAGTTTTCGCGTGGCATTATATCGCGGTACAAAGCAATATGTATCCATACTTTGGATTCCAGCATTGTTCAGGAGTGCCTCAGGGATCGGTCTTGGGTCCTCTATTGTTCACACTGTTTCATTTATGGATGATCTGAAGCTAGTAAATCTTGAGAAAGTAGCATTTACGGATTACCTAAAGGTATATACTGAAATTCGATTATTTGATGATTGTGTGACTCAATGAAGCGAGGATAACTAATTGCCTCTGAACGTTGCTGAATGCATGTCAATGACAATTACGCATAAGTAATGCCCTCATTTTTACGCTTACTCAGTAAATGACATATCTACAGCTTGTTAACAGTTACCAGGATCTTAAAGTGCTTCCAGATTATAAATGATCATTGCGGGAACACATTCCTGATGTTGTGCTGCGTGCAAAACGGATGATGGGATTCATACTGAGACTCTCAAAGAGCTTCAGTTATACTGATGTTCTCAAGTAACACTGAGTAGTCTAAAATATCCATGCATGATTTAAGATACATACCACATACCTGTGTTGGATATTACGAACAGGTGGAAATATTTGTGTATTTTAACATAACTTCTTAATCGACAGACCTGTTACAAACAATGATCACTTTCTAAGAAAATCTCCTGGTACATTTGAATTTATTGAACTAGTGTTCAATAGTTTCGTTCCGCCTCTCCATCCTTTGTACATTATTATAGATCTCAATCTGTCACTGTTTACTGGGATAATTTCAATACAATCATAATGGAATCTTGTTTTTTTTGTTCTTTAATTTTCCTTGAAAATTTGCTTGCTCTATAATTGGTGGCAATCCTGTTTGAGCTTCTATGCAAAAAAATAAATAAATAATTTCTGATTATTATCTTACAATATTCAAAAACTAATTCTTAAGGATATTTATAGCGTATGTAACAATTTGGACATAATCTTATTACAGTTTGTCAAAACTATGGAAACAAAATCAGCTCAAGCAGTTGATCATTTTGATATCACTGTATCTTTTCAATACTTATGGAAAATGTTTTTAATTTTCAGAAAGAAGAGTGAACTCTGTGCTGAAGATTTAAGTCTTCTATGTGATCTTTTCTATTTACCTTTCGAACATGGGGGGCATGGCCTGCAGCTTCTGCAAGAATTCAATTGGTTGAAGTCGAATGCCAACATTGTGATGGCTGAAAATCAAAGAACAAATAAAGATACACCTGAGGTAATCGAATATCTTCATGAATTTGTTCAGGATTTGTGACTGTTTTATTTTTCCAGATGCAAGAATGGTTCTCGAGAGCTGCCAAGCTCGGTGAAATAGCAGAGGGTGTAAATCGACTGGTTAAACACCTTACAGTATGCAATAATCGCGAGCTTCTGTACGATTTGTATCCCTACGTGTGGGATATTAGAAGCGTTATATCGTTGCTCAATTCGTATGTCAAGTGGTTAGGTAAGCATACAGCTCGTCAAGTGTTTGATTTGGAAACTGCAATAAACAACTTGTGAAAATTAAATAGAATGAAATTTATTAGATATCAAATGAGAGAATTAAAATATTCTGAAGGATACTCGACGTTTCAAGCGTTGCGTAATCGTTCATAAATATCTTACCCTTTCATGAAGTCCTTTCTTCCCCATTCGAACAGGTGTCATTTTAGTGCTGTAAGGCGTAGTTATGGATTATTGAGCGATTTGTATAATGTTTTCAGGTACCAGGATATTGCTGTGACTGCTAGAGCGTAGTTTTTCATCTGAAACGTGGAGTATTCTTCCGAATGTTGAAGTGAAATTTGATGATTCACCAAATACTTTTATTTACTGAGTGCGTTTTAGGTTTCAGGTCAATCAGTTTTTGGGTTAAAATAATAACAATTATAATGGATTATATGTTCCTCAGTTTCAACTAGAAATCAAACTTCCACGACAAAAAATATATATCGTTTATCCTAAATATCCGGGATCCGCGGGGAGATAACTTTAGCGCATCAGACTTTACTAATTTATTTCGGAAGTCATCACTTTACGAATTTATTGCTGAATATTCTGGACTTGATTGCTGCCGACAACGTGGGAAACATAACTCAAGAAAACTAGAGACCTAGAAGATAAACTGCTTTTATTGAAAATAAATCGCTGCGGAACGTTATAATTCCGTTTCTGGGCATTCGCACTTATCTGCTTTTATATTGTGCACTGAACGAAACCCGATTCTATGTCATCAATGATAAGTCTCAGAACTGCTGCCCAGCTGGGCATATAAACAGCTTTAACCCTGGCGCAGTAGCGGTCATTACAAAAAAGGTGCGTACGGTGACATTGCGCAAGTAGAAACGGGAGTTGATGGGGATAGCAGCAAACGGTGCTATTTCGTCCTACACCCATCAAGGCAGTTTGTCTTCCTGGTCTCTAGTTTTCTTGAGAGAATCTCTTGAACATTCATATAATTGAAGTTGCATCCGGTTATCAATCTGACAGTACCATTAGTAGCGATTCAGGTGATGCTGCATTCAGCAAAATATTTGAGATTACAGCAACATGCCAGTAGCTGTCAGATCAAGATTTAGACCTTACTCTCATTGAATGAAGTTATGGTGTCCCTCAGTGTAATAAATTCCTGCTTCATCGAAGACTGTGGAATATTATATTCGTGACCATCGAAAATGAAGACTGGATAGAATAATATATTTTCTTTCGAATAGCGATACGAAATTACTTCTCTATGATTCTGTCATTGGTTTCATTATGACTCTGGTTTTAATGAGTCTAATTTATTAATTTAGTGAATTTAATGAAAATGCTAATTTTGTTACGGTCGACAAAAAATAAAATTTGACTTTTATCTACGCAGGCAAAGCTCATATCAAGAGAATGTTAAAGAAAGTTCTCCCAACCAGAAACTGAGTTCAGTCAGTAGCTTAGGTCCTTCAATAGTAATACAACTTCTCTAAAACTTCAATGCTTTGTTTGTGATCTCCGTCTTCATAATTATCTTGAGTTTCAACAACCAGTTCTATGAAGAATAAGTTATTAATGTCAGAGTATCAGAGGGTGTTAACAAATACCGCATCAATGTTTTCTGATGTACACTGCCTTGACTTGAGTAACATCAAAATTAATAAATTAGCAGCCACTATCTTTATATAGGAAATAAAGTCGGCCTGAAAAATAAAACGCACACTATAACATTTGAACAAAGGAGTAACAATATAAGAGTTGTCAACTTGTGTACAATTTTTGTATTAATGATGACCGTTGAATTTCCACTATGTTGCTATGAAAATTTTGAATCAAAAGAAAAATAAAAGTTCCAAGAGGAGCATTTAATATTTTTCGTTCAGACATTACTAAAATCAAACTTGTTCTTGGTTTTGCTTTTCTTTTTAGGTGATCATCGTAGTGAATAAGACTTATATTCTCTTGGCTATGCATATTTAACATAGATACAAAAGTACATTGTACAGTGGTGTTATTACTAAAGAATTATATCAATATCAGACTTCATCTAGTTGTGGGTTTAACTAAATTACTCTAGAATTTGATGCTTTCTTCATATTTCAGGTTATGAATTTCATTTACGCTGAAAAAATTCGATGTATATTTACTAATTTTGCCATAGAGAATAATTTCTGTAAGTTTCAAAATGAACTTAACTATAGCCAAAATCTAGTAATTTGCGACTGTACAGTCAGAAGGATATTGCTTCTTTCTGTAATTTTTTCCATTGAAAGGCATATGGACCATAGTATACAGAGCATTCTTAGTCATACATTTCTGGTATTTTTACATTTATTCTTTCAACAATTACTCCATGTGGATGCAATCAATATTTCCTGATGATCTTTACACAGAATCAATTTGTTCCGAAATTTAATCCGTTATACTGGTAGGACCTTGGATTTTGAAATTTGGAAACCTCCAGAAGCGTTCAAAAACCTTATTTTGATGAAATACTGACACACTCTATATACATCTATATATCTTATCGTCGATCAGCCTTTGTGTTATGAAGGGTGTGTTTGTTTCTTTAAATACATGTATCTGTATCTATAAATCAATCCAGTTTTCATTTGCAGATGTTGGCTAATATTCGTCGAAGGCAAATTTTTTATTTTTTGAACTGTCATATAAGGACATAGGCAACTGTCTTTTGTTGTTGTTTTCAGTTCCACATGAGGGAGCACTTTTATATAGGTGTTTCCCAAACGTCTATTTAACTAGTGTGCTGGTGTCTTATTGATGAAAGTTTTAGTTCAAGGAAGGGACTGCTTGATCCAGATACTTTATCTTCATATATTTCTCCAACATTTTCGTTTTATTTTTATGTTTCCAACCAAATATCTTTGTTGCTCGATGTTATTTTGTGAATCATGAAATAGAGAGAATTTTTCTCTGAGTTTATCTTGTTTCAGAGAGTATATCACTATATGTTATGAAGGTAATGAGTAACAATGAAAAGGAATTAATGTTTAAAAGATAGAGAATATTTAGAATCACAAATAATTTTTATATATGATCTGTATTTCACCACTGCTGATGTAATAAAATAATGTATAATGTTATAATATGTTATAGCTGTCAACTGAATTAAGTTCAAATATTTTCAGTACTAAATCTTACTAATTAATGTTGTTATTTTGTTCTCAAGCTGGTGGCCATTTCCCTGCGTCTATGCCTTCATACACCCAAGGAACCTACACATGTATGCATCCCAGGAGTATAGTGACATCAATTAGACAGCTTTGCGTAATGCGTTTGCGTAAAATAAGTGAATGAATTTGGAAAAGCAAGAGTCTTGTATTCAGATATTTTTATGACCAATGCTTATTTCCAAATTCATTGACTGGTTGTTTTAGTTCTTTACAGTTTTTCTTGTATGTGGTGAGTATACGCACTGCGGCGTAGATCTGTTTTGGTTGCGTAACTTTGGCTGAGTCCAAAATTCTTGGCGCATTGCGTAACTTCTTGTTTGTTCAGCGACTGACGGATTCTGTTCCCGTTTTAGGGTTTTCTAAAGGTTGGAAAGAAACGTTTATGAGCGGTGACCAGGAACCCTGGGTATTCAGGGGTGGTTTAACTGCAGATTTGCAGGTAGCTCGTAAACATTTTCACCGAAGAAAATGAGGTGTTCACGTGTTTCGTCTTGTTTCAGCGTTTGATGCCGGTCGATTCTGGCAACGATCTCTTCGCTTACAAAATACCGGACGTCCCGACCTGTCGGGTGTTCACCATCAGACCTTATCTGGCTTCGGATGAAGCTGATGTCTTGAACATTTGCACGCGCACATGCAAAGATGGTTTAGAGGATCAGCATCCTTATCCAGACGCACTGAAAGACCTGCACGCCGATAGAATCGTAGCGCCGTATATAACGTTGCACCCGGAATTTTGTTTGGTGGTAGAGGACGATTCAGGCGTTGTGGGTTACGCGTGCGGCGCTCCAGACTATAAGAAGTTCAGGGTGAAGCAGGAATTGGCTTGGATACCTGAAATGTGTCAGAAGTACCCAAAGTCACTCATCACCAACAATATTAGTAAATTTGCACAAGTAAGTTTTGAATATAAGTTGGGTAATATTTATGCTTTCTTTATTTTATGAAAATTCATTTTCAACGAAGATGAAGTCAAATATATTTTATACTTTCCACGATTTTATTTTTGTAAACACGACTGTCAAGTCATTTTCAAGTAGTCAACTCTAAGAAATGATCTGATTGATTTCCAAATATTTCAACACATTAATTTTCTTTTCTTTGTCGCAATTACGAAGAATTTTATTATTTTCTAATATTGAATGTTTTGTGGTTTTTATATGTTTACATATTGGAAAATTATGGTTAGAGTATAAATGTTCTTAAAATCTGGCTATACATAAGCTATCGTACACTCTTTGAAAACAATTTTGTGAATTCCTGATGTTTTGAATTTGTCTGTTCTTTGTTTAGCAATGAATAACTATTTGCTCAAGTTCAAACCTGTATATAGATAAGATAAAGAGGTGGCTAATTTAAATTTGGAAAAATAGTTGCTCAAGTTATTGGAAACAGGATCAGCGTAGTTGAAACTAGCGAATTTTTTGAAACAAGTATCTTTTATGGAATATAATAATTGCGTAATTTGATGATTTTCTTTACGTTTGATAATTTTGTCTATGAAAACCAAAGCAAGTTTGTTACTTGAGGTAATTTTTTTGATAATGTTTATTTCAATTTTGAAGTCTGTAGGTGGCAGTGGAATGGAAAGGGCCCTATGGATCATTGAATTATAAGCTGCTACTTTGTGATTTAAGTGATAGAATGAGTCCATGGGAATAGTTAAGTCTGCTTTTCTGTAGATGTTATAAATGAAAATGTTGGTCGATTTTGTCATTCTGAGGTTTAAAAAATTTATTGATTTATTAATTTCTATTTGTGCTGTAAACTTATGTTGGTATGAACTTCATTCAGAAATTGCAGAAATTTATCAATGAAACTAAATTAAGATTTTGTTTCATTTGATATAAAGAACATGTATCCAAATATTCCAACAGAGGAATGCCCTCCGATAGTCAGAGAGTATTTGCCAAAAATAAGACGTTGCCACACGTTGCTGAGTTTTGTAATCTTCTAAAAACCTGCCTTTCTCAAAATTATCTTCAATTTCAATCAAAATTTTACCAACAAACATTAGGACTTCCCATAGGATCACCTCTCCGCTCCCTTTAAGCCGATTTATTCATGGATAACTTAGAAAGAACAGTAATATTAAATAGCCACTAAGCAAAAAATCATATAGTGTTTTGGTACAGATATGTAGATGATATTTTGGTAGCTTTCCATGGCTCAATTAGGCAAAATGATAAATTTCTGCAATTTTTTAATGAAGTCCATACCAACATTTACAGCAGAAATAGAAATCAATAACTCAGTAAACTTTTTAGACCTGACAATAACAAAGTCGACCAACAATTTCATTTCTAAGATACAGAAAAGAAACCTTCACAGACTCAACTATTCCAATGGACTCATTAAATCACTTGAATCACAAATTAGTAGCTTATAATTCAATGATCCATAGAATCTTTTCCATTCCACTGTCACCGACAGACTTCGAAATTGAAATTAATACATCAGAAAAATTGCCTTAAATAGCAGAATTCCTCTGGTTTTTATAGATTAAATTTCCCAACGTATAGAATAATATCTAATAACGCAATTATTATATTCCATGAAAGATACTTGCTTGAAAAAATACGCTAGTTCTGGTCCTTTCTCCAATAACTTAAGCAACTATTTTCCCAAATTTAAAATAACCACCTCTTCTTCAAGTTCTGAACTTGAGCAAATAATTATTCAATGCTAAACAAAAAAACAGTCTGGTAGGAATTCCGAAATCAAATTTAAAAAACATTTACACATTTAAAAGTTGAATAGTGCTCATTTCGCAATGTTACGGTTCAAGAGTGTGCTGGATGTCGATCAGCTAATAATGGTGTACTACTCTATGGTCTACAGCTTCCTTGTTGGCAACGTCACACTTTGGGGCGATTCAACTGAAAGTGGTAGAGTATTTGTCTGTCAGAAGATCATTCAGTTGATTTTTGGGCTGGGACCGTTAGATAGCTGTAGACCCATATTTAGGCAACATAAAATTTTATCCCTTCCATCCATTTATATATTTAAATTACTGCTGTTAGTTAAAGCTAACCTGTCGATACTACCGGCGAACTCGGAGTCACATGAGCACTTTACCCGTTCTACAAATGAGCTCTGTGCTGTATCGCATCACACGAGCAGGTTTGAGAGGTCTCCCTTTTACATAGGTTCCAAACTGTGGAACAAGCTGTCTGGTGGACACAAAACAATATCCTCTTCAATTTTCAAATGTTTAATAAAGGCTAGACTTCTCGACAAGTGCTATTACTCAATGGATGAATTCACATTGCAAAACTTTTTATGTTTCAGTTTTTGTCTAGCTAGCGCTTTAATTATTGTAACTGTTGATCTGTAAGTTTTGTATCCAATTGACCATTTTTTTATGTAAGTTTCAGTTTGTATTTGCCCTATATTAATATTATTGTTATTATATTAACTAATGTATATCTACATATTTTGTAACAAAAATACGTATAATAAATTCAATTCAATTCACTCTGACAATAATTCTCCAATGTGTGAATATATAAAAACCACAAAACATTCAATAACATTAGATAATATCAAAATTCTTCATAATTGCGACAAAAGCAAGAAAATTAATCTCTTTAAATGTTTTGAAATCAATAAACTTTGTAAAACCCAAGTGAAATCATCCTCTCCTCAATAGCCAGTTAGACATTTATACCTGTCCACTACTCAATACTAAAATTAGGCTAGTATCTATAAAAGCAATTTCATTTCCTGTAGAGTTGACTACTTGAAAAATGACTTGACAGTTGACAAATTGTCATCTATATATATATATATATATATATATATATATATATATATATATATATATATATATATATATATATATATATATATATATATATATATATATATATATATATAGTTGCAATTTAGCTGGATGTTGTCAGTCTGTCCAGTTCATGTCATCAAACTCAACTATACCATTACTAGTGTGACCTTTGTTGAAGATGATCGTGATGAGTAAATTGAACTAGCTCTTTTAAATTTCTATGGAAGATTGAACATTGCTCTTTGAATAAAATATTTTATCTGTTAAGTACTTTATAACGAATTTAATCAATCGCCACAGCAATTCTTAAACTGATCCAATTTGTATTTGAAGCTTTTGATGTCAGAAAAGAAGCCACCCTGATCAGTCTTGATTTCAATAAGGCTCTTGACTGTGAAGAAATGCTAGAAAAGCTTGAGAATTGTTGATTGAAGGGTCTTGTTCTGAAAATGTTTAGATCGTACTTGTGGGGTGGAAGTCATGTTGTTGAATGGAGTGGTGTCATGCCTTCTAGGTGTGAAATTATATGATAGGTATCTCAGGAATCTGTACTGGGACCGATTTTTTTTCCTACAGTATGTGGATGATATAACATATAATATAAAGTCAGATTGCCCAATATTCTTTGTTGATGACACCAAGTTAATCAGTAGAACTACAAAATGTGTTCGCTTCCAATACATCATTGGGCGATACTGAAGGATGGTTGAGATTGAATAACTTGCATATGAATACAAACTAGTTGCAGCAGCTTTTGTTCATTAAAAAGAAAGCTGCTGAAACTGACTTCGTAACAGTTTTAGGATTCGTCATTATTCTGCCTGTTCGATGCTATAAGAATAATAAAGATTGCTGGTGAAAGTGTAGCTGTAATACGGTTTCGTAGTTTGGCCATCAACAGTATAATATTGTGAATTGCTGGAGGAGCTTTTGATAGCCAAAAAAGAACGCGAGAATATTGACAAAAGTACCACCAACATTCAGTTGCAGGAAATTATTCATAAAGTATATTCTACCGATTTTACGTTGTTCATACATCTCATACTGCTTGATGTACTTTGATAGGCACAAGTTTAGCCATCTTCAGCATCTCCATCAATACAACAATTCAACTAAAACCAGAGGAAATTATATCGCACCGCAAAGTCGACTGTCCAAGACAGCAGTCCTTCAGATTTCTCAGACAGTATAAGTGTACAACATGATTCTAGATTCTTCATGGAAACTCAATACCCGCTGTTGCAAAAACTATATGGACAATTTTCTCAAGTGAGGGATTTTCTGCAGTGTGGATGATTATTTCTACCATTAATTCTAAGCAGTTGAATGCATTGGAACTACATATGTATTTTGTGTTCTTTTGCTGTTTTAATTATTTGTTTTCAATGATCCAACCTGGAATTTGTGACATTTGTATTACATATTTTGATGTTTTTATTTGTCTAGATCGTTTGACCTTTAGAACTATAAAACTTATTGTATTGTAAATGTCAAGGTCTTGAATGAGTTATATATTTTCCAGGAAAGCATATCATACTTCCATGAATTCAAAGATGAAGTTTTTGTTAGCAGTCCGACCCATCCAGCCAGTATGATTTGCAGTTTACTTCCTTCAGTTTTAGATCAATCTGTTAGCAAACGAATTGTTACTTGTTTATTGGCAGCTTTGAGGGCTAATGGTAAGTATATAGCCAAATATTGAATACATGAGATTCAAAATTTATATGAATGTAAACACTGAAAGCATTAAGTGTGTTAGGAAATTTCAGAGTTATAGTTGTGACGAAAACTTGATATTTTATACATGTGAAAAAATACCATATTGTATGATATTATTTATTCTTATTTTTTCCCAGGTTATTTTGGAGTTCATGTGACGATGAATTGCACCGATAGCTACACTCATGCTTTCTATGGAAAACTTGGCTTTGTTGAAAATTCTAGTGAAACCATAAAAGGAAAAATAATTATGGGTCGTAATTTTTAAGACTCTTGAAATAGGTTTACCTAATCACTACGACTGAAATTTGTTATCACTGTTTTATAAATTCGTCTAATCTAAGTTTTATAAAGTTTGTGATCACTATATTATAATAATTTAGCTTTAAGTGGCTCTTGATAATGTTGAAATTATAAATAGTATCAATACACCTGGTAGGTATAAAATATATTATGGATAATTATGTATTTAGAAATATACATATATTGAGTAAAATAATTTGAAACAATTTTTTTTATGCTGATTTATCATTGACGTCTTGCAGGTTTTGGATTTTTTGATGAATGTTCATTATCTGAAAATGAAGAAAGAAGTAATTTGTTGATTTAATTTTCGAAATTCTTCATGAAGTTTTCGACACTTACCATTTTAATTTGTTTTGCTGCTTCTTCAATCTCATGTCGAGGGGTCCGTACGTCTGTACATTTATCTTCAAGTTCTTTCAACTGATTGACTAACTCGGCAATCAAACTTTCTATATTCATTTGTCTTGGAGTATTGGTGCCTTTTTGTGCATATTTTTCTAATTCATTGTTTAGTAAATCAGCTCTAGAAGCCATAGTCATATATTCCTCTTGAATATCGTAAGGTGGTTTTGGCAGATCTTTTGTGTCTACATATCGAGGAGCTTCTATTTTTTTGTCATCTCTCCACTCTTTCAGAGCCATCAGATTCCTTCGAAAACGTAAAGGTATTTAAAATGTTTGAAAGCAAAGAGATTGGGACATAAAAACACCTCAAACTCTAGGAAAAAGCCTCAAATATCAATAAATTTTGAATAATTGTTTCAGTTCTAAATTTTTTATTTTCAGAAATAAAAAGTTTTGGAATTTTTAGAAGAAATATAAAGAAAAAAAATCAAGTCATAATACTTGTACTAATGGAATGAGACGAAATTTTGTTGTTGTTAAATTAGCAGAACTGTTTTATCTACTGAACCGGAATTTGAACTTGATCTTTCATTCAGTTTCTTTACAGTGCTGGATTTTGTAAGTTCTCCCAAGTCTGTTTTCCGATTTTTACAATGGATAAAAATATCGAACAAAGTAATTTGTCCCAAATTTTGTATTCAATCAATCATTTGTTTATTCATCAGAGATAAGAAGCCAAGAAATAGTAAATATAATATCTTAATTCCTAAGTAATAATTCGACAAAACCAATGAAGTGGACATAAAGGATAAAATCACAATAAGCAGAGGAGACAAGACATTTAAAACGAAATGGAACATCAGATAAAGCACTCATGTAATCCCATATCAATAAATTCGTCCATACTGTAACATATATTCTTTAAAAGTAAAGACTTAATTTTCTTCTTGACAACAAAACTGCTCAATTTCTTGTATCTTTCAGAGATTCGATTATATAGTTTCAGTCCCAAATAAGTGAAATATTTTTGTGAACTCGATAGACGTTGTGGTAATATAAGGTTTTCCTTATTTCTGGTAATTATGAACTTTGCTGTGAGCGGCAAACTGATCACGGGAACGGTGAATATAGCTGAGATATTCGAGGATGTAAATTGAAGGGGCAGGGAGAATGCACAGTGTCTTCAGTATACTCCTGCAACTTTGTTCTTGCGTTGCTCTAACAGCCCTTTTTTGCAATAAGAAAATTCGTTGAGCTTCCAAAGATGCCCCCCAGAGGAGTATTCTATAAGACGCGACACTATGAAAATGCGCAAAGTACGTCAAGAGAGGCCCTTTCGTTGGCGATGTAGCGCATTCGGCCGATAGAATAAATTGCTGAGTATAATTTTCTACTCATTTCAGCGATGTGTGTTTCCGACGTAAGAGTACTCTCCGTTGAAATGCCCAACAGTTTGTTAGTCGAGTCAACATTGTTCTCGTGATTACGCTTTGCCGCGAAGGTCAATTTTTGATTTTTCTCCATGTTAAGATGTAAACCGTTCGTTCTAAACCATTTATGTGCCTTTTGCATAGTAGGCCCTGAACGCCTATTCAACTCTACTAAAGAATAAGACTTGACAAGAAATGTTGTGTCGTCGCTATTTTATCAGCTTTAATATTGGATGGGAGATCATTCATATACAGAATGAAAAGCACCGGATCCAATATTGATCCCTGTGGAACTCCAAGGTTTATTTTTACTGGCGCAGACAGCTCGTTTTTCCAACATACTAATTGTACCTATCTTCTAAGAAAGATTTGAGAATATTCCAAATCCTTTCTCTCATTCGCAATATTCTAATTTGAGAAGAAGCACAGGTCTCAACATCAGGTCAAAAGCCTTACTCAAATTACAACAACTCATTTCTACATCTTCCTGATCATCCATGGCTCTTATCAGATACTCGACTAGCTCAGCCATTGCGGTGACTGTTGACCTGCCCTCTCTAAATCCATGTTGGCATGGTGTCAATATTGATTTAGACTCGAGGTAAGCCACTATTCTATTTTTAAGCAAGGTTTCGAAAACCTTAGAGAAGACAGGCAAAATAGATTTTAGCCTGTAGCTATTTGGGTCGTTTAGGTCCCCCTTTTTGAATATTGGCACCACTCTACCATACTTAAAGACCTCCTGCTCAAAACATTGGTTTATGACTATACTGAGAGGAACAGCCACAGCGTGGATTATTTTTTTGAAAAGACTAACACTGAAATCGTAGATATCTACAGAATTTTTTTCCTTCATGCCATGTACCAAAGTCATTATTTCTATAGCTGTTGTATCTGTTAGCATCATCGAGTTGTAGTCAGAAGTAACAGTCTTTTTGGCACATGATTGTGGAGATTCATTCTGGTCAGGATTTTCTGGTGTATATCTCATAGCAACATTTACAAAATCGACGAAAAAGGCCAAATTTGTGGAAAGAAAACTCATTTCGCACCTTGATAATGCACCATCTCACAACGTTATCATTATGAATGAATTTCTGATCAAAAACTAAACAAATGCCATTGAACAACCACCGTATTCATCTGATATGGCTCCGGCCGACTTTGTTCTTTTTCCAAAACTCAAATTATCACTTCTAGGTACCCGCTTTGCGTAGATAGAAGACATAAAATAAAAGATATTTTGCGGCGAGAACTGAAGTCGATTCCGGAAGAAGCGTTTGAAAAAGGTTTTGTTGATTAAATATTATTCGTTGACGTAAATGTATTATTTCGTAAGGGGCCCTACTTTGAAGACGATACAATAAATTTGGTCGAAAAATAAATATTTTGTGTTTCATTTCAAATCCCAGAACTATTATGACTTCAGTCATAAAATTAATCAAAGAATCATGTTATTCCGTTATTATCTGAGATTTAGGAACAACCTGTACATATATAGGTAAGCAGCAATACCAGCTTTGAAGTCTTGTAAATTTCACCTGTTACATAAAAGCTGGCTATTATATCAAGACAATTAGTAAAGTCAATGCAATGGCATCAGAGTCAGTAGAAGAAACTAAAAACTCTAGTTGTTATGGGAATGCCTCGTGAATGTCTTAGTGCAATAGTTTATGCGCTGAATTGAGAGGTATAAGAAGTGATGAGGAGGCAGACACTAACCTAAAAGGACTTATAAGGTCAAAATGAGCATGTGATTGTGATTCAGAATTTGTGAAACCCAGAGAATGAATCTAACAAAAATAGCTCTTGGAATGACCGAGCACTCAGAAAATAGAAATACAAATTATTTGATTTGCAGATTACAGAGACGGACTATGTGATGTTAGAATATCTCTAAGGAAATATTGAAAGAGGACAATGACACTGCTACAAGAACTAGCGGATTATATTTTAGAGGTTATAACCGCCTCGGTAACTGCACGGTTAGTGTGCAAGTATGTAGGAATATGTTAAGCTGAGGTGACTGGTTGGAATCCGGGTTGAAGTTATGGATGTTGTCCTTGATCAAAAAAGTGATACTTGGAAAGAGTCGCCTAAAGGAGGCATAAATTTCCGAAGACCAGATAACTTGTAATCCTTGTGGTGGCAATTATCATTGCACGGTCTAGGAGCGTGGTTCGAAATCCACTATAAGCTGTAGGTCCACTGTGTAAATGGACTAAGTTCCCGAGCACATCGTTAAAAGATGAAACAACAACAAACAATTTTAGAGGTTATAAGAAACACCCAAGATGTTCTCGGACTAGTACAGAAACCAAAGTATAAACTAAACGGTATTTAATTATATTAACTTATCGTAATAAAACACCATCGAATATTCATTCATTTGGTTTTATGCCATATTAACTCTTCTGTTTGATAAAACTTAACGAAAAACATGAAGTGAATACTGGGAGATCAAAATCTCTTACTTCTCTTGTTGCAATATTCTCTCCTGTTCAGCTAAAACTGCTTTGATTTTCTCCAACCAATGCTCCTTGAGCTGAGCGTCTGATATTGTCAATTCTGCATTTCCTTTCATTTGTCGAGGCTCTCTTTTCTTATAATAGGACTTGAGACTGATTTGGGATGATCTCCTAGTGATTTCATGTACTATGCGGTTATCTCTTGGCAGGTCTTCTCCTGATTTTATATCTGTAGTTATTGAAACGTTCGATTCAGTAGCAGCCACTTCAGTTGGTTTCGATAAACCTGAAATGTGTAATTTCAAATATATCATGTTAAAGCTCTATTAAAGTAAGCACATGCAAACAGTGCTTTTTAGAAAACTTTTAATTCTTTTAATACACCTAATTAACTTTTCCTTCAACTACTGAAATGTTTCTTGTTGTCATCAACTTTACACCGGGATACCCCTTAAAAAAGAAGTTTAATGACGCCAAATGGCATATAATAATAATTAATATAACATGTTAAAGATAATTATTATGTTAGATATTTCAGATAATAGCCTTGGATACTGTTATTTGATAGTCACTCATATTATTGTTATTGAAATATTTAATAAGATTGAACTCAACTTACTTGTTATAGTTATTATAGGTGCTGGTTCTGGGCGCTTAAACTTTGACTTTGACTTCTTAGTTTTAACGGTTGAATATACAGTTTTTGTATTTCTTTCTTCCACGTCTGTTACCATACCATCGCTGGTGGTATCAGTGTAGACCGACGTTTCGGAAGATCTTCTAGTATTCAAACATTCAGCGTCAGGTCTGGACATGGTGTCAGCTTCGCCTTCCTTTGAGTTTTCCGTTAGATATTGGCTTCTTAAATATGAGCAAATACTTTGGATTCCATCGGTAATAATGGTACGACAGGGGTAGATAAGTGGGTTCTGTGACACTTGTAGAACCTTCAGTTTTGGAACTAGGCCTTCAAAAAAATTGCAGAAGCTAATATCTGATGAAACTGTTGCCCTCTTACTCAGGCACCAGCCCGATAAGTCTATTTTCCAAAGGTTGAAAGAAAATCTTATCGTTAGTGCATCGTTCAGAATATTAAGAAACAAGAAGTATAAAGTGAGAGATGAAGAAGCATCAATTGAAGTAATAGGAGCTGTACCGATCAAACCTACCATTTCAAGCAGGCGGCATTTCAAGCTCACGATGAGACGTCGTGCGCTTGTTATTCTAAAAGAAAGCAAGTTCACGCCCTTCAAAATGCATCACTAGTGATGAGATGATTATTTGCCGTAATGAGTGTTTTTGGTATAATGTAAATCCATTACTGATTTGCAGCATCAAGAAAGATATGGCTTTAATGAGTAGTGTGCCTTAAAATATAGTCGCGTTTAGCTTTCGAAGTTTTAATGAAAACTAATAATAGTTCAGGCAAATAGATAAAAACAATAAAACCAAATCAGATAAAAATAATAAATCAGGTGTTTATAGAGTGAATTGCAATGACTGTAATAATTTCTACATTGGTAAAACATATAGAAATTTCAATATTAGAATATCGGAACATAAACGCAGTTTTTCAAATAAAAATCAGATTCAAATTACGCGAATCATCTCCTAGAAAATAATCACTCTTTCGACCCACAGTTTGAAATTTTACATACAATTAATAAATATTGGAAAGTATATCTTTGGGAAACTTTAGAAATCAACAAACACAAACACTCAGGTAGACAACAATCGATTTAAGCCTTTCACCTCTACTGAATCTCTTCTATTTCTTAATTTTATTGGATATCCCTGTCATCAATAGCCACTTAAGAAGAAGAAACTCAATAAGCTTTTAATTACTCAAGAACATTTATATTTATATTCTCATTCTTATTTTCTCTATATTCATTCGTCTGAAGAAGCTACGGTGTAGCGAAACGCGTTACGAATCACAATTATTCAGCAAAATTCCTCAAAAAACATAACTTTTCTTTAAATATTCATGCGTGGTAAAAATGTAGAGATATTTGACCTTTTTTGGTTAGTTATTTTGTTTTCTATTGAATAAAACTAAAGTATTTAGATTTTCACTATATTAACAAAACTATGACCGGTTTCACCACACTGTGGCTTCATCAGATAGATGCAAACTAATGAACAGAGTTATTCCTTATATATTAGTCTTATTTCCTACTTAATATTACAATAGGTACAAGTACAAGGGGTATTTTGGAAAACCCATCGGAGTTGCTTACTTTATGAAACACCGGATTTATTACCTTTATCAATTTTTTTTATCAATAAAGGTTATAAATCCGGTGTTCATAAACTGTCTTGCGGGGATCGTAATAAAATTTATATTGGTAGAACTTTCAGAAATTTTAAAGTTAGATTATCCGAGCACAAACGTAGTTTTAATTGTCATCAATCAGATTCCCATTATTCTAATCACTTACTCGAAGAAAACCATAACTTTAATGATAATTTCAAAATTTTACACAATGAAAATAATAGACAAAAACTCAATCTATTGGAAATTTTAGAGATCAACAAAGAAAAGAATTCAGGTAGGTTACTTAATAGTCAATTAGATATAAATCCTCCTCCTTTACTCAATCTTTTCTATTCATAAAGTAAGCAACTCCGATGGGTTTTCCAACATACCCCTTGTACTTGTACCTATTGTAATATTAAGTAGGAAATAAGACTAATATATAAGGAATAACTCTGTTCATTAGTTTGTATCTATCTGATGAAGCCACAGTGTGGTGAAACTGGTCATAGTTTCATTAATATAGTCAAAATCTAAATACTTTAGTTTTATTTAATTGAAAATATGAATAACGATTTTCATCAAGCAATGACCTCCTCAATCAAATTAGTTATTTTAACTAATGAAGAAATTACTATAGAGGATACATCAAAGTTTCGGGTTGGTTCAAAAGTTCGTAAAGCGACACCTATACTTTAGTATTAGAAACAAATATCACTATATTGAACAGATTCATATTCAATATGTACGCACACCAAATATCGAGTCCATATCATATGTTGGTTTATGGTGATTGGTACTGATACTCGTCGGCGTTTAAGACCTCTCGTTTCTGGACAGAAGAGGGAGAGGTCAGCCCAAATAAGAAAGGAGGAAAAAGGAGAAAGTCGATATGTCATTTCATTTTCTCTGTTTACAAGCTGTTGAAAATCGTCATAGTGCATTTTAAAGTGGATAAAATTGAACATAGTGCTGTAATAAAAATTCTTTATGAAAAAAGGTTTGAAGACTATGGAAATTTATACGGAAAATGAGAATGTATTAGGTGACCATAGCCTTCCAAAACAATGTGTACAAGTGGACCTTGGAACTGCACAAGCCATACAAGCCTTGAAGATGATTTATGCTCAGGGTGTCCAAAAGTGTTACTATTGATGAAATAATTGAAGCTGCACTTGATATGGTTATGGATTATAGGCGATGGACCAAGGGTAAAATGACTGAAGCTATGGGCATGTCAGTTAAACGAGTGTTACATATCTGAAAGAATAAATTAGTTCTGAGAAAGCTGTTGGCTTTGTGCCACACGAGTGAGATTCTCTCAAGAAGATTTGACCACTTTTAAAACTGAATTTAAGCCTCGATTCGTAATTGTAGATGAGACTTGGGCTTAGTACTACAACCCTGAACTGCGACAACAAACCGCAGAGTGAACTGAATCGGTTGCTCAGCTCCAAAGTGAAGGGATCAAAATATCAATGAAGATTATGGCTTCAGTTTTTTGAGATGTAAAAGGAATTCTGCTAATTGATCACCATTCAACTGGCACAACAACAACATCAGGACGATATTAACAAATTTTTTGGACCCATTGGATTAAAAAACTTGCTACGAGAGACCTGCTTTGCAAAGATAAAAACTCTTCTGTCACTAGGACAATGCACCTGCTCATACGAGAGGTGCCTTTTATGCTTTCATGCTGGGACATAGAGGACACTATTAAATAACTGTCAATATTAAAAATAAAACTCTTTGATTTGTTGATATTTCAGTTCTATGCGTGCAGTGTTTTAGCCACAATAAGCTGTCGAAGTTGACAAATTAGTTGAAAATGGAATGAAACCGTGAGCATCTTTCCGCAATAATTTGCCACAATTTTCAAAGGAAATTATCTCCACGCCAATCATTTCCTGTATGATATGGACAATTTAAACGCAAAAGGTTGAGACTTAGCGACGATCCAAAGGCAGGTGCTCCACATAGGGATGCAACATCGCTCATAAAAAACATCGATATTAGAATATCGATGTTTTAAAAACTGAAACATCTATGTTAAAAACATTGAAGTTCATAAACGTTATATAGATCTTTTTTCAGCAGAAATGCCCAGTAAGCGGTTTCTCTCCTTTGTGTGATTGTAGCTTCTAAATTCTATGATATAGTGAATTGCGTGTGGTGTCAAAAAACTCTAGACCGTTTCAACTTCGTAAAGGCTGAAAGCGTTTATGAAATTATCTGTGGTGATGAATCTGGTTATTTATTCATACGAGCCAAAAGTGCTAATTCTGGGTGTTCCAAGGAGAAGAAAAACCGACAAAAGCTATCCGTGCCCAAAAGTGTCTTCAAAAAGATGGTCGCATCGTTTGTTTCAAAAACAGGAACAACAATTCCTTTACAAGATTGAAGAACAGTTATTATCGATTGGTACGAGGGCGGTTTGATAAGTCAGTGACTTTTTGCATTTCCCGCTCAGTTACTTCAAATGCTACAGTGCTGCCGTCAACTGTAATCTATCAAAGGGAAACTTTCTAATTTTGAGCAAGCTACGTAGTGCTATTGTTGTTTGATAGCCGTTCAAAGCAGTCAACCTCGTGAATTTTTACGAAAATGGAAAAAAATGAATTTCGTGTGCATTACTTTTTATGTAAAAAATTCGTCACTGAAACTAAGGAAAGACTTGATAAATACTACGGGGACACGGCCCAATTTATTTCAATGGTTAGGAAGATGTTTATAGAGTTCCGTTGTGGTCGTACCAGCACTAGTGACGACGAACGTTCAGATCTCAGCTTGCTCACAGATTGCTCACACTCGACCATAAGCGCAATCGTGTGGCCATTTCAAAAGAGCCTTTAGCGATGTTCAGCCGTAATCCGAATGAGTTTTTGCGCTGTTTTGTTACTGTGGACGAAACATGGATCGATCACAATACGCCAGAGACCAAGGAACATTCGAAGCAGGATTAAAGGAGGCCAAACAGGGTCTGGCAGCCAACAAGGTAATGGCCACAGTTTTTTGGGAATCACGCGGTGTCATTCACATCGATTACCCTGGGAAAGGTAAAACGATCGCCGGCAACTATTATTCAAAGCTTTTGAACAGATTCGACGTTGATTTGAAGCAAAAACAACCGCAATTTGCAAAGAAGAAAAAGCTGTTTAATCAAGACAATGCACGTGTGCACAATTGTCTAGTCACGATGTCCAAAATACACGAATTGGGATACGAACTGCTACCTCATCCAGCATATTCTCCAAATTCAGCCCCCTGCGACTATTTTCTGTTTCCAAACCTAAAGACATGGCTGGGCGGTAAGAGATTTGAGTCGAATGAAGAAGTCATTACCGCGTATTTTGAGAGCCTTGAGGAAACCTATTATTTGGATAGAATAACAAATTAGAGAAACGCTGGACTGAATGTATCGAGCTCAAAGATGATTATGTAAAACAATAAAATGTTTATTTGCCGAAAAAAATTTGTTTCATTCAAAAAGTAACTGACTTATCAAACCCCCCTCGTACATAACCATTTGGTTACTGCAAGTTGTTAGTAACCTTCGAGAATCTCGGAAGAAGCTGTTAGTGCTTTAAAACAAGCCATTTCGAAAGTAGCAGTAAACGATTGGAATAACTGCTTTCACGAATGCAGAAGTGTATTAATCTTCGCGGAGAATACTTCGAAAAACAATAAAGTCTTTAAGACCTCTCAATTGTTTCATTCTAGCTTTATATGCAAAACTTAAAAGACATCGTTGCTACCAGCGATATTGTAGGAGCGAAATTGGTGGAAATAAATTACGGACGCTCGAATCATCCAAGCCATTCACCAGATGTGGCTCCTTCTGGCTTCCATTTGGTCCCAATCCTGAAAAAATGTGTGTGTGGACAGCCATGTTATTGCAGCCGTTGATTGGTATTCTCAAGGTTTTCTGAAATCACACTTTTGGGATGAATTTATTATTTGAATTGGAGAATCGTTGAAACAGGTATATCGAGCTTCAGGAAAATTATCCTGAAGAATAAAGTCATTTTTCTAACCATTATCTGACGATTTTGTTTTGCAATAGCAAAAACAGGATGCCCCTTTTTTCAGAAAAAATTATTATCATAAAATAGATATACAGGGTGTTACATAATAGTATGTCACAACTTGAGGGGGTAAATCTACGTGCAATTTTGAGAAATAAATTGATATAAACATAGGTCCGCAAAAGCTTCGTTTCGGAGCTACAGGGTGTTGAAATTTCCGGAAAAAATTGTTTTTTTTCACAACTCCTGCAGTTTTTGAGATATTCAGCCCAAATTTGGAATGTAACCTATTTTTTACAGCCATTATTACACGTCCTAAATTTTAATTAGAACCTTCAAGGTGTTTTCTTTTCTGGAGCCATGTTTTCTTTTGCCCTCTCAAACTTTTTTGCAGTACACCACTGATCAGCAAACAATCAATTTTCGTCATGTTCGTTCAATTTAGAAACTTTTCTGACACATGTAATTTTTTCGTATCTCCAACCGTTCTCGAGCAAAAAATTATTAAACGATTGTATGCATTCGCTGAATTGAAAGCACTTCTAATTAAAAAAATGCCTAATAGGCTTTGATTTTTTTCATTTATTTATTTATTTTGACAGTTGCCAAAGTTGAACCAGTGTCTGCTCGAATTGTTTATTAAATTAACGATTAGTTTCAAGACTTTTGAAGTTATTGCTGTAAGAAAATATGGCTAATTTTACTAACGCCTAATTGGCTGATATCCATTACATGTACGGTCTGGCTGACGGAAACACAACAGAAGCTAGGCGATTATATCAGGTGGGCTTTCCAAATCGAGTAACACCAGACATTTTCAAATATCCACAGAAGGTTGAGTGAAACTGGTTCTTTTACTGCAAATAATTATTTAAAAAGTGCAACTCAAACTATGAGAACTCCAGATATTGAGGAAGCAGTTTTGAATTGTATTGATTTGAATCCTCATATGAGTACAAGAAAAATTGGAAATCAGTTGAATATTTCACATGTTCTAGTTTGGAAGATTCTCCACGACTTTTTATTGTACCCGTTTCATATTCAAAGCGTCCAAACTCGAGATTTTCCTTAAAGATTGAATTTCTGCCGATGGTTCTTAGATAAAATCAGAGAAAATGCTCATTTTGATATTGAAATAATGTTCACAGACGAAGCTAGCTTTTCGAGAACTGCTATCAAAAATTTTCACTATAATCATTATTGGGCTGAGGAAAACCCCCATTTGATTGAAAGATCTCATCATCAAGAACAATTCTTACTAAATGACTGGCTCGGAATAATAGGAAATTATTTGATTGGGCCATTTTTTCACCTAACAGACTAAACGGTCCCGCTTATCGCCAATTTATTGAGGAGGAGTTACCTTTATTGTTCGAGGATGTGCCACTTTTGGTGAATAACATAATGTGGTTCATGCATGATGAAGCTCCAGTACATTTTAGTGGAGAAGCTAGGGAATTCTTGAATAAAACATTCAACAGCCGATAGATAAGTCGGGGTGGGCCAGAACCATGGCCTGCTAGGTCCCCAGACTTAAATAGTTTAGACTTTTTCCTATGGGGATATCTCAGAAGTTAAGTTTAGAACACTGTAGAAGAATTGAGAAAGCGATAAATATCCTCCTGTGGCACGATAAGAAATACCGCAGGAATATTTCAAAAAATGCGTGATAATATGCTAAGAACGACAGAGGCCTGTATTCTTGCAGGTGGAGGACACTTACAGTAATTTATTCAGCTTTTAATTGTTCTTTTTTTTTAGTTTGATATTGATTAAGTATAATTTGAGTCTCAGAAGACGACCTATCAAAATAAAAGCAAATATTGGGCATACCTATCGAATATTTCTATTATTTTTTTTATTTAGCGAAGAACATACAATTCAAATAATTCAAATGCAATATTTTTTCACTCGAAAACGGTTGGAGATACGAAAAAATTACAAGTGTGAAAATAGTTTCTAAATTGAACGAAGATGACGAAAATTGATTGTACGCTGATCAGTGGCGTACTGCAAAAAAGTTTGAAAGGGCAAAAGGAGACATGGCCTCGGAAAAGAAAACACCTTGTGAATTTCGGTTTAATCTAGGACGTGTAATGATGGAGGCTGTAAAAAATAGCTTGTATTCCAAATTTGGGCTGAATATCTTAAAAACTGCAGGAGTTTTGAAGAAAAAACCAATTTTTTCCTGAAATTTCAACACACTGTAGCTCCGTAACGAAGCTTTTGCGGACCTATGCTTATATGAACGTTTTTTTCTCAAAACTATACGTAGATTTACCCCCTGAAGCTGTGACATACTATTATGTAACGCCCTGTTTAAATGTACAGAAAACGGTAAAGTGAAATTATATTTCTGTGAAAATTTGCCATTTCAATAAGCATCACTCGCCAGATTCATGGATGAGTTTTCGTAGATAATCGTTGGACAGTAACAAATTTCCAGATCCTAATAGCACGCTACACTTTCCGGAATAAGCCACGATTTATTCCCCAAATCAGATCCCCTAATTTTCAATTTCCCGTGACGAGAAGAATGAGAGTCACTTACCCAATTCATTGGGGAGCTTTTCTAGATAATTGTTAGACAGTAACAAATTTTCCAAATTTTCATGGTATGCTATACTTTTCGGAATGAACCTCAATTTGTTATTCCTCAGATCGAGCCAATTTAATTTTCCTAATTTGGTAAAGATATCATCGGGTAAGTATTCTATAGAATTTCCTTCCAAATAGAGCATCTTCAGGTTATACATCCGAAGCACATTGTCTGGCACTTCTGTCAGTTGTTGTTTACTTTGGTCTGAGATGATATCAAATTCAGACATGCTTTCCTACATTGATAATATTTGAGACAAATTTACGAACGTGTATGAATAATTTTGGGAATGTAAGTGATGTTTAAACCGGTGTTTTCATATGTCATGTCAACCAGAGAATCTTTAAGTCAACTGACATTAGTGAGTTAAAACCATGGAGATCGATTAAATAAAGCAGAATAATAAATGGGATTATTGATTTTCAGGGTAGGTTTTGTTGACGCCCGTTTTCCGTTGTCTCGTTTCTATAATTCGTTCTAGTTTTTTGCTCAGAATGATTTCAGGAGAATTATTGTTTCTGAATTCAATGGTGGAATATTGACTTTAACTGCTCATAATACAAGGGTGAATTGATAAGTCAGGTAAATATGAAAAAATAACTCAATTTTCTCTACTGGGTGTCATTCATTTTTCAACTTAATCTCCTTCCAAGGGTACACATTTCCTTAAACGATGCTGGAAGTTTTTGATGCCCTCTTTGAAGCAGTCTTGCTCAAGGTCAAGTTCATCAGTTTGGCTGTTGTAATGTTGGCAGGTCCATTGTCGTGATGCAACCGGACTTTGTTCTTGGTAAGATGTGGCTAGTTTGTTTTGGTTTCCTTGTTCAAAATAGTCTTTTATTTACAGGACATTCCAATTACAGGGGTTCACTATCATTTATAAAAACTAAACAGTATGCGTGACCAATGACAAAAAAATTTCAATAATTCAGTATTAATAAAACTGAAGAATAAATTGAATTAAATCAAAAATTGTACCTGTAAATAAACAATGGTTCATAGAAAAAGCAGAAAGACTCATCAAGCAAATAATTACTTTTCTCCCGAATCCCGCAAGATTAATGTTGAACGAGATGAAGATTGAATCATCTTGAGCTGCTACAGCGGCGGCATGACAAGCGACTCCAAGAGTTGAGAACAAAAGAAATTCTTACATATCTTCGATTTAGATCAGGGGAGAAAAATTGTTACTTTTTGACTTTATTTCTGAATATTGTTCAATTCATTTCGATAAGATATTAGCCGACATTATCGGAAACGCAGAGACTCACATTTAAGCTGCCACGACAGATTTCTTGAATCTGAATGGAATCAATGTTTCACTTAATCGCCTGATCTGAATTCGATTGAGCATGATTGCGATACATTTCAAGAAGGTGTTATATAAGATCAACATGCTCTCCAACTGAAGTGTCAGACTATCACTTAAGAATCTTTCCATTACTTAATTTTTAGGGTTTCTAGGAGAATGTTACTTCACTTCAGAATTTATTTGATTGGATTTTACTGTTTCAAAATTAAATCAAAGGAAACTGATAAAATTTGGATTTTGCATTTTTTTCTGGAAGAAGGTGCATTTGATTTTTGTTATTGCTTTTGATTTATATAGAGTATGCCAGAAAATCAACGCACAAAATCGGAGATTTCTTTCAGAAGAAGTTTAGATATGTTGGAGAATTATTATTCCAGTAAACTACCAGCACTAAGGAATGCTTGAGAACTATCTAAATAAAGATGAAACTCAGAAATATAAATAGAACTAATAATGAAAAATGTTAAAGTTTTGAAGAAAATCAAAGCCCCCAAAAACCTGTTAATACCGGATATTTCCACCTCTGCATAACATCTATGATTCATACTCGATAATCTTATGGCATTTTGATTCAAATTTCGAGTAGTCTGTCCCGAACTTCATTCACGATCGCTGGTTGGTTTTGCTGGCTTCTTAATCTTCTATTAAGAATGTACCAGACATGTTCGATGGGATAGAGATCAGGACTTCGTGCTGTTCACTCGATTGAAGTGAAATCTTGAAAGTAGTTCCTTACGATATGAGCTTAGTGAGATCTAACCAGATCAGTACGGTCGGTCACAGAAATTTTTCCCCACGCCATTATTGAACCTCCACCAAAACCATAGGTAGGTAAAAGTTGCACTGGGAATATGTGTCATTTCGAAGTCTGTACACTACAGAACGTCAATCGCAATGAAAAAAAACAAAATTTCGACTCATCTTTAAACAAAATTATATCCCAGTCAGCTTTCGATGCGCTACGGTTAGAGCTGGGCCTCGAGCTGCGACACGAGGCCCCAAACCTAATTCTCTGAGACGTCGTATTGTTTCATTGCGAATTTGCATTCTACTGTTTTGCCGAAGCTGCATTTGAAGGTTTTGGAAGTAGCAAACCGTTGTCTTAACGAGGAAATTCTTAAACTAACAATTGTCTTGGAACGCCATGGTTGGTCGTGATCGTCTTCGCGCAGAACTCCTTGTGTGACTACCAGCCTCCCTGTACCTTTGCTACCTGTGCTAATCATCCAAAAACAGTTGAATGGGGCACCCCAAGTCTTTGGCATTCTGTGGGGTCAAATTTCGGGATTCGTAATGCATTATCCCGTTTTATTTCTTCATTTTATTTCTTATGAGAGATAATAATTCGTTTGCTGAGATATGTGAAAATGGGACACTCTGTATTCGAAAATTATGTATCTTCGTAAATGGAAATATACTGCAAAAGCAATGGCTTCAAATTCTGTTGAATTCAGGATTGTAAGGTGCTGGTTCGAAAGGATGAACAAGTGTCCTCAAAAATTCGCCATAGAACATCTGAAGCTGATCTGACGAAACTGTTTAAGTGAGTTTACATTTGTTTCAATATTTCCTGTTTGGTTTCTTGAAGTTATGTCGATGTCGTTTAGCGTATACTATCAAAACTGTCGGGGACTCAAAACCAAAACCAAGGACTTTTATCTTTCTACTCTAAATAGTTCTTTTGATTTCATTGTGTATTGGAATCTTGGCCTAATCAAAATATAAATAGCTTGGAACATATTTGTGACGCATACAACACCTTTCGGCGTGACAGGAGTGATTCCAACAGTATTAAGGATGAGGGTGGTGGTGAATTCATTGGTATTAACAGAAGTATTAAGGCCGACCTTGTGTCAATTGAAAACTCGACACAAGTGGAAGTTTTATGGGTGAAGACATCATTAACAGGTAATGGAAGACTCTTTTTAGGTGTCTGCTATTTTTCGCCGGATATAATAAGTGGAGATTATGTCGTTTTTTTCGACAGGGTGACATCTTTTATGAAGTCGTACCCTAATGATAAATTCATGATAATTGGGGATTTTAATCTTGGATCATTTTCATGGTCTTCTGTTGGTAGCGAACACTTCTTTTAAAGATTTTTCTTTCTACAACTCCCTTCATCAATTCAATAGTGTCACTAATAAAAATGACAGGATCTTGGATTTGGTTCTGTCGAATACAACTAACGTATCTTCTTTTCGATGTTCTTCACCTTTTGTTCCGGAAGCTGATCACCACCCGGCCATAGAAGTTTATGCAAATTTTCAGTGGATAAAATTGCTAGTAAGACCAGATCTAAACACCTCAAAAAAGTCTAGGGAACACTTCTGAATATCGATATATCGTATCCAGAATGATCAATATGGATGATTTTTTTTAAGAAATGAACACCTGCATCAATTTCTCACCAAATTATGTAGAGTGCCGCAACAGATTTCAGTTCTTTTCATAAAGAACTAAAAATGCAGCAGATGCGACGCTTCTTTATAATCATTTCATGTATTCAGTGTTTGAAATCAGTTAGTTGGTACTTGTTTATGTTGTAAGCACAAATAAAAGATTCGTGTTTTGTGATTCGATCATGGAAAGACGACATTTGACTAGAGCAGAGATGTTACGAGCCGTTGGCATGCTCCAAGCTGGGAGCTCACAACGGGAAGTATCCAGGGTTCTGGGAAGTAGCCCAAGTGTCATAAACCGTTTATGGTCGCGTTTCAATGAAACAGGTAGCGTAGAAGAACGCCATACAGGTCGTTTCAGGATTACTAAAGTCGCCCAAGACCGATTTTTGGTTTTACAAGCCAGAAGAGATAGTACTACCACAGCATCTCAATTAGCTCAAGAGCTATCACGAGTTCGTAATGTACAAATTTCCGACCAAACTGTGAGAAATCGACTGCACGAAGGCCAACTTCACTCCAGACGTCCTTTAAGAGTTCCACAACTGACCCATGGAAATCTCGCTGCTCGTTTAGCTTGGTGCCAAGAACACGTAAACTGGGATCAAGAGAGGTGGGCCACAGTTCTCTTCAGTGATGAATCTAGATTTAGTTATTATCCCGATGTGGGAAGAATTCGAATATGGAGGGACCTGGAAAGCAAAACCGTCTCCAGCATGCTCGAAAAGTTGTTAGACAGGGGGGCGGATCAGTGATGTTTTGGGAAAGTATCCGCCTTGGTGGAAGAACTGACCTCGTTTTCATACAGAACAACCTCACGGGAAATTCTTACGCAAATGAGATAGTTTTACCTGTAGTGGTACCGTATCTCAAAACAATGTGTCAAAATCCACTCGTCAAACAAGATAATGCCCCTCCTCATCGTGCAAGAGTTGTCTTGAACGTTTTTGAAGAGAATGATATCGAACTTCTACCGTGGCCATCCTGCTCCCCAGATCTGAATCCCATCGAGCATGTGTGGGACACCCTTGAAAGAAATCTCCTGCGTCAAAACGTCTTCCATCATGAACAGGAGCTTCGAATAGCACTTCAGGGGGCTTGGAATGACTTAGACCAAAATGTAATAGACAATTTAATATTAAGCATGCCGCGACGATGCCAAAGTGTCATTAATAACAGAGGTGGACCTTCTAGGTACTGAAAAATACAAGTGCTTCCATATCGTTTCGAAAATATTAGTTCAGGATTTTTTTTGTGTTTTACCAAATTTCGTCATTTTCAAATTTCAAATTTTTTTTATGATAGGTGATTTGGAGAAGTCAAATATTATTTTGTTTTCTTGAGAATAAATTATTTACAATACATTCTAACAAAACCGAAAGATTTCTATAAATTCGAATCATCAAATTCATATTTTAAAGATATTGGTAAGTGTTCCTAGACTTTTTGAGGTGTTTATGTATACATTTTTAAAACGAACTATTAAGCGATCAATTCGGCATTCTCAAATTCAAATTGGGATACTTTATTAGGTTCAAATGATGTAAATGAGTGTGTTGATTCTTTTACTCTCCTGTAGATTATGTTATAGAAAATTTTGTACCTTGTAGAACTGTTGAGTGCAGTAAATTCACATCATTGCTATGGACACTATTAAGTGTATCAATGAAAAATCTAGCTTTCATCATAGATTCAAAAAATTCAAAAATAGTTTTCTTTATGAAAATTTGATGAAGCTTTGATTGAAAGAGATCATAAAAACCATATTGCTTCTATAAAAGGTGAGATTGTGAAGAATGCAAAGCTCCTTTGGTCTTATGTCGAAGAGTTAAGAGATAGTCAGAGAATACCTATGTCTATGTGTCATGGGGAAAAAGTGTTGAATGACACTTCTGCCATCTCTAATGCTTTTTCTGAGTACTTTGCCAGTGTTTATGAAGATCCGAATAGGCCTGTTCTCTACCGAAGAAGATATGGAATTTCTTCATCAATTTCACTTAACGCGATTGGTCTGAACGATGTCAAAGCTAAAATGGAGGGATTGAAAGGTCCAGGTCCGGACTCTATCCCTATTTTCATCAAGTCAAGCTCTGCTAGCTTAGCCATTCCTCTTCATATTATTTTCAACAAGTCTCTAGCACTTGGTGCTTTCCAGATAATTGGAAAACGGCAAAGATTGTACCGATTTTCAAAAGTGGTAAGAAGAATGAAGCCAGTAACTACCAACCTGTCTCTATTTGAAATTATTTCAGCAAAATTTTTGAAGCAATAGAAACTGATAAGCTATTCCATTTATCCAGCTTCCAGTTAATTCAATCCCAGCATGGATTTCTTAAAGGTAGGTTGGTCTTAACTAATTTGACTCCTTACATAAACTTTATAAGTAGTATTTTGATAAAGGTATTCAGGTTGATGCTATTTACACAGACATGGCTAAAGCGTTTAATAAGATCCATCATGCAACTATGCTGCGAGTTATAGAAGACTTTGTTGTGGTGGGGTCTCTATTGAAATTGATCCAATATTATCTATCAAATAGAATACAATATGTTGCGCTCAATGGCGCTCATTCCGGTTCTATCTGTGTTACATTCGGCGTACCCCAAGGGTCTCATCTGGGTCCACGCGGCATGCTTTATATGCCCACGATCTAAGAGTATATAGTGACATTCGGTCCAATGACGATATTTTGCTGTTTCAGAGAGACCTGGACAGATTTTTCTCTTTTTGTCAAATCAGGTATTTTTCATTAAAAATTATAAAATGCAAACATATAACTTTTACAAAAAACATAAATGTTTTTGATGCTTCTTCTTCTGTTGATGGGCTTGTGATTGCGAGGGTAAACCGGATAAGGGACCTCGGTCCCTTATTCCAAACTGTCTTTCGAGTATCACGTGGATCATATCCCTTCAAAGGCTTTCAAAATGTTGGGGTTCGTTCTTAGAATAACCAGAAAAGAATCGAGATCTCTGAAACAACAACAATTATACTTTTCGTTGGTTAGAAATAATTTGGAATATTGTGTGCCTATTTGGTCACCTCACTGTCACAAGTACATTGACAGAATTGAGCGGGTTCAAAAATTTCAACTTCAGATTTCAAAACAAGATTATATGAGTTTGCGTCGTCACAAGATTTTAAGTCTGGAGCAGAGAAGAGTGCTTTTCGACACAGTTTTCCTTTAGCGTATATTAAATAATTCTTTCAATTATCCGCTAGTCAACTATCTCACTTTCAGCGTTTCAATTTATCCTAATCTTTGTTCCAAAGGCACGTACTAGTTTGTTTTATCATTCTGTGTTCTTGAGAATTATGCGTTTATATAACTGGCTTATTTCCGGCATTGATATTTTTCATGTATCTTTTTCATCATTCAGAAATGCAGTTATCACATAACTTCTGGATCAGCATGATTTTCGAATTTTGGTGATTCTCACGAAAATGATTTTGTAATTTTTCAATGGCTCGTTTGTTTCACTAAAAGTTTTTTTTTGACTTGATTTTTGCTTAATTTAAGTTACTTATAATTAATATTTCTTAAAAGGTGTTTCACATCTGCAAACTTTTCTTGTTATAATTTTTGTGAACCCCTGTAATTGGGTCTTTTCTGTTGGGGTTCCTTTGTTTCATTAAATAAATAAATAAATGAATAAATATTTGTCAATTCTTCATATTTTTAGAACAACTATTTCCAGTTTCAAGCAAGGACACTCACTCCGGAATACCCTGTATGATAAATCAAGAAATGTCAAATATCATATATATTGTGTATATGGGAATATTCAGTCACTAAGGAATTAAACATACCTAACCTCCATTCATGGATCACAAGGCACTGACAATATAATTAGAGCGTAAACTTTCCCAAAATATGAGACCAAAAGTGTCACAGAACTTCACTAGATCAAAGGAGATGTATATAATAAGATTAAACTCGAACAACATAAGAAACCACATAAATTATACGAAGAATATTGCCACCCACATGGCTATGAAACCGTAGTATTCACGAAGAATGAAAGTGCTCTTATGTCTAGTGTTCAGCAGTAAAACCTTTGAATTGAGCCAAGAAATAACATGAAGTCCCTTGAATAGTTGCACTGAATAAATCTTGCGTAAATTATTTAGTTCAGACGTTCCAATAAAGAATTTTATGAAGTTTGCAACGATGTCTGAATTCTTAAAATGTCACGGAGCGCTGAATCGATCCCGATTCAGTTATGGGTAGGTTGGATAAAAAGAAATCGACTACGCTATTTTAAATTTTATGTTTCTTGTGATTTCAATGATTTTCTACTTTTGCCAAGAAATATGAGATTATAACATAGTAGAAATGTAAGAATATAATCAAAATTATTAATAATATTGTTTGGTTACCACTTTCTTAAATTTTTCTATTTCATTTTTCTTCAATTTTATAGTTTTCATTTTCTTACTTACAATTCAAAATTGTATTTTTCAGTATATTTTCTTTTATTTTTCAACCACTTGCACATGTCGCGGCCGGTTCTCAAATCAAGCTTTTGGCTTAATTTCATATATTTGTTTAAAAATATCTTTTATCAAAATTTAGACTTACCTACTTCCTTTCTACCTTCCTTCCTTACACCTTGGCAACACTGTTCAACATCAAGTGAGCAGAGAAACTGCATACAACACAACAGACAAGAGGAAATATAAGTACGAAGAAGACGAACCACATTTCCTTAAAATTTTCTTTTCATTACGAAATAAAATTAATATTTTACAATTTAAAAACGTATCAGGTGTGTGAGAAAAAGTGCCGAATCGTGAAAAACTTTCATATCGACGAGGGCGAAAATTCTTCTACAAGACAACGAAAAACTGTCATTGCTTTCCTTTTTTTTGTTGCTCTCTCATTTTCTGTACACCCAATTGGTAAGTCCTTTCTCTTACTTATCTTATCGTATCATATATTTTCGATTATATTGTTGCGAGTATCTTTGCGAAAGAAAGGAGCAGGGTTTCCGCATGAAATAGGAAAATTGTAACAGCTTCCCCTAATGAAAAACAGTCCGCTAAATCGTCAATTAAACAAATATAATTCATTTACTGGGTGTTCTCTGGTACGAAGTGTTTGAAAGATATAATGATTTATAGTGATAAAGAGAGACCGGATTTTATGCAGTCTAACATTTGGAAACATGTGCATATACGGAGTATAAATGAACAAGTGCAAAAGATTTCACAAGCCATTTTATGAGGAAAAGTTTATATGAACATATGTGCGCAAACGCGTCGTTACCAGAATACAGGGTGATGAAATCTTCAGTTGTTTTCACAGGGTTACTACATTTTTTCAGATTCTCGGTTCAAATTGGGTACATAGGTGCCAGATAACAGAAATAATCATGAAAATCTACAGGGTTGTCATTATTCAGAGGTCACGTGTTCTTTCTACCCCTACAACTTTCTTTCAGTACGCCCTGGGCAAATTAATCTTTTTTTTTTATAAATTTTCAATTAATTTTTGATTTTTCTTATGTCTTGCATTTTTCCGTATGTGCCACAGTTTTGGTAGTAAAAATTGATCAATTTCATGTATAAATCAACATGGCGGAGGAAGAACAACATTCGTGACGTGGTAAAGAAAAATCTTTAAGTGTCACCCGCAATATACAGTAATAATTAAACTGTGCATTATTTGTGAAAATGTATATCACACGGCTGATTTTCATAGGGTAAAAATTACCATAAACTTGTGACTCTTTCAAAATTTTCATTAAGATAGATGGTTTTGCATCAAACGCAGAAATGACCACATGAATTGCGTCTATGGCCTCTTTAATTCCTTAGAAGCGTCGAGAAGACATACTAAAATTTTCCCCTCAACTTGTTGCTCCTCATACTTTGTTTGGTAGGTTTCATCAACGGTTTCGAGAAACAGGTAGCTTCAAAACTAGAAAACATGATTGTAGTCGTCACCGGGATACTAGAACACCAGAATTAGGAGAAGCTGTACTTATTGACGTCAATTGACGAGCAACCCAATACCAGTACTAGGAAAATCGCTTTACAGCTACATGTTAATCATATGACGGTGCCATCTTAAATGAACAGGTGTTATATCCATATCATGTACGAGTCATGTGCATTTTCGCTTTGGATGCTAGACATTATTAGGTAATAACCTGAATTCCTGGAGCAAATTCTATTCACAGACGAAGAAAATTTTTCGAGAGATGCCATTACAAATAACCAACATGCTTTCGTTGACGTTCATCAATTTTCTTTGAACGTGTGGATGGGATTGATTGGAAATCACCCAAATGGTCCACACTTCCTTCCACCTTGGTTGAATTCATACACTCCGTTTCTAACCGAAGAGCTGCCGGATCAACTTGATCCTACTCCTTCAGCTGATAGGGTGGGAATATGGTACATATCGAACATATCCAGATCACTGGATAGGCCCAGGTGGACCCCCTTTTTGGCCAGCTCGTTCACCTGATCTGAATCCAATAGACTTTTCTACTTCGGGATATTTGAAAACATTGGTTTACAGGCCTCCTGTACAAGACGTAAAAGGCTTAAGAAACCTCATTATCATTTCTTGTAGAATCATACAAGATACTCCTGGAATCTTCAATGAGATACGAAGATCTATGTGTCAACGTCTAGACTCCTGTGTAATGGCTAAAGAGGTCATTTTCGGCACTTATTATGTTCGCTTTCTTTACATTATGTTTTCAACACACATAAAATTAATCAATTCTTTACACAAAACTGTGGCAGATACGAAAGAAATGCCGAATGAAAAAAGATTGAAAATCAATTGAAAATTTACAAAAAAAAAATTTAGATTGCCTAGGGCGTTCTAAAAAAAATTGTAGGGGTAGAAACGACTCTTGACCTCTGAAAAAGTACCATTCTGTAGATTTTCATAATTTTTTCTGTGATCTGATTATGTAGATTTCAAAAAGCACCGGTGTGCTGTGTTCTGAGTAGTGTATATATATATATATATATATATATATATATATATATATATATATATATATATATATATATATATACAGGTGCTTCAACGAAAACTGAACAGAGGCTATCTACCATGATATTCATTTCTGATCAAAACGCAAAACCGGTCAATTTTTGTTTCAAGGGGGACATCTTTTGGGGAACAAAACTTGCCTGAAATATTAAACCCCTAAGCGGGGGGTCTTGGGGCGATAGTCTTCTCTATTTTTCAGTGGCTTACTTTGTATCTTCTACAGTTTTCAATCAAAAATGAAAATTTTTTCATCAGAATGCAGACAAAGATAATACCTTTCTTTCGAGGTATCACTCAACCCCATCTACCCTCTTCCAAATTTTCAAGGGTAGTCACACCTGCTCTAGGGGTTGAAATTCGAGATGAGGATGGTACTTGATGATGACTGCCATTGATCAGCATGGATCTGTTCCATTTTACTTCACTGAAACTTGAACAGTCTCAGGGAAGTAGTCTTCCCTATCTTTCAATTGCTCACCCTGTATTTTTTTTCAATTGAAAATGGAAATTCGTTCAAGGCAATGTAGACAAAGATACCACCCTTATTTTGAGTCATCACTCGACCCATCTTCCCTATTCAAAATGTTCAAGGATTGCTATTTCAGGCAAGTTTTGTATCCCAAAAGATGTCCCCCTTGAAACAAACATTGACCTGTTTTTGCGGTTTGATCAGAAATGAATATCTTGGTAGATATAGCCTCTGTTAAGTTTTCGTTGAAGCACCCTGTATAGTGGTACTTTTTGAGAAATAAAATAAATAACTCAAAGCCTAATATTTCAGAAAAATCACATGCTAATCCAGTTTCCCGCTCAAAATATCAAAACTGACTTCAACATCTTTAGTGAACCTACTACCATAGATGCATGTGGTAGTAGGATTCCAACCACCAATATTAACATAAGATTTCGGCCTACAATTCAATGATCCATAAAGCATTATCATAAGAGGTTCTTGAAGAAGAAATTGAAACCATTGAAATTATAGTTCACCACGCAGCTTTTGATAGTGGTTTTATTGACAAAATAGTCAAACAAAAACAATTACATAGGCTATTAGCCAAACATATAGGTTGCTACAAATCTGCAAAGTTCATCCCAATAGCGTATTTTGATAATAGATAAGTGAAAATGTCACAAATAACATTCAGTAGTTTATAAGTTACCTTGACGAGATTGAAATGATTCCTACATAGATCAGACTGGTTGTTCCTTCAAAATTAGATATAAAGAACAGCAAATTGAAAAATGAACAAGATTCAATATTAGCTAACCAATGCATCCAAAAACCACTCTTTTTTCCCAGTATTGATAAATCAAAAGTTCTACACATTGCACCAGTGGGTAGAAAACTCAATTATCTAGAATCAATGTCTGTAAATCTCAAATTTTCATTTCAAATAATAAGTCCCTTTCAATAATTGTTGAATGCAGTCATCAGGCTTTTCCAAATCAAAATGCTGAGCTATTCATATATTTCACGACAATTAGCACTTTTATACTATCTAACTAACTATAGAGCTAATTTAATTAACTTTTCGGTGGTGAAAACATAGTACAAAGTTCAATGCGTGTTTTAATCATGCTTAACTGTCAAATAGTAACAGCTAAATTCATACAGTGTCTTTTATCTATCTGCCGTACAAAAGCATCGAAATTTATTCCTTCTGTATAAAGAATTTTCCTCAGTGTTACTTGAACCACATCCTATCTAACCTCCGAAAATCATTATCTTCAGCTATATGAATTCAAGTTAAGATCGTTAAACAAAAAATTAAATACAAGATTGACAGAAATAAGAAACAATCAACTTATTTCTTCCGGAAATTGGAACGAACACGTCTCGAGATTACGTTATCCCAGTTTCTCAGACATAAAATGTACACAAACACCGAATGAAATCTCGGTCGCCCAGATGAGTTCCCCTTATTGTAGTATGATATAATAAAGTAAATTGTATTTTTCTCATTCTGTATGCGGTTTGTTCACCGAGGACAAAGCAAGAGCTTCCCACTGAGCTGCTAAATATCTTGTCAGTAAACGGTTTAGGACCGCATGCGGAGATATGGAAGTTCTATTACTAGTTTCGATTTCCACAGGGGTGTTATGATAATATGCTGCTGTCATCCATTTATAAATATTACGGCCCTCTGTGCAGTGATTCTACAGAAATTCAAATTACGTATATCTGATTTAAGCGGTGGTGATAGTTCATAACGTCTTCGGTCGTTATGCAATATAAACGTTTCAAACGTAAATTATTAATTTTCGAGAGCTATCATGCATACTTTGATATACAAGAAATACACGAGGCATTTAATGCAAATTTATGTTCAATGTAAACCTCACCTACATCAATGCACTTATGTAAACGAAGCTTGAAATACACACATCACAAAAATTGTCGCATCACCTGGTATTCTGAATTTCACAATCGATGAAGCAGCTCGATCGCAGTTTCTTTGTCAACATATGTTTTTAGACTCATGAAAAGAAAGAAATCTTATCTATGTAGTAACATTTGTTTCCATATGATCTCAAACACGTCTGAAACAAGAATGAGTTTGTTTGACTATCAGTATTCATTCAATTTCTCTTCAGTTTTCACACTAAATTAATGCAAGTTTTCTATGTTTCTTGTTGATTTTCGAATCTTTGAATTTATTGTAATGGCTGCTGAACGTCCTGGACGCTTTTTGAGTGATCATGAAGTGGTAAGAATTGTAACACTTCTAGAGGAGGGGCGAAGCCAACGTTACGTGGCTAACTTGCTGAATGTTAACCAAAGCACTATTTCAAGAGCTATTAATCGGTACCACGAAATAGAGGAATATTGAAGAAGGGCCTGACAGAGAAGAGATCGGATAACAACACCAGTTGATGATCGTTGGCTTCCTTTAACTGCACTAAGAGTTCGGCCCTGTACGGCTAGAATGATACAAAATGAACTTGCACTTTCCAGAAATGTGCATAATTCATTGCAAACTGTTAGGAACAGATAAGAGAAGACAATATCAGACCAAGGGTGGCTTCTACCAGCCGGCGTCTCACCAGAGAGCATCGAGTTGCAAGACTTCAGTTTGCGAGGGAACATGCAAATTGGGGTATTCCAGAATGGTCAAATGTTCTCTTTTCCGACGAGTCTAGGTTCTGTCTAGTATTAAATGAAAGACGCATGCCTGTATACAGACGACCTGGGAACGGTATCAGCAATGCAATATCCGGCAAACCGAAAACTTCAGAGGGGACTCAGTAATGGTGTGGGGGGGCATTTCTTTCCATGGTCGAACTGAGTTAGTCCAAGTGAATAATGGAAGAATGACAGCGGTCAGATACATCGCAGATATCCTTGAACCCCATGTTGTACCCTTTGGTCCATTGATTGGCGAAAACTTCATTTATATGCATGATATTGCTCAGCCTCATGCAGCTAGAGTAGTTACTGAATTTCTGCAAAATGCCGAAATTGATATTTTAAGATGGCCAGCCAGAAGTCCCAACTTGAATCCCATAGAACATGTTTGGGACAACATGGGGTGGCAGATTCAGCAACGTAGGATGCCTTGTAGAACACTCAAACAACTAGAAAATGTGCTGCCTGAATTTGGAACTCAGTGACTCAAGAGTACATCCAAAATTTGTTTGAGGTGCTTCTGAGACGTATACTGGCAGTAATTAGGGCCCGAGGAGGAAACACTCGATTTTGAAAATGATAACCATTCGATGCTAGTTGATTGGTCTCTTCGTGCTGTTTGAAGATGGTAGAATTTTTTAATTTTTCATTAACTCGAAAATTGTTGATATTTTCCATCATAAACTCATCTCTCTTGAATGATATCTTCTTATTTTACACTTCTGAAAGTTACCAAGTGACTCTTGAATGACCAATCTAAAAGTTTATATACTATTGTCGTAAAAGTAGGGTGATGAGACAATTTTTGTGGGGACTGTACTTGAAGCCAATCAACTTTGGAAATGCTCTAAAAAGTGATGAATCGCCTCTTCATTCTTTTTCCCCGTGAAACGTCGACTACGTATATGTTTTTTAGGATAAAAAAAGCAACAAGAAAACTCACATGGCCAAATCAGGCATGTAGGGCGGACGTGGAATAACTTTCTCCTTAAATGATTGGTTTCTCACTTGGCAAAGGTTTCACAAATATTTATTAAAATACTCGACATATGTTTCGGGTTGTTAGCCCATTATCACAATAAATTTCCAAACAGCCAAATGGTCTCATAACATCTGGTTAGTATCGAAGAACAATTCTGAGAATCATATCCTTCTAATTAATATTTACAGATCTGTAGAAGACAGAATCAATTCTAGACAATCAACTCGACTGAACCAGCATGAGAATTTTTTAATTGAATCTCAAATTATTCTCAATATCCTTTAATAATACAACTTCATCTCTAGTATGTAGCAACTGGACCGCCTGGAAGTGCTAGGGATGCATATTTTCTTTATTCAAATCACGCCATACTCTACTCTGAGGTTCATTTATCTCTCCTCAATTCGCGTACTTATATTTGTGTTATTTTCTACGATTTCCACGATAACGTTTAGCTGTCTTTTTGTAGTCTTTCTCCAGTTAAAGAGCGATTTACGTCGGTAATCGTTTGGTGATTCGGAAGATGTTGTGGATATCGCCGACGATATTCTCTGCCTGCTGTCCAAAAATTACAATTACAAAATCAATACAGCAATATCATAACAGCATAGTCGATGTTTGTAAAATTGACCAAACCTATCGAATGAAAATGAAAATAAGTAATCCATATACAACTTTTGTAGGAGAAAATAATTATTTTATAATAATACATTCCAAAAGATTGTAATAAAAAAGGAGAAGGAGTTTCAGATTTCAACCATTTCAATAAAATGTTTATGAACGAGAAAATACTGACATGAAAGTAATGATTAGAATATTTCTGCAGAATATCATGTTGAATACTTTTTCTTCTGTGAAGAGAAAATTCAAAACAACACTTTATGTTTCTACTCCAAGCAGTCATATCTCGTAAAGGAGAAATCTAAGAAAATTGTGTATGGTGAAACATAATGTTTCGGGTTGTTAGCCCATTATCAAGAGTAATACAATACTAAATTCAAAATGAGTGATTTCACTTATGTATAACGGCATTCACAACCGGAGGTAAATTGAAGTCTAGTTGGTCGTTGCAATTTGTTTTTTTTAATTTTCCTTTATAACCTGGATGCATGAGTTCGATATTCTCGATATCTATGAAATGATTATTGTTGATATAGTGATCCGAAAAGCCCATAGAATTTTTATTTTGGAGAATAGATATTTTATGTTCATCAACTCTCTTCTAGATGCATCTTCCGGTTTGGCCTATAAAGAATGTCTCACATTCACTGCAGTGCATTTTATATACTCCGCTTTTATCCAATAATTTTGTTTTATCTTAATTATTAACTAACAATGAACCCAAATTCCTTTCATTGGTGCTGATGGTGTTAATATTATTTCTGTCTAATCTGTTACATATCTTGTTGCTAATATTAGGAAATGGTTAATTGGAAATTTTCTGTTAAATTTCTCAGTATGCAACGGATAGAGCTTTTATCTGTTGCAATAAAAGTTTATGTCGTTTTTGTCTTATTAAGGTATCAGTTGTTATTCTTAGCGATTAATTTTAAAACTTGAACCTAATTCTCAAAATCAACAGCTGATGAAGGAAAAGAAAGCAATCTGTGCACAAATGAATGAAAAGCACTCAATTTGATACTCTGGAATTGGGAACTACTGTTATGAATCAGGGTACTCGAATAGGTTGGTTTTCTGTATATTTTGAATTCAAAATTCAAAGATTCTTCATTATTTTCATTTTCCAAATCCAAATACAGAAGATATCATCTACATATCTTTTCATAAAAACACATTCTTAATTAGGATGTTGAAGGAATTAAAAATTCTATTTTTATCAAAAATATTTCACTTAACAACGGAGACAATGGAGAGCCCCTAGGTACACCATCTAATTGTTTTTTTTTTAATTCGGGAGGCTTTTACTTGGTAAAATTCCATTATCAATAATAAAAAACAAGTACTGTGTTTTAAGGAATTTTACTTAATAATTGCGATTCGTAACGCGTTTCACTACACCGTAGCTTCTTCAGACGAATGAATGTACAGAAAATTAGAATGAGTATATAAATATAAATGTTTTTGAGTGATTAGAAGCTTATTGGGTTGCTTCTTCTTAAGTGGTTATTTATGACAGGTATATCCAATAAAATTAAGGAATAGATTGCTCCCCGAATTGATTCAATAGAGGTGAAGGGCTTAAGTCGACTTGTTCATTGGTGAGTCTATCTGAGTGTTTGTATTTATTGATTTCTAAAGTTTCCCAAAGATCTACCTTCCAATATTCATTATCTGTATGCAAAATTCCAAACTATACTGAAAAAGTTTGAAAGGCCAAAAGAAGACATGGCTCCGGATAAGAAAACACCCTGTAGATTCTAGTTAAAATTTAGGACGTGCAATGATAGAGGCTAGTTGTTACATACCATTGTGTAACACCCTGTGTATATGAACATATTTTTACATGTGGTCCTTACATATAATCTGCTTTTTTGTCATAAGCATAATATAAAGTTATTGAAAATATCATATATATATATACATAAACCAGTACCAGAAAATATCATGTGAAGTGTGCACGTTCAAGAAAAAAGAATGATGCTATGCTATGCCATTTATTTCAACAATGTTCCCCATTTTCTTTTCATGACTCCTTTGTAAAGCAAATGGATCTGTTTATTTCATGTTACTTTCACAATAAAAAAAGCACATTCGAATTTATTGAACATACAGTCAAGGGTTTTATTTATAAAGGTCGCTAACAAACAACGGAAAGTGGACCACACAGCTCGTCTGCGATATTTCCTTCCCATATTATTTAGCAATAAATAACTCACTCTCTTTCAGGAATTTGTCACTTTCTTTCTCAATGAGCCAGGCCTTTAGGGTGGATCGATAGTCTGATGTATCTTCTCGAATAATGCAATCTTTTTCACTTTAGATTCTTTATTTTCTAATATCAGGGAAGATAGATTGAAAACAAAATTGTATCGATTTACCATTTTGCTTTTCAGTATTACATAAATTAATATTGCGATTGGGAAGTATGTGTTTAGTTATACAGGGTGTTTCTTAAGTACATGCATCTAATTCCTGCATCTGTTGGAATAGTCTTGAAATCTCAATTCTATTCTAAATTATTCTCATTAACCTAATTATCCATGAACAATAAGTGATTGATAATAAATATATACAGAGTATTCTGTGATGGATGTCAGCACAGACCTCATTATTTCGTTTGTTTCAAAGAGAGAAAAGAGAACATCCTGTATTTAGTGACAACAAGTGAAAGACAGTTCGAATTCCTACTGAAATGTATTAGGCGTTTCAATACCTATTTGCAATGAATTCAGAGTTGAAAATTATTCTGTTTTATGAAGGAATTTTCACATAATATAATCTTATTTTACGCTAAAGTTCTTGAGCATGGTCTAACTAGGTACAATATCTGCTACGCAGAATGTTCAAACTGTCTACCTTCTTCTCGGATGCAAATTTCAATTCGACGAACAATATTCTCCTCAATTTGTTCGGCGTAACATTAAGGAATGATTCTCGAATTATTTCTATCCTATCATGCTTAGTAATAATTCAAATTGACCATCTTGTATTTAATAACAACAAAATAATATAATAATATATCTTTTTGCGTACAATTTCCAACATATTAACATCATTTGTTTCTCTACGGTGATTTTTTCTTAATCTACCATATGACCTTTATAATTCTGAGCTTTTGCAATGCAAGATTATTTCGAGAAGAGCATACTCAGCATTCCCAAAAGTTAAATGTTTGGGTGGGTATTTATTAAATCACATCATCGGCCCTTTTTTTGAATTGATGAATGAAGAAGACCATGAAACCATCATTTTTCAACAAGATGCGCACCACTTCATTTCGTTTAACTTGTGCGTCAGTTTTTAGACGAAAAATTTCCTCAAGCCTGGATTGGAAGAAGGAGACATATTGAGTGGCTACCCAGATCACCTGATCTGGCGCCATTGGACTTTTTTCTATGGGGTCACCTGAACTCTAAGATTTACGTTACCCAACGTGAGTCACTGGATGATTTTCAAATTCGGAACGTTAATGAATGCCGTCAAATTGAACCTGACATGTTGAGTAATGTACATGAACGATTTGAGCAAAACTTATTTTACTGCATGTAAGTGAATGTTGCCCATTTTCACCACTTAATAAACTAATCACAAAAGTGAGTAGTCTTCTACATTTTTAGCTGCCATTTCGTTAATGACGAAAATTTTGAAGCGAAAATTTAGGGTCAGATAGTACTCGATAGAATCTTCAAAATGAGGTGTCATCCCTATGCAAAATCATGAGGTTGTGCTCACCCCCGGTAGAGGACTGAAGTTACGGGGATGAAAAAATCGGAAAAGTTGTTTCCCCCACCAAACACAGATTTAAATACAAATATACACTTTCATACATATATAAGCATATATACTTATAAATACATACATATATACTTATATATACATATATACACTTACACATTTTAGTGACTTCAATTGAAAAGCAAAATTGTAATGGCGGGTACACACTGCTAGTTTATTTATATCATTCATGTCTATTATATATATTTTTATTTTTTCTTTATTTTTTATGCTATTTGTATAGTTATTGTTATTTAAGCATCGTTTTTAAAACAATTAAAATAGCAATATCATCTTTATCCGTTTTATTTAAACATTTTTTTATGTTAGATTCAAGTTGTTTTATATTGTTTATATTTCCTAAATTCAAAGGTAGTTTATTGAATATTCTGGGATCAAGTTAGAAGTGACTCATCTGACTTATTACCCTTAAAATTTTTGCTTCCGGTTTTTCTACCTTCCTTTCCTCCTAACTTCGTACTTTCCTACCATCCACCCTCTCTTTCTACCTACCTTCCCACCTTTCTACTTTTCTACACTCCTCCCTCACTACCTCACTATCTTACTATTTTCCTACCTTGCTCTTTAATTTAGGGAGAAAGGTAGGTTAGATTAGGTTAGACCTTCTTATCTTCCTATCTGGCTTAGGAAGGGGATCATATTCACCGTTACTTTGCATCCTATAACTAGCATCGTTCGTATACTCTACTAGTACCCGACTTCGATATTTGATTTCTTATTGATGTCGAGTATATCCTAAAAACCATAGGAATCTGGCAACTTGTGCGCAGCATCCTAGTGTCCTTCCGCCAGATTTGCAAGTGCAGTAATATAGCCTTGTATTGGATGATCTTCTAATTCTATAGCTGACTGTTTATCATTGACTGCAATAACTATCCAAATCTGATTTGTAAATCTTGAAAATAGCCCTAAATCTAGGTTCAAATCGATTTGTATCAAATATATCAGTACTCTCAGTATCAAAATAATCTTGTATATAAGAAGGAGCTAATTTGATTTGATAAATACCCAATGTTATTGGATGGAGTATCTGGAAATCAAATTGAGATTAGAGTAGCCTAATTTACTGCTTGTCCAACAACATTTCACCTAGCAAAATGTTCTACTGCTTCCACTCTATCTTACAAGATATTAATTAACATAGTTAAGTTTTTCAAATTTAACTACTTACTTTTCCTCCTATTTACTTTCCTCTCTTACCTTCCAACCATTCTTCCGTCCAAGCCTTCTGTCTCCCTTTCTTACTTGGATAGGAAGGTAGGAACATATTAAGGTAGGAACGTAAAAAGGTAGGAAGGTAGGAAGGTAGGAAGATAGGAAGGTAGGAAGGTAGGAAGGTAGTAAGGTAGGAAGGTAGGAAGGTAGGAAGGTAGGAAGGTAGGAAGGTAGGAAGGTAGGAAGGTAGGAAGGTAGGAAGGTAGGAAGGTAGGAAGGAAGGTAGGAAGGTAGGAAGGTAGGAAGGTAGGAAGGTAGGAAGGTAGGAAGGTAGGAAGGTAGGAAGGTAGGAAGGTAGGAAGGTAGGAAGGTAGGAAGGTAGGAAGGTAGGAAGGTAGGAAGGTAGGAAGGTAGGAAGGTAGGAAGGTAGGAAGGTAGCGAGGTAGGAAGGTAGGAAGGAAGGAAGGTAGGAAGGTAGGAATGTAGGAAGGTAGGAAGGTAGGAAGGTAGGAAGGTAGGGAGGTACGAAAGTATGAAGGTAGGAAGGAAGGAAAGTAGGAGTGTAATAATGTAGGAAGGTATGGAAGGGGGGATAGTACCGTACTATAGTCAGGAAGTCAGAAAGATAGGAAGATAGTGATAATAATAATAGATTTATGAGAATAATTTAGTTTCAAAATTGAAATTCTAATACGACTGGAATAGACACAGTAGATGTTCGACAATAGTATTATTCACACAAATGTGTCAAGGCATAAATTAATCTGAAGAAACTTATCTCATTTCAGGTAATCTTGGTCAAAACTTATGAAAAACATCATCCTATTTAAAAACATAACTTTGAAAAGCTATAACGGAGCATCTTTATATTTGGAAATAATTTTGGGGCAACAAACAAATTAGTGTCTAATTTTTATATATACATTTTGAATATATTCCATAGGAACAGAATAATGATAATCCAGAAATAAATTCAGTATTCAGAATTGTAAGATTAAAGCTTCAATCGATAATAGTGAAATTTAGGCTAGCAGAATGCTAAAAAAAAATCACTTAAAATCAAAACTAGGGAATTTCCATTTAAAACAGAAGATTTGTTGGCCCGATAGAACCGCGAAAACCAGCAGAAAGCAATTTTCATGAAGGTTTTTCGATCCAATCCTGTGATATGGAAACTTTAGGTGGAACATATTGTATTGTAAGGTTCTCTAATAAAAACATTGAAGTTCACAGCAGCATCTGTCCAAATGACTATTTCGTTCCTGGAATAATTAACAAGGAACAAATTGTGTTTATTCTCCAAAATGGAGATATTTCTTTGCGGCTCCTCATCAATTTCAACTCTGTTTGCTTCCCATCCTACGCACCTGTATTCGTTGCGGTGGTAGAATGGCTTTATTTACGTTTTCTCGTCAAAGAATTGACTGAATGAAAACAAATTACCTGCCTTTGGATAAAGCGCTTCCTCTCAAAAAGGGGCATTAGGTACTTTTTCCATTTGACATTTTACAGGATGTATCATTGGTTGTATTAGATGCAAAATACGAGGGTTGTTCATGAAGTTCGACTGAGTCTATATTAAACTCTTTCGGTAAACCTTTGACCGGAACATTTTCTTTTAGTGTCTCTCATCGTTGGAGTTAGGAAAGTGTCTCAGGCAAAAACTGAAAACTGGAATAGAGACAAAAACAAATTATAAGATAGATAACAAAAGTAAAGGCATCTTATAAACAATAAAATCTGAAACAAACTCAAAATATGACAGCAGCAATGAGGGCAACCTCACGCTGCATGCTATGAATAAATTTCTATCAGAAGTTTCGGAAACATTCGCAATGAAAATAACGAATATACATAATAGACCGACAAGGAGAGAGTCTATCAGACAGGTAATTTCTCTATTTCTTTCTGCCACTGTGCCCAATGAAATTATACAAATTGAGCCAAAAATGAAGAAAAAAACCATGAAAGATATATACGGATTATCAGTCGCCTATTGGGGAAACTGGTGAGCAACCTAGCCGAACTATTGAGCTATATAATCAACCTCCCCTTTGAGTAAGGGATATTTTCGAAACAACTTAAAACAGTCTAGGCAGTACTCATCTTCAAGAAGGGGGACATAAACGAATGTGATAATTATAAGCCAAATTGCGAGTAATCTCCTTCTCCTTACTATGGCTTATCCTCACTGGACGTTGGCGATCATTTTGGACCATATTACTCGATTGACTGCAGCTCGAAATAATTCCTGAGATGTTTTCTCGGTCCATTGCATAAGATTGGCTAGCTATGAGATTCGTCATCTTCCAGGTCCCTCTTACCGTCCATCTTTCCTTGCATGACCAGATGAAGGATTTCATACTTATCATTCCGCATTATGTGCCCAAAGTATGCGAGTTTTCTCTCTTTAATAGTTCCCATAACCTCTCTATCTATTTCATTCGGTGGTGAACCCAAGATATTCTCAACATGCGACGGTAGCACCACATTTGAAAGGCCTCTATCCTCTTACAAGCAGCATCAGTCAACGCCCAAGACTCCACACCATACAGCAATATAGAGAACATATAGCACCTCAATAGACGAGTTCTTATTTGTAAATTCAACTCAAGATTACATAAAACAGCTCTCATGTTGTTGAAGTAGGCTCTGGCTTTCTCAATACGTATTTTGATCTCTCTAATCTGTTCCCAGTTATTATTTAGATTCGCACCCAGATACTTTATGGTTGTAACTGTTTCAATGAGAACCTCCGGCATAAAATTGTACGTGAGGTTGGTTATGTTTGCTCATTATCATAACTTTCGTTTTGTTCGTATTAAGCCGCATGTTGTATTTTTCGTAGACTACATAAACACAAAAAATACTGAACGAAAATGTGCACGGGTTCAGAGAAAGAAAAGGAACTACAACAGCGCTCTTAGAAATAGTACATTATATAATAGAAGCGAATTTTTTCGAATAAAGTGTAGATTGAAGTTAAACCTTGTGTTTTTTATCTCATTTATATCATGGATCTACATCAAGTAACGGCCTCCACAATTCAAATAATAGAAGCGTTTGACGACACATAGAGGAGGTGATTCTCGCTTGTCTTGACCTTAGTAAAACATTTGACTGTGTGAACACGACATTCTGCTTGAAAAACTGGAAAGCTGCTGATCAAACAGACCGGTATTGAGACTTTGCAAATCATATCTACGAGAAATATCTCAGATAATAGAATAGAGGGAACAAAAATCAGGAAAGTATTCAGAGGAGTACGCGAGGGCTCGATATTGGGGTCCATCTTGTTCATAATATACATCAACGATTTGATGGAGAGTAAGGAGTCTTATAGCGTAAAGATTTTTGCAGATGACACGAAACTAATAAATTGGGCTGCCAATAGGAGTTCTTTAGAGGAAAAGATGAAAGTAGAATGGAGGGGACAAAATCAGGAAAGTAACCAGAGGAGTACCCCAGGGCTCAATATTGGGGCCTTTGTTCATAATATACATCAACGATTTGATGAAGAGTTTGGAGTCTGATAGTAATAAGGTTTTTGTAGATGGCACCATACTGATTACTAGGGCAGCCAATCGGAGTTCTCTAAGGGAAAATATCGAACAATGGAGCTGAACAATGGTTTGAGGAGCACGATTCAACTATGAATATAGATAAGACACAAAAAGCTTTGAGTTTCCTCAAAAAAGGAAGAACCAACAATACTGCAGATGCTGCGATTAACCCCAGAGAACTTTCTAAGCTGGACTCCCTATACTGACTTGTTCTGTTAACGATCGTCAACAACCTACAACACAATAAGAAGAATCATATATATAATCGAAGAGAATGTTGCTCTTCTAACCTACCACATACACTTTCATAGTTTACTTATCAACGGCATCATTCTGTACGGCTCAGCGGTGGATGTAAAGAGGGTTTTTCTGCAGCAGAAAAAGGGAGTGAGAGTGCTGGCAGGAATTTCCAGCTGTCAAGAAATTTTAAAGAGGGTCCGTTCTGTTAAATATTGGCCACTCTATGTTACTTCAATGAGAGTTAAGATCTGAGAGATGAGCATGTCGGTAACCATGATAACTTCACACGGGGGCGGGAGAATTTTGTTCTACCAAAACATCGTCTGGGAAGAACAAAAATTCGTTCTCGTTCATCGGCACGAAATTCCACAATAAATTATCTGCTGGTTATAAGGAATTGAGTAAATATCGTTTCAAGTGCGCCATTAACGAACTGCTGATACAGAAGGCATTCTACTCCATCGACTAATTCTTGGTCCTTTAGTTGAACCGAGAATATGTCATACAGTGTGTTCGTTTGTTTTCCTTGTAAGTGTATTGTTTTTTAATATTTACCGATTTTGTTTTCATCTTCATGCGTGGGAAACCTGGATTGGCATTCCTTTTAATTCTTTTAGGTAAAGTATATGCATTATTATTAATATCATTTTTCAAGTATGAACTATATGAATCTTTAATTAGAATTCTTTTCCTTTTGAAAAATATATAAGAAAGGATGTTTCGTTGTTCCTGAAATTGACAATAATGAACAGTAATTCATCCTTTGTATTTGATTTGCAATAATTCTTTTTTCAACAAAGAAATAGAGACTGATACTAAGAATGAAAACTATATTTTTGTTGAGGATATCTATATTATTGAGAATTTTTTTGAATGCGAAATAAAACTTTTTCACTTTAAAATTTATCCCCCAACAATGAACTATCGATTGAATTAAGTCTGATAAACCCACGAAATCCCGAGCATGGGACCTGTGATTTATTACAGGAATTGACTAATATAACATACGAGGTTTACAAATAAAGTAATACGACTGGTAACAAGGCTTCCGATCCAGCAACATGTTAGAGGATTTGAGCAGCATCAGGTGCCTCTAATTTGAGTTTGAACTAGCTACAGTCATTTGTTTGTCTATACGTTAGTTTTCGTGAAACAGTTTTTACTTATGAGATCTAAAAACGCTTGGTATAAATTTTGAGCAACGATTTTTGCTTCAAACTGAAACACAATGCAACAGAAACATTTGAAAAACTTCGGCCGGTCTATGGAGAAAGTGTTTTGTCGAGAGCTTAGGTTTTTCGGTGGTTTAGGGCGGAAAAAGAGAGTCGATTGAAGAGGAACCACGAAGCCTAAAGCCTTCCAAGTGCAAATACCAATGAAAATATCAACAAAGTCATCAGATTTTGACCAATTCATTGGAAATAAAAATTGGTGCAAATTGGTTCCGAAAGACCAAAAGAATGTCAGAAATGAAAGGTGTCTTGACTAGTGATCGATTGAAAATCCTCGTTTTCGGGAATAACTGATGACATGGAGTACGATCCAGAAACCAAACGCCATGGTATGGAGTGGCATACTGCAAACTCTAGGTCCAAAAAGCACGAATAAGCAAATCAATGATCAAATGCATTCTGTTTTTTTTTTGATTGCCACGGCATAGTTGATTAGTCAACACTTCCACCGAGAGATCCTTGAAGGAATTCGAAAAAGAGTCTTTCGTGTACAACAAACAATTGGGTGTTGTATCATGAAAACGCCACAAACTGTAATATCAATAATGGAGTTTTTACTCAGAAGAAACATTTCTGTGGCTCGTAAATAACCAGTTGAAGGCTATTCCAGTATCCGGTTTCCAATAATGCTATTTATGTTGTGATTTTGGTACCTTTGGCGTATGGACAATGAGGACACTATATCACCACTATACCAATAATAAAACTCAGTTAGCGAAACGCGCGTCGAAAGTTAAAGATGAAGTTAAAGTTTTGGTGTAGTGGTGATATAGTGTCTTCATTGTTCAGCAACGCTATGATGATTGAAAGGACCAGCGCTGTGTGACCCCTTCGTTAGGGAACTTTTTTGAAAGGGATAATATTTCATTGAAATTATATTTGTATAAAAAATTTTTAAAAAATCAGTCTAGTTGCCTTATTTACAAACATCGTACTTGCTTGTTACAATATTGCCCCAAACTAAAAAAAGAAACAAAAACTGAAGAAAAATTATAAATACTAACTTGAGTAGTCGATTAGAAGGAAAAACACGAAAATTTTGGCCAAAATGGTGTTGAACGTGATGCCGAAGTATGTTACATATCGGGAGATTGAGGCATCTTTGAGGATTTCAAAGACCTCAATACAAACATTTATGCACGAAGAATAGCGTGTGAAAATATTAATGTCCTGTTGGATATCGCATCTGATGAAAGAATAGAAAGCTGCAAGGATAAATTTGTGTCAAAACCTCTGGACCGTTTGAATTTTGGAAAGTCTTAAAGCGTTTACAATATTGACAGTGGTGATACGAGTCAGAAAATAAGTGCCAATCTTCTGCTCGGGAGATTCAAGAGAAAGAAAAAAATAGGTAAAAAAACTTTTTAAGTTAAACGGTTTTATGTTAAACATACATTGCACTGTTTAAGATAAATGTACTAAAAACCAAAAAATAATAAAATAGATACAGTCGTGGGAATTATAAACATATGCATAGACTAGACTAAAATAAAACCGTGGGGTACGTCAATTGTCTACAAATTATCGACTTAATGTGCGATAGAAGAATCGTTTAATTCGTCGTTAGGCAGTTGGCCCGCAGACGGTGAGGAAATTATTTACTATTTTCTTGCTCATGGAAATTCTAATAGTTATACACTCCATGTAAATAAAAGAGATGTTTTAACTAGTTTATCGTTGGACATTCACACTGCTGGCTGGCGAGGAATCGTTTCACTGCTTGTTGTTTGTCTTTAATTGACAAAACATATGACAAAAGTACTACTCGCTCACCACTATGAAACCCTAAAACTCGCTTATAATCGAGCTTACTAGCTTGTTTCCACATTCTAGCCCTACTTATCACACGTCCATCGTTGTCGGTTGCACAACTGCCTAATAATTATAGTGTAACATTACAAAACAAACATTTTAATCAACGATTGTAGACAATTGACGTGCCCCACGGTTTTATTTTAGTCTAGTCTATGCATATGTTTATAATTCCACGACTGTATCTATTTTATTATTTTTGGTTTTAGTACATTTATCTTAAACAGTGCAATGTATGTTTAACTTAACTTAACGTTTAACTTAAAAAGTTTTTTACCTATTTTTATTTTCTAGTTTTTAGTTTTTATTTCGCATTCTTTTTAATTCATTTAGTGCTTCATTATTGCAAGGTTTCTTGCCCGTTAGTTTATTGCAATCCAACTCCTCTATACGTAGTCCCTTCAAAGATCTTACTCTACTAAGAGCCACGTAGGCTTGACATGTATACAAATTGTGTTAATAGCATTCTCGAATGCCTGCAGATTATTAGCTCTGCATTGCTGGGTACGCTCTCGTTGTTTACTTAACCTCGTATCGCGATGTTTAGGCGTTTCTGAACCCAACTGCTGTCTTTGTCTTTCACGGCTTTGTATTAATCTAACTTCATATTCTTCAGGCGTTTCTGACGCTACCATCTGTGTATATTGCTCCCGTTGTTTTGTTAACCTGGCTTCATATTCTTCAGGCGTTTCTGACGCTACCATCTGTGTATATCGCTCGCGTTGTTTTGTTAACCTGGCTTCATATTCTTCAGGCGTTTCTGACGCCGTCATTTGTGTATATCGCTGACGTTGCTTTTTTAACCTGGCCTCATATTGCTCAGGTGTTTTTGACGCTAATTGTTCCCGTCGTTTCTGTAATCGACTTTTTCTATCACCTTCACTTTCTTTAGCTCGTTTTGCTTGATACTTTTCTTTCGCTTTTTGAAGCCTTCGTTTACGTTGTGTTGCAGTTTCTGTTTTATTTATGTTTGTATTTTTTATATTTTTTTTTTACCATTTTGTTCCCACGAGTAATGGACATTTAAACGGTCGACCCCCCCAGAGGTCCAATAAAGGGGCAAGGCTATGTACAACAAGATGCGCCTGAGTCTTGAGGGGAAAACGCTAACGACATATCATTTTTATCCACCCTAATGCCATACAGTTCTCGGCGCGTTTTAACCTTTCACCTTAACTTGGTTGGTGCACCGCTAACGACGTATCATTTTTAGCCACCCTAACGCCACAGAGTCCTCAACACGATACAAAATCTTGACTTGGGTGGTGAATTCAGGCTGGATACATTGTATTCTACTGGTTGAGCACTTTCATTTGATACCCATATTGATAGGATTGATAAAACCTACGTTATCCGCCATTTTGTAGCGGCCGCCATCTTGGATTTCAATTTTTTATAGTATATTGTATTCTGATTGTTGAGCTCTTTCATTTGATACCCATATTGATGGGATTGATAAAAGCTATGTTATCCGCCATTTTGTAGCGGCCGCCATCTTGGATTTCAATTTTTTATAGTATATTGTATTCTGCTTGTTGAGCCCTTTCATTTGATACCCATATTGATGGGATTAATAAAACATGAATTATCCGCCATTTTGTAGCGGCCGCCATCTTGGATTTCAATTTTTTATAGTATATTGTATTCTGCTTGTTGAGCCCTTCCATTTGATACCCATATTGATGGGATTAATAAAACATAAATTATTCGCCATTTTGTAGCGGCGGCCATCTTGTATTTATAATGATAATGAATAAATATAATTGTATTGTCACCAAAATCCAAAGTGTATACAAAATTTCAGATTAATCGGTTGACAGAAAGAGGGTGAAATTTGAATTACTAAATTTGACCCAAGAATAAATAAATCAAACGGGGTGAGCTAAATAAAACCGTTTAAAAACCGGCAAAAATCATCCGTGGCCGAAGTGTCTCCGAAAAGATGGTCGCAACGTTTGTTTAAAAAACAGGTCATGTAGCAACAAATCCTTCATAAGAGCAAGAAACAGTAACTGCCGATTGATACACAACTATTATTATAAATTATTCCATCATCCTGGGCACAGTCCACACCTAATTCTTCCAAAATCAAGAATAGACTATGTGATCAAACGTTTCAGTCTTCAGAAGAAGCTGTCGATGCCTTTCAAAATGCCATTTAGAATGTAGCAGCGAACGATTCGAATAACTGCTCCCAGAATTAGGTCGAACGAACGCAAAACTGGAGAATACTTCGAAAAACAATAATGACCTCAAAAGCTCTTAATTGTTTCATTTCAGTTCTATATGCAAAACTTAAGAGACATCTCTTATACAAGTGTTCTAGCTCCATTCGAAATTCATACCAAATTCTTCAATATGAAAACTAACTTTTCGGATATATAGAGATCCGTTTCTGGACGAAGTACCCCCGCAGTGACTTTCAAATAGATGTTTTGACAAAGGATATTCAGGCGGAAGTCGCAATTTCGATTATTCCAGTCAACACCCTTACGTCAAGCTGAGAGCTAATGATACTGGACATTATTCCAAACCTTTCACTGACCGTTAACCCTGACTGACAGTCTTATTGCGTCAATGATTTGTGCTAACTTTTCATTACATTTCAGGAATACTTGTTGAAATCGATGTGAATGGAATTTAGGAGGCGGGAACACAATGAGACTTTGTTAAAAGCTGCTTGAGTCCATGGGAATTAGAGTAAACATTGAATTTACAATTTTGTAATTCGAGACGTCAAAAGAAATAGTTTATTTCAATTAATGATATTATTGATGGATTATTGTATGGAAATTTTGAGGAATTAATTGAAGTTCAAGATAAACTGAATATCAAACGACACAAAAACTCTATAAACAATCCAGTTCCTCACAAACAAAAAATTATGAGTACATTATTAGAAAATATCATAAATTACCAGCTCTTATGGACATTAGAAAAACAAAATATACTTATTCCACAACAAAGCGGATTTCGGTCAAATAGATCAACAATAGATAATATAATAGCAATGCAAACTAAAATACTAGAAGCTTTAGCATCCAAACAAATATGTGTAGCATCATTTTTTGATATAAAAAAGCATATGATACAGTTTGGAAATATCTGATCATAAAAAACCTTCAATCGCATAACATACGTGGGTATTTATTATCGTGGACTTATGCACTATCTCAGCTGTTAGCTGGATATAATTTACCTTTCCCAGATTTAGCAATCAAAGGGAATAGGCTCGATTACAATATACTTGACATAAATTTCCTAACTATCCTACATGTATTAAGAATTACAGCTTTTTGCATTTCTATATAGGTATTCTTATGCAATTCTAATTTCTTAAGGCTATCATGCAAAGTTTTGGGTATTAAACCAGTCGAGGATACGATGACAGGAACAATATCTATTTTATCGACGTGCCACATCTGCTTGATCTCAATAGCAAGGTCTGTGTATTTGGACTTTTTCTCCTGGAACTTGTTCAGCACGTTGTTATTATTCGGTATGGCGACATCCACCAGCATTGCTGTTCTGGCTCTCTTATCATACACCACTATGTCCGGCCTATTATTCGTCACCATCCTGTCAGTGATAACAGGCCTATCGTAGTATAATCTGATAGAGTCATTTTCCAATACGGGTGCCGGTTGATACTTGTAATATGGCTGGAAGGTGTTCAGGAGTCCGTACTTGTGTGCAAGTTTCTGGTGGATAATGTTGCACACTTGATTATGCCTGTGAAGATACTCCGTATTGGCCAGTTGTTCGCATCCGGACGTAATATGCAGGATAGTCTCCGATCTTATATGGCATTTTCTGTTTGTAATGTTCCGTCCTTCATAATAAATTTCTTGTAAAGGTTTGTAGCGATCTCTTGGTCTTAGATGGCCATAAGGAATCCTTCTGTTTCTGCGAATAATTCTCCTTTCATCAACCATTTGTTGGAGGCTTCTTTGTCGATGTGTGGTTGATTAATCTCATGGTGATGTCGTCCATGCAATTCCTTTCTTGACCATTGCTCTTGTTTTTCAGTATCTGATAGGAATGGTAGATTCAGAAGGTCCTCTCTGGTAGCAAGATTTAGAGGTGTATATCCCTTATCAGCCAACGATACCACTCTATGGAGGTCAGAAGAGAAAGCTTTTGCAGAGAAGAATTCTCTGAGATTTTTTATCTGTTCGGTGTGTAAATTGACAATATCTATTAATCCGCGTCCTCCTTTTTTCCGCTTTAAAGTTGTTCGTATCACAGACGATTTTGGATGATGATTGTTGTACTTTGTCAGCATTGTCCGGGTCTGCCTTTGAATATCATCCAGTTCTGTCTTAGTCCATCTGATTATGCCAAATGAGTAAAGCAACACTGGAATGGCGTAGGTGTTAATTGCCTTGACTAGACTCCCCGAGTTCAACATCGATTTCAGCACAGACTTCAGACGCTGACTGTATTCTGAACGAATCTTCTCCTTTGATTGTTTTTGGTCTAGCAATCTGGCTTGTTGGTATCCCAGATATTTGTATGTTTCGCCATCTCTCATGCACTGTATTATATCACCGTTTGGAAGTTGTGTTTCACCATCTATGACTTTCCCCCTTTGAATGTTCAGGGTCTTACATTTTTCAATCCCGAATTTCATATGAACATCTGCCGAGAACTCACTGACAGTTTTCAGCAAATCATCCAATTGCTTCTTGTTCGAAGCATATGATTTGATGTCATCCAGATACAGCAGGTGGGAGATTGTATGATAATTCCTTTCTGCTTTTATCCTAAATCCGTATCCTGTTCTATTGAGCATTGAGGACAATGGGTTCTTAGCTAAACAGAACCATAGTGGACTCAAAGAAATTCCTTGAAAAATTCCACGACGTATGGGTATCTCGTCGGTTTTAATTGATGTATTGATCATGTTGACCTGCAGAGACGTGCGCCAGTGTGTCATTGTTGTCTTCAAGAACTCTACCAGGGCTGGGTGAATTTTGTATATCTGCAATACTTCAACAAGCCAAGAATGGGAATTATTATTATTATTATTATTAATACATGGATAAGAGTCGAGGCAACGCCTATAATACTCAATCACAAAACAACTTAAATAATGCGTAGTGAATACATAGTATACCGGGTGAGTCAATAAGGCGAGGAACTTCTATATCACGGAAACTATTTGAGATTGAAGCGAAATTTTTTCTGGTTATTGTTTTATAAGTATGCGTGCATTTCTTAAAATTATTTTCGTACATACAGGGTGTTCCATTTTTTCTCCAGAGACATACATAAATTTTTTTAAGTAGCACGCCCTGTATTTTTTATCACATTTTGATTACAATTTAGATGTTCTCTTCAACGATATCTTTTTTGTGCTCAAACAACTATCGGTAGATTTGAAATTAATTGAAATATCGATAATTTTGGGAATTTGGAAGTTTTTTCAGAAGTTCTCAAATGCCTCATTTCGTATAATTTAAGCATGATATTTTTTTTTCTTGAGGTAAAAGTATTGTACCTTATTATCAAATGAAGAAAAAAAACTTTTTTCATACCTAGTGTTCCTAGTAACCCGGCGAAAATGAAAAAATTTGTTTTTTTCAAATGTAACACCCTGTATCTTTTTCACGTGTTTTGTTCCCACTCGAATAAGCTTTTCAACGATACCGTTTTTCAAAATTCCGATGGAGATTTTCCAGAAAATTCCGAAATTAGTGTGAGGTTCAGGTATTTCTTGCAATAAACATGCTGTTGATAAAATTCAGACATTGAAATATGCAAATTTCAACACAAAATTAGATTCTTTGCTGTTCAATGAAACTTAAACATCAAAATTCTCAAGGTGTATCGAAATTTCTTCACAAGAAAGGATTTATTTGCGATTTTATCAGTTGTGCTCAGAGCTAAGTCTTCACCTAATCGAAATTACTCAGTTCGAAATCTTCAATAGATGTTCAAAAAGTCTACTGCGCTCCAAACAACCTGCATGCTATTCTCTTCATTGAGTACACGCTTAGTTCTTTCATTCTTGTGATTAAATCATAGAGATAAGTATAACTTCTATGGGCATACCACATGAAGATAGAAAATATTGTTCGAAAGTCTGTGGTTTAAACCACCTGTGCCCATAGAAGACTTATTTCTATGGTTTACTCACAATGCCCCAAGATTTTACAGTTTTGAATTGGATAATTCCAACGTCATATGAGTGAGTCTAAGTGAGAAATACATAATATTATTGCAACAATAAACTTTACCCAAGAAGTGTTAATTAATATGATTTATTGTTTGGGAGAAGGTGGGAGGAATTGTTTGTTGGCGTCATATATTTATTCCCAACGTTACCCAAACAGTAGACATTCTAGGAAAGAGGCATTCGAGAGGCTGAAGGGAAGGTTTGAAGAACTGGACAAGTTGGATATGAGAAGAATGAGAGAGCTAAGCGTGTACTCAATGAAGAGAATAGCATGTAGGTTGTTTTGAGCGCAGTAGAGAATCCTCATGTTAGTACAAGAGATGTTAGTCGAGACTTGGGCATTAGTCAGACATCTGTATCAAGAATTTTGAGGAACGAAAAGTTCTATCCTTTCCATGTTCAACTCCACCAACAGTTGGAGCCCCTGGACTTCGGGCGGAGATTGGATTTTTGTAGATGGTCTTTAAATAAAATGGCAGACCAACCGAATTTTTTCAGTGGGGTACCTTTCTCTGATGAGGAACCTTTCATAAGAATGGATTGGTGAACTGGCATAATTTTCATTATTATGATACTCAAAATCCTCATTTCATGAGAACTGTTTACCACCAACATCGTTGGTCTCTAAATGTCTGGGGTGGTAAAATTGATGATTATGTGATCGGACTCTTTTTTTCCAAGAACATTTGAACAACGAACGTTATTTAAATTTTTTGCAGCATGATCTGGAGCCTTTGCTTATTAATGTTCCCCAAAACATAAAAAACAATATGTGGTTCCAACACGTTAGGGCACCATCACACTATAGCACAATGTCCGCGATTTTTTAAATGATAGGTTTGAGGGCAATTGGATACGCCATGGAGGTCCTGTAGGATGGCCTCCTAGGTCTCCGGACTTGAATAAATTGGATTTTTTTTGTGAGGGTGTGTTAAAGAGAGGGTATATCGAGACCCTCCAATAACCAGGCAAAATATGATGGAGAGAATTACAGAAGCATTTAGGAGTATAACGCCGAATGTTCTCCAGAGAGTGACCGAATAATTTAACAATCGTGTTCGAGAATGTATTCGTCAAAATGGGGGACATTTCGAACATCTAATTTGATTTGAAAACTTATTGAAATAGAATTAAATTGGTGTTTATGATTTTGATTTGCATTTTTTCAGTGGATGTTTCATTCACGACAAGCAGTTCAATTTCGTTTCTTAATGATAATTCCGGAATATTTTGGGCAATTGTAGAAGTAATACAAGTTCAGTGAAAAGAAAAGGGTGTTACATTCAGAAAAAAGTTCTTTTATCTCGAAAAATTCTATTTTCGTTGGATCACCAAGAACACTGTGTATGAAAAAACAGTTGATCTCTTACTTCGATGATGAGGAACATATTTTCTTCAGAGAATAATTATTGTCACACTCAAATGATACGAAATGAAGTTTGTGAGAAGTTCTGAAAAACCTTCCAAATTCTCGATCTTTTCGATATCTTGACTTTTTGGACATTTATTGAGATAATTTCGAACTGAGTAATTTCAATTAAGTGAAGACTTAGCTTTGAGCACAAATGATAATATCGCAAATGAATCTTTTCTTGTGAAGAAATTCCGATACACCTTGAGAGTTTTGAAGCTTATGTTTCATTGAACAGCAAAGAATCTGATTTTGTGTTGAAATTTGCTTATTTAAATGTCTGAATTTTATCAACAGCATGTTTATTGCAAGAAATTCCTAAACCTCACACTAATTTCGAAATTTTTTGGGAAATCTCCATCGGATTTTTGAAAAAAAGGTATCTTTCCACTTTCGTTTTGATTCCATTTTCGAATACCTAATACCACTCTCCGCTGCACAACTCTCCACTGCGCAACTTATTAGAAAGTCTGTATAAGGAAAGCGGAAACTTCAGATATGTTTGACAGCTTGTACATTCTATCATTGTTGCTTTCATAAATATTCAAAATGTTGCCTTCATTTTTTTTTGCACGTGTTAGGCTGCTATAAATAATAGCTCAGAAGTTAAATTCAGATTATCTATATACAGGCTGTGTATATTATCCGTTCTCCGAAAATATGAAGTTTGCATGGAGTATGAACCATTTTTCTTTTCGTTCTTGAGTTGATTTAGCAAGACGAGCCTAACAAAGCTGTAAAATTAACATCAATTTTGGTCTACGAATTTTCGAGTTATAAATGGTTTAAGATCAGACCAAAGCAACAAATCACACTGTATCTTGAGAACCTAGAAGCTTTGATGACTTTCATACACCATATTTGAAAGGCCTAGAAACACTCTGTATCAAAATGTTTTGCAAAACCTATAATTCAAAAAAATTGCTAATGCTACTGTAGTTTGAGAACGAAAATAATGAACCAACCATTTCAATTGACGCGCAGTTTATTCCTTTACAAAGTTTTCTTGAGCACATATGTTTTTTTTTTCTTTTCAAGTTAATTCAAACACCGAGGAGAGCTTATTTGACCAACTCGCTGAACTTTAAATAATTCTACTGGGAAATTGATTTAACGAAATTTCTCGTATTTTCCTTGGTATGTTCTGTTAGTGAAGGTATCACGTACAGTTAAGAACACACACACATACGAGCCAAGAACGTTTCTGTGCAAGTTAGATATCAAATTAGTGTTACGGGAAACAATCAGAATATAAAGTTGGTTTCAAGTGATAACTACGTTGCCACACCAGCATAAAAGTTCTAATTAGTTGGAATGGTTAACTGCAAACTAATTGGAAGATGGCTGTGATATCGTTTTGAGTTAAATTTATGATTCATCGGGAAATTGAGTTTTGTGAGTTCAAAATTCGCGAAATTATGGTTAGATATTGAGTTCGAGAAACTTGAAGGGTGCTTGTTGGTGCCATGATTTTGTCGTGCTGTTTTCTACTTAAATGTATCGTATCCACAATAAAATATTGTCGAGTTTCTGTAGCAGCAAATCGAGAGACCAATAGAGAACCGAAAAATCATATAAGTTGGCTATATGAACTACACTCGGAGGCAAAATTAGCGGAACACTCGAAAATTTAACCAAATTCGAAGTTCGATATTTTTCCTAATTCTCAACCGATTTAGATGATTTTTTCGGCAAGTTATAGATCAACTCTTCTGCTTTGTAGAAATTATAAGAGAAAACAAAAAAAATTTGAAAAAAATTTTATACGGGGGCAAAACTAAAAGTGTTTTTTTTTGTCAAAGATTCGTAACACCCTGTGGAATTTCGTGGTCCGAGTTGAAACGTACAATATCATGGTCTGTCAAGACACATCTTCCTGCAGTAACGCCCTTCTTGTTTCATGCGTTTACCTCTATTTTTGCAAACTATATTTAATTTCAAGTGGAAAATCACCATTTTGGAGAAATTCCATTGAATCAAGAAATTGTCATTAAAATTCGTCTATCAATTTGGAATTTTCTTATTATCACTCAGGCGTGTCGAAATTGTCGTTTGCGATTTTTATGTTCGAATTGCATTAGTTATTGATGACAATTTGGTTAATTTGGTGAAAACTAGGAATTCATAAGAGATAACAGTCGGTAGGTATTAAAATACACAACCGAATTCTGGGACCATTGATAAAACTTTTCATTTACATATGTGCACACCTTTTTTTATCAAATATGAAATACAACACACGTTTTTTTGTATATGACCACATTTGCACTTGTTTAAAGAATGAGAGTTTTCCATTCTTTGATTTGATACAAATTCGATCGGTTGCGGTGTTTTGTGATTCTTTTACTGTTTACCATTCGAAGCGGTATTTTTCATTCAGAATGAGAGATTAACCACCAACCTCAGTAGCAAGGGCAGTTACATTGATCGAGGAAGGGCGCACCTACCGCTCAGTCGGTACCATGTTGGGTGTCTCGACGTCGGTTATCCATCGAATCTACCGACGTTACAGGGAAACTGGATTGTACGTGAGGAGGCGAGGACAAGGAAGAAATCGGGCAACCCGCGCTGTACATGACCGTTTCTTCGTCAATCAAACCATAAGAAATCCTTGTCTTACTGCTGTTCAGGCACGTAACCTTTTACAAGCAGTGGATAACATTAACGTCAGTGTGAGGACAGTCAGAAGACGATTAAAAGAAGTTGGTCTGAGATCATACGCGCAAGCAAGAGCACCAAGACTCGATAGAGCCCATCGGGTAGCAAGATTGGCGTTTGCTAGGGAGCATGTAGCATGGACAATCAATCAGTGGAGACGAGTTTTATTTAGTGATGAGAGCCGATATTGTGTGAATTTCGTGGATGGTAGAGATGGAATATGGAACGGTACAATCAAGCGAACTTCGCAGGAACTGAGCAATACAGTGGAGGGTCAGTTATGATATGGGGCGGCATATGCTTGGGAGTACGAACAGAACTGGAGATTATTGGCAATGGATCACTTAATGCCCATCGGTATATAACAGAAATCTTGGAGCCCCATGTTGTGCCTTTTGCTCCTTACATAGGGGAAAATTTCCTTTTTATGCACGATAACGCGCGCCCTCATACTGCGCGCATAGTGATAGAATATCTCAATGAAGTTGGGATCACACGAATGGACTGGCCGTCGCGGTCACCGGATTTAAACCCGATCGAACACGTTTGGGGCATTCTTGGAAAAAGGGTTCGACAACGGAATCCAGGCAACATTGAAGAGCTGACATTGGCTTTGGTGGAAGAGTGGGACAACATACCTCAACAGATGATAGACAACATCATTGGGAGTATGCGAAATCGTATGCGCGCTGTAATAAGAGCTCGGGGGGGTCCTACTCGCTACTAAAATCAAATGTTTTTTTTTTGTGGGTCATCATGAACATTTTCCTCAACATGTTCATTTAATTTCACGAGTGCTATCAATTTTGGACAAAAATGATAATTATTATAGAGTGTCACACAAAAAAATTCAAAAATAAATGTGCAAAATCAACGATTTTTCCAGTGTACTTCGAGTTCTCCGGGAGCGTGAAATTGGCCAGTGAATTTCAAAAATTTTCATTTCGTTAGATTTCCGCTTCTCTAATTTTGATTTTATTTTTTGGCTAACGTCCGATGTTATGCACCTACGCAAGATTAAAAATAAATTCTTGAGATTTGTGACTTTTCGCTTCAAATTGGATATCTCTTGTAAAAATAGAGATAAATGCATGAAACAAGAAGGGCGTAACTGTAGGAAGATGTGTCTTGACAGACCAAGATATTGTACGTTTCAACTCGGACCGCGAAATTCCACAGGGTGTTACGAATTTTTGACAGAAAAAACACTTTTAGTTTTGCCCCCGTATAAAATTTTTTTCAAATTTTTTTTGTTTTTCCTTATAATTTCTACAAAGCAGAAGAGTTGATCTATAACTTGCCGAAAAATCATCTAAATCGGTTGAGAATTAGGAAAAATATCGGACTTCGAATTTGGTTAAATTTTCGAGTGTTCCGCTAATTTTGCCTCCAAGTGTATATTCCAAAAATGCTTCTTTGGAAAAATACAGTTCAAGTAAAGTTGGTAAAAAAATTAAATTTATTAATTCTTGCCAAAGGACTTCAGATATTTGAATGAAATTTTGTGAACGTTAACTGCCACTCAGGCAGTATGCTTTGCAATGAAAATATTATTTTTAATTTTACCTGGATCTCTGTAGTGAGACGTAACTGGAAATTTTTGAGGAAGAAATTGTTACGCTACTGTTTTTTTCTGAAAATAAAAATCAGTTTTGGATTTTCCACCCAATTTGTAAGAAAAAAGATTTTTCTGTACGCTAAGCATTTGCAAGCGCAAAATTTAGATTAGAATTAGAAGAATTCATTCATTATTAATTCTTTTGTCGGATTTCTCGAGGGTTTTTGTGTACCCAAACATGGATATTATGGTAATTCGTTACTCCACGACTAGCGGAAACGGATTAATCTGTCAGAAAAATTTTGTTGAAAGAATTAGAATTGTCTGCCGATCAGTTTACTGGCAAATGTATCATTGTCTTTTCAGGATCCCTGAGGTGTGAACCTTAAATCAATCCTTAATTCTCTAGTTGAAAAAACCGAACATCTTTTTCTCTGTAGATGACAGAAGATCGTTTATCTGCAACAGAAACAAGGTTGGCGAAAGAATGGATCCCTGAGGTACTCCTGCTTGCAACTGAAAACAATCAGATGTTATACCGTCGATCACAACTTGTATTGATCTTTTTGAAAGAAAGCTACTTATCCAATCCCGCAATTTTTCGGAAAGCCCATATGCAGCAAGTTTATTCGACAAGGCTGCATGCCAAACCATATCGAAGGCTTTAGAGATGTTGAGGGCTATTGCTCTAGATTCCCCATGCTTTTCCATCGTTGATGTACAAACAAGAGTGACGTAGGCGAGTAGATCTCTTGTCGATCCTAGCCTGCGAAAACCATACCGTCATTAATAATTACCTGTAACTCAAGATATTTGATGAGTTCATCATTTACGACCCTCTCCATCACTTTGGATATAATGGGAAGAAGTGCAACAGGGCAGTAGTTTTGGGGTAAGGACTTCTTTCCTTTCTTTGGCATCGGTTGAATTTTCACTATTTTCCAGCTGCTCGAAAGAGTCTGGCTTTCATAAGAAATCTGAAACAGATGGTTAAGAATGGGTGCCAGTTCGGGAGCACACTTTCTCAGGAAGATTGGCGGTATTTCGTCTAGACCAACTGCCTTCTTACAGTTCAGCTGCTCGAGAGCCCGTCTCACAGTTCGAACTCTGAACTTGATTTCTGTCATGGAAGAATTTGTAGGTGAAAGGTTTGGTGGTATTGCATTAAATGAATCTAGCATAGAATTCTTTGAGAACAAGAGAGATAAGAGATCGGCTTCCTCTTTCGGAGATGATGCTATACTTCAGTCTCCTCTAACAAGAGGCGGAAACGCAGATTTGCAGAAATCGGCACTGACAGTCTTCGCCATAGACCAGAATTTTCTAGTCCCGCTTGCCTGTTCAAGGAGTTTATTAGTTACCCCTTCGTTGAAATTTGACCTTCGCTCTTCTAGTTGTCAGGTTGCATACGTTCCGTATTCGTGCTAAAGCTATTCATATTTCCTCTGTTGGATTTATCTTTATTGACTTGTAAGCTCTGTTCTTGGCTGCAAAGGCTCTTTCAGAGTCTTTGTCGAACCATGGCTTATGTGGTGTTGTTTTTTTCATGGAATGAGGGATGTAGAGATCCATTAATGCATGAATGATTTCTGTAACAGATTCAGTGCACTCATTGATGTTAGGATCTGAAAGGCAAACATCACTGAATGGGAAGCACGAAAAGAATTCACACAATTAGCACGGTTATAGTGCCAAACGCATATGGGTGGCTAGGGTTCTTGGTTTAAGGGCAGCACATTGGTGCCAGTAGCAGATACAACGTTGTGGTCCAAGTTGCCTAGCGGTGCTGAGACCTCCATTCCAAAATCATCTGAATCTGAAATCAAAAAGAGATCCAAGGTGTTCGGGAAGTCGGTGGGGGATCAGGTATTCTTGTCGGTTCGTCGACTAGCTGCGTTGGATTATGGCAGATTGCGAAAGTTTCAGCCTGTCTTCCCACTTCATATGTTCTATTGGAGTGGCGGAGCCAGTTGATGTTTTGAACGTTGAAGTCAACCAGTAAAATGACCTCAGCTGCCGGATGATGTGTCTGAATCCAATCCACCTTATCACCTAGATACTGAAACAGTCTAGGGAAGTGAATATCGTTTGGCGAGCGATATAGACAGCATAAGAACACTGTTTTATCTTGTAAATAGAGTTTAAACCACAAAAGGTCGAAAGCGTCGTCCTCCATCGTATCCTCTCTCTGGCATGAACCTAAATCTCGTATGTAACTCATACCTATTAAAACGTAAATACGTTGTGTCGGTTGTTTGACTTATTTGGGTTTCGGTTAGGGCCAGCACATGAGGTTGTAGGTTTTGCAGATGCTGGCGGACTGCATCGATATTCACGTTGTTGTGCCCCAGTCCTCTGATATTGCAGAACTCTATCAAGAACTACAGCATTTCCATCAGAAAATCTATATTAGAAATGAATATCTGCGTATTTGTTTTTACTGAAAAGAATGAAGTGAAAAATTAAAATAGTGATCTTTGGAAAACAATGCTAAAACTGACAAACTTAAAGACTGAGTAAAAATTAGTATCATTTCTAGTAATTTGACGTCTGCATTGTTATTGTTGTTATTATCAATCATTGCTATTGGTATCGTTATTATTAGCGTTCTAAGTGTTATTCGGAGAATGCATTTTATTAACAATGTATACGTAGATATTTATTTTTGTATGGATTTTTTGATGGAAATGCGAAAGCGGCAGTTCGTGAATATCAGAGGCGCTATCCAACTAGAAGAATTCCAGATGCTCGTATCTTCGTTAGAACACATCAGAATGTTCGTAGCTTTGGTCTGCGAGTGAATAATGGACAAAACAGAAACCATCTAAATTACAATTGTAATCGCATACTTCGTATCTTTAATAATAATCCGAGGCTCAACTCTTGTAACGCAGCTCAGCAACCGCAAATACATAAGTCTCAAAAATTATGAACATTTCGAGACGACCAAATGAACGCATATCTCCCACAGCCTGTTCAGGATTCACATTCTTGAGATACTGAAAAAAAAAGAGATTTTGCTAGTGGCTGTTGAATGAATTTGATACAAGAAAATCTTTTTTGCGTAAAATTATTTGGAGTGATGAATTTTCTTTCACTAAACGTGGAGTAACGAATTACTACATAATTACATATAATCTATGTCTGAGCACACGAAAATTCTCGGAAAATTTGACTAAGTAGAATTCAAAACGGATTTTCGGTAAATGTTTGGCTGGGAGATTTTGATATCAATGTTTGTGGTCAATATTAACATCAAAATTATTTCTTGAGTTTCTTACGAACAGCTTTCAGAAATACATCGAAGATTTACCTATTGATCTAAGATATGACAGTTGTAGACAAGTGGATGGAGCCCCTCCGAACTTTGGAGTAGCTGTATGGTTGAATACTAATTATCCCCAACGTTGGATTGGTAGACTAGAACGAATTGATATGCATCGTGACGTGATTAATGACATTGGACCAGTGGCTTGGCCACCCAGATCACCGGATCTTAATCTATTGGACTGGAAGTTTGGGAAAATATAAAGGAAAAGATATACGCTTCAGTATCTCCAAGAGAAGACTTAGTTTTCAGTATTCAGCAAGTCTGCAATGAAATGCGTCAAAATCCGAATGAAATATTTGCTGCAATAAATTCATTAATTTGGCGCTGTCGCGAATGTATGGAGACGGATGGACTACATTTTGAGCAATATTTTTGAAGTTTTTATTTGTTAAATTTTATTTATTGAACGCCATTAATTAAATCTGCTGTTCTTGTTGTAGTTTCATAAACATTAAAATTCTTTCAATTCTAATTGTGAATTTTTACTCGCAAATACAAAGTCGTAAAGAAAACTCCAATGGAAAATCCAAAAATGATTTTTTTGTGAAAAAACAATGGCGTACCAAATTTCTCTCTTAGTATATCCAGGTACGGGTTAGTACAAACACCACTGGTGAAATTTGAAAATAATATCTTCATTGCAAATTACACTCTCTCATCTGACAAACTAATCTATTATTTTTATTGAATTTTCTGAATTATTAATGATAATTCTTTTACCTGTAAGTTATTCTTCCTTTGGGCGTCTGTGAAACGTATTTCAAAACCTAGGACGAAAGTTGGGTACATTTTACACTCTAGGGATGCTCGTAATCGATATCATAACCGAATTACTTTGGAATATCCAGATGGAAATTGATATTCATTCCGAAAGGACCCGAAGAGTGTAAAACACTCAAAAATAATCATAAATTATTATTGGAGGACTAGAAAATAGACCAAATTGGCAAACTACAAAATTTTTTGTATACAATTGATATGGAAATTCTAAAACAATATTTAAGTGAGAAAATCTCCATTCCAGGGCGAGGGCTCTCGCGATCCCTGTTTTTATAATGGTTCACTTTGCATAACCCGTATTTCAGAGAACGCTATATTCAGATTATAGTCCGTTCGTATATTGCAAAATTATGTTTTTATTCTGAATAACTGAATTTTTCTTGCGAACGACCTCGAGGTTGTAATGAAATAAATATGTATTAGTCTTGTAAACGATGCTTTTTCGTTTTATAGTGAAGCACATGAAACATTTAAAAATTCATTAACAGTCTTTCAATTTTTTTTCCATGAAAAGTTGTTATTGTTATTTATTTATTATTCACTAAAAAATTTTTGAAAACTTATGAATGACTGCATCCTACTAAACTTTTCGGATTCTGAGTTGAAATCACGATTGGATGTGTTTAAATGATTTATTTTCTATTTCCAATTTGCATTTTTCCAGGAAAGTAAATATATTGTCAATCTACAATATATGATCTTCACTTGCGGAGTATACAGGGTGTTACATAATAATATGTCACAACTTCAGGGGGTCAATCTACGTGCAATTTAAAGAAAAAAAATTCATATAAACATATGTCCGCAGAAGCTTCGTTACGAAGCTACAGGGTGTTGAAATTTCCAGAAAAAATTGTTTTTTTCTCCAAAACTTCTGCAGTTTTCGAGATATTCAGCCCAAATTTGGAATGCAAGCTTTTTTTACAGCATCCATCATTACACGTTCTAGATTTTAAATGAAATTCACAAGGTGTTTTCTTTTCCGAGGCCATGTCTCCTTTTTCCCTTTCAAACTTTTTTGCAATACGCCACTACTGATCAGCGTACAATCAATTTTCGTCATCTTCGATTGATTTGAAAACTCTTTTGACACTTATAATTTTTTCGTATCTCCAACCGTTTTCGAGTGAAAATTATTGAATTTGAATTGTATGTTATTCGCTAAATAAGAAAAATTATAGAAATACTCGATAGGTATGCCCAAAATTTGCTTTCATTTTGATAGCCCATCTTCTGAGACTCAACTATACTTATTCAATATCAAATTGAAAAGAAGAACAATTAAAAACTAAATGAATTTCTGGAAGTGTCCTCCACCTGCAAGAATACAGGCCTCTTTCCTTCTTCGCATATTATCACGCACTCTTTGAAATATTCCTGGGGTATTTTTATCGTGTCACAAGAGGGTATCATTCGATTTCTCAATTCTTCTACAGTTTTCACTGGAGTGGTATAAACTGAAATTTTGAGATATCCCCATAAGAAAAAGTCTAAACTATTTAAGTCTGGGGACCCAGGAGGCCATGGTTCTGTCCCACCCCGACATATCCATCGATTATTGAATGTATTATTTAAGAATTCCCTAGCTTCTCCACTAAAATGTACTGGTGCCCCGTCATGCATGAACCACATCATGTTTCTCACCAAAAGTGGCACATCCTCGAGCAATAAAGGTAACTCCTCCTCAAGAAATTGCCGAAAAGCGGGACCGTTTAGTCTAAATGGCTCAATCAAATAATTTCCAATTATTCCGATGCAAACATTTAGTGGGAATTGTTCTTGATGATGAGATTCTTCAATCAAATGGGGGTTTTCTCAGCCCAATCATGATTATTGTGAAAATTTGTGAAAGCAGTTCTCGAAAAGTTAGCTTCGTCTCTGTACATTATTTCACTATCAAAATGAGCATTTTCTCTCATTTTTTCTAAGAACCATCGACAGAAATTCATTCTTGAAGGAAAATCTCGAGAAAGTAGAGTTTGGTCGCGTTGCATATAAAACGGGTACAATAAAAGTCGTGGAGAATCCTCCAAACTAGAACATGTGAAATATTCAACTGATTTCCATTTTTTTTTCCACTCATATGAGGATTCAAATCAATACAATCCAAAACTGCTTCCTCAATATCTGGAGTTCTCATAGTTTGAGTTGCACCTTTTAAATGATTATTTGGAGTAAAAGTACCAAGTACTCAACCTTCTGTGGATATAATCACCTAGTTTCTATTGTGTTTCCGTCAGCCAGACCGTACATGTAATGGATATCAGCCAATTCGGCGTTAGTAAAATTAGCCATTTTTTCTTACAGCAATGACTTCTAAAGTCTTAAAACTAATCGTTAATTTAATAAACAATTCGAGCAGATACTGGTTCAACTTTAGCAACTGTCACAATAAATAGATGAATGAAAAAAATCAAAGCCTACTAGTCATTTTTTCAATTAGAAGTGCTTTCAATTCAGTGAATGCATAGAATCGTTTAATAATTTTTTGCTCGAAAACGGTTGGAGATACGAAAAACTTACAAGGACATCAAAAAAGTTTCTAAATGGAACGAACATGACGAAAATTGATTGTACGCTGATCAGTGGCGTACTGCAAAAGAAGACATGGCTCCGGAAAAGAAAACGCACTGTAGATTCTAGTTAAAATTTAGGACTTGTAATTATGGAAGCTCTAAAAAATAGCTTGCATTCCAAATTTGGGCTGAATATCTCAAAAACTGCAGGAGTTTCTAAGAAAAAACAAAATTTCGGGAAATTTCATTACCCTGTAGCTCCGTAATGAAGCTTTTGTGGACCTATGTTTATATGAACTTTTTTCTCAAAATTGGACGTAGATTTACCCCTTCAAGTTTTGACATATTATTATGTAACACCCTTAATGTTCCGTAAATATCTGCGAATACAGAAACCGTGAATATGCAGTGGTTTTTCATATGAAATAAATTCCTAGGAGACAAAATAAAAATAAATATATAAAAAATCAATTTAATTAAAATTTTGTCCATATTGATTAATTACACAGATCCAAAAAAATAAAGTGGTCTGTGCTTGGTATCGAATAAAGATTTTCCGAAGTATTTTTTATTATCGAACATGAATTTGAAGTCATAATTAGGAGTTATACTGCATACTACGGAGGAAAATCCAAAAAATCGATAAAAATCATGATCCAACAGTTTCTTCAGTATGATTTTATTAATTTATAGTTTCTGCTTATTTCTTGCTGTAGTATTTATCCTTAATCAGCAAGTACATTTTTTTGCTGCTTGTGGTATCCCATTCAAGTTTTTTACAGGAGAAATTATATCTTTAGTAAAATATTAAACATCAAGACATCGAATCGGTACATCTTCCGGTAGAAACCTGCTACCACGGAGTATTTAGACTACGATGGCAACTACCCTTAATACTCGAGTGCTCGCGCGGAGATCTTCCACGTTCTTCATTCCTCACATTCAAATCATTATCTCTGAACCATTGAAACCATCTTTTGCATGTTGCTTCTGATAGAGCATGATCACTATATACCTCGATAAGCATTACATGCGACCCTGCAGCACTTTAATTCAAATAGAAACAAAAAATTAATGCTTTCTGCAAATCTTTTTTCGGTACAAAATTCAACATTCTCAACAAAATGAAAAAATATGATGTTGTTTGTTCAATGACTGTAAGGTTATTGAATATATTTAACAGATCATGCCAACCAAACATAAGAAAAATTAAGGGTCATTCACAACAAATGTTTTCTACCAACACATTTGTATCTTTATATTCACTTCATACCGGTACACCTAGTATTAAAATAGAATACAATCACTATAATATTTGTGAACAAGAAAAAACTATGTTTACTCTTGATCAATAACAAAGAACGACTTGATACAGAGGTATATAAATTATCGATTACCTTGCCTTTTATATAGGTCAAACCTACAAGCAGGCCCGCCGTAAGCGGGCGTGCAAGTCGTGCAATACACGCAGGCGGCGCATTCAGGGGAGCGGCAAATCAGACAATCATCGACTAAAATTCAGACATTGTCACCTCACAATACTAAAAAGATTATCCTTATAAAAATAATGTGATGAACGGCGCCCAAATATTTCTTTTATATCGTAGGATTACATAGCGCCATCTAATGAAATTCATGAGAACAAAGTTAATCCGTATCGTGCTCTATGCGAAATAGGGAAATCCCACAGATATCAGGGGAAATCCCCTTAAAACTATATACTCATTTCTTTGTTTTTATTTATTTAACACAAATGCGAAAGTGATGTGAGTGAACAACAAATTTCAATTATTTGGTTATAGCCCTAATGTGAGATCCGGAAACGGTCCAGGGTACTTAAAATTAATAATATTCTGTATATTTTTGTGCGAAGTGTGACTATAAAAATAATATAGAAAATTATTTATATTATCCGTCGGCGCAAAAAATCATAATTATGGTAAGTGTCTTTGTTTAATTAATCAGCATATGGGCGCATTCATATGAACAGCATGTATTCATGTAAAATTTAAAGGTTATTTTACTGAAAAACTTAAAGTAAAGATTTATCAAAAAATGTATTAAAATTAATACAGAGTGTAACAAAAGTAACTTAAGTAACGAAAGGTTGACATTCCATTTAATCAATACGAACAACTTTTACTATGGGGTCAACTCTGAAGTCGCGAGAAAAAAATTAGTTATTCCATTACATTTGTGTGCAGTAGGTATGAACATTTTTTTTTCGCAGTAGTATTGTGATTTTTATTGTGATTTAAAGGGTATTTTTTTCTGTTATACAACTTAAGAGTGAAGATTTATAAAAAAAAATATTAGAATTATACCTATACAGGGTGTAACAAAAGTAACTTAAATCCCGAAAGGGAGTCATTCTACACATAAATACGAACAACTTTTACTATAGGGTCAACGGTGAAATCGGGAAAAAAAAATAACTATTCCATACAAAATGTATGGAAAAGCTGATTTTTTTTCGCGGTTTCAGTGTTGACCCCCTAGTAAAGGTTGTTCGCAATAATGGGTGGAATGATCGACCCCCTTTTGGGATTTAAGTTAATTTTGTACAACCGTATACTAAACTTTTTCGAAAAAATTCCAGGAACCGCAGGTCATTTTCAAAGTTAAATATAATAAAAAACTATTTGAGATCAACTATGCACCAGCAAAGACTAAGTAATTTAGCAATAATTTCAATTGAATATGAGATTCTAAATAGACTAGACACCAAAAAATTATAGCTGATTTTACCAACATGAAGGCAAGAAAGGTGCAGTTTCTGTAAAATAACTTAATACCTATACCTACCTACATAATATGTATAAACAGCACCTTTATTGCCTTCATTTTTCATTTAATATCGTATTAGTGTATCTATCTTGTATAAAATAACCTAATATAACATAGTTTTTCACTGTACAGCATTTTTTTTTACATTTTTATAAACACCTAGGTTTTGTAGTTAGATAGGGGCGGCACGATAGGAGTTGCACACCGGCGTTCAAACCGCTAGCGGCGGGCCTGCCTACAAGCAATAAATAATGCATGAGAATCAATAATTCATAATACATTAACAAATGATTTTTAAGAATATTGTATAAACGAAAATCATTTCTCACAAAAACCGAAATATTACATTCAGGTAAGAAAAGCAATAGAATAGATTTATTAGAATCCGTAGAAACAAACATAATCGCCAGCGTGATTTCCGTTTCTTCCCACTTCTCTCATCTGTTTCTTACGTAAAAATAACATTGTAATATTTTAATTTCCTGTTAGTGTTGAGAATGGGATAAAGTTCAAAACATATATCGAACATATTTCTATTCAGAATATTTTGTGAAAATTAAGCTTGGTATGTTTTCTACAATTGTTTTAACATTTAATAAAATGGTTTTACCAAGTGATCAGCGACACTTTTATATCTATAACCAATGGTAGCTGTCATGGCTTAAGAACCATAGATGAATGTTGACATACAGAACTACAAAGTTATCGATGTCATAGAACTTATAAAGGCATTGAGTAATAGATTTATTATTTTACTAGCTGACCCAAACTTTTGTATAGAATAAACTTAAAGCAAAAAAACGAAATCCGTAATTAATAAGATCCAATGATATTTTGAACATGTTTACTAAATTGTTGTTCTGATGAAGAAATATTCGTAATTCTTGGACTTGGACATTGTTGGATTGTGAGCACAACGCTCATCAATTTCCGCATCTGAATGGCACATAAAAGAAATTTATAAAAATTGATGATACGCATCTGGTAGTGGTTAACAGCGTCCCCAGTAAGTGATAAATTTGTCCTTGTATCTGCAAATTTTAAAGATTTGTCCAATAATTGTTTCCGTTATATATTATAATACAAACTTGAATATTATAAAAAAAAATCATGCTGTAATACCTTGAAAGTGTGCACGAAATAGTCTTGTATAATATGTATACCGCCGAACGATGTAATCTGAAAACAGGTGTTATATTTCTGAATGTTCGCCAAGAAGTGCTCAGAATCAATTTCAATCCCAGAAAGTAAAGGGCGTAAAGGATCTGGTGGTGGGACCAATTGTGGCAACATTACTTTGCCAGTAGATTCATCATTTATTTTTTCTTCTTGCATGGCGCATTTATGGGCAGCACTCAGGCTGTTTGGCCAATTGTGCTTGGCGTGTTGTATTATTTTGTTTTGTGTCTTGGAAAAACTTTTTGATGAAGCTTGCAAGACTGTTGGCCTCCTAGATCATCCGAGCGCTGAGTGTTTCAGTGCCCAAGGTGTGCAGTCTGGTCACCTTATAAGCGGGACATTCGAAGAGTATGTGTTACGTTGTTTCGTCATTTTCTAGGCAACCATAGCACTGTGTGGTTTTCGATAGTCTCATGATGCGAAGGCGTTTCTTGAGTTGATGTCCCGTCAATAGACCAACTACCATTCCAATAGACTTTTTATCGAGGGACAATAGTTCATATACCCTCTTATTTGGTTGCGGCCCCTTTATGAGCCTTAAAATATTTAGAAATTATTTTCTCTCCCCCAATTGTTAACGATTTGTCGGCACAATAATCAATTGCTGGATCATAGTGGAAGGCAGCTCATTCAAGAATCACAGAAGCACAACGTCTGCGGATTCGCCCAATTTCATTAAGTCGTGCTTGCTGTTGTTGTGTTTGATGTGCACGAACTCGTTGCATTCTAAGCCTATATACTTCAATGGTACTCACTAAATAACGCAATTCTGACATAGCAATACGACTATTTTCTTGAGCTTTCTCTCTCTGGTCATCAGTGCGGTTAGCACGTGAGGTAGCTCTTCGCACGACGACCTAAGTCTTCTCCTTGGCATCGTAAATTGTAATTAAACAAAGTAAGAAAATTTCACGCTAACTTAGCAGTAAAGTATCAATAAAAGAGAGCACATTACTTGAAATGTCAATATCACAAAAGTAAAGAAACGCACGTAGCGGTAATCTTCACTCACAAAGATGGAGGGATGCACTCATAGATATCGTAATACTTTTTTCCGTATTCTGAAGTGCGACAGAAAGGAGTGACAATCTAATGTCAAATATTATGGTTGCGTTCAGAAATTTAATTTGTTACAAAACTTAAGATTTTTCAATCTTTAACAACTGAAGTTAGCTAAAATTAAGTTTGGCGAAGCGGACCAAATTGAAAATCATTACTACTAATGGTCTATTATATTTTGTGACTATGCAATTTTGTCGCGTTAGCGATTCACTTTTGTTAAGTTTCGGAACGCGCACGTGGAGACTAATTTGATAGATATGATTGAATTTGAACCTTGTGCAGAGGTAATAAATTGTAAATTGACTCTTTAAGGTTAGGAACACAACTACATTACTTAGACAACAGTGAGTGATTATAATTGAATATGAACTTTATTCAATAGCAATAAACTTCAAATTGACTTTACATTTTATTTAGAAAACATTTGGGAAATAAAAAGGGCTATTTTTATGGTTTTCCTGGCAGTTATTCGAATTTTTCCAACTTTTAAATCTTCCCTAGACCTCCACAAATATTTCAAGAACAAGATAAGATAAATCAGTTCAGCTGTTCTTGAGTTTTAGGAGACTAACGAACAGCAATTGATTTTTATATATACTTATAGATGGAACTGTCATTATTATTCGAACGGCAGTTTTAAAAATTGGCATTACTTGTCAAAATATTTCGTATAATGCATGTATTACTGCTGAGATGTAGATCAACAATTTTATGAAGTGAATATATAAAAGACTGAATGAAGTTTTTAATGAATGAGAAACGTATCGGATTGATCACACGCTAGACAAACATTCCAAGACAAGGTTTTATGCCATTCTTTGGAACTACTACCTGCTTGTTATCCCTTTGTCAAATCACAAATAGCCAGTAAACGCCCCCACATTATACTCACAAGTCATAAAAATTTCGCACCTGTACCGTTTGGCGATAAAAAAGTAGAAATGCGTGAGAACTTGCGCAACATTTCTAACATTTTCAATTCAACGTTTATTCTGATACGCTTTAATCTCTGAACCGATGACCGATGCTTTCCAGACCTACTGAAGTATAAAAAAGTCACTGAGAGAATGCACCGGCCTGACGTTTCGGAAGATTGAATGCTGACCCAGAATTATTTTTTTACAATCGAATTTTATTGGGGGCGTTTATGAGATTTTTGCGAATATTGCTGCTACCTTTTGAATCGTATTATATCGAACGTTTGTTTCCTTTCTTGAAATATGATTGATTATTATAGGACTGAATCATTTTCCTATTTTGATTTTTATGAAAGAAGCTATAAATGTTCAACTGATGGCACACTGCGATTGAATTCTTCAGGTTGTATTTGAAAAGTTTTATTGTGAAAAGTACCTGCGTTGTCACAATTTATTACTCTTACAATTGATAGATAGATCGATAGATAGATAGATAGATGGATAGATGTTTATTGCTCCAAAATACAATTATAAATCACATTATTAAGATTGTCAGAGAAAGTGGTGTACACTACAAAATACAATATTTCACAAAGATACATTCTCAATTTCTAAATTCAAAAAGCTCGTTAAGCGAATAAAAAGCATGTGAAACAAGAAACTCAAAGACGATACGTTTGAAAACAGACAAACTAACATTGACATCCAAAATATCACAAAGTTTGTTGAAACACTTGATACCCTGGTAGACTTGTGAATTCTGGGCAATTTATTATTATTTCTTGTTGCATACTGATGTCGATCTCTAACCTTTTCACATAATTTTTCATGTTTTTTATATAACAAAGTATTTGAAATATATAAAGTGATGGAAGTGGCAAAATTTTTAATTTTTTGAATAAGGGTCTACAGGATATCATTGGACCAGAAGCAGTCATACATCGCGAAACTTTCCTTTGTGCTCGAAATGAATCGTCGATGCACTCATCCGCGCTCCACAATGTGATACCATATGAAAGAACCGATTGCACCAAACCGAAGTACATGAGATGCAGTACATCGAATGTCACCGTATCCCGAAGTACTCTCACGAAAAAGCAGGTCGAACACACCATTTCAACATGACAATTCCAGGTAAGTTTATAGTCAATTTTCACTCCAAAGAAATTGATATCAATCACTTGTTGCATAGATTTATCAAGAACCTTGAGAAGCAGGCTGTGGTGATGAGGGACATTCTTCGGCAAAAATCTCATTGCAGATGTATGTTTTATTCGTATTAATGACGAGACCGTTTCTGTTACACCAATCAACAAAACCTTTAGAGGAATCACTTGCTTTTTGAACAAGTCCTCCTTCCGTTTTTTCAGATACCACAACATTTGAATCATCAGCATAAGTAATTACTGTAGAATCTGACATTTCCAAATCATTCATGAACAAAATGAAAAATTCTAGCCCTAATACGGAGCCTTGCGGTACACCCGCCATTATTTCAACCTCCCTCGACTTACATCCATCAATCACAATTGTTTTTTTTTCGATGCTTCAGATATGATCTTGCCCAGATGTAGGCTTTACCACGTATACCTTGTCTATACAGTTTTTTCAGAAGAAGTGAGTGAGCAACAACATCAAACGCTCCGCTCAAATCGTTGAATAGCGCAACATAATGATTTCTGTTATGTTAGAGCATCATATGTAATATTAATAGCTTCATTAGGGGCCGTGTTAGTACTTTTATTGCGTCTGAAACCATTTTGAAAATTTTTTAGAATTTCGTTTTTCTCAAGGAAACTGTAGATTCTTACCGAATAAGCTGTCTTAAACAATTTTGCTAACTGGTTCTGCAACGATTATATTCGATAATTGGCGACATCACACTTAGAACCTTTATTCTTGTATAGAGGAATTAATTTCGACTTTTTTAATTCATCAGGATAAACACCTTGGCTAAATGATTCTGTTTAGAATTATTTGGGTTATCATGGGTAAAACCGTACCAACTTCCCAGAAACGATTTATAGTACCTTTATAGCAAATGTTGGAACACAGGTTAAAATATCTGGTTTTATCTTCATTTTACCTATCTAGGTACATTTTATTACCTGAAGGGATCAACTTTCACTAAATATTCTATGTAAAATTATGAGAATATTTCAGTTACCATTCATCTACTAGCACCCTTGAGGTCAACATCACAATATAGTATACAGTTAACCTATAGCACAGTTGTGAAATCAGTTTGTAAAGTGTTAGTTAAATATATATATTTAGTTGACATCTAGTTTAATTCATCTGAATTTGAACTCAACGTGGTCAAACCTGGCCATTCCCGAACACTCTAACAAATTCGTTGATCAAATATGCTAAAATTTCACTTAAACATCCATAGACACGATTCAGAGTTCTTCCATCTACACCACGATCTACGATTCCTGGTATCGGTTTTCTAGTGGTTTTCCGAATAATTCCAATCACCTCAGCAGCCGTAACAGGTGCCAGAAAAACACTTTTGTCAATACTGGGGTATGAGTCTACAATATTTTCACCTGCATTCTGTGAATTAGCTAGCGAAGCAAAATGATCATTGAAAAAATTACATACATCCATCATATTACTTATTTTCAAATCATTTTCTTCATCGAATAGTTCAAAGTCAAACGTTTTTTTCTTCGGTTTATGTTGATTGATAATTTTTCAACATTCCTTATTGATATTGCTCGCCGTGCTAATTCTTGAATTATTTTGTAGTTTTTTAGCGTAAGACACTTCTTCTTTGTATTTTTTCTTCAATTTTTTTCAATTTTAGACATTTCGCACAACTGGAGGTGAAGCGACCGGAGCCAATGTGTAAACCATTTCTTATTCACAACCTTTTCTTTGACAAGTTGTTCAGGAAAACATTCAGTGTAATAAGTGTAAAAGATTCCACTGAATATTTTGAATTTTTCATTAAAATTAGTTTTACTCTTCAAAGAATCCCATGTTTCATTTATCAAACAATTCTAAAAAGTTTTATATTATTTGGAGAAATAAAACAAGTAATGTGTTTTTAGAATTTTACTTAATAATTATGATTCGTAACGCGTTTCACTACACCGTAGCTTCTTCAGACGAATGAATGTACAGAAAATAAGAATAAGAATATAAATATAAATGTTCTCAAGTAATTAAAAGGTTAATGGGTTGCTTCTTTTTAAGTGGTTATTTATGACAGGTATATCCAATAAAATTAAGGAATAGATTGCTCCCCGAAGAGATTCAATAGAGGTGAAGGGCTTAAATCGACTTGTTCATTGATGAGTCTTCCTGAGTGTTTGTATTTGTTGATTTCTAAAGTTTCCCAAAGATCTACCTTCCAATATTCATTATCTGTATGCCAAATTTCAAACTGTGGGTAGAAAGAGTAATTATTTTCTAAGAGATGATTCGCTTAATTTGAATTTGAGTTTTTATTTAAAAAACCGCGTTTATGTTCCGATATTCTAATATTAAAATTTCTATGTATCCTACCAATGTAGAAATTATCACAGTCATTGCAATTCCATCTATAAACACTTGATTTATTGTTTTTACCTGATTTGGTTTTATTATTTTTATATATTTGCCTAAATTATTATTGGTTTGGAAAGCTATGTTGAAATTATTGCTACTCAAGAATGATTTCAGTTTCTCACTCGTAATGCCAACGTAGGTTAAGGTGTTGAATTTTTGTTTCAATTTATCGACAGGGTAAACTTCATTCAATACTTTTTATTTAAAATATTATTTATTAGTTTGGGATTGTAACAATTATTTTTGGCTATTTGTTTAGTCAAATTTAATTCTTTGTTGAAATTTTCTGGTGATAACGGGATGTTAATAATCAATCTATGAATAAAACTGATGAATGCTGACATTTTATGTTGATACGGATGATTCAAATATTTTTTGGAGACATTCTTTTAACGTAACCAGGTTGCTACTCAGTTTCAATATCATGGTCAAACTTACATATCTGGAAAGGTATGATCTGAAAGATAGGTATCCCGCACACATGCAGACACCTCCATATTTGAAAAAATATTATCTATGCATGTAGCAGCACCACCCCTATCAAATCTCGTTGGTTCCCGAATTTGCGGCTTCATATTATACTCATTCAATAAATTGATAAGCGTTTCGAGTTCTTTTCCCTGCTCCAAAAGATCAATATTTGTATCACCACCGATATATAATTTTCAGAACGAGCAATATTGATGATGAGTGCCGCAACAGATTTCAGTTTTTTTTATAAAAAACTAAAAATGCAGCAGATGCGACGCTGCTTTATAATCATTTCATGTATTGAGTGTTTGAAATCAGTTAGTTGACACTTTGTTTCTGTTGCAAGCACAAATAAAAAATTCAAGTTTTATGATTCGACCATGGAAAGACGACATTTGACTAGAGAAGAGATGTTACGTGCCTTTGGCATGCTCCAAGCTGGGAGCTCACAACGGGAAGTATCCAGAGTTCTGGGAAGTAGCCCAAGTGTCATAAACCTTTTATAGTCGCGTTTCAATGAAACAGGTAGCGTATAAGAACGCCATACAGGTCGTTTCAGGATTACTTCAGTCGCCCAATACCGATTTTTGGTTTTACTTTATTTTATAAGCAAAAATTTCGAAATTTTTTTTAAACAGACTCAAAAAGAATGGATTGCTTGTCAAATCCTCTCCTAGCAAATGTGCTAACACCGCCCTTCTCTAGAATATCCCTAGCATATCCACCAACAAGAGTGTAATTATCTTGAACATCATAAAATGAAAAGTTTTTCTGTCTTCAACCAGTGCTCACTGAAACACAAAATATCAAAATTTTTATCATTTAGTATTGTTTTTTCAAGAATATTAAGCTTATTGTTGTTCAGAATACCCTATATGTTAATATTCAGCAAATTAAGTTGTTTACAATTTCGTTTACGTTCAGGTAGTATATTACATAGTAGGTTTGTTAACTTAAGAATAATAATTTACTATACAGGTATCCCCAATGCTTTTCGACAAACTTTGTTCCTGAAAAATTCTAAAACAAATTAGTGAGAACAGTATGGTTCAAATCTCTTTAAATTCGGAAATATTCAGCTTGAAAATTTGCTCCTATAGTTTTATTCAATAAAAAAATGTATGACAGCAGGTGGTTTTCAGAGTATTGTGTGCAGGTGTCCTTCACTAGAACACTACAGAACTAAACTATCTAATTAATAGATGAAGTTCCAAATGTATTCAGTCTTTGACAAATAATTAAATTGCCCCTAAAAAATGTTATCAAAGCTCGAGTAATTTCATCAAAGGATCCAGGCTTCTAAGAATAATTTTCAGTTGCGCGAAAAGCTCGCCAGACATTTTATAGACACTGCAGAATTCAGATACATAAATTTTATTATAATTAATTTTTTTCACGACAGGTCTGATACTTTAATTAACTTCACTTTCCTGTTTTCAATCTCCAATTTCCAGAGGTTGCTTAACACTCAACTCAAATTAAACACCCCATTTTTAATATAATTTTAAGTTATGGAAGAACTGAAAAATTCCGTTAAAACTTTCTTATCGAGGGAAAATATCTGTTTCCCTCAGCAATTTGAGATGCGGAGCGTGGCAGATAAAAAACAAGAGACAAGGACTTAATTTGGGGATGAACAGAAATATATCTTTCGTTTAAGGCTTGGCCAAAATGGTAATTCGATAATCATCAACCATTCTGGTGGCAATTTAATGAAGGTTTACTTGGTCCATAAATAAAAGACGGCGTCTTTATGTCCCAGAAAAAAGGAAATTCAGTCGCGCAACTGCTGTTCCAGTCGAAATAAAAACGGGCTGGTTCTTGTCTAATATACGTAGAGTAAGATGACATTGCAAATTATTTATCTTCTCAGTTTTTAATGAAAACAAACACTTCATCTTGCACAAATTTGAACTCTGTCATATACGAGGGTGAATTGATTAGTCAGATAGAAATGAAGAAAGAACGTACTTCTCTCTACTGTGTTTCGTTTATGTTGCAATATAATCTTCGTTTCGGTCTCAATACTTGCTTAGGCAATGCTAGACGTGTTTGATGTCCTCTTTGGAGGTGACTTCCGAATATGTTGGAAATTTATGTCCTCTGAACCATACATTCATGTTTGGAAACAAATAAAAATTACAGGGACAGAGACAGATCAGGAAAATATGGTAGATGAGATAGCAACACATTCTTCCGCCATTGAAACTCAAGGTTGTAATGGCGGTTATATTCGTAGGCGTCAAGAGAAAAATTAAGGCGATGGTGTATCACTAAGAAATACGTCAATAGTGGAGGATGTATGGGTGAAGGTGTCAATTACAGGAAATAGGAAACTATTCTTGGGTGTTTGTTACTTTCCGCCAGATATAAAAAATGAAGATTTCATCGTCTTTTTTGACAGTATGATATCTCTCATGGAGTCGCACCCCAATGATACCTTCATGATAGTTGGGGATTTCAATCTCGGATCATTTTCATGGTCTTCTGATGGCAGTGAGTGCGGCTTCATCATTCTCGGTGATGCGTATTCCTCGTCCAGGGATTTTTTTTCTTATAATTCCCTTAAACAGTTCAATGGTATCACCAATCATTATAATAAAATCTTGGATTTGATTTTGTCGAATTATACTGATGTGTCTACTGTTCGATGTTGTACGCCTTTCGTTCCAGAGGACCGGCATCATCTCGCCTTAGAAGTGTATGCAAAATTTTCTTTGGATAACACTACAGCAAATTTAGATCGATGTACAAATTTTTCAACGCGGACTATGTAGCGATAAATTCGGTACTGTCAAGTTTGAATTGGAAAACTTTGTTATGTTCTACCGATGTGAATGAATGTGTTGATTCATTTTATTCTGCTTTGAATATAGTTATTGATAAGTGGGTACCTCGTAGATCTGTTAAGTGTAATAAATTCCCTTCGTGGTTTGGTAAAGACACTATTAAATGCATTAAGGATAAAACTAACTTACATCAAAGGTTTAAAAAAACCAAAGACCGTTTTCTGTATGAAAATTTTTGTATTTTGCGTAAACAATGCAAAATTTTAATTGAAAGAGATAATAAGAAATATATTGCTTCTGTAAAGGGCGGAATTGTGAAGAATCCTAAGCTCTTTTGGTCTTATGTGGGCGAGTTGAGAGATAGGCAGAGGATGCCTCAATCCATGTGTCATGGTGAAAAAATCTTAGAAAATAGTTCGGCTATATCTAACGCTTTTTCTGAGTACTTTTCTAGTGTTTATGAAGATCCGCATAAACCTGTTCTTTACCAAACTAGATATAAATCTTTTTCATCGATTACATTTAACACGATAGATCTGAAGGATGTCAAAGCTAGGACTGAATGTCACAAAGGGTTAAGGTCCGGACTCCATCCCACCAATTTTTATAAAATCGTGTTCTGCTAGTTTGGCGACTCCCACTTCAAAGTATTTTCAACAAATCTTTAGTACAAGGTGTCTTTCAAGATAAGTGGAAGGTGGCAAAGATCGTACCTAATTTCAAAAGTGGTAAGAAAAATGAAGTAAGTAGTTACCGACCTGTCTCTATTCCAAGTTATTTCGGTAAAATTTTTGAAGCAATAGTAACTGATAAATTTTTCCATTCATCCCGTTTCAAGTTGATTAAATCTCAACATGAGTTTTTCAAAGGTAGGTTAACTAATTCAACTCCTTACGTTCATTTCATAAGTAGTAGTTGTGATGATGGTATTCAAGTTGATGCGGTCTACACAAACATGGCTAAGGCCTTCGATAAAGTACATCAGGCAACTTTGTTGTGGGTTCTAGAGGACATTGGTGTGGTGGGTTCCTCACTGAAATGGATAGAATCGTATCTGTCGGATAGACTGCAGTATGTTGCACTCAATGACACTCATTCCGGTTTCGTGCATGTCACCTCTGGTATTCCTCAAGGGTCACATATGGGTCCCCTTCTATTTTCAATTTACATTAATGATATTTTGGAATGTTTTCTTTATAAAAAACATGATTTATATGCCGACGATCTTAGAGTGTACAGTGCTATTCGGTCCTATAATGATATTTTGCGGTTTCAGAGTTATCTTGACAGACTTTTCTCTTTTTGTCAAAGTAGGTATTTTCAATGAAATATTGATGAGTGTAAGCATATAAAGTTTACAAAGAATGTCAATGTCTTTGATGATATTTTTTCTGTTGATGGGCTTGTAATTGGGAGGGTAAACCAAATTAAGGATCTTGGTAAATATCTTGATTCTAAGTTGTCCTTTGAGTATCATATTGATCATATAGTTTCTATGGCTTTCAAAATGTTGGGTTTGGGTTTCGTTCTAAGAATTACTAAAAGTTTCAGTGATCCAAGATCTTTAAAAATGCTATATTTCTCGTTGGTGAGGAGTAATTTGGAAGATGCTGTACCTGTTTTGTCCGCTCACTATTACAAGTATATTGACAGAATTGAACGAGTCCAGAGAAAGTTTGTCAAAAGTTTCAACTCTAGATTTTTCAGTTCTAACCATGATTATCAATTAGCAGAGGAGAGTCCTTTTCGACACTGTATTTCTTTATCGAATTTTGAATCATTCTTTTAGTTTTCCGCTTGTAAACTATCTCACTTTCAATGTTCCCGTGTATCCTAGTCGTCAAAATGCACTCTTCTATGTTCCGAAGGCCCGTACTAGTTTATTTTTTCATTCTGTGTTTTGCGAATTATGCGTCTGTACAATTGGCATATTGCCAGTATAGATATTTTTCATGAACCTCTTTCTTCTTTCAAAAAAATGTTATTGTATGTCTCATTAGATCTGAATCATGCTCATTGTAGTAGTTTTTAGTTTTTATGATATTTTACTTGATTCTGTAGTCTTTAGTGAGTCTTTTTTCTCTCTTGAATTTTTATGAAAGTTATAATTTTCATTTCGTATGACAGTTTCACTTCTGTTTATTTTTCTGTTATTATTTTTGTGAACCCCGGTAATTGGGTCTATCCTGTATAATAATAATATATACTTTTGATTTAATATACTTAATGTAATTAACTTAAAAATGCTTCATCGAATCTAAAATTGATCGGTTACAGTGCATTTTTTTAGTATCGCTGTCTACAGGATTAGAGGAGTCGTTGCAACACAGTAAACATCTACTCACTAAATTTCAGACCATTTACAACGGGGGTGCTCAAACGGTAGAACGCGATCGGCCAGTATATCGTGAGTGCTTTTCGAGTAGATCTCGAGAAGAAAAAAAATTTTAATAAATATTTAACTAAATTACAAATTTATTACGTAATAAAATAACACTCTGCTAGCGGCGAAAGTCGACTTTATCAAAGGAACGCGCGGTACTTGTCAAAGAAAAGCCACGTTTTTTCTTCTTACCGCTTTTCTAGAAATTTCGGGCTGCACGTTTGACGGAAATATTCGAGACTTTCGTTCACGCCGATATAAATAGGAATTGGAGTCACTCTGAATGGTAACTTGAAAGGCAATATTACGTCGATACAGAGTTTATTATTAAATAGTACACAATGAGTGCAGCGAAGAAATCTAAAACGTATCATTTTAATAACGATTGTGAGGAAGAAGTTTTCTTTTGCTTGGTGAAGGATGACTGCATTTGTCTTATTTGTCGTGCGTCAGTTGCAATACCTAAGCGTGGTAACTTAAAGAGGCATCATAAAACGGTTCATAAAGACTATGGAAAGGATTTTCCGCCACAGAGTGAATTAAGAAAACGAAAAGTACGTGATTTGATATCTTGCTTGAAAAAAGAACGAACCATGTTCACAAGATCAAAAGCTGCTACGATCACGTTGTTTAAAATATCTCATATATTTGCAAAACACAAAACACAAGAAACCATCGAAGATGGATCGGCTGTGCCCGTGGTGAAGATATACAGGATGTTTCCGTTTTAATCTGCCAAAATGCAGAAAATGATGGAAAATCTTAAAGTATTGACACTTTCCTTAAGAATATACCCTCTCTGACCTGTCGTTTTCGAGATATAGGGTGTCAAATTCAGGAAAAAAAATTTTATATTTGAATAACTCGCACAATTTTTCAGATATCAACCTGAAATTCGACATTTTAGTCTCTTTTCATCAGCTTCACGACGACGTATCAAACATTTGTCAATTGCTTTATAAAGTGATACATTTTTCGGTGTCATGTCGTCTTTTTTCCCTCATACTTTTTTGCAGCACGCCACTGACCACATTTTCTAATATCTTCAAATTACTCATTCAATTTAAAAACTATTTTGTTTCTTGAATTTTTTTCGTATCTGTCGCCGTTTTTGAGGAAAAAGTTAAAATACAATTCATATTTATGATTTTTTCAATAGATTCTGGTCCATTTTCGTCTCGAAACACAAGTCCAGGTTGTTTCCGTTCTAATCTGCCAAACTTCACTGGTCGCTCGTGAATCGAAATTAAAGTGACGCTCAAAACAAATTATACCTCATACATGTTTGGTTTCCCATAATACAGGATGTCAAATTTCGAAATAGGAAAAATAGCCATAACTTCCGTAAGTTTGAACATATTACTAAACTTGATATTTTGATGTGTAAGAATTGTCTGAGCATGAAACTGGTGGCGTAGCATGAACCTGTTTTTTTCGTGTGACGTATGATGTTTGAGATCAAAGATAATCAGTTAGATTTGAATTTGAGAGGCTTTTACTTGGTAAAATTCCATTATCAATAATAAAAAACAAGTACTGTGTTTTAAGGAATTTTACTTAATAATTGCGATTCGTAACGCGTTTCACTACACCGTAGCTTCTTCAGACGAATGATTATGCAGAAAAATGTAAATGAGAATATAACTATAAATGTTCTTGAGTAATTAAAAGCTTATTGGTCGCCTCCTCCTAAGTGGTTATTTATGACAGGTATATCCAATAAAATTAAGGAATAGATTGCTCCCCGAAAAGATTCAATAGAGGTGAAGGGCTTAAATCGACTTGTTCATTGATGAGTCTACCTGAGTGTTTGTATTTATTTATTTCTAAAGTTTCCCAAAGATCTACCTTCCAATATTTATTATCTGTATGCAAAATTTCAAACTGTGGGTCGAAAGAATGATTATTTTCTAAGAGATGATTCGCGTAATTTGAATCTGATTTTTTATTTGAAAAACTGCGTTTATGTTCCGATATTCTAATATTAAAATTTCTATGTGTTTTATCAATGTAGAAATTATCACAGTCATTGCAATTCAATCTATAAACACCTGATTTATTGTTTTTACCTGGTTTGGTTTTATTATTTTTATATATTTGCCTAAATTATTATTAGTTTGGAAAGCTATGTTGAAATTATTGCTACTTAAGAATTACTCAAGAACATTTATAGTTATATTCTCATTTACATTTTCTGCATAATCATTCGTCTGAAGAAGCTACGGTGTAGTGAAACGCGTTACGAATCGCAATTATTAAGTAAAATTCCTTAAAACACAGTACTTGTTTTTTATTATTGATAATCAGTTAGAGTTAGGATTTCTCCGTAAACAGTAAAATGGCTTTAATTTCTTTGTCATACCCAGTTGAACACCAGAAAATTTGGACATGTTATCAAGGATACTTTTTTACGATAAGAAATTATCTCGATATGAAACCCATGGCAAAGCATAAAGCAAAATCTATACGCCACTGTAATTTTACAAAATTGATCAACCTATTGAGCAATCATCATTTCAATATTTAATTTGAACCTGTAAATAACAATAATCGAAAGAGACAATTCTTCAATGACATATTTGTACGGAAATACCATAGAATTTTAGTTAGTGAATCAGTTGTCATAGACAACACGATGCGGTTGTCTATGAAAACGATACGTCGGGGAGGATATGTTCTTGGAGTAAGTATTAATATTTCTCAATTTTCTATCATCCTGTACGCTTTAGCAGATTATAACGGAAACACCCTGGACCTGTGTTTTGACACGAAAATGGGCCAGACTCTATTGAAAAGTTCGGAACATAAATCGTATTTTGATTTTTCCTCGAAAACGGTGACAGATACGAAAACAATGCATGAAACAAAAAAGTTTTTAAATTGAATGGGTAATTTGAAAATATTATAAAATATGGTCAGTGGCGTGCTGCAAAAAGTTTTAGGGGAAAAAAGACCAGATGACACCGAAAAATATATCACCCTGTAGAGCCACTGACGAAATTTTAATACGTTGTCGTGTAATTGATGAAATGTTGAATTTCAGCTTGATATCTAAAGAGTTGAGTGAGTTATTTAAAACTAAATTTTTTTTCCGAAAATTTGACACCCTGTATCCCGGAAACGACAGGTCAGAGAGGGTACATTCTTCAGGAAAGTGTCAATAATTTAAGATTTTCTATCATTCTGTGCATTTTGGCAGATTAAAACGAAAACACCATGTTTTTATGAAGTACCTTCAATTTTGTAAAAACTACGAGCTATCAATATATAAATTAATGTGCATTACAACTGATGGAGCACCAGCAATGAATGGAAACAAACACGATTTTGTGGCATTGTGTCGAGCTAATGAAGATTTCCCTTCATTTTTTTCATTCCATTGCATTATACATCAACAAGTTTTGTGTTCAAGAGTTTTAAACACAGAGGAAATTATGGGCATTGCAACGGAAATTGTGAATTCCATCCGTTCACGTAGCTCGCAACGGCGGCTCTTTAAGTTGCAGTTGGAAGATAGGGAGTCAGCTGAACACACTGATTTAGTTCTTCACACGGACGTCATGAGGTTGAGTCGCGGAAAATTCCTAGGAAGGTTTCAAGAATTATTGCCCCAAATAACAACTTTTCTAGACGAAAGAGGTGATAACACTTAGATGTTGAAAAACGAAAAATAGCTGACTGATTTGGCATTTTTGAGTGACATCACAATGCACTTAAATACCATTAACTTCTAGCTTCAAGGTAAAGGAAAAACTATTATTGAGATGATTACCGCAATAAACGCACTCAATAGTAAATTGCAACTTATGATAGATCTACAGAAAAGAAAGGATCTGAAACAATATTTTGGGACAATTCGAAAAGCGTTTTTATGATTGCAGTAAATTGGCAAATATAGCATCATTTATGAGTTATCCTTTATCATCTAAAAACATTGAGGAATTAGCTACTGAAATAGCAAGTCGGTTTAATATGAACTCATGTTCTGTTGAAAATAAGTTGGTGCAGATTATATCAGATATAGATCTCAAAGCTACAGCATCTACAACAAATTTTAGGTGTTTTATATCTGAAGATAAATATCCGAATCTAAGGCAAATCGCCCTTCAACTTACGGCAATGTTTGGGTGAACTTAGCTGTGAGAGTCTTCATTTTCAGAAATGAAAATAATTAGCTCAAAATATCGCAATCGACTAACTGACGATCATATGTCATGATGCTTGCGATTAGCACTCAGTGGTTACGTACCATATTATAAAAAGTATGCTGAGGACATGCAGTGCCACGCTTCAACATCAAAAGTCAACCCTTAGATAAGTTTAACGCCATATGTAACTGTTTTGTAACAACCAATAAACAATTTTTAATAACTATGAATTTTTTCATTGATAATATAGAGAAGAACCTAACTAAACCTAACCCAAACCTTGACTACAATAATGTATATTGTGCGGAAAGCTAATACCTATATATGCTGCGGTACACCCTACCAAGGTAGGTAGGGTGTATCGTGTATATACGAGAACCCTGCATCACACATACTTGCAGCCTCTCAGAGTTGATCGTAAGTAGTCTCAAAATATTGAAGTAGATCGCCAGCAGTTCAAGTTTGAGCACCCCTGATTCACACCAAATAACCGCTAAATTTCAGGTATTACCAATCATTATAGTATCAAATTAATTGTTTACTGCATAACAAATGAAAATACAAATTCCATGATAAAAAAATATAATATCTTATTTACATCAAAAAGGATAAAGCCACTCTGAATATATTTACAACTGTACAAATATTGACGAAATTCAATATAAGCTCGGCAGAGACGGAACAAAAGGATAATTTGTCGACCAAGCATCGTAGGGCAACATAACTGGCACAGCGTAAAACCCTCTCGGCTGGAAATGTGTCCTGCAATGCTTTTTGAGGTGATCCTTGCGTCCGAAGCGTTTGCCACATTGTGTGCATGGAAAAGGACGAAGGCCGCTGTGAATTCTTTTGTGGCGAGTAAGTTCTTCGTTTCTTGTGAATGTCTTGCCGCAATCCTTTTCGTCGCACTTAAACGGTCTTTCTCCTGAAATGAAAGAAATAACGGGACGTTAGAAGAGATTTGGGTCGGTTCTTGTTGGATTAGCTAGAGGAAAACTGATTTCGATCAGTGTGGTGGATGTAAGTTGAGGGTTATTACTTTTATTGGATTACTAGAGTACTTATCGAGTGATTTATTACAGCTACGATAGTTTTTGTACTACATAAAGAAACTATAATATTATTGAACAATATATACTGCTCCAAGAAATTAACGCACAATTTCAATATTTCAAATTTCTTTGATTTTTCGTATACATCCGGACATATGCCAACAAAATTCGATGTTTTTCTTGGCGGACATGAAAGAAATAAATTGAGATTGTGCAAGAAACCATTACATATTGATAGCAGTCACTAACGTTTTTTTTTCCTGGAGGTTTAATAATGATGAGGGGAAGAATCTTTGGAACGTCCGCACTGATCTTATCGTAAATAGTACAGCTCTACAAAAAAATTTGTTCTTATTGTTGCCCTGGATATCATCGCAAATTTTTATGTTTTCAAGTGCCCAGATTACGAATATATTCATGAAAGTTCTCAATGTGCTCGCATTTTCATGATTTTTGCATTTCTTATATTTTGAACAATCATAAGCTTGTTAGAAATAAAATTTAATTTTCCAGTCATGATTAGGCTTCTGCGCAACTTTTTCGCGCATACAAACATCACCTGATCCCCACTCTCAGACCCCTTGCTCCACAGAACAGCTGAGATCTCAGTTATTTGACAATATTGAACTACATATACACGTAAATCTGGATAAAGTGTCATGGATTAATATTTTGTTTCAATTACTGAATGTCCATTCTTATATATTTGTCTTCTAGTCTAAAATATGAGTTCGTCACGAAGAAAGTGTAAATATTGTAGTGATTTATTTTGTTATATTTGCGGTGTTTATATACCAAAAAACAAAAAGAAATATCACAGACTTTGTCAAGGAGACTTATGTTGAATATTTTGGTTTCAAAATGGACAAATTAGGAAAACCATGGGTTCCTAATGAAGTTTGTAAGTCCTGTGTTGAGTCTTTACGGTTGTGGAAAAATGGTGAACGTTCTGGATTAGACTTTGGTATTCCTATGATCTGGATGGAGCCTACGAATCATTTAGATGATTGTTACTTTTGCGTAATAGATGTTAAAGGTTTTAATCGAAATCAAACGTGGAGATACCCAGACTTACAGTCTACGAAATGTCCGGTTCTACACAGTGAAAATCTCCCTCGGCCCATATACATTTCAAAAGTAATTCGCATGCCCTCAGAAACAATGATGTTACCAAATTCACAGAAATCGGGACCATCTACTAGTGGAAGTGAATGGGAAGGTGAAACATCTACGCCAAAGTTATTGTCTCAAAATGAACTCAGTGATTTAATACGTGATCTCAATTTATCAAAACAAGGATCAGAACTGTTAGCTTCAAGATTGAAAGAAAAAAATTTATTGGCACCAACAGTAACAATTACAACATACAGAACTCTAGAGAAAGAGTTATAACAATTTTTTAGTGAAAATGAAGGATTAGTGTATTGTAATGATATCGCGAAGCTGCTTATAGACATGGGTTTAAAAGAGTACAAATCTACTGAATGGCGCCTTTTTATTAATAGTTGCAAAAGAAGTTCAAAATGCGTCTTATTGCACAATGGAAATGAATTTGCATCAATTCCAATTGCCCATTCAACGAAACTCAAAGAACAATATGAAAATGTAAAATTAGTTTTAGAGAAAATTAAATACTCTGAGCATCAATGGCCGATCTGTGTGGATTTAAAAATGGTTAATTTTTTACTTCGCCAACAAAGTGGATATACAAAATACCCTTGCTTTATTTGTATGTGAGATAGTAGAGCAAAGCAACTTCATTGGGAACAAGATGTTCGGCCTGTAAGAAATTCTTTAACTGTCGGTAAAGCCAACGTAAGCCGCTGGTGAGCAGAGACAAAATCATACTTCCACCATTACATATTAAGTTAGGTATGATTAAGCAATTTGTAAAAGCGTTGAACAAAGACGGAAATTGTTTTAATTACATTTGCAGAAAATTTCCGAAGCTTAGTATGGAAAAATTGAAAGGTGGAATATTTGATGGTCCTCAAATACGGCAATTGATGAAAGACTCAGATTTTATCAAAGCTATGACTGTTCCGGAAAGTAAAGCTTGGAAAAGTTTTGTGTTGGTTGTCGAAAATTTCCTAGGTAACCATAAAGCAGCAAATTATGAAGAAATTGTGCAAAATATGAGACAAACTTTCAGACTTTAGAAGCAAATATGAGTTACACTATCTCCGCAATCATCTAGATAAATTTCCGGATAATTTAGGAAATTATAGTGAGGAACAGGGAGAGCGGTTTCATCAAGATCTAAAAGTGATGGAAGAAAGGTATCAAGGTCGATGGGATTGTCACATGATGGCAGATTACTGCTGGTCTTTGAAAAGAGATTGTCCCCTGAAAAATTATAGAAAAAAAGCTCATAACAGGCGTTTTATGGAAATATGAAATATATTTTCGACATTTTCCTCTTTATTTACTTCGATGTATCCGAATTTCTCAAAACATAACTGATATTATAAATATATCTGTTATTTTGTTTCTTGTTTTACGATTTTTGTTATGTAAAATGAAAATAAAGATTTAAAAAGAAATCAGATCAAATCCTACAAAATCATTGATAGTTTCACAAATTGTGTGCATAAATAGACCCAAAACCATTTTGATATCTAGGGCAACAAAACCATTGTAGACCAGTGTAATCGAACTCATAACTACGTTACAAACATTCTCGTTGTTGTTTCTGTTTATGTATGATAACACCAGACCTCATCAAGTTCATATAGTTAGGAACTGCTTTCAAGATAGCCAAATCACTTGAATGAAGTTGCCTGCACGAATTCCAGACCACAATCCCATCGAACAAGTTTGGGACATTCTTGATAGAAAATTAAGGAGTCAGCAAAATCAGCCAGTTAGCGGGTTCCGAATAGAATGATCAAAATTTAGAAAGAAATTGATTAGAATGCAAAAAGGTCATTGTTTTTAATATGAATCGTAGAAGGCATGCAATTATTTCCAGGGATGGAAATATCTGGTTTTAACTCTTATTTTTTCTAAGGGAACCCTTTAATCTTGAACGCTTTTTGAAATTGACGTTCACCTTCGTAATGCTTTTCATTGAAATACAACAATTCCAATTGCGTGTCTTCATATGCATAATACATGTTGGTTATCCCTCCTACTACTACAATCATGCAGAAAATTGTATCCGCAACAAATCGACGAAAGTTTTCAAAATTTTCATCACCGCAATTTGAATCGAGCGATGTATTTAAATTTTCAACAATCTGTCAATTTCACACTTATGTTCGGTGCTTTGCCTGATAAGTATTTTTACTTTAAAATTATTATAAATTGTCGAAACGCTGTTTCTGCAGTACTTCATCGTCTGATAGACGACCTGGCGCTGCCAAGTTACAAATGCACATAAATTTAGAAATAGTACTTGGCTCCGTGAACTATTTTCTAAGAGAAATATAATGTAGTGATAAAATAACAATAGGGATTAGCAGAGAAAAGCTTAGGGTTTTTTAAATACCGAGTTGGTTGCGAAAATATAACTTGAAAGTATACAGAGTGTCCCACAAGCTCTATGACAAACATCAAATTTTCAAGACTCAGAAAAACGGGAACGTTCGAGCCGTAAAATGTACGACCTCGTCAAGTCAACATTTAAAATGAGGAGAACATAGACCGTGTTGAAGATAATCCTTCGATAAGTATTCGGCGCATTGCAAACAGTTACGTGTAATGTATTTTGAAAATTTCGCCCTTATCATCAACAGGGAGTGTAGGTACTGAATGCAGGGGACGAGCAGCACGTCTTGCCGCTGGATTCTGCAGCAACATGCTTTAGATCCAGATTTCATTTCCAATATTTTGAGGTTCAATGAATCATGATGTGAATAATTTCCATAATGATCATTTAGACAAAACGTTCCTAAAGGAGGTTGCGTATCAACGTCATGTCTGGCCTTTACAATAATAGCTTCTGGCCCATTCTCATTCTTGAATAACAGATTCAATGTCATTATTTATCGAAATTTTCTATAGAACATATTGTTCAATTTAACTAATGAGGCTAAATTCTATTGAAAATATGTATTATCAACATGACGGAGCACCTCCATATCAGGAAAGAATTAGTTGTTGAATGGCAAAATGAACATTTCACAGAAAGGCTCTTGAATCTTCAGTGGTATTCTTCAGTAGCTTATCGTGCATTTTCATCGCAAAAACATAACCATAGATCGCATCTTTTTCAATAACAGAAGCATTAATTTTCAATTCGAAAAATGTAAGGATTAAAATCAATTTACTAACATGACAACACCACATAATCGCTCTCGTATGTCGAAAATTGTGATTTCAGGTTACGTGAGGATCAAATTTTTGAAGCTAAATTTTCCTCAACTCAAAAGGATTCGGAACCATCTCTCAAAGTTTGTCATATATTTGGCCGATACCCTGTATTTCAACGCAAGTCAACACTGTTTTTCTTCTTTCCGTAGAAAAAATCAATTTTGTTTGAGCAAAAATACATTTTCCTGCACCAGATTTTGTTAATCCCTTTTGGATTTCCTTTGGGATGATCAAACAGATCAAAAAGCATAATTCTCATTGCTCGATAAAGGTTGAAAAACCAACGATAGTTGTAATTTACCAATTGGGCTGAAAGATCTGCTGTTAGTACAAGGATTCTTCCAGAAGTATCTAACCTCACTCAGAGATGGCGTTATTTGTTTGAAATATATTACTGTGTTAGAAGGCAAACAATCTATGAAACATATATTTCACTTTTGAAAACGCTATGTTGTTAAGTATTCGTTTCGGAGCCCTCAGTGATGAAAGTTCTTCGAGAATTTGTAAAATGGAGATAAATTGGTCATCATTATGTCTGACACATGGGTTGCAATAATAAAAAATTGGGCAGCAGAGTCAAACGAAGCTGCCAAAAAAAAACATTAAAGTATTCGACCAAATGAGTTGACCAAGCTAGAAATGATGAAGATGATGAAGATGATGAAGCTGATTTTTTGCGTTGTTTCATAACCAAGGATGAAACATGAGTTCACAACAGTTGAATGATGAAATCAAGCAAAAACGTCTGAATTTGGATGAAAATTGACAGATTCGTTATTGGAACGGCCAAAAGTTAATGTGTATGAAGCTGAAAGAATATCAAGTTGAAAATTAATACTCTTTCTGAATTTTTTGTTTTCTTTGTCAGGCAAAGTAATTCTTGGACCAACCTCGTACAAAGACATCTTTTGTACTTCTAGCGCATTTCAGAGAATCAGCATGTTTTAATTTACTTCAACAATTTATTAATAGATAGATAGGTTATACCAGAACCATAGCGTAGCTTTTTAGATCCCCAGATGTTAACACTCATGTGCTCATCTTGAGACCTCAGTTTAAACTATCCCTCTGAACAATGTAAATGAACTCAGAAATGAAGTAACAATTGAGTGTGACGCCAAATTAAAAACTCCGGGAGAATAGCAGTTGTTTACAAAAACAAATGATGGTACGCTTAAATTATAGGAGACAAAATGGAATCTCAAATAGAACAAAAAATCTAATACTTCAATTGAGATGGTCATTGAAGTACTGAAATAAATGGAGATGAAAAGCGGGTATGACTCTAGAAAAACACCCAGTGCTGTTTCGGATTTGATGACAATACGAAGTTGTGTAACAATTACAACACCTATAATTTGAATTTCAGTCAGTTATATATGATACCTATAAAATTGGGCCAATATATTTCTAAAGATAATGTAGATCATTTCATTGTTTTCTGAATATATTACGGGTGTTCGATTGAAGTATGATAACAACAAAAATAAACTGTTTTAAGTAGAAGAAAACAGATCGAAACCTTTTGAAAATATTCTTTTATTGAAAGGACTAGTAAGTAGTTTTACTTAAGAATACTGACTTTTACGATTTTCAAAATTTCCAAATTAGTGGGTAAGTTTCAAACACCTTGTATATAGGAAAGAAAGAAGAAAAACTTCATCAAGGAAAATAAATCTTCTTCCTTAAAACTGAAGAAAAATATAATCTAATAAAATAAAAGTATAGTCGAAAAGACGAAGAAACCAAACTTTAACTTCGAAAATTGTGATTAAAAACATCATATATTTTTCATAGTCAGAATTAGGGAAGGCAAATATTGATGAAATTATTTGAAAAATGATTCTCTGCAATAAAAAAGTGTTTCATGCTATTCAAAATACCGAATTTGGGTTTCGGTTCCAGTATAAGCGCAAGTATTATTATACTAAAATATTTTCAGAAGATACATCTATATCCTTAAGTCTTAAATACAAAATTTGGAGATGATTGATAAATATGTTTTCCATAACTTGATTAACAGAATATACCCCCCTTTTTTCAACAAGTCAAATATCGACGAAAGAGTCTTTTTGATACAATGAAAATTCGAATCATTTCATACCAAATGTCTGGTTCTATATTGTTTTGAAAAACAAATTTCTTGTTGAAAAAACCCTGGCGTGACTATTATTTCTTAATTAAATTTTATCAAGACTTTTTAATAATTTTCTTTGACAATTTGAGTTTATGTATGTTTATATTTTTTTAATCACAACAATCTATCTTAAAATCTATGTATACTATATTGTATATAGTGATGAAACTGATGAATTTCAAAATTTGCAACAGTATTAAAATTAATTTCCAATTTCTTATTTTTCTTTGAAAACAAAAAACATACCCGTATGGATTCTTATGTGTCCTTTTAACTGTCCATTATTCGAAAATCCTACATCACAATGCGGACACTTGTATTTCTTGGGCCTCTTCTTCTTCGAACTCAGAATTTTCGCTTGGTGCTCTTGTTCAAGAACTCGAGCATATTCCTCCAAAGCATATCCGTGACTAAGACTTTCTAATAAAATTTGATCATTGGGTGGAATCCCCAAATTCTGAGAGAGATTCGCTTGAAGAATTTCTGGATAAAAAGTATAATCTGCGAAAGGTGGAACGCGGTCGAATGGTTGTTGAGAAAAATTTGGATAAACTGAATTTTCACAATGTGAAGACTTCAACGAAGATTCTGAAGGAACACACATGGAGACCAGTGGAATTTCATCCGTTTTCAGGTTATTTTCTTTAACTTTCTTTTTGGTAGTATTGAATTCTTCTATCTTCTTTACACACTCTTTTCCTTCTTTCACGTATTTTTCTTGACACTCGTCTTCAGTTGTGGTAGACACAGTGGCGTCTTGATTCTCCAGATCCCATGGTCGGAAAATTCGCGAACATTTTTCAATATTCCTATTTCTACACATTTCTCTTATGAACATGTCTATGCACTTAACGGATGAAGCAAAATAAGTTTGAAATATACAAGAGGGTATATAAGTTAGTGTAAGGGGCTGGCTTTTCGCAAGTGGGGATGGCTACTGTAACAATACATAATAGCCCTCTGTATTTATTGAATGAAATGGATCTTTTCGGGGACTATCGCCCTTATGTCGTTAGCATTGTCAAGAAGGGTGGTTTAGGGGTTTTGTTTAGGGGATAAGTGTTACCATTTTTGCACGGTTGTCTTTTTTTAATGCGGCCATTTGTGGTCGGATTTAGTTGTTATCTCTGGTAAGTAAGTTTTCAACACAGGTAATCCTTTTTGTTAAGGGGATTTAGAATATTCAGGTTGACATTTGAAAAAGTCATCGAATAGTTTGGGTGAAGTTCGTTACAGTACTTCTGTCAGTCAAATCGTTGACGTGAGTTTAATGAAATGAGAAAATCATTTTAAATAATTAGAATTCTCGAAATACTTGCTTATGTACAGACTGGGCAAATTTCGATGTTTTAATAAAAGAGATAGTTGAATATTATATTTGGAGAAAAAAATCTCCCTTTCTCGATCCCTCTACAAATTTTTTTTCGTTGTCATTCTCATTGTCGAGGTATTCAACATTTCTGGAATTTTGAGAAGATCGTCATTCGCGGATACCTGGGTTATCATTAGAAATATATAAAAATGAACTAGATGTTCTAGAGGCCGAACGGTTATCTGGTTATAATGTAAAAATTTTGTTGTCTTAATACAATTTATATCTGATTTACTTTCGTCGTATGCAATATTTTTTCCTGAGTAGATAACAGATGTAGTGTTTTTCTAGAAAAAAAAAAGCTGAAAGTGTCCTAATTTCTTTACTTAGGTGCATGTCCATCACGAGTCAGGTTATTCTGAGACTTAATAGCAGATTTCTTGGATCCTGCCCAAGACCATGGTTGTTTCTATGAATTGCTTGGATTCGGATCATCTATTCTTTCATTCATTTATTATTAATATTTTTATAATTCATTTATTTCTATGAGAAAGAAGATAATTGACTTTTTCTTTCTTGATTGTTTTTAAAAGCTCTTTTAATTCAGACTGAAAGTCTGATATTCAGTTGTGGCATTAACAATTTGCCTCTTAAAAATAACACTTCGTTCCATAGGCGGATCAATTTTCATAAAGAAATGAAAGAGGTCGTTTGCCATTCTCAACTCTTCACTAAGATTTTTCAAATTGAATGTCACGTTTTCCATGCTTGTTGAAGCCTCGTCTTTAGTAGGCTGTGAATTTAACATTTCATCTAAGTCAAGGTTTCAGTCAAATATTCACCTTGCGAATCAAGCATTTACTGAATGTCACTTTGTTCTATGTATTCGAACCCTTTTCATCAAAACAGACCACAGTTTCTTCAAACATGATTTCAATGATTATGGGTTCAGACTCTTGGAGCAGAGCAGTGGAACTAGTCAGTTCTGGTGGTATATGACTAAGGCATTCATCAACACAAATAATCCTCTTGTAAAATTGTAATTACTTACGGAGCCACTTTCTACGAATGAGGATTCGAGAGAGCTAACGATACCATTATATAACGAAATCAACAAAGAATTGGCGAAGGTTGATTGGGATGATCTATTTTTGAACGAAAATATATATTCTATGTGGGTAAAATTTATCAATATTATTGTTAGAATTCAGTCACGATACACTAAAAAGAGGCGAATTTATTACAATAAAATAAAACCTTGGATTGATACACATTTATTGAAAGCTATCAGGTGGAAACGATCACTGTGGAAGAAGTATAATAGGAGTAAGGCTGATGAGGAGAACAATACACACTGACAATTTGCGAACAAGCTCAGCCAGGATATTTCAACTGCAAGACAAAACTATGAATTGAATCTCTGTGATTTCAAAAATTGTAAAAAGCGTTATAAATATATTCGTTCTCATGTCGATTCTAAAGTTTCTACACCTCTGTTAAGAAACAGAATGGGTAATATCGCTAGCAGTTCAGCAGAATTAGCAGAAATACTATCCGATTGCTTTTTCAACTCGTACTCACAGGAGTCACCAATACCACAGAACGTTACTATTTCATGCGACAGAAACACAAACGAAATATCTGAGATAAATTTTTCGACTCAAAGTATTGAAACTAAGATCGCAAAGCTGAAAAATGGCTCACCAGGACTAAACCGTATATCTGCGTTATTTTTGAAAAAGTGCTCGAAGCATTTAGCTTATCCACTTAGTCAGATCATGAAAAAGTCATTTCTTGAGAGCAAATTACCATCTGCTTGGAAGACGGCCTCCGTCACATCAATATTTAAGAAGGGAAATAAGCTTGATGCGTCAAATTATCGTCCAGTGAGTTTGACATCTGTGATTGGAAAGATAATGGAGTCTATTATTGCCGATGAACTTTTGGTTTTTTTATCGGAGAATTCGATTATCTCTTCTCGTCAGCATGGTTTTATGAAAAAACGTTCAGTTATTACTAATCTGATTCAATCTTTGAACGATTGGACTAAAATTATGGACAGTATTGACTATCTTGATATTGTTTATTTGGATTTTTCACGTGCTTTTGACTGAGGGAAGACGCAATACATGACCAGGTGGTGCGTACGAGGATGTACCTAAAATATATCACCAAGCAGGATATCCCGTCAGAGCTATGTCGAAGATGTGGAGAGGGCCAGGAACCTTTTAGCATGTAACATGTAGCTGCTCTATGTTGGCTCCAAAAGATTACCTTGACCGACATAACGCGGTAGAGAGAGTGTACCACCAAATTATTGCTGCCAATTCAGGACTTTGCAAGGGAACAGTACCAACTTACCACTATCGACCTAAATCAGTGATTGAAACGCCTACGCACAAGATGTATTGGGATAATCCCCTATTGATGAACAGACCGGTGGCACACAACAGACCTGACATAGAAATTTCAACCATGATAATTAAACAGCAAATATCCTAGACGTCAATAAACCAGCTGATGAAAATGTGAATAGATCGTATAGTGAAAAATTAACAAAGTATCAGGACTTGGCATTCGAACTGAAGGAAATATATAAGCTCAAAAGAGTGACGATATTGCCACTGATCATATCGGTAAATGGGCAACACCGTGAAATAACTACAACTGAAGGCAGATATTGTATCCAGTGCACAGAACAAAGCGATACTGGTAACGACGCGTATCGTCAGAAAGATTTTGCAAGGCTCATACTTGTACCTTGTATTTCTTGGCGAGACCTCAACCGGCACACATGATGTGTATATATATATATATATATATATATATATATATATATATATATATATATATATATATATATATATATATATATATATATATATACAGAGGCTATATCTACCAAGATATTCATTTCTGATCAAAACGCAAAACAGGTCAATTTTTGTTTCAAGTGGGACATCTTGCCTGCAATATCAACCCCTTAAGCGGGGGATGCAATCCTTGAACATTTTGAATAGGGAAGATGGATCGAGTGATGACTCAAAAGAAAGGTGGTATTTTTGTCTTTATTGCCTTGAACGAATTTCCAGTCTTAATTGAAAACTGTAAAAGATACAGGCTAAGCAACTGAAAGATAGGGAAGACTATTTCCCTGAGACAATTCAAGTTTCAGTGAAGTAAAATGGAACAGATCTATGCTGTTCAATGGCAGTCATCATCAAGTACCATCCTCATCTCGAATTTCAACCCCTAGAGCAGGGGTGACCACCCTTGAAAATTTGGGTCAAGTGATACCTCGAAAGAAAGGTATTATCTTTGTCTGCATCCCCGTGAACGAATTTTCATTTTTGATTGAAAACTGTAGAAGATACAGAGTGAGCTACTGAAAAATAGAGGAGACTATCTATCGCCCTGAGCTATTCAAGTGTTACTGCAAAAGAATTGAACAGATTCATTCCAGATCAGAGGCTGTCATCTTTGATCTAAATGAATCCATTCCAGTTTTTCGCACTAATACTCCAATAGTCTTGGGGCGATAGTCTCCTCTATTTTTCAGTGGTTCACTATGTATCTTCTACAGTTTTCAATCAAAAATGAAAATTCGTTCACGGGAATGCAGACAAAGATAATACTTTCCTTTCGAGTTATCCCATCTATCCTCTTCCAAATTTTCAAGGGTTGTCGCCCCTGCTCCAAGGGTTGAAATTCGAGATGAGGATGGTACTTCACGATGACTGCCATTGATCAGCATGGATCTGTTCCATTTTACCTCATTGAAACATGAATAGTCTCAGGGAAATAGTCTTCCCTATTTTTCAGTTGCTCCTCCTGTATCTTTTACAGTTTTCAATTAAAAATGGAAATTCTTTCAAGGCAATATAGACAAAGATACCACCTTTTTTTTATATATTTCGCTATGATGTGAGGTGTACACTAGGAGATAGCTGTTCTACATTCTATAGTGGGATGGCCACCTTGTTTGCCTGACTTGACGCTACTTCGGGGTTATATTTATATTGAAGATTCACTCTACAAGTCGGAATTCAGAAGGGCTCCAGAGAATGCTTTCCATCATTTCAACTTTTTGAAATGCTTGAAGCAGTATTTCTCGTCGATGTGATTCATGCATTCAAAACGATGGTCGTCTCCTGCGTAGAGTTACCTGGGTTCAATCCCCACAAAGTCGGTGCGATTTTTCGGATTCTGGGAATCGCTGGAGTATCCATCTTTCGGAGGAGATGTAAAGCCGTTGGCCCTGTTGAACAGAGATGTGTTGGACATTAAAGATCCCTTCCCTCGACACGAGAGGGATTCGGCAAAATTTTCGGGTTAGTGAGGTGACAGAATTCCCCAGCGTGTCATTGGCCGATAGGCGGAAATAGAGCACGTTAAAGGAATAACAAACAAACAAACTTTCGATGAAATGGTTTTCCTTCATGTGAGACAGGTAGAACTTGTTTTTATGAAAAATTCCGTATGGAGGTTTTTATTTTCTTTTGGGAAAACTTTGATGTTATTCAGTTTAATCACTCAGAATGGAGAATGCAATGGGAGAACACGTCTCTACCTGCAGAAGCTTACAAACTTAATAATGTTTTGCAAGTACTGAATTGGTCAAAAACCGTCTCGTAGGACATAATGTTTATACTAAAAGATCATCTACTTCAGAGCATCGTGAAGTTCGACTCCAATATGCTCGAGAACATACTCTCTCTTTCACAACTGATTAAAATGTGTGTTATGTTTTTGTCCTCGTAATTGTCTTATCGTGTCATGGTGGTGACAAATTTCCTTGATAAAACCGAAATCCATGTCATGTGGTGACCTCCGCAGAGTAATTTGAGCCGTATTGAATACATATGAGATTTCATTTAGTCTTTTTGATATGCCTTATTTTCTGTCTCTTGTAATGCAAGAAAAACGAGGAAAAATTAATGTTTTCAAATAATTCGGTGAAATGAAAGTCGTACAAAATTTTTTTTGGGGTAGTATAGATATCAATACATTTTCTTACTTCAATTTCTAACATTTGTTAAGGCTGAACTCTTCAAAACATCAACATTTTCTGTTCATAAAAACTTAAATCCTATTATGTTAGAATTTTTATGCATCTTACGTACTTCTGAAAAGAATAACAATCTTAATTCTCTTGTATTCTGTTTTGAAATAAAATGAGAAATTAATCTAATTCGGTTCAAACTCGGCTCGTGTTCCTTCTTCCGGAAAGATGCTCGTCAATATCTCGCTTTGATCTTTCAATTCTATTTTTGGTTCCTCAGTGACTTCATTCATTTATATGGAATTTTCCTACCAGAAAATTACCTTGACAGTTTGACTTGAACTTTCTTAAGTTGGCCTACGTAAGCTACATTGATCAAACGATTCGATGTTTTATGGATCTGTTAGTGTTACAACCAATTTATCTTATTTTGCGAAACAATGTAAATTTAACAGTTTTTAGGATCAAAGGTTATCGGAAAAGGCAGTATTTCGGAAGGAGGATAAGTGCCACAAGGGCGAATACTATACAGGGTAGACAGATTTCGAAGTTTTAGTACTACGAGAGAAATTCATTGCCGCAAACAGATTAGCTCTTTTCTTTTCGAGTTATTTAGAAATTTTGCAAGTTATCGGAATCGGTCAAATGTCAATATCTCAGTTACTTTTGAAGTTATGTAAAAAAGGTGCTAACACTCTACAGTCACTTTTGCACGTAGAAAGTACGTGTGGAATTGTTTTTGACCAAAGGTTTTTGGGTTTTGATGCAAACTTGTGTGTTTTCAAATTCGAACCATAGGCAACATTGATTTCGATGAAAAAGTTTTTTCCTTTTCAAAAATATATCACATTAGCAATAAATTTTCTAATTCAGGTGTTTCTATGAAAAACCGAAAGTTTATAAATTTTCTCTAATTCTATCCATTAACTCTACGTCCATTCACAGAATTTACACGGAATGATTGAAACAAGGATGTTATATATTAATGAATAGAATTAAAGAAAATTTTACAATTTTTCATAGAAACACGCCCTGAATTAGAAAATTGATTGCTAATATAATATATTTTGAAAACGATATAAAAAAATATATATATATATATATATATATATATATATATATATATATATATATATATATATATATATATATATATATATATATGAAGAATCGCTCGGACCCGTGTTGCGATACCTCATTTTGATTTTATCGAGTACTATCTACTCCTTTTTTTTTGTGATTAGTTCATTTAGTGCTGAATATGGGCACCATTCACTTCCATGCAGCAAAATAAGTTTTGCTTAAATGGTTCACGTAGATTACTCAGCATTTCTGGTTTAATTTGAACGCATTCATTAATGATTCGAATTCGCAAATCATCCAGTTGCTCAGGTTGAGTAGCGTAAAACTTAGATTTCAGGTAACCCCATAGAAAAGAGTCCCGATCAGGTGATCAATAGGTCCCCTTCTTCCAATTCATGCTTGAAGAAAATTTTCATCTAAGAACTGACGCACAGGTTGAACGAAATGAGGTGGTGCGCCATCTTGTTGAGAAATGATCGTTTCATGGTCTTCTTCATTCTCTAATACTTGCACGAGCGCTGGATGAACAGCGTTCTGTAATAGTTCTGAATAAATTTGGCCGATGATGTGATTTCCATAAATACCCGCCCAAACATTTAACTTTTGGGGATGCTGAGTATGCTCTTTTCGAAATAATCTCGGATTTTCATCTGACCAGTACCGACAGTTATGCCTGTTTACAGTGCCGTTAAGGTAAAATGAACACTCATCCGAACAAAAGATATAGAACATATAGTTTGGATTATTGTTAATAATTTCACTGACCACTTTATGAGTCGGCGATCAAAATCATCCTCATTCAGTTCCTGAACCAATCGGATGAAACTTGTTTTTTAAAATGCTCATGATTGTTGTGAGTGAAACACCAGACACATTGGACAATTTCCTAGTACTAAGGGTCGGATCCATCGCTACGTGACTTAAAATAGCCTCTTCCCTCGCTTCGTCCCCTTCATAAACAATCTTTTTGTTGCCGACTAAACCAGTAGCATCAAATTTAGCAACCAGTTGCATAACGTGAGCAGCGGATACATTTTTTTCAAGATGTCGTTCGTTAAATAAAGCCGCCGTTAATCGCGCATAGTCGTTATTTCTAAAATAATTTTATCATTTCCATCCTTTCTTCTACGGAATATACGATTTCAATCCTACTAAAAATTTACAATCGCTATGGCACAGTTTCAAAAATTCATGATAGACTAACGAGATACTAAGGTATATTTAACACATGATCAGTCTACTTTTTCGAACAAAAAATAAACAAATAAATAAAAAAATTACATACCTCGAGGTGAATTCAACATAAGCTACCCATACACCAGCGTTCTTCTCTGCATGGAAGTGAGTGGTGCCCATTTTCAGCCCTTAATAAACTAATCATAAAAGTAAGTAGTCTGCCACTTTTTTAGCTGCCATTTCGTTAACGATGAAAATTTTGAAGCAAAAATTTAAGGTCTGATAGTACTCAATAAGATCTTTAAAATGAGATATCGTAACACTCCTCATCCCTTTTCAAAATGGGGTGGTTGTACTCACTCCCGTTAAGGAACTGAAGTAACGGAAATGAAAAAATCGGAAAAGTTGTTCCTTCTCGAATCAAAAATCGACAAGTCCGAGCGATTCTCCATATTTTTATTTTAAAACCGGAAAATCGAGGTGTTAAGTTTTCGTTGGACCATCCTGTATATGCTCGCCGGATTGCTAATTTCCACTATAACTCTCTCCACGGAGAGTTTTGAAGCAGGCTGACGTCGTGGCAGCCATTTGCAGTGTGGGCAAAGAGGTTCAAGAATTCAAAACTTTGTGGATTGATATGAAGAATTTTTTATGAAATGATTGTTAATTACTCTGAAAGTAATTAAGCTCAAAGAAAACTATATCTTTTGATATAACCACAAATAATTTTAGGTGAAATTGTTGAATATGTAATCTTTGATAAACTACAAAAGTTGTTTTCTTCGATACTTAAGGCGATTCAATCCCTATCAACACTGCATCTTTCAAAATTATCGGCTGTTTTTAGGGTTATTTATTTCATTTGATTATTTTTTTACCAATTAGAATTACTCACAGGAAAACTAACACCCAAAAACTGTACTCACAACTTCTCAATTCAGTGTTGAATTTACAACAAAAATTGATATAATGAGTACTGAATTTGAATCAAATTACAATCAAACTTTACAATTAAAAAATCAAGTGAAAAGGTTGAGAAAGAAAAGAAAGGAGGTGACACTGAATAAAATACATAATAGACTATTATCTAAAAACTTCAATTTAGTTTGCAGAAATTTTTTTTCTCACCAAATAAATCGATTTCTTGATTGAAATATTTGCACAGATGTTGAATTCTTCTCAAAGGAGAGTTTTCAGCATTATAAGTATTTCTAAAACACAAGTAAAATAGGTCCTGCTGCCTGAATGGCCTAAGTGGAAAGTAACACACTGGAGAATATCCAGCGAATCCAAGAAACCATTCAAAAATTTGAAAACGAACAAAATGTCGTTAGTTTTTCTGCGTTTTTCCAAAGTCAACAACCCGAAGTGTTTAAGACATTTGAGATAATCCTTGAGGTCCCCGGGAGTAAACCTTAAATTACACCTGGAAACCTCGCAAATCTGTGTTGTACGCTCTCTATACGTTGAATATGGATATTATATTGAGGATTCCAAATTGATGAGGCAAAATTCCATTTTGAATTGCATTATTATTAAGCATTATAAAAAGATATAAGAGCTTTTCGATCGTTGAAGTATTTACTTTGTCTAGTAATTAATCCATTTTACTACTTTGATTTACTATATATTCGATGTGGCGATTCAAAGTTAACTTGGCATCGAATATTATGCCGAGATCTCTAATAACATTTACCCTAGACAGCTGATTATCATCAATGCAGTATGGATAATTTATTGTATTTTGTTGCGGGTGAAAGATATAACGTGGCACTTAGACAGATTGAGGAATAAACTATTTTCATTACACAACTTATTTAGATGTTAGCTAGCTTCTGCTGGATAATCAAGCAGTCCTGCGTATCCTCAACTCGACAGAGAATTTTGAGAAGAAACTTACAGTTTACGAAACAGTTGGTTAGTTTGTTTATGCAAATCAAAGAGAGTAAGGGACCCAGGTGGGATCCCTGGGGAACTCCTAAAGTTGTAAGAAAAGATTCAGATTTGAAACCCACAACCGCAACCTACTGCGATCTATTCGATAAATATGAACTGAACCAATGAAGTAAGGGATCAACAACACCTGCTTCAGCAAGAGCCAAAACCAGATGATCTATACTCAACTTATTGAATGCCTTGCTGAAGTCAGTATCATGATCAAGTTGAATGCAATTATCGAGAGACTCATGCATAAAATTCTACAAAGTTCGTTAAATCTGTTTCAACTGATCTGCCTTTGAAAAAAACATGTTGTTTAGGTATAATTTGCGCTTTCACGGGATTGAATAAATGAGGAAAAATGAGGGACTCGAAGACTATCTCAAAGATACAGAGTTTACTGATGGGTCTGTAGTTATTGACCAAGTTTTTATTTTCGTTTTTATGAATGGGTATAATGATAGCGATTTGTCTGGAAATACACCTAAGTAAAGTGATTTACTATAAATGAGAGTAAGAGGGGTCTTCAGTGATGCACATGCTTGAACAAAACTAGATGGAATGCGACCGGATCCTGCACCCTTCTAGGTATCTAGGATTGTTGAGTTTGAGTTGAATTTTAGTTAGAGCAGTTTGACGGGTCGTGGAAGACCAGCTAAACTCCGAGCAGCAAGATAAATAGAGGGAATATCTATTTTGGACTGGCAAGCTTGCTTTCCAGACCTTAATCCTATTGAACATTTATGTGATAATCTCAAAAGCAAAATAAGATCGTGCCAGGATAATCCAGAACCCAACAACAGCTCATCCAAGCCGCCACAGAAGAGGGGCAGAATATCACCAATAATCCAAATCATGCCTAGACGGATTCAGGCTTGTATCAGGGCAAGAGGAGGTAATACAAGCTACTAAAGTTGAGAAAAAAAAACACCTACTCTGTGAGAAAACAATTTTCAATTTTTTTACTACATGCAGAAAGAATATCTTATTTTCTTTTATTCGTTTCTTTCTTAAAATAAAGCTTGATTTATTTCTTTTTTCAATTGTCATATCTCAAAAAGGATCAATTCCAACAATCCTTCGAAATTTCCAAAATCCCTGAGGTAATATTCAAAATATCGGGTGATTCCATATAAATTTGGTTGTGTGTACGTAATAAGTCCTATAAATTTAATTGTTCAAAGAACGTTCGATGATCTGATTGACAATCCATTGTGCTGACCGCAGAATCCACAGTCATTGTAAAATTGATATATCGTCTTTCTCACAATAAAACCTTCTTCTTCAAAGTGACATATAAAAGTCGGTGATATTGTGAACTATCTTTATTGAATTGATCCCTTGTGCGTAATGAAAACTGTACATCGGCCAACAAAAGAATTTATAAATATTTTTCCTGAATAGATCTGGCTTCTTACCTGGGCGGTCGATATTTGGGATTTGTTACGCGAACTGCAACGAATTTTGCTGGCACGCTTCAAGCCAAATTGATTTTTGAATTCTGTAAACTGATTTTGATGTTAATTTTTTTCTACGGGTTCATTTGATTCGACGCGGTACTTCTAGTCTAGTGAGAAGTAGACCATTAATTTTCAATTATTTACTCTTAGAGATGCGTCTCTCTGAATGCTTTAATATACAGAGTGATCGGAAATAATTACGCCAAACTTATCAAACAGGGTGTTGAGGGGGTAAATTTAGGTGCAATTTTAAGAAAAAGAGTTCATATAAACAAAGGTCCGCAAAAGCTTCGTTACGGAGCAACAGGGTGTTGAAATTTCCGGAAAAAGCTATTTTTCACAGCCTACATCATTGAACGTCCTAAATTTCAACTAGAATCTTCAAGGTGTTTTCTTTTCTGGAGCCATGTCTTCTTTTGCACTTTCAAGCTCTTTTGCAGTACGCCACTGATCAACGTACAATCAATTTTCGTCATCTTCGTTCAATTTAGAAACTTTTTTGACATTTGTAATTTATTCTCCAACCGTTCTCGAGCAACAAATTATTAAACGACTGTATGCATTCGCTGAATTGAAAGCACTTCTATTTAGAAAAATGACTAGTAGGCTTTGATTTTTTCATTTATTTATTTATTTTGACATTTGCTAAACCCCGTCCTAAATTTCAACTAGAATCTTCAAGGTGTTTTCTTTTCTGGAGCCATGTCTTCTTTTGCACTTTCAAGCTCTTTTGCAGTACGCCACTGATCAACGTACAATCAATTTTCGTCATCTTCGTTCAATTTAGAAACTTTTTTGACATTTGTAATTTATTCTCCAACCGTTCTCGAGCAACAAATTATTAAACGACTGTATGCATTCGCTGAATTGAAAGCACTTCTATTTAGAAAAATGACTAGTAGGCTTTGATTTTTTTCATTTATTTATTTATTTTGACATTTGCTAAAGTTGAACCAGTTTCATGGCATGGCAGTTAGAACTCTCAGGGTTTAGGCCAAGTCTTGGCTCTGGGAGTGGAAGGTCCACTGATGGCAAGTTGAGAGTGTCTGAAACCTGAGATACTCATTCAGTATTCACGTACCTTCATGTCCAACCATCGGTTATTTTCCATCCTTGCAGTCTCCAGGAGAATTCCGAGCCTAGGTTCCGGTCCGATGACAGTTGATTAATGGCTTCCTCTATGTCGTAGCATGCAAAACATAAAATACATCCCTTGTAGCTTGATATGAGCATTCATACAACTCGTATTGTGTCACCTTATTCTAAAATTTGAGATGTAAATCTCAAAAATTGCAGGAGTTAGTACACGTTATTCAGGAACTACTGTATACCTTCTCCGAAAATACATCAAGAAAGCGCTCAAGTTCCTTGAAGATGAGGGTCAAAAGTCTTCTGCTTCTCATTTTAAAGACAGTAAAGCTCATTATTCCAATTATGCCACACTATTTGTATTCCATTAAGAGATATTTCTTACAGCAGAATAACTTGTGATCGAAGAAGTATTAAATATTTTCTTTAAAATTTCATTCAAAAAAATAGAATACTCACCATAAATTTCAAAGTATATGAATCAGATGATTTTCTATAAATGATGCCTTGAATTCATTTCAATGAAATTCTACACTGAAAAACGAGAAATCAATCAAAATTAAGTTACAACTGTCTGACAAATGTGCCGCCAATATATTGATTGATCAATTCAACCCTTCGTCGAAGATGTTTTGAATTCGTCAACGAGAAAATAGCAAAAACCTATCCAATCCATCTCAATGTGTCAAATGGGAAGCAAAATGTAACCCTATGATTTTCAGCGCTAATCACCGGTCATGACGTGTTCTCCGATATACGTGGAATCTTATTTGAGTGATCTTGTTATTTTTCCATGCCACATATTTGTAAGCATGTTCGAATAGGAAGGATGGGTGTTGAATATAAATTAACTTACGATGCTTTATGTAACTTATAATATAAATGTGAAGGTTTTCTTGTTTGAGTGTTTGTTACCTAATGGATAGGGATAAATTTGGCATCCCATGTTTTATAGACAATGTGAGGTTTCTCTGGAATAAAAGGAATTTTAGGACGTATACACCTAAAATATTGTATTTGCGATAAGAAAAAATTGAATATTTAAGTTTATGGAAAATGCTCGGACAAATGTCGACTATTAACAAAATCATCAAAAATTTATCATAGAACCTTGAGCTCTAATTTCTCCAAATTATGTTATGTGATTTTTATAAAACCCACAGTACTTGTAGATAGTTATATTAAAATTATGGCACATAGTTGCTTATAGTCACTTTCTTGATCTAAGAGTTTACGCAAGAGTAAACTGCGCCAAGAAATTAACTTAAAATTTGTATAATGTATTTTTATGGTGCAGATGTCAAATAAAATGAAGGAAATAAATTGAGATTTTGCAAGCAACCACGATATGTGTCAACAGTTGTTATCAACTTTGTTTTTCTTGAAAATTTCACTTTCCGCTAATAATGCAGTGCTAATCACGGAATTTAACCACTGTAGAATCTGCTGAAGCGGTAGTGTTAGACGATTTAGATTGGACTTACTTAAGAATAGGACAAAGGCTTGGGGTGCCCAATTCAACTGTTTCCAGAATGATCCGTCAGTACAGAGAGACTGACAGCCATGCAAGGGGACCTAGGCAAGAACGACCTCAAGCAAAAACGGCGATCCATGATCGTTATTCAAGTATATCCTGGTTGAGACAACGAAACAGTGAAGGGAATACGTAACTTAGCTCGTAGCAGACTACGACAGAATTTCATTTACACATGAGTCGAAATTTTCTCTCTTTCATTGCGATCGACGTTCTCTTGTCAGATGTCAAAATGAGAAATATGCCCAGTACAATTTTTCACGTACCTATAGTTTTAGAGGAAAATAAAAACTTGTGTTTGTCATTGTTTATTACTCTGTATGTGTGGGGAAGAATTTATTTGAGCGCCAGCACTGATGTAGTCATCATAAATAATGGAATCTTGAATGCTCAGAGGTACATTACAGAGATTTTAGAAGAACATGTTCTACCATTTACACAACCATAGGCGAAAACATTTCGTTCATCCATGATAACAAACCATCTTCAAAATCTCCGAATCACTGGCCTGCACGAAGTTCAGACCTCAATACGAACGAACATGCCTGGGATATTCGCAATAGAATATCAAGAAACCAGCAGAACCTGGCAGCTACCTGAATAAGGTCGAAACGACTGAAATTTATAATAAAATGGATCGGAATGTTATAATAATTTCCCCCCGCCAGGGGAGGAAATATTCAGTATTCACAGGTTTTTGGGGACTTTGATTTTCTTCAAAAGTTTCACAGCTTTCGTTTTGATATTATTTCAATTTGTATTTTTCCTACCGATTTTTCTTAAGCATTCATTAGCATAATTATTCTTCAACATATTTAAACTTCTTCTGAATAAATTTGAATTTTCGATTTTGTGCATCGATATATTGGCGCAGTGTAAATTGGAAATATTATTTCGTTGTGTTTCGACTGCGCAAAAGTTTGAATTCATAGAGGTAGACCGATAACGAAGTTGTCCTATAGGAGCTCTCCTTTTAGGTTACAGAGCTCTAAAATTGAATCTAGATTTATTTCTCATCACGATCAACCAGTCGATCCCGAGTACTTTTGCGTAGATCTCTAGAAGAAAAATATTTTTAATGAGTAGGTAACTAAATTACAAAGATTTATTACGTAATAAAATAACACTCTGCTAGCAGCAAAAGGCGGCTTTATCAAAGGAGTGCGCGGTACTTGTCGAAGAAAAGCCGCGTTCTTTTTCTTGCTGCTCTTCTAGAAATTTCGGACGGCGCGTTTGACGGGAACATTCGAGAGTTTCGTTCACGCTGATATAAATGTTGCGCCTGCAAGAATTGGTGTCGTTCTGAATTGTAACTTGAAGGCAATACTAAGTCGATACAAAGTTTATTATTAAATGAGTGCATCAAAGAAATCTAAAACGTATTATTTAATAACGATTGGGTGGAAGAATTTTTCTTTTGTATGTTGAAGGATAAGTGCATTTGTCTTATGAAAAGTACGTAATTTAATATCTTGTTTGAAAAATGAACAAAGCATGTACACAAGACCAGCTAAACAATCAAAAGCTGCTACGATCGCGTCATCTAAAATATCTCGTATATTGGCGAAACACAAGAAACCGGTTGTGAAGGAAACATTTATTGAAGCGGGTGAGACTTTATTTGGAGATTTAAAAATATAACAGAAATCATGTCTGCTATTAGAGAACTTCAGTTATCTCGTCCGACTGTCACCAGACGTATTGAAGTCATGAGTCAGGATATGGCAGATAAACTAAAACATGATATCATGAAATGTACATACTTTTCTTTACAGTACGACGAATCCACCGATATAACAGACACTGCCCATCTGTGTATTTTTATTCGGATGGTATTCAATGACATGTTGGCTAAGGAAGAATTTTTGACAATCATTCCTCTGAAGGGAAAGGCCGGGGCGAAGATATATATGACGTTTCCTTCAATTTTGTGAAAAACTACAAGCTACCAATAAATAAATTAGTGTGCTTTACAACCGATGCAATGACTGAAAACAAAAACGGTTTTGTGGCATTGTGTCGAGATTTCCCTTCAATTTCTTCATTCCATTGCATTATACATCAACAAGTTTATGTTCAAAAGTTTTGAACACGGAGGATATTATGTGCATTGCAACAAAATTTTGAATTCCATCCGTATATATACATATTTATATATATGGCACAATATTTTATGCGCTGACATGTATAATAAAATATAGAATATTCACTTTGATAAGATCAAGATATGATATTTTTAAAATTACGATATTTTATAATTTTAAGTCACTTCTGTATAAAATGAGGATAATCTATTTCAATTCATCAATAAAGCTATCCTTGGGTAGTAAGAAAACGAAAGGAAAAATGTATTCATCCTCTCTGCCCGAAGGAGCATGCGATGATGTGAGAGCCTATTTTCATAAATTTTTACGGAAAAAAAAAATATTGTGACGAAAAAACTCACCAAAAATTACTTCTTAAAGACATTATAGCAGAGTTTAGGACGCTCGCGAATCTTTAACAAAAAAGTGGTTTTCCAATCTAAAAAACCTCCCAAGATTTTTTATAGAAAATTGGGACACCTTGTTTACTTCAAAATAAATTGCTAAAGTAGCACCGCGCTACTGGTGAATCACCAGTATATATATATATATATATATATATATATATATATATATATATATATATATATATATATATATATATATATATATATATATATATATATATATTCAATGATATTCATATGAAATTTGGGCTTCAAAATGTAAAAATCTTTCTATTGAAAAGGAAAGATCACCTCTGATTATATAAAGATTTCCAATATCGAAATCGAGCCAATTCATCAAGGAGATACATATAAATATCTTGGAATTTGTCAAGAGACGACAATTAACCATAGCAGCACTAAAGAAAACATAAGAAGTTCATATTACAAATGACTTAGAATTATCATCAAGAGTCATTTAACTAGTAAAAACCTTTTCAGAGCTATCAACTCCTATGCAGTTCCTATTCTTACATCTTCTTTTGGAATTATTAAATGGTCTTAAACTGATCTAAATGAATTACAATGTCAAACGAGGAAAATGCTTTGTAAATATCATAAGCACCACCCAAAGTCAGCTGTTCAGAGAGTTACACTGCCTAGACATCTTGGAGGTCGTGGATTAACTGATTTGAATAATCTTCATAGTAAACAGATTTTTCATCTACGTTCCCATTTTCATGATAAACAGAGAACGTCTAAATTACATGATATTGTTGTTGCTTCAGATTATAATCTTACACCTCTGAACTTGACAATGCAGAAGGTAGATTTTGATGATAATTCTAAAAGAGAAAGTTGGATGCAGAAAGAATTACACGGAAAGCACCCTAAAGAATTGAAAAATGATTATATTGATGAAATCGCATCGAATAAATGGTTAGTATCTGTAGAATTGTTTGCTGAAACAGAAGGCTTGGCAATTGCGATCCAGGATCAGGTTGTTTTCACGAGGAATTATAGAAAACACATCATCAAACAAAATATAGATGATTCTTGCCGTAGATGTTTCTGTTCTTCAGAAACAGTTTTTCATATATTATCATCTTGCTCAGTCCTTGCTTCAACAGATTATTTAGAAAGACATAATGCCGTCGCTAATATTATTCATTTTAATCTAGGAATTAAACATGACCTAATTTCCAAAAGAAAAAAATTTTACAAATATGAACCTGAGATTATTTGTGAAAATGACAAATATAAACTTTATTTTGATAAAACAATTCTTTGCAACAGAGCTGTAAAACACAATAGACCAGATATCATTCTTACTGATAAACAGAATCAAATAACATATATAATTGATATTGCTATACCCGACACACATAATATACAAAATAATTACAATGAAAAAATTTCTAAATATATGATGCTTGGCGACGAAATTAAAAAATGTGGAAAATGAAAAAATATTTATTCTACCGATTATTATTTCCACAACAGGTGTTATTTCTAGAAATCTTCACAAAAGTATTGACATTTTGGGTCTGAAGAAAAATTTGTTTGAACAGTTACAAAAGATAACAGTCGTCAAATCTTGTAATATTCTTCGTAGGTTTCTTTCCGAAAAAATAATGAGGTAGAGTCATAGGTTTTCTCTTTAGTTTATACTGCTCAGAATCTCATTTCATATTTTATTTATTTGTTTATATAAATGTAATATAATTAACTGACAATTTTGTCATATTTATATTCAGAGCAGTATTCTATTCGATCGTTCACCACTTCACACAAAGGAAACTATTAATGAGTAACATTCAGTGTTACTCGACTAAGGTCCGTACACTGGATTTTTCCGGGGAGAAAGCCTCTGACACTACTCGTTGGTACATTGATATCATTGTCTGATGATGCTATAGTATGTATATATTCTGGTAGATTGATATATTCTCATAACATTTAACGTTATCGTAATATATAATTATTCTAGGATATGTTTTGATTATAATCATTGCCTGGCAATGGTAGCAATGGTAGTAATTACCGGGTGATGGATTTATATTTTTTCATGAAATCAGTTTGATTGCATGAACAGATATATGGGCAACTCGTCGGGGTGAAACCCCTATATATATATATATATATATATATATATATATATATATATATATATATATATATATATATATATATATATATATATATATATATATATATATATATATATATATATATATATATATATATATATATATATATATATATATATATATATATATATATATATATATATATATATATATATATATATATATATATATATATATATATATATATATATATATATATATATATATATATATATATATATATATCCTTCGTTTCCATCCTGAAGTGAATGAAAAATGATATAATTACTTTACAAGTTGAATTATTCAAATTATTTTTCTTTCTTCAGTAAAGAATGCATCTCCAATTCAGATAAGTATTATTCAGAGCCATGAACATCCTACAAGAAAATAACAAAAGGAGTTGAATATTTGTCTTTCATGAAATTAAAATAAACGTATTATGTATCATGTTATCTAATCGTATTCGCCATAAAGATAACTCTGTCGAGACCCAGTACTTTTTCTTTTCGTGGTTTACAAAGCGATTAAGTCGAGCTTCCCTGAAAATCTAGTTTCAACGAACAGTTGGGGAATAAAGATACGGCTAACATAATTTCAACAACTCCGAGATGCCCGCTTTATATCAAGGAAATGCGGTCTCATCCAGGCGAAATCCATAATTCAGGATATGTCTTCCGAATTGTATTTGTACTGATCTATGAATCGTCTTTTCTGTAAAATAACGGGCAAATATAATCCATTCGAAAAGAATTTTCTCAATTTTCAATTCCTTTCTCGTCTATTCTTCGATGTGTAATTTATATGGGAGAAGAGTCTTCTGAACGATAAAAAGAGCTGGTTTTTAGGATGCCTCGTCTGTCAAGATTTTTATTTTTAGTCACATGTGTTCTACATGTAATTTATAAGATTTTTTATGATTTTGGTTGTTTCATCCAGTGGAAGTTTAATATTCTTTAATTAATTTTTAATTTCAATTTGGAATTTATTAGTTGGATCCAAAGAAATTTTAATAAATTTCTTCTGTTTTAGAGATATACTCTGTTTTGTTTAATAGTACCTAGTACAGTATTACCTTCCTCTGCTTTGGTAAAAATTATCTCATCCTCTATTGATTGGGTTCTTATGATTATTGTTATAAGATGATCTTGATTTAATTGCTAGGAACCCTTGATTTTATTTTTGAGTGATTTGGTTTCGACATTTGATAAGGTGTTTATCATTATAAACATCTCTGAGGGCAATTCGGTATCTACAACAAGTTCTAAATCTAAACCAGATGTGCTCAAACTTGAACTGCTGGCGATCTATCTCGATATTTTCAGACTACTTACGATCGACTCTGAGAGGCTGCAAGTATGTGTGATGCAGGGTTGTCGTACATAGACGGTACCCTACCTACCTACCTACATAGGTGGGGTGTACCATAGCATTTATAGATATTAGCTATACATTATTTTAGTCAAGGTTTGGGTTAGGTTTAGTTGGGTTTTTCTCTATAATAATAATAAAAAATTCATAGTTATTCAAAATTGCGAGTTGATTGGTTGTTACAAAATTCCTTTCATATGGTGTTAAACTTAACTGAGGAGTGACTTTGGATGTTGAAGCGTGGCGCTGCATGTCCTCTGCATACTTTTCATAAGATGGTACGTAACCACTGAGTGCTAATCTGAAGCATGATGATATGATAGTCAGTTTGCAAAATGCAGACTCGTTTTTCGTTTTTCAACATCTGAGTGTTATCATCTCTTTCTGTGTTCTGTCATATCTGTGGATTCGTCAAACAGTTAAGAAAAGTATGTACATTTCATGATATCATGTTTTAGTTTATCTGCCATGTCCTGATTCATGACTTCAATACGCCTTGTGACAGTCGGACGAGGTAACTGAAGGTCTCTAATAGCAGATATGATTTCTGTTTTATTTTTAGAATCTCCAAATAAAGTCTCACCCGCAGCAATAAATGCTTTCTTCATAACGGATCCATCTTCGAATGGTTTCTTGTGTTTCGCCAATATATGAGATAATTTCAATGATGCGATCGTAGCAGCTTTTGAATGTTTGGCTGGTTTTGTGAATATGGTTTGTTCTTTTTTTAAACTGGATATCAAATTACGTACTTTTCGTTTTTTTAATTCACTCTGTGGCGGAAAATCCTTTTCATAGTTTTTGCGAACCGTTTTATGATGCCTCTCTAAAATATCACGCTTAGGTATTGCAACTGACGCACGACAAATACGACTAATGCACTTATCCTTCATTATACAAAAGAAAAATTCTTTCTTCTAATCGTTATTAAAATGATACGTTTTAGATGTCTTCGCTGCACTCATTTTGTACTATTTAATATTAAACTTTGTATCGACGTAGTATTCCCTTCAAATTACAATTCAGAATGACACAAATTCCTACTGGCGCAACATTTATATCGGCGTGAATGAAAGTCTCGAAAGTTCCCCTCAAACACGCCGCAAGAAATTTCTAGAAAAGCGGCAAGAATACAAAACGCGGCTTTTCTTTAACAAGTACCCCGTGTTCCTTTGATGAAGCCGCCTTATGACGCAAGCAAAGTTATTTTATTACATAATAAATTTTTGTAGTTTAGTTACCTACTTATTAAAAATGTTTTCTTCTCGAAATCTACTCAAAACGCACTCGCGATCGATCGTTCGAGCACCCCTGATCTAAACTTTTGCGTGTTGTGGTAGAGCGTTGTATTTGAAACTTACTAAATAATGTTGTCGTCAACTTAGAAAACGGCTATTAGTATTTAAGTTTTAAAACATCAGAAAAAAAAGGAATTATGGATTTTGTTATTCTTTTAATTTAATTATATCCCACATACATATTTAAAAGTAACAAACGTTCATTATTCTTGTAATTTTAGATGCACTGCTTCAAAGTTTTTGAGGTAACGATAAATTAAGCTAGCCTTACACATGAAATTGCTAATTTAAAATAAAAAATTATCTCAACATTTCTTTCTACAGATCATTGAGAAAACTTTGAAACACGTTGAAACATAAAAACGCCAAGAGCTTTAACTTACCATCTCGGTCCCTAACCCTTTCAATGACACTTGTAAAATACTAATCTTGGCGGTCCATACGAAAAATGAAAGTTGGAAGGTGGATGATTTTTATTTCTCCCAAATGTTGAACAAACCACAAAATGACAGGTTGACCAATCCTCTTCTTGTTTGAAAATTACTCAAGAAATTCTTCCAGATTTCCACCATAAATTTTTTTTGGTAATTTTTTCACACCTTACATTACATTGGAGTTTTAGTATGGATTCCTAACTTTTTTGAAAATTCAATATTTCCTATGTTCACCGGAGATATTGTAGCTTCCCAACAGTGAAAGAATTTTTCAAATGGGTCAAGTAGTTTCGGAGCTTAATCAATGCAAACAAACAATCAATCAAATATTTCCTCTTTATAATATTAGTATAGATTTAACGCGAGGGGAGGCCATCGTCCATAAGTTTTATTTTGCACAACATCAAAAGCTAGTTCGCCACATCAAATAATTTTTTTAGAACTTTAAATATTAACTTGATTGGAAAAAAAGAGTGTATTCTTAACGCTCTGAAGAGTTCTTTGTAGTGAGAAATTCATCTTAAAGTGAATTTTTCAACAAGTTGGACGAATGTTGATAAGCACAAATTTCATGAACTTTCGTCTTGTTAACCAAAAAAAGATGGATTAAAATTCTTTTGCTTCATGGGGATCTTCTTAAATATAGGAGCTCAAATTCGATGCCCTATTCGAAATTTATGGAGAATGGGTTAAGATAATTTCTTGAAACATTCACAGTTGAATTGCGTTTTGACAAACTAAATTTGGAAACTGTTTTCAACATTTTGCCTTTTCCAATCAGACCGGTTGTTGACCTAAACTTTCTTAGTTTGATCAGAACACCCTGTTTATTTTTCCACAATTGAATTGCCCTCTCAATACTGACTTCATAGGAATGAATTGTACTTTTTCCACTTTCTCTACTTTAATATTTTGAGTTGACAGAACAGTTTCTTTGAGGAAAACCTCGAAACGGTTGACAATTTGATAGTAGTGAATACGACTCAATTTGTAACAAATCGTCCATAATGTCACCCATTGAAAGATTTAGCAGTAGTTATTACTAACCCTGTATCACAATATCGTCTATTACGAAAAATATTAAATTTAAATTTTTTCATTATTTTTATCTTCTTGTCTTCTTCAATTTGGAAAATGCCGTCGTTAGTTTTAAATGGTCTATCTGGCAACGTTGCATGCCTCTTTCCAATATTTTATTGTGGAGTAATGGTCGAAGGCAGTCGGGTGCAACGACGATGTTACTACTATGACGTCGGCCATTTTCCCTTATATTTATTACTTTGCAAACGTCGTTTGGGTCGAAGGGGTTTATAGTTACCCCAAAGCGATACACTTCGCTGCAAAGTTACTTATTGGTGAGAACGACGCTACTGTAATTCAATATTGTTGAAATTCAATTAGATAATATTTTGTTCAAACAAAATAGAGGATTTTTGAAGGTCCTTAGACAAAGTATGTAAAATTACAGATACGAAATACCAATAATTTTTCAGTTAATAAGAACTGCATAATGTACAGGTGGACAGCAAAGAGATTCAAACTAGCCTTCTTTGTTTTCGAGTTATTTGCATATTTGCATATTATGAAAATTTTCGAAATCAGTGAAGTGGCAATATCTCGGATATTTTTGTAGTTATGATGATTGGTTTCGATTTTATAAGTAGAATTGAATAGCATTCGATGTGATTCAGTAAAATTTTCTCCCTCTTGTTCTATTAGAAAAAAACAAAATATGGTTCAAAATATTCAAAATGTGCTATAAGAGAAGAGCAAAAGAAGAATATAACAGAAAAAATTGATATATGAATGATTCGTTGACAATACAGGTCCAATTTTGAGTTATAATGCTAACTTTCGTTTTCTTAAATATGAATCATAGGAAACTTTGATGTTGTTAGATGGAATTTCATTTTCTTACCAAAAATACACTACATGTGCACTCAATTTTATCATCCAAAACGTGTTTTCGAGAAAAATCGAAAAATCGAAAACTTCCCTAATTTTATCAAATGACAAATCAGACAAATTGTTTGACGTTTTTTCATCAAGTTACTACCTTTGTGTAAATATAGTATCGATTGTACCAATGGAGCGACCGTGCCGTTCAAAAACCCATATCGGGCTTGACGTTAAATATTAATATGGCACTGTGGGTTAACATCCAACCACCAATGTTCATTTTGACGATTGAATACTCTATCACTACTGATGTGAACATCTTTAGTTCAATTCATTTCTCGGAAGAACTGTGGATATTCTTTATATTTTTACAATCAAAATTCTGAAATCGAGGCAATGTAGGAAATGTCCTGGCTGCAAAAACCAGCATATTCTCATTTTATGAGATTTACATATATTTTTCTTGAGAACACTGAGCACTCGACTCTTAGATACTCCTGTTTCCATTTCAATTTGCTTGCTCGATATCGACGGGTTAGCAGTCGCACTACGTTTTTCATCAACTACTTCATATTCTTATTTCCTCACGACGTTAAATGTACCATGATTCATGAAATTTTTCCTCAATTTATCGAATATACTTTTATAAGATTGTTGCCTATCAGAAAAACGATTAACATAAGAAACTTCTGTAGCATCTACATTATAATTATTTTCAATATAACATTCAATCTTATCAAATGTTTTTAAAATTTTCGCTCCGTTATTAGAAACGAGTCTATATTCACAAAATAGTCGTAACTTGATAAAAAAATAGTGAATAACAGGTGGGCTGAAAGGTTCATAAGCTGATATGCAGATGGCATTGCAAGGATCGAATCCAAATGATTTTCAATTAGTACTCACCTTAACTAGACACAAAAAAAAAGTTCAGCTGTTCGGTCGTTGGCTCGAGAGATATACACACAGCCAAATATATACGGAATCACTCGGCATTTCTCATTATTGATTTTTTAACCATGTATCTTTGACTACTTGTGAAGAATGAAGTTTTTTGTTGTAAAAAAACTGGATACTATGATGAGAAATGTTGAATTATCACCACATGTTCGGGATATTGTACTCAGTCGTCACTAAGATTTGAAATTGTGAATTTCAATATTTAAAAAAGCCTATAATCATAATTTTGAATGCCTTCCGTTGGAGTGTGCGATGTGCAGAGGGGTCGAATAATGGCTCTCGTTGAAAAAGGGGGGACACAGAGAGATATAGCGGCCACGGAAGAAACAGGCATCAGTGTAGCAGTCGAAACGATACGTCAAAGACTTCGTTCGAGGTGATTATACAGCAGAAGGCCTTTGAGAGTTCCAGAGCTAACCAAACAACAAAAAATTAATAGACTTAATTGGTGTATCGAGCACCAAAACTGGAATATTGAGAAATGGCGAAATGTTCTTGGGTTTTAGAGGTCACGGAAGACAAGCTAGACTCCGAGCAGCAAGACAAATTCCAAAATACCAAGAGGGCAGAGTGATATTTTGGGGTGGCATTACGCTGGGAGGCAAAACAGATTGTATTTCGTTTCTTGCAAGTGTAACGGCTAGAAATTACGTGGACCTCGTGCTGGAGCGCATAGTGAGACTCTGGCGAGGTGCCCACGGTGAGAAAAAGCAAGAGCACCTGTGATGCTTTTATGGGTTCTGTCAGTACTGCTGTTGAGTGTCTAGAACTTGGTTCGCACTCATTGACAGTTTTCCTTGACCTGTCCAAGGCGTTCGACTGCGTCTCTCATGACAAGCTCCTGTGGAAACTTAGAGAGCCCACGGTTTTAAGAATACAAGCGTTGGTTTCATCTTCTCATTTTTGTCTGATAGGCAGCAAGTTGTATCGACAGTGGTGTTTTCTCTGGGAAGAAAGCAGTTGAGATAGGTGTTCCACAGGGTTCTATAATGGGACCAATATTGTTTATTATTTTATAAACGACGTCTCTGATTTCATCTCAGCTGCTTCAAGTAACCTTCAAGCGGTGTCAGTGAGCAGTACAGATCTTGCTGAACTACGGGAGCTGTCTTGGGAGGCGCGGAAGAGGGACTTGAAATGGTTTAATGGTAATGAGCTCAGTATGAATGTAAATAAGACGCAGAGCTTGTTGATCTGTCTGAGATATAGAGGTGGTATGGATCATGATGAGAGGATTGGTGTATATTTTCTGGGTGTTCATTTAGATTCCGATCTAAGATGGAATGGACATTCTAGTCATTTGTCTTTGAAAGTTAGCAGTAATAAATTTGTTCTGAGGAATCTTTCCTGTTCGGTTTCATGGAATATTTTGAAGACGGTTTACTATGCACTGGTTGAGTCTAATCTAAGATACTGTATATTGGTGTGGGGCAATTGTGCGGAACTTCAGGATATAGAGAAGACTGCAAGCATATTTTTAAAGAACTTAATATCCTAACATTGCCGTCTCTATACAATTTTGAATGCCTTGTCCACGTGAAGAAGAACTTTCACCTATTCAATCTCAATGTCCCCACTCACACTCATAACACCTGGCATGCTTCTGATATTAGAAACGATTATCTTAGGCTCAGTAGGTCGCAGAGGAACTCAACCGTCATGGCTGTGGATTTTTTCAATTTATTACCCATTCTAATAAAAAATCTGTTCTAAAGGAATTTATTACTCAAATCAAGAACATATTGATAAGTGATGTTTTATATTCTTTTGAAGAATTCAATAACATAAGTTTTCTTTCCTAGTCGCTAGGATGGGTAAAATTTTGAATTTTCAAAATTTTCTGTATTCCTAATGTAATGTACTGTAGGTATTTTTTGTAGGTACTTACAAAATTTGTTGTTTTTACTGTTTTCAATTGACGATTGTTAAACTTCTTGTGATTCGATTCTGTAGCAATGAATTAATAAATTATCTTTCTATCTATCTATCTATCTTTTATGCAAGATAATGCTCCTCCGCATACCTGCAACCTCGCGCGTCATTATCTTGAAACAGAGGGAATCGCTATTCTGGACTGGAAAGCTTGCTTTCCAGACCTAATTCCCATTGAACATTTATGGGATTATCTGAAAAGGAAAATTAGATCGCGCCAAGATAATCCAAGAACCCCACAACAGCTCATCCAAGCCGCCACAGAAGAGTGGCAGAATATCACCCCAGAGGAGGTCGAAAACCTAATCCAAATAATGCCTAAACGGATTCAGGCTTGTATCAGGGCAAGAGGAGGTAATACAAGCTACTGAGGTCGAGAAAAAACACCTACTCCGCGAGAAAACAATTTTAAATTTTGTTCATATATGCGGAAAAAATCTCTCATTATTAAAATAAACTTTAATTAATAATAAATTAAAAAAAAAATAAATCCCTGCGGTAATATTCAAAATATCGGGTGATTCCATATAAATTTGGTTGTGTGTATTATTGAATATGAATCAACTTTTATTATTGTTGGAAAAATGGATGAAATCGAATTCCATGCGTTGATTAAACAATGCCTTTTGATGAAAAATAATACAGTTGAAGCCTAAACATGGCTTGATAATCATTATTCGGACTCTGCACCAGGTGAATGAACGGTGGAAAAGTGGTTTGCAAAGTTAAAACGAGGTGATATGGGCATCAGAGATGATGAACGTAGTGGGCGTCCTAAAGAGGCTGTTATATATGAAAACATTGAGAAAGTACAATAAATTGTTTTGAATAATCGAAAAATTAAATTGACCAAGATACAAACTTTTTTGCTTCATTATCAAGACTTATTATTCTTGAAGTAGGACGTATACGTTTTTTCTGTAAACAAAAAATCTACAGAAAACCCCTTCTCTAAATATTCATAGTTGAACCCAGCTCTCCATTCTTCGTAAATAACCCTTATATTCTAGTGATAATAAGGGAAGAACTAAGAAGGAAATCTGGTTAATGAAATTTGTAAAGCTGCCATTTTTGTATAAAGAACCGTCAGAGCGAAATGAGTAGCTTCTTCTCATTTCCTCAGTCTTTCACTCTAAGCAATTCACTTTCCTGGAGCAAATTCAATTATTCAAAAGGGAATTATTTTGTAACAACATGATATCTCTTCCTTCTGAGGGTATAGGAACGAAAACAACAAGGAACGGAGTTTCATTCGTTGGAAATTATAAATAACATTTTAATCACTGTTTGCCAAACTTTGGGAGCCCTAGTAATATCCATCCATTAATTTCTTAGAGTTCGTGTGAGTTAATTTACATCATGTAAAACCCTTTCAGTAGAAGTTAGGAATTAGAAACTAGAACATGCAGTAAACACAAATAAATACAGGCTTAAAGTCTGGCGGAAGGAAATGTTACTACTATGTTTAATTATTATTTTTCTCCACAACAATCACTGAATGTTATAATTTTGGAATCAATTTCAATAATAGAATTTAAACATTCTCAATCTTGAGTTTGAATATTTATTCTAAAACACTTGGATCTTATGCGCTTTTCATGTATTCTCATTATACAGGGTGTAACATAATAATATGTCACCACTTAGGGGGGTAAATCTACGTGCAATTTCAAGAAAAAAAGTTTTCATAAACATAGATCAGCAAAAGCTTTGTTACGGAGCTACAGGGTGTTGAAATTTTCGGAAAAAATTGTTTTTTCTTCAAAACTCCTTCAGTTTTTGAGATATTCAGCCCAAATCTGGATTGCATGCTATTTTTTATAGCCTCCATTATTACACGTCCTAAATTTTAACTAGAATCTACAAGATGTTTTATTTTCCGGATTCATGTCTTCTTTTGTCCTTCCAAACTTCTTTGCAGGACGCCACTGATCAGCGTACAATAAATTTTCGTCATCTTCGTTCAATTTAGAAACTTTTTTGAATTGTTAAACGATTGTATGCATTCGCTGAATTGAAAACACTTCTAATTAAAAAAATGAATATTAAGCTTTGATTTTTTTCATTTATATATTTATTTTGACAGTGGCTAAAGTTGAACCAGTGTCTGCTCGAATTCTTTATTAAATTAACGATTAGTTTTAAGACTTTTTAAGTTATTGCTGTAAGAAAAAATGGCTAATTCTACTAACGCCGAATTGGCTGATATACATTACATGTACGGTCTAGCTGACGGAAACACAACAGAAGCTAGGCGATTAAATCAGGTGCGCTTTCCAAATCGAGTAACACCAGACAGACGAAAATTTTCAAATATCCACTGAAGGTTGAGGGAAACTGGTACAACTCAAACTATGAGAACTCCAGATATTGAGGAAGCAGTTTTAAATTGTATTGATTTGAATCCTCATGTGAGTACAAGAAAAATTTGAAATCAGTTGAACATTTCACATGTTCTAGTTTGGACTCTTCTTCACGACATTTTATTGTACCTGTTTCATATTCAACGCGTTCAAACTCCACTTCCTGGAGATTTCCTTGAAGAGAGAAAATGCTCATTTTGATAGTGGAATAATGTTCACAGACGAAGCTAACTTTTCGAGAACTGCTATCCCAAATTTTCACATTAATTATTGTTGGGCTGGAGAAAACCCCCATTTGATTGAAGAATCTCATCATCAAGAACAATTCTCACTAAATGTCTGAGTCGGAATAATTGGAAATTATTTAATTGGGCCATTTTTCTGCCTAACAGACTAAACGCTTCCGTTTATCGGCAATTTCTTGAGGAGAAGTTACCTTTATTTCTCGAGGATGTGCCACTTTTGGTGAGAAACATGATGTGGTTCATGCATGACGGGACACCAGCACATTTCAGTGAAGAAGCAAGGGAATTCTTAAATAATACAATCAACAACCGATGGATAGGTGGAGGTGGGCCAGAACCATGGACTCCTAGGTCCCCAGACTCAAATAGTTTAGACTATTTCTTATGGGGATATCTCGAAAGTTCAGTTTATACCGCTACAGTGAACACTGTAGAAGAATTGAGAAATCGAATAATAACCTCTTGTGACACGATAAGAAATACCCCAGGAATATTTCAAAGAGTGCGTGATAATATGCGAAGAAGGACGGAGGCCTGTATTCTTGCAGGTGGAGGACACTTCCAGCAATTTATTTAGTTTTCAATTGTTCTTTTTTTTAGTTTGATATTGAATAAGTATAAGTTGAGCCTTAGAAGACGAGCTATCAAAATGAAAGTAAATTTTGGGCATACCTATCGAGTATTTCCATTATTTTTTTTATTAATCAAATAACATACAATTCAAATAATTGAAATTCAATAATTTTTCTCTCGAGAACGGTTGGAGACACGAAAACATTACAAGTATCAAAAAAGTTTCTGAATTGAACACAGATGACAAAAACTGATTGTACGCTGATCAGTGGCGTACTGCAAAAAAGTTTGATAATGCAAAAGGAGACGGCCTCGAAGAAGAAAACACCTTGTGAATTTCAGTTAAGATCTAGGACGTGTGATGATGGAGGCTGTGAAAAATAGCTTGCATTTCAAATTTGGACTGAATATCTCAAAATTGCAGGAGTTTTGAAGAAGAAACCATTTTTTTCCGGAAATTTCAACACCCTGTAGCTCCGTAACGAAGCTTTTGCGGACCTATGTTTATATAAACTTTTTTCTTAAAATTGCACGTAGATTTACTCCCTCAAGTTGTGACATACTATTATGTAACACTCTGTATAACTAGATACGGAAAAAATATTTCGTAATTTAACTGAACTCCATCGATTGCCATAAATTTAAAAACAGTGTCAGTGTCAAATGTTAATGTAAACTTCATAATAATCTTCGAAAAAGTTATTGCTTAAATAATATTATTAGTGAAAAATCGAGTGCATAAAATATAGAACTCTAAAACATTCAACCTAAAATTACAAATTATCCAAATAATACAATCGTGAACCTGCAGCCGGAAAAATCAAAATAAGAATACGAAAAGTTTTACGTACTGTTCAGCGATTGGCAACAAGAAGAGAAAACGAACTCCTTTTCATAAAATGTTTTACTTGCATTTTGGTGATTTATTAAAAATTGGAAATCCTCAACCCTATGAAAAATTTATTCAATCCTAAAAGTATGAGAGATAGATAGATTTTCCCAAACATAAATATTGAAATCTTCGTTAAAGCGTACTTGAAAACGAACCGAAGAAAATATCACAGAATATTTAAAGGTGAAAAAATTATGATTTAAATAACAATTTTAAACAAATTTAGTGTATATTTTAGGTTGCCCTTGTCATCAGTGTTTTAGAATACATAGAAACTACTCTGCACAATATTGAAAATTGATTAGTTTCGTATATATATATATATATATATATATATATATATATATATATATATATATATATATATATATATATATATATATATATATATATATATATATATATATATATATATATATATATATATATATATATATATATATATATATATATATATATATATATATATATACTGCGAACAAGATCCAGGCAAGATTAGACGGGAGCTTACCACACAGATACCAGTGAGAAGTGGTATTCGTCAAGGAGATTCGTTAAGCCCCTTCTGTTCAACATCATCATGGACGAGATAATCAAAAAGTAAGAGGAATGAGGGCTACAAAATGGGGGACAAAGAGATAACTATCCTGTGTTACGCCGATGACGCTATGTTGAATGCAGAAAATGAAGACGATTTACAGCGCCTCCTACACCAGTTCAACCGTACAGCCAAATCGTTTAATATGATAATTTCTGCCTCTAAAACAAAATGCATGACTACATCGAAAACACCATTGAGATGCAAGCTTGAGGTTGATGGTAAATCTATCCAGCAGGAAATGAAATTTAAATATCTCGGCATAGGGAGCAAGCAACAGAAGCAACAAGAGTAGCAGGATGTCTGAATGACACAATATGGCGCAATAAGCATATCGGAATTGACGCCAAGGCACGAATCTACAAAGCAACTGTAAGGCCCATTATGACATATACTGCAGAAACTAGACCAGAAACAACGAAAACCAGGCGACTACTGGAGACAACCGAAATGAAGGTACTTCGCAGGATAGCCGGGAAAACACTGCTCAACAGAGAGAAGAGTGAGAATATTAGAAACATGTGCAAGGTGGACAACATTAACAACTGGGTATTGAACTGAAAACAGGAGTGGAATGACCATATAAACAGAATGGATGACAAAAGAACAGTGAAAATCGCCCGTGATAGATCTCCACTGGGGCGCAGAAGCGTGGGACGACCACGAAAAAGGTGGAGTGACAACTTGAACGTTCCGTAACAGACAAACGACCGAAGAATAAACAGGCGGTTTCGCCTAAAATAAAGTTGGAAGAAAAAGAAGAAGAATAAGGAGATTAGTTTCGTCAATTAATGGACCTAATTCGTCAGAAACCGTCCCTTTATCTTGCAGTTCTTCATATTACACGACTGTTGTATCTACCTCAAACAACCAGTCCGTTTTGAAAAATATAATTGAAAACGTGTCCAATTTACCAATTTTTAAGTTCAATTATAGTTCAAATTCTATAAATATCAATATTAATAAATTGTAAACACAAATGTCTCGATGAATAACTTTCGTTACTGTTTTTCAGATTCAATTTATTTGTTTCTGATTTATACTTTGCTGTCGTGGAGAAAATACACTCGGCACCTGACAAAAAACAAGTAACTTAGGGAAAAAATTGCTTTATTGTTTTCAAAGTATTCTCCATAAAGATTGATACACTTTTGCATGCCCTTAAACCAGTTTTCGAAACACTTTTGCCACTCCGAATGAAATACAAAATGATCGTTTTGGAGGGCTTTAACTACCTCTTCTGCCAAAATCGTTGCCCAGACAGTTTTTTCTCGATGTGCGCAAACAAAAAGAAGTTGTTAGGTGCAAAATTGGGAGTATGAGGTGGATGGCCCATCAATTCAATTTTTTGGGTGTTCAAATACTCCATCGTATGCGTTGAATTGTAAGAGCTTGCATTGTCATAATGCAGAATAATTTTAATTCTTCGATTTGATTTTCTCAACCCATAGAACACTTGCGTCATTCGATGGTATACCATTCAGTTCAGAATTGACCGTTCTACGTTGATCAATGGCATGATGGCGACATGTACAATTTTCCTGAAAAACAGGCGATCACAACTTTTGTTGGGTTTGGCTTAAATACCCAAACGGTCGATTGTTGTTTAGTTTCGGGTTCGCACGCATATAATCAAGATTGTGTCGAATTTTTACTACATTTTTATGCACCAAAGGGCACGAGGTTTCTTTTGAGCCATTGTGGAGTTGTGTGGCATCTAATGCGAACAAATCTTTTTGACAGCTGAATGTTCATGCAATATTGTATGTACGCAGGAGAGAACTACTGATTAGGGTTGTCTAAGTCACATGGCGATCATCGTATATCATTTTGCGCACTGCATCGATGGTTTGTGACAAAACAACTGATTTTGGACAAGCTCCACAAAGGTTGTCACTGAGTGGAGTACGGCATCGATAGAATTCGTTATACCAGCGTTTCACAGAGTCCAAGTATGGAGCTTCATCGCCAGATATCCAAGTTGAATTTTTTCAAATGACTGTAAACGAAACAAAACTCACATGTACGTCAAAGTGTTGTAAGTATGTTTAACTCAAAAATGTTAAAATGCACGATGCAGTTCTCAGATGAGAGCTGTCAACAGTTAAAGAGCCAGAGGCGCAAAATTCAAAAGACAACCTACGTACTTGTCCTCGCACTCGGTTATCAGATTCCTACTATGCAAATGATCCACTAGAAGAAAAGCATACTTTTAATAATAATTTTAATATTTCACAGAATGAAAATGAAAGATTGAAAGTGAACATATTAGAAGCATGAGAGATCAATAAACAGAAAAATTATGTAAATTTACTTGTTATATTCAATAAGAGTTAAATTCGTCACCATTATTTAATCTTTCAGTTCTTAAAAGAAGCAGCCCTGTTTGGAGTTTCCTCCTATGGAGCTAAGTACGTGATTTTTCCAGTGTTATATATAAGGCACATCATTCTTTCAACTGTACCACTTATCAGGTGAAGTCATAGAATGGTGAAACTGTCATTAGTTTGTGAATATAGTGAAAATTTGAACACAATTGTTTTCTTTCATTTCTCAGTAAAATTCGGAAGTACTGCGTTCTTTGTATTATTTGAATTTGGGAGGCTTTTACTTGATAAAATTCCATTATCAATAATAAAAACAAGTAATGTGTTTTTGGAATTTTGCTTAATAACTATGATTCGTAATGCGTTTCACTACACCGTAGCTTCTTCAAGCGAATGAATGTACAGAAAATAAGAATGAAAATATAAATATAAATGTTCTTGAGGAATTAAAAGCTAATTGGGTTGATTCTTGTCAAGTGGTTATATATGACAGGTATATCCAATAAAACTAAGGAATAGATTGCTCCCCGAAGAGATTCAATAGAGGTGAAGGGCTTAAATCAACCTGAGTGTTTGTATTTGTTGATTTCTAAAGTTTCCCAAAGATCTACTTCCAATATTTATTATCTGTATGCAATCATTCGTCTGAAGAAGCTACGGTGTAGACAAACGCGTTACGAATCATAATTATTAAGTAAAATTCCAAAAACACATTACTTGTTTTTATTATTCTTTGTATTAGGTGCGCAACTAAGTTCTCGCTGTTTGTCAATAGATGGCTGCAGCAGTAAGTTTTTACAATTTTTACATATCAAGAACGTCTTGAACAAAGCTTAGATATATGGTAAACAAACCACTGTGACACATTAGTGATTTTGTTTTTGCGTCATATACTTTTAGTTGTGATAAAATGTCTGATTTAGTGCCAAATAATAGTCATTTGCGGGAAGTGTTGATTCTTTCATTCGAAGAAAACGGCGGCTGAAGCTCATAGAGAGTTCCAAAAAGTTTACGTAGATGCTGCTCTAAGTGAAACAACGTGACGGGATTAGTTCCCGTCAAAAACGGTGATTTCGATGTGGCCGACACTCCCTGTGGAGAAATGCTAAAATTCTTCTAAGACGCTGAATTGGAGGCATTGCTCGATGAGGGTCCGTGCCAAACGCAAGAAGAGTTTGCTTCAGCCTTAGTAGTTACCCGCCAGGCCATTTCCGAGTGATTACATGCGTTGGGAATGATTCAAAAGCAAGGAACTTGGGTTCCTTATGAAGCCAAGATACGTGAGCGTCGTTTTTTCGCCAGGAAACAACTGTTTCAGCGGCAAAAAAGAAATGGTTTTCTTCATTGCATCGTAACGGGCGATGAAAAATTGATTCATTACAGCAATCCAAAGAAAAAACATCTTGGGGACTACCCGGTCATGCTTCTACGTCATCGCCTCGGCCGAATATTCACGCTGCGAAAGTTATGTTGTGTATTTGGTGGAACCAAGTTGGTGTTATTTATTATGAGCTGTTTAAACCAACCGAAACCATCACTGGGGAACGGTATCGAATTCAATTGATGCCATTAAGTAAAGTATTGCGCGAAAAACGGCCACAATACGAGCAGAGATAACGCTCGGCCTCACGGTGCCAAACCCGTTAAAACCTACTTGGGAACTCCTACCCACCCACTATATTCCCCAGATATTGTACCATCCGATTATTACTTGTTAATCTTGATCAGCAGTTCCGCACATAAAAAGAGCTCGAAAAATTACTTGATTCGTGAATAGCCTCAAAAGATGAACAATTTTACCTTCACGGTATTCGAGCTCTGCCAGAAAGATTGTTGGTCTCGTCGTCCGTTTCCATTTGGTCCTCGGGTTCCTCGGAGCTGGACAGCACCTCGTACTGGTTGCGTCCAACTACGGTCTTTTCTTGTTTTTCGGTCCTCATCTCTTTGACGGTCTTCATTGGCCTCTGGAATCCGCTTGTCCTAGTTTCTCGTGGTCGTTCCTCGTCTTCTTCGCTGGTTGGCGTTTCTCTTCTCGTTTTTCTCGATTCGCGCGCTGGCTCCTCCCCCTTTTTCGTTGTTTCATTTGCCGTCTTGGTTTCAGTCGATTTTTCGCCGCTTCCTCCTGGTTTGGCGTCTTCTGGTCTTCTGTTTCTTCTTTCCCGCTCTTGTAGGGCCTTTTCCTCTGCTACAGCGTTGATCAAGTCGTGAAAACGACTTGGTCCACGCCCCTCCCCCATGAGGACTGTAAGTGCTCGTCGCACGAACACCTCCAGCTCTTCAGGTGTCATTTAATCGACACTCATGTTCGGTTAGATCATTTTTACAATAAAGTTGTATTTTCATAAAAAAACAACGAGAACTTAGTTGTGGACCTAGTGGAAAAATTGATATCTTTCAAATACTGCATCTAACCAAATCACATCAGATTGAAATTTGAAGATGAAAACTTATAGCAACATAACCAGATCTACTCCTAATTAGACAAGGTACTTTATGCTACATTGAGGCATATTACCAGGAATTAGTATGTGAGGTATGTGCCTAGAAGGAGACAATTCATTATTGACCACGACACTAAACTGATTACTCTGTTGATCATTTAGAAAACCTAATTAATAACTCATGCTCAGCAAATTTCTCAAGATCATAATGTTAGCGATAGAACTGTATTAAAAAACCATTCGAATCAAAGATGCATCCTTACAAAATGCAATTTGTAATGGAGTTGTTTGAAAATAATCCAGATTGGCGAATAGAATTTTGCATCCCAAAACATGGCCTTCTTAAGTGTACGTTTCACCTGATATCATACGGCGAAGATACGACCACACGAAAATTACTTTCCATTTTTGTTAAAATACGAAAAATTGCCTGCTATCAAACCTTTCGAACAACAAACTAAATGACGCAGCTTGCTCAAAAACAAAAAGTTACTGACTTCTCAAACGACCCTCGTATGTATCCACGGAGCTTGTCATACAAAAAACCTAAAAGGAAAAAGGGTAGATACAGACCCTTACTGAACATCCCACAATATATTTCCATTAATATGTTTCTGGTTTCGTCCTGTCAACGAATCCTAGTGAATGAAAGTATAAATGCGGAAAAAATGCAAATCTGCACCCCGTCGATGCGTCATATCGCACCCTTCGAAATTCGACAAAGTGATGCCCTATAAGTATGCAAAGGGGCTCGTTCCCAGCAGCCCCGGGGCTCGCAACTAAACCAATTAAGTTTGTGCCCCTCTACGTAGATAGTTTCTCCGCCTTTTGTACCCTCGGACTACCCCAACCGCAACATTACCATTTCCTCACATGCATCCCAGTTACAATGCAGTGATGCCGTAGTTGATAAAAGTTCTTACATCGGAAGAATATAATTGTCGAAATGAATGTTTATTAACAATTGAGTTTGGTATCAATTTATCTTATTGAAATCCATTTTATAGGGACCAGTACACGTTTGAGTATCCACGGATGAAAGTATAGAACAAAGTTGGTCGAATAAGTTGAGGCAATCATACGATTTAATACAATATTTCATGCAGAATCAGTCTAATATCAGGTCCAGAAAAGATGGCGTGACCTGAGTGTAACAAGCAGAATATTGCATCATAACGACTGTACTAAACTAAGACATTTTCAAAAGTAATTTAGAGGGCATTATCTATTAGACATTAAAATTTTGTGAAATAGTTTTTCCCAGAAAATATGTATTAACACTGCATCTTTGATTAATTTTATGACTGAAATTTCTAATATACTTAAGTCTGCTAATGCTCCTTCACGTATTCGCTGTGTGTTTAAATTTTTTTTTTAGGATACTCATACATTTATATTGATTTCATTTTAGTACGTTTGCCTTGTTAACGGTTATTTTTTAATTTTATTTTTCATAAATGTTAGAAATTTTGTTTTATGATTGATGTCGCCAAAATACTATCTTAATTGTTTGAAGTGAGCTAACGATACTTCAAATTTTGTGTACAGTATTGGAGCGTCCTAAGTTGGCGTTTCCACCATTGGCGGTGCAAATCTTATATTCGAGGCTAACGATTTCTTCAGTAGGGAATCTATTCTTTACATCGGTAAATACATAGGTAATAATAAATAGGATTCGGTACCCTTTGTGAGCGCGTAGTCAAATGGACTAATAAAAAAGTAAAGTAGAACTTATTACAAATACGCCTTTGGCGCGGTCGGTGTTTTTAATGATGTAAACAAACAAATTGTTTAAGTAGAGCGACGTTAATGCACGATTCATAAAGTATATTGTTGAATGCAACTTATTAGACGTTCCGTCCTTTGACGAGAGCCGCTTTGCGGCTTTTATTGTTTCATTTTTCCATTCGTTACAAAAAATTAAGAACGAGTTATTCGTATCTACCGTTGTCTTTATATATAAAATATTGCCAATCTCAGTTAGTAGATCGAAATATGCAAAGTTTGAAAATATATAAGAAAAAATAAGCAGAAAGAAAAAAATTATAAAAGGGTTACGAGGAGTCTACATATGTAAACTTAAGACAAAAAGAATTATTCAAAAATCCGTAGATCAATGAACTATCCCACCTAACAAGAGCTAGTTCCCATATCTGCCCGCCATGCACGCCTCCAAGAGCCACAATAGTGCAACTAAGCAGGATGCCGAAAAACGGAGCGGCAGACTGCAGTTTCGTCCTTATTAGGATCTCATCAGTGTCACATATCGCTTCTCAGCATCCTAACAAGCTACATCGGGGTACCCTAACGATTCCAGAAAGGAAGTGTCTCGTACATACCTACGAGAGTCGCCCTCTATAGACCGAGACGGTGAACCCGCTACCGGACTTCGAGAAAGATACGAACAATAACAAACTGATGTGAGAACGTTAGAAATTCCAACACTTGGGAAACATCTTTCGCCGGTTTGTGAATCACATCAACGGTACAAAACGAGCGAAATAATCTCGTTAGGGACAGAGCGGAAATATATACTAAAATTTCTAGCTCTAATCCTTGTTTTCTTTCTAGGTTTTGAATAATTTTTCCTTGAATTTACAATGGACCACATAACTCTCTGGGGATTTGATGTTCAATTTTATACACATATCTCAAGTCTGAGATCCTCAGTACAGTATCTATCGTATAGCTCTCCAACAAGCCTCAGTCTGTCGTGCATGTTCCTCAACGCACTTCCATACCACCGCACTCCACTTTCCCTTAAATTCACCTGAAAAGTTTTCTCAGGAAATGCAAACATTAAGATGTGAGATGCATCATTCACATTGATTTCAACATTATTAGCGAAATTCCTACAGGTTTCACTCAACAAAGCATGAAAAGTATCAAAACCCCTCTCTGTTAAAGGTCGACAAGTTAGGCAGTGCTATGAGGAAACTTACCGGTTACATACATTGAAACGAGGTGAGCCTTGTGATCAGAGAATTCACACTCGAAAACCTCTACCTTTTCACCATCAAAAACAAAATTCAAGAATATGCTGTTAAGGTTTTCCTTTTGTGGGTTTAAAAATCTTTTGACTGAAACCATAGGTATTGAGCAGGTCACATAATTTACCGGCATCCCTTTCATGAACATTGAAGTCACCGCACAATGTTATATTATTTGTTAAACACACCCGATTCAAAATCAACTCAAGAACATTCAGAAAGCGAGACAAATCCCCAGAAGGGGGACAATGACAAAACAGTGATATTTAACCTATTGAGGTGAATGACACTCACTTCACACTGACATTCAACGGAAAGTACATTTATATTGTCGAGAACAGAAAAATCAGAATCCAAAATACAACTACTGGTGGTAGTTGTGATAGTGATAGAGGATTTCAAGTATCGTAGAAGGTTGGTTCAATAAATTTAAGGTGCGACCATCATTGCATAGCGTTGAAGAAGCTGCATCTGCAGACACCTCTGCAGCAGAAAGGTATCCAGAAGAATTAGAAAAACCTAGTAAATGACGGAGGAAGAAACCTGAGCAAATATTCAATGCAAACTAAACTGCACTGTTTTGGAAGAGAATGCAAAACAAAATATGAATATCCAAAAGCGAAAAGACTGTCCCTGGATTTAAAGCTAAAGTCACTAAACCGCTGATGCTTCATAGATGGTTAAATCTCCGTTCTTCAAAAAATCAAAACAAAAACAACCTGCAAGTGTTTTGGCATACTTATAAGAAAGCTTGGGTTACTTCGTGAATAGTTCCGAAATTGTTTTGTTTCAGAAGTTGAAACTCATTTAAAGAAAGCATTTAAACTTTAAAGCTGTTTTAGTTTTAGACAATGTACCAGGTCAACTTCCTTCCTGTCCTTCCTGTCAGCCGTTTTCTATCCTCTGGGTATAGGCCTCCCTTTTACTCTTCCACAATTCCCTACTCTTTACTACCTGGTACCGGTTTAGACCTGGAGTTCTTTTGAGGTTATCATTCCATCTCATTTAAGGTCCTCTTCTTCTTCTCTTCCGATCCCACGGCCTTCATCTTATTATTTTTCCACTCCAGTTTTCCGGGTGTCTAGCCACATGTTCAGCCCATTTCTATTTCAAGTTGGCAGACCTCCTCACCACGTCCTCTACACCAGTAATTTCTCTTATCCAATTCTTCATTTCACTCAATGTGATTGCTAAGATCTTTCTCTCTATCGCCCGTTGGTTTACTCTCAGTTTGTCAAGGATGGCTTTTGTCAAGACCCACGTTTCTGTGCCGTATGTTGGTACAATTGAAAGGCAGAGATCGGCTTTCAGACGTAGTGGAATACGCATTTGAATCACATCTTTTATTTTCGAGAAAGCTGCCCAGGTCATTGTCATTCGTTCATCACTCTGGAGTTCTTGATTTGCTTTTTAAATAGAGATTTTTTGGCTTAGATATTAGAAACACTTGACTTTCTCTAACTCGTTGTTATTTATTATAAGATGTTCAAGCTCTTCTTCAAAAAATTATGCATCCAAATATAAAAGTGACAACTTTACCTCACAACCTGTAGACCAAGAAATGATCCAGGCCAAGTTCACATTGGACGAATCTTCAAAATCATATTGGATAATATGGAACGTGATTCTGATATAAATGATATGGAATACTTAGAGCATTTTGACATTGCAAAATGTATCACAAACATAAAAGAATCAGTGGAAGTTCTGTGCCCATACACATTGAAATCATTATGTAAAATACTGTGGTCTGTTCTGGCTGAGGAAAATGACGAAGAATTTGTTAAAATTCAAACTGTAACTACAAACATTGCCGAAATTGCGAATGGAATAGGACGAGATGGGTTCGATCAGATAGCATCAGGAGTTGCTTGAATCGCAAGATGATGATTTGACTGAAACCGACGAGGAAATGTTAAATCCACAGCTTATTGAAAACGAAGCTTCAACAAGCACTGGAAAGTTTAATTCGAAAATTCTTAGTGAAGGTTTAAGAACGGCAAATTAGCTTTGTGATTGATTGATGAAAATTGATTCAACTTATTTTTAAGAGGCAAATTACTAATGCCTCTACTCAATATCAGTCTTAATTGAAAAAGCTTTTAAAAATTGCAAAGCAACAGAAAATTACAAAATGCTTTAAATCATTGCCTGAGTCTGAAGATAACAATAAATCGATATGATTAAAAGCTTCAATTAAATTAATTTTTTATATAAATTATCATTTCATAACCACGGTTTCGCGGCATATGTACGGAACGTATACTCCGCGAAAACAGAAATTATACTCTGTGATAAAATTTGATTGTAATATACTGAATTATTTTCTGAGAATTGGTCGTAAATTCGAGTACTTTTCATTAAATGTTCTGCAAGTTCTCATGTAAGTCATTTTTTTTACTCGAAAAAGGTTTGGATTTCGAAAACAATTCATTTCACGAGAATAAAAAAATATTTTCAAGAAATATTCTTAAAAAGACTAGTGGTGTACGACATTATGAATAGTGGTTGAAATGATTGAACACAGGTAGCCGTTACTTGATGCAAATTCATTTCAAATGATAAAGGAAATTCGATTCACATGCGCAGTGTCCTCGATACGCGTTAGAAATACAGCGAATAAATGAAAATAAAATTTTCTTTCATTCATCATTTGAATGGTTATTGATAACCTCATGGCTTAATGTTACGACAAAGTCAATCTTTTCATTTCTATATCAAATTCCATGAGTGTCTCACCTTGGAAAAAGGTCACCATATTCTAGATCCGTAACGTCGCGTTTGCGATCCTAAGTTTATCAAGAACTTTCGTCATAAAATTAATCGAAGAGTAACTTCATTGTGTTAGTACATTTTGGAACACTATGTAATTCCAGAAGAAATTTGGTGAAAGCACACAAATAAACTTTATTCCTCACAGTTAGTCAGACACATACCTACACCAGAATTCTAGCGGAATTATAAACGATCTCCCTGGATTCATATTGTTTATTTCCACTTCAACGCGAAGCCGTTGAGCTTTTCGGTTCTTCAACCTCAAACGATTCGCCGACGAAAAAAGCCATTTCAGGGGATTCTACGAAGATGTTATTTTATTCCAAAAACGATTCATGTCTCTGCCATGAGGATACTTTCCGCTGGATTTCGATTTTCGACGATATGTGGTAATGTGTACTTGCACTTATTTCGTGAATAAAATAAAGTTATATGTGTGCTGTTTTCCTTTCAATAAATATACAGGAAGAATCATGAAAGACTGTACAGGGTATCCCAAATTCGATGTATTTTAGTGGAATCTCCTTAATTATTGAAGATGAATTCGGTTTGCGCGAAGTGTTGCTTCTTTTGAATAAAACAAAGGATGCCGTTTATAGAATTTTCATAGCCGTCTTCGAGATACAGACTGATTATCAAAATGCTTCACTTTCGAAAAACCTTCGTATCTCAGTCAATCCATAACTTAAGGCAATGGTGAAAACTGTTTCTTGTAGGGCTCTTCATGTTGAATTCATTGGCCTGCCGAACTTATTTTTAGGGGAACGACTTTTGAGTTATAACCCAAACTTGTATCTTTTCGAATGGAACATCCTGTATATTTAACCATCATCGTATTCCATTGTTCTATTCGCTGACAGTTCGACATATATATATATATATATATATATATATATATATATATATATATATATATATATATATATATATATATATATATATATATATAATATTTATATATGATGAGAGCGTTAAAAATTTCATTTTTCTTGATATTTTGTAAAGGCGGCTGTGGAATATCAATTTGATCGGGGAAATCATAATAATTAACGAAGTGTTCAACTCAGTTTCAAGTACCAGTTGAATACATCTATATAAATGATAAAATTAAAAATTAGAAACAACTTTTTCACAAAGGTTTTAATCGACGGGAGTAATAGATTGATCTGGAAAGAATGGAAGCTTCTCTATTATTGTCAAACATTTCGAGATAGGGATCATTAACAATGTGCTAGAATAGTTAAGGAGATTCCATTCAAATACAATTTGGGACACCTTGTACATAGAAATACTATAGTTTGATTCAGCTGCAGGATTCCAAATACAAGGTAAGGCTATCTGATCTCGATATACAGGCTTTTTTCTGTACTTTGAACAGCTAATGTCATTGCTTTTTTTTCAAAATTACAGAGCAGTGTTCTGACCATTAAAAGATCCTAAAAGATATTCCGATTATTATGACGATAATCTTGATGATTAATTTATCATTTGAGATATTTGTTGCTGCAAAACTTAATGAAAATTTCAAATGAAAATAATATGAACCATAAAATTGAAAAACAACTTTCATGAAGAAATAACAGATAAAATGAAGAAAATTCCAAACAGCCAAATGGTCTCATAACATCTGGTTAGTATCGAAGAACAATTCTGAGAATCATATCCTTCTAATTAATATTTACAGATCTATAGAAGACAGAATCAATTCTAGACAATCAACTCGACTGAACCAGCATGAGAATTTTTTGTTTGAATCTCAAATTATTCTCAATATCCCTTAATATTGCAACTTCATCTCTAGTATGTAGCAACTGGACCGCCTGGAAGTGCTAGGGATGCATATTTTCTTTATTCAAATCACGCCATTCTCTACTCTGAGGTTCATTTTTCACTCCACAATTCGCGTACATATATTTGTGTTATTTTCTATGATTTTCACGATATCGTTCAGCTTTTTTTTTGTAGTCTTTCTCCAGTTAAAATCGGTAATCATTTGGTGATTCGGAAGATGTTGTGGATATCGCCGACGATATACTCTGCCTGCTGTCCACATATTACAATTACAAAATCCATACAGCAATATCATAACAACATAGTCGATGTTTGTAAAATGGGCCAAACCTATCGAATGAAAATGAAAATAAGTAATCCATATACAACTTTTGTAGGAAAAATAATTATTTTATAATTACACATTCCAAAAGATTGTAATAAAAAGGAGAAGGAGTTTCGGATTTCAACCATTTCAATAAAAGGTTTATGAATGAGAAAAACTGACATGAAAGAAATGATTAGAATATTTCTGCAGAATATCTTGTTGAATACTTTTTCTTCTGTGAAGAGAAAATTCAAAACAATACTTTATGTTTCTACTCCAAGAGTCATATCTCGTAAATGAGAAATATAAGAAAATTGTGTATAGAATTCTCGCTTAACACTTGGTGAAACAACAATGTTTCGGGTTGTTAGCCCATTATCAAGAGTAATACAATACTAAATTCAAAATGAGTGATTTCACTTATGTATAACGGCATTCACAACAGGAGGTATATTGAAGTCTAGTTGGTCGTTGCAAATTGGCTGGTATTTCCTATGAGCGGACGTAATTTCAATAATCTCCAAGGTATCCATTCTTTTTCTTTTATTACCTGGATGCATGAGTTCCATATTCTCGAAATCTATGAAATGATTATTATTGAGGCAGTGGTCCGAAAAACCTGTAGAATTTTTATTTTGGAGAATAGATCTTTTATGTTCTTCAACTCTCTTCTCGATGTATCTTCCAGTTTGGCCTATATAGAATGTCTCACATTCACTGCAATGTATTTTATATACTCCGCTTTTATCCAATAATTTTGATGTATCTTTAGTATTAATCAATAATGAATTATTATATTAGTGCTGATGGTGTTAATATTATTTCTGTGTAATCTGTTATATATTTTGTTGCTAATATTAGGAATATAGTTGATTGGAAATTTTCTGTTAGATTTCCCAGTATGCTACGGATAAATGTTCTGCAATAAAAGTTTATGTCGTTTTTGTCTCATTAAGGTATCAATTAATTTTGGTTCAAAGCTGTTGTTCATAACGATTAATTTTAAAGCTTGAACTTCTTTCTCAAAATCTATAGCTGACAAAGGAATAGAAAGCAATCTGTGCACAAATGAATGAAAAGCACTTAATTTGATACTCTGGGATGGAAATCCCGTAGCATTTGACCTTCTCGATCAGCATATAAGAGAAGAAATCAAGCACTTGTGCCATGAACAATACAAGAAACAACAGAATAAGTTGAAACACCTCATCAAAAACAGTAGCTATTCATTGTTGACTAATAGTGAACCCACTCCAGAATTTCAATTTAATCCTAGAATGAAAATTTTTTCAAATATTCTTTTCAATGAAAAAGAGACAGAACTTTTAGAGAAAGGTTTGGAATATTGTCTCAATATAAATAATTTGAACGATTTATATATATATATATATATATATATATATATATATATATATATATATATATATATATATATATATATATATATATATATATATATATATATATATATATATATATATATATATATATATATATATATATATATATATATATATATATATATATGAAACAAAGAGGATTTACAAAAATTCGAATTATTCTATTTACAATAAATGCTTATATCTATAATTTTGGTGTGTGTCAGAAAAACACAAGTGTGAGCTCAGGAAAATATAACAGGGGAACCATACTATCTTGCGTATGATTCAATAAACGAGTGAAAAAACCTGAGGAAGAAACTCGTTTCCCTGTCGCTATTGCACTAGCAATAGCTTGTCTATTTATGTTGTGTTAGTGTCGTGTTAACATAAAGAGTACCAAAGATTTTTCTGCTTAGCAGCTTCCATTCTCATCTTGCACTTCATAATTTCCAGACGAAGACAAGGGTGAAAGGAAGGGGGTTTGGGACAGGAATCTGTAACAATGGAAAAAGAAAACCAACACAAAAATATTTCAACAATCATACCTGACTCTAATATGTCGAAACACACTTGAATTTAAGAAAAGATATTACATAGCAAGCAAGGCCATGAAAAGGACTAAGGAGAAAATCAAAAGTACTTAACTTGCAATATTTATTTGTATATTGAAAAAACAGAAATACTATTCATTCCAGAAAAATTTATAGAATCAATCCTACTAACAAATTTCAAACCAAAATCATATCTCTAATCAAAAACTTTACGAATTTATTGCAAAAAGATGAGTTGAAATTGACTGTTATGAATCCGAAAGCTCCAATTTTATATTCATTACCCAAAATTCACAAGGTAGACGGTCCCATGAGACCTATTGTTTCATATGTATTTGGTCCAGCTACTAAATTATGTAAATATTTGAACAACATACTTCCAACTTTGATACAACATAATCCAATTTACTCAATACAAAACTCTATAGAATTAACCAATCACTTGAAATCTCTAAAAATTCTGATAAATGCTCAATTAGTATCCTTTGATATAATTAATCTATATCCGTGTACACCCTGCCGTGATGTCAAAGCCACAATTAATCAACAACTTCAATCAAATAGTACATTAAGCCCCACTCATATAGAAGAAACGATGTCAGCTGTAAACCTATGTCTCCAACAAAGTTATTTCAGGTTCAATAATAAAATATATCAACAATTAGATGGTTTACTTATGGACTCTCCATTGTCTCCGTTATTAAGTGAAATATTTATGACAAATTCTCTTACAGTATCTTACAGTTTTTAAATTCTTTTCATCAATCGATTCAATTTACAGTGGAGAATGAAAATAATCTTTGAAGTTCTTGGACTTGACGATTAGTAGGGCTCATGACTCACACCTTTAAAATGTACAGAAACCCAACCTATTCGGATATCCTGATTCATAACAGTAGTTCCCAATCCCAGATTATCAAATTGAGTGCTTTTCAGTCCTTTGTGCACAGAGCGCTTTATATTCCTTTGTCAACTATCGATCTTGAGAATGAAGTTCAAGTTTTGAAATTAATCGCTATGTACAACGGCTATGAACCAAAATTAATTGATACTTTAATAAGACAAAAACGACATAAACTTTTATTGCAGAGTATTTATCCGTTGCATACTGAGAAATCTAATAGAAAATTTCCAATTAACTATATTCCTAATATTAGCAACAAAATATGTAACAGATTACACATAAATAATATTAACACCATCAGAACTTATTAAAAGAATTTGGGTTCATTATTGGTTAATAATAAAGATAGAACAAAATTATTGGATAAAAGCGGAGTATATAAAATACAGTGCAGTGAATGGGAGATATTCTATATAGGTCAAACCGGAAGATGCATCGAGAAGAGAGTTAAAGAAAGATCTATTCTCCAAAATAAAAATTCTACTGGTTTTTCGGACCACTGCATCAATAAAAATCGTTTCATAGATTTCGAGAATATCGAACTCACGCATCCAGGTAATAAAGGAAAAAGGATGGACATCTTGTAGATTATTGAAATTACATCCGCTCATAGGAAAAACCAGCCAATTTGCAACGACCAACTAGACTTCAATCTACCTCCTGTTGTTAATGCCGTTATAAATAAGTGGAATCACTCATTTTGAATTTAGTATTGTATTACTCTTGATAATGGGCTAATAACCCAAAACATATGTCGAGTATTTTTAATAAATATTTGTGAAACCTTTGCCAATTGATAAACGAATCATCTAAAAAAATTATTTGACAAGTCTTCCTCATTTTAACTGTGGAATCACCACCTGAAGTTGGTCCGCGTACTTAGAAAACGCCTTGTATATCCTTACAAAAAGTTATTAACAAATTGATTTTCTGCTTCATCAATTCGTGAAAATTAATATTAATAATAAAAAACAAGTACTGTGTTTTAAGGAATTTTACTTAATAATTGCGATTCGTAACGCATTTCACCACACCGTAGCTTCTTCAGACGAATGAATATACAGTAAAATATAAATGAGAATATAACTGTAAATGTTCCTGAGTAATTAAAAGCTTCTTCTTAAGTGGTTATTTATGACAGGTATATCCAATAAAATTAAGGAATAGATTGCTCCCCGAAAAGATTCAATAGAGGTGTAGGGCTTAAATCGACTTGTTCATTGATGAGTCTACCTGAGTGATTGTATTTATTGATTTCTAAAGTTTCCCAAAGATCTACCTTCCAATATTTATTATCTGTATGCAAAATTTCAAATTGTAGGTCGAAAGAATGATTATTTTCTAAGAGATGATTCGCGTAATTTGAATCTGATTTTTTATTTGAAAAACTGCGTTTATGTTCCGATATTCTAATATTAAAATTTCTATGTGTTCTACCAATGTAGAAATTATCACAGTCATTGCAATTCAATCGATAAACACCTGATTTATTGTTTTCACCTCAATTGGTTTTATTATTTTATATATATTTGCCTAAATTATTATTAGTTTGGAAAGCTATGTTGAAATTATTGCTACTTAAGAATGATTTCAGTTTCTCACTTGTAATGCCAACGTAGGTTAAGGTGTTGAATTTTTGTTTCAATTTATCGACAGGGTAAACTTCATTCAATGCGATTCTACTGTGTTTTTATTTAAAATATTATTTATTAGTTTGGGATTGTAACCATTATTTTTGGCTATTTGTTTAATCAAATTTAGTTCTTTGTTGAAATTTTCTGATGATAACGGGATGTTAATCAATCTATGAATGAACCTATGGAATGCTGATATTTTATGTTGATATGGATGACACGACGATGTATTATAATATCTGTATGTGACGGCTTATGGTAAATTGCGAAAACATGTTTTCCATTTTCATTCGAAATTGTTACGTCTAAGAAATTTATCGAATTATTGCTTTCTATTTCGGTTGTGAATGCAATTTTTGGATGTAATGAATTTATATGATTTTCGAAAATTTTCAACTGTCTATCTGTTCCTGTGAAGTGTTTTACCAAGTAAAAGCCTCCCAAATTCAAATGTTAAAGAATGCTGATACCGGCTTTTTGGCTTTGTGGTATTTCAAAATACTACTAAGATGTGCAGTTCACACTCAGAATATATGGTTCTACTCAATGTGCTTGAAAAACAGGTTGACTCCCAATTACATACGGTTGAAGACACATAACAACAGTGAACAAGCAAGAAGAGCAATCGAGAAAGGTCAACGCATATGGCTCAAAGAGGATATGAAAATCCAGTACAACAGGAGGGACGTTGCAAACATATATTTGAAGGTAATCCATACGGAATTATTGTTTAGATTGCACCCTGTTGAGTTTGATATTTTAGACTCTGAATCCAGATACGATGTCAAAATTTTAATTCATAAAAAGTTTCAGCAACAACAAAAGTTGAATTCACTTAAATTCAAAATTTCCCCACCCAAACCTTCAACTGATAAATTTTCAGACCATAAATTTTTTGACAGATTCATTAATTTAACTGATACCGATTTTACACAACCACAAAAAGATCTATTAGTAAAAGGATTCAAACATAATTTACATCCAAAACATAATAAAACTAATTTTGAACAGTTAGGCATAGACTCCGAAATCATTCTCAAAAACTCCAAAGATAATATTTTAGCCAAACATCAAAACAGCAAAAATCATCAAAGAAGACTTTTCGAAATTATCACCTCATTGCAATTCCGATTATAAGATAATGAAAACAATTCGTGAAAATAGTACCAAGAACGATTTAGTATTCACTAAAGCAGATAAAGGTAACACCGTCATCGCGATTAGTAAAACCGATTATATTTCTAAAACTGAAGAATTCTTAACAGCCGGAAACTATATAACATCAACTAAGGATCCTACCGCAAAATTTCAGAAAGTGGTTAAAAACATAATTTCGACAGCAAAATCATTAATCACAGACCACGAAAAATATAAATTCATTAACTCCAATCCACAATCCCTAGAATTATATTCGTTGATAAAACTTCATAAACCTAATTACCCTATTAGACCTGTTGTTTCTTATGTAACGGCACCTTCGTTCAAACTTTCAAAATTCCTCAACGACTTGCTAATAAAACATTGCAATTTTAAATCTATATTTTCGGTCAAAAATTCATACGAACTTATTGCCAATATCAAAGATACCACTATACCACCTAATTCCAAACTCATTTCTTTCGATGTTAAGAATCTATTTCCCAACATTCCTCCGAAAGATACGTATTACTTAGTTGAAGATTATTAGAAAAGAATCATGTCAATACTATCATTAAATCAGATATTCTTTCATTATTACAAATTTGTTTAGATCAAAATTATTTCCATTTCAATAACAAATATTATACTATTGAAGACGGTTTGATTATGGGTAATCCGTTAAGTCCTTTGTTAGCAGAAATATTCATGAATAACTTAGAGAAATTAATTCATAATCATCCACTCAGTAAATATTGTTTATACTGGTATTGCTATGTAGACCATATCATTATTTGCTTCACAGGAACAGATAGACAGTTGAAAATTTTCGAAAATCATATAAATTCATTACATCCAAAATTGCAAACAATAAACAGGTGTTTATCGATTGAATTGCAATGACTGTGATAATTTCTACATTGGTAGAACACATAGAAATTTTAATATTAGAATATCGAAACATAAACGCAGTTTTTCAAATAAAAATCAGATTCAAATTACGCGAATCATCTCTTTGAAAATAATCATTCTTTCGACCCACAGTTTGAAATTTTGCATACAGATAATAAATATTGGAAGGTAGATCTTTGGGAAACTTTAGAAATCAATAAATACAAACACTCAGGTTGATTTAAGCCTTTCACCTCTATTGAATCTTTTCGGGGAGCAATCTATTCCTCAATTTTATTGGATATACCTGTCATAAATAACCACTTAAGAAGAAGCAACCCAATAAGCTTTTAATTACTCAAGAACATTTATAGTTATATTCTCATTTATATTTTACTGTACATTCATTCGTCTGAAGAAGCTACGGTGTAGTGAAACGCGTTACGAATCGCAATTATTAAGTAAAATTCCTTAAAACACAGTATTTGTTTTTATTATTGATAATGGAATTTTACCAAGTAAAAGCCTCCCAAATTCAAAAATTAATATTAGTTATAGAATTGAATATGGCTTTATCTTTCTTCTCATTTTAATTAATAAAGGAAATTTCAAAAAACTTATTCGTTGACATAAATCTCATTCCATTTGACCCGAAACCACTAAAAATCTCGCTTGCACAGTTTCTTTTATGATATCACGAATCGTTCCACCCCTCAGAACCCATAGACTATAGATCCTCGAATAAATAATCCAAGGGTTTTTCACGGCGTTCCCTCGTCCTCAATGGCGATCAAGAAGGCATCGCAACCGCACCACCTAGATTTCATTCAAACCGCACATAGTTCAGTCGAGTGGAAGGACTGCTGAAAGGACATCTCCACTTTGTTTCTGTATTATTTATGGTTAAAATGACGTTGCTTGCAGCTGTTACCGCCAGGAGTCGGCGGACACATGTTAGAATGGCGGTGGTGAAGCACGAGCGGTTTTTAGCGGTGTCCGGGATTTTGATTGATTATGGCATCTATAAGCGTTCGTGAATGTCTATAAGCTCGATGTAACACGTGTGGAAGCCACGAAATTGTCTTGAGATTTCAAAGGATGAATCTTATTGAATCGTTGTATCTTCGAGGCGTGTCTGTTGAATATTGAATCGGTTTTATCGTATGTTACACTCAATAAGACTAAAAGACATCTTCAGGAACAATTACAAAAAAAAGATTGGTTGTAATGTATGAGTATGATAACATAACTTGAATATTTAAAGACCATTTCTTCTTGCCTTGTTGTACTCCACTTCGGGGCTGTTATTATGTGTCTTCAGTTTTATATATTTCGGAAATATATAACAATTTGATTGAGGAGGTCGTTACATGATGAAAATCGATATACATATTTTCAGTGAAATGAAACTATGGTATTTAGATTTTCACAATATTAACAAAACTATGACCGATTTCATTGTGGCTTCTTCAGATATATACAAACTATTGAACAGAGTTATTCCTTATATAATATTCTTATTTCCTACTTAATATTACATTAGATACTAGTACATGGTTATGGTGGAAAATCCATCAGAGTTGCTTACTTTATGAATTGAAAAGATTGAATAATGGAGAAGGTTTTAGATCTAATTAACTATTAAGTAACCTATCTGAATACTTTTCTTTGTTAATCTCTCAAATGTCCCATAGATTGAGTTTTTGTCTATTATTTTCATTGTGTAAAATTTTGAAATTATCATTAAAGTTATGGATTTCTTCGAGTAAGTGATTAGAATAATGGGAATCTTATTTATGATAATTAAAACTACGTTTGTGTTTCGATATTCTTACTTTGAAATTTCTGAAAGTTCCACCAATATAAATTTCATTACAATCCCCGCAAGACAGTTTATAAACACCAGATTTATTACCTTTATCAATTTTAGATTTGTAGTTTTTGATATGTCGGCCTAAAGAACTATCAGTTCGAAATGCTATATTGAAATTATAATGCGAGAGGAATGATTTTAATTTCAGACTAGGATTACCAATTTAAATTAAGCTGTTGTATTTTCTGCTAGAACTTTTTATACTTGAAAATACTTCCCGGATTGCTTTTTGAATTTTTTTTTCGTGAAATCATGTTCTCAATCATACTAGGACTGTAATCGTTATTGATTGCTATTTGTTTAATTATATCTTGCTCTTTTATAAAATTATTTTGTGACATTGGGATATAAATGAGTTCATGTACCATACTATTGTAAGCAGCTAATTTAAATTTTTCATTGATAACCTGCAATCACCAAAAATTTACTTCCTCGTCGAGCTACCGAAAACAGGGTATCCCATTAGACCAGTAGTTTCATATTTTCAAGCTCCAGCTGCAAAACTTCCACGCTTTTTCATACACATCATTCAACACTACGCTAATTTTAAACGTAAATTTTCAATAAAAGACTCTTCAGTACTAATAAATGAAATTCAGCAGACGATACTACCACCGACACTAAACTTATGTCGTGGGATGTAGTAAATCTCCTCCCTAGTATTCCACCTAGTGGTGATACAGTGGAACTCATCAACAACGCTATTCAAATTAATAAAGTCAATCCGGTTGTTCAATCAGAGATCTCTCACCTTTTAGAAATTTGTTTAGAACAAAATTATTTCAATGGAGTATTATATAACATAAATGAGATAAAAACACAAGGTTTAACTTTGATCTACACTTTATTTGAAAAAAATCGACGACGTTTCGCTGACACAGCAGCTTTATCAAGAATGAAAAATAGAATGAAAGAGTATGGTATTATAAACAAATCGTAGAACAAGTTGGATGAATAACAGGAAAATCTACCTGTTCATTCAAAAGCTTGTCCGAATGTTTGTATCTATTTATTTCTAATGCTTCTAGGAGATCTAATTTTGAACTTTTGATTTTATATGTAATATGTCAAAGTTTTTATTGAATGAATGGTTTTCTTTTATTAGGTGGTTTGAATAATTTGAATCAGATTTATTTTGTCGAAGCTACGTTTATGTTCAGATGTTCTTATGCCCAAAACTCCTATAGGTCCTACCGATATAAATTTTATCACAAGAACCGCAATTGAGTTTATAGATTCTGATTTACTTGATTTTTCAACGCTCGTGTTGAAAAATCAAAAAATTAAACCTAAATTTCATTATTTTTATCTCATTTATATCATGGATCTACATCAAGTAACGGCCTCCACAATTCAAATATTATATAACAGTAAAAAAGGTTTCATCATGGGTAATCCTCTGAGCTCAGTACTAATAAATAAAATTCGGCATACGATACTACCACCAAACGCTAAACTAATGACCTAGTGATTCAGTGAAACTCATCAACAGCACTCTTCAAATTAATAAAGTTAATCCGGTAATTCAATCACAAATTTTACACCTTTCAGAAATTTGTTCAGACCAAAACTATTTTAACTTCAATGGAGTAATATATTTTAGTCAAAACAGTTCAATCATGGGTAATCCTCTACTAGCTGAATTTTTCATGGATAATATTGAAAAAACTATCCAAGAACATCGGTTATTCAAATACTTCATTTATTGGTTTAGATATGTCGACGTTATCATTTGTTGTTTCACTGGCACAAACAATTAGAGTCATTCAAAATATTCATAACAAAATTTACGATAATATTAAATTCACGTTAGAGATAGAAACAGAAACTTTCTGGACTTAACTATTAATAAAATTAACGGCAAACATGATTTTTCTATTTTTCATAAGTCATCGCATACAGATATTACTATTCGCAGCTAATCTACATATCCTTATCCACATAAATTAGCTGCTTACAATAGTATGGTACATAGACTCATTAATATCCCAATGTCACAAAATAATTTTATAAAAGAGCAAAATATAATTAAACAAATAGCAGTCGATAACGGTTACAGTCCTAGTATGATTGAGAACATGATTTCACGCAAAAAATTTCAAAAAGCCACCCAGGAAGTATTTCCAAGTATTAAAGGTTCTAACACAAAATGCAAAGGGCTTAACTTATATTGGTAATCCTAGTCTGAAATTAAAATCATTCCTGTCGCATTATAATTTCAATATAGCATTCCGAACTGATAATTCTTTAGGCCGACATATTAAAAACTGCAAATCTAAAATTGATAAAGGTAATAAATGCGGTGTTCATAAACTGTCTTGCTGGGATTGTAATAAAATTTAATTGGTAGAACTTTCAGAAATTTCAAAGTTAGATTATCCGAGCAGAAACGTAGTTTTAATTATCATAAATCAGATTCCCATTATTCTAATATCTTACTCGAAGAAAACCATAACTTTAATGATAATTTCAAAATTTTACACAATGAAAATAATAGACGAAAAACTCAATCTATGGAAAATTTTAGAGATTAACAAGGAAAAGAATTCAGGTAGGTTACTTAATATTCAATTAGATCTAAATCCTTCTCCATTACTCAATCTTTTCAATGCATAAAGTCAGCAACTCCGAATGGTTTTCCAGCATACCCTTTGTACTTTTACCTAATGTAATAATGAGTAGGAAATAGAATATTATATAAGGAATAACTCTGTTCATTAGTTTGAATCTATCTGATGAAGCCACAGTGTGGAGAAACCGGTCATAGTTTTGTTAATATAGTGACAATCTAAATACCATAGTTTTATTTCATTGAAAAGATCAAAATACTGAAAGACAAAGTCAGTGGTTTAACTTAAATATGACATTTACAACAGGAGATAGATCGAAGTCTGTTTGCTCACAAATTGGCTGGGGCGCACGTTATTTCCATCATTTCTAAAATGTCCAACTTCTTCCCTTTATTTCCGAGATGTATAAGTTAAATACACGCGAAATCTAGGAAATGATTTTTATCTCTACTATGGTCAGAAAAAAATCAATAAATTTTTTCTTTGAATAATGGATCTTTTATGTTCTTCAATTCTCTCCTTGATACATCTTCCGATTTGGTAGAAAGTCTCTCCAATTTTGTGTATTTTATACACTCCGCTTTTATCCAATAATTTCATTTTATTTTATCATCAACTGAACTTGAATTCATTTCAATTTTTAGCTTCTTTTGGACTATTATAATTTTGACTTCATCATCAATTACGATTGAATAAGTAATTAAATGAATAGTAGATTTTCAAGGCTCTCAGACCGATAAAAACGCAAAACCGCTCATTAAGAATATTTAAATATAAAAAGAATTTATTTGAGAGTCTATAAACTTCCGACTGTCCTAGGCCAGTCTGCGGTGTATTTGCACGAACATGTCAAATTGATTTTATTTTTATTTATCGTATTGCAAAAGGCACTCATAGGACAATATTAAAAGAAAAAAGAAAATGCACATATAAACATAAACGCGTAAGGGTATATATAACGTACTTCGGAGGTTACAAACCAACATCAAGTCCATTGATATATCCATCAGGTTAGTTACCAACAGATAGTCTAAAGTATTACCACTATAAGATCTTGTTGGGCTTTCCTCGACTATATGACCAATCGTCTGAGTTTCCCCGCAATCACACTAGGCAGACGGTAGTTTGCCCCATATGTGCAGAAAATATGCGCACCTGCCATGCCCAGCTCTGATTCTATTGAGTTTGGACTAAGTTTTACGGGGAAGATCAAGACTAAGGAGAAGTGGAGCAAGCACTGATCCCTGTGGAAGGCCATTTTTTAGTTTTCTGTGAGAGCTTATATCAGTTCCCATGACTACTCGAAACACCCGATCGTTTGGCATGTTGTCCAGCAGGTGTGCTATCAATGAACAAGGGATTACACTCAGGAACTTGGGAATCATACTCTCTTTCCATAGGGCATCGTAAGCAGCCGATAGGTCGATAAATGCAGCAGAGGTTTTAAGCTTTCTGTGGAACCCAGCTTCAATGAAAGTGGTCAGTGATAGGACCTGGTCTGCTGCCAGGCTGCATAACGTCAGTAAGAAACCGAGCTAACCAAACTCTAGCATATCTGCCACAATTCACCAAGAGGTCAGGATGTATGTTGTCAAACCCTGGAGCCTTGCCAGCTTGACGCCCTTAAGAGATGCTGAAATATCTTCGCTGGAAAACGGGTGTGAGTGTTTTGTTGATGAAGCTTCATTCTTTAAGATTTTCAGTTTTCGCTTCACTCGGATAGTATGGGCTTTATCTCTTGGTGCTCTAGATGTGGCTACTAAATGGGAAGCCACCTTATCAAGGCTAATGGCTATCCCACGACGCTGTGTCGGAGTGCCACCCCCAAGTCTAATCAGCAACGACCACGCTTTTCTGCTCGATGACTGGAAGTTGAGAATTTCAACTGTTTCAGTCTATCACAATTGGAATTTTTGTTTACAGATTTAAATAAATTTTTGCTTGCACGACACCGAGAGTACGTAAGCCTTGTAACTGAATCTTTGAAAACATTGATAACATTTGCTGTTTTCACTCGAAAATAGTTCAGTCATTCACTCATGAGTGTTTGCAAAGATGATCCACTTGTAGAAGTACTATTAAGTAAGAAACATTGCCAAAAATCGCAGGAATTAATTGATGTTCATGAATAATCATTCTTATCGCCTTAAAAGAGCTGCAAGTTTAATTTTTCATATTGTTGTTAAATTTCATAACATTGCACTAAAATTTATTCCTTTAATAAATGAATCTTTTGTATAGTTTGTATGTTTCGAGGTCTCATTACGGTGACCGACTGTCACCGCAATGATAATAATGCGACCCCTTTTAATAACAAATGCAACCCCCAAGGATCGTGAACTCCCGATTGAGAAACGATGTAGGAAATATTTTTAACGTTTCGGAGATGTAACCAAAATTTCTGTTCTTTGTCGTGTAAACTAAAGAAATAAGATAAACTTCAAGACATAAAAAGCTATTCAATCGAGGAGAACGGAAAACGGTTTCATGTCCATCATGTTTTACTGTGTCCGAATAAAAACGTATAGAAAATGCCCATTGGAATATAAACTAACGATGGGTGAAACCTGTAATATTGGTCAATTCAAAGTGTCAAGAATTGATCGAGTAGTTACGTATTCTTTCATATTTCTGGAAAGTTCACATTGCGCACAATGAATTCATAATTCGTATGCTTTTGTTAGACACTTCCAATTGATTGATGCGAAATTAGAAATTTATTGTTCGTGTGCTACCCGAAAGTCTGATAAAATTAGACGTAGATTATAAACGAACTGTATCATTTAGATATCGTGTAAATGAATTATCTTTCCGTGATTGTGTATTTTCAATTCGATCCCGAACTTCTGGGATTATATTGTTATCACGAGGGAACGCGCTGCTTCTATAAGTCATTAATTATATTTCAATTAATATAATCTGGGCCGCGAAGCAAATTATTTTCGATTTACTAATGAAATTTGTAGACTACGAAATGGATTAGAAACGGAAAGACTGTACGGTACACTCAATATTAAACTTTTTTAATTCATCTCTAACGGAATGAAATTATGCTAGAGTTGTTATAATAATAATATCGTTTATTTAGCAATGCTTATAACATACAATGAATGTTAAAGCACAAAATAATTTTTGTGAAAATTTTCTAGTCTCTTACTACACAAAATATACTTAACAATAATCTACAATTGACTCTTGATATATGTCAACAATAACCTCCTAAACTCGGTGTAGTTTTCAGAATTTTCAATTTCTTCAGGTAAACTATTATACTGAATCAATCCCTTGTAAAAGAGACAGTTTCCTGCTCTTGCAGTATTGCAAGTATCAATATAAAAATCATTTCTAGACCTTGTGGCGTATCAATGAACTTCATTCACATACTTCAAATCCTGACACAAATAAGATGGTTATTTGTTATTTTACATTTTATGTATGAACTCCATCGTTCGTAATTACAATCTCTGCCTTAGTATATTCAGATCAATCAATTTATAGGAGTGTACCTATTGCACATCAAGATCTATGGCATGGCTTTGCTCAGTAAAATCTGAATTTTGTTAATTTCAACATTTGGCAAACTAATGAATAAAGTGGCACAGAGTCTTCCTCGCAAACACACTCAGAGACTTTCCAATTCTACCTAGGAGGTATAACTTCTTAGATATTATATTTCTAATATAACCAGCATGGGATCTAAATGTGAGACATTCATCTAATATTACACCAAGATACTTAAATTCTGTGATTCTATCCAATTTGCAATTACCTATATTCACAGATACATCATCACAGTTCGATTGATTCAATTCGTACCTAGTTCCTACAATCATATATTTACATTTACATTTATCAGTATTCACACTTAATCGATTATCACACAACCAAGCATACAGTAAACTCAGATCCTCATTTAATTTACGAGTAATCTTTTCGATATCATCTCCGCAAATGAACAACATAGTATCATCAGCAAACATAGTAATTTAACAATGCCTTATACAATTTATCATATTAATCACATACAATAAGAATAGTATAGGTCCTAGGACCCCATGCTTAGTAGGTAATTCTGAAGACATGTATGGTTCTATGTTATCTACACCTGAAAGAAGGTGGTCCCCCACCTATATCGCACATAGTTATCTCTCGAAAATTGAATAATGTATGCACCTAAATTCGAAATAGGCATAAACCATAATGTCTTTTAATTATAATATTGGGTTGTAAAATACGCCAAAATGAAAACTCCATAAAGAAGCCCATGAATATAATAGTTTTAAAATATGCAGGAACTTCCAGAGTTAGGTTTCAACTTTTTCACCCGTTGAACTTATATTTATATACCCAACGCATTATATACTTAACACCGGAAAAGCTTAATGACCTAGCATACTTAACACCTAATATATCTTCTTCTTTTCTGGCATTACAGCCCTTGGTGGGCCAAATCCGTCCTCAGTACGCATCTCCAGTCGTCCCTATCCAACGCCCTGCGTCGCCAACTTCTCACTCCTAACTCCTTAGCATCCCCTTCGACGTTCTCCAAAAACCGGATCTTAGGTCGTCCTCGTTTACGCTTCCCAACTGGCCTGCTCAATAGTGTCGCTTTGGTTGGATCGGGTTCAGCCATTCTCAGCACGTGACCCGTCCTTCTCAACCTACCGATTTTAATCACCTTCACGATGTCTGGTTCCCGATATATTTCGTCGAGTTTGTGGTTGAATCTTCGTCGCCACACGCCGTTTCTTCCACTGCCCCATAGATTCGCCTTAGAACTTTTCTCCCAAAGCTTCTCAATGCTTGCTGATCTTTTTTGGTGAGAGTCCACGTGTATGTATTTTTTTTGTGGAACAACCTGTAGCTAAGGTCTACGTCGATAAACCTCGAAATCTGCAAAAGTTGAAAGAAGCCATCACAAGGGAAGTTAGTGCAATCGACATCGATTTGTTAGATGCAGAGAATCGACTACAGCAATCTTTTCACTTTTTCTATACTAAATGGTATTATTTAAGCTTTCATTTTACGCAATTAAAAATGTTCTACGTTGAAAAACAGCTGAGTTATTCTCATTTCAAAAACGCCCTTCGATTACTTCCCATCCTGTATATTACCTCATAATATTATGTCTATGGTTGCTTTTCTAAATTTTATTTTACTCATCCTCAATTCATGTTCTTACGAAATGCACAAGTATGTATAAGTTAACCAATTGATATTTGAGAGAATGAGGTATCAATGCCTCGGAATCATCTTTAGTATATTTCCATCTGGTCATAGTTTACCAAATTTTCAATATTTATTGTTTAGGTACACTAGTGTCGAATATTACTTCATTTCTCGAATATTTATACTACATCACAGTTTCGGTATTTATATTATTACTAGGCTTAGGACGGGGTGAGGTTATTATAGATTAAGTAATGGGAAATTATTTCCATCTAATTGACTGTTGAGTTTGTGGCAATGTGGGTTTTTTCTAATTGTGTTAATTTCCAAACAATTTTCTAATTCTGAAGTTTTATCGAAAATAGAAATTTTTGAGGTTTATGTGGAACGAGATGAAAAATTGACGAAGTAATCTGGACTTCTGCTACATTATCCCTTTACCGACGGAGTGCCAATATTTTGCATTAATAACGTTGTAGGTCCCTGGGACCCCAACTTGTTCAAATGCCAAAATTTTTGTCTTTGTTTAGTTTTGTGAGATTATTTTCATTGCGATTCAAAGAAAACATGACAAGGTAGTAGAAATTTATTCAATAGTTGCAACCACTGTAACAAATATTGAAAATAATGAAGAGAAAAATTAACGAAAAAATGACATAAATTGAAATTTAAACGTATTCTACAAAATGAATTTTCAATGTGCAGGTACTTTCTCAAAAATTTCTGCTATACCTAAACATGACATACATTCAGTAGGTCATTCTAGCTTGTTTACGCAAGTTACACATACGTTTGCACAACACTGTAAGCAAATGGCTCTTTTGCATATCTTGCGTTTTTTCCGAAAGATAAACAGCCAGTTTCAAGTGATATTATTAAACGCAAATTGGACCAAATTATGTTGGAGCTAAGCTCTTTCAATAAAAGCCAGGCTAGACTTTTAAAATCCTTTAATTTCTATGGCCAAAAAATTCGAAAACAAAATCGTGAGAAGCTCTTTTCCCAATTCGCCCAAGAGAACGAGTTGGTTTATTGCACAAACGTTGAAGGTTTGATGACTACATTTAAAATCTCATACGACCCAACAGGATTCAAAAAGAAGCCTCAAATTTCTGCCCCACAATGGCGACTTCTATGGTTTCATTCTTGTTTGTCATTCCGTACACCTTAAGAAAACCTTGAAGAACTTGGAATTGGTTCTTTGCCAATTAAAATTAAAGGACCGCCCTTGTTAAGTGAATGGCGATTTAAAAATCTTGGACATTTTGCTCGGACAATAATCTGGGTTTACCAAATTCCGTTGCTTTTTGTGTCTATGGGAGTAGAGAGAGAGAGAAAAACCAAATCAGTGGACCAGAAAGTGTTGGCCTCAGATGGAGTTCAAAGTTGGCGAAAAGAACATCCTGCATTAAACTTTGGTGCTTCATCATTTCTTCAATAACTTCTTCACATAAGGAATTTATGAACCAAATTGTAGATTCACTTCCAACAGATGGAAATTACTTCAAATACTTAAATCAAAGTTTCCAGACCTCACGAAGGCAAAGCTGATGGAAAATGTTTTCGTTGGTTCGGATTTTGGACGGCTTGTGTCTCATGCACCATTCATCATAACAATGACGGATCATCCTCAAAGAGAAAGGTGGATTGTCTTCAAAGAGGTCATAGAGAATTTCAAAGCAAAAACAAAGACCCTTACTACAAACAACAAACTTCGGACTGACCTTCCGGACGCTTCCCACAAGCGGAAATGTACCAAATAGAGTCTCTTTGGGAAAAAGAAATATGTTTAGATCTCACTAATGAATATATTGTAAATAAAAAAAAAAGTTTTGTTACACAATTATAAATTAAAAAAAATAGTCTTTCATCTTTTATTTGAAGATGATACTTGTTGAACTTGTCAGAAAAACGGGATGGTTTATGAAAATGAAAGTTACTTCCCAAACTGCTCTCAATTCTTTTTCGCAGACTTGTACAGCTTGATCAATTTTATGAGTAACGTTTGGTCTTCTTGAAAATTTTAACAAAATTTGTCCATTCAACTGTATCAAAATGATTTGCAGGTAGAAGGAGACTGATAGTCATTAAATGAGACCTGAGCAAGAACATTTCGAGCAACAACGGCGATCCATTACTGTTAATTAGGAATTGCCTTGTTAAGATATCGATTTGCAACTGCTAGTTATCTCCAAATGCAGCTTCGACAGAACAGTGTAGTACGAATTAGCACTGAAACAATACAACAACGTCTCAGACACTTCAGTTTGAGGCCCGTGTCGCAGCTCTACGCCAAGCTCTAATTGCAGCACATCAAAAAGCCCAATTGAACGTCGTCCGGAATTTGTTAAATAACTAGAAGCTGAGTGCGAATTAATTTTGTTTACAGATGAGTAGAGATTTCGTATTTTTCATTGCGATCGACATTCTCTACTTTTAATTTTCCGTAAGGTCGAACCTTGCTGAGCAATTCACCCAGAAATTGAGGAAAATTTGAAGAAATCTGGTTCATTGTAGTTCTGTTTCGAATGAATCCTGGACATTTAGTAGCCCCTCATTTCTTATTGGTTTGCCACATTTGATGAAGTTTTCGATTTTTTTAATGTTTTACCGAAACGAAGTTGCTTTGATTAGATGTTGAAAAAATGCCTCAGAAGTGTTAGCTATTATTTGGACTAAATGAAGCAAAGCTGCAAACTTACGATCGACAGCGTCTTCGGGGGAATTCGATCATTACCTATAGAATGATTAACTACAATTTTGATAATTTATGATCCCTTTTTAATTTAAACAGTGACCCGTGACTTCACAACCACGATCTTAAGATTGGTAAGGGAAAAATTCTTTATTGGGCAGAGTGAACATTTTTTAGTGAATAGGATTTTTCGTGGAATAAATTCACAAGTGACGTTACGAGGTGCCGGTCGGTTAAGTGTTTTAAAAGTGGCATCGACTCTTTCCTTTATCATTAGTTCCTATTTTTTCGATTTGGTGCACTGTGGGCATTATTAGTTCTAATTTTTTTTCGCTATTTTAATTTTAGGTTATCATAGGACTCAGTCCTCTGCCTCGATTTTTTTCGTTAATAATAATAATAATAAGAATAATTATATTTATTGATATTATACAGTGCATGAGGGATGGCGAAACATACAAATATCTGGAATATCAACAAGCCAGATTGCTAGACCAAAAACAATCGAAGGAGAAGATTCGTTCAGAATACAGTCAGCGTCTGAAGACTGTGCTGAAATCAATGTTGAACTCGGGGAATCTAGTCAAGGCAATTAACACATTAGCCATTCCAGTCTTGCTTTACTCATTTGGAATAATCAGATGGACTAAGACAGAACTGGATGATATTCAAAGGCAAACCCGAACGATGCTAACAAAGTACAACAACCATCATCCAAAATCGTCTGTGATACGAACAACTTTGAAGCGGAAAGAAGAAGGCCGCGGATTAATAGATGTAGTCAATTTACACACCGAACAGATAAAAAATCTCAGAGAATTCTTCTCAGCAAAAGCTCTCCCTTCTGACCTACATAGAGGTGGTATCGTTGGCTGATAAGGGATATACACCTCTAAATCTTGCTACCAGAGATGACCTGCTGAATCTACCATTCTTATCAGATACTGAAAAACAAGAGTAGTGGTAAAGAAAGGAATTGCATGGACGACATCACCATGAGATTAATCAACCAAACATCGACAAAGAAGCCTCCAACAAATGGTTGATGAAAGGAGAATTATTCTCGGAAACAGAGGGATTCTTTATGACCATCCAAGACCAAGTGATCGCTACAAACAACTACAAAAAATTTATTATGAAGGACGGAACATTACAAACAGATAGGTGCAGAAAATGCCATATGAGATCGGAGACTATACAGCATATTACGTCCGGATGCGAACAACTGGCCAATACGGACTATCTTCACAGGCATAATCAAGTGTGCAACATTATCCATCAGAAACTCGCACACAAGTACGGACTTCTGAATACCTTCCAGCCATATTACAAGTATCAACCGGCGCCCGTATTGGAAAATGACTCTATCAGATTATATACTACGATAGACCTGTTATCACTGACATAATGGTGACGAATAATAGGCCTGACATAGTGGTGTATGATAAGAGAGCCAGAACAGCAATGCTGGTGGATGTCGCCATACCGAATAATAACAACGTGCTGAACAAGTTCCAGGAGAAAAAGTCCAAATACACAGACCTTGCTATTGAGATCAAAAAGATGTGGCACCTCGATAAAATAGATATTGTTCCTGTCATCGTATCCTCGACTGGGTTAATACCTAAAACTTTGCATGATAGCCTTAAGAAATTAGAATTGCATAAGAATACCTATATAGAAATGCAAAAAGCTGTGATTCTTAATACATGTAGGATAGCTAGGAAATTTATGTCAAGTATATTGTAATCGAGCCTATTCCCTTTGATTGCTGAATCTGGGAAAGGTAAATTATATCCAGCTAACAGCTGAGATAGTGCATAAGTCCACGATAATAATAAGTTATAATTATTCGAATATTTTTGCTCATTCCAAACTTTTAATATTTTTCAAGCTGATTTTCACTTCAAAAGTGATAACCATTCGAGCATTTCTATTAGTTCTTAAATATCCTAATACTTCTTAAAGACATTTTCGTCGGCTTTTCCATCAAGTAGAGAAAAGAAGTCAAGTATCTATATTGTAGCCTGTACGGCACCTTTGTCGGTGCAATAAGTAAACCAAATTACATCTAGTTGGCCGCTCTCATTCATTTTAAAGTTAACAGCCGGGCCCTTTGGTGCGGTAGCTCCAAAAGTACCGCATCGGGCTTGTGCCATTGTGAAGCCGTCAAATCCATTTCACACCATCGAAAAGACACATTGTCACTTTCACAGTGCTCCCAATGTTATTGTTTGTGTGTTTGTCAGATTAGCCCTAACAAAGGGAAACATACTTTCGATTGTCCGCTGCTCTAGATGTTAAGTGGATTTCTTTGCTTCGCCGACTATTAATGTGATGACTTGATCTTTTCAACTCCTATTTACTTCAATACATAAGGTAGCTTGAAATCGCCATGAAATTTTGAAGGGGCATTCGAGAAATATTTCAGAAATGAAGTTTTTGATGAGGAATGAGAGAAGATAAAGATTTCGTACAATCCTGACAAATTTGAGCTTACATTCAATAAATAGTTATTTACTATACAATGAAAAAAGTATTAGATTTTAGCCAGGTTGCGGAATAAAACAAAAAACCGAGATGAAATATTCACAGTTGAATTTGATTTCGGCAAACTACATTTTGAAAATATTTTGTTTTGCAATTTTTGGTTAGACTGGAGCTTTTTTATCTTGAATAGAACTCCCTGTATACTTTTCCCATTCGAATTGCCCTGCCAATACTGATTTCAGAAAAATAGCACTCAATGCGAATAAATTGTACGATTTTGAAAATATTTAATTTTTAGTGAAAAAAATTGATCTGAATCTGAAATGTTTGCGACACTACTCGAAATTACACAAGAAAAAACAATGTTCTGACTATTTCAGAGATAGAAAATATTAGAATTGAAATTGCATTTGCTAATACTGGGTTAGGCAAAAGTACCGGAACAGCTAATTATCTCAGTTATTTACCGAGCGATTTTTTTGAAAATTGATATTCCTAAATTGTGAAGCATGAAGAATTCAGTGTCAATATTTGGTGCTCAATAGTGTTTCCGGTGTAGGCGGAAATGACCACAACATGAGAATTTCAAATATAACACCCTATATGTTTATTCATTTTTAGATTCAGAGGAAAAAACTTCCTTAGAAACAAAGAAGAAAAATGCTCACCTCCAATGTCGTGTTCATAAGAAAATCAAAATAACAATAATTATTATCACCTAAATCAAATTACTCTCGAATTCATAATCAACGTGACAGGTTGACAATTATTGTCAAGTATTTGTTGAAGTTTTGATTTTTGCATGAACGAGAGAAATTTTCTTATTGAAACTATAGCAAGTGTTGAAAATGAGTTCCATTCACCTCCTGATAATAACCTAATCGATCACTGTGGGGGTATCAAATTGATTTCTTTTGTTATGCGACGCCTTAACTCATCTAGATTGCCAGGTCGTTCTCTATAAATTCGGCATTCTCTGAAAAAGAAGTCCAGAGGCGATAGATCAGGTGACCGCGGGGGCCACTCGATAGGACCTCTTCTACCGATCCATCTTTCTGGAAAAACTTCATCCAGATAATTTCGAACATCAACCGTAAACTGTGGGGGAGCTCCATCTTGTTGAAACCATACAATATCAGCTGGGGTTAACGGATTATTTAAATTTCGAAATAAAACTGTTATGGCTGGCACAATTTCATTTCTAAATAGTTCCAAATATCGCTCTCCATTTAAATTCCCTTCTATAAAAAATGGATCAATTATGTGGTGACCGAAAATACCGGCCCAAACATTCAATTTTTGTTGATGTTGTGTATGAACCTCTCTAATCCAATGTCTCTCGACCAAATACGCAATTATGCCTATTTATTGTACCGTTGAGGCAGAACGTAGCTTCATCCGAGAATACGATTCTATTCAAAAATTTTGAATTCGCCATAATCATTTCCATGATGGACTCTGAAAATTGTACTCTACGGTCAAGGTCGTCTTCAGTAAGCTCATGGACGAAATGAATTTTATATGGTTTCATTTTTTCTGTTTTCAGTATCCTACAAACTGACATCTGAGAAATATCATGATTCAAGGCTAGTTTATTTGTAGAAACCTGAGGATTTTCCTCAATTGCCAGTAAAATATCCAACTTGGTCAGTGGCAGACTAAGGGCTTAGGGCGTCCTGCTCTGGGAATATCTTTCACTTGCCGACTTGATGATCTGGGTGAACAGTATTGAACAGATTGCGAACTTCTTGGTAAGATAATTGTCCGTCACCATATCCGCGCATCATCGAAACCTCGATCCGTTCTGCTTCACTGACCTTGAATACCATTATTAGGAATTGAAGTGCAAAAATCAAAACTTCAACAAATACTTGACATTATTTGTCAACCTGTCCCGTTGATTGATAATGCAGAAGTAATTTAATTTAGGTGATATAATTTTTAATATTTTAATTTTTTATTAACTCGTAAAAGGAAATGTTTTTTACTGATTGTTTCTGAAAAAGTTTTTTTCTCTGAATCTAAAAATAAATAAACATATAGGGTGCTACATTTGAAATTCACATTTTTAGGTCATTTCCGGCTACACCAGAAACACTAGCGAGCACAAGATATCAACACTGAATTCTTTATGTTACGAATGTAGGAATACCAATTTTCGAAAAAATCTCGCTCGGTAAATAACTGAAATAATTAACAATTCCGGTACTTTTGCCTAACCCTGTATACTGGGTGATTCTCCAGTGGCGCGGTGCTCTGTTGCTCGTACACTCTTGAAAATTTCATATTTGTTCGAACGGTATTGTATTTAGAAAGTAAAAATCTACTTCAGCAATTCATTTTGAAGTAAACAAGGTGTCCCAATTTTCTATAAAAAATTATTGGGAGTTTATTTCAGCTTGGAAGACCACTTTTTTGTTGAAGATTCAAGAGCGTCCTGAACTCTGCTATAATGTCTTTAAGTAATAAATTTTTTTGGTGAGTAGTTTCGTCACAATATTTTTTTTTTCGTGAAAAAACATGAAGATAGGCTCTCATATTATCGCATGCTCCTTCGGCCAGAGAGGATGAATACTTTTTTCCTTTCGTTTTCTTATTGCCCAAGGATAGCTTTATTGATGAATTGAAATAGATTATACTTAAAAAAATATAATATAATAATATAATATTGTAATTTAAAAATATCATAGCTGGCCGCTAGTAGAGTGTTATTTTATCATGTAATAAATTTTGTAGTTCAGTTTCCTCTTTATTAAAATTTTTTTTTTCTATCTACTCAAAAGTATTCACGATGGACCGTTCGATCGCGACCGTTTGAGCACCCCTGCTATAGACAATGTTTTGGGTATTATTTTTTTTTCAAGAGGACTCCGGTTTGAATTCTAAATCGATTTTGGCATACCCTGTATATTTTCAAGATTTTTTTGCCATAGTATTTATAACGCCGATATTTTTCTGTCTAAAACTGTCGGAACTTTTTTGCCATGTGTAATTTTCGAGTTATGATACTTTAACTGCGATACGTCAAGATCAACTTTTTCACAAAAAGTGAAATATTTTCAAAATCGTACAATTCATTCCTATAAATGGAAAAATGGAAAATACATATTTAGGATGTAGTTTGTTAAAACTATCTAACTACGTTTTCTAGAAGGGTCCCCGTTGGAGAACTTCCTATATTGATACAAGGCCAACAAATTGCATCCAAAGATTCGATGCACCTTCTCGGAACAACGGCATGAACATGTATCAGCAATAGCTAAGTCGGCATCAGCTAAACTTAGTTTTCTTTTCAGAGTCAAGCAATACTTTACGTCATCTCAGCTCTTGCTTCTATTTAAGGCTCAGATTCAACCTGCTTTGGAATATTGTTCCCATGTATGGGGATCTGCCCCCAAACATTCGTTGCGGATGTTGGATTGTCTGCAAAAACGGGCTGCGCGCTTCTTCGATCTGTTTCACAGATATTTTCACGGAAGATGCTCCAAGGAGCTGAAATACCTTGTTCCTGGAAAACTCATGTTCTGCCGCAACACTAGGCTGGCAAGGAGTTCTCATCATATGGCGGTACATTTAACAACACCTCGAACCTTTCTCTATAAGAATTCCTTCGTTTACGGGGCTGGTGAGCTGTGGAACTCGCTTCCGTCCAACATCTTCCCAATATCCTACAATTTGGCTCTCTTGAAGGAGGAATCATACAGACACCTCAATTCTTCCCAGGCGCCTCCTTATGTGGTGTAACAGGTTAGCCTATTCCTGGGAAGCGAGCATAAAAAAAAGAAAAAACACAATTGCATCTGTCACAAACATCTGGTGAAAATAAACCTGTTTCACATTTTGTTTTCATTTTCGCAATACTTCCCCATTGGTTCATTGAATGTTTGGACTAGAATTTATGGAAAACATAATATAGCTTGTTTCTTCAACGAAGGTAATCTCAATGGAGACATTTATTTGCAGTTTTTGGAAGAATTAATAAATACCAGGCTCACAGAAATTTTGGAAAATCATAAAACTCTTTTCAGCAAGATAGTGCTCCTGCACATTTCGATGTTGTGCAACAATATTTGAATGCAAATTTCTCAGGTTGGAGGATTGGCAAACGAGGAACAGTTGAGTGGCCACACAGGTCACCTGATTTGAGTACTTTAGATTTTTTCATATAGGGCTATCTTAAATCGATATTTTATTCTACTCAACCAGAAAACTTGGGAGAGCTCTGAAGAAAAATCATCTCCGAATGCAGGCTTTTGACAACAGAAGTTCTTCAAAATGTTATGAGAGAATTCGAGAATCGTTTGTATTATTGTATGGAGGTAGGAGGAAGTCAGTTTGAGTATTTGATTTGATTTTTGGCATTGTAAAATTTTCATTGTAATATAAACTTTCATTGTCTGTATAATATCATATGTTCATAAAGATACTACACTCCCCACAAAAATTGTCGCATCGCCCTACTTTTACGACAACACTATATAAACTTTTAGGTTAGAAAAATTAAAAAATTCTACCATCTTCAAACATACGCGAAGAGACCGATCAACTAGCATCGAATGGTTACTAATCATTTTCAAAATCGAGTGTTTTCTCCCCGGGCCCTAGTTACTGCCAGTATACGTCTCGAAAGCCCCTCAAACAAATTTTGGATGTACTCTTGAGTCACTGAGTTCCAAATTTCAGGAAGCAGATTTTCTAGTTATTGGAGTGTTCTACAAGGCATCCTACGTTGCCGAATTTGCCACACCATGTTGTTGTTCAAGGATATCTGCGATGTATCTGGCCGCTGTCATTCTTCCATTATTCACTAGGACTAACTCAGTTCGACTATGGAAAGAAATGCCTCCCCACGCTATTACTGAGCCCCCTCCGAAATTTTCGATTTGCCGGATATTGCATTTCTGATACCGTTCCCCCGGTCGTCTGTTTACAAGCATGCGTCTATCATTTGATACTAGTCAGAACCTGGACTCGTCATAAAAGAGATCATTCGACCATTCTGGAATACCCCAATTTGCATGTTCCCTGGCAAACTGAAGTCTTGCAACTCGATGCTCTCTGCTGAGACGCGGGCCGGTAGAAGCCACATTTGGTCTGATATCGTCTCCTCTGAGCCTGTTCCTAACAGTTGGCAATTAAATATGCACATTTCTGGAAAGTGCAAGTTCATTTTGTAGCATTCTAGCCGTACAGTGCCCAACTCTTAGTGTAGTTTAACGAAGCCAACGATCATCCACTGGTGTTGTTATCCGATTCTTTCCTGTCCGGCCATTCTTCCATATTCCCTTGTTTCGTGGTACCGATTAATTGTTCTTGAAATAGTACTTTAGTTAAGATTCAACAAGTTAGGTAACGTTGGCTTTGCTCCTCCTCTAGAAGTGTTACAATTCTTACCACTTCATGACCACTCAAATAGCGTCCAGGACATTCAGCAGCCATTACAATAAATTCAAAGATTCGAAAATCAACAAGAAACATAGAAAGCTTACATTAAATTAGTGTGAAAACTGAAGAGAAATTTAATGAATACTGACATTCAAATTAACTCATTCTTGTTTAAGACGTGTTTACGATCATAGGAAACAAATGTTACTACATAGATAAGATGTTTTCATATGTCCAAAAACATATGTTGACAAAGAAACTGCGATCGAGCTGCTTAATCGATTGTGGAATTCAGAATACCAGGTGATGCGACAATTTTTGTGGTGTGTGTATTTTACAATACAACATTTGTTTTACCACATTTACCAGAAGTTTATCATCGTAAAGTTGCCATTCTCCCAATAAATTTTGACTTAGCTGCTGTTGAAGGTAGGGGGTTGATTTTATATGGTCTGAACCAACACAGAAATTGGTCCCTTCCAATCAAAAATTGATGTGTTTCAGCATTTTCTGCCAAAACCCGTCAATCTGGAAATGGATGGACTGGTAAATTTTCGTTGAAACTCACTGTATAGCGTTTTTCGATTGCGAAGTAAAAATGAGAAATTACATTTTATATCTCCAGCTAAATTTTGAGGAGTCCTCAGGAAGAAAGTTATTTGAAAAATCTTCTTTATCTTAGACGAGGTCCTACCACTCGAAGTAGGTTCACTTCGGAAACACCTTGTATAGATATAGACTGCTAAAACCATCAAATAGAAAGTCCTTATGTTCACTGAAAACTAAAAAGAATGTTGGTTTTCTAATAAACCATTCTTTTAATGAGAAGATCAATTTACTTCTGTTTGCAAGCCTTTTCATTAGTAATGAAATATTCAGTTGGAACAGACGATATCGTTAACTTGAATAATTGTTTCAATAAAAGCTTTTGAAACGACTGTTCACTTCATTATCAAGAAATTATTGCCTTCGGGTTTCTGAGAGTAACGAACGCAAGAAATGCTCTACTACGTCAAAACTTTCCTCATGTTTTCTTTGTGTATATTAAAATTTGAAATGAAACCACTCCACAATAATAAACTTCTGACAGATGTGGTAAAACAAATTTTTTATTACGCTGATAGTCTTTGTGTACTTGAATATAATGTTCATGGAGTTGACAGTTATATAATAGAGTGTGGTAAAACATTTTACCTATTTGATATAGATTTTTATTATTGGGATGTTCCTGAAAGGGTTTTATGTAATGCTTATGTGCTATTTGTGAATGATGAAGATGCACTTGAAGACACATTGTCGACTGGAAGTGAAAAACATTTATTAAATTCTCATTCTACTTTACTCATTATCACAAATAAAAATATTTCAGTATACGCAGATTTATTTTTCGAGTATTGTTGGAAAAACGATGTAAACATATTAGTTTTGGAAACCATGAAACAACCATTGTCTCCATTTAATACTTCAGAATATTTTCTTGATTTCAACAAATTCTCATTATATTCTGTAATGGAAAGAAAAACTATTACAAATATAACAAAAAATGTTTGGACGCCCAAAAAAATGCATCAAATTCTCAAAAACGAAATTATTGTTCTTGCTGCTATGTACCCACCATTGGTTACCAAAATAAACGGTGAGATGACTGGAGCTGAAGTTGAAATTCTAAAATTAGCCACTCCAGGTTGGACTATCAATTATCAGATTCCTGAGAACAAGAATAATTTAACCCATTATTATTTTTTGAGAAAATATATATCCAGTATCAGAGATGGCTATTTGGATATAGACTTAGGAATTGGTGGTTTTTGGATGACGCATTATTACCAATGCTCGTATCCATATTATACTCATTGCAAGACATTTCTGGTACATAAACCAAAGCTTCTACCAACTTATTCCTTTCAGTTTCAGTATTTTCATTTATTAACATGGCTCTTGTATTTCTCCATGATTCTTTGTATATCTTTATTTCTAAAAATTAGTTCATGTAATGGATGGCGGAAAGAAACATATTCTTTCTATAACAGTATTTTCACAACAGTACGTTTTGCTGCTTCGCAACCAATTCCAAAACTACCAACACAAAATAAACTGAGTCTTCGTCTATTATTGCTGACATGGTTGATCGTTTCATTGCTTTTCACAACTTATTTTGGTGCCGCCTTGCAAATGGCCCTGAGGATTCCAAGATACCAAAAAACAATAAATAACGCAGAAGACATGGTTAAAGAAAACATTAAATGGTTCGATGATAGTTACCTTACAAAAGAATTGTTAGAATTATCTGGAGATGAATTTTTTGGTAAACTTTCGAAACTTTTCGTTTTTGACAGAAACAAATCGAGGATTAACTTGGAGATGAGGAAAGGAAAGTATGCCATACCTACCAATATTTTAGCAGATACGTTATTGAGTGGGACAGAAACTTTGGATGATTATGGAAAAAATAATTTGAAGGTTATAAGATGTTTGGCTAAGTGGTTCAACGCTTTTGCGTATCCTAAAAACTCACCACTGTCAGACTACTTCAATCTCAAAGTGATGCATATTACAGAATATGGATTTCCTGGATATTGGTTGAGATATTTCATTGTTAATAAGGACGTACTTTTTATGAGCAAGTTTTTTGTTAAGCAAACTTCAGAAACGTTTCAATATCTCACATTTGAAAGATTTCATGGAAGTTTTCTGTTTCTGTTAACTGGCATAGCTATGGCAATAATTTCATTTGGAATTGAATTATACGTTTAATGTATATATTTTCAATGAAATGAAACTATAGTATTTAGATTTTCACTATATTACACACTGTGGCTTCATCAGATAGATACAAACTAATGAACAGAGTTATTCCTTATATATTAGTCTTATTTTCTACTTAATATTACAATAAGTACAAGTACAAGGGTATGTTGGAAAACCCATCGAAGTTGCTTATTTCATGAATTGAAAGGATTGAGTAAAGGAGAAGGATTTACATCTAATTGACTATAAATTCACTTACCTGAATTCTTTTCTCTGTTAATCTAAAGAATTTCCCATAGATTGGGTTTTTGTCTATTATTTTCGTTGTATAAAATTTTGAAATTATCATTAAAGTTATGGTTTTCTTCCGGTAAGTGATTAGAATAATGGGAATCTGATTTATGATTATTAAAACTACGTTTGTGCTGGGATAATCTAACTTTGAAATTTCTGAAAGTTCTACCAATATAAATTTTATTACAATCCCCGCAAGACGGTTTATAAACACCGGATTCAATACCTTTATCAATCTTAGATTTGCAGTTTTAATATGTCGGCCTAAAGAATTATCAGTTCGGAATACTATATTGGAATTATAATGCGAGAGGAATGATTTTAATTTTAGACTAGGAGTTGAGCTGTTGTATTTTGTGTTAGAATTTTTATACTTGAAATACTTCCTGGATTGCTTATTGAAATTTTTGCGTGAAATCATGTTCTCAATCATACTTGGACTGTAACCGTTATTGACTGCTATTTGTTCAATTATATTTAGCTCTTTTGAAAGATTATTTTGTGACATTGGGATATTAATGAGTCTATGTACCATACTATTGTAAGCAGCTAATTTATGTGGATAAGGATGTGTAGATGAGCTGTGAATAGTAATATCTGTGTGCGATGGCTTATAAAAAATAGAAAAATCATTTTTGCCGTTAATTTTATTAATAGTTAACTCCAGAAAGTTAATGGAGTTTTCTGTTTCTATCTCTAACGTGAATTCAATATTATCGTGAATTTTGTTAATGAATGTTTTGAATGACTCTAATTGTCTGTTAGTGCTAGTGTTCGTGGATAGTTTTTTCAATATCATCCATGAAAATTTCAGCGAGTAGAGGGCTCAGAGGATTACCCATGATTAAACCTTTTTTACGTTTATATAATACTCCATTGAAGTTAAAATAATTTTGTTCTAAACAAATTTCTAAAAGGTATAAGATTTCTGAATGAATTACCGGATTGACTTTATTAATTTGAAGGGCGTTATTATTATATTATTATATATTTATATGATATATAATAAGTATTATTATATATTCCACTAGGTGGAACACTAGGGAGGAGATTTACTACATCTCATGACATAAGTTATGGTTCGGTGGTAGTATCGTGTGCTGTTTTTATTAGGACTGAAGAGTTTTTTATTGAGAATTTAGATTCAAAATTAGCGTACTGTTAAATGATATCTATGAGAAAGGGTGAAAGTTTTGCAGCTGGAGCTTGAAAATATGAAGCTACTGGTTCTATGGAGTTTGACGAGGGAGTAAAGTTTTGGTGATTGCGGGTTGTCAATGAAAAGTTCATATTTTTGGTTGGTAGGTATTATAGACTTGGCATACTGTAAGAGTTTTTTACTATGGATTGAAATTTATTAGTTGGATCTGTATCAATTTTTTCATAACTACCTGATTCAATAAAATTTTGGGTTTTCAATAAATAATCTGCTTTATTTAAGGCTATGACTGTATGATCTTTGTCTGCTTTGGTGAATATGATACCTTCAGATGCGTTCTTCGATTTAGTGGACCTCAAAGTTGTATGTTCGAATTTCCTAGGTTGAAAACTATTGAACTCTTTTTGAAGTAGTATCGCTGAAGAATGTTTTAGCAGATCGATTTGGAGACGAGCGTGCTTTGACTCCAAATTGTGTTTAAAACCCTTTTTTAGAAGTGAAACTTTATCTTCGGAGAAGTTAGCATCTGGAAGATTACTGAATCTATCATAAAATTGGTGATCGGAAAATTTAGACTTGATTTTTGAAGTTTAAGGTTTATTACTCAATAATTCATTTAATTTTCGCAACTGAATTTTATACTTTTTGTGAATTAATGAATGAACTTTTAATCCTGTTACAGAATCTAAAATATCGAATTCTACTGAATGCAATCTATGAAGCAACTCTGAATGGACCTTTAAAAATATGTTGTAGTTGTCTCGTTGGCTGTATTGAAACTTGATGTCTAACTTCAACCATTTCTTCTTGCCTTGTAGTACTCCATTTCGGGGCTGATATTATGTGTCTTCAGTTTTATATATTTCGGAAATATATAATAATTTGATTGAGGAGGTCACTACTTGTTTAAAATCGATATACATATTTTCAATGTAACGGACTCCTCAATCAAAAAAATTGTGTAATGTATGCAGGAATTTCAAATCATAGGTGCTATTTTACCTAAATTTAAGCTTTATCAATTATACCTCAAAGGTGGTTGATTTTAGAAGAGGACAAAACCGTACAAAGAGCTTGTAAAACGATGGTCAATAATAAAGAAAATTAAAAAGTACACACCAAAGTTGTGGTCGATGTCCGGTGTAACCGGAAGTTGTCCCAGTCTGCATAAGAAATCAGACTATGTATTAAGACAATTGGTGCGAAAGAATAATTAAATTTATTATTATTGAAATCGCGAATTCAATACATTATTGTTCGATACTGAAAAAATATATTGCAAAGCTTCCAGCTCTCGACTACGACTCGACCTTTAGGTTGTCGTACTGCTGTTATGAATACAATACCAGAAAAATAGAAAAATTCCGAACTAAAGACTACATTCGTTCAGATAAAAAATGAATCATTTAAATGCACTTCCAACCAAACATCAAATCAGCAATTTGCACAATAGTTTTGCTGATGAAAAGCGAGCAGGACTCTTGTAGTTAACTGATATTTTCACTCGATCCCAAAAGCTTTCAGCAAACATTTTCGAGGTTGTTTTTTTACAAGACCAGCCGTATATTCTCAATGGAAATCAATACGATAAAATGAATCGGGGCAGCTTTCTTTGTTCAGGGTTCAACGAGAGGAGAACGTAGATGGAAAGCATGACACAGAAAACATATTTAGGAGATTGTTATTATATTGTGTGCATTTTTATGTTACAGGGTTTGTTCAGAAATTTAATTTCCACTTTTCTTCAATATTTATGTATTGATGGACTTACTAAAACCAGCGACTTCACTCATGTGATAGACTAAATTGTGAAACCGTATTGGCTTCAACACGACACAAAGTCAGTGTTAACCATACAAAAAATTGATGAAAAAAATGTTTTTCAAAGAGTGGATTAATATTCCTCAGGAAATCATCTCAAAATTAATAAGAACCCACGCCAAGAAGAGTAATTCAATAGAAGTTATGGAGGACCCTCTGAATATCGGATAAAAATCTCTTTCTGATATTGGCAGAAAAAATTTATAATTTGGTATGAACAACAAAAGTATGACCCCAATACAATAAAATGTTTGATTCACAAAAAATGGCTGTAATTTAAAAAACAATGATGGAATCTATTTCAATTGACGCGTAGTGTATTGTAAAAACCCAAACTAATATCAAATACGCGAAATATTTGTTGTAGGAAGGGAGAGCAGTATGTATTTCACAATATTACTATACAGGGATATCCACCGGGACCGTCCGTTGAAAACTTTTTGAGTTCCAATTACAATATCAAGCTGAAATTTTATACGCGGCCATAACCAGCGATTTCCAATTGAAGTAAAATATTTTCGAAGTGATACCATTTCTGGTTATACCGGAAGTGGGTCATCACTTTGTTATTTCAAATGGCAATCTACCTTTTTTATTATACATCTAGAACCGACATTTGAGCAAGGCATAAAATACCCAAGTTGTTGACGCTTATCTGTCAAAACTTTTGAAAGATTTAATGATTTTTGTTATAAAATCGTTTTTCGAGGGATATTAAAAAAATTGTAGCTCGTAGATCTTTTGCACTACAGACACAATTTTTGCTTGGGTGGATAGAAGAAGGATCAAGGAATTTTTTAAGCAGTCTACACATGTCAAATCTTAATTGCATTATTTTGTATAATTTTTTCAATTTGGTCTTTTTCAAACCGCAATAACTCAATTTTTTCAAATGGCACGTGCCAATTTTCATATCGCCATCAGATGAAGCAACAAATTTCAGATGGAATTGTATCAGCATGTACTATACCCATCTCTTATAGTTCCGAAATAATATGGGAATATATTGAATTTTGATGATTTAGCAAGAACTAACAGGGAATGCTTTGAAATATTTGAATCAAGTAGCTGAACTGGCTACGCTCACCTGACAGGTGCCTAAAATTAATATACTTGTCACTTCGTTCATTCGAATTTGATATTTCAACAAGAATTGTTGATAATTTGAAGTGAAGATTGATAATAAAATGGCTGATTATTCAAACTAGGATATGTTTAATCTCTTTTTAATTCATGGCGAATGTCAAAAAGTGGTGGATAGAACTTGCAGGCAATTCAATAACCAATTTTCAAATTTGGCGCCTATGAGTAAAACAAAATTTCGAAGGATTAGAAGCAATTTTCTGCAATTTGGAGGAACAAAATACATAGAAACTAGAAGAAAACCAATTCTCGAGGACGACGACATTCAAATTAATACGCTAGCGTATTTTCGTGCCAATCCACATGCGTCCATTAAGTCAGCATCAATGGATATTGGATTGAGTTATACTTCCATTCAAAGGATCCTTAAGAAACATAACATGCACCCGTATTCTTTTATCAGACTACAAAAATTGAAACCAACTGACCTTCCCAAGCGGCTAAATTTCTGTGAAAATTTATTAAATCGGCTTCAAGAAGATGAGACAATTCTGCAAAAAATTATATGGTCTGATGAAGCCAAGTTCAATGAAAGTGTAATAACCAACAGGAGAAATCGACATTTTTGGGCCACAGAAAATCCACATTTCATTGAGGTTATTCATTTCCAAAATAAATTCAGCGTGAACTTTTTTGCAAATTTAGTGAATGATCTGTTGGCTTATCACATTTATGAGGAAAATCTTAATGATGTAAGACCCTTGGAACATTATTGGGATTGCTATTACCAAATGGATGGTGCACCAGCACATGAAACGAGATGTAGATCGGCAGCTAACAGAAATGTTCGAGGATAGATGGTGGGGTATTCAAGGACCAAATTTATGGCCTCCGCGTTCTCCGGACCTGGCGCCCCTTGATTTTTATTTATGGGGCAAAATCGAGAGTGAGGTGTATCTTATTCCTGTAAAAGTAAAGAAGGCTTACTAGTGCGCATTCATAATGCTTTTCGTAATATTGATCCTGAGGAAACTAAGAGGGCAACTCATCATGTTCGTATACGAGCTGTCAAGTGTATCGAGCAAAATGGGGCCCATATTGAACATTTATTCATATCGTAAATTAGTGTTCTCCTATGATGTTTGCTATCATTTATTCGTATCAAAGTAATTATCTTCGATGATTGGTTTTCGCTTAGTTCCTACAATTTGTATTCAACCGAATTGTAGAAAATTGCTTCTAATGCTTCGAAATTTTATTTTAATCATAGACGGTAAATTTGGAAATTGGTTATTGAATTGCCTGCAATTTCTACCCACTACTTTTTGACATTCTAAAATGAATGAAAAAAGATTAAATATATTTTCGTTTGAATAACCAGTTGTTTTATTCCAAATAAGTTGTATTTTTTGGATATTTTCAATCTGAAATAAAGACAATTCTTGTTGAAATTTAATATTTGAATGAACGAAGTGACAGGTACATTAATTTTAGGCACCTGTCAGATGAGCGTAGCCAGTTCAGCTACTTGATTCAAATATTTCCAAGCATTCTCTGTTAGTTCTTGCAAAATCATCAAAATTCAATATATTCCCAAATAATTTCGGAACCAGAAGAGAAGGGTATAGTACATGCTTATACAATTCCATCTGAAATTTGACGCTTCATCTGATGGCGATATAAAAATTGGCACGTGCAGTTTGAAAAAATTGAGTTATTGCGGTTTGAAAAAGACCAAATTGAAAAAATCATACAAAATAACGCAATTAACAATTGACATGTGTAGACTGCTTAAAAAATTCCTTGATCCTTTTTCTATCCACCCAAGCAGAAATTGTGTCTGTAGTGCAAAAGATCTATGAGCTACAATTTTTTTTAAATGTTCCTTAAAAATCGAGTTTATAACAGAAATAATTAAATCTGTCAAAAGTTTCGACAGATAAATGCCAACAACTTGGGTATTTAATGCCTCACTCAAATGTCGGTTCTAGATGTATAATAAAAAAGGTAGATTGCATTTGATATAACAAAGTGATGACCCACATCCGGTATAACCGGAAATGGCCGCGTATAAAATTTCAGCTTGATATTGTAATTGAAACATGAAAAGTTTTTAACGGACGGTCCCGGTGGATATCAAAAAAAAAACATGTATTAATGTTAAGTGGCCTACCAAAAGAGAAATTTGAGATATTGAAATAGTACGTTAATTTGTTGGCATACAATATGTTGATTTCATGACGCAGTATATTAACCACATCGCAGGTGGCGTTTCTAAGTGATCGGAAATAAAGACCCCAGCCAACTAGTGAAAATAATCAAGAGATAAAAAGACGAAAAAAAGTTCAACAACATACTTCGTCTGTAACTGTATTGAAAATATATATCTTGAAAAATTGTTTTTTCACGATTATTTCTTCCAGATGAGACGTCTTTATTCTAGGTTGGCGAGATTGCTGAGTCTACATTTAAGATATTTGAAGGTTTTCAGGTGTTCGGAAATACAGTGTATTTCAACCTGACTACTACTAGAGAATATTTGTTTACATTAATCTACATTAAGAATAAGACTCCAGTTAATCATCTTGATATCCCAGTTTTCGCTATGTTGAAAATAATTTCAATTGAAATAACTCTCTCTAGAATCATTATTATTCATCTTGTAGGCCATATCTTTCACATAATCTGTTTTGTACAGATATTCCAGTCATGCAGACACATTTTACAAATCATCCATAAAATTGATAAGCCTCTTTTATTGGACTTTTACTGCAGATATATCCGGAATTGATTGAACTGAAAGATTACATCTATATCGTTTTCCGGCACTAAAACTTGAATGAAAAATGAAATTAATGACTCGCACAAACAGTTATTTCAGGAGCGAATTGTTTAAGTACACCGCTCAACATAATTTTTGCCATACGAGGATACATTACGTCAAATATATGGTTTTGGTGATCAATTTTTACCAATGAAAGTAATGAACGGTTATCTAAGTAACTTTGTGTTTTGTACAACATTTCATAGATTCTAGGTTACTACTTTTCAAATAACTAGGGTGTTTCCTGAGTTCACGAACTGTGAAGAGAATTTTTTGGCTGAATAGTTTTGGCTGAATAGTTTCATTTGAGTTATGAACCATTGGCACTGTGCAAAGAGAACCCTGATGGGGAGGTGATCGAAATTTTTGCATATGATACGAGTAGAATGGTTCTTGTTGCAAAAACTTTCATACAGTTTATGTTAGATGCTATATCTCTAATTAACTGCGGCAAGAAATTAACGCATGAAATCGAAAATTCAAATTTATTGAGAAGGACTTCAGAAATGTTCAAGAAATATTTTTCCAGTAATGCAGCATTAAGGAATGCTTGATAACAATCGAAATGAAAATGGTACTCATAACATTTGAATTGTGGAGGCCGTTACTTGATGTAGATCCATGATATAAATGAGATAAAAAACACAAGGTTTAACTTTAATCTACACTTCGACGACTATTTGAAAAAATTCGACGACGTTTCGCTGACACAGCAGCTTTATCAAGAATGAAAAACAGAATGAAGAGTATGGTATTATAAACAAATCGTAGAACAAGTTGGATGAATAACAGGAAAATCCACACCGAGCCATTGTACAGTTAGTATGAAAGGTAATAAAAACTAATTAAACAAGTTAAGTATGAGTAATTCACATTTACCTGTTCATTCAAAAGCTTGTCCGAATGTTTGTATCTATTTATTTCTAATGCTTCTAGGAGATCTAATTTTGAACTTTTTGATTTTATATGTAATATGTCAAAGTTTTTATTGAATGAATGGTTTTCTTTTATTAGGTGGTTTGAATAATTTGAATCAGATTAATTTTTATCGAAGCTACGTTTATGTTCAGATGTTCTTATGCCAAAACTCCTATAGGTCCTACCGATATAAATTTTATCACAAGAACCGCAATTGAGTTTGTAGATTCCTGATTTACTTGATTTTTAACACGAGACGAGATTTATTATTTTTAATATGTTTACCTAAGTTATTAGAAGTTTTGAAAGTTATATTAAGATTTTGTTTGACGAGAAAGGATTGAATATTTGTACTTGCAGAACCGTAGAATGTTAAACTGTTGAATATTTTATAGTCTTTATGAATAGGATATACTTTATTTATTGCTTTCGATTCCACTAATTTTTGGACTTAAAATCACTGAACAAAATAATAATCATGTAATCGGTCTTTCGTAAACCAACACATACTGATATAATTATACATAACTACTCATTACATCCAATTCAACACAAAGCTGCAGCTTTAAACAGCATGGTACATCGGTTACTCAATTTTCCTTTATCAGTAGAAGATTATAATAAAGAGTTAAACATCATCAAACAGATAGCCATTAATAATTCATATAATCCGGATATGATAGATCTAATCATTCGCAAAAAACTGTATCAGAACGCAATAAATGAAGTATATCCTATTCATAAAGACTATAAAATATTCAACAGTTTAACATTCTGCGGTTCTGCAAGTACAAATATTAAAACCTTTCTCGTCAAACAAAATCTTAATATAACTTTCAAAACTTCTAATAACTTAGGTAAACATATTAAAAATAACAAATCTCGTGTTGAAAAATCAAGTAAATCAGGAATCTATAAACTCAATTGCGGTTCTTGTGATAAAATTTATATCGGTAGGACCTATAGGAGTTTTGGCATAAGAACATCTGAACATAAACGTAGCTTCGATAAAAATAAATCTGATTCAAATTATTCAAACGACCTAATAAAAGAAAACCATTCATTCAATAAAAACTTTGACATATTACATATAAAATCAAAAAGTTCAAAATTAGATCTCCTAGAAGCATTAGAAATAAATAGATACAAACATTCGGACAAGCTTTTGAATGAACAGGTAGATGTGAATTACTCACCCTACTTAACTTGTTTAATTAGTTTTATTACCTTTCATACTAACTGTACAATGGCTCGGTGTGGATTTTCCTGTTATTCATCCAACTTGTTCTACGATTTGTTTATAATACCATACTCTTCATTCTGTTTTTCATTCTTGATAAAGCTGCTGTGTCAGCGAAACGTCGTCGAATTTTTTCAAATAAAGTGTAGATTAAAGTTAAACCTTGTGTTTTTATCTCATTTGGTACTCATAACAATTGAAATAAAACTGATAATGAAAAACGTAAAACATTTGGAAGAAATAAAAGTATTCAACTACCTGTGGAGTAGGTGTGGATATTGTGTCTTCTGCCGACGACACGGTAGTGTATGTAACTGAAAAAACTTGGAATGAATTATATTCAGCGGCTTCCAAAACTATAAACGAAATGAATGAATGGATGGATTGCAACCTTCTCTCGCTGAAAAAAAGTTCATCTGGCTTTTTCAGCTAATATTTCCACTCTACCAGTCAATCATAGTTTGCAGATTCTTTTAGCTTTATGTAGAAGTGAAACTACTTGTAACTGTGTTGAAAATGAAAAAGTTAATCGAGTTAACTACTTAGGAATAATTGTTGATGAGAATTTGAGATGGAGCCATCACAAAATTATATATCTGATAAATTGAGAAAAACATGTTACTTATACTACACACTTAGAGATGTCTTACCACCGAAATCTCTCAGAACGTTGTATTTTGCACTGGCTCAGTCCATATTGTCGTACGGTATACTAGTTTGGGTAGAGCATATAAAACCCATTTGAGAAAAGTTGAAATAATACAGAGATCTATCCTTAGGATAATTATGAGGAAACCTAGAAGATTTCCTACAAAACCTCTTTTGATGAGGCAAAAGTTTTTGAGGTAGTGCAGTTATATGTTGTGGAGGTTTAAAATTCGTTTTTCTGAATAGAACATGTTATAGATTTTTGATCATGGATATGTTATTCGGAATCAACATCTTTCTAATATAAGAATCAATAGAGTAAGCAAACAGTTAACTGCTCGTAGTTTTATTGATGTTACTGTTTCACTCCATAATATTTTGCCATCTGAACTGAAGAATGTAAAAACGTACAAGCTCTGCTAATACTTATGAAAAAGTTGAAAAATTCGTTGCAGGTCATTCTTCTGGGTTATTCACCAGTGGCGCGGTGCTTTGTAGCTCGTACACTCTTGAAGATTTCACTTTTGTTCGAACGGTATTGTGTTTAGAAAGTAAAAATCTATTTCAGCAATTCATTTTGAAGTAAACAGGGTGTCACAATTTTCTATAAATAAAGTTTTTTCAGATTGGAAGACCACTTTTTGTTAAAGATTCAAGAGCGTCTTAAACTCTGCTATAATGTCTTCAAGTAATAAGTTTTTGGTGAGTATTTTTGTCACAATATTTTTTCCGTGAAAATTCATGAAAATAGGCTCTCACATCATCGCATGCACCTTCGGCCAGAGAGGATGATTACTTTCTTCCTTTCGTTTTCTTATTGCTCAAGGATAGCTTTACTGATGAATTGAAATAGATTATCCTCATTTTATATAAGAGTGACTAAAAAAATTATTGAATTTTGTAATTTTAAAAATATCAAATCTTGAATTTTCAAATGGAACATCCTATATTTTATTATTCATGTCAACGCATAAGATATTGTGCCATATTTTTGCAGAAGTAACCTTATCTTTATCTTAGGCCATTTTCGAAATAAAAAAATAAAATAATAAAATCAGAGGTTGCGAAAGGAGAGTTTAATACATATCATTACACTTGATCAGAGAAATGGAGATATTTTAAGGTAGTCGTATATGAAATACGTAATAGATTGGTTTTGGTGAGACGATCTACAAAGTGTTAAACTGTTTCAATAGGTGTTCGAAATGTTGCCCGTTTCTTTGTAGACACAACTCAATCCTTCTGAGGAAAGACAGTTGAACTCTCGACAACATTTTTGGATTAAGTGACTGAAAGACGTCGACTATTCTCTGTCTCATATCCAACTGTGTTGTAGAAGGAATCTGGTAAACGATGCCCTTAATATAACGTCACTTGCCCAATTGGAAAAATTGATTCGATGCTCATATTCTCGATTGTTCAGTTCCTGGTGCAGCTGTATATGATGTGCATGAAAATTATTCACTTTCAAGATTCTCTGGACGGAAGTTTGACTTATATCTGTTAACTGAGAAATCTTTCCTTGGCTTTTATATGGGTCCTCTGTCACTGTCAACGAAACTGATAAATGGTTGTCTTCAGCTGTAGCAGTTTTGGTTTTTCATGTTTTTGTAGGCGATATTACCCATTTCGATAAATCTAATTAGAAGTTTTTCAAAGCATCTTGCATCAGGATGCCTCTTATCAGGAAACCTTTGTGCATAAACTCTACTTGCCAACAAAGAATTTCTATCACACTCACCCAGAATAAAAATCATATCAACCATTTCTTCTTTGGAGAACTTCATGGCAGTCAATTGAGAAAATTGGGTTCAAACCTCACTTTGACAATGTTTAATAACGAAACACTGATAAGTTCACCATGTAAAATGCAGAATATGATATGTCCGGACACCAGACAGAAGGCACAAAAAGAAAAAAGTCAACAGATACCTCGATTTACGTATCAATCATCTGAATTTTATCATGAATTGAAAGAATTATCTTGTTTAGGTTTCAGTTTTTACTTCTTGAATCATTACAGAAGAAAAAACTTCTGTGCGAATAATGATGCATGTTGATGAGTTTGATACGGTTTGCAGAATTTTCATTACAGAGAAACGAATATTTCGAAAATGATCGAAGATAAATATAAGGCTACTTCTGCGAAAATATAGCACAATATTTTATGCGTTGACAGAATAATAAAATACAGGGTGTTCCATTTGAAAAATCAAGATATGATATTTTTGAAATTACAATATTCAATAATTTTGTTCAGTCATTCCTTTATAAAATGAGGATAATCTATTTCAATGAGATAAAAACACAAGGTTTAACTTTAATCTACACTTTATTTGAAAAAATTCGACGACATTTCGCTGACACAGCAGCTTTATCAAGAATGAAAAACAGAATGAAGAGTATGGTATTATAAACAAATCGTAGAACAAGTTGGATGAATAACAGGAAAATCCACACCGAGCCATTGTACAGTTAGTATGAAAGGTAATAAAAACTAATTATACAAGTTAAGTAGGGGTGAGTAATTCACATCTACCTGTTCATTCAAAAGCTTGTCCGAATGTTTGTATCTATTTATTTCTAATGCTTCTAGGAGATCTAATTTTGAACTTTTGATTTTATATGTAATATGTCAAAGTTTTATTGAATAAATGGTTTTCTTTTATTAGGTGGTTTGAATAATTTGAATCAGATTTATTTTATCGAAGCTACGTGTATGTTCAGATGTTCTTATGCCAAAACTGGGAATTACTCACCCTACTTAACTTGTTTAATTAGTTTTTATTACCTTTCATACTAACTGTACAATGGCTCGGTGTGGATTTTCCTGTTATTCATCCAACTTTGAAAAACGTATGGTATTATAAACGATTTGTTTATAATACCATACTCTTCATTCTGTTTTTCATTCTTGATAAAGCTGCTGTGTCAGCGAAACGTCGTCGAATTTTTCAAATAAAGTGTAGATTAAAGTTAAACCTTGTGTTTTTTATCTCATTTATATCATGGATCTACATCAAGTAACGGCCTCCACAATTCAAAAAATAATCTATTTCTCTATTTCAATTCGTCAATAAATCTATCCTTGGACAATAAGAAAACGAAAGTAAAAAAATATTCATCCTCTCTGGACGAAGGAGCATGCGATGATGTGAGAGCCTATTTTCATGAATTTTCACGGAAAAAAAATATGGTGACAAAACAACTGACCAAAAAAATTTATAACTTAAAGACATTAGAGCAGAGCTAAGGCCGCTTCTGAACCTTGTACAAAAAAGTGGTCTTCCAATCGGAAAAAACCTCCCAAGATTTTTTTATAGAAAATTGCGACACCCTTTTTACTGCAAAATAAATTGCAGAGTGTACAAGCTATAGAGCACCGCGCCAATGGTGAATCACCCAGCATAGTTGAATGGGATACCCCACGCCATTTTTTTTATGATTGTAACCTTGGTCATCTAACACCACTGCTTCATCACATTCTGCCGCTGTCGAATTTCGGGGTTCGCGTTGTATTATTACTGAAAATTAAAATTTTCATGAAGAACAAAGGTAACTAGTAAAAATTCATCAGCAACCACTGTTATCAATGGGTGGTGATTTCTTGCAAAATCTCAATTGGTCTCTTTCATTTTATTTCTCATGAGAGAAACACGTATGTCAGGAAAAAATATCGTATTTTGTTCGGAACATATTCGAAAACAAACATGTATTAATAATTAAATGCCTACCAAAGGGAAATATGAAATATTGAAATTGTGCATTAAGTTTTTGTCGTAATGTATTTGCAGTTAATGCATTTCGTTGAAGACCTAGTTGCTAAACTTCTACTCGCATTTGGCGGACTTTCACATTATACATGTATTTTATTTTACGTAATCATTTCAGTTCCATATTTCTGACTAAGTGTTCCATGAACCATTTTTAACTTGCGAAATATATATAGTTTCTATAGAAAGACAAAAACCTGAGGAATATATTAAAAGGAGTTATCATACTAGAAATTGAGTCATATTAACATTATTACTTCGGGAATATTTCGTCATATCATTTCCGAAGCAGGCTTATTTTTCCCCCTCAAATCCAATAAATAATGAAATCCACAATAAATTTTTCTTAGTGCAAATCCATACAATGAGAGAGAGAATTTCACCTTGGCGTATTTTCCTTCGTATTTTCTGTTCGTTTGACACTCCCCAATCAAGATGTTTCACGAATCTGTGTATATAAAAATCGATGTTGTTATACTTCCAACGCCGTTTGACTGATCATTGCTTAATTTGGCATGTCTAAGTATTTTTTTACGGAGAAGGTTTTTTCATATTTATTTCACATAGTAGGAGCTGCAGCTTATAAATTTCCATACCTTTATTAACAGGCTTTTGGGGGACTGAAAAAATTACCAGAAGTTTTGCATTTTTCTTCATTAATTGTTTTTTGATTTCTAAAAGTACCTTTTTCATTTCGATTATTCTAAAGCCATTAGATTAGACGTGTTCTTGGATTACCGGAAGAGTAATTCTTCAGTATATCAAAACCTCTTCAGAATAAATGTGTATTTTCGATTTTGTGCATGAATTTCTTGTCGCAGTATTTTAGTTTTCGTATATTTCTTTATCCAAGCTGGGAGAGTTTTTTGTGTTCAGGTCAACGGAAAGTACCTTATGAAGTTGGATATCCTTAGTAGTGTAAAGAAATTGGAAAAAGCGACATTAATCTTTGTATTTTCCGATTCCGTTAATTGATGATAATAATAATTATTATTATATGCTTCGAACAAAAAGCAATTGGATGATCTGCTGAGATCTGTCAGTAAGTTTTCGGCAGATGTTCATATGAAATTCGGGATTGAAGAATGTAAAACCCTGAACATTCAAAGAGGGGAAGTCATAGATGGTGAAACACAGCTCCCAAATGGTGATATTATACAGTGCATGAAAGATGGCGAAACGTGCTGAGATACCAACAAGCCAGATTCTTAGACCAAAAATAGTCAAAGGAGAAGATTCGTTCAGAGTACAGTGAGCTTCTGAAGACTGTGCTAAAGTCAGTGTTGAACTCGGGGAATCTAGTCAAATCAATTAACACCTATGCCATTCCAGTGTTGCTTTACTCATTTGGAATAATCAGATGGACTAAGACAGAACTGGATGGTATTCAAAGGCAACCCGAACGATGCTGACAAAGTACAATAATCACCATCCAAAATCGTCTGTGATAAGAACAACTTCAAAGCGGAAAGAAGGAAGACGCGGATTGATGGATGTTGTCATCATACATACCGAACAGATCAAAATCTCAGAGAATTCTTCTCTGCAAAAACTCGCACTTCTGACCTCCACAGAATAGTATCGTTGGCAGATAAGCGATATACACCTCTTAATCTTGCTACCAGTTATGACCTGCTGAATCTACCGTTCCTATCAGATACTGAAAAACAAGAGCAATTCTCGAAAAAGGAATTGCATGGACGACATCACCATGAGATTGATCAACCACACATCGACAAAGATGCTTCCAATGAATAGTTGATGAAAGAAGAACTATTTGCGGAAACAGAGGGATTCCTTATACCATTCAAGAACAAGTTATCGCTGCAAACAACAAAAAAAAATTATAATTAAGGAAGGAACATTACAAACAGATAAGTGCAGAAATTGTCATATAAGACCGGAGACTATACAGCATACTACGTCCGGATGCGAACAACTGGCCAATACGGACTATCTCCACAGGCTTAATCAAGTAGGTAACATTATCTACCAGAAACTTGCACATATGTACGGACTTCTGAATGCCTCCCAGCCATATTACAAGTATCAACCGGCGCCCGTATTGGAAAATGACTCTATCAGATTATACTACGATATCACTGACAGAATGGTGACGAATAATAGGCCGGATAAGAGAGCCAGAACAGCAATGCTGGTGGATGTCGCCATACCGAATAATAACAACGTGCTGAACAAGTTCCAGGAGAAAAAGTCCAAATACACAAATCTTGCTATTGAGATCAAGCAGATGTGGCACCTCGATAAAATAGATATTGTTCCTGTCATCGTATCCCCGACTGGTATGATATCCAAAAGTTTGTATGATAGCCTCAAGAAATTAGAATTGCATAAGAATACCTATATAGAAATGCAAAAAGCTGTAATTCTTAATACATGCAGGATAGTTAGGAATTTATGTCAAGTATATTGTAATCGAGCCTATTCCGTTTGATTGCTGAATCCGGCAAAGGTAAATTATATCCAGCTAACAGCTGAGATAGTGCATAAATCCACGATAATAAATAATAATTATCTTTATTGGTTTGATAAACCTTACAAATATTGCTATGATAAACCTTAAAAATATTCATGCACTGTTGAAGCAAATTATTACAACTACAATAACTCGAAATAGAAAGGTAAAATTCCAAAACACAATAAAGCTTTTTCTACGCACCAAGGTAAGTAACCTGTGGTGAGTGTTTGATAGAGCAAACAGTTATTGCTGATGAGTTAGATTTTATCAAAGCTTCAACAGATTGATGACTTGAAAATTTGGTGTTACTCTCAGTTCGGTATCTTCATGTGTGCCTCAAAATGTAATATAAATGACCATATCTTTCGATGGTGTTGACTTTTAATTTCGAGAAAGGAATTTTGATAGACAGACAGACAAATGGGCAACGAATTGATCTTATAAGTGTTCCTTTTGTCCTTCAATAGTTCACTATTTCACGTGGTCTTCTTTGTCTGCTTCAATTATCACAAAACAAAATTCCTACAAGAAGATGAGATTTCTTACTTTTTGTTGATGAAATTAATTCAAATATAAAAGATAATATTCTAAACTTTTTATGAATTTTCAGATGAGTCTCTGTCAATTGAATAAGTAACCTTTCTTTTAAAACTCATAAAATTTTTGATTCTGCAGTTCAACAAACTGTCTTTTGATCAACTCCCTCCCTGTAAGAACGGACCTGGTCATTAGCACCCTCCCGGCCAAAATTGTTATTTGCGTTTCCGAATTTGCAAGAAGCCATGATTTCCAGACCTCAATTCCATGGAACATAGACTCGGCGAAATTTGCAACGAAATCAATCAGGTAGCTTTAAAGTCATTGATTTTGAGTATGAAACGTAGATGTCATGCAGTAAATCACGCCACAGGTGGAAATATCCGGTATTAACAGATTTTTGGGGACTTTTACCAAAAGGTCTACAGCTTTTATTATTGGCTTTATTTCAATTTCTATAGGTACTATTTTCATTTCGTTTGTTCTCAAGCATTCCTAAGTGTTGGTGGAATATTAGAAACACAATTCCTCAACAGATATAAACTTCAAGATGAATTTGAATTTTTGATTTTGTGTTATTTTTTTGGCCAAAGCGCTTCATTAGTAATACTTCAGAGCGATCCCTCGTATACGCATTTTATTCGAAATATAGCGAAATTCATATTCGAGAATCTTCCAGTGAATTTCAGAGGTATTTCAATTTGTACTAAGAGCTTTTAGGATAGCTCCATATTTCTTCATTTCTTGCTCCAAGCAAACTACCTACTCACCGCAACATGACACGTTCATCCCCTTTCGATCGAACTCTGAAAATATATTATATTCGCAATTGGAATTGCCTGCAGCGTTCAAAACTCGTTCGCCATTAACATGGGAAGGTATTGAAAGAAATTTCATTACCAACACAACGAAACTCAGAAAATCTGGCATGAATGAAGAGACTAGAGTTACGGCGTAGACGAAGAAGATTATACTAAACGAACAACTCATAATCAATACGGGGGGTGTTCTAAAATAAACAAGACATTTTCAAAATACCCCCATTTGATATTGACACTTGTGTTTGATTTTTAGAGAGAATTTCCCTACAGTTGGTATAATGACAGTGGAATTTTTGTCTCTTCTTTATGCAGAACAATTCGTGTTACCAATTGCTCCTCTGGTGAAAGAATTATTATGCATACTCGTTACATAGAGTAATTTATTCCATAATCATTATGGCGAGGTAACTTGGGACAATAAATAAAACTATTCAAAAGATGACAAAAGAATAAGTCATGAGTATGAACGCGTCGTACTTTTGAAATAGAAAATTACAGAACAGCATCAGGGTTTTTTCAGAAATGGAAGAGGAATTCACTTTCAATTATACGGCGCCTCGAGCTTAGGTACTGATGTTATTTATACTGATGATAATAAGAGATGAAACTATAAATTATACTATCGAAAGGGTTTTTTTGAAAATCAGGATTGCAATTTCGGTCTCTCGACCATTTACAGCTTATAACAAGAACTGAAATAAAAGTTGAAATACAGACATAAACCCATACATAAACAAGTAGGAACAAAATTAATAAGGGTGCAAATAAGAGGAACCAAACGAATTATGATAAAATCAGGTATTATTTGAGATTCTAAATATGAACGAATAAGCTTTGTCATACCTGTCGTTCAGGAGATTATTTATATGGAGAGTTTATTTGTTTTTCGATGGATTTTAAGAAATCTAATATTTGTCCTTTATGTAAACACCTCAAAAACGTCTAGGGAACACTTTTGAATATCGATATATCGTATCCAGAACGATCAATATGGGTGATTTTTTTAAAGAAATGAACACCTTCATCAATTTCTCACCAAATTATGTAGAGTGCCGCAACAGATTTCAGTTTTTTTTATAAAAAACTAAAAATGCAGCAGATGCGACGCTGCTTTATAATCATTTCATGTATTCAGTGTTTGAAATCAGTTAGTTGGCACTTTGTTTCTGTTGTAAGCACAAATAAAAGATTCAAGTTTTGTGATTCGACCATGGAAAGACGACATTTGACTAGAGAAGAGATGTTACGAGTAGACAGGGTTCTGGGAAGTAGCCCAAGTGTCATAAACCGTTTATGGTCGCGTTTCAATGAAACAGGTAGCGTAGAAGAACGCCATACAGGTCGTTTCAGGAATACTACAGTCGCCCAAGACCGATTTTTGGTTTTACAAGCCAGAAGAGATCGTACTACCACAGCATCTCAATTAGCTCAAGAGCTATCACGAGTTCATAATGTACAAATTTCCGACCAAACTGTGAGAAATCGACTGCACGAAGGTCAACTCCACTCCAGACGTCCTTTAAGAGTTCCACAACTGACCCATGGAAATCGCGCTGCTCGTTTAGCTTGGTGCCAAGAACACGTAAACTGGGATCAAGAGAGGTGGGCCACAGTTCTCTTCAGTGATGAATCTAGATTTAGTTATTATTCCGATTCGGGAAGAATTCGAATATGGAGGGAACCTGGAAAGCCAAACCGTCTCCAGCATGCTCGAGAAGTTGTTAGACAGGCAGGTGGATCAGTGATGTTTTGGGGAGTTATACGCCTTGGTAGAAGAACTGACCTCGTTTTCATACAGAACAACCTCACGGAAAATTCTTACGCAAATGAGATAGTTTTACCTGTAGTAGTACCGTATCTCCAAACAATGGGTCAAAATCCACTCTTCCAACAAGATAATGCCCCTCCTCATCGTTCAAGAGTTGTCTTGAACGTTCTTGAAGAGAATGATATCGATCTTCTACCGTGGCTATCCTGCTCCCTAGATCTGAATCCCATCGAGCATGTGTGGGACACCCTAAAAATAAATCTCCTGCGTCAAAACGTCTTCAAACATGAACAGGATCTTCGATTAGCAGTTCAGGGGCTTGGAATGACTTAGGCCAAAATGTAATAGACAATTTAATATTGAGCATGCCGCGACGATGCCAAAGTGTCATTAATAACAGAGGTGGACCTTCTGGGCACTGAAAAATATAAGAGCTTCCATATCGTTTCGAAAATATCAGTTCGGGATTTTTTTTTGCGTTTTACCAAATTTCGTCATTTTCAAATTTCAAATTTTTTTTTATAATAGGTGCTTTGGAGAAATCAAATATTATTTTGTTTTCTTGAGAATATATTATATACAATATATCCTAACAAAAACCGAAAGATTTCTATAAATTCGAATCATCAAATTCATATTTTAAAGATATTGATAAGTGTTCCCTAGACTTTTTTGAGGTGTTTATTCTGTGAATAGTTTGAAGTTGATGTATGGGTGGAAAATGATGGTCATCTTCGAAATATGTGCAGCGAAAGTAGTTTCCTCGGTTCCCTGGTTATTGTGATCTGATTGATGCTCTTTGTATTTAGTATTTGTATTTGAATAATGTTTCTGGACAATATAAATGCCTTCACAATCCATACAGGATTACTTCAAAACTCCAGTATGGTCAAATGTATCAATTTTATCTTTAGTAGTGAAAAATTCTTGGCAGAATTTCATGTGGATTCTGAAAGCTACTTTTTTATGCTGTTTTGAAATAACATTAGCAATCTTTTCGCTGATAGAGCCAAAATATGTGAATGAAATGTATTTATCTGTATTAGTTGATTCTATACGTTGGTAAATATTATGATATGCTATTTGATCATTTCGTTTATTATATGGGATAACCTTGTTCTTAGCGACTTCTTCAAAAGTTGACACTTCTCTAGACATATTTTCTGCTGCTGATCCTTTGTATGGGAATAGTATGCACCATACAGCTATGGAGTTGTGCTTGTCAATGAAGAAATCAGAACCTTCTTTAACATTCTCTGGCGAGTGATTCGATTTTCGAAGACGTTTGACCCAGATAATATTAATCTTTCCCTTTCTGTGTTCTTCAATAATATTTATGCCGGTTTCAGTCATTTTATTCCAAAGAAAATACAGAAGAACAAATAGTGTCCTTCGTGGTTTAGTTACGATCTTATAAAGCTTAACAGCCAGGAAAAGGGAGCCCATTGCAAATATAAAAGATCCGGAAGCCCAGTTGATTATGCGAGTTGCGTTCTTATAGTAAGATATTGTATGATGATTTATATATTGATTACTTGAGTAATATAGAACGGAATATACCCTCTGATCCTCAGTCATTCTGGGACTTGTTGTTCCCGGTAAGATTGAGTGTGATACTTCTTGGAGTGTGAGTGGCTGTCAGTTTTCTCCGAGATAGGTCCTGGAGGTAATTGGTAGCTTGAAACCTAGTTTTTCAGCGGAACGCGTTGGTTTACCAAGTATTGTCTTGAAGAGATGCGCTTTCGTTCTATCAAACCCTATTTGTCAATTGCTCAATATTTCCTTAAGCAATGGGGAGTTCCCTACACTTTGGAAAAAGAAGTCTTGTTATCCCTCTCTTCAAGAGCGGTTCAAATTCCAGATTTTCAATTACAGAGGTATTTGCTTGCAATCTGCTTTGCCAAAGAGTTTAGATAACTCAATTTGTGGTTTTTTGTCTTGGAGGTATTATCCTGTTATAATTGGTGGGCAGTACGGATTTTGCAAGTGGTGAACCACTGTGACTAACCTCGTGCTGTTTCTGAAGGACATTATTGATTGCTTTGAGTCGGGATATCAATTGGACTCAGTTTACACGGACTTTTCCAAAGCGTTTGACAAAGTGAATCACAACCTAATTTTAGATAAACTTGAAGTTTTGGGTGTGTCTGATTCATTGTTCTCCTAGCTCAGAGGTTTTCTTTGCGGCAGAACACAGATAGTTAAGTACAGAAACTTTTACTCATGTGAAATTTTAGTGACATCCGGAGTTCCACAGGGATCGCACCTTGGTCCACTTCTATTTATTCTTTTTTTAATGATATTAAGGATTTCTTATCTACTAAATTTTCAATGTATGCCGACGATTTGAAGATGCATTCTATTTACGTAATAATTCAGATGCCGTCTATTTGCAGTCACAGATTAACAGATTTGGTTGGTGGGCTGATACAAATTGTTCACAATTAAATATCAATAAGTGCAGTGTGATAACATTTTGTAGGTCTGGAAATTATGTTAAATTCGATTATCACATTGTTGGTTAAAGTTTGAAGCGCGATCAGAGTATCCGTGATCTTGGTGTTACGCTTGATCAAAAACTTAAATTTAAGGAGCATATTACTGACATTTCCAAGAGAACTTACTAGACACTAGATTGTGTAGCACGTACCTCAAGTAATTTTCCTCCGGATACAGTTAAATTGTTGTATTATTCACTTGCCCGATCTATTTTGGAGTATGGTTCTGTTGTCTGGTCGCCTTATCAGTTGGGAGATGTTGATTTTTTGGAGAAGGTCCAGAGGAGGTACTCATGTTTTTTGGCATTTAAGTCCTTTATACCTTGCGATACAAGTTTGACTGCTGTCGCAAATGTTTTTCTGTTAATTGCCTCTTGTGGCTAGACAAAGTCCAATTTGTGTTTCTCTAAAATTTGTTGAATAGCGAGGTGAACTGTCCAGCACTTCTGAAATTGATAAAGTTCAATATACCTAAAAAAAGGCACTCGTAATACCGCACTATTCAATGTCAGTTTGCATAGATCTAACTATGCAAACAATCACTTTGTTTATAGTTAGATTATTAGTTTTATTTTTATAGGGTTGTTAGGCTAATGCAAAATTTTACACAATGCTTCAACTATTAGATTGGACTTTTTACTTAATTCTCGACCTTCTCTAAGTTCAAGAAGTCGATTTCATCCCATTGTAATTTGGGTAATAACTCTTCATTATTTTGTATCTATCCGATCACATTTGTTTTAGTAATTTTCTGGTTTCAGCTTATTGTTTTTACTATGGTGTTTGTCATTTTAATTAAGTTCAATACAAAAACTATTTTTTAGTGTTATAGTTCTCTAGATATTTTTATTTAGTTCATACTATGATAAATGGGGTTACTCGTCTGTTTGTATGTACATTTATAATATCTGTATGTACGATATTAAATTAAAAAAATAATTTCTTTGGACAATGGCAGAGAGAAAACGCTATGAATTATTGAACTAAACGCATTTTATTTATGAGATTTTGGGTGTTTCGAGTCAAAAGGGATGCAAATATCAGTGATGGTGGTTATTCGATTATATCAGAACTTAGTGTGTTATTTTTATCAGTGATTGTTATGTCTAAAAAGTGAATCTGATTATTGATTTCTCTCTCTATTCTGAATTTGATTTTGGGATGAATGCCATTGATGTAAGTTGAAAATTGATCAAGTTATCTAGTGGTTCTAATAAAACATGCTTGTATATTGTCTATATATCTATAGAAAAAATGTAATAATTTTAGTTTGGAGTAATTGAATATGACATCTTCAATATACGTCATGAAAATGTCAGCAAGTAAATGACTCAATAGAGACACCATCGGTAGACCGTGAGGTTGTTCATTAAATTTGTTATAGAATTTGAAATAATTCTGTTGAGGTACCATGAATACATGAAACAATTTTGTATAACCGTGAATAATTTACAAGCGTATGGTTTTGTTAAGCATTAAGCTGGTTCTTCAGACTGAAAACAAAAATAGGCTTCGTCAAAATAGATCTTCTTTTTATTCGAACGTATTATTTATTATATTATTTCGAATATTGCGTTATCAAGAATGTAAGTAAAATTAAAAAGCTTTCTATCAGATATTTTGTGTGTTAAATATTTCAATAATTAAAGTACTCGGTACGAAGCTGTTTTTCTCTGAGTTTTTCTTTAATCCTAAATTCCAATGAATTCGAAATTCAAGCCCAGAAAACGTAAGGGGTAGTTCACCTTTTGCGCATCTGAAATAGAACTGAATAACAAAAAACGCTGTACTATAGAGGTTTATCAGATATTAGCATTTCAAGAGTTTCATCAAAACCTATCGCATGGAACATTGAATGAAAACTATTTTTTTCTCAACTTTGGGGATGAATCTCTGAGCAGAAGTGGATCCTAATCAGAAGTTTCATATGAATTTATGATAATATCTTAATGAAATTCATCAAATTCCGAGTTATTGATACCCTATATATAATAGATTATTCTCGTTTATTATCGAAAATATCGAAGTAGGTGCTCAATTCGACTAGGTTTAGCCTGAATACAGAATTTACTTTTCAAGTATCATAACTCAATTCAAAAATCTACTGTTAAATTCTATATTCTATTTTATGGACATAGACGACTTTACTCAGAGAATCATAGAAGAAATATGTTCGTTGACAAGAATATTTCTAACTTATCGTCTATGCTAAAATATTCACGGGCTATTCCCGGTCTCCCCAACCACATTATAGGTTAAAATTCTGAACTCGGAATGCCCAAGCTCACCTTCACTAAAGTTTCACCTAATTTCGCTTGCAAAACTTCCACCGGAATGCGCAAATATAAGGGCGGTTCCACCCTTTCGCTGATCAAGCCAGGAACAGCCACTCTCTCTTACGATCGGCATAACTATCCAATATTCCCAATTTCCTAATGAATGGGTTATAATCTTAAAGTAATGTGAAAATAAGTAATTTCAAAGATACGCTTTGCTATATGAAACTACAGGGATGTGTCCCATCGATTCTAATCGAACGCAAGCGCAAACGCTCGAAACGAGAGCTCTCGTTCCATACCGCGAGAATCAAGTGTGTCATGGCCCGAATTTCCCGATCGTCGCTTGTTCTGCCCGATAATTTCGCACGTTTTTTCCTTACGCAAAATGACTTTCTCGAAAATAGTTGAAAGTGTATGTTGTGTTCGGTTCGAGTAGACGTTTATCGTCATATTTTGAACAGTAATATTAATTGTAATTGCGAAGCCTTAGAAAGACGGCAAATTAGAAATAAAGTATAATAGGATGAGTTTTCCAGTGCTTCGACTTTATTGTTAGATGAGAAAGTTCCTGAAGGAAGGGTAAGCTAAGAGAAGTTTGTTATTTTGAAGTTTAGAAGTTTCATAAATTACTTTTTAAAAGTCGCTGTTTGAGGCTTGAATGAGATATTTGATACAATGGAAAACCGTAACTTTCTTTTTTTCCGATAAAGAAAAAAGGTGTTTGGGAATTCCGCACAAAAACAAGGATGGTTTCATTCAGAAAAATTATTTATTCTTACTCGATAAAATGTTCATCTTATGGTATGAGTTTTTAATTAAGATGTTGTGTCGTAACATAATTAATCATCCTTTCTTAGTTTCTAGTTTTCAAGTATTCTTTGCTTTGAATTCAATTATTTGAAATGAACTAACATACTGAAATGGACCCACCTAGTAGTAGTTTCACTAGAAGAAATAGACCAGAAGCTGTGAAAGATACCCAAATCATGCAAATCTTAGTTGCTGATGAATAATAATTTTAGGACCAGAGTATTTTAGTGTTGATTAAAGTACGTCAAGAACTGAGAGCTGCGTTAAAGTTTATGGGCGAAATTCTTCAAGCTGATGTCGTAACTGTGAAATACAGGGCGTTATCTCGAGCTTCTGAAGTCTTTATTATGAGACTGTGAGGGAACGAGTAAGATGTTTGGGATGGCCAAAGATGCAATCCTTCGTATGCGCTAATAGGTGCAGTAATTGTTCGATCTACAAGGTTAAAACTGGGTGATTTATTCATCAGAAGCCTGTCAAGGTGCTTTACCATTAGCATGGGTTCAAGCAAATGTCCTTGAGGAACAGTCCTCTATATATAATGAATCTCGGTTTGGTTCCTATCCAGATTCTAGAAGAATACGTATTTGGAAAAGACTGGGCACAATGGGTTGATACCAATATATCAAAAATACTAACTGCTACAGAGAAGGAATTTTTATGATCCAGGCTAGCATTAAATTGATTGCAGAAAAAAAAGGGATCGATTTTTTTCGACATTATGTTTATAATGTTTGAAAATCCAGAAGCAAATATTGCCCCAACATACTTTATTTCAATTCGTAATAATACTACGCCACATAGCAAAATTAAGGAAAAATTTCCTGGAAGAACTAAATATCAGAGCTCAACTTAGTATGATTGAGTTTGAGACATTTTTCAGCGAAGAGAATTCCATGATCATCTATTAAGTTAATTATTTTAGTCTCTCAAACTGTGTCATTAGAAAATCTTTTGATAGATTTTTATAACAAACTGTGCCTGAAAAATTACTTTTTATTTTGAATCTGAATCACTAAGTTTCTGATGTATCTTGATTTTTTCTATGAAAATCAATCTAATAATTGTAAAACAGAAATTTTTCTGTCGTGAAACAGAAACATATTGATTCTTCTGGAGTTTCCCGAATGCTACCTCTGTTTAAAAGATAACTCAGATGTTTCTTCACTGCGAGACTCAAATGAAATGTTGTTATTTTTTATAATCTAGGAAGTAGTGGGGTTTCTTAGACTCCGTATTATGATATATTTCAGTTAGATAATGGACACTTCTCTGAGGTCATAAATGATGCGCAATCGTTCTTTTAAATCGTGAAAAAAGATAAATCTAATTTTTTTTGGTATATAAGACACATTTTTCTGAAGGAAAAACGATGACTTAATATCAAAGAACACATTTTTACATGAACTGCAGTCAGAAGATTATCGTTGTCAAATTTGAAATTTAACTGATATACTATTGCAGTTAAAGTGACAATTAGACAAGCGTTGTTGAGCAAACCTTTGCAGCAGTCAAATAGATGTTAATTCATCTCTATCATTTCATTTGAAAATTTAAATTTAGTAGTTGATTTATAGTTATTTGGGATAGTACAAAGTTGAAAAAATGTCCGATTCCGAGTTTTCTTTGAATCCACTCCAGTTAGTAGAAGCAGAAAAAGTAGTGTCACGAAAATTCAGGAAACTGTGTATTCAATATTTGTGGAATATGAGATGACAAAGACATGCAGTTCTTAGTGTTATTGGCTTATATTCAACATAAGATGATATTGAAGATTCAGGGACCTTACAAATTGTAAAAGCTAAGCGAACCTAGAACGATGTAAACAGGAGATTTCTGGTAATTGAAGATTATTTTAGCTTTCATCGAATGAATTGCAGCTTTTTTATGTATATTTCAATGGAAAATGTATCAATTAGGTAGTGGGTAAATTTCAGTTTCAATTTTTTCCACATGGTAAGTCATATACAGGCCATTCCGAAAATCGTATGATTAACTTTTAGTTGATTCAAGGAAGACTTGATGGCATTAAAAATCATATCGGTTTGAAGTCACCAACGTTCATTGAACGTTTTTAGAACATCTGACAGTACTGTCTGCGGCAAGGTACATCAATAACATTCATATCATGTAAGAAAAATATATTATTTCAACACAAGAAATTTCGACTTTTGTACCGAATATTTCAAGGAACTAACACTAAAGTAAAGTACTTCTATTTTCTCGGGAATCAAGTAATTTCATGAAGAGATTCAGAGATTCTAACATTAAAATTTCTTCCTGTTCTACCTATATAAAACAATTTCAATCTGCACAATCCAATCTATGAACACCTGATTTATTTTCTTTATTAATTGGAGATTTATAATTCCTGATAAATGAACCTAAATTTGTTGATGTTTTGAACGCTATATTTAAATTTGAATTTTTAAGAAGGGATTTCACATTATTGCTAATATTGCCTTTATATGTTAAACTATTGAATTTCTTGTATTGGTGTTCATCGATTAAATATATATGTTGTGAAGAAAATTTTTGTATTTTCTTATATAATATGCTGCTAATTGTATTTGCATCATAACCATTATTTATTGCGATCTGTTTCATCAAATTTGATAAAAGATTCAATAATTAATAAAGAAAATAAATCAGGTGTTTATAGATTGGATTGTGCAAATTGCAATTGTTTATATATAGGTAAAACAGGAAGAAATTTTAATGTTAGAATCTGTGAACATAAAGGCAGTTTCATCAATAGAAAAACCGATTCAAATTATTCAAATCATCTTAGGGAAAATGGTCACTCTTTCAATGCAGAATTTAAAAAATCTGAGAATAGAGGTATAAAATTCAACCCTCTGGAAGTACTTGAAATTAACAGATTCAGGTATTCACCGGAAATTCTTAATGATCAGGTAGACATAAATAACTCACCCTCATTAAATTTTTATTTCCCAAACATTAGTTCAAGTACGGATAGTTCTGAGTGGATTGCCTCTTTAGTATATATAAAAATTTGTTAGTGAGATATATTTGTAGTATTCATTCGCTTTTGATAAAGATACCATGTATCGAAACGCGTTGAGCATAATAATATATTTCAGTAGAAATCAGCGTTTACTTGTATTTGTGAAAATGGATTTCTACCACGTAAAAGCCTTGTCAAGTGGGAGTTTTATATTCTTACCTTCCAACAGAGATACCATATCAAATCATTTTCCTGTCACAGAAAGAATATATGTTTGATGAATTACAATTTAGTAAATTGAAAAAACCTTCATTTACTTTATTTATAACAGCGCCTTCATCAGCAACATTGGAATAAAAGTAGATAAGAACTCAGAAACCACATTATGGTCGATTGTAAAACAATAAGAAATAGTAATGGAACTTTGGGAGGGTTTCGACATTCCCTCAGATGAGAATATAGAGTATGCATTAATATTGAGGCAGGGAATCTTCCACACTTCATATAATTTTCCTATTATTCGTATAATCATCATCGAAAAATTTATTTAAATAATTCTAGAATAATATTAGTGTAATTATGAAGAACAACTACCTACTTGCATTTTTCAACTCCGAGATGAATAAAATTTGGTTGTAGGAGGCTACATAATCTTATAGTTTTCTCAAAAATATGCTCTTTTCGATAAAAATACAGGAATCAAAAAGTTTTCAACCGAAACGGAGCTGGGGAAAATTGTTATTTCATGTTCAACTCATATTTCCTGAAAAATCTTTGATAAAAACGAGAATTTCACCTCTTTCCAAAAATAAAATACTGATGTAAGAGCTCGTGGAACTGAGGATTTCATCAGAACCATTAAAAACCAACCACATTTAAGTTATTTGGAGCAGTCATATATCGAAAACGAGGTCCTGAAAAAATGACAAATTTCCTTTTCAGCTGAAGAATCACTACCTAAAGCAAGTTTGTGTGGCTTACGAATCACAATGAATGAAAGAAGGAAGAATTTAAAAAGAGAAAATTGTAATTTATTTTCATTTTCTAGAGTTCTAGAATTATTCCCGAACAATTTCGGTGTTTTACCTGGCGCATTCGCCAATTTGTTGTTCAGTTACACTATTCTAGGAATGTTGGGGATGTGGCGTAATTTTAAGGAAAGTTGTGCTGTTGATTCGATTTTTTTCCCAAAGATCTATAAAAGGAAATCAAAAAATTAATATAGATATTTATAAATTTCTGTAGGTCATTAAATAAAGAATAAAGACTAGAGATCGAATTAACCAAACTTTCGTTTTCTCGATTTTGATAATTTGAACGACCGATAGCTTGACAACGCCTTTGCTTGCCTTCGATTAAATGATTAATTCTACCTTGCTACAAATTAGCCGTTAGTAATGAAAAAAGGTCTCGAAGTTGTTGCAAAGTTTCTGGCCTCGGTTGAAGCATGTCCCATGCATCTCAATTAGATTAAGGTAAGGTGGTCTTGGATGCAGGGTAAATCACATTATGGGATCTTTGGGGTCTGACACTGTCGTCGACAAAACAAACAATTATCACCAATGCGCCACGAAAAAAATTATTCGTATAATCATCATCGAAAAAATTTATTTAAATAATTCTAGAATAATATTAGTGTAATTATGAAGAACAACTACCTACTTGCATTTTTCAACTCCGAGATGAATAAAATTTGGTTGTAGGAGGCTACATAATCTTATAGTTTTCTCAAAAAATATGCTCTTTTCGATAAAAATACAGGAATCAAAAAGTTTTCAACCGAAACGGAGCTGGGAAAAATTGTTATTTCATGTTCAACTCATATTTCCTGGAAAATCTTTGATAAAACGAGAATTTCACCTTTTTCCAAAATAAAATACTGATGTAAAAGCTCGTGGAACTGAGGATTTCATCAGAACCATTAAAAACACATTGTAGTTATTTGGAGCAGTCATATATCGAAAACGAGGGCCTGAAAAATGACGAATTTCCTTTTCAGCTGAGGAATCGCTACCTGAAGCAAGTTTGTGTGGCTTAGGAATCACAATGAATGAAAGAAGGAAGAATTTAAAAAGAAAATTGTAATTTATTTTCATTTTCTAGAGTTCTAGAATTATTCCCGAACAATTTCGGTGTTTTACCTGGCGCATTCGCCAATTTGTTGTTCAGTTACACTATTCTAGGAATGTTGGGGATGTGGCGTAATTTTAAGGAAAGTTGTGCTGTTGATTCGATTTTTTCCCAAAGATCTATAAAAGGAAATCAAAAATTAATATAGGTATTTATAAATTTCTGTAGGTCATTAAATAAAAATAAAGACTAGAGGTCGAATTAACCAAACTTCCGTTTTCTCGATTTTGATAATTTGAACGACCGATAGCTTGACAACGCCTTTGCTTGCCTTCGATTAAATGATTAATTCTACCTTGCTACAAATTAGCCGTTAGTAATGAAAAAGGTCTCGAAGTTGTTGCAAAGTTTCTGGCCTCGGTTGAAGCATGTCCCATGCATCTCAATTAGATTGAGGTAAGGTGGTCTTGGATGCAGGGTAAATCACATTATGGGATCTTTGGGGTCTGACACTGTCGTCGACAAAAACAAACAATTATCACCAATGCGCCACGAAAATTAGCCTTTTATTCCTATTATTCGTATAATCATCATCGAAAAATTTATTTAAATAATTCTAGAATAATATTAGTGTAATTATGAAGAACAACTACCTACTTGCATTTTTCAACTCCGAGATGAATAAAATTTGGTTGTAGGAGGCTACATAATCTTATAGTTTTCTCAAAAATATGCTCTTTTCGATAAAAATACAGGAATCAAAAGTTTTCAACCGAAACGGAGCTGGGGAAAATTGTTATTTCATGTTCAACTCATATTTCCTGGAAAATCTTTGATAAAAACGAGAATTTCACCTTTTTCCAAAAATAAAATACTGATGTAAAAGCTCGTGGAACTGAGGATTTCATCAGAACCATTAAAAACACATTGTAGTTATTTGGAGCAGTCATATATCGAAAACGAGGGCCTGAAAAATGACGAATTTCCTTTTCAGCTGAGGAATCGCTACCTGAAGCAAGTTTGTGTGGCTTAGGAATCACAATGAATGAAAGAAGGAAGAATTTAAAAAGAGAAAATTGTAATTTATTTTCATTTTCTAGAGTTCTAGAATTATTCCCGAACAATTTCGGTGTTTTACCTGGCGCATTCGCCAATTTGTTGTTCAGTTACACTATTCTAGGAATGTTGGGGATGTGGCGTAATTTTAAGGAAAGTTGTGCTGTTGATTCGATTTTTTTCCCAAAGATCTATAAAAGGAAATCAAAAAATTAATATAGATATTTATAAATTTCTGTAGGTCATTAAATAAAGAATAAAGACTAGAGATCGAATTAACCAAACTTTCGTTTTCTCGATTTTGATAATTTGAACGACCGATAGCTTGACAACGCCTTTGCTTGCCTTCGATTAAATGATTAATTCTACCTTGCTACAAATTAGCCGTTAGTAATGAAAAAAGGTCTCGAAGTTGTTGCAAAGTTTCTGGCCTCGGTTGAAGCATGTCCCATGCATCTCAATTAGATTAAGGTAAGGTGGTCTTGGATGCAGGGTAAATCACATTATGGGATCTTTGGGGTCTGACACTGTCGTCGACAGAAACAAACAATTATCACCAATGCGCCACGAAAATTAACTAGAATATAGTTGATTATGTTAGGTCTAAGAATAATTGAATTCATGGTGTTTTCTCGAGGTAAATATCATATTTCCTAACTTCTTCTCAATCTTCGGTTTGTCCATACAGAGACGACGACACTCTGAGAATAGAGGTCAAACCTAACTTATCACTACAGAATTCCGAACGCCATTCGTGGGTTCTATGCAGATGTGCTCTATTTTACTCGAATATTGCACGTTCGTGTTTTTGACTCTGTGGTTGAGCCTTTTTCGGATTGTTTCAAGCGAGAGTGAAACTGTGGTTTTAAAAATTCACCAGATAATTGCCACCATCAAGATAAGAGTTCTTTTCGAGATGACAAAGCTATTTGGTGCTCTTGAACCGCTGTTGATTTCTTTTACTTATCTGTTCGCTGTTTTTCTTCAACACCTCCTGTTTATTGAAATCTCATTCAGATCCTGGAAATGTCACATTGCGAAACATCGAATGAACGCGCCACTTCATGTCCTTGCTTGCAAGCTTGAAGCATTCCAAGGGCTCTATTTCTTTGCTTAGCAGTAATTTTTAGCCGAACCATTACAAAAATGCAGACACTCAATTGAAATAAACAAGTATGAATCACCTGTGATTCTCGGGTGGAAATATCCGGTATTAACAGATTTTTGGGAATTTTGATTTTCCCCAAAAACTTTACATTTTTCATTATTAACTCTAATTCAATTTCTATGAGTCCCATTTTCATTTCCATTGTTCTAAAGCATTCCCTAGTACAGGTACAGTTCTCTAGTTTAGAGGAGAGATCCTGGCATATCATGGCTAGACTAGGATATAAATATTTTGACGAAACTTACTTTCATAGACAAAATTAAGTATTTATATGACATAATTATATATGAATAATAAAGAGAGAATGAAAATATCTGATGCAACCATATTTTTTTAAATGACAGTCTCCCAGAAAACTTTTTAAAAATCAAGTAAATATTCATTAACAAACAAATCGGAGACGTTATTCGCTTTTATATTTTATGGTTCTAGGTTTTTCGATTGTCTTCTCTCGTATACCTTATTTCAAAATCTTGAATGGTCAGTCAAGTCACCTTATTTGAATCTCGTAGATTTATTCTTATGGAGTCAATTCAAATAGAAAGCATATGTATCTCAACCTGAAAACTTTTGAGCATTTCCTTCTGTAATTTGTTTGTTACAAATGAAAGGAAGTTTCACAAAATTTGTTTCTGTTCAGAGTTTTATGAAACGGGCAATATGTTCATCCTTTCTCCGTTTTCTCTCTTCATAGTTGTTCTGAATATATTGAGGTGAATATTTTTAAATAGCATATTTGAGGACATATTGGAAAAACTTTCAATGAAGTGCCACCGGATCTAGTTTTCCTCTAAGCTTTAGTATATGCTTCGAGTCAACCTTGAAAATCCTTGTATCAAAGATTGACATATCTGAGACTCTGCCTATAGAATCACATTTCCCAGAGTTAGAGTGGAAAGAATCAAAGTTTCAATGGAACACGAAGTATAATAATGATACTGTGGTTGATTATATTTTGGATGTAATGAAATGGTCGGAGGCCATGAGGTTCCACAATGGCAGGATACAATACTTTTGTGCTAATTTGGTGCATAAATAAGAGACTTGAGTTCTCCATAACAGATGACCCTCTCACACCCCAGGGATGTTACTGTAGCCAAGGAGCGGATACTACCCAAGGATGTGCGAACTAGTGACATAGATGTGGAGGATAATTCCACAAGCAGAAATACCGCCTAGTCTGTATTACTCTCATTCAAAGTTGAGCGATCATCCTGACACCACTCATACACACAAATAAAGTACCTATTTGCTTTATCTGCGAGTTCATCTGGGCATTTAGCGGCTATAAGAGACGATGTATTATCTGCGTAAAGTTCCTGAGCTACACTAATTTTGGTAATCAACATCATTAATGAATAAAGCAAATAATATATTCCCAGGATCATACTCTGCGGAACACCACCCTCCACTTTAGTTTCCTCAGATTTGGATTCTGGCCCAACGGACATAAATCGGACCACATTTGGCGCTCGAAGTGGTTGAGAATTATTATACGAGGGTGGTCTGAATATTTTTGTCTTTTTTCAACATGTCTCTGTGTAACTCTGCACACTTTTTCAGTGATGTTCCAACTCTCTTTACGGCGTCCAAATAGTACTCGGCGTTTCTCTGCAAAATAGTGGTTCCATAAGGTGATTGCCACTTCTTTTGACGAGAAATTCTGCTCTCCGAGCGCAATTTTCTAGATGGCGCTTGGGGCCAGATCTGGTGAATAAGGCGAATAGTCAAGCGGTTCTATCCATGATTCGTGGCCTTTCGTCATGGCAACAGCAGAAGTTGTCTTGGGTAAACAGAATTTTCTTTTTCTGTAAATGTGGCTGTTTTTCCACAATTTATGCTTTTAGCTTGTCAAGTAACGATGCGTAGTATGCTCCACTTTAATTCGGCGGTTGTCTTGCACCATTTGGTAAAATTTGGGGATGTTATCGTCATTATATTATATTACAGAGCCAGGAGAACTGAGAGTCGATAAAACTGTCATGTTCAAGAATTCACAACAGCTATTCATTAAAATATAGCCAAACTATCTTAGAGTATTTTATTAATCACAGTGAAATCAACTAAAAAATATGACCATATTTTTTCAGATATAATTAATATATACTTTAAATAAAGCATGTAAAAATTCAATGAGCTGAGTTAACAAAAAAAGTTTTTTAATAAGCCAACGTGCTAGCTCTTATATCTGTCAACGATTGAGAAATTTGTGTAAATGTCGCTTTATAACGATAGTTATTGCCTAAACACTTTACAAAGTTAGTGAACAGATCGAAACATATAATGGAAAATTCGATGGAGAGAAAAATATTGGAGGTTGATTGGTACAGCATGAACTGAATAATCCGTTCTTGTCTTAGATTTAATTGAATTTCGAGGGTTTGAGAGAAAAAGCGTAAACAAATGCCCATAATCAACACTACCTGCAAACAATTTCTCTTAGCACTATATGTATCTCTGCATATTCGCAGAGACATATATACGACTTACCTTATAAAACCCGTTTACAACTTTAATCTAGATATGTAATCAAAAAATTTTGTTCATTAGCGAGAAATTTCATGTGGTCCAATTTTAATTCCAGAAGTCCGACAAGGTCCCACACCTACATTTCTCATTTTCTCTCTCATTTGCTTCAAAGAGTGCAGATATAACGGCAAAAACGAATAATATCTCTTTGGAGCTTATACAGTTACGACGTAATTAGAAGTCAAATTTTTAATTTGATGTGATTCTGTATTCACTTTACTAAACTTTAGTCGCAAGCATAAAATATGAATTATGAATGAGTTGCTCGCCCCTGCTGGCAGTACGACCGCTGTGGGCTTAAGTTTCATTACTAATTATGAAATAAAATAAAAAAGCTATGAAAGTCCGACAAAAATATCGTTTTATCGAATTAGATTTCATGTTTTATATAATTGAAGTTTATTTTGGAAGTACTGATTAATTTAGTTCAATTCTTAGTTTTATAATTATAGATGTGATGATAGTTGATTGATGAACTATGTATTATACTATCCCAAGAGTTTATTGAAAATCAGGATTGCAATTTTGGTCCCCCAACCATCTTCAGCTGACTAGTACTGAGCTAAAGTTGAAATACAGACAAACATAAACAGGTAGATCCAAATTAATTAGGGTGCAAACGAGAGGTTGTAAACGAATTATGTTAAGAGAAGGTATTATTCAGAGATATCAAATATGGACGAATAAGCCGGCCATACTGGTCATTCAGATGATTATCTATGGGAAGTCGTTGGACTTTGAGAATTTGGATGGATTATAGGAATCTTTCATCCTTCAGGTATGCAATGAATAATTTGAAGTTGATCTATGGGTGGAAAATGATGGCCATCTTCGATACAATGTGCAGCGAAAGTAGATTCGTCTGTTTGTTGGTTATTGAGATCTGATTGATGCTCTTTGTATTTAGTGTTGAATAATGTCTACGAGTCTGGCCAATATATCTGCCTTCACAATTCATACAGGATAACTTGTAGACTCCAGTATTGTCAAATCTATCAATTTTATCCTCACTATTGAAAAATTCTTGGAAGAGTTTCATGTGGATTTTGAAAGCTACTTTTTTATGCTGTTTTGAAATGACATTTGCATTCCTTTCGCTGATAGAGCCAAAATCTGGTAATGAAATGTAATTATCTGTATTAGTTGATTCTATTTGTGGTTAAATGTTATAATACGCTATTTGTGTTTGTTTCTTTCTGATCACTACGTTTATTATATTTGAGGGTTAACCATTGTTTTTAGCTATTTATTTAATTATGGACGCTTCCTGAACATTTTTCTTCGAATAGTGGTAGAGGGAAAGTCTCAAAGTCTCAGAGTATTCATGAAATTCTAGGTGTGTTAAGTCATGAATGCATATATCAGTAGTAGTGTGTTTTCGATAAATATTAAAACTTAGTGTGTTCTTTTTATGTGTGATTGTTAGGTCTAAGAAGAGAATCTGATTATCCCTTTGTTGAATTTAATTTTAGGATAAATGCTATTGATGTTTTGCCAATTAATGTACTGGGCTGTTCATGAATGACTCTATTACGCCCAGTAATGTCATTAATGAACAGCCCACTATATAAATTGGCAGAAGAATTTCATCTTGTATTCAAGAATTCAACAAATTTCATACCTAATCATTCAATAAAAACTCAATTCAATTAACACCAAATTGAAATAGATTCATGTCCCAATCAAATCATATTTAATTAGTTTGAATGTACATAATATGTTTTCCAACATCCCAAGAGACGAACGTCTTTCATTGGTCTCAGACATCATGAATAAATCACACATAAATCCGGTTGTACAAAATGATTTCATGAATTTCCTCAAGCTGTACCTACAACAGAATTATTTAAATTCAACAACCTCATGGTGTACCGATGGTATATACATTGAGCCGTTTACTTGCTGACATTTTCATGACGTATATTGAAGATATCATATTCAATTTCTCCAAACTAAAATCAGTAAATTTTTGGTACAGATATATAGACGATATACTAGCATGTGTTATCGAAACCACTAGATAACTAAATTAATTTTTACTCACGTCAATAGCATTCATCCCGAAATTAAATTCTTAATAGGAGAGAAGTCGAGAATCAAATTCATTTCTTAGATCTATCAATTACTCATAAAAATAACACACAGTTTTGATATACACAACCAAAATTATATGGAATCACTAGGTATTTTACATTGTTGATTATTTTAACCATGGATCTTTGACTACTTGTGAAGACAGAAGTTTTTGTTTTCTGATAAGATAAGTATGATAAGAAATGTTGATTTATCACCACATATTCGGGATATTGTACTAAGTCGTCACTGAGATTTGAAACTGTGAATTTCGAAATTTGTAGAAGCCTATAATCATAATTGAAAACGCCTCACGTTGCATTTTCCGATGTGCAGAGGGGTCGAATAATTGCTCTTGTTGAAGAAAGGGTGACACAGAGAGGTATAGCGGCCATAACGGGAGTATCACAGGGGGTGATTTGAAAAACCTACGCCCGATACGTGGAGCTACAATCTCTGCAGAATAGGCCTAGAAGAAATCGTAGGAAGATCACTTCACTTCTGAAGAACGAGACCGCTCTTTGTGGCAAACTGCAAGGAGACCCTAGTGCGTCGCACCAAATAATCCTTAGGCATTTTCTGGTAGCAACAGGCATCAGTGTATTAGTCGAAACGATACAAAAAAAATTTATTTGAGGGTTTTATGCAGCTGAAGGCCCTTAAGAGTTCAAGAGATGAACAGACACCAAAAAATTAACAGAGTTAATTGATGCATCGAGCACCAAAATTGGAATATTGAGAATTGGCGAAATGTTCTTTTTTCGGATGAGACCAGAATTGGTGTTCGATCAGATGATCGCCGGATTCAGGTTCTAAGCGGTCGTGGAAGACAAGCTAGACTTCGAGCAGCAAGACCAAATACCAAGGGAGAAGTATGATCTTTTGGTGTGGCATTACGGTGGGAATCAAAACAGATTTGAGATCATTTCTTGAGAGTGTAACGGCTAGAAATTACGTGGATCTAGTGCTGGAGCCCATAGTGAGCTTTGGCGAGGTGCCCAAGGTGAGAATTTTATTTATATGCAAGATAATGCTCGTCTGCATACCAGTAACCTCGCGTGACATTATCTTGAAACAGAGGGAATCACTATTTTGGACTGGTTAGCTTGCTCTCCAAACTTTAATCCAAATGAACATTTATGGGATAATCTCGAAAGAAAAATTAGATCGCGCCAGGATAATCCAAGAACCCCACAACAGTTCATCTAAGCCGCCACAAAAGAGTGAGAGAATATCACCACAGAGGAGGTCAAAAACCTAATTCAAAGCATGCCTAGACGGATTCAGGCTTGTATCAGGGGAATAGGAGGTAACACTATCTACTGAGGTCGAGAAAAAAATACCTACTCCGTGAGAAAACAATTTTCATTTCTTTTACTACATGCGGAAAGATTCTCTTATTTTCTTTCATTTGTTTTTTTCTTGAAATAAACCTTCGTTTATTTCTTTTTACAATTGAAATATCTCAAAAATGAACAATTTTATAAATCCTTCGAAATTTCCAAAATCCCTGAGGTAAAATTCAAAATATCAGGTGATTCCATATAAATTTGGTTGTGTGTATATAGAAAAGCCAATATCACTGATATTTGCAACTCACGTGACTCAACACAACCAAATCTCATAGATACGCTGCTGTTTGATGATTCATAGGACTTTCTACCATCATCCGAAGAAAATATGTCTAGGAAAGTATCAACTATTAATTAAATAGCTAAGTACAATCGTTATTTTTCAAATAAATATAAACGGAATGATCAGAAAGAAACAAATACAAAGAGCATATCATAATATTAATCCACGTATAGAATCAATTAATACAGATAAATACGTTTTATTAATATATTTTGACCCTATCAGCGAAAATATTGCGAATGTCATTTCAAAATAGCATAAAAAGTAGCTTTCAGAACCCACATGAAACTCTAAGAAGAAAATGCTGGTGATAGTATAACACATAGTTTAATTTCTTATTATCATCATAGATGTGATGATTTTTATCTGCTGCAGAAGCTCATATAAGGTGTTTCCCATGTATGCGGATCTACTTCAGTTGGTAATTTCTCAGCTGAAATGAAGATAACTTGTACAATAACTTTCATTTCTTGCAGCCCTCCTTTTCAGAAAATGGGTGAATACCACAACCCCTTTAGTAGTAGAACTTTTTGAAAAGTATAACTTCAATTAATTATTTTTCCAATATAGGTTTGAATGAAAAGCTTTTTCGTCTCTTGAGTTTTTCTTGAATAACGAATCCAAGTTTTCGAGGGAAATAGTTATACTATCACCTCCTACGTCTAATCGTCTCAAATTTGAGATGAACTTAATGACAATGCATGAGTAACCAACATAACAAAATGAAAACTTGAACACCATGTAATTCAAAAACTAAATTCATGAACTTATGTTTATTGAAGGAAATCGTCTTAATTCAACTAATTTCTTCGTCTGTTAAAGTCCTGTAACAAAAATGTAGATCATAGATAGGGAGAAATTCGATCGTATATTGACCAACCGAAAAAATGCACTACTCCACTGAACTTTTTACGAAATATACAGATAGTTGTTTCAAAACTTTAGCCTGACTAATAACAAAGTTGTTAACAGTTCTAGAAATTCCTAATAATTCAGTTTCATTTGATAACTCAAAAACTACGTACCTGAACCGCTTACGGCTTTCATATCCTTTACTCGAAAAAGAATGATTCATTTGTTGAAAATATCTCTGATATTGGAGTAACATGAAGTTCAGTTCATCCATGCTGTCACGAACGTCTGCTGAGATGCTAATATGCTCGATCAGAACATTTGGAGCCTCGGAAAGAGTCAATATTCAAGCAAATGGACAGGAATGAGAGCTTCTTCACTTCGCACGCCTGCTGATTTCGCATCCTAACTTGCACGATATTGATATTCTCTCCCCATTCTCAATAACAGCTGAGAAAACTTTAGAACATGTTCTAAGTTACATATGAAAAGTTGCTTACTCATCTCAAAGACAGGTTATTTTAACCTGTCATGTTAAAAGTGAAGGATGTACACGTTCTTCTTGTTTGTTTTATTTCTTTGTATTGGTACGAGACAGGCATTTATATTCGTATCGGAATATTGCTTTTTTATTTCAGAGTTCTTATTATCGAAGGCTTCAAGAGATTGGCGACGTATTCGCTGTCTGTGTATTTGATCCCTTTTATGTTACGGAAAAAGTATGAATTCGTTGAACGTTCGAGAGGAAATATTATGGAGACTTTCTGTCGCTTTCTCTCTGAAGGAATTGTAGAATGTATTTCGTCAGCTTTACAAATTGAGAGGTAGACGTGTTCACTGGACCTCGTATTAAAATTATTCTGCACATGATTATCTTAAGAAAATTATTGTAAATATAGATATATCGGATATTTCGTAAAAAACACCCCAAGCTTAAATAGTTTCTACGATTGTTGATCGATTTCACTGATACGAAACCTAATATGTAGGTGAGATAAAAAACACAAGGTTTTACTTTAATCTACACTTTATTTGAAAAAATTCGACGACGTTTCGCTGACACAGCAGCTTTATCAAGAATGAAAAACAGAATGAAGAGTATGGTATTATAAACAAATCGTAGAATAAGTTGGATGAATAACAGGAAAATCCACACCGAGCCATTGTACAGTTAGTATGAAAGGTAATGAAAACTAATTAAACAAGTTAAGTAGGGTCGATGTTTGTATATATTTATTTCTAATGCTTCTAGGAGATCTAATTTTGAACTTTTGATTTTATATGTAATATGTCAAAGTTTTTATTGAATGAATGGTTTTCTTTTATTAGGTGGTTTGAATAATTTGAATCAGATTTATTTTTATCGAAGCTACGTTTATGTTCAGATGTTCTTATGCCAAAACTCCTATAGGTCCTACCGATATAAATTTTATCACAAGAACCGCAATTGAGTTTATAGATTCCTGATTTACTTGATTTTTCAACACGAGATTTATTATTTTTAATATGTTTACCTAAGTTATTAGAAGTTGTGAAAGTTATATTAAGATTTTGTTTGACGAGAAAGGATTTTATATTTGTACTTGCAGAACCGCAGAATGTTAAATTGTTGAATATTTTATAGTCTTCATGAATAGGATATACTTCATTTATTGAATCTGTTGGACGTTTGCATTGAACAAAATTATTTTTCTTTCAACAACATCTATTACAGTAGTGAAAATGGTTTGATCATGGAAATCCTTTGAGTTTACCGCTTGGCAAACAGATATAAACTATCGATAAGTTGCAAGAAAGAAGGTAGTCTTCTATTTTCATGCTTATACATCTCATATTGGTGCTACACCACACTCATCCTCTGAACAGAGAGAATTGTATGATGATCTATAATTTCGCAACTGATCCCTCAGACATGTTCTCGTTTGGACACTTACCAAAAGATATAACCCAGTAGAGGTAGAAACCTATTATCTCAAGAAAAGAGAAAACTATTTTATGTCTAGGAAAATGCGCAGGTTGTCCCAAATTCATTGTCTTTGAGTTGTAACTTCTAAACTAATAGAGATATGAGTGTGTGGTTTCCACAAAGAGTTGAGACTTAAATGAAACAACAGGATCAGTCGATAAATCGAAATTGAAAATGCCTTACGTTGGATTGCCCGATGTGCAGAGGAGTCGAATGCTTGCTCTCGTTGAAGAAAGGGTGACACAGAGGGATATAGCGGCCATAATGGGGTATCACAACGGGTGATTTCAAAACCTACGCCCGATACGTGGAGCTACAATCTCTGCAAAATAGGCCTAGAAGAAGTCCTAGGAAGATCACTTCTGAATAACAAGACCGCTTTTTATGCCAAACTGCAAGAATAAACGCTAGTGCGTCGCACCTCATACTGCAAAGGCAATTTCTGGAAGCAACAGGCATCAGTGTATCAGTCGAAACGAATCGTCAAAGACTTCTTGCAAGGGGTTCATACAGCAGAAGGTCCTTAAAATTCCAGAGCTGACCAGACAACAAAAATCAACAGATTTAATTGGTGTATCGAGCACCAAAATTAGAATATTGAAAATTGGCGAAATGTTCTTTTTTCGGATGAGACCAGAATTAGTCTTCGATCAGATGACCACCGGATTCGAGTTTTAAGGTGTCGTGGAAGACAAGCTAGACTCCGAGAAACATGACAAATTCCGAAATGCCAAGGGGCAGTTTGATGTTTTGGTGTGGCATTATGCTGGTAGGCAAATCAGATTTGATTTCGTTTCCTGCGAGTGTAACGGCTAGAAATTAGGTGGACCAAGTGCTGGAGCCCATAGTAAGACTCTGGTGACCAAGTGGAGAATTTCATTTTATGCAAAATACAAAGATATAGCTCTTCCGCATACCATTAACCTCGCGCGACATTACTTGAAACAGAGGAATCGCTATTTTGTACTGGCCAGCTTCCTATCCAGACATTATTCCTATTGAACATTTATGTGATAATCTGAACAAGAAAATAAGATCTCGCAAGGGTAATCCAAGAACTCCACAACAGCTTATCCAAGCCGCCACAGAAGAGTGGCAGAATATCAGCCCAGAGGAGATCAAAACCTAATCCAAAGCATGGATACACGGATTCAGGCTTGTATCAGGGCAAGACGAGATAATTCAAGCTACTGAGGTCGGGAAAAACACCTTCTCTCTGAAAACTATTTTAATATTTTTAATACATGCGGAAAGAGTATATTATTTCCTTTAATTTGTTTTTTCTTAAAATAAACCTTAATTTATTTTTTGAATTGTGGAGGCCGTTACTTGATGTAGATCCATGATGATGATGTTGAAGAAAGCGAATACAAGCTTTTGGCCCTTTGGTATTTTAAGTTGTTACTTAAAAATGCTATAACATCCCAAAACCTGTAGTTTTTAACCACGTGTTTGAAGTGGTTTGAGTGAAGTGTGTCCTAAATACATCAAACTCAAGACCAACAACAACAGTTATGCAGCTCGAAGAGCAGTCATCTCTGGACAGAAGATATGGATCAAATCAGAATGCAAGATTTTGTTCCACTAACGAGACATCTACAATTTTTATCCCAAGGTAATTCATACCGAGTTATTGTACAGACTTCATCCACTTGAATTCGATTCATTAGATTACAATAATAGATTCAAAATTAGATCAATAATACATAATAAATATACCATCCAATACCGCAAATTAAAGTTTCTCGTGTCACGAAAACCGAAACCTACTCCACGTAAAACTAAATTTTCTGACCATCAATTTTTTGATAGATTCGTTAACCTTTCTGATACTAATTTCATAACTGATGAAACAAATCTCTTGGAGAAAGGTTTCAAACACAATATTAAATCAAACAAGATAAAATCTGATTTAGAGGAACTTGGCATAGATACTGAAATTTCTCTGAAAAATATTCCTAATAACACTCACCTTAAATATTTAGCATCTAACATTATAAAAATGAATCATTAGCTGACTTCAAACCGAGTAAAGAACAAAATATTTTAAAGGCCATCAAACAAAAATCTCAACTAAATGAAGTTATTTTTACAAAAGCAGATAAGGGTAATACTGTTATTGCGTTTAATAAAGATGACTACCTATTTAAAACTCTAAATTTCATTTCGTCCGGAAACTATACAATTTTAAACAAAGATCCAACTATTAAATTCCAGAAAAATATTAAAATTGCAATAAATGACGCAAAATCTTTAATTAAAGCAATAGATAAATACTAATTAATTTTACCAAACCCTCAACCACCTCAACTGTATTCACTCATTAAATTGCATAAAGTAAATAACCCCGTTAGACCAGTCGTATCTTACGTTACAGCCCCAGCCGTGAAATTGTCGCACTACCTTATAGATATCATCAAAAATTATTGTTCATTCAAATCAAAATTTTCTATAAAAAATTCTTTCGAATTGACAAATAACATATAAAACGTTAACCTACCACCTAACGCAAAACTTATTTCGTTTGATGTTGAGAATTTATACCCAAGTATTCCTCCAGGTGATGTCAAAATATTAAAAGAAAACATGTTGAATTTGAATCATGTTAACCACATAATTAAATCAGAAATATTGAATCTGTTGGACGTTCGCATTGAACAAAATTATTTTTCTTTCAACAACATCTATTACAGTAGTGAAAATGGTTTGATCATGGGAAATCCTTTGAGTCCACTTTTAGCAGAGATTTTATGAATAATATTGAACAGAAAATTCATACACATCCACTCATTTCCAAATTTTTTATTGGTATAGATATGTTGACGACATCTTAGTATGTTTCATTGGAACTACTCGTCAATTAGACTTATTTCTTAATTTCATTAATTCCATCCATTTGAACATTAAATTCACGATAGAAATTGAACAGAACGATTCCATTAATTTTTTGGACTTAAAAATCACTAAACAAAATAATAATCATGTTTTTTCGGTCTTTCGTAAACCAACACATACTGATACAATTATACATAACTACTCATTACATCCAATTCAACACAAAGTTGCAGCTTTAAACAGCATGGTACATCGGTTACTCAATTTACCTTTATCAGTAGAAGATTATAATAAAGAGTTAAACATCATCAAACAGATAGCCATTAATAATTCATATAATCCGGATATGATAGATCTAATCATTCGTAAAAACTGTATCAGAAAGCAATAAATGAAGTATATCCTATTCATAAAGACTATAAAATATTCAACAGTTTAACATTCTGCGGTTCTGCAAGTACAAATATTAAATCCTTTCTCGTCAAACAAAATCTTAATATAACTTTCAAAACTTCTAATAACTTAGGTAAACATATTAAAAATAATAAATCTCGTGTTGAAAAATCAAGTAAATCAGGAATCTATAAACTCAATTGCGGTTCTTGTGATAAAATTTATATCGGTAGGACCTATAGGAGTTTTGGCATAAGAAAATCTGAACATAAACGTAGCTTCGATAAAAATAAATCTGATTCAAATTATTCAAACTACCTAATAAAAGGAAACCATTCATTCAATAAAAACTTTGACATATTACATATAGAATCAAAAAGTTCAAAATTAGATCTCCTAGAAGCATTAGAAATAAATAGATACAAACATTCGGACAAGCTTTTGAATGAACAGGTAGATGTGAATTACTCACCCCTACTTAGCTTGTTTAATTAGTTTTTATTACCTTTCATACTAACTGTACAATGGCTCGGTGTGGATTTTCCTGTTATTCATCCAACTTGTTCTACGATTTGTTTATAATACTATACTCTTCATTCTGTTTTTCATTCTTGATAAAGCTGCTGTGTCAGCGAAACGTCGTCGAATTTTTTCAAATAAAGTGTAGATTAAAGTTAAACCTTGTGTTTTTTATCTCATTTATATCATGGATCTACATCAAGTAACGGCCTCCACAATTCAAAAATAATATGTAGGTATATATACGCTTATATTTTGATTTTTCTATTTCGCCATTTCATTTGAAAATTATTTCAAATTTAATGATTGATTTTTCAAGGAAACACCAAAACCCTTTTTAGTCATATTTTCGAAATCAGGTTAAGAAGAAAAAAATTTCTTTAGTTTTTTCAATAGATCATCAAATATCGTAGAAAATTTATTCGTGTTTCGAAATATCGATCTTCAGAAACAAAATGGTCCATTTTCTCTTGAACTGATAATAGTTCTTCTATGAACCCTAAAAATATTACATTTAAAATTGATAAAGTAGTCGAGAATACAAGCTGAACTGTGGTGAATATAGTAAGATGTATATTATTAGAACATACAGAAACAACCATATTATATTGGAGTCCAATCGAGATCTGGGAATACTACTGGGCGGTAATCTTCAAGTGGTGGCACCTCTTCGCTTTGGAGATCGCAAAAAGTTGTAAGTAGGATGTTCCAAACATTTGGAGAAAGTTGATATGAGCATAGAAGACTAAAAAACTGCCAATTGGGCTTTTTTTCCAAATGTGTGCACAAAGGAACCGAAGGAGTATAGGTACTCTCCTTCATTCATTATCCTTTGCACAACGTCCACAATACTCAACCATGCTCGAGCATGGTAGTATATATAGGGATTCTAGACGACAGCGGGTGTGGAAATATATCCTAAACCATCTTGATTCTGTTCGAGAAATTGGCCCCTACCGAGGAGAGATATTGGTGTGGGTTAGCCTAGAGCTTAGACAATGTACGCCACTATATGTGCCTATAATTTCAAATTTCAATATGATAACTATATAAGATAACATGAAACATGCTTATAGATCTTCAAGAGGGTTATTTTGTTCATATTACCATTATCGCTAACCAAACACGTCTGGAATATGTTACAAGGTTACTTTGAAGAATATTCCATTATATTCAACCAATTGTAATACCTTATCTCTCAATGGATTTCAATTAATTCTTCCAACAATCTTCAGAGACAAAACTTTTTCCAACATAAACAGGAGCTTTTGTTAACAGCCTAAAGGGCTTTTTGAATGAGAGATGATGTTGCCAATTTGTCAATCAATAATAGCGAAGCACCTTTTGGAAACTAAAAATAACTACTACTAAATAAGCGTTTGCTAGAAAGTATTCACCAATGCAGGCCGGATTTGAGGGTTATAAATTTTACACCACAATAATGCACCATACATGAACTACTATTGTGAGCGAGTTTTCGGCTGAAAATTCAACTAATTCGATCGAATAATTACCATTTCCACCTGATCGGCTCCTTGTAACTATCGTCTTCTTGGACAGCTTGGAAGCAGAGTTCAGAATGATCGGTCCGTTGCTATGTTTAGGTGACAATTGACAAGATATAGAAAGAATTCTTGCCTTAACCAAATTTCCTGCAGACCTTATTGTGCAAATTCAATTCGACCTCAGGATATTTTACGGAACACTTAATTCTATATCAGCCTGTGCTGAAGTAAAATCATGAAACAAACAGAACTATCTACTGTGATAAATGTTAGTATCCATTTATGTTCACATTGAAATGAGGCAACGTTCGCTAGGAATATCAATCATATCCTGTAATACATTCATAGATTACCTCCTCTGGTTTATACACTTCATCTAAATCATCAGAATGGCGTTTAAGTTAAGCATTCGCATGGACAATTTATAAATCAAGAATAAATATTCTGTAGTTCATAATGTTTTGAATGATTCTCAATGGGTATCCAAATATCGGATTTATTTATCAAAACGATTCTTAACACGAGCCACATTAGCAATTAGGTAAGCTGGATAGTTTCAAATAATTGATTGGCGAAATCTTCATCTCTATGGTATGGTAAGGTTAATCACTATGATCAGGTAACGAAACAATTAATATGTTTCGATTATCATAAATGAAGAGCAACTTTAGAACTATTTAAAATTATTCATCAGTGTCTCTATAAAAGCAATTAAGGTCAGTCTGTAGAGACCTGCAGTCCTTTTAGCGTGTTTGATGGAGAAAAGGATTATTGTGAATCCAACAATTCTAGGTTTTATGGTCTCAACAAAACATTAAACAAAACTCTCAGACCAGTGGTATTAAATATTAACAGTACCGTACATTATTTGGCGAAACAGTTAAATACGAGGGTGGTCTGATAAGTTTCCGACTCAACACATAAAGGACAGTTTTCCTGAATATTTTTTTCACTTTTCAACATAGTTTTTCTGTAAGTTCTGCTCTAAGCTTGTCGAATAATGATGTGTAGTATGCTTCTGTGATGGTTCTTCCTTTTTGAAGGTAATAAATTAAAATAACTCCATGACTATCACATAGAACAGTCGCCATCATTTCCTAACCGGAGAAGCAGTTTTTGCATTTTTGGAACCGGTTTCTCTTTGCAGTCCACTAGTTGGACTGTATTTTTGATTTCAGCATATCCAATTTTCATCTACAATAACTAATCGGCGCCAAAAGTCGAATTTATTGCGCGATAACAGAGCTTTGCAACTGTTCATTCGAAAACGTTTTTGGTCTAACGTCAGCAAACGCAGCACCCAATGCGTGGACAGCTTTCCTTCCTGTAAATGTTGAGATAATATGTGACGAACGTTGGTTTGACAGATTCACAATCTCTGTTATCTTTTTTATTTTAATTCGACGTCGTCTAGCACTATTTGGTGAACTTTGGCAATGTTATCGTCGGTAGTTACAGTTTTATGAAGTCCCGAATGTTCATCGTCTTCTAAGATCTTACGGCTAAGTTTAAATTTAGTTACCAAAAATTTCACCATGGTAAATAATATTGAGTCCCCATACATAGAATCCAACTCATCTTTAATTAAAGGCATATCGCCTCACTCAAACGACTGTTCTATAACAACTGCGCGTTCAAAATGGTGAATAGTTGTCAAAAGATAGAAAAAAAATTCACTATCTTTTATTTACGAGTGTTGGCATCTTCACGTAGAGGTCGGAATTTTTTCAGACTCAAGCAATTGAAGAAAAAGCCCTTGGATTGAGTCTCATAAAATAAGATGATTGAAGGTATGTTCGACATCTGTTAGTATTTCAAACTATTTTCAAATACTGAGAGAGAATTATACCATTTCATGTCATTTAAACCTAAGACACATATTAGAGAAGTGGGGACAAACGAAAATCAAGCTGGTCGTTAGTTATTGATAGATTTTTTATGAACTTCTACGAATTTTCATGAATCTGATCTCTTTCTTTCGTTACTTGAATATAATATACGAGTTTTTCCGAAATTTCAGAAAGGATTTTCGTTTATTCAACGTTCTGTTAACCATTTGTAATTTTAAAATGAATTGTTGATTTTAAGCTTGTCTGCTCTAATATTTCAACTATTCATATATATTTTTCAATGAAATAAAACTATGGTATTTAGATTTTCACTATATTAACCAAACTATGACCTGTTTCACGACACTGTGGCTTCATCACATAGATACAAACTAATAAACAGAGTTATTCCTTATATATTAGTCTTATTTCGTACGTAATATTACAATAGGTATAAGTACAAGGGTATGTTGGAAAACCCATCGGAATTGCTTACTCTATGAATTGAAAAGATTGAGTAAAGGAGAAGGATTTAGATCTAATTGACTATTAAGTAACCTACCTGAATTCTTTTCTTTGTTAATCTCCAAAATTTCCCATAGATTGAGTTTTTTCATTGTGTAAAATGTTGAAATTATCATAAATGTTATGGTTTTCTTCGAGTAAGTGATTAGAATAATAGGAATCTGATTTATAATAATTGAAACTACGTTTGTGCTCGGATAATCTAGTTTTGAAATTACTGAAAGTGCTACCAATATAAATTTTATTACAATCCCCGCAAGACAGTTTTTAAACACCGGATTTATTACCTTTATCAATTTTAGATTTGCAGTTTTTAATATGTCGGCCTAAAGAATTATCAGTTCGGAATGCTATATTGAAATTATAATGGACAGGAATGATTTTAATTTCAGACTAGGATTACCAATATAAGTTAAGCCCTTTGCATTTTGTGTTAGAACTTTTTATACTTGGAAATACTTCCTGGATGGCTTTTTGAAATTTTTTGCTTGAAATCATGTTCTCAATCATACTAGGACTGTAGCCGTTATTGACTGCTATTTGTTCAATTATGTTCTACTCTTTTATAAAATTATTTTGTGACATTGGTATATTAATGAGTCTATGTACCATACTATTGTAAGCAGCTAATTTATGTGGATAAGGATGTGTAGATGGGCTGTGAATATAATATCTGTATGCGATGGCTTATGAAAAATAGAAAAATCATGTTTGCCGTTAATTTTAGTAAGAATTAAATCTAGAAAGTTAATGGAGTTTTCTGTTTCTATCTCTAACGTGGATTTAATATTATCGTGAATTTTGTTAATGTTTTCACTGACTCTTATTGTCTGTTTGTTCCAGTGAAACAACAAATGATATCGTCGACACATATGAACCAATAAATAAAGTAAATAAAGTATTTGAATAAGGGAAGTTCTTAGTAGTGTTTTCAATATTATCCATGAATTTTTCAGCGAGCGGAGAGCTCAGAGGATTACCCATGATGAAACCTTTTTCACTGTTATATAATACTCCATTGAAATAATTTTGTTCTAAACAAATTTCTGAAAGGTGTGAGATCTCTGATTGAATAACTGGATTGACTTTATTAATTTGAATAGCGTTGTTGATGAGTTTCACTGTATCACTAGGTGGAACGCTAGGGAAGAGATTTACTACATCCCATGACATAAGTTTAGAGTTCGGTGGTAGTATCGTCTGCTGAATTTTATTTATTAGGACTGAAGAGTTTTTTATTAAGATTTTAGGTTCAAAATTAGTGTACTGTTGAATGATGTCTATGAGAAAGCGTGAAAGTTTTGCAGCTGGAGCTTGAAAATATGAAACTACTGGTCGAAGGGGATGCCCCGTTTTATGGATTTTGACGAGGAAGTAAAGTTTTGGTGATTGCGGGTTGTCAATGAAAAGTTTATACTTTTGGTTTGTAGGTATTATAGACTTGGCATACTCTAAAGCGTTTTTAAATCTGGATTGAAATTTATTTATTGGATCTTTATCAATTTTTTCATAACTACCTGATTCAATGAAATTTTGGGTTTCAATAAATAATCTGCTTTAATTAAAGCTATGACTGAATGACCTTTATCTTCTTTGGTGAATATGATATCTTCAGATGCGGACTTAGATTCAATGGACTTTAAAGTTGTATTTTCGAATTTCTTAGGTTGAAAACTATTGAACTCTTTTTAAGTAGTAACGCTGAAGAGTGTTTTAGGTGTTTTGCTTGCGATGAATAATTTAGGCTATTTCGGTTTCAATTCCTAGCAGATCGAATTGGAGACGAGCGTTATTTGACTGTAAGTTGTGTTTAAAACCCTTTTCTAGAAGTGAAACTTCATCTTCGGAAAAATTAGCATATGAAAGATTACTGAACCTATCATAAAATTCGTGACCGGAAAATTTGGACTTGTTTTTTGAAGTTTCAGGTTTATTACTCAATAATTTATTTGACTTTCGCAACTGAATTTTATACTTTTTGTGAATTGAATCTTGTTACGGAATCTAAAATGTCAAACTCTACTGAATGCAATCTATGAAGCAACTCCGAATGGATTACCTTTGAAAACATGTAGTTGTCTCGTTGGCTGTATTAAAACTTAATGTTTAACTTGAACCATTTCTTCTTGCCTTGTAGTTTTCCATTTCGGGCTATGGGGCTGATATTAGGTGTCTTCATTTTAATATATTTCGGAAATACTTCGTTCTTCAAACAGCTGGATATGAATCAGATATTTTGTGTGTTGGTCGCACATCTTAGAATTAGCTTGAAATACCAAATGACCAGAAAGCTTGTCTCAGCTTCTTTCAATAATTTGATCTAGGAGGTCGTTACTTGATGAAAATCGATATACATATTTTCAATGAAATAAAACTAAAGTAGTTAGATTTTCACTATATTAACAGAACTATGACCGGTTTCACCACACTGTGGCTTCATCAGATAGATACAAACTAATGAACAGAGTTATTCCTTATATATTAGTCTTATTTTCTACTTAGTATTACAATAGGTACAAGTACAAGGGTTATGTTAGTTTGTTTCTATCTGATGAAGCCACAGTGTGGTGGAACCGGTTATAGTTTTGTTAATATAGTGCAAATTTAAATGCCATAGTTCTATTTCATTAAATAACGACCTCCTCAATCAAATTATTTATATACATTTCAAATCACTTTGTACTTGGTTTTCATACTGTCCGATGATGAATGAGAGTTCGAAATCGTGGTAACAATCATCTATTCATTTTATTTATTTGTTAATAGTAAAACTTCCATTTATGTTAAATCGTCAACATTTTTGTCTGGCAGTGATTATCTGAGCTCATTACAGTTGATTATTTTACCAGCTGATTTATAACATTATTGTAATTGATATTTCTTTTTGTTTTAGACAATGGAGATACAGGAGTCGACTCATGCTAGAACATGACCACGGAATGCAAATCCAAATCCAATAAAGTCAAATTCAAGTGAAGCCTTACTCAGAAACGAAAGCAATACTTCAAAAATGTCAAAGACCCTGATTCTAATAATAGATTTGGACACTATATATCCCCGGAACCGTTCCGAATTTCCGTTAAAAAAATGACAACTGAAACCTTTTCCCCCACCCTTTGAACCCCTCCCGTGAAAGATGTCCCATTATTCTCGGTACGAAGAAAACTTCAAAATAATTTTATTAATACAACTAGCTTTGCTCTTGCTCGACGTTTATGGTTTGAATACCAATAGGGTCCATAAGGAGCAAAGCGAAGCGGACGACAAGTCGTATTTTGCAATTGCTACAATGCCGAACACAAGTTACAGCCGCGTTTTCAATAAGACCCTGATGAATTTAACCCAGAATTTATTCCCAACTAAAAAGCTCAATTTTGATTTGGACACATTGACGATCGAGTTGCCGGCCAACGGAAGTTTTAGTGCTTTATTTCTGAGGGAACTTTGCGTAAAATTGGAGAAGAAACGAGTATTGGCGGTTTTTGTGATAGGGGATTCCCCGGCTGCATTCACGATCAATATGGCGGCCACATATATTGGTATACCGGTTTTATGGGCCCGAGGGCATAGCGGGTTTTCGCCGGGATTTCGCAGTTTGGTAAGTAATTACTAGTTTTAATATTGTCATTATTGTTACTATTGATTGAATATTAAGAGTCGAGTGTAGAATTAATAACAAAAAAATGTACTGGATACAAAATATAAAAAAACTGAACAAAATACAGATATAAAGCTAGTGAATATAAAAAATAGTATAAACATTGAGTAAAACAACTTGAACTTGAACTGATGTAAAAATTCTGGAAAACCAATAAATCGCTTTAAAAAGCGTTTGATATTATTTTTGAACTATTCGGTTAAAAAAACATCTTATGGCACTAGTAAATTGATTAAAGTTATATGAATATCCAGTTAGTTCCTCTTAAGAACGAACTTTGATTGTTAACACCAGAATAAGCAGCCCTTGCCAATGTTTTGTTTTGATAATTTTATAGGTTAGTTTAAATTGTCAAATAAAGATATATGTCATATCACTGCGACGTTGCCGACAGTAAGAATACTTCTGTTGGTTTTTGATTCTTAACCTCAAACCATCTGATATATATAATTCACGTTCATATTGCTCAGTCATCCATCAAATTCTAGGTGTGTTTCATTGGATGATTTGATCAAACCTGGAGTTTTATTTGTTTCATTCTAGTTCATCTTACGGTTGTTGTTGGCTCTGGTTAGTTGTGGGAATTAACGGGGACATGGTTGTAGATAGTAAAATTTGAAGTTTAACTTGACAAAGCCAGGCAGAGGGCTTCCGTATCCAACGGATGTGGATGTCGGCAAAGCACGCTGTGGAGAAAGATGTGAAGTCTTTTGTGTAATTAGCACCAGTTGAAATTTAACAGAGTGTGAAGTGAATTATTTGAAAATCATGTGTGATTCCAAGAAAATTTTGAATTTATTTGGGTATCGGATCATTCGAGTTCCATTGTACGATCATTGAAATTGAAGCATGTGTAGATGGGCAAGACTCCCGAACACATTGTGAAAGGATAAACAGGCACAACTCCAGGCGTTTCGTTTCATCACTTTTGAAAGCTAACGTTCTCTTCCTGAATTCAGAACAATCAAGTGCTTTTAAAAGATTTTTCTTTTATTTATAAGTTTTCTGAGGTCAGGAATCTAGAGAGTGATTAGACTGTGAGAAAATCTCTATTCTTCGAAACTTGAAGAATACGTCTTGCACGGATTTGGCCACCGATTCGAACTTGAAGGAAGAATGTGGTTTCCTTTTATATCAGGGTGTAGAATAAAATTCATTTAATTGATAATTATTTGGCAGTTTTTCGGTCTAATTAGATTTATTGTTACTTTTGCGATGTTTTCTAACTTGTAGAAACTTAGGATTAGCTTGGCGAGTTAATTTAGGATTGGTTATACAGGGTGCTTCAACGAAAACTAAACAGAGGCTATATCTATCAAGATATTCATTTCTGATCAAAACGAAAAAATAGGTTTTTTTTTGTTTCAAGGGGGACATCTTAGGGGTACAATACTTGCCTGAAATATCAACCCCCTAAGCGGGTGTTGCAATCACGAATGAAGTGAAAACGGACAATTTTATGTATAGGGAAACCTAACATCAACCAACACTAATTTAAAGTACAGTTCTCATAAATTATTGAAACATAGGAACTCGTATTTGAGTATTTTTGACAATTCATTTTATTGAGTTGAGAAGTGATTTCTGAGAACCCTGCAAAAGTTTGATTTCTTACTCAAATTTGACTCTATGTTGTAGGGCATAAAAGATGACACTATAGTTTTGATGAAAAAAATGATAGCTCAATGATAATTAATTTTAGATAGGATATGTCTAGACAGAATATGTTCGATAAAATGTGTCATTTAATGAAAAAAATTGAAAAGTTCACCATGCCATTCGAAGAAGCAAAGTTGAAGCCGATGTCTGGTATAACCAAAAGTGGCATCGCTCAGAAAATTGCAAATTCTAGATTAGTATTGATCGATAAACCCGTTTGCCACATACTCCTTGTGGGCCCCCTGTATATGTGGGTTTTCTGAAGATATTGATAGGCAAACGATGATTATTTGTGTAAGTTATGGTAAAATCAAGAAATCAACGTGTTGAATTCATATATATATCTTTGGTGTTATTAAGTTGATGATATTTAAGTCATTTTAGTAGAAGTCACAGATAACTAGATAGCTTCTTAAACATTTTCTATAGCTCTCAACCGAAAATGAGTTAGTAGTAGACGTCGATCAGAAGATAACTCAAAATTGGTCGCACGCAGATTAGAGGTGTACTACATAAATATCGCTCAAAATTGAATAGTGAATTATGATCTGGAGTGAAAAATAACAGTTCACAATTGAGATAAAAGAATCGGATGCTACTTGTGGTAGAACCGGAAGTATGATGATAATGTTCCACTCAGCGGAAGCACCTCTGAGAACTATTCGCGGGACAACGTTTCTGAAGACGTAATATTATCTGAGTGAATATTCAGAAAACGATCTGCATGGAATATAAATGATTATGTAAAGCTGATGTGGTTTTTCAGATCCTTCCCTCGCGCTCTGACGGTTAAACCGTGAATAATTAACTAGAATTTTATATTAACGAGCTGAAATTATGGTGAACCCGGCTTCTCTCTAAAAACATACATTTTTCACGAGAATATAAAGTCTGAAGCGTAATGGTTGTTTTTTTCTAGTTCCGCTAATTAATTTAAACTTAGAGGTTCATCCCTTATAAAGCTGGCATTTCCTTACCTCGTAAAAATCGATATGCTACCCAGATGTTGAAGCATGACTCCTCCGAAAACAGGAAGGAAATGCGATGAGTTTCAGCTTAGGAACAGCACTTCCGGTTCATGTCTACGACGGAGAGACCTGAAAATTGCACGTTTATTCTGATGATGTTCAGTCGTGAGACCGGTAGTTGCTCAGAGTTTGATTCGGTCGAGAGCAAGAAGTTCTGGAACTTCTGTAGGACTTAGGAAGTGCCTGGCGATCATCTTCACTTGTGCCGACCCCACTTGACTTCAAATCGATGCAAATTTTGTCGGTTTACATCTTTGAATGAGACAGTTTATATTATCTAATATCTTACTCGGCAAATGCCAATGAATTTCCAGTTTTCTAAACAATTTTTTCAGTATACTTCAAAAGAACAAATCTTACATTTCATAAAATATGTGAGTTTTCTTGAACGTAAAGTTCAACAATCATATATATATATATATATATATATATATATATATATATATATATATATATATATATATATATAGATATATCTATATAGAATAGAACACTATCTAAAATAGACGTTTCGGGAATTTTTCTTCCTTCTTCAGAACAAAAAAGAAATACGATATTACCAACACCACACTATACATAACTATCCCATACCTACCTCAACTAACAAAAACCATCAAGAACATCCTCAAATCTTATAACTTCAAAATGGTCTACTCAGCCATGAATCAACTAAAACACGTACATACAAAACTAAAATTTCAAATTATCACATATGGAGACAACCCACATAGTATACGCCATTCCCTGCAAGAACTGCGGAAAGGTCTACATTGGACAAACAGAACAACACCTCAAAGAACGTCTCAAACCCCATAAATACGCGAAAAACGACAGCACTGAACTAAACAAACACGAAATACAAGAAAAACGCAAATTTGACTAGGACCAGATAAAAATTCTTGACAAAGAACACAACAGAAAAAAGAAAGAGATACCTGAGATGATACACATACAAAAAAACATAGACAACTCTGTAAATGACCGGAAAGACATAAAGACGCTAAGCTCCATATACTTAGATCTTCTACAAAACAGGGCACAAAAGAAAAATCGTTTCGAAAAGGTTAACAATCACAGTAAATACAGAGGAGCACAGTACAAACAGATCCCAGAAACACCTGAAAAGTCCACAAAGAAAACAGCACCATAGAAAACTTCAACACACATAACCTCCGAAAACTGACATCTCCAAAACACAAAGTGTAATATAGAATTCTTACAAATAAAAATAAAACAATCATTCAAAAGATATATATATATATATATATATATATATATATATATATATATATATATATATATATATATATATATATATATATATATATATATATATATATATATATACCAGCCGATTTCTGATTCGAGGAGGAACAACATTTTTTCATCCCCGTAACTTTAAGTCCTTAAAGGGGATGAGCACAACCCCGTGATTTTGAATAAGGATGAGGGGTGCTGTGATACCTAATTTTGGAGATCATATTGAGTACTATCTGACCCTAAATTTACGCTTCAAAATTTTCATCGTTAACGAAATGGCAGCTTAAAAAGTGGAAGACTACTTACTTTTGTGATTAGTTTATTAAGTGCTGAAAATGGGTACCACTCACTTCCATGCAGTAAAATAAGTTTTGCTCAAATCGTTCACGTACATTATTCAACATTTCTGGTTCAATTTGACGTCATTCATTACTGATCCCAGTGTCTCAGGTTGGCTAGCGTAAATCTCAGATTTCAGGTGACCCCATAGAAAAAAAGTCCAGTGGCGCCAGACCAGGTGATCTGGGTGGCCACTCAATATGTCCCCTTCTTTCAATACAGGTCTGAGGAAAGTTTTCATCTAAGAACTGACGCACAGGTTAAACGAAAATAACTATTTTCAGCATGTTAATAAACAAAATTGCCGTTTTTGTGTAGAGGAGAATCCAAGGTCAAAATACTAACGCCCCCCTTATTCACCAAAAGTGACAGTTTGGGCAGCAATGTAGTCCAACGGAATCATTGGATCTTATTTCTACGAAAACAACCGAGGGCAAACAGTAAATGTGAATGCGGACCCTTACACTACAATATTGAGGAATTTTTTTGAGCCACAGCTGCATCATTTTGAAGAGGGGAACAATAGTAGGGCATGGTTTTAACAAGATGGTGCCATGTGTCATATTTCTAACGAGACAATAGCAGTTGTTAAGCAGATGTTTCCCGGCAAAGTGTGATATCACTCCGAGGGGATATTCCATGGCCACCCAGAAGTCCAGACTTGGGTTTACTTGACATTTTTCTTTAGGGATATTTAAAAAGTCGAGTATACGTCGAAAAACCAGCATCAATTCAACAATTGAAAGAAGCAGTAATAGGTGAAATGGGTCAAATTTTTCGTTCATTGTGCTGGAGGGTTTTTAATAATTTAAGCTTCAGGTTGGAAGAGTGTCTGCGTCGAGATGGATCACACCTTGATGATGTAATTTTTAAAAATTGACTTTTCAATGTTCTTTTTTTATTAAGTTTTCAAATTCGGAAAACTTATATAAAATACAATAGAACTGCGTTCGACGAAAATAATAAATCCGATGTTCACAAGCGACAACTGCAGTAATAAATTTTACATTGGTAAGAAACAAAGAAATGTTAATACTATAATAACAGAACACCAACGTTCTGTTTTCAAATTAGAGGTCGGATTCAAATTAGGCGAACCATTCTTTAGTGTGTTATCACTCAATCAACCGGAAATTCAAGATCTCACGCACAGATAATAGTAATTGGAAAATAGATCTTTGGGAAACTTTACAGAATAACAAACGCAACCACACGTCGGCTCGGTGGCGTAGGGGATACGATGCTCGTCTCCTGCGCAGAGTTACCTGGGTTCAATCCCCACAAAGTCGGTGCGATTTTTCGGATTCTGGGAATCGCTTGAGTATCCATCTTTCGGAGGAGATGTAAAGCCGTTGGTCCTGTCTAACAGAGATGTGTTGGACATTAAAGATCCCTTCCCTTGACCCGAGAGGGGTTCGGCAAAATTCCCGGGTTAGTGAGGTGACAGAATTCCCCGGCGTGTCATTGGCCGAAAGGCGGAAATAGAGCACGTTAAAGGAATAACAAACAAACAAAAACGCAACCACACGGGAAATATTATCAATGAACAAGTAGACTCAAATTCGTCACCGAATGTTTTCTGGGGGTGAATTCTTATAATAGACTTTATGGATTTTCCTAAAGTTTAAGTCTCGAGTATATTTGTATTTTAACCTAACCTAACCTAACCTTGAATGTAATTTGCAATTTTTTTAGTAATTGGGCTGAAAAAAGTTAAGGAATATTGGTGTATGGCTGTCAGATCTGTGTTGGGGATAAATACTGTTATAAGAGTTTTGCAAACGTTTTTTAGACGCAAGTTTGTCTATCATTGGGGAGAATAGCCGTTATTTTTTGCGATAGATTTAACTGATAAAATTATTTATTCAGATTTATAATGGAGAGAGGTAATGTGAAAGCTATATGGAACATAGAATTGAACGCTACAAATTTATGTTGAATCGGATGAGCGGTATCAGAGGGAACGCATATGTTTACGATGTATATCGAAGGTAAGGAGATTGTTTTATCTAAGAATACTTAAATCTAAAAATTTAATTTGATTGTTGTTTTTTTTCAGCAGCAGCTTAGTCCTAAAATGTTGGACGCCATAGTCAACTTGAATTCATTAACTATATATGTGGGCTATTCAAGAAACCGAATCAAATAGCTCAAAAACTTTTGGTCATATTGCTTGCAGTACTTGTAATGTATAATACACTAATCTTATTACTAGAATTCGACAGATTAATATTGGCCCTATGTTTTCTGTGGCGCAATACTCGGACTTTCTACCCAAATTCTTTACAATGTCCCAACTAATATATCAAATTTCTTTCAAGCCGAAAAATTACACCAGCGCCAAGAACATTACGATGTCACCCCTCAACCGGGATTTCTTTCGAAGTTTTTACCCCTTATCTTAGCCAAAGCATGTAGAGCTCAATCTTTCTATCTAACGCAAATCCTTCCTATATGAATGCTATAGCCTGCGGTCTGGAACTCTGTAGTAGGGTTGCTTCTTTTCGAAGATTTTTCTACTCTTAATCATGAAACAAGAATCCTTGATATCTCACTGGAATACTCTTACGAGGATGAAGTACCAAACTAAGGGAGTTTGTATGACTTATCTGAAACATGAGCAGTCTTTGTTGGATTAGGTTTGGATGTGGGTTACGGGGTGATAGTTTTCATGAAAAGGCCTGAAGAATCGCTCGGTTGGCCCCGGTTGTTTCTTCCTTATTTGTAATGCGTTATATATTATGCTTATTGCTACAATTAGACAAAACATTATGAGCCAGATGTTATCCGAGGCGAAATAACTGAAATTTGCCGCTCTGAATATTCATCATATCTCTAATACCACCCAATCTTTCTCTTCTAATCATCAGAAAGTCCATATCAACACACACTCTTTAAGGTTTATCTCTCAATTGGGATCTTATCCTAAGTTTTCAAGCACTCTCTCAGTGAAAGCATGTTGAGCTCAATCATCTCATTTAACGCCAATTCTTCCTGTGTGGAGGCTATAGCCTGCTCTCAGAAACTCTGTAGACAGGTTGCATCTCTTCGAAGATCTTTCACTCATATTCATGAAACAAAAATCCTTGATATCTCACTGGAATACTCTTACGAGGGTGAAATACCAAACCGAGGATATTTGTAAGACTGATCTCAAACATTAGCAGTCTTCTTTAAATGATTAATTATAAATTATGGGGGTTATGGGAGGACAGTTTTAATGCCTGAAGAATCGGTCGGTTGGGTTGTTTCTTTCTTATTTGTAATGCATAATATACTATCAGTATTGCTATAATTGGACAAGAAAATATAGGTCACATTATATTTCCAGTTCACATATAAATAACAGCGCAAAAGAAGCCATTGGAGAACGAAGAATCAATATAAACAGTCGTAGAAAAGATAAACCATGGTTCACACAGGAAATCAAAGATTTAGCAAAAGAAAAGGAGAACGCATATATCAGATATGTCAATCACAGAACACCAGAAGAGTACCAAAGATATAAAACAGAAAGAAATAGAACAACGAATAAAATTAAAGAATTAAAAAAAAATATATTGGGGAAAATTTACAAATGACATGGAACACGGCTTACGAGGAACACAGAAAAAGGTATGGAACATGTTGAGAAACAGGAAAAAACCAATCACCGAAGAACTGCAGATCAATGTTATAAAACCAGAAGAGTGGGTGAAATATTTCCAGAACTTATACCTGGGAGATAATGATAACGGTAACAATGACGAACGAGAAATCGAACAACAAAACACACTCTACGAGGAAACAGAAAATGACATTATCAGCCTAGAAGAAGTACAAAAAATAATCCATAAATTAAAAAATAGAAAATCACCCGGTCCGGACAACATAAATAACGAACTAATTAAATATGGGGGAGCAGAAATAACAAAACTATTTCAAAAAATTGAAAACAACAAGGAGATACCAGAAGAATGGAGAGAGAGCATAACAATACCCATATACAAAAATGGCGTGAAGACAAACCCAGAAAATTATAGAGGCATCACACTCCTTAACTCTGCATCGAAACTACTCACTAAAATTCTATCGCAAAAGATATATGACAAAGTAGGTGTGTCTGAAGAACAACAGGGATTCCGACCAAATAGATCAACAACGGATGCAATTTTTATATTGCGGCAACTGGTGGAGAAGTCCAAAGAGTTTGACAAACCGATGTTTATATGTTTTATAGATTTGGAAAAGGCATTCGACAGAATTCGAATGAACGATGTGATCACTATCCTTAGAAATAAAAACTTAAGCAATGAATACATAAACATAATAACTCTAATAAGACGAAAGTAAAAACTACACAGGGACTTACAAGCGAGATTAAAATTAACGCAGGCATTAGACAAGGTGACAGCCTCAGCCCATGTCTATTTAATTTAATCATGGATGAAATAATAGCAGGTGTTAACCAAATGAACCAAGGCTATAGGATGGGTAACAAAACTATGAGAATACTGTGCTACGCAGATGATGCTTTACTAAAAGCCGAGAATGAGGACGACCTACAACGCCTACTACAAAAGTTCAAAGTAACAGCAGAAAAATATAACATGGTAATATCAACACAGAAAACCCAATCGATGGTAATAGCGAAAGATCCAATTAGATGCAAACTAGTAGTGAACGACTATATAATAGAGCAAGTTTCACACTTTAAATACCTAGGATTAGAAGTATCGAGCGATAGGCAACTATTACAAGAAGCAAAACAGCAGACAATGAGAGCATCGAGAATATCTGGCTTCCTGAGAGATGTAATCTGGCGGAATAAGTACATAAGCACAGAAAGCAAAGTCCGAATCTATAAAACCTGTGTGAGACCAGTGATGACATATGCGGTTGAGACAAGAGCCGAGACAACAAAAACAAAACAACTAATGAGGACAACAGAGATGAGAACACTAAGAGCTATAAGAGGTATTACACGCAGAGATAGAATAAGGAATGAGGATACGCTAAGGGAGCTAGGAGTCCAGGATGTGATGAGGTGGACAAGAGCACGTCGACGCCTATGGAGAGATCACGTAGACAGAATGGGCCCCGAACGTATGGCGAAGTGGGCAAAAACACAAAAACCCAACACTAGAAGACCCATAGGAAGGCCGAAAAAGCGATGGCATGAGTGCTGGAGCTCTTGTTCGCAGAAGGGGCTGTAACAGAAGAACAGGACATCGTCCTATTTAAAGAAGAAGAAGATATAAAAAAGTTATCATCATTGTTGTACCTCAATCGTTTTGATGAAGCTATATGTCACGTTTATTTTATTTTTCAGTGAAAATCCAGAAAATTCTAAATTGTTTCATTCAATTTAAGATATAATTAGACATAAGAACTAATTGCAAAATTAATCAAATTATATTCAAACATAAAGGAAGAACAATATAGGTCCATCGTGAACATTAAGGTGCAATATGTTCAAGCGACATCAGAAACCTCGTCAGTTAAATGTAACACTCGTTATAGGTTTCCGTACAAAAAATGAAATTCAAGAAAAGAAAGATGGGACGAAGGAAAATGACTGCTGCGTGAAATTCATGGCACGGTGAACCCTAGTTACATAAGCACTTCAACACGAAGTTCTAGATCTCTTGGATACGGCTGGAGTTCGGTCACCCCTTTGCATCAGTTATAATCGCATCTTATCGTGGGTTGACCCACATTCACGCTGATACCGTATCCAGGCATCTTCTTTTCGACCAAGTCGATTTTTCAATCCAGGTAGCTCTTTCACTAAACAAAGCTAATTAATCTAAATTTTCAACATATCAAAATCTAATTTTATTAATTCAAAAGAGAGAATTTCATTTAGAATATCAACATTCAGTTTTCTAGAAAAAATAAGTAAAATCATTTTATCCCTTATATCCCCAATTAAATTTGAGAATAGAGTTATGGTACTTGAGACTTTTATTATTCGATTGTTGAGCATGATTAAAATACGAAAATTTCACTACTACCGAATAAAAAATTATTACTGTTTTTGTTGCTTCATTTATTTATCCTTTTATTTGTAACGCGTTTCAATAATAGAGAGCCTACATAAGACTGCTACAAAATAAAAACTCAACTAAGGTACAACAATTTATTTATGATATGAAAAACGAATTGTGATGAGAAAACGAAATTATCAAGTGATTGCATCAATTACAATGTTTAACCACTTCTTACATGTGAAAATTTAGACCAATTTGCTAGATCAGAAATGTTCATGATAGCAAACAGTTTGTCAAACTTACAAATTACCTAAAAATGAGCGATTAAATCAAGATCATCATATCACAAAAACCTTAAGAACTAAATCGATTGAGGAAGTGATATTTTTTATCAAAGGAGATAAACCTAATACCGTAGTAGCACTAATCGAAACTATTTCCAAAACGGAAGACTTTCTTAACTCTCAAAATCTATCCAACATTTATTTTGATCCAGCTAATTAATTCCAAAATGAAATAAAAATTATTGAACTCTTCTGGATGATGCAACTAAAATCAAAATAGTATTAAATCACCCATTAGCTCCTCAATTATATGCCCTTATTAAACTTCATATGTCGGAATAATCGATTAGACCAGTTGTTTCTTGTATTTGTGTTTCTGCGGTTAAGATATCCCATTAGCTAATTGATTTGATGAATCGATATGTTCTATTTAAACCCAAATACTTCATCCAAAATTTCTATAAACTAATAGATAAAATACATACAGTCAAATTAGTTTCAATAACTTATTTCAAAGTATTTCTTCTAAAAATTCAATCGAAATTTTGAAAAAATGAACGGAACTTAATAATGTGAACATATTAATGGTTGTAAATCAAAATTACTTTGTTTCTGAGTTCTCATTTTATCGTTTGTAACGTTACTTTGATGGAAACACAAATTGCATTCGGCAGCCGTTCGTTGGAGAGCAAATGGGTTGTGAGCTGTTAGAATTTTTGCTTTGTATTGAAATTTCTGTTCAAAAGGAGGAGGACAGAAATTTATAGTTTATTATGTTCGGAAATAGTATGTATATTTGAGAGAATAGATTGTATTATCCTTGAGAAATGAAACATTAAAGTCAAAAAAAAAATACTATATCACGCTAGTGTTAGTATTACTTAATCTAAAACATCTCAATCTAAAATATGGTGAAAACGATGAGGGCTCAATTTATATTTGGTGGTGATTTTGATGTTTTCATTCTCCTTATGCAGGCAGTCGAAATTCAAAATGGAGGTTAGTTGAAGGTGGAATATCTGACCTTATAAGTTGGATAAGTGGTAAGTTGTTCTTCTAAATGGAACTGAATCCTTCAAGATGAGAACTGGACCATATAATCACTATAGTTGCAGAATTTAATTCCAGTGTAGACAATTTAAAATAAATGTAGATTGGTAGGTAGGAGATTCTTTGGAAATTTGTAGAACGGCGTGGACGAATCGTACCAAAACCCCTGTGTGCTAAATATCATACTGAAGAAAATATTCCGAAATATTTAAGAATTGAATTGGGGCATCTTTATTTTGATGACAGATAGATTACAAACTCACCTCTATGAGGGTACGATAAAAGTAATCCTTTCCAGGATTTTTAGCGACTACCAAGAATAGATTTTCACATGCAGATAAGTTGTAGAATGTGAGTGTATCATTCGAGATTGATACAATGTTTCAGTAAATGAGGTAAGAGAAATTATGTAGGTACAGATATGGGAACCGAAATTAGCAATTGAATGAAATACTAAATAAATTTATAAATCCACAATATAGTGTTCTTCATTCAATCAATTCTTCAACGGAAATCGTTTCCCACTACTCTTTATTTTCAGTGATCTCGGCCAAGAAAACTGGAATCATTCTTGTCGAGCGAGTCCGACACCTGTTGATTGAGATATGATATTTTTTACATTATAATAGAAATTCTCATAAAATGATTATCGGAAGAATAAAGATGTTCTGAATATTCGGCAATGAATTATATATATATATATATATATATATATATATATATATATATATATATATATATATATATATATATATATATATATATATATATATATATATATATATATATATACAGAGTGCTTCAACGAAAACTAAACTGAGGCTATATCTACCAAGATATTAATTTCTGATCAAAAAGCAAAACCAGGTCAATTTTCGTTTCAAGGAGGACATGTTTTGGGGTACAATACTTGCTTGCCTTGCCTTGCAATCCATAAACATTTTGGATAGGGAAGATGGGTCGAGTGATGACTCAAAAGGAAGATGGTATCTTTGTCTACATTGCCTTGAACGAATTTGCATTTTTAATTGAAAACTGTAAAAGATACAGGGTGAGCAACTGAAAGATAGGGAAGACTATTTTCCTGAGACTATTCAAGTTTCAGTGAGGTAGAATGGAACAAATCCATGCTGATCAATGGCAGTCATCAAGTACCATTCTCATCTCGAATTTCAACCCCTGGAGTAGGGGTGAATACCCTTGAAAATTTGGAAGAGGGAAGATGGGTCGAGTGATAACTCGAAAGACAGGTCTTTGTCTTTATTCCCGTGAAATAATTTTCATTTTTGATTGAAAACTGTAGAAGATACAGAGTGAGCCCGTGAAAAGTAGAGACGATTATCGCCCCAAGACTATTGGAGTGCCAAAAACTGGAATAGATTCTTTTAGATCCAAGATGACAGCCCTTGATCTGAAATGAATCTGTTCCATTTTTTTGCACTAATACTTGAATAGCTCAGGGCGATTAGATAGTCTCTTCTATTTTCCAGTAGCTCACTCTGTATCTTCTACAGTTTTCAATCAAAAATGAAAATTCGTTTACGCGGATGCAGACTAAGATAATACCTTTCTTTCGAGGTATCACTCGACCCATGTACCCTTTTCCAAATTTTCAAGGGTGGTCACCTCTGCTCTAGGGGTTGAAATTCGAGATGAGGGTGGTACTTGATGATGACTGCCATTGATCAGCATGGATCTGTTCCATTTTACTTCACTGAAACTTGAATAGTCTCAGGGAAATAGTCTTCCCTATCTTTCAGTTGCTCACCCTGTATCTTTTACAGTTTTCAATTAAAGATGGAAATTCGTTCAAGACAATGTAGACAAAGATACCAACTTCCTTTTGAGTCATCATTCGACCCATCTTCCCTATTCAAAATGTTCAAGGATTGCAACCCCCGCTTATGGTGTTGATATTTCAGGCAAGTGTTGTACCCCAAAAGATGTTTCCCTTGAAACAAAAATTGACCTGTTTTTGCGTTTTGATGAGAAATGAATATCTTGGTAGATATAGCCTCTGTTTAATTTTCGTTGAAGCACCCTGTATAAAGATATTCATACATATTCGATTTACTAGAAAAACAATGATTTGGATTATAGTATAACCATTCAATTATATAATTTGAAAACGCGATCAATTACGCTACATAGTGAATTATTTAATATTTTAGATTCATATTATAAAATTTATAAGTAGTAACAGGAGGAACTTATTATGGGAAATTCAGTCAGCGCTCTATTGGCAGAGATTTTCATGAATATCTTATATATTACAATACATAACGACACTTTAGATGTTCCTATTATCAAATTAACTAATGGACATGAATTCTCCATCTTTCATAAATCTTCTCATATTAAAAATCGTTCGTATTCGTTTCAAAATAAAATGGAAGCTTTGTACAGAATGATTCACAGATTAATAAATATTCCTTCATCTTTTCTCATAATTTGTATGAAGAACTTTGTATTATTAAACGAAAAGCTTTCAATTTTGGTTACAATCCAAATATTATATTGGAATTACTTAGCAAAAACGAAAACTCCAGGTAATAGAATTGATGTAACCAAAATGTGAAGATCAACACATATAGTACCCTCATATACTTTGGGAGAGTTTTCAATGATAATAATTTTACCCATTTGATCCCACTGTATTCAAATGGGGGCACTTCGATAATATTATTACGAGAGACATCTAGTTCTGAAATTTTATACCAAGTCAACATAAAGGACTTCTAAGATACATACTAAGATAACTTGTGCGTTTATACAATAGATGGCTTCATTGGAGTTTTCATAAAACACGAAAACCTGGGATTCCCAACTGTAAATTTCATTCTGTGAGTTAAGGTTGACTGTGCTTATTGTTTATTTTTATTGTCTGATTTCTGAAGTTGTGTACATTTTCTCAGGTATTTAGTATAATACTTTATGTAGATAATTAGAAATTACTTTTATTCTTTTTGCTGTTGTTCTCGTTTAAGGACAATGGGTTTTATTGGATCCAACTGAAATTTGAATGTTATTTGTTTTGTCTTTGTCTACCCATTCGTAACACAAGGCTATGCCGTTACTACCAAAACAGAGACAACCTCACCAACGCCCCGCGAAACGGCGAAAACAAAAAGCAGATAAAACAACCACACCAACGCGGGGCGTTTGTGAGGTTGCCTCTGTTTCGGTTCGTTGGGGGGCGCAGTGATATTTACATTATTGCGTTCGCTCCAACGAATTGAGATGAGTAGTTAACGGCATAGCCTTGTGTTACGAATGGGTAAACAATGCTGACGAGGTTAAACGAGACCGAAACTGCAGTCCATTGTTCCTATTCGTGACATCTGACCGTGCTGTACCACCTCCCTGTGGCCCCGGTTAAAGGTGATTATGAAGAGTAGATCGGAAAACTAGCTCCTTCAAGGGAGGATATTCAACATTGTACGGAAGGTTGAATATTCTCCCTAGAAAAATAATTTTCTTCGAAGTGTCTACACGTTGCGAAATCTCGCATATAGTAACTTATTGTTTTGAGATGTTTCATGAATTGCGATGATTTCCTGGATCAAAGTGTCAATAACTACAGATTACTATTCGTCGGAAGAAAATGTGATGATCTCTTTTCAGACATATGGTCAACGTGGCAACCGTCAATTCTTGGAAAATTCATACAGTGGTTTGTGAAGATAAAGTCGATTTGTTAATTCTTGTTTGGGGCATTATCCGTCATTATATGTGGAGCCTCCCATAATTATCACACTCCAAGAGCAGACCTTCAGTTTCTACACCTAAGAGAAGAAGGCGGTCATTTTCCACTAAAAATTGAAAATCAATTACCGTCTAAAGTTTGTGATTTGTAAACACGTTGGAGATGTGTCAAATGTATGGTCTCTTCATGATTAAAACGACACTGTTTTGAAATATATCACAAGTGCTCTTAGCAAGACTTATTTGGTTGACCTTAAATAACAACCGACAAATGTTCCAGTGGACCCAAATGAGCCCATCAATTATTTGTTCAAATGGCTTAAAAACAAAATTTTTTAATGTTTATGTTTTGACTTTAACTCTAAATTAAAATTTGTAAAAATCTGATTCAATTAAAAAATTCGTGAATTAAATCGGTTAAATCATTCACTGAAAAGTTCCAGTTACTTTTATTCTGAAACAAATTCAAAATGCATCAAAACTTATAAAAGTAAAATAGATACAGGAAAGAAATCGGGTGGTTACAAACTCAGCTGCGGTAGTTCTATTGAATTTGGTAAAATCAACAGAAATTTCAATATTGAAGTCGATGAACATTACCGTGGTTCAATCAATAAAAAAACAAATTCTACTTACGCGAACCATTTTATTGAATAAATCATGAATTCACTCCTAATTTTGAAATCTTACATTCATCTTATAAAAACTCAATATTAATTTTTGGCAATCCTTTCAAATCAATAAACTTTTCAACATATCATTGAACGAAGAAGTAGATTTTGATGATGATTTTCCTTTTCTTAGTTTGTAACCATCCGATTTTTTTCTTCTACTTTATTCTTATTAGTTTTGATGTATTTTGAATTTGGTTCAGAATGCAAAGTTACTGGAACATTTCCAGTAAATGATTTAACTCATTTAATTCCGCGAATTTTGTTAATTGTTTCAGATTTTTTCCCACCGTTGAAAATTCCTATTCAAAATTTTCATGAAAGGTCTAATTTTGTGCAGGGTGGGCAAATTCCAATGTATTTGTACGGCAGCTATGTGAAGTATGGCTTATAGAGAAAAATGAACCCCCCTCTCTCGATCTTGTTTTCAGGGTGACACAATTTTTCTGATATCTCTTTCCGTTCTGGACTCATACAAAATTTTTCAAATTATGGGAAAATAATCCTTCGTGGATATCTCGATCATCATCGAAGTTACAGAAAAATAAACTTAACGGTGACAGCCACTTTTTTGAGTAGAATACAGTGCTGTGAAAATTTTTTTTTAGCTCATCGGTTTTCGAGTTATAATGTAAACATGCTTTTCTTTAAATACGAACCATAGGAAATTTACTCCTTTTGCATGAAGTAATTTTTCTTCCTTCTCAAAAATATATAATACTTAGAGTCAATTATTGCATTCAATACTTTTTTCAGAGAAAAACCTGAAATTGCCCCAATTCCATTCATTAGGTGCAAGCCCATCTACGATTTATATTATTCTATGACTGAAAATCATAGATTTTAAAGATCCAATCTAAGGTCATAGTTATTTGTATGGTTTGATTCGATTTAGACTATAGTTAACTGTGGTCTTAGAGTTTTGCACTTACGTTTCCAGTTTCAGTATAGGTATTAATGTTTATTGAATATCGAAATAGCTGCTTGTTGTATGTTCCAACTATTAAATTTGTTCACCTCAGACTTTGGTTGTTCAAGATGCAGAATAGAAATCATAACTATGAATATTAATTTTTTGCAATCCTTTGAAGTCAATAGACTTTTCAACATATCATTGAACGAAGAAGTAGATTTTGATAATGATCTTCCTTTGCTTACTTTGTTTCCATCTGAGTCATTTAGATAAGAATTCTATGAAGTGCCTAGGGTGGATTTACTCACTCATCGAAATATTGTCGATTATATATACAAATTTCTGTATCTTAGTGTAGTTTCCATTTCGTCTGTCTCATGAAGGCGCTGAGTCTTCGAAACGCGTTACAAACAAAGTAAATAAATGTAGATCCAATTTTTAATTTATGAATTTTTCTAGTTTTATTGCTCTAGTGTAAAATTATGCTGATTCGATCGATTTTTCAAAGTCGCCTTTCCAAAAAATTAATCAAAATTTCTATTTATAACCTCGAAGTACTATTTATTGGCTTCCAAAATAATTAAACCCATAAGTGTTACATTTATGAAGGTTTTAACAAATATAATTTGATTACGTAGAAAATATACACCATGTTCCATTAAAAAGTTACAGTTTTAGTACCATTACATTTCCGTAAACAATTCTGTAATATGCTCTTTTTACACTGCGCTATGTTAAAGGATAACTGAGATACGAAGGATACTTGAGAATTGAAGATTTTGAAAATCTCGAAAACATGATAATTTAGCTTAACATCGTGAGAACTACGCCCTCATATCTCCATTATTTTAAAAATTGCCACTCAAGGACGCATTTGGGAGATCTTGTACACTACCAAGAAGAAGTTCCTGAGGTGATTAATGTATTCATTTTCATTAATTTTTAAAGTTTATGTTTTTTGAGACGAAAAGATAACCTTTTATGGTTAAGAGAAGATAAATAATAACAAGGTTGGAGACTGGATTAGGTTAGCATGAAATTACATGGTTAAAACAAAAACTAACTTATCTTTCGTTTCATATAAGATATTGCCTGTCGTTTTACTTAAATTATTATCGTATACTTGTCGGATTTGTAGTCTTGTAATCATTCATATCCATGTAAGCCATTCGATTTGCATGCACTTCTATTTATGTTGAAACCGCGAGCTAACTCAGATAATCTGAATATATAATTCAATAGCAGTTTAAAAGTTTCAAAGTTTGTAATGACGCTCCCTTCTTACATTTAACTTTTTTAGCAAACTCAGATGTGGGTCGGAAATGACTGTATTAATTATAAACTTGGTGAAAGCTTTGATGACTAAATATAGACATAATTAATTGTTATACTTCCCTTGAAAAGATATGAAGTTATCTTAATGTTTGGTTCTAACTCTTGGATATTTTCTGAAGAATGTACGAACTGCTAGCAACATTAATTGTTGTCAGAATACACACTATCAAATTTATATGGAATCACCCGATATTTTGAATATTACGGCAGGGATCTTGGAAATTTCGAAGGATTGTTAGAATTGATCCTTTTGAAATATGAGCATTGAAAAAGAAATAAATTCAGGTTTATTTTAAGAAAGAAACAAAGAAAAAAGAAAATACGATTGAAAATTGTTTTCTGACGGAGTAGGTGTTTTTTCTCGACCTCAGTAGCTTGTACGGCCTCCTTTTGCCCTGATACAAGCTTGAATCCGTCTAGACATGCATTAGATTAGGTTTTCGACATCCTCTGTGGTGATATTTTGCCACTCTTCCATGGCTGCTTAGATGAGCTGTTGCTGGGTTCTTGGATTATCCTGGTGCAATCTAATTTTCCTTTTGAGATTATCCCATAAATGTTCAGTAGGTTTAAGGTCTGGAGAGCAATGAAAGTGAAATTTGCACTGCGGTTATCTGATCGAACATCAATTCTGGTCTCATCCGAAAAAAGAACATTTCGGCTATTCTAAGTATTCCAATTTTGGTGCTGGATACATCAATTGAGTCTGTTAATTGTTTGTTGTCTGGTTAGATCTGTAACTCTTAAGGGTCTTCTGCTGTATAAACTCTTTGAACGAAGTCTTTGACGTATCGTTTTGACTGATACACTGATGCTTGTTGCTACAGAAATCGCCTTTGGAGTATGGAGTGCGACACACCAGGGTTTCTTCATGCAATTTGACACAAAAAGCGATCTTGTTTTTCAGAAGTGATCTTCCTTCGACTGTTTCTAGGTCTGTTTTGCAGAGGTTGTAGCACCAAGTATCGGGCGTAGATTTTTTAAATCACCCCATGTGATACCCCCATTGTGGCCGCTATATCCCTTTGTGTCACTCCTTCAACCAGAGCAATTATTGGACCCCTCTGCACATCGAACAATCCAACGTAAGGCATTAACAATTATGATTATAGGCTTTCTTAAAATTTGAAATTCACAGTTTCAAATGTCAGTGACGACTCTGAGTACAAATTCCCGAACATGTAATGATAATTCTACATTTTTTATCATACTATCCAGTGTTTTTAAAACAAAAAACTTCATTCTTCACAAGTATTCAAAGATTCACATCATTGATTATGATATGTTGTTATAATTCTATTTGTAAATAAAGAATAACTATATAGTTGGTTTCTTCCATGAAAAATACTGGTAAAACACTTATTCTTCATATTATCTTCAGGCGTTCGGTAGACGATGTCTCGAGCTCAACTGATAGCGGTTTGTCGGTGGTTCTACTTTTATGTCCTCGTTGTTGGCGTCGGTGGACCTGGTGGTGGGGATGCTTTCATTATTATCTGTTAATGATGCTGGTTTCCTAGGTGAGGAAATAACTTTCCAAGCCTTTGATAGGTTGAGGGTTTCGTCTCTTTTGTTCCACCTTTTTCAATTTCCACTGCTTCTCTGATAAGACGTTTCCTTAAATGTTGTGTGGTGGTGATTTGTTTTGAGTTATCGAAATCTATTCTATGACTTGTATGTAATTTATGTAGATAAATGGCGGATAAGCTGGATTTATATTTTAGTGCTCTTTTATGTTAATCTATTCTTTCTTTTATTCGTCTATCAGTTTGGCCGATGTATATCTCGTCACAATCTCCGCAAGTTATTGAGTAAACTGAGTACAATGTCTTCATGGAAATTTTCCTTGAGTCCCTCTAATGCCACTTCCCTGGGAACGTTTGGAAATAAAAACAGTATGTCTAGACTTGCCATGATATCTGTGGGGTGCAGAATGATATGAAATGTTTAGAATTTTTGACATATGATTCCGTTGTCTCTACTTCCGGCTGTAATTGTTTAGCAAGATATCGGGCTAAGTTGTGTATCGGTGAACTGACTCCGCTAACAATGGGTCTCAACGGGATGTCGGTTTTGTGGAGTTTCGGCAAACCATATAACTAGAGGATTTTTCTCTGGGAATCAGGTCATTTTTGATCTCCATAGGAATTGACGAATTTTCTATCAGTTTCTTTGTTATCTTTTCTAGATAGGTGGAAGGGTCGGTGTTTGTTTCTTTGTAGCATTCGTCATTCAGGATTTTTGCCATTTTATCTTCGTTGTCCTTTGTCTTCATGATTACTATAGCATTTCCTTTATCAGCAGGTAGTATTATAATCTTTTGATTGGATCTTGATCGTTTAATGCCTGTTTCTCTTCTCTGCTTACGTTAGTGGTAGGAAGTTTGTGGTTGTTTCTATGCTACTAACGATATCTTCTGTTGGGACGTTCTTCGGAGTTATTGCAAAATTGAAACCTTTGGACAAAATTGATTTTTCTGTTTCTGACAGGTGGTAGTTTGATGTTTGATGATCATGACTTTTTGTGATTGTGCGTTCATGACGACTATGTTTATTCTGTTGGTCTTTTTTTATCATATGGCCCCACGGTGAAGAATCTCTAAGTGCGTTCAGAGTTCACCTCAATTCAATCCATGCTAGTATAACATTCACAATTTAAAAAGAATCAAACAGACAGTTGTCATAGCTGGATCTCCTCTTAACAAAGTCACAAAGTGGACATTTACAATTTTCAGTATACAGAAAATCAAACCACACAAATAGAAACTTACATGCCTTATCACACCATCATCCAGCTCAATTAAAATCAGTGGTCAAAACGCTCATAAGCAGATCGGTAGCACTCACAGATGACAGTTATCTACAATAACCAACGTTCTTGAAAATAATGGATATAACAAAAACACAATAAAAGCAGCTATAAGGGACACTCTCACTGGGCGAAACACGTTATGAACAGAAGAACAAAAAAACACAACTGTTTTAGCATATATCAAAGGAGTAACAGATAAGATTAAGGAAGAATTAAGGAAATACAAAATTAGAACGGCATAGAAACCATACTTAACTATAGGAAAAATTCTCAGAAACCCGAAAGACAACATTCCTTTAGAAAATCAGGGAGTTTAGTCAATACCATGCGGAGATTGTGATATACATCGGCCAAACTAATAGACGAATAATAGAAAGAATAGAGGAACATAAAAGAGCACTAAAAAATAAATCCATCTCATCCACCAATTATCTACATAAATTACATACAGGTCTTACAATAGATGTCGATAACTCAAAACAAATCAGCACCCCACAACAACTTAGGAAACGTCCTATCATAGAAGCAGTGGAAATTGAAAAAGGTGGAACAATGAACAAGTGAGACAAAACCCTCAACCTATCAAAGGCTTGGAAAGTTATTTTATCACCTAGGAAATCGGCATCATTAACAGATAATAATGAAAGCATCCCCACCACCAAGTCCACCGACGCCCACAACGAGAACATAAAAGTAGAACCACCAACAAACAGCTATCAGTTACGCTCGAGACATCTTTTATCGAACGCCTGGAGATGACAAAGGACAACTTGTCGAAACGTCTCCACAATCAGAATGGACTACGGAATAAAGCCCGTAACACATCATCAAATCATACTATTGCCAGGCAATGATTATAATCAAAACATATCCTGGAATAATTATATATTAGGATAACGTTAAATGTTATGAGAATATATTAATCTACCAGAATATATACATACTATAGCATCATCAGACAATGATATCAATGTACCAACGAGTAGTGTCAGAGGCTTTCTCCCCGGAAAAATCCAGTGTACGGACCTTAGTCAAGTAACACTGAATGTTATTCATTAATAGTTTCCTTTGTGTGAAGTGGTGAACGATCGAATAGAATACTGCTCTGAATATAAATATGACAAAATTGTCAGTTAATTATATTACATTTATATAAACAAATAAATAAAATATGAAATGAGATTCTGAGCAATATAAACTAAAGTGAAAACCTATGACTCTACCTCATTATTTTTTCGGAAAGAAACCTACGAAGAATATAACAAAATTTGATGACTGTTATCTTTTGTAAGTGTTCAAAAAATTTTTCTACAGGCCCAAAATCTCAATACTTTTGTGAAGATTTCTAGGAATAACACCTGTTGTGGAAATAATAATCGGTAGAATGAATATATTTTTCATTTTCTACAATTTTTAATCTCGTCGCGCATCATCATTTAATTAGAAATTTTTTCATTGTATTTATTTTGTATATTATGTGTGTCGGGTATAGCAATATCAATTATATATGTTATTTGATTCTGTTTATCATTAAAAATGATATCTGGTCTATTGTGTTTTACAGCTCTGTTGCAAAGAATTGTTTTATCAAAATAAAGTTTATATTTGTCATTTTCACAAATAATCTCAGGTTCATATCTGTAAAATTTTTTTCTTTTGGGAATTAGGTCATGTTTAATTCCTAGATTGAAATGAATAATATTAGCGACGGCATTATGTCTTTCCAAATAATCTGTTGAAGCAAGGACTGAGCAAGATGACAATATATGAAAAACTGTTTCTGAAGAACAGAAACATCTACGGCAAGAATCATCTATATTTTGTTTGATGATGTGTTTTCTATAATTCCTCGTGTAAACAACCTGATCCTGGATCGCAATTGCCGAGCGACAAATGCTTCTTTTCTGAGGTGCAAGGCGTTAATGCTTCCACATTTTCCTTAACAGTACCATGAGTTCTTAAAAATGTCTGTCCACATTAAATGCAAGTGTAACCTAGCAAGATATACATTACTGGGTGATAAGAACGTTTGTGAAAATATTTAAACTGTATTTTTTCCCTGGTTTTACTTCATTTCATGCCTTCAATATCTTTTGAGTACGCCACTGGTGTGCTCCGAAAATGAAATCGGCTTTGGTGTTCAATTCGGAAAAGTTTTTATCTGCTATATTTTTCGTGGCTGTCACTGTTTTCTAGATAATAATCATAAAAAATAATTGGATGGTATTCCCAATTTGAAAGCTTCATTTAACGCGTGGAGGTATTATCTCAATAATTCCTGCAACTAATGAGATGTTTAACTCAATTTTGATCCCAGAGTGCTTGAATCTACATAACTAAATACGTTTGGCATGCATGTGAAAATTTAAATAAACAGTGATATTTATATGCGGTTATTTAAAATTGTCTCAATAATCATCATTGGGTTAGGTACGATCCCATCACAATGAAGGAATGTGGGCCTCGGCAAGAATTCAATGAAAAAAGGTTGTCTGTGTTGCTCGAAGATGTATCTCATCTGTGTAGAATGAAAGAATATTCGAGAAGCTAGAGTTAAGAATATCTCATAATATATAAACTTGAGCCATGAGATCAAGGGTATTCACCAACTGAAAAGAGGCACAATACATTCCATTGTTATTGCCAGTAATGGCCTTGTTGAAACTCATGTAAAGAAGGAGTTGGAAAATATCAAGTTGGAACAACCAGAGAAACTAATTGCTCTGGCTCAGAAAGCTGTAATTCTTGGAATATGCAGAACTGTTCGGCGGGTGCTAACCCATGACTTGTTGCTTTCCGAAAACCCAGTTCAGTCAAGTTGAAATCCAGCACAATTGCTGTGGAAAAAAATTATAATAATAAGGTTATATTATACAGTATATGAGGGATAACCAAACTTACAAGTATCTGGGATATCAACAAGCCACATTGCTAGACCACAAACAGTCAAAGGAGAATATTCGTTCTGAATACAGCGTCTGAAAACTCTGCTGAAATCGATGTTGAACTCGAGGATTCTAATCAAGACAATAAACACCTACGCCATTTCAGTGTTGCTTTACTCATTTGGAATAATCAGATGGACTAAGACAGAACTGGATGATTTTCAAAGGCAGACCCGAACGATGCTAACAAAGTACAACAATCATCATCCAAAATCGTCTATGATAAGAATAACTTTGAAGCGGATTAATGGATGTTTTCAATTTACACGCCGAACAGATTAAAAATCTCAGAGAATTCCCTGTAAAAGCTCGCACTTCTGACCTCCATAGAGTGGTATCGTTGGCTGATAAGGAATATACAATATATACAAATGATCTAGTTCAGACTACCAACAACGATGTCATAATGTTTGCAGATGATGCATCAGTAATATGTAAAGCTGAAAATCAAAATGAATGTATGAAAAGTCTTGAGACTGACATGAAAAATATGAATGAATGGTTCCTTAATAACAACTTGATGCTAAATCTGGAAAAAACAAAACTTTTGTTATTCAGGAAAAGAAAGAACAACTTAATTTAAGATTCCAAGACTGTGAAGTTGAGTCAGTTGAAGACCTGTCTTTTCTAGGAGTGAATATTGATCGTAATCTCAACTGGTATAGTCACGTCGAGAAGATTTCACCAATGATAGCACGCTATGGCTATGCATTGCGGACTATACGGATGATAGGGCTGGATGCTGCTCTGACTGCCTATCACGCCTACGTTCATTCTAGGATAAGATATGGAATCATCTTCTGGGAAGATCTACAGAAGCGGAGCGAATTTTTCTTTTACAAAAAGATGCCTAAGAATCATCTTTGGCATGAATCAATATGAAACGTGCAGGAACATATTCAAGAATTTCAACATCTTAACACTGTATGGTCTATATATCTATGAATCAGTGATGTTCATTTCAAATAACTATAATGATTTCAAAGATCTTCAACTCCAACATTCCTATAATACAAGAGGAAAAAATATTCTTCAAGAGGATAAGCCCAACTATTCATATTTACAAAAAATGTAACTTATAGTTTACTGTCAGTGTGAAATAAGTTTCCAGAAAATTTAAGTCATTATCAATTAAAGTGCAAAACAAAAACTCAAATATTTTCTTATTGATAAAAGTCACTATAATATAGGAGAGTTCCTACAAGAAAATGATTTCAAGAAATTATTGTGATCTGAATTTTGTGTATTTTCTACATGTTTATTTGTATTTTGACTGATAATCTACACCTGTATGGCCAGTGTGTCATTGTTGTCTTCAAGAACTCTACCAGGGCTGGGTGAATTTTGTATATCTGCAACACTTCAACAAGCCAAGAATGGGCGGTACTATCGAATGCTTTCAGATAATCGAGAAAAGCTGAATGAACATTTTTGATTTAGGAAAGTGGGTGTTTTCTTGGGATGTTGAAGAACATACGTGAGCTGTTTCGCTAGGGCTCCATATTAAAGTACACTTGACGTATCTTGAAAGCCTCTTAGCTTTTGCTTAGTTTCTGTTTCAAAGTGTCCATATTATTACACCTCCAAATCTTGCTACCTGCTGAATCTATGGTTACTACCTGATACTGAAAAACAAGAGCAATGGTCAAGAAAGGAATTGCATGGATGTCATCATCATGAGAATTAATCAACCACACATCGACAAAGAAGCCACCAACAAATGGTTGATGAAGGTAGAATGATTCGCGGAAACAGAAAGATTCCTTATGGCCATTCAAGACCAAGTGATCGCTACAAACAACTACAAAAAATGTATAATTAAGGACGGAACATTACAAATAGATAAGTGCAGAAAATTCCATATAAGATCGGAGACGATACAGCATATTACGACCGGCTGCGAACAACTGGCCAATACGGACTATTTTCACAGGCATAATCAAGTGTGCAACATTATCCATCAGAAACTTGCACACAAGAACGGACTCCTGAATACCTTCCAGTCATATTACAAGTATCAACCGGCGCCGGTTTTGGAAAATGACTCTATGAGATTATACGACGATAGGCCTGTTATCACTGACAGAATGGTGACGAATAATAGGCCGGACATAGTGGTGTATGATAAGAGAGCCAGAACAGCAATGCTGGTGGATGTCGCCATACCGAATAATAACAACGTGCTGAACAAGTTCCAGGAGAAAAAGTCCAAATACATAGACCTTGCTGTTGAGATCAAGCAGATATGGCACCTCGATAAAGTAGATATCGTTCCTGTCATCATTTCTTCGACTGGGTTAATACCCAAAAGTTTGCATGATAGCCTTAAGAAATGAGAATTGCATAAGAATACTTATATAGAAATGAAAATAGCTGTAATTTTCAATACATGTAGGATAGTAAGAAAATTTATGTCAAGTATATTGTAATCGAGTCTATTCCTTTTGATTGCTGAATCTGGTAAAGGTAAATTATATCCAGCTAAAAGCTGACAAAGTGCACAAGTCCACGATAATAAATAATAATAATATTTATTTGCAGAAAAAAGCTGATACATAGTAAATATATGTTTGCATGGTGTGTGCTCCTTATTACCACACGGAAATACACACCAAATGCATAATTTGCATTACATTAAATTGATCAGAATATATCACAGTAGGTATAAGTACAAATATTTCAATTAACACAATTTCCACATAGGAAATTATTTCAATAAAATTTTTATAATAGATAATACATCTGATTCTAAAGCTCTTGAGGGTTGAACCATTTTTGAGTGTGTTTGGTAAATTATTATATTCTACAAGGCGATTGTGAAACAAATTATTTTGCCTGTATGTACTTACATATATGTTAGAATTGTTTCTAGTTGTATAATTATGAACATCTTTCACAAAAGTAATATATATATATATATATATATATATATATATATATTTCTTTCACACACATATCTGTTGCATTCCAAAATAGATCGTAGGGCTTGATTTTGCCTCTTTTGCAACTTCACTACATAAGACTTATTCAACAGAAATAGGATGCTAGAACAATAGTTGAAATGTGGAGCAATTATAGTTTCATATATGAGTGTTTTGGGCCATGTTCTAAGATGCTTTCCAATTCTATTAAGGAAATATACTTTTTTGACACTTTATTTGCAACTTGAGTGGCATGACAAGAAAAAGACAGACCGCTATCAACAACTATACCAAGGTATTTACATTCATTAACCTGTTATATAATTTCTCCATTTTCAAAAATTCCTGTATTATCATAAGTATTGGTTGAATTATATCTGCTCTTTATCACCATAAATTTTGTTTTTTGACATTAACGTTCAAGCTATTCTTCCCCAACCACTCACATACATTTACCAGATCCTCATTTATGGTGTTCCCGATACCTTGAACATTTTCTCTCACACAATAAAGCAGTGTATCATCCGCAAAAATGGAATGCAACATTTATTAATTTTTTGAACTAAGTCATTAATATACATTATGAAAAGATTATGACGCAAAACTGTCCCTTGAGGGACACCGAAACGAGAAGGGAGAGCTATTAAGTCACCGAATTTAGTAACATTGGCACGATCACTTGAATATTCTGAAAACTACCCCACACAACCCAAACCTTTCCAACTTTCCCAGCAGAAGCAGTCTGCATATGGTTTCAAATGCCCTCCGGAAATCCAGAAATAGCACACCAATGGATTTCCCCTCCTCCTATTAGTTAATAACTTTAACATTCTGTATACCGGAAACGAAATATTTCTCGACCAATGTTTATATAACCTTTTCGTCTTAGAACCATAATCATCTACCAAAAAAAATTGAATCGAATCGAGGCATAAAGCCCTCTTAACGTTCGAGAAATTTTAAATTCGCTCGAATTCCTCAAATTCATGAAGAAAATTGGATCTAATGAGTATCCATTCATTTTTTCCGACGAAAAGCTAAAATGTACGCAGAAGCATTCAGAATAAAATAGAACGACCTTTTCGTTATTTTATTTTTCTGAGTAATTTTCGAGGGATTCTCTAGCGTTGCTTCGGGTAGTAAGCGCCCGTCAGAAAGCAGTTTCCTTTTGCTCTCGATTAGCATATTTCTAGCGGAAAATGCTTTGATGCGGAATTCCCACTATTTCGTTAATGTGAATTATGAGATCACGAGAAGTTTTGACGTTGAAAATGGAATTATCTATCTTGGCTTGTGTGTGTTTAGAATTTAGATATTCACTCTATATTTCCTGATGTCATTCACGCCCATGGGTGATGAATTCTCTTTATTAATCGTTCAGTCTGTTAATTAAAGTGTGAAGCATAAGCGAGAAGGTGGTATTTTTGTCTACATCGTCTTGAATGAATTCCCATTTTTAATTGAAAACTGTGAAAGATACAGGGTGAGCAAATGAAAGACTATTTCCCTGAGTTTCAGTGAAGTAAAATGGAACAGATTCATGTTGATCAATGGTAGTCATCATCAAGTACCATCCTCATCTCGAATTTCAACCCCTAGAGCTCGGGTGACCACCCTTGAAAATTTGGAAGAGGGTAGATGGGTCGAGTGATACCTCGAAAGAAAGGTATTATCTTTGTCTGCATTTCCGTGTAAGAATTTTCATTTTTGATTGAAAACTGTAGAAGATACAGAGTGAGCCACTGAAAAATAGGGAAGACTATCGCCCCAAGACTATTGGAGTATTAGTGCGAAAAACTGGAAAAGATTCATCTTAGATCAAAAGCTGTCATCTTCCGAAACCACCCTCATCTCGAATTTCAACCTCTAGAGCAGGGGTAATACACTCGGAGGCAAAATTAGCGGAACACTCGAAAATTTAACCAAATTCGAAGTTCGATATTTTTCCTAATTCTCAACCGATTTAGATGATTTGTTCGGCAAGTTATATATCAACTCTTCTGCTTTGTAAAAATTATAAGAGAAAACAAAAACAATTTGAAAAAAATTTTATACGGGGGCAAAACTGAAAGTGTTTTTTTGTCAAAAATTCGTAACACCCTGTGGAATTTCGTGGTCCGAGTTGAAACGTACAATATCATGGTCTGTCAAGACACATCTTCCTACAGTAACGCCCTTCTTGTTTCATGCGTTCATCTCTATTTTTGCAAAATATGTTAAATTTCAAGTGGAAACTCACCATTTTGGAGAAATTCCATTGAATCAAGAAATTGTCATTAGAATTCGTCTATCAATTTGGAATTTTCTCATTATCAGTCAGGCGTGTCGAAATTGTCGTTTGCGACTTTTATGTTCGAATTGCATTAGTTATTGATGACAATTTGGTTAATTTGGTGAAAATTAGGAATTCATAGGAGATAACAGTCGGTAGGTATTAAAATACACAACCGAATTCTGGGACCATTGATAAAACTTTTCATTTATACATGTGCACACCTTTTTTTATCAAATATGAAATACAACACACGTTTTTTTGTATATGACCACATTTGCACTTGTTTAAAGAATGAGAGTTTTCCATTCTTTGATTTGATACAAATTCGATCGGTTGCGGTGTTTTGTGATTCTTTTACTGTTTACGATTCGAAACGGTATTTTTCATTCAGAAAGAGAGATTTACCACCAACCTCAGTAGCAAGGGCAGTTACATTGATCGAGGAAGGGCGCACCTACCGCTCAGTCGGTACCATGTTGGGTGTCTCGACGTCGGTTATCCATCGAATCTACCGACGTTACAGGGAAACTGGATTGTACGTGAGGAGGCGAGGACAAGGAAGAAATCGGGCAACCCGCGCTATACATGACCGTTTCATCGTCAATCAAACCATAAGAAATCCTCGTCTTACTGCTGTTCAGGCACGTAACCTTTTACGAGCAGTGGATAACATTAACGTCAGTGTGAGGACAGTCAGAAGACGATTATATGAAGTTGGTCTGAGATCATACGCGCAAGCAAGAGCACCAAGACTCGATAGAGCCCATTGTGTAGCAAGATTGGCGTTTGCTAGGGAGCAAGTAGCATGCACAATCAATCAGTGAAGACGAGTTTTATTTAGTGATGAGAGCCGATATTGTGTGAATTTCGTGGATGGTAGAGATAGAATGTGGAGGCATCGAGGGGAACGGTACAATCAAGCGAACTTTGCAGGAACTGAGCAATACGGTGGAGGGTCAGTTATGATATGGGGTGGCATATGCTTGGAAGTACGAACAGAACTGGAGATTATTGGCAATGGATCACTTAATGCCCATCGGTATATAACAGAAATCTTGGAGCCCCATGCTGTGCCTTTTGCTCCTTACATAGGGGAAAATTTCCTTTTTATGCACGATAACTCGCGCCCTCATACTGCGCGCATAGTGATAGAATATCTCAATGAAGTTGGGATCACAGGAATGGACTGGCCGTCGCGGTCACCGGACTTAAACCCGTTCGAACACGTTTGGGACATTCTTGGAAGAAGGGTTCGACAACGGAATCCAAGCAACGTTGAAGAGTTGATTGGCTGTGGTGGAAGAGTGGGACAACATACCTCAACAGATGATAGACAACATCATTGGGAGTATGCGAAATCGAATGCGCGCTGTAATAAGAGCTCGGGGGGGCCATACTCGCTACTAAAATCAAATGTTTATTTTTGTGGGTCATGATGAACATTTTTCTCAACATGTTCATTTCATTTCACGAGTGTATCGCCAGGATACACAACTGCTCTCAATTTTGGACAAGAATGATAATTATTACAGCATGTCACACAAAAAAATTCAAAATAAATGTGCAAAACCAACGATTTTTCCAGTGTACTTCGAGTTCTCCAGGAGCGTGAAATTGGCCAGTGAATTTCAAAAATTTTCATTTTGTTAGATTTCCGCTTCTCTAATTTTGATCTTGTTTTCTGGCTAACCTCCGATGTTATGCACCTACGCAAGATTAAAAATAAATTCTTGAAATTTGTGACTTTTCGCTTCAAATTGGATATCTCTTGTAAAAATAGAGATAAATGCATAAAACAAGAAGGTCGTTACTGTAGGAAGATGTGTCTTGACAGACCATGATATTGTACGTTTCAACTCGGACCACGAAACCCACAGGGTGTTACGAATTGTTGACAAAAAAACACTTTTAGTTTTGCCCCCGTATGAAATTTTTTTCAAATATTTTTTATTTTCTCTAATAATTTTCACAGAGCAGAAGAGTTAATCTATAACTTGCCGAAAAAATCATCTAAATCGGTTGAGAATTAGGAATAATATCGGACTTCGAATTTGGTTAAATTTTCGAATGTACCGCTAATTTTGCCTCCGAGTGTATTACGATCCAGTGATACCTTTCAAGTAAAGGACTTCGATTGCCTTCATGACTGCTCGCAATAATTCTATTCTCATTGAGTTCCATAGGAGTAAGAGTATCTCACTCTGTATCTTCTACAGTTTTCAATCAAAAATGAAAATTAGTTCACGGGGATCCAGACAAAGATAATACCTTTCTTTCGAGGTATCACTCGACCCATCTACCCTCTTCCAAATTTTCAAGGGTGGTCACCCCAGCTGTAGAGGTTTAAATTCGAGATGAGGATGGTACTTGATGATGACTTCCATTGATCAGCATGTATCTGTTCCATTTTACTTCACTGAAACTTGAATAGTCTTCCCTATCTTTCAGTTGCTCACCCTGTATCTTTTACAGTTTTCAATTAAAAATGGAAATTCGTTCAAGGCAATGCAGACAACAATACCAATTTTCTTTTGAGTCATCACTCGATTCATCTTCGCCATTCAAAGGATTGCAAACCGCGCTTAGGGGGTTGATATTTCAGGCAAGTTTTGTACCCCAAAAGATATCTCCCTTGAAACAAAAATTGACCTGTTTTTGCATTTTGATCAGAAAGGAATATCTTAGTAGATATAGCCTCTGTTTAGTTTTCGTTGAAGCACCCTGTATAACCACCATTGCAAACTTCAAATAGTTTTCGTGTTAGAAAGAGATAAGAGAGGCGTTCATTTCTCTCTAACTATAATATTTCACTTAACTAAAATATCCAAATTTCCCACATTGTACAAGGTGGATAGACTTCGAAATTTTAGTACTGCAGCTATGTGAAATATTGTGAAAAGAGGAAATCTTCTGGCTTCAAAAACAAAGATCCTCTCAAAGCATAAGGTTTATATCACTTTTTCTTGAGAATACTCAGCGCTCGACTCTCAGATACCTCTGTTTCTATTTCAATTTTCCTAACTTCAGTTGAAGATGTTGATGGCAGACCATAGCGAGGTTAATCTTCTACCACATCTCTACTGCTGTTGAATGCACTGCACCAATGATATGCACGTGTGTTTGATAAAATCTGTAACATTTACATCGATTTGGCGCACGAAATTCCATTTACAATACAAAATTTGAGACAAATTCTTTGTTCGATATTTTTATCTATTGCGAAAATCGCAAACCAAATCGATCATTATAAACAAACTGAATGACAGCTCGCTTTCAAACTCCGCGTCAGTATAGAAAACAATTGTGCCAACTCAGCAACAACAAAAGTTCTGTCAATCGGTTCGAGCAGATTTTTCAAATGATTCAATTCCCGGTACTTTTTAGACAGAATGTACATTTGAACCATTTTTGAAAAAGAAGAAACGTATATTCAATAAATTTGAAGTTGCCTATCGCTCAAATTTAAGAAAAGCTAGTTGGGATTATGACTCAAAAACCGTTTCCGCATCTACATAGTTCGATTCTACATGAAATTATGTCTGTTAAATATCAACATTATTTCTACAAACTTCAGAATTAATCGAAATATTAGCACTTGATTGATTTAGAAAATGTTCAGTCCACAAAAACCAGGAAAGAGGCCATCAGTAGGTTAGGGTGGGGTTAGTTGAGTAATTTTTCACTTATCTCAATAATAAGTCCAATTTAAGAGCTACAGTTGTTTAAATGCAGAAAGTCAAGTACGCTCAATGTACCTCATAGGTGAGGTAAGTTGAGCAAATCTGTGCACCCCGTACATACGATAGGGGGTCACATTGGACAAATTAGAAAGCGTCAGTATGAAAAGCAAATGCTCTCCATCAACTGTTGAAATATCTCCTTCTCCTGCTGGAGCACCGTATATAAGACTATAATCATTTATTTCTTGTAGGATTTCTTGGAACTTATTGGACTACACGTTGAATATGAAAATTCAGTTGTCTTGATTTTTCAGACTCATATTTCGTTCAACAGGAGAAATAGTGGTGATTTTTCAATTAACGAATACGATCAATTTAACTTATTTCCAAAAGATACTTGGATCTGCAACTGAACTAAATATTCGTACGTCTCATAATAATACAAAAATCGATACAAAGCTCTAACTTGAGTTCAATTTGATACCTGGGAGTAACAGAAAGTAATTTATATTTCGCGGTTCATGAGATGAATGAAGCCAAAACTTCATTAAATAGACAGGAATGTTAAATAGCCTCGGTTATTTCAGTCCTTACTCGACTAGATGAAGCATAACTGAGTTGATCCTAGCCGACCCAAATACTTTGAATATGTTTGTATAATTAATACGAACCACGCCACCCGAGCTGGAACTTGAGTATGTTGAAGTTGGTCTTCCATAAGGCCATATTAAAATTTAATAAAGATGGGAACGCCGTTCCTACTTCGTTGGAGGACATTACGTCATAAGCCGTCTTATATGGAAAGAAAGCATTATTAATTCATTCAGGATTTCTTCTATCATTGTGTGTAGATGTTCTTGAACAAATTTCAATAATGATTTTTATTCGAATCAATAGATGAATTAGGATGATATCAAGAGAACTAAACCGTCTAAGAGTTTATCTATATCTATACTGTAATAGGTCGGGTTCCAACCAGTCAAATTAATACATACTGGGTGATTCACCAAAGGCGCGGAGCTCTGTAGGTCGTACACTCTTGAAGAATTCATTTTCGTTCGAACGGTATTGTATTTAGAAAGTAAAAATCTACCTCAGCAATTTATTTTGAAGTAAACAGGGTATCCCAATTTTCTATAAAAAAATCTTAGGAGTTTTTTTCAGATTGGGAGACCATTTTTTTGTTGAAGATTCAAGAGCGTCCTGAACTCTGCTATAATGTCATTAAGTATTAATTTTTTTCGGTGGGTAGTTTAGTCACAATTTTCTTTTTTCCGTGAAAATTCATGGCTCTCACTTCATCGCATGCTCCTTCGGCCAGAGAGGATGAATACTTTTTTGCTTTCGTGTTCTTATTGCCGAAGAATAAATCTATTGATATGAATTGAAATAGATTATCCTCATTTTATACAGGAGTGTCTATATATATATATATATATATATATATATATATATATATATATATATATATATATATATATATATATATATATATATATATATATACAGTGTGTTCCAACGAAAATTTGACCCCCTATAACTCCGAAATGAGTAACATTAGCGAAAAACACCAAGACACGTCGATTTTCGTTTCGAGGGGAGCATTTTCGAAATAATTCGAAACTTGTCAGATCAACCCCTACCCCAGCAACCCTAATTTCGAAATTCATCATAGGAATAAGGGTCGAGTGGCACCTTACTGTAAAGGTCTGTCAATTCTCCATTCTGATTTGTCATTTTAGAATTTTAAATTAACATACAGGGTGTCCCAACCGAGGGTAAAGTTGAATTCCTGCAAATCCCAAATACTAAATGAAATCGATTTATTTTGGCATAATGCAAGCGCAGGTTTATGCTCGGTCTAGAAAAACGACCTACACTTGTGAATTTGGAGTTGGTGCAATCAACCCCTATTTCCAGCATCCCCAACTCAAAAATCATTCGATCGAAAATAGGTCAAGTGGCACCTCGTTGGAAAGGTATTTCAATTTTCTCTTCGAATTTGGTATTTTCGAAATTCAGAATCAGCATACAGGGTGTCCCGGAGCAGGAACACTGAAAACCCAAATAACTTTTTGAAACTGGTTCATTTCGGTATAATACGAGAACATGTTTATGTTTGATTCGAGAATAAGACTCTCTTGCGTGAATATGGAATTTTTGCAATCAATCTCTTCCATTCAGCATCCCCAACTCAAAAAATCATACAAGTGATTACAGGTTGAGTGGCAAAGTTCCAGAAAGATTTTTCTATTTTCTGAATCACTGAGGCATTGGTTTCAGTTTGGCAATCGAGGTTTTCTGGCGTGAGGATCAGGATGAGGGGATGATGGAGAAACTGATTGGATGCTCATCGAAACAGGAAAACGAGATTTATTGAACTTGTATTCAATTGAAAACAAAAAACTAACTTGATTATTACAACAATTGTTCAAAATGACTTCCGCCCACCTCCATACAGTTATACAGACGATTTTCGAACTCTCTTCTCACATTAGCGAAAACTTCAGGAGGCAAAAGTCGGCATTCTGTGATAATCCTCATCCGCAGCTCCTTCAGGTTTTCTGGTCTTGTGGCATAAACTTTAGATTTTAGATGGCCCCACAAAAAAAAATCTAGGGGATTTAAATCTGGTGACCTGGCTGGCCACTCAACAGGTCCTCTTCTACCAATCCACCTTCCTGGGAAATTTTCGTCTAAATATTGGCGCACCCGAGCATCATAATGCGGAGGAGCACCGTCTTGTTGAAAACGCATTTCGTCCTCAGAAAGAGTTGGATCGTTCTGTAAAATTTCTGTCAATCTAGGATGTATGTGTTCCTCTAACAACTGTAGGTAGCCATTTCCATTCAGATTACCCTCAATAAAGAAAGGCCCAACTAGATGATTGCCAAAAATTCCTGCCCAAACGTTCAACTTCTGAGGCCTTTGCGTGTGGGCCTCTCTAAACCAATGAGGATTCTGTGTGTCCCAATATCGACAATTATGTCTATTCACTTCACCACTGAGCATAAAGGTGCTTTCATCAGAAAAACAGATGTTATTCAGAAAATTTGGATTAGCGTTTAGGTTTTCACTTAGATTTTCACAAAACTGTAAACGACGATCTGGATCATCTTCGTTTATTTCATGCACTAATTTTACCTTGTAGGTCAGTCAGACGAGATAGTTTTCTGATCGAAGTAGTATTATCCATTTGTAGATGACCCACTACTGCCACTTCCGTTGCCTAATTTCTGACAGGACATGCCACTTCATGTTTTTTGTTTGCCATCGAACCCGTAGCTAGGAATTTGTCAACCAAATATTTAACGTACTGGTGACTGACTCCTTTCTCTTTCAGGATGGTTCCTATCGAATATCCTTGCCGTTTCTTTGGCACAACTGTTATTTCGAAAATACGTCGATACAATTTCGACCCTTTCCTCAGTGGAATAAACCATTTTCAGATTAATTTCAACTGACGAACAACAACAATAATGAGGAACTGATCTGAATAATAATAATATTTCATTGCAAAATGAGAAATAACAGATGATTGCACGCCAGATGGAAATGAAAAAATGTGAACATTTTCAATGCAGAAATCAGCTTTATATCTTCGTAATTGATGCTCAACACATCGTACCCCAATACTTTTAACAGTTTCGAATTAATTTTAGTTGATAATTTCAAATGACGATATTGAATTTTTCGAAAGCGACATCCTGTATGGAGAGCCGAACTGAATGAAATGCTTTAATCATTCTGGAATTCAAAAACCTTTCTGAAGATATGCCACTTGAATTATTTGTATGATTTTCAAGTTGGGGATGCTGAATGGAAGGGGTTGATTGCAAAAATTCTATAACCACACAAGAAAGTCCTATTCTCGGATCAAACATGTTCTCGTATACCGAAATGAACCAGTTTCAAAAGTTATTTGGATTTTCAATGTTCCTGCTTCGGGACACCCTGTATGACGATTCTGAATTTCGAAAATACCAAATTCGAAGAGAAAATTGCAGTACCTTTCCAACGAGGTGCCACTTGACCTATTATCGATCGAATGATTTTTGAGTTGGGGATGCTGGAAAGTTGATTGCACCAACTCCAAATTCACAAGTGTAGGTCGTTTTTCTAGACCGAGCATAAACCTGCGCTTGCATTAAGCCAAAATAAATCTATTTCATTTAGTATTTGGGATTTCCAGAATTCAACTTCACCTTGGTTGGGACACCCTGTATGATTTTCGTTATATATATATATATATATATATATATATATATATAGATAAAGAGAGAAAGAGAGAGAGATTGAGTTGAATTTTATTTGCTAACCCTTTCTTCAAAAATAAACAAATATCTTAACTGGGGAATCAGGGCTAACAGAACGAAGTGTTTGGGGTTAAAAACTTATAATCTGCAGAGTGTTTTTACGCGTTTCGGCATAGGGCCATCATCAGAAAACATTAGTCTGTCCACAATCATTATCTAAAACAAAAATCATAATCTCAGTACCACACATAATACAATTCTTGGGTTAAAAGCTATTCACCTTACACCTTCTCTCTTGACATCATTATCATCACTGGTAAAACAAAAACAAAAAGCAATGAAACAATAACAGGCAATAACAATTAATATTTGAGTATAACTGGTTGCAGCAATCTATCGAAGGTTGTATTCAAATTATCAGATTACTGTAGACATTCAGAATTCCATCAACGTCAGCTCTTGAATTCACTGTCTTAGATTCTTTCTGGATTTCGATCATTTCTAGAATGCTCCTTTAGTCGTTGCTCTCAGATACAAGAACTCGTACATCAGTAAAATTAAATTTATGTAGTTGTTCAATGCTATGTTTCGCTAGGGCGGTACTTTTAGATCTAACGGAGTAGTCGTGTTGGTATATTCTTTCATGCAAGTATTGTTCAGTATTACCGATATAGCACGCTCCACAGTCTTGACAATTAACCTTGTATATAGAGTGTGTTTTGTTTTAATGTTTCACCCTTGGCCTTAGAGCGGTGAAAATTTGTTTGCAGTAGTTGTTAGGTTTGTGTCCAATTTTGATGTTGTAATTTTCTAGGCATTTATCAATTTGTTGGACAGTCCGGGTGTATAAGTAAGGCGATGTATTTAAAATCTATTTTTTCTTCTTTCCTTTGTTCTGTATTGTATATTTCATGTATTCTTCTCTTTATGAATGAATCAAAAAAACTAGGTGGAAACGTGTTTCTTTTTAGTATATTCTTCAATTTCTTTATATTTTTGTTCTAAATTTAGGGTGTGATAGTTTGATGGCTCTATCAACCAGGCTATTGATAACGCTTATATTTGTATCGGTTTGGTACAATTGATTCAAAATTTAGGTACCTACTACTCCATGTCGGTTTCTGATACCAATTTGTATATATGTTTCTTGTATCGTCATGGGTTAATTGTATGTCGAGGAAATTGATTTTTTTATCTTTTTCGATTTCATTGGTAAATTGAATTTTTTGTGATATGAATTGAAGAGTTTGCTTTTTTTTTCGTTTATATTTTCGCTAGGAATACATGCTTACAGTCATCTAAATACCGTTTGAAAAACTGCATTTTGAATGTGATCTTTGAAAGTATTTGACGTTCAAGGCGTTTCCATAGTTTCATAAAAGATACAATTATCCCAAAAGGTTTTGTGTTTATATCGTTAGACGTAATTTCCTTATTTACAAATGTTCCTTGTACATTAGCCTTAGATATCATCCGTACAAAATGGCAAAATCTCACAAATTTCACTGAACTACCTCAAGACGAATTTATTCGAGCAACAAAACTTTGTCTGGAATCCACATTATTTTTGGAACACGGATGGATTCACCCATAATTGCAAATTTAGTATTGGAAGACCTTGAACGTCAAATACTTTCAAAGATCCCATTCAAAGTGCAGTTTTTCAGATATGTTATACACTGCAGATAGAAAGGAGGGACTCCTCTCTTTCTCGGTCTCGATTTTCGAAAATACTTTATATTTACGTAACAAATATTTCAGAAAAAATATTTTAGTGTGGCAGCGATGCGAAATACTATATTAACTAATTCAACTATACTAAAACCGCAAGGAATGGGCGTAAGCAAATGGAAAACGAAAATTCGATCCATCGATTTCACCCGGTCGAAAAATTCGAAAAAAATTGTCTCCGAGAGGATTTAGAAAAAAACTCAATTTTTCCCTCGGAAAATGGACGTGTAGAATGTGAAAATTTTTTACCTAACTTCAATAAGATTAGAGATATCGTAGCATGTCGAAATCCCGAAAAATCCAGAATTCCTGGATAAGTGGAAAACTAAAAATGATAGCTGAAATCCGTTTTAACCAATGAGTTTTTTCGAAAATCTGGCTTGAGTAGGGCAGATCATTTCCTCTATCTGCAATGCATCATATAGCTGCCGTACTAAAACAACGAATTTGGTCCACCCTGTACGTATCAGAAGTAGCTTGAAAGCGACGTTTCGCTGTTTCGTTACTGACTATTTTCATGCATCCACACCTTGCACATATCTTTCTAATACTCAGCTATGATTCGATTACTTTCGATAAGCGTCATGCTTCAGACGATTACATGATTTGCATTTAGTAGAAGAGGTAAAGATGATATATAAGCCAATAAATATGGAAACTCGCAAGTATCATCTATACAATTCAATTATAGACGCATTAAGTTAGCGATTCCGCGAGAACCACTCATCAGGGTTCGGTGCTATCACGTTCTATTGTATCGTTGATTAATGATCTAATTGATTTATGGCCACTTAATTCAGAACTGTATCTCCTTACCCTGAATCTTCGAGTTAATGCGTAGAGCGAACAGTTGTCTTTAATAGATTTATTCGTCCCTACATACAGTGATTAACAATTGATGGGGATTTCCAAGACATGATGTGCTGCATGTTGGTCTTTCATGATGAGCTTCCGCAAATTATCAACGTTTTCCTTTTCGACGCACCTGTTTATTGATGACTATTTATCGTGAATGACAGAAAAGGCATTAGACACAACAATGGGGAGACTCAGCATCTTCCTCATTTGCTGCAAACAGCTAGATTTTCAGGAACTTCAATTCCTTGAAGAGGAGGCAATGTTTCAGAGGATGTTTCTGCAGGTGTCCTAGCATTTTTCACCATGTATGCTTTCCTGTGTCCTCATTCGAGACAACGATCGTAATACTGCATATGAGGAGGGGGATATGATAGGTCACGAAACATGGCAGGAGCTAGATGATGAATTCAGGAAGACCTAAAGAAAGATGTTAGGGAGTTATTATCGATAGTGAATGGGCTTGTGAGGAAGGGAGGGGTAACAGGTGTTAGGCACACACCATATTTATATGGAGTTATATGGAGTTCAGGGTCATTGTATTTTGCACTCACTGAATTTATTGTCAAGTTACGGCCAAGTTCTAATTGAACTTAAAATAAGTACTGTAACCCTATTCCAAGGGCAATGAACTCTTTATAATTTAATGTGTCTACATACATAAATACAGTGCCGATTATCAAAAAAAATCCAGAATGATTTTTATATGCCCAGCCGACTGAATTTCAGATGTGAAGTTCTCTATGCTAATCAATCAGATTTTAAAAGAATCCAATCGTGCAAGACTGCTTTACAGTTGTCAATTTCGATTGAGGAAAAATACGATTAAGTGGTTTTTCTTCATCCAAGGCGCGCCTACGAAACATTTTATCGTAGAAGATCATTATGGAAACTTGAGGTAATATGTTTGTGATTCGGTTTTTCCATAGTTTAGAGCAGGGGGGCTCAAACTTGAACTGCTGGCGATCTACCTAAATATTTTTAGACTACTTATGATCGACCGTTTTATGATGAGGCTGCGAGTATGAGTAATACAGGGTTGTAGTACATACATGATACACCCTACCTACCTAGGTAGGGTGTACCGTAGAATATATAGATATTAGCTTTCCGCACAATATACATTATTTCAGTCAAGGTTTGGGTAAGGTTTAGTTAGGTTCTCCTCTATAATATCAATGAGAAAGCTCAAACTTATTCAAAATTGCGAGTTTATTGGTCGTTACAAAACAAATGAGTTACATATGGTGTTAAACTTAACTACGGAGTGACTTTGGATGTTGAAGCGTGGCACTGCATGTCCTCAGCATACTTTTCATAAGATGGTACGTAACCACTGAGTGCTAATTTCAAGCATGATGACATATGATCGTCAGTTGAAGGGCGATTTGCCTTAGATTGGGATATTTATCTTCAGGTATAGAACACCAGAAATTTGTATCAGATGCTGTAGCTTTGAGTTGTATATCTGATATAATCTGCAACTCATTTTCAACAGAACACGAGTTCATATTAAACTGACTTGCTACTTCAGAAGCTAATTCCCCAATGTTTTAACATGTAAGAGGATGATGCTTTATTTGCTTATTTACTGCAATCATGAAAACGCATTTTGAATTGTCCCAAAATATTTGATAATTCAGTCACATACGTATCATAATTCAACTGAGGAATCCTTGCTTTCAAAGACGGAAAATGTTTCAGATCCTTTCTTTTCAGTTGATCTATCATAAGTTGCAATTTACCTTTGAATGTGTTTACTGCGCAAATAATCTCAATAATAGTTTTACCTTTACCTTGAAGCTCCAAGTTAATGGTGTTTAAGTGCACTGTGATGTCAGTCAAAAACGCCAAATCAGTCAGCCATTTTTCGTTTTTCAACATCTGAGTGTCATCACCTCTTTCGTCTAGAAAAGCTGTTATTTCAGGCAAGAAATCTTGAAACCTTTCTAGGAATTTTCCGCGACTCAACCCCCTTACCTCCGTGTGAAGAACTAAATCAGTGTGTTCAGCTGACTCCCTATCTTCCAACTACAACTTGAAGAGCCGCCGTTGCAAACTCCGAGTTTGAAACTATTGAACACAAAACTTATTGATGTATTAATGTAATGAAATGAAGACATGAACGGAAATCTTCATTAGCTCAACACAATGCCACAAAACCGTTTTCGTTTTCAGTTATTGTTGATGCTTCATCGGTTGTAATGCACACTAATTTATATATTGGTAGCTTGTAGTTCTTTACAAAATTGAAGAAAACGTTGTATATAACTTCGCAACGGGTCTTTTCCTTTGGAGGAATAATTGTCAAAAATTCTTCCTTAGCTAACATGTCATTGAATACCATCCGAATAAAAATACACAGCTGGGCAGTGTCTGTCATATCGGTGGATTCGTCGAACTATAAAGAAAAGTATGTACATTTCATGATATCATGTTTTAGTTTATCTGCCATTTCTTGACTCATAACTTCAATACGCCTTGTGACAGTCAGACGAGATAACTGAAGTTCTTTAATAGCAGACATCATTTCTGATTTATTTTTAAATTCTAAAAATAAAGTCTCACCCGCTACAATAAATCCTTCCTTCATAACCAATCCACCTTCGAATGGTTTCTTGTGTTTCGCCAATATATTAGATATTTCAAAAGATGCAATCGTATCAGCTTTATATTGTTTGGCTGATCTTATGAACATGGTTTGTTCTTTTCCCAAACAAGATATCAAATCACGTACTTTTCGTTTTCTTAATTCACTCTGACGCGGAAAATCCTTTTCACAGTTTTTATGAACCATTTTATGATGCCTCGCTTAGATATTGCAACTAACGCACGACAAATAAGACAAATGCACTCATCCTTCAAAATACAAAAGAAAAATTCTACCTCCCAATCGTTATTAAAATGATACGTTTTAGATTTCTTCGCTGCACTCATTTTGTACTATTTAATAATAAACCTTGTATCGACGAAGTATTGGTTTCAAGTTACAATTCAGAATGACTCCAATTTCTGCAAGCGCGACATTTATATCGGCGTGAACGAAAGTCTCGAATGTTCCCGTCAAACACGCCGCCCAAAGTTCCTAGAAAAGAGGCAAGACTAAAAAACGCGCCTTTTCTTGGACAAGTACCGCGCGTTCCTTTAACAAAGCCGCCTTTTGCCGAGAGCAGAGTGTTATTTTTTTACGTAATAAATTTTTGTAGTATAGTTACCTACTCATTAAAAATTTTTTTCTCCTCGAGATCTACTCAAAAAGCACTTAATCGCGATCGACTGTTCGAGCACCCCTGGCTTAGAGATTACCTTAGTGATCAAGAACAGTCAAAGATTTCAGACTGCTTCAGGACGGAGTATTCCTTCCATACATAAACGAAATCCACTCTCATCATAATTGTCACATTATAAATCTGTTTGTCGTGATACTATTCTCTCCATAGATGATTAAAATATTGAAAGGGCTGTGGATAGTATCAACGAAGTATAAGCTTGTAAGGTTCAATTTGGAAAGCATTGATGTATTGTTTAATGGACAAAGAATTGGACTTGCTCAAGAATTAAAATATTTGGTGGTTTCATGTTGAATACTTGCATATCAAGAAAAAATGACAAAACTGTATCTTGTCATTTGAGTTTCAAATAAATTGTCTATTTACTTTAAATTAACCCTTTACAATTATATTAGGCAACCATATTTCGACTCATGTTCTCGCTTGATGTTTCTTCTCGATATGGTCGAAAAATTTGCATTGCGATGGCCTCAAAACCGAAGAATGCAGATTTAGATTCGATGTGGTAGGTTCACAAGAATCACCTTCATGCTTTATTGGTTTCAGCAGTACCTGTTGCTTTTAAGATTTTTCAAATAGCGATGCTGGTTATAATCGAGAAAATTAACGAAAAAAAAGCGCCAGAGTATTATCGTCGGTTTGTACGAGAAAAGTACATAAAAGTGCATAAAAAGGGGGGGTGACTCAGAACAGTTTTCATATCATCTCACTTAACAAAATGTTCCTATTTTTTGATGCTATGGGGAATTTTAATGTTTCACCTTTAAATATATATGACAGACACTTCCCAGCTGTGTATTTTTATTCGAAAGATATTCAATGATATGTTGGCTAAGGTAAAATTTTTGACAGTCATTCCTCTGAATGGGAAGACCAGTTGCGAAAATATATGTTCTCTTCAATTTTGTAAAAAACTACAAGCTACCATTATATAAATTAGTGTGCATTACAACCGATGGAGCACCAGCAATGACTGGAAACAAAAAACGGTTTTGTGGCGTTGTGTCGAGCTAATAGAGTTTTCCTTCATTTTTTTCATTCCATTGCATTAAACATCAGTAAGTTTTGTGTTCAAATATTTCAAACACAGAGGAAATTATAAGCCTTGCAACAAAAATTGTGAATTCCATCCGTGCTCGTAGCTTGCAACGGCGGCTCTTCAAGTTGCAGTTGGAGATAGGGAGTCAGCTGAACACACTGATTTAGTTCTTCATATGGAGGTCAGGTAGTTGAGTCGCGGAAAATTCCTAGAAAGGTTTCAAGAATCATTGCCCGAAATAACAACTTTTCTAGACGAAAGAGGTGCTGACACTCAGATGTTGAAAAACGAAAAAAGGCTGACTGATTTAGCATTTTAGACAGCACAATGCACATTAACACCATTAACTTGCAGCTTCAAGGTAAAGGAAAAACTATTATCGAGATGATTAGCGCAGTAAACGCATTCAAAAGTAAATTGCAATTTATGATAGATCAACTGAAAAGAAAGGATCTGAAACATTTTCCGTCTTTGGAAGCAAAGGTTTCTCAGTTGAATTATGATACGTATGAGGCTGGAATTATCATGTTCTGTTGAAAATGAATTGGTGCAGATTATATCAGATATACATCTCAAAGCTACAGCATCTCATACAAATTTCTGGTGTTTTATATCTGAAGACAAATATCCGAATCTAAGGCAAATCACCCTTCTACTGAAGGCAATGTTTGAGTCAACTTATTCGTGCAAGTCTGCATTTTCTGAAATGAAGATAATTAAGTCAAAATATCGCAATCGACTAACTGACGGTCATATGTCATCATGCTTGCGATTAGCACTCAGTGGTTACGTACCATCTTACGAAAAGTATGTTAGGGACATGCAGTGCCACGCTTCAACATCCAGAGTCACTCCTCGATTACGTTTAACGCCATATGTAACTCTTTTGTTTCGTAACAACCAATAAACTCAACTTTGAATAACTATGAGTTTTCATCGATTATAGAAAAGAACCTAACTAAACCTAACCCAAACCCTGACTAAAATAATGTATATTGTGCGAAAAGCTAATATCTATATATGCTACGGTACACCCCACCTAGGTAGATAGGTAGGGTGTATTGTGTATGTACGACAACCCTGCATCACACATACTTGCAGCCTATCACAGTCGATGGTAAGTAGTCTAAAAATCTTGAGGTAGATCACCAGCAGTTCAAGTTTGAGCACCCCTGCTTTAGATAAACAAGGAAATGGTCTCTTCGAAACATCAACACAACGTTCAATTACATTCCTAATAGTTGCAGGCATGGCGTTATCTCTTAATAAATAATCAGTGTCGCAGTTGCCAGCGGCAATTGCTGCAGCATGCGCTTTATTTGTGCTTTGCAATTTCTATGAAGGAACGGCCTCATTTGCACCTCTGGCATGAGGTATATAATTTGTGGAAAATGAACTGGGGTGACATTGTATCGGTTGTTGCTTGCAGCATAAACATCGTCTTGCCTCTCTCAAGCTGTCGAGCGGTAGATCTCCTGCAAGATGTGAGCATACATTTGAAAGAAATCATGACGTAATAAGCACAGCAAAAATTACGACCAGTATTTTTCTGTGGCTGTTGTTAGCTTTCTTTCGAATTTTTAGGCCGGCCTCTATTTTCACTTGATTAATCCCATGCTTAACCTCTATCTGTGCATACTGAAATTTTCCAATTTTTCTTATTGTGTGGCAACACTCTCCTTGAAAAATATGGATCTTCTTGCATCACCCCTCTGAATATGTGTTGTAGTTAAGATTGTTGTCTACAATTCATACAAGCATTTCACTTCTAATGAGAAACAGAGTTTTGAGGAAAGATAACTGGTTTCTTCAAAGGTTTCTATCTCTCGTCTTTTTAAATTTCTCAAAGAGATCGTTGTCTTCGCACAAATTTTCTATCGTTTGACAAGTCATCCATATTTTGTTGAAGCGAATTATTCGACGTTTATTTGTCTGTCACGTCGTCAGAGCCAATCTGCTCTGCTCAATTGTTGAATAATAACGTATTTCTTTGAGGAGAAATTATCTCTTGAAGGGATATCTCTCGACAGGTATAATCCGAGGGATGTCTTTATGTTTTGCATGCTGAAATATACTGGACACCGTTGATCAATTGTTACTACTAAAAAGAAACCTCTATGGTTTTTGAATGTAAATTCAACTTTTCTCTTCTCTGCGTTATATGTTTTAGCCACAACGAAATGTAGAATTTGACAAATTCATTGAAGAATGGAATTGAACGGCGAACATTTTTTCGCAATAATTTTCTTAAATTTTCAAAGACAATAATCTCAACAAGATTGCTTCTGCGAGTTGGTTTCGGTTTTCGGCATTGAAACACTACACCAATCCACAGTTTCTCGTTGGTATAGAGAATTTGAACGCAAAAGAGTAAGGCCTAGCTACGATACAAGGACAGGTACACCAAAATCAGTGGTCACCGAAGAAAAAATGGATGCTATGCTTAAATTATCGAGGAAGATCGAAATGCAACACATCGGGAGATGTATGGCATCAATTGGTGTCAAAAAACTCTGGACCGCTTGGAAAATCTGAAAGCGTTTACAACATTATCAGTGATGACGAATCTTAAATTTTTTCATACGAGCCAGAAATGAAGCTTCAATTTTTTATTGTTTGGGTGTTCTAAAAGGAAGAAAAACTGAGGAAAGTCATCCGTGGTCGAACTGTCTCCAAAAATTATAACTATAGAGCAGTTTCTGCGGATTGGTAGACAACCATTTGTTTACCGCAAGTCATGAATAAGAAACCAATCCTAACCGACGAAGTATCCTTCACCAAGATAATGCAAGTTCACACAAAGTCTGGAAAACAATTGAATATTTGACACAAGAAAACATCGAATTGTTACATCATCCAGCGTACTTTCCGGACTCATGTTCCATAATTAATAACAGACTGCGTGATAAAAGGTTTCAGAAGAAGCTGTCAATGCCTTCCGAAAGGTAAATCTTAATTTTACAGCAAACGATTGGAGTAACCACTTCCAATTCGTTCGAACAAAATGTAATGTAATAATCTTCGCGGAGAATACTTCAGAATTCAGAAAATAATGAACTCTTTACTTACAAATGATTCATTTTCGCTCGTTATGCATAATGTACCAAGACTTTGGATTTGGGTTGAAGAAAAAAGAGGTTAATTTTCAGTGCTAATATTTGCTCCTAGTGCCCTCTATGTTTCAGAATGTGAAATATACAGGATCCCTTGTATTAGTTCATCTGCAGTATATACAGAGTCAAAATATCTTGGTGGTTTTGTGGGTGTCGGTTCAGCAGTAAAAGATCATATTAATAAAACTACCAAGACGCTTTGACTCTGCATGTACTACAGAATGTTTAGCTCATCTGTAGTACATACAGAGTCGACATGTCTTGATGGTTTTATGGGTATCTTTTCAGCAGTAAAAGATCATAATAATTAACAAATCGAAATTCTAATTACTTTGTAATATATGAATTACATCGATTGAGTATTTTTTCAGTTTTTCTGTTTCTTAGTAAGCTGCTGGCAGTTTTCCTTCTTTGTACTCATTAGTTCTGAACGAACTCGTTTCTTATTACAAGAATAGAATATCTAATCACGAAAATAGATGATACGCCTGAGAACAAGCGCCAGTTTTCTGTTTGGGTGTTCCAAGAGGTAGAAAAACCGACAAAAGTAATTCGTAGCCGAAGTGGTAACTTTCAGAAGTGTAAAATAAGAAGATATCATTCCAAAGAGATGAGTTTATGATGGCAAATATCAACAATTTTCGAGTCAATGAAAAATTCTACCATCTTCAAACATTCGCGAAGAGACCAATCAACTAGCATCGAATGGTTACTAATCATTTTCACAATCGAGTGTTTCCTCCTCGGGCCCTAATTACTGCTAGTATACGTCTCGGAAGCCCCTCAAACAAATTTTGGATGTACTCTTGAGTCATTGAGCTCCAAATTTCAGGAAGCAGTCTTTCTAGTTGTTGGAATGTTCTACAAGGCATCCTACGTTGCTGAATTTGCCACCCCATGTTGTCCCAAACATGCTCTATGGGATTCAAGACGGGACTTCTGGCTGGTCATCTTAAAATATCAATTTTGCATTTTGCAGAAATAGAAATTCTATAACTACCCTAGCTGAATGAGGCTGTGCATTACCAAAGGGTCCAACATGGGGTTCAAGGATATCTGCGATGTATCTGGCCGCTGTAATTCTTCCATTACTCACTAGGACTAACTCAATTCGACCATGGAAAGAAATTTGTCCCCACACCATTACTGAGCCCCCTCCGAAGTTTTCGGTTTGCCGGATATTGCATTGCTGATACAGTTCCCCAGGTGGTCCGTATAAAGGCATGCATCTATCAATTGATAATAGACAGATCCTGGACTCGTTTGAATAGAGAACATTTGACCATTCTGGAATACCCCAATCTGCATGTTCCCTCTCAAACTGAAGTCTTGCAACTCGATGCTCGGGGTGAGACGCGGGCCGGTAAAAGCCTTGATATGATATCGTCTTCTCTGAGCCTGTTCCTAATAGTTTTCAATGAAATATGCACATTTCTGGAAAGTGCAAGTTCATGTTGTAGCATTCTATCCGTACAGTGCCGAACTCTTAGTGCAGTTAATCGAAGCCAACGATCATCAACTGGTGTTGTTATCTGATTTCTTCCCTGTCCGGCCCTTCTTCCATATTCCCCTGTGTGGTACCGATTAATTGCTCTTGAAATAGTGCTTTAGTTAACATTCAACAAGTTAGCCACGTAACGTTGGCTACGCCCCTCCTCTAGAAGTGTTACAATTCTTACCACTTCATGATCACTCAAATAGCGTCCAGGACGTTTAGCAGCCATTACAATAAATTAAAAAGATTCGAAAATCAACAAGAAATACAGAAAACTTGCATTAATTTAGCATGAAAATTGAAGAGAGATTGAATGAATACTGATAGTCAAATAAACTCATTCTTGTTTCAGACGTGTTTGAGATCATATGGAAACAAATGGTACTACATAGATAAGATTTTTTCCCCTCATATGTCCAAAAAACATATGTTGACAAAGAAACTGCGATCGAGCTGCTTAATAGATTGTGGAATTTAGAATACCAGGTGATGCGACAATTTTTATGGTGTTTGTAATTTTATCACAAAAATATATGATACACTGAAAATCATATGTTTGGGTTACAAGAAGAAGAAAATCAGACAAAAGTCATTTTTGTCTCCAAAAGTATGATGGCAACATATTTTTTCAAGAACAATTAATGTAGCAACAATTCGGCCATGAGATCATCGAACATTTTCTGCCAATTGGTACACAACCATTTGTTTACCGCAACTCGTTAGTAAGTTTCAAGAAACCAACCCCGAACGACGAATCAGCCTTCACCAAGACAACGCAAGTTCGCACACTGAAAACATCGAATTAATACATCAATCGCGTACAGTCCCAACGATTTTTTTACTTTTCCAAAAATCATGAACGGACTGCTTGGTACAAGGTTTCAGTATTCAGACGAAGCTGTTAATGCCTTCCAAAGTACTTTGTGGCCGTTAGTTCTAAACGAACTTGTTTCTTACTACAATAATAAAGAATTTAGTGACGGAAATTTATGCAACACTGACAAGTCCTAATATTAACAAGCTGCAGTCTTCCCCGTTTTGTGACATCTACCATGATTCACTCGTCGATTCAAGATTATTGTTGAATTCTTATCAAATTCAATGCCTTCTATATTTTGACTTCTCTCAAAATCATTTCATCTGTAAGAAAACAAATCTGTCACGTTTTCCTAATTTACTTTCTGGAAATTGAATTCTTTAATTCGAAAAAGTTCCATTATAACAGTTATAATTCAACTCCAATTTCCAACAATCCTTCTAACTTTCAATTCGCTTAATCACCTCGAGTGTGATGTAACAAAACTTCTATCCCTATCTTTTCCTTATTACTTCCCACCGGTTAAGACTTCTGGATTATCGACCGAGCTCGTAGTTTAAACATATATACTTAGAAGACTTTTCGGAGATTCCTGAAAATTTATGCTGTTCCCTTGAGATTCTCTTTCATCCTCGATTTTGCTTGTAATACACCTGGTTTTTCCCATGTTGAGATACTTATCAATGAAAAATGGCTTGTTTTATTCGTAATACTCGTAATGGAATTTGTTTTCTTTCTTTGTGAAAGTAATTTTTCATTTTACTTGAAAACTTGAATATAATTCTTCAAGAAAAAGGACTGTTGAAAACTTTCAAGAGATTATGTTTTATACATTGAATTAATTTTGGAAGTTGTGATATAGAGATATGAAGTTTGATGAATAATGCCCAATATTATCGAATCAGATTAAAATAATACATTTGAAACAAGTTCAAGTTGTTCAGCACTAACGCCAATGAACGAACGTATACGTCACTATTTGGTTGATAACAATTGCCATTTCATCATTCATTATTGCAGTTTACATAAGTAGGAGGTTAGGTCAAAATCCAACCCAAGTGACGATGTCTTCTCACCGATTCATGCTATGCGAAAGACGTCTCTAGAGAAGCTTGGATAATTAAGGCGAACGAAAATATCTAGAATTTGGCAGCTCGAGCTTGAATCAATCAATCACGCTGTGAAATATTGCCGAAAAAGAATGGAGGGAAATATTTTGTCTCGTATCCGATTTCTAGCGATGCCATATCAGGTTTTTGAGTAAATAGTGCAAACGAAACTGATAGAATTTATGCTTTTTGATCACGAACTTCTTTGACTGCTTTGATAATTACTGGTTGGCGGTATTCTAATTGATGTAATTCACCTATATTTTGCACAGATATTCGATTGAGAACCGCTCAAACGTCTTATGTGGAAATAAGACATAGATTTTTTGGCATAGAGTGCAACTATAAAGCTTTAGAGCTTTTGTATGTAATCGCCGTTTTTCTTTCAGGATGGGGGAAGCAACATCTTGCATAAATCCAGTTGAAAATGGTGTAACCCATGACACAGTGCTCGCTACAATTCCATTCTCAATATATATTGCACACTTTCCTTCTCTCCTTCGATCTTTATCCTCCTTCTTTGCTAATAACGACCAATTCAGATTAGCTCCAAAAAGACCTTACCCGCATCAATTGTTGGTGTTCGGATTGGCTTCTGCCATTACATCCGGACGAATGCAGGGTTCTATACATTGGTAAAAATAACCCAAAAGTTTAATATCGCTTGGAAAAGAATCCAATTAGTATTACGGATAAGCAGAAGGTTACTGTTACTGAGGACCTGGCGTGATCAGCTTATATTCAAAACATCTGCTCCAAAGCTGCAAGACTATCTTATACATTCCAGGGTCCTTTAACCGATAAGATTCAGCTACTTGCAGCTAACTACACCTGACTTATATTAGACCAATATCAGAATTTGCTGGACCAGTCTGGTTTCCAACATTCAAGCGGTCCTCCAGTTTTTGAACATTAGCAGTTTCGGAGTGACCGAATTGTAACATTTCGGATTCTTTGGGGCTTGCTCAGCTGTGATTCTTCTTGACTATTTACCCTGAAAGAAAACCAGCACCACTATGCTCATTTCAAACTATACATGGAAAAATTAAGATACCGCAACACCAGGATTTTCTGACCAACCGAGATTTTTCTACATGGCAAAAACTGCCTGGTGACATCTTCAACGCCACCTCAATCAACTTATTCACAAATAAATTTGATGTTGGGTTGGTTAACATAACAATAATTTTCTTTCCATCATTCTCTGTTTGTTTTTTATTTTTCTTCTATTATGTTTAGTTTCAAGAAATTTGCGAGATAGGTTTTAAGATGATATGTAATGTAGGTATCTTACAACTTGTGAATATATTTTGTTAATTGAGGTTCAAGTTTTGTTATTCTGAAATAATAATAATAAATACTAATTTAAAAACAAGTACTGTGTTTTAAGGAATTTTACTTAATAATTGCGATTCGTAACGCGTTTCACTACACCGTAGCTTCTTCAGACGAATGATTATGCAGAAAAATGTAAATGAGAATATAACTATAAATGTTCTTGAGTAATTGAAAGCTTATTGGTTGCTTCTTCTTAAGTGGTTATTTATGACAGGTATATCCAATAAAATGAAGGAATAGATTGCTCCCCGAAAAGATTCAATAGAGGTGAAGGGCTTAAATCGACTTGTTCATTGATGAGTCTACCTGAGTGTTTGTAATTATTTATTTCTAAAGTTTCCCAAAGATCTACCTTCCAATATTTATTATCTGTAGGCAAAATTTCAAACTGTGGGTCGAAAGAATGATTATTTTCTAGCATACAGATAATAAAAATTGGAAGGTAGATCTTTGGGAAACTTTAGAAATAAATAAATACAAACACTCAGGTAGACTCATCAATGAACAAGTCGATTTAAGCCCTTCACCTCTATTGAATCTTTTCGAGAGCAATCTATTCCTTAATTTTATTGGATATACCTGTCATAAATAACCACTTAAGAAGAAGCAACCATTGCTTTTAATTACTCAAGAACAGTTATAGTTATATTCTCATTTACATTTTTCTGCATAATCATTCGTCTGAAGAAGCTACGGTGTAGTGAAACGCGTTACGAATCGAAATTATTAAGTAAAATTCCTTAAAACACAGTACTTGTTTTTTATTATTGATAATGGAATTTCACCAAGTAAAAGCCCCCCAAATTCAAATACTAATTTCTTTGTGAAAAAATCGATTGCTGGGAATATTGTGTACAATTTTTAAGGAATGAAATATCCAAAATTGCTAGTGTGAAGCAACTCCGCGAAAATTCGCTGTAGTTAAGGTGAATACTTATTCCATCAGCGCGAAAACACTGAACGCCTTCTTTTCGAGGTTTTGGCAGCTGCAGGGAACTCTTTGATACTTGATGCGGATTTTCCTAGAACACAGTAGAATTCTTGTATTACATTCTCTCCTTCAAGAGCTTAGTCGATAGAAAAATTGCAGACATTCTTCTTTAAGATCTGAGAAACGGTTTTTTTCGACCGGATAACAAGGTGATTTCGCATTTTGAAAGGTCAAAGTTGATTCTAGATGAATTTTGATATAGACTATGCTTCTGGCGCGTACTTTTCCTTTTTTTTTCGGGAGTTTTCAGCGCTGTCTCGAAATTAATACATGTGCCCTGAAAATTACCTGCATTTCTTGAAAATATATTTCTCTTGGAAGATCGCTTTTGAATTTTGCTGCTTTATCCAGCACAATTTTCTATTTGTCTTATCTTTATTATACTCGCAGCCGCATTTTTGTTGGAAATAACGTTGCGATATTCAAATTAGCAAAGCTGAAGATATAAGGGAAATCTTAGATATCTTAGATAAGACACTTAGCTGGAACGCTCGCTTAGTTTGTCTTAGAGCCAAACTGACCTCCTGGATCTGTAGACGCATCAGAGGGAACATACAAGACGTCAACCCTAAGTTAATCCATCGACTATACCAGAGATTAAGTACGCCTATATAGCAAGATGGAAAAGGAGCTGAAATTGAATTGACATCACGCTTATGACGAGAAACTTGATATCAGGTTTCACATGAGTATTATTTCTTTCAACGCTAACGACAGTCATGGAAGTGTTCCTCTCCATCTTTTTGTAGATAAATAGTTATAATCGACTACGTATAGATCACATTAAAAGGCCATGAATATGTCAGAGTAGTTATGAGGGGCTTAGGAATTCTGATAGAATTAAAGATACACAGCATCCTAGCTATCGCCTCTGATATCATACCTCAAGAGACAAGCCGCAATTGACACCCTGAAGAGAAAGATTAGGCAGAGTAAGTTGAAGTTCTTTCGATCACAGATCTGGATCTGTTCACTGATGGTTTCAAAACTCCACAAGAAGCAGGAGAAGAAATCTATGGTATCGTTAAAATGATTCCTGAAAGAAAAACAGCAATTGGAGTGAACTCCAAGTCAAAACAGATCTACTGACTCAAATCAGTGTGTCACTTTTTGTGGAAGGACCTGAATCCTACATTCTATTTCAAACTGCTAGGATGAAAATGGACAGAATAAAATTTAAACGTTGTCAATTATACACATACCGCAAAAAGTCTTGTTCCCCCCAGGTATTTCTGAAAAGGGACCAAAAATGGAAATATTTTCATTGCTCACTTCATCAGGACACAAAAAAATACTTTCTTTCATTTATTCATTCGGTTTTTCTCACATTTTACACAAAAGAAATGGAGGAGGACGGAACAAGATTATTTAATTTATTTTATCAAATTCAGAAACTTCAAACAATGAAAAAAAAACGAAAAATCGCCAAAATACTAACCGGTAAGTCTTTCGCTGTTCTGCATTATCTTGAGACGCTTGGGAAGTGTAGGGAGCTTTCTTTTCCGCTGTGCGACGGTATAATCATCAACAAATGAGAAAGTCTCTGATTTTGTTTCCTAATGGATGAATACTGAGTGGTATAGAGGCTAGAGTTTTTCAGTGATTAATTTATCCTCTATCCTTATATAAATAGTCATCTGTGGGTAAACAGCCATTTATGTTTGAGCAACTCTTCTCTGCATGAAATGTCATGAAGAAGAGCAGCCTTAAATACCCAAAGGTATTCGTCCTATTCATTTTTACATCAACAAAATCAGTATTCTTTAGTTACATTTGAGCGGAAAAACTGATAGCTGTCGTTTACAATAACAGGAAATTTTGTTTGCCAATTCGACAGATCGCGAACAGTGGCTCTTCATGGCATGGGATTATCCCTCCTATGAGAAGGATAGTTCAAAATTGAATCAATTGATTTCAGGCTACGAACTGATAGACAAAAAGTCATAACATCCGTTACATCTGTTTGTCGGAACAGGAGAACCTCGGTTCCGGTACTTCGAAGTTATTTCTCGGACTATCTTCAGAAGAGGACACCATGCGACGAAATCTTAGGTCAAGAAGGCTTCACAATGGCAAAATGGCAATTTTCAAACGAATACAGATATGCATTGGTGCGTCAAAATTATTGAGAAAAGATAGGGAGGGGATCGAGGATGCAAGAAGAGTAGAAGAAACAAGAAATTTTTTTCACTTTTTGTGTGTAGCTGCATAAAACGGCTTAAAATATTCGAAATGTTCGTTAGAGACGCATGGAAGTAACATCATCATATTACTTGTGCTTAAGAACCAAAAAATAAATATTTAGTTGGTATTTTTCCGTACTACTGTTGCCTGAAGCACAGAATCGTCCTGGCTGATGACAATAAACCAGATGCAAAAACACATCATTTAAGAATACCCAGTAGATGATAAACTTCTCTCAAAATATGGAGTTGTTCAAGGATTAAAAGGTATTGAAGCAACAACTTTATATTATGGACTTCGCGTATTTCGGCATAAAACTTGGAGATCAAGATAAAGCTTACGCACCTCATGAAGTCTGCAAACGATGTGTAGTCAATTTCACACCCATATCTGCGTACACCTCAAAAGAACCAACAAGAACTTGGAATTGGTTCTTTGCAAATTAAAATATAAAAACCATAGTTGTCAAGTGTGCGGTGATTCAAAACTCTTGGCATGTTGCTCATATAGAAATCTGGGTTTACCAAATCACGTTGATTTCTGTGTCTACTATAGGCCGAGCAAATCACTGGACCAAACAGTGATGACCACCGAGGAAGTTCAAAACTGGCGAAAGAGGCGAACTGCATGAAACTATGCTGCCTTCTCATAAAATCATTTTATCACCGCTCCACAGAGAGCTGGGATTGATTAAGCAATTCAAGGAGTCAGTTCCAAGAGATTAAACTTGCTATCAACGTTTCCAGGTCTCTCTGAGACAAGATTGAAGGAAGGTGTTTTCGTTGGACGAGATATTAGATGGCTTATGGCCGGGTGGATTGCCCTAACAGAGGTGATAGAGAAATTTGAAGGCAATAACAAAGACCCTGGCTACAAAAGAGTGGTCAAAAGAATGTTCAATTTCAAGCTTTAGGTTGCCTATTAGGTTTGAGAGTCCATTTTCTTCATTCCCACCTACACTACTATCCAGAAAAGTTAGGAGACTTGAGTAAACAACAAGGTGAACGATTTCACCAAGATATAAAGGAGATAGAAAAAAGACACCAGTAGAGATGGAGCATCTCAATTATAGCAGACTACTATTGGACACTTTTGAGGGACCTTCCAGATGCTTCCCACAAGCGGAAATGTACCAAATAAAGTCTCATTAGAAAAGAGAAAGATGTTTGAAGCTAACTAATTGATGTATTCTAGATAAGAAATAAGTTCTATAACGCAATTATAAATTAACAGGAAATTTTCGTCTTTAACATTTTATTTTAAGATAGATAACTTAAACAACATAGACACCTACATTTCCAGAAAACGTGATGTTTTACGACAAAAAAAAGTCATTTTCGCATTCAGCATAATAACACAATGCGTGAAAATGTCACTTTAAAATTCTAACACGCGGGAGACATACCTAGTAAACCTATATCGGGTACGCTGAATACAGTGGTAAACACAGTTCTTGAAAGTTAGCTTTTGTTTAGGAGATATTCGCCTTTGAAGTTAGCTGATTTTAGTAGGGTTCGTCGTTTATGACTTCAGTACATTATATGCTTGTCATTCCCAAACCGTTCGGAATATTGCTTTACTGTCTTCGGCAAAGTTTTAGCTATTGTCATGGCCAACAACTTTTCTGAATATACCAACATAAAAAACCTCATTCAAACACCGTTTCTTAACAAAATGTCCAAAAAAACTCCATTTCTTTGCCATTTTTTCGTTAATTTTCGTCTAAATAATAGAAATATCAAGTGAATTTCGCTTCAAAATCCTGAAATAAGGAAAGAAAACACATTTCCTATAGTTAAATCAAAAAATTTAAACGCACAATCATGATTTTAACTCAAATTTCTCACAGATGTCACTGTTAATACGTATTTATTAGTATTGTCACTGATGTTACTACGTATTTTGCTATGTATTTGTGTGCCATTTTTCATAGTCTTAGTTCTGATATTTCTTAATTTGACATTTCTTGTTGAAGTTTCTTTGTTTACACAAGTTATATATTTCGTAAAAATATCAAAAATGAATTCGTGCAGTATATTTAATAAATTTTGCTACATTTGTGGAAAGTTTACTATAATGACAAGCGAGCGTTCAATTTCTAAAGAAATTGCGGAATCGTACACACAATATATCAACCAAACTGTAATCAAAGATGTGAACTGGGCTCCAAAAATCGTTTGTACTGGTTGTGTCATAAGATTGAGTGGATGGAAAAGAGGTAAAATGAAATGATTTATCATTTATTTCAAAATTATATCAATTGAAGCTATTTTTATTACAGGTGAATTCCAATCTATGCCTTTTAGCATTCCAGTAATTTGGACAAATCCTCAAGAACATAATCCAGATGACTGTTTTGCTTGTGTTAATGAAATTATCGGATTTATCAGAGCTTAAAATAGGTAAAGTTGAACTCAGAGGAATTCGGTTTGTTCAGTTGCCGTTACCACATTCGGAATCCATTCCAATACTGTGTATCTCCTCAATGTAATCATGCCGAATTTTCTCAAGGCGTGTTTTCTTCATGTCGCAAACTCAAAAAACAGTGTCCCGATTGCCATCAGCAAAAAACGAAAGAAAATTAAGAATCATTGAAAGAAATCCTTGATCTGGTGAAATATGAAGACCATCGTTGAAAGATTTGTGCAGATTTGAAGGTGATAACTCTTTTGAGAGGAATGCAGACGGATTTACGAAAAACATGTGTTTTATATGTTTATGGGATACTCGATATGCCGGCGACCAATATGCCAATAAAAGCTGGCCTATGAGACAAGGGTTCAGATTTCGTCGAGAAAACGTCGTTCAAATTCCACTTATGCCAATCGAAAAAGTGTTGCTTCCACCTCTGCATATCAAGCTTGGGATTGTTAAAAATTTCATCAAGGGCCTAGATCCTGAAGGAAATGCATTCATTGAGTTGAAGCGAATTTTCCCAAGATAGAGTGGAATGAAAATAAAAGAAGGTTTGTGTGAAACTATATACGTACCAATCAACCTAATTTATTCAATATTTAACAGATATTTTTTCGGATTATTTCATTACAGGCATACTCAATGGACCTGATATTCGACACTTGATGAGAGACCAACAATTTAAAAACAGTTTGTCGAATTTGCAGCTCGTTGCTTGGGATTGCGTCAAAGGAGTCATCGAAAATGTACTTGGAATTCATCGTGACGAAAACTGGCGCATACGCGTTGAAAATATGTTCGTTGCTTTCCGTAACATCGGTGTAAAAATGTCTCTGAAAATTCATTGTTTACATTACCATGCAGACAAGTTCGCCGAACAATCACCATGTGAATCAGATGAGCATGGTGGACGGTTTCATCAGGTGACGGCTAGGCTTGAACACTGGTATAGTGGAAAAACTAGAAAAAACTGGAATTTACAGCAAGATGAAAATGGAGAAAAAGAAGAATGAACATGAATTTATATGTTTATTTGTTGAAAATTGTTGGAATTCGAATAAAAATTCGAGTTAAAATCATGATTGTGCGTTTAAATTTTTTGATTTAACCATAGGAAATCTGTTTTCTTGTCTTATTTTGAGATTTTGAAGCGAAATTTCCTTGATTTCTCTATTATTTGGACGAAAATTAACGAAAAAATGGCGAAGAAGTGGAGTTTTTTGGACATTTTGTCAAAAAACGGTGTTTGAATGAGATTTTTTATGTTGATATATTCAGAAAAGTGGTTGGCCATGACAATAGCTAAAACTTTGCCGAAGACAGTAAAGCGATATTCCGAACGGTTTGGGAATTACAAGCATATAATGTACTGAAGTCATAAGCGACGAACCCAACTGAAATCAGCTAATTTCAAAGGCGAATATCACCTAAACAATCTAACTTTCAAAAACGGTGGTTACCACTGGATTCAGCGTACCCGATATAGGTTTACTAGGTATGTCTCCCGCGTGTTAGAATTTTGAACTAGCACAGTGTAGTTAAACAGAAAACTAAAGCAGCCATAATTTTTCTGCCGACTTGTGCAATTGATCATTTAATCCTCCGATGAACTCATGAATACCCTCAATTTTAATCCAATCAACCATAAATCATTGAACTAACATATCTTCATTGAAATCCAAAATACGCTGCGTTCTCTAATATAGTATTCATTTCAGACGTTCAGTCCTTTGGAAATCCAGTTGACGCCAACAGGAAGGGAGCTCGTTTCGGCACTAAGAGGATTACTACTTCACGCACATTGGCACACTTTCACATTACTCGCCGACCCGGCCTCGGCTACGGCCCTGAGCGGGCCCGAACTTTGGCCGATTTTGCGGGCCCAACCGCTGCATCCAACCTTAATCGCTTTACCGTCGCCTCTACGGGCCCAATCTTTGTTTAGGTAAGTGCAATTTCAAACAATCCTGCAATATTGATCGGAGATAAGAAGTACCTCATTAATGGAGCATTCGATTCGGCTTTGAAATTGCTCCAAAGTTGGCTTTTTCTGCCGAGAGTTTCTTGTGAGAATATTTCGAAAATAGTTAATTGATTCCGCTGTTACTAGTAAATCATGATGATAATAAGATAATAAGAAATTAAACTATGTATTATACTATCACAAGATTGCAATTTCCATCTCTCGACCATCTTCCACTGACAGCAAGTATTGAAGTAAAACTGAAAATACATACATATATAATATCAAGTAGATACAAAATTGCTAAGGTTGCAAACATGAGGTAATAAACTAATTATGATAAAAACAGATTCCAAATAAAGACGAATAAGCCGAGCCATACTGGTCGTTCAGAAGATTATCTCTTTTGTTGCAAATTGAAAATTTGGATTGATTCCAAGAAATCTATCTTTCGTTCCTTAGATATTGCGAATAATTTGAAATTGATCTATGGGTGGAAAATGATGGCTATTTTCCATACAACATGAAGGGAAAGTAGATTCGTTGGTCCTATGGTTATTGTCATCTGATTGATGTTCTTTGTGTCTAGTTTTGAATGAACGACCAGTTAGACCTATATAATTGCCTCCATAATCCATACAGGCCAACTTGTTAACTCCAGTATTGTCAAATTTTTCAGTTTTATCTTTATTATTAAAAAATTCCTGAGAGAGTTTCATGTGGGTTTTGAAAGTTACATTTCTATTCCGTTTTGAAATGGCTTTCGCAATCTTTTCGCTGATAGAGCCAAAATATGTTAATGAATTATACAGGGTGCTACATAATAGTATGTCACAACTTGAGGGGGTAAATCTATGTGCAATTTTAAGAAAAGAAGTTCTATAAACATAGGTCCGCAAAAGATTCGTTACGAAGCTACAGGGTGTTGAAATTTCCGGAAAAAATTGGTTTTTTTTCATTTGAAGTTATTGCTGTAAGAAAAAATGACTGAGTTTACTAACGCCGAATTGGCTGATATTCATTACATGTACGGTCTGGCTGACGGAAACAACAGAAGCTAGGCGATTATATCAGGTGCGCTTTCCAAATCGAGTAACACCAGACAAACGAACTTTCTCTAATATCCACAGAAGGTTGAGGGAAACTGGTACTTTTACTGAAAATTATCATTTAAAAGGTGCGACTCACACTATGAGAACTCCAGATATTGAGGAAGCAGTTTTGAATTGTATTGATTCGAATCCTTATGTGAGTACAAAAAAAATTGGAAATCAGTTGAATATTTCACTTGTTCAATTCTTGAATAACATATTCAACAACCGATGAATAGGTTGGAGTGGGTCAGAACCATGGCTTCCTAGGTCCCTAGATTTAAATAATTTAGACTTTATCTTATGAAAAATCTGAAAAATTTAGTTTATACCACTCCAGTGAACACTGTAGAAGAATTGAGAAATCAAACAATAACCTCTTGTGACACGATAAGAAATACCCCAGGAATATTTCAAAGGGTGCGTGATAATATGCGAAGAAGGACAGAGGCCTGTATTCTTGCAGGTGGAGGATACTTCCAGCAATTTATTTAGTTTTTAATTGTTCTTTTTTTTAGTTGCACGCTTATCAGTGGCGTATTGTAAAAAAGTTTAAGAGAGCAAAAGGAGACATGGCCTCGGAAAAGAAAACACTTTGTGAATTTCAGTTAAAATCTATGACGTTTAATGATGGAGGCTGTAAAAAATAGCTTGCATTCCAAATTAGGGCTGAATATCTCAAAAACTGCAGGAGTTTTGAAGAAAAATCCAATTTTTTCCGGAAATTTCAAAACCCTGTAGCTCCGTAACGAAGCTTTTCCGGACCCATGTTTATATAAACATTTTTTTTTCCTTAAAATTGCACGTAGATTTACCCCCTCAAGTTGTGACATACTATTATGTAACACCCTGTATATCGAAAACCCACTTTTGGTGATGTTTGCATCCCTTATGACTGAACACACCCAGAATCTCATAAACGCGCTGCATTTAATCCAATAATTCCTGAGGCTTTCTCTCTGCCATTATGAGAAGAAAATATGTCCAGAGAAGTGTCAAGTATTAAAGAAATAGCTAAGAATAATGGATATCCCTAATATGTATATATATGACATTTGTCATATTTTTAGAACTAAATTTAAATAAGATCCACGAAGAAATAATATATGGGCGGTGTCAACCCAAATTATTGGGTCCATAATGATTCTAGAACATCTATAGATTATAATCGGCATTACTTAGAAGACTGAACCTGGCCATCGGAGCTCTCTCGGTCAATCAGGGAGGGAATCGTTTTGTTGAGTTTGAATATTGAAGGGTTTTTCGCGATTATACTTTAAAATTGGCAAGCAAGAACAAGGAAGTGATTATGTTTCAGGAGACTCACACTGCGACGGAAGAACATCTCCGCGAAAGGGGAAATATCGCAGGTTATGTACTTTTTGATAATCTCTATTTGCTTAGACGTATAAGAGGTATGATTGTTGAAATATCTTTCTGCTGGATTTCTTTTTCCATTATTACAGATTCCTGTCCCAAACCCCATTCCTTTCACCCTTGTCTTCGTCTGGAATAGAGTGCAAGAGAGAATGAAGCGGCTAAGCAGAAAAATCTTTGGTACTCTTTATGAACACAAAGTGCCTCCCTTCGACCAGTGAGGTGTTTCGAGCTTGTGACTCGATCTGTTACTGGGAATAGTGGACTAAGAGAGGTATATTGACAGTTTCTATGCGTTGGTTGGTTGTTCCCAACCACAGTAGCGGGCTGTGACAGTTGCACTGACAGTTTCTACGCGTTGGTTGGGTATTTCCAAACCCCTCGCCCATGGGGGCCGTGGCAATATGCTCTACGGAGCCGGTGTGTCACGTTAAACTTTTGTCATCTTTATTTGACAATTTTTGTTTTCATTTTAGGAGTAGTTATTTTATTATTACAAATCTTCCTGTTTTTTCCGGTTCTGATTCTTGTACATTGGCAACAGTTTCTCGTATTCCATTCGTTATTTGTTTTTGTAAACTTGTAAGTATAAGTTTAAAAGCCAGTCCAGTCTTAATCAGAGTTTTCCTTCAATTTCATTTATATGCGTATTAAAACCAGAAGGGGAGGCATTCGACCAGCAGTGACTATGGGACGCTTTAGGCTAGATCAAATTAGATGTGTCCCATTACGCTGGATTTATGCAGTGACAGTCGGTTCTTTTCTGTTGAGACCAGCTGAGAGTTCTTCATCAGATACTTCAGACCTTCGATTTCTGACCAAATGAAGCAGCCAACCAGGTTGAATATGTTTTATTAAGGTGGTATGTCGATCTCTAATAGTTTGGTAGGGCTTTTGTGTTTTCTTATCAGGGTCACCAGGTAGTCCAGATCGTCGATTATCCTAGTTTTCATATATTTATCTTTATGTTGCAATTAAATCCCAACTCTGTACTAAATTTCAGCTCTCTAAGTTTATGGTAAGTACTAGTTCTATTCTGATGATCATGAGTGAGTGAGTGTCGTAAATGCGAAACTTTTGTTTCGCTTAACTTTGGAACTAAATGACCTACAGACTTGAAATTTTGAATTTTAAGTATATGATTATAGCTTACTGAATGACGAAAATTTCTGCGTTCTGGTCTTATCTAGAAGTTCTCAAATAGGGACCTGAAAATGGGTCGTGTCCCCTAATTTCTTGCCTATCATCGAGGTCTCATTCAAGGGAAAAACTACCTCATTGGCTATAATCTCGATAAATTTCTGCCAACGAATTTAACTTATGGATCATATTGCCATATAATTGAATTGAAACCGTTTTTAATATTTTGAGTGTAGCCTTTTACACATCTTTCAAATAGGTCACTTTTAGTTGCCCCTATAACTGCCAATGGAATACCTCTCTTTGGTTACATGTACGAGTTTTAAAGATAAGGTAATGAGACTGGTAACGTCGTTTCGGATCCGGTAGCGCGTGACAGGAGAGGCTTCGAGCAGCGTCAGGTGTACACGTGATACGCCTCCAGTATGAGTTTGAACTCATTTCAGTCACTTGTTCGATCATAGCTTTAGTTTCCGTGAAACAGTTTCTTCTTATGGATTCTGAAAATGAGTGGTATCAATTTTGAGCAACGGTGTGGTGTCAAGTTTCGATTCAAACTTGGACACAATGCAACAGAAACAATTGAAAAACATCAGCAGGCCTATGGAGACAGCAATTTGTCCAGGGCCTAGGTTTTTCGGTGATTTGCAGAATAAGAAATTGAAAATGAATCGAGAAGCAGAAGGCTTCAAGTGCAAACATCGATGAAATTGTCAACTGACTCCGGGAACTTGTGCGTTCAGATCTACGGTTGATGGTCAGAATGATCGCGGAGCAGTTGAATTTGAATTACATCTCCGTTTATCAGATTTCGACCAACGAATAGAAGATGGGAAAAATGTTTCCGAAAAACCATTTCCAATACCGGAAGTATTTCAGAAAAACCAAACGTCAGAGTTATACTTCGCCAAAGCCCAAATAAGCACGAATGAACAAGTATTGCACCACGACAATGCTACATGTTTCATTGCAATTTAAATAATAGATTTTTAGTCAGTGAAAAGCAACATCCATTTCAATAAATCTAAAAGAGATATGAAAACAAAAAATAATTGATTATAAGCTACTCCACATTTTCGAACCTTCACAAGCATTATTGATTTCTAGAATCCGGTGTTCCTAGTTGCTAACTCTCTATCATATAATTTATATTTCATTTGCCTCCAGAGACAGTAATCCACTAGGTTTGAATGAAGGTCTCTTGTTGGCCATATTTAAACCAATTTCCTGGTTGAGGAATTGTTCGCTTAAATAGTTTTGTGCTTTTTCAGTTGCAATAAACAAACTGGTTAACTGTTTATTCCAAATAAGTAACGACAAACGTATATAGATTTTCAGATATATATATATATATATATATATATATATATATATATATATATATATATATATATATATATATATATATATATATATATATATATATATATATATATATATATATATATATATATATATGAATTCAAATTAAGTCACTTAATTTATTTAGATGATATTAAATTATATGCCGGAACCAGATCTCATTTAAAAAGTCTACTTGAGATTACTTTCAACTATTCCAATGATATTCATATGAAATTTGGGCTTCCAAAATGTAAAAATCTTTCTATTGAAAAAGGAAAGATCACCTCTGATTATATAAAGATTTCCAATATCGAAATCGAGCCAATGCATCAAGGAGATACATATAAATATCTTGGATTTTGTCAAGAGAAGACAATTAACCATAGCAGCACTAAAGAAAATATTAGAAGTTCATATTACAAAAGACTTAGAATTATCATCAAGAGTTATTTAACTAGTAAAACCTTTTCAGAGCTATGAACTCCAATGCCGTTCCTATTCTTACATCTTCTTTTGGAATTATTGAATGGTCTAAAACTGATCTAAATGAGTTACAATGTCAAACGAGGAAAATGCTCTGTAAATATCATAAGCACCACCCAAAGTCAGCTGTTCAGAGAGTTACACTACCTAGACATCTTGGAGGTCGTGGATTAATTGATTTGAATAATCTTCATAGTAAACAGATTCATCATCTACGTTCCCATTTTCATGATAAACAGAGAACGTCTAAATTACATGATATTGTTGTTGCTTCAGATTATAATCTTACACCTCTGAACTTGACAATGCAAAAGGTAGATTTTGATATATTTGATGATACTTCTGAAAGAGAAAGTTGGATGCAGAAGGAGTTACACGGAAAACACCCTAAAGAATTGAAAAATGATTATATTGATGAAATTGCATCGAATAAATGGTTAGTATCTGGAGAATTGTTTGCTGAAACAGAAGGCTTGGCAATTGCGATCCAGGACCAGGTTGTTTTCACAAGGAATTATAGAAAACATATCATCAAACAAAATATAGATGATTCTTGCCGTAGATGTTTCTGTTCTTCAGAAACAGTTTTTCATATATTATCATCTTGCTCAGTCCTTGCTTCAACAGATTATTTAGAAAGACATAATGCCGTCGCTAATATTATTCACTTCAATCTAGGAATTAAACATGACCTAATTCCCAAAACAAAAAATTTCAAAATATGAACCTGAGATTATTTGTGAAAATGACAAATATAAACTTTATTTTGATAAAACAATTCTGTGCAACAGAGCTGTAAAACACAATAGACCAGATATCGTTCTTAATGATAAACAGAATCAAATAACATATATAATTGATATTGCTATACCCGACACACATAATATACAAAATAAATACAATGAAAAAATTTCTAAATATATGATGTTTGGCGACGAGATTAAAAAATGTGGAAAATGAAGAAAATATTTATTCTACCGATTATTATTTCTACAACAGGCGTTATTCCTAGAAATCTTCACAAAAGTATTGAGATTTTGGGTCTGAAGAAAAATTTGTTTGAACAGTTACAAAAGATAACAGTCATCAAATCTTGTAATATTCTTCGTAGGTTTCTTTCCGAAATTATAATGAGGTAGAGTCATAGGTTTCCTCTTTAGTTTATACTGCTCAGAATCTCATTTCATATTTTATTTATTTGTTTATATAAATGTAATATAATTAACTGACAATTTTGTCATATTTATATTCAGAGCAGTATTCTATTCGATCGTTCACCACTTCACACAAAGGAAACTATTAATGAGTAACATTCAGTGTTACTTGACTAAGGTCCGTACACTGGATTTTTCCGGGGAGAAAGCCTCTGACACTACTCGTTGGTACATTGATATCATTGTCTGATGATGCTATAGTATGTATATATTCTGGTAGATTGATATATTCTCATAACATTTAACGTTATCCTAATATATAATTACTCCAGGATATGTTTTGATTATAATCATTGCCTGGCAATGGTATTAATTACCGGGTGATGGATTTATATTTTTCATTAAATCAGTTTGATTGCATGAACAGATATATGGGCAACTCGTCGTGGTAAAACCCTATATATATATATATATATATATATATATATATATATATATATATATATATATATATATATATATATATATATATATATATATATATATATATATATATATATATATATATATTTCCACTAAAAAAGTGGCAAATCATGAATCGTTCTATTTTCAGTATCATTCCACAACAGAAAGAATCATCGATGTTTTTATTAGCCAGCATTCTCACGAAGAAGACTTCATTCATCCAAGTGACGTAAACAATTCCTAAGGCAATTCTTCACTTTGAATCCCGCGTGTGCTTATTATCGTTGTTTTCTCGTCATTTCCCATGGAAGTAAAGTTTTCGGGTTTTCCCATATTTTTTTCAATATAGGAAATCGTTTTCCTCGTATACGAAGGAACGGCTTCATTTCCTTGAAAATAACTTATCAGGTAAATAAAGTCATTCGGTGAAGGGTAATTTATATTCTGAAAAGGAGATCAGTAGAAAAGCTTGGAACTTGGAATTCTTTAGTGAAGAATTTGCCAAGTTATGTTGAAACGGAGCTATGCTCATCATTTAATTTCATCATAATTATACATTCTTCAAGAATGAAACGTTATACAGAACAAATTTTTGTCCAAATTGTTATGGGCATATCTGGAATACAAATGAAAGGTCCTGAAAGTAGTTTCTTGCAGGAATAACTCAAGAATGGATCGAATTAACTCTATGAAAGCTTATCTTCGGCCTTTTAGTGGATATTTTCGCAAACTAGAATATTAAACATTCTATTGGAATCCTCATTTTTCATGATCATCTCCATTTCTTGATTCGGATTATGATTCCCTATTCAAATCTAGGTGATTTTCATGAAGCATCAGTAGAATTCTGCAATTTTCGCAGGAAACGTGGAAAATTGGAGCTCTTAATGCCATAACCTGATACAAATCTATTTCAAATGATGAATAAAAGGAAAATATGTATTAACATATAAGAAATACACTGTTCCCTATTAGCAGATATTGGTTTTCTAGATTTAGCTACTACCGATTCAAATTATAGACATGGTTTCTCTTTTAGAACCGTTTCATACAGATATCGTCATTCACGATACATCTTTTCACCTTGTTCAACATAAAATGGCAGCTCTCCACAGCATGATCCACAGATTATTAAATGATTCTTTATCGTCACAAAATTTCAATGAAAAACTTTGTATTATTAAACGAATTAGTCTTGATAATGGTTACAATGCAAATATTATAACTGAATAACTTAATAAAAATGGAAACTCAGGCAAAAGAATTTTTGTATATCTTAGAATCAACACAGATATAGGTAATGCACATGCAATAGGAAAGTTAGCCATAATTTAAAACATTTACTGAAACGTCCCAGTTACACACACGATTCCGAAGCATAATAATCTATCTAAACACATTAAAAATAATAGAAATAAAATAAATAAAAGAAAGAAATTTGGTGTATACAAACCTAGCTGTAGCAATTGCAGTTATATGTTTACTGTTAAAACCTACAGAAAGTTCAATATTAGAGTAAATGCATATTATTGTAGTTTCATCAGTGAAAAAGCTCTCACTTTCTAGAAAAGGAAACAAAATTACTAAGAAAAGTTATCGAAATCAATGTTCAACCATTTTATATCCGTGAGAATTGCCACAAAAGTTCAAGATAGTTAACCACTTTCAAATTTTGAATTTCCTAATTGCTCTAGAATAAATTAAAAATCAAAGGTTACAAAAAATTTAGTTAATATGCCGTATTTGATTCATGATGATGGTAGAAACTATCTGATTTTATCAAGCCGAACGATGAAAATTCACCAAATGAAACACTGTTCTTAATCTGTCTATATCGCTCGCCAAACGATATTCACTTCCCTAGACTGTTTCAGTATCTAGGTGATAAGGTGGATTGGATTTAGCAACATCAGCCGGTAGCTGAGATCATTGTACTGGGTGACTTCAACAACAACTGGCTCTGACACTTCAATAGAACAGATGAAGTAGGAAGACACTGGCACTTTCGCAATCAGCCATAATCTAACGTAGCTAGTCGACAAACCGACAAGAATACCTGATCACCCAACCGACTTCCCGAACACCATGGATCTTTTATTGATTTTAGATCCTGATGAGTTTGGAGTGAAGGTCTCAGCACCGTTATATCTGCTACTGGAACCATTGTGCTGCCGCTGAACCAAGAACCTAAACCGCCCAGACATATTTGGTACCAAAACGATGCTAATTGGGATGAGCTGCGTGAATTTTTTTCGTGCTTCCCATTCAGAGTTGTTGCTCTTCAGATCCCGACATCAATGTTTGCACTGAATCTGTTACAGAAATCTTTCATGCAGGAATGGATCTCCACATCCCTCATTTCATGAAAAGAACAACAGCGCAAAAGCCATGGTTCAACAAAGACTGCGGAAGAGCGTCTGCAGCCAAAAGCAGAGCTTGCAAGTCATGTTTGAGCTTTAGACCACCAGATGGTAGCACTATAGGTCCTCATAACTGATTTGCGTTTCATTTCTCAGATTTGTTCATTATTCTGCGGCACCCAGATGCAAGCTTTCTTGAGTCTTCTCTCTAAGTGTCCAAGTTCTTTGTTGAAGAATGGTTTTCTCATGGGTTTCAGCTTCTCTTTCCTTCATGAAGTGCACCATTTCTGTTTTCGTGACTTTCAAAAGTTTCTGATCTACTTACAGACTTGGTTGTTTTCTTCAAAATTTTAATAAAACATCAGGTTTTTCAGTGAAAATATAATTATCTAGGCATTCAAGGAATGATGCGAAATCTAAAAAATTCGGAATGAACTCCATCATCTTTTTGGGAAGAAGAATCTGTCAAGGACTATTCTAATAAGTATAGATTCTCATCAGATCATTTCGTTTACGTATACATATTATTTTTATTCTTCATTCGACAAAATTATACTACAAAAGAATGCACTTAACATTCATGAGGATGCATCAAATAGGAAGAGTCATAAAAATGAAGTTTTCAGTGTTTATTTTTATATGTGTTTTAATACTGTTTTCATTGAATGAAGTAAAACAGTACGGACTTGGGATTTACACTACAAACGGAAACCTCTTGAAAGCAGTAACAAAGTTTCGTGCATGTCTTGTTACCAAGATAACAAAGCCCAAATATCCCTAGAGATTAAAAGTTAAATTGTCGAGCGATGAGAATATTTCAAGGTAAAAAGACATGTTGCAAAGTGAGAAGGGACTAACATTTATATATGATAACTTCGTTTACAACATCTTATGTGGATTTTTGAAATATTTTCAACATTCGGTCTTAGGAGTTTATTCAGCAATCCTGTCAAGCTATAGTAGGAATTTTCCAGCTAAAAAATCTACATAGTGAGTGATATATTTATACCTAAACCCTATACAGGTTGTTCCTAAATATCATGTACAAACGCTCCTGCAACTTTTGAGATACTTACTTCAGTAAAATTATGAATTATAAGTTACATAAATGTATATGTCAAACCGTCAACGGAATCTACAGGGTTAATTTTTTTTTGGAATCATTCCCCGGTTTCGTATTTCCGACTTGCATAATATAAAAAACGATCGTCTGTAATCAGCAAGATGAAACAAGGTTTTTTGAAATGATCCCAAAAAGGGCTATGGTATTTTTTGGATATTTATTAGTTTTAACATTTTTTAAACACTATCTAGTCAAAAATTGAAGTTGGTATGAACCCTTTTTTATACAAAGAAATTATTCATTAAGAAACGAACAAACTGAGGAATTAACAACAATATGTATGTCGAACCGTTCCTCACAAAAGTTGTTGGAAGTCTTCTTAATCAAAAAGATTTTCGAATTTTTTCAAATACTTCGGGCGTAGTTTTTACGGTTTTGAATCTTTTGAATGCTTCGATGGAAAAAAATGTAGGCTATCTAGGTCAGAGTACGTTGGAGGCCATTGCTAGAGTTAACTTTGACCTGACTACTTATTTTGCTATGCATCATCTAAATATTCTCGAGCCAGTGTAGAAAAATGTGATGAGAGGTCATCATACATGTATCATGAAATCTAAGCACGGAGGTACATTAAAATAGTTCAACTTATAGTAGAGATAATAGCAAGGGGTCCCCTTCCTTGTAACTATATCATTTGCTCAATCCATACGAAGACATTTCTAATATATTGAGGGGGTATCTTCAGGCAGATCGCTCACTTCCAGCATTTCTGCGCCAATTAGGCTACGCCTAATTTGACACCAACTGCGCAATTATTCTCCAGTCTTATCTGGCACCAGTAAGAGTGGAGCTTTCTATGCCGCGTCACCATCTGTACCAGGAACTGTACATAAGTTTTACTGCCTCCAAATCCCAACCTTTTTCCAGGTTTTACATAGCCCCGGGACTGGTGACAACCTTGGTTATCAAACCTGGTGTTCCTATGTTATTTCGATAGCTGGTCTCCCAGTTTTGCCTTGACAACACAGGTTGAGATCCCAACCGCAGACTAAGCTCCTAGTTGTTGTATGGCTGGAGCGCACTGCCTGATCACCTTAAAAGTATTCCTGTATTCTTCCAGAGCAGACCGGCTGCAGGGCTAGATCATGATCCATGGATTAGTTTCACTCCGTTCAAGTAGTATCGCCAAGATATCTGACTAGAAAAATGTTGTTTATTTATGTGATAGGAGGTAGAAACCTCTCCCATTCCTCCAGCAGTAAGCTTCGTTACCTGAGTCCTCTATCTTCGGACCATCCGTGTAGCTGATGTACCCTTCGCTTGGCAAGGGATCCATGACTCGATATTATCACTGAAGTGGTACTGTCTATAAGCAGGCAAATCTGTACTTCTAATAATAATGAGGTGGAGTGGTTCGATCCCTAACAGTGCATATAGTGCCGCAGTTGGGATGTTTCTACACTACACTCACACCTCAGTCTCTCTAGTACTAACTTCACCGTGTGTTTTTCCACCCTCGTCTACCAGATCAGATACGTAGACGATTCTGAGTAGCAGAACGCTTTTGAAGAACCCCATCAGCAGTGTGGCTTCTAGTCCCACGTGCCACTCAAGGTTCTTCTATTTTTCATGAGGGCAGCAGAAATCCTCCCAGGTATAAGAAGCAGCATAAAAGATAAATATTCAAGTAATAATGGCAATTAGAATTACAGTGTGCCTACCGGTAGAAAAAAAGGATCAATCAAATGATCCCAAATTATACCACACATTTCATGAAATATGCTCCTGGCAATATACTAACCTTGGAGCAATGGTGAACAGCACTAATGAATACTCCCAAGAAATAAGAATAAGAATAGAAAAAGCCCGAGCCAACTTCATAAAAATGGACAAAGTTTTTCGTAGTAAAGATCTAAGTATGGCATTAAAACATCGTTTAGCTAAATGTTATGTTTTCTCTACTCTCCTTTATGGAGCGGAAGCATGAACAGTGAATGCCGCAATTCTTAAAAAGATTGAAGCATTTGAAATGTGGGTGTATAAGAGGATTCTTAGAATATCATGGATGGATCGAGTAACAAATGCAGAAGTTCAGAGACGCATAGGCAGGGAAAGAGAGGTTGCTTACACACTCAAGAAACGTAAATTGGAATATCTGGGCCATATTATGAGAGGTGAAAAATATAAATTCCTACAGCTGATTATCCAAGGCAAAATACAGGGAAAACGAAGTATAGGAAGGAGAAGAATCTCATGGCTGAGGAACCTGAGAGAGTGGTTTGGATGCACTTCGAACCATCTTTTTAAATCGGCCGCTTCTAAAGTAAAAATAGCGATGATGATTGCCAACCTTCGACTCGGAGATGGCACTTGAAGAAGAAGAAGCTCCTGACAAGCTTATGGATGGTTGTTATGAGATTTCTTGAGAGTAAACCTCGTCGATTAAAAAAGATGATGCATTCAAAGTTGGGATTTGCAGCAATAGGTAATAAATCAACTTGTAGAAAATTTCTAGAACGTAAACACAAAATTTCTAGAACGATCTTAGAAGAATATCTAACATAAGATTGTACAAAATTCATAAATAACTGCATTTTCAAGACATTTTTGCATGAATTATGGTATCAAATTAGGCTCATGCACAAATGGTGGATAAATATAAAAGAAATAGAACTGGTGTGTCCGGAAACTCCACACAAATTGTAGAGAAAAATTTCACAGGATCCATGGCACAATCATCTTTATATTTTATACATGAATGATTTAGAGCCTACATCTTGGGGAAGTGCGCCTGCACCGTTTGAATGTGATACGAGTGTACTTGAGAATCACATATGATACGCCATACAACTTCATGGCTTTCAATGAATATTTTGAATATTTAATAACTAGAAATTTTCCTAGTGCAAATCTGTCTTTTTTATTTCTGTTGTGTTCGAACAATACGTGATTTACCTGCATTATTCCTGATCTTTTTCAATGTTGCTGTTTCCACATGACGTTTATGAATATCAAAAAATGTTTGGCGATTAGGTATTATTGTATTTGGATAGTGCACTAAGTAAAGATGTCTGGTTTCTCTGCTGTTTTCATTCTAATTCTTAAAATACACTGCGACAAAAAATTAAAGCATCAGATCGATATTTATTCAGAAGAAGTTTAGATATATTCAAGACTTATTTTCCAGTAATCCATCAGCACTAAGGAGTACTTGAGAACGATCGAATTAAATGGTATAAAACATATAATAAATAATGAAGAAAAATCCAAACCACAAACTTGTTAATAGCAGATATTTCCACCCCTGGCGAAAAAATAGAAAATTCTTATTAAAACAACAATTTGTCTACGAGCATGTATGTCATACGTCACGGATTGAGTTATTTGAAAACTCACAACAATTTCAGCAATTTGTCCGTTATGAAATAGATTCATTATTTATTCTCCTTGAACTTGAATATATGGAACAAAGAATTAGAGAAGAGTGGTATGGAAATGAACAAAGAAAAAACTAAGGTAATGGTGATTGGAACAGAAAAGGAAGACTTAAATATACAGATAGAGGGGACGAAAATAGAACAAGTGGAAAAATATGAGTATTTAGGAGTTGAACTTGAAGAATCAGGAAAGCCAGATGCTTAAATCAATGATAGGATCGATAAGACCATTAAGGCATATTATGCTATCAGCAACAATTTTATAAATAAGAAAGAAGTGTCGAGAGCCACAAAAATTAAAGTATTCACATCTATCTATAAGCCAATACTGACATTTGGATGTGAGTCATGGGTTCTAGATAAATACCAAAAAAGTAAAATTCAAGCTGTCGAAATGAAATACCTTAGGAGGGTAAGGAAAGTCAAAAAGAGAGATGAGCTAAAGAACATTGGAAAGGAATTAGGAATTGAATCAACTTTGAAATTTATAGAGAAAAGGCAGCTCAGCTGGTGGAGACATCTTCAGAGAATTGATAATACACGACAAGTCAAACGTATATGGGAGACAAAGACTAACGGAAAAATGAAAAAAGGTAGACCACAAGAAACATGGGATGGAGTAATAGCGAAAATATTGGGACAACAGGGCGAAAATTGGACAGAAGCTAACACAATCGCAACAGAAGATTGAATCGAGAAATTTTATATATAAACAATATTGTTGATATATCGAATTTTCTTTTCATGAAATATTAATATATTGTAGACCCTACACAATTACATATGGTAAAAGGAATTTATATATATATATATATATATATATATATATATATATATATATATATATATATATATATATATAATGGAGAATTGAAATATTCTTTCCGACCAACAAAAAGTATGTAGAAAAAACACCTTCGTACTAAAGAGCAACTTGTAATTGATTCTGTTGCTTTGAATCGACCTCAAACGAAGAGGAGAAATATTCATACAGCCTTCATTGATTACCAGAAGGCTTTTGATAGTTCTCCCATTCATGGCTTCAAGAAATTTTGGAAATTTATAAAATTGATAAGACACTTCGTCTTTTCTTGAATTTGTAATGAAAATTGGAGAACCAATCTTCATTTAAATATTTCAAAGCAATCGTTAAAAGTTAAAATCGAAGTAACTCCAATCAAAAGAGGCATTTTTCAAGGTGATTCTTTAAGTGCTCTTTAGTTTTGTCTTTGCCTTAATCCATTTTCTCATAAATTGAACGCTACTAGTTTCGGCTTCAAAATAAAGAGTCTATCAACTGAAGTCAAATTAAGTCACTTAATTTATTCAGATGATATAAAATTATATGCCGGAACCAGATCTCATTTAAAAAGTCTACTTGAGATTACTTTCAACTATTCCAATGATATTCATATGAAATTTGGGCTTCCAAAATGTAAAAATCTTTTATTGAAAAAAGGAAAGATCACCTCTGATTATATAAAGATTTCCAATATCAAAATCGAGCCAATGTATAAAGGAGATACATATAAATATCTTGAACTTTGTCAAGGGAAGACAACTAACCATAGCAGCACTAAAGAAAATATTAGAAGTTCATATTACAAAAGACTTAAAATTATCATCAAGACTCATTTAACTAGTAAAAACCTTGTCAGAGCTATCAACTCCTATGCAGTTCCTATTCTTAAATCTTCTTTTGGAATTATTAAATGGTCTAAAACTGATCTAAATGAATTACAATGTCAAACGAGGAAAATGCTTTGTAAATATCATAAGCACCACCCAAAGTCAGCTGTTCAGAGAGTTACACTACCTAGACATCTTGAAGGTCGTGGATTAACTGATTTGAATAATCTTCATAGTAAACAGATTTTTCATTTACGTTCCCATTTTCATGATAAACAGAGAACGTCTAAATTACATGATATTGTTGTTGCCTCAGATTATAATCTTACACCTCTGAACTTGACAATGCAAAAGGTAGATTTTGATATATTTGATGATAATTCTAGAAGAGAAAGTTGGATGCAGAAGGAATTACACGGAAAGCACCCTAAAGAATTAAAAAATGAGTATATTGATGAAATCGCATCGAATAAATGGTTAGTTTCTGGAGAATTGTTTGCTGAAACAGAAGGCTTGGCAATTGCGATCCAGGATCAGGTTGTTTTCACGAGGAAATATAGAAGACACATCATCAAACAAAATATAGATGATTCTTGCCGTAGATGTTTCTGTTCTCTGTTCTTCAGAAACAGTTTTTCATATATGATCATCTTGCTCAGTCCTTGCTTCAACAGATTATTTAGAAAGACATAATGCCGTCGCTAATATTCTTCATATTAATCTAGGAATTAAACATGACCTAATTCCCAAAAGAAAAAAATTTCACAAATATGAACACAATAGACCAGATATCATTCTTACTGATAAACAGAATCAAATAACATATATAATTGATATTGCTATACCCGACACACATAATATACAAAATAAATACAATGAAAAATTTCTAAATATATGATGCTTGGCGACGAGATTAAAAAATGTGGAAAATGAAAAAATGTTTATTCTACCGATTATTATTTCCACAACAGGTGTTATTCCTAGGAATCTTTACGAAAGTATTGAGATTTTGGGTCTGAAGAAAAATTTGTTTAAACAGTTACAAAAGATAATAGTCATCAAATCTTGTAATATTCTTCGAACGTTTCTTTCCGAAAAAATAATGAGATAGAGTCATAGGTTTTCTCTTTAGTTTATACTGCTCAGAATCTCATTTCATATTTTATTTATTTGTTAATATAAATGTGATATAATTAATTGACAATTTTGTCATATTTATATTCAGAGCAGTATTCTATTTGATTCACACAAAGGAAACTATTAATGAGTAACATTCAGTGTTACTTGACTAAGGTCCGTACACTGGATTTTCCAGGAGAAAGCCTTTGACACTGCTCGTTGGTACATTGATATCATTGTATGATTATGCTATAGTGTGTATATATTCTGGTAGACATTCTCATAACATTTAACGTTATCCTAATATATAATTATTCCAGGATATGTTTTGATTATAATCATTGCCTGGCAATGGTAGTATTTACCGGGTGGTGGATTAATATTTTTTCTTGAAATCAGTTTGATTGCATGAACAGATATATGGGCAATGTTTTTTTTTCTTCCTAGGGCCCAAATCTTATACTCAAACGAATTCATTCTGTTGTTCTAATCGTATTATATCCAACAAATAAGTGTCCAAGAAAACAAACTTGTAAATCTGTCCCCGTAAACAAGTCACGTCAGTTTTCTCAATCGATATCGCAATAAAATTATAATTGAATTTCGTGATCCCCTCTTTTTGAACCCGAAATCGTTATCTAATTATCCGGAAGTATTTGGGAAAACGCCAGTAGATTCGCTTTAAGGGACGCCGCCGAACCAACTGCCAGAGACAATAACTGGCGCGGAAGTGCGCCTCTAATCGAAGAAAACCTGGATGGAATTGGTTTCATCCGAGGAAATACGACACGTAACAAAACGAATACGCGAAAAACTCACCGGAATTCGTATAAGTAGATCAGTCAAATATGGGATTGGAGATAACGCTCGGGCCTTTATTCCGAGCCAGCTTCAATGTGGATGAGAGAAATTACGATTTATTCGTTACATTCAACAATGACAGTAAAGGATGACTTTTTTATGAGAGAGCGTTGATAAAATGGATTTTAGAATGATGAATCATGCTGCGATATAAAATGCAACTTTCAAAATTATACTGGCATTTTTGTACGTATTTGGTCTTTAACTTTGTTCTTGAATATATTGAAGATATATATGCAGGAAATATTTAGAAGCTAATATTCTGCATAATCTAAAATTACTTTCAAATGAAAAGCGTGTTACATTAGAGATATCGAAATTAAAATTACGGGACGCTTCATGTTTCTCATCAGTTTTGATCGTGTTCACGCCGAAGTTCTGTCTGGAAATTCCGACCACAACCATATTTTTGCTATTGGTGACTTCGTACAGCCACGTAATGAAGATTCAACGCCTTCCAGGAAATCCTGACATTAATGTCTGCGTTGTATCCGTAACTGAAGTTATTCTTGCAGGCATGGACCCCTACATTCCAAACTCCACAAAAAAAAACATCCACACAAAAAGCTTGGTTCACTAAAAACTGTCAAAAAACTGTTACTGTTGAAAACTCAGCTTATAAGAGCTGGAAAAGAATCTTCTTCTTATGGTGCCTTATCCTTAAGGACGTTGGCGATTACATTTGCCCATCTTATTTTATTTGTTGCAGCTCTGAACAATTCTATAGAGCTCATATTAGTCCATTGACGTAAGTTCTTAAGCCAGGAGTTGCGTCTTCTTCCCGGTCCCCTTTACCATTGATTTTTTCTTCGGTGATAAGTTGAAACAGTTCGTACTTTTGGTTTCTCATAATGTGACCGAAATATTGCGTCTTTCTTTCTTTTATTATCTGCACAAGTTCTCGATCCTTTCTCATCCTCTGCATAACTTTTACGTTTGTCGTATGACTCATGTAAGATATTCTGAGCATTCTACGGTAGCACCGATTCTATTCTTTTCTGCGTTGTTTCCGTCATTGTCCATGCTTCAACCCCATATAGCACGGTGGAGAAAACGTAGCATTTCAGTATTCGAACTCTTAATGAGATATTTAGTTGGCAGTTGCATAGTATTTTTTGCATTTTATAAAATATAGCTCGTGCTTTTTCCAGGCGTGTTTTTATCTCTAGTGGGTGATCCCAAGTTTCATCAAAGCTACTTCCTAGGTATGTTATTTTTGTTACTTGTTCTAATTCTGTTCCGTTGACCCTAATTCCGACCTTTCTGTTTTGGTGTTTGCTGATAGCCATCGTTTTTGTTTTCGTTGTATTTAGTTTAATTGCAAATACTTCACATGTTATCATCACTCGGTTCATTAGGCGTTGTAGTGCTTCAGCGGTATCTGCTATAATAACCGTGTCATCTGCGTATCGCAAGTTGTTAATGCATTGTCCATTTATTATTATGCCATCCGAGGTATCCTGTAGTGCCTTCCTAAATAACTCTTCCGAAAAAAGGTTAAACAACAACAGGGAAAGAACACATCCTTGCCTTACTCCTTTCTCGATGTTAATGTCTTCAGATGTCTCTCCATTGGTTCTAATTTTAGCGTTTTGGTCTTGGTAAAGGTTTGACATGATTCTCAAGTCTTTGTCGTCTATGTTACAAGACCTGAGAATTTCTATTAGTTTATCGTGTTTCACCAGGTCGAAAGCCTTTTGAAAGTCTATGAAACACAGATATACCTCAGAGTCTACATCCCTACATCTTTCAACAAGCACACGTATTGAAAAAAGTGCATCTCTTGTTCCAAAGCCATTCCTGAAGCCAAATTGTGTTCGTCCCGTGTGTTCGTCCAATTTGTTATAAATTCTATTGTGTATTATTCGGAGGAACAATTTCAGTATATGATTCATTAGACTAATGATACTATATTCTTCACATTTCCTGGAGTTCTTCTTCTTTGGTAGTGGTATAAAACCGATGTCAGCCAGTCCTTTGGTATTATTCCAGTTTCGTATATTTTATTCAATAAGTTCTCCATAACATCGATGTGTTCGTCTGAAATTATCCTTATGATTTCAATTGAGATATTATCCTCTCCAACAGCTTTTTTGTTTTTTAGTTGTTTTGTTGCTTTAATAATTTCCTCCTTTGTGATGTAGGGTCCAGACGCTACTTTCTGTACATCTATGCTTTGTCTCTCCTGGTCTTGAAACATGTCTTCTATGTATTCTTTCCACCTGTTTATTTGATCTTTTATATTCAGTAGGGGTTTCCCATGTTTATCTTCGACGAAAGATGAAGAGGATTGCTTCCACATTCCAGCTCCTTCTTTTATTTTTGTGTAAGTTGAAAGTATCATGTCACATCTTTCGTTCAGCCAGATAACCTTAGCTTCTTTGATTTTTATTTTGATATTTTTATGTATTTGTTTATATCTTGTTTCGTTTTCATTTCTGAATTTTCTTCTCTCTTCCATCATGTCCAAGATTTCCTCTGTCATCCAAGATTGATTCTTTTCCCTGGTCTCCTGCTTAAGGTGCTTCTCTGTAACATTTTTTAGTGTTGTTTCAATCTTTTGCCAGTCTTCTTCAGAAGTTTGCGTCGGCTTTAATGGTTTTTCGTTTATATATCTATGTATTTCTTCCTTTATTTTATTGTACGTAGATTCCTCTTTCAATTTATCGGTGTTAATAATAGTTGCTTTCTTATTTCATTTGGTTCTTTTAAATTCTACCTTTATCCTTGCTAGAAGAAGATTGTGATCGGTGGGAATGTCAGCTCCGGGGTATGCCTTGCATGATTTTACTGCATTTTTGTACCTTCTGTTAACAATTATGTAATCAATTTGGTTTCTTGTGATGCGTCCGTCTACTCCATCTGCTGGTGACTTCCATGTATATAGTCTTCGTGGTGGTAACTTGAAAAAACTGTTCATTATACTATATTGGTTTTCTTTACAAAATTGTATTAAAAAAAGAATAGAGAATGGAATTCAAGAGCAATTCAGTGGAACTGGTCAGTTCTGGTCTATGGCGAAGACATTTAGGAATAACTTTTGCAAGTCATCCTTCCCGTCTTTGATTAGAGATGACTGTTATATCGCATCATCATCTAAAAAAATGCGAGAAAATGTTTTTGCAAAATTGTGTTTTAGATACATCAAACAATGTGCCACCGCTTAGTGGCCACATATTCAATCGAATATGTCTTTAGTAAAATTCAGAGTGCGTACGGTATCATCAGTGATCGACAAAACGGTTTCGTAGACAACGATAAACTGGTGAGCTTCTGGCAACCTTACGCATTTGTAGACATCAACAGTCGAGAAGCATGGTGAATCGAGTGCCATTGCTCTTGATATCCCAAAGGCCTTCAACAGGGTTTCGCACGCAGCCTCAATGAATAAACTAATCGCATATAGACTTTCCGAGAAATCGCGTTGATAGATTAGTAGCTTTCTCTTCAGTTGATCGATTGGAGTAGTAGTTGATAGTGCAAAACATGAGTTTTTCCGGAACAAGATCATTCACATCCATGGAGCATCTCTCGTGAAAGTATCTGTAAAACAGACAAAGTTCAGCAACTTGTCTTCTAAGAGCCAGCAGTTGGAGATCGCGGGTGATCTCCGGGTGGTCGATGAGGCGCACAGCCCGTTTTTGCACACTGTCCAACATCCGCAACGAATGTTTAGGCGCAGATCCCCATACATGGGAACAATATTCCAAAGCAAGTTGAATCTGCGCCTTATATAGAAAACCAGCTGAGATGACGTAAACTATTGCTTGGCTCTGAAGAAAAAACTAAATTTAGCTGATGCAGACTTAGCTATTGCTGAACATGTTCATGCCAGCAAAACCCGAAGTTGACCGTTATTCCAAGAAGGTGCATCGAATCGTTGGATGCAATCTGTTGGCCTTACATAATTAAGAGAGGTTTTCCAGCAGGAACACTTCTAGAAAACGTAGATGCTTGCGTCTTGCTCGCGTTGAAGCTCACCAAGTTCAACTGACCCCTTTCAGATATCCTCTGTCAGAGTTTGAGTTATTAATTTATTGACGCTGAGATTCTGCAGCTATAATCGGCCGCAGACTACTGAAAGACAAAACCACGGTAAAATCGTCTCCAAAATCGAAGATCTTGTTCTCTGTAGATGACAGAAGATCGTTTATCTGCAACAGAAACAAGGTGGACAAAGGAATGGATCCCTGAGGTACTCCTTCTTGCTACTGGAAAAAATGAGATGTTATACCGTCGACCACAACATGTGTTGATCTATTTGAAAGAAAGCTACTTATCCAACCCCGCAAGTTTTTGGGAAGCCCATATGCAACAAGTTAATTCAACAAGGCTGCATGCCAAACCCTATCGAAGGCTTTAAAGATGTCGAGGGCTATTGCTCTAGATTCCCCATGCTTTTCCATAGTTAATGAATAAACATGAGTGACGTAGTCGTGCAGATCTTTTGTCCATCTTTGCCTGAAAATCATACAGACGGTCGTTAATTATTCCCTGCAACTCAAGATATTTGATGAGTTCATCATTTATGACTCTCTCAATTTCTTTGGAAATAATGAACAAAGGTGCAACAGGGCGGTAGTATTGGGGTAACGACTTCTTTTCTTTCTTTGGGATGGGTTGAATTCTCGCTCTTTTTCAGCTGCTCTGAAAAGTCTGGATTTCATAAGAAATCTGAAACAGACGGCTAAGAATGGGTCCCAGTTCGGGGGCACACTTTCTCAGGACGATTTGCTGTTATTCTTCTGGACCAAATGCCTTCATGCAGTTCAGCTGCTCGAGAGACCGTCTCACAGTGCGGACTCTGAACTTGATTTCTGCTATGGAAAATTTGTAGGTGGAATTTTCGGTGGTAGTGCGTTAGATGAATCGTGCACAGAATAATGCAAGAGTACCCCAGAGCTCCATACACCCGCCAACTCTTTTGCAGTTGCAGATCAATGATCCGCCCAACTCCACCGAAAGCAGAATATTTTGGTTTGCCGATTACTGTGCTCTGACGTCCTCATTTTCAAGTCAGCGTCCTTCAACTGCTGAGTAGTCTCACCACCAAAGATACTAACACAGCAAGAATTGAGAATAAAAAAGATCAGCTTATACCTTAACTGAACCCTTCTGGAATAAATTGGCATTACGATTGAAGAAAATATTGCTTATTTCCCGAAAATTTCCTGTATTTCCTGGAATCATCCTAGAGTAACAGTTTCGAAAATAAATTATTCTGATGAAGTTAAATATTCAAAAAAAATTAGTAGCAGTAGGTACAGCTATGAAGGATGTTCTAGTCAATCCTTGTCGTTCGAGTTTCATTATTTCTCTTAATGATGTTGATGATGAATTTATTTTATGGATATTCATTTTAATATAAATTAAATAAAACACTTTTGTCTGATTCTCACAATATTCATTTTAATACAAACGACCGATTTCTACAGTTAACGTCATTTTCATGTGTCTATAGCTTACAGTTATGGGAAAGTATATGCTAGCTATACCAATTTTAGGAGTTGAGTAGTAAAGAGTGATTCAATTCTAGTTGACTATTGAGAGTGGCGAATTTTGAATTTTTAAAAAGTTTGTTGATTATAAAACTTTCAAACCGAAATTTTTCTGTTCATTCCTCCATTGCATTCGAGGAATATTTTTAAATTATTTGATTTAATTATGTGATTTGTTGGTTTAATATGTTTAAGAATTGAATATTAGTTTTCAGAAGACAGATATTCCTGGAATCTTGATTGAATATTACGACTTGGTTGTCCTACGTAAGCTGTTGAGTTACCATTGCGTTCAATTCTTCATATTCCAGACAATTTTTGTTTGGCATCGAATAGTTATTTTCTTATGTTGGGACCACTGGAAAATAAAATTGATAAAATGAATTTGGAAATATAATTGCTGATCTTGATAGCGGTCGATATAAGTTAAATATACGCATTCATTTCCTGTTTTTTCTATAATGGAGTAAATTAATTGTGACATTTGATTCTGTTCTTTGTCTTTGATAATACTGTTTATGTGGAAGAGAGGAATATTTTTATTTGATGAAATTTTCTTAATAATACTCACTTCCATATTCAAGTCTGTTATGTATAGAGAAATATAAAAGACTCTATCAATCATTGAATTATAAGTGGCCTATTTATGTGCAATGTGTTTGAAAAAATCCATTGGGATTGCAAATATTTCAATTTTATTGATGTTGTAAATAAGATTATTTACATCAGCAATGGTACTATTAAAATTATTGGATTGTTGCGTTTGATTTCAATAGTGAGGGTTAATTCACTGTGCATTTTATTATTGGGAACATTAGAAAAACTTCCAAGGTTGTTCATGAAAATATCTTCTAATAAGGGGATCCCATGGGGAGACTCAAGTTTTATTTAGAAAATTTTGATTCAAATTGGAAATAGTTTTGTGACGAAAAGGACTCTAAAAGATCACAAAATTCATCTATAGTATGTGGTGAAGTATTATTTCGGCTGAAGTTCTTTATTAGAGGCAGACATTCATGTTTGTGAACATACTCATTATCGGGTGGAACAAATCTGAATTTTTATTTTTCAATCAGGTTATGTCACTCGTCCTTTAACACGGCTTCAGTTTGGCACATTTCTTGTCTGATAATTCTCGATGATTTCTCACATACATCTTGAACTGTCTTTCGTTTAACATAGGTCATATTTTGCCGCTAGAGCATATGTTGCTTTTCTGAATGGTGGTTTTGGTTTTCATTTGAATTGCTTTGAATTGCTGGGCATTTGTCTTTAACTTATTTTCATATAGATTTCCCCGGATGCTTATTTACGAAAATGGTCTTTATATTTGAAAGATTCATGAGTTGAATGAATTTTTCCTTCTTAACTTAGTAATTCGTTGAAACCTTGAGCACTATCATTCTCTAACATTACCTCCTTTCACGAGGAATTTGCAAAAGCTTTCGAAATTTCCATTTTCAGTTATATTTATGAACTACTACTGAACAATGAAGTAATCAATAAATAATAATTGCAATCAGGAGAGATTATCCCTTGCTTTTAATCTGTGGAACTCTTTGCCAAGATGCATAACGCTAAGAGTCGTTAACACGGGTTTGGTTTGGTTAGATTTCGAGCCGAGATGGTTCTTCTGGGAGCGAGAAGGATACCGCTCTAAATTGCTCCTCAGGTTAGTGAGATTGTTCAGAGTAATATTATGGAATGCATCTCGAATTCTTTGCATCATATCCTCTCTTGTATATAATAAATATAATAAAGATGTTTCTAATATCAATGAAATAATGTGTTCCATCAAATTGCACCCACACTTGCATTTTATGCATATTTAATTTTGGAAAAATTTTCCTGAGAAATCGAAAAAAGTCTTCGCCGTCCAATTGCTTAGCGGAGAAATGATGCCCTACCACATAATTAACAAGAACTGCTTCACAAATTCACAAACCCCATGAAAAAGGAAGAAAAAGGTATGGCAGGTAACAGAATTATAGCTTAGCAATTATTTGATTTACAAACCCTAGAAGGAACATGATCTATGGCATCTAGGTAAATGACGGAAATATGTAACAATACCGTGAACTATGGATTTTTGTTCAAACTTGGTGAAAATATGTGAAATATGTAAAAATGTGTGATTTACATTTAATCGTCTCTTTAATTGTCACCAACCGAGTCTATAATGTTCTTCTCATTCTGTGAGTATATATGACGAGTTTGCACGTATTTTGGCTCAAGTGTAAAAATAAAAATTTTACAAAAGGAGGAAACCTTTGATAGTATTCTCTAGTAACTTCTCCTATGTTCCACTGCAAGAACTATAAACATAGATCATATCTGTATATTCCTCATTTATGGAGGAATACATTTTTACTTCGAGAAATTTTTGGTTTCAAAACAATAATTAGCTATCGAAAAAGATATTCTGACATTTGTCCGTCGAGAAAAATGTTTCCGTCTATAAAACAAAATATGTATTTCATTCTATCTAGTGCCACATTTATGCTCTCTTATTGAAATATTGCATATTGAAAATTGTAATTTCAGGGCCTCTGAGTATCAAAGTTTTGAAGCTGAATATTTTCGAATTTAAAGAGAAAAGGACCGTGTTATTTCCTTTCATTCGTCTTGAAATAACTTCTGGACTCACCTCTCTCAAATTCTTGAGATAATATAGGGAAATAGTGCCTGATTTTTCATTATTGCATGTAAATGATGAAGAACTAAAATTTTCCCCCCATTCATACAAATCTTCAATTGCCACTAACGAAACAAAACAAAAACAGAGAAAGCAACCAAGCCATTTTTACCTAATGATGCTTCATGCATGTAGCAATTGATTTTTATGTATATAGGCAGATAACTAATGAGCCAACGAAAAATTTCTCGCTGTTATACTGCATCAAGTAGTTCAAAAGAAAAGTTCTCGACAAAAGTTCCCTCAAATCAAGCAGGACCTGAATCTAATAATCTTGACTCAAATCTAACTCACGCTAATTTATCTGAGCCATCTGAAAGGACTTGTATATAATAAAGGACCCGTCTGGATCTTGTAAGACGTTGATATATTAGGTTGATTGTGGAAGAACGAGTGGCATCTGATGAAGGACTCGCATTACTTCGAATACGTCAGGGAATGTATTGCCTCTTTTCTGTTTTCTCAAAGCGCAGGTCTACTGTAGAAACGATTTCCGGAACTCTGGGTTGAAGCGGGAAGTAACGTTAACAATGCAGGAAGTTGAAATTCCGAAACTCAGAGATAGCCAGAGTGCAGAAAGTTTCCAGTTTATATCATCTACAGAGTTAACATAAGATGTTTCAACAAAGCGGGAAGGGGAATAATGATTATCCATGAGACTTAGAAGTTTAACTGATTCCTTGAACCTTCATAACCTACAATTGCAACAACATATTTCTTTCGGTGTTTAAGGAATAAACATAGAATTGTTGAGAAGCCGTTGAACCTCGCGCATTCGCCATTTTGTTGTTCGGTCAGAACATAGTACAAGTGGAATTTCGAGTTTTAGTACTTCATCCGTGTGAAATGTTGTTGATAGAAAAAATTTGGCTACTTCCTCGTATTCTGATTCAAGGAAGAAGCTCTTTCCGTTTTCGATTTACTCGAAAGTTTTCGAAATGTGTCGAGTCCAATATTTCGATTCTTTTCAAAATTATGTAGAAGTGGTTGTGACATATACAGGCAGCTTTCAGGATACGAGCTAACAGTTTTTTGTCACACGGTTTTTGAGTTATAAATTGTGAATAGATGAAACTTGGAATATGAAAACCTGGAAAATCAAAAAATTCTGCTTCCTCGAGAACGCCATAAAATGTATGGGCTTAAAGAATATCGCTTCATCCTCAATCGGAAATAATTTACAAATTTATGAAAGAAATCTAATCTCCGTTGATACTAACAAAGCCAGGAATCAAATTCCGTAATAAGTTTATTTCTAGCTATTTCCAAATCTCAAAAAGAAAAATTCAAAGTGTATTATCTCAAAACCTGCAAGTTATGATATTATCTCAGAAACTCTGAAACATGGGAAGAAATGAGTTTCATCACTTTATTCTACATGAGCATAACTTCAAAAAGACGTTCCCACTCTTCCAAAATATTTCAAAATAACCGAGGTACAGGCGGTCTCCGAAAATTTTCAAAATAATCCCGTTTCACAGAAACTATGACAGATAGACCTAATTTCTTTGTGGCAGTTCTGTTCTCTGTAACGTCATCGTTCTATCTTTACTTTTAACCTAGGTATTCCACAACACCTAAGAAAGTGAGACATTTTATTCAACATTCTGGCGAACAACAATATGGCGAATGCGCAGGTCGAATTGTTGCTCAACAGATATGTCATCTCATAAAATAATAAACGAAATATGTGGTTGCCTAGGAAACATATGTTCTTCACGTTTTATGGAGAACGCTAAAATCAAATTGATTTCATTTTGTATTGTCGAAACTATCACATCATCAATATTTTTTAATAGCAAGCATTATATATATATATATATATATATATATATATATATATACAGTGTGTTCCAACGAAAATTTGACCCCCCCTATAACTCCGAAATGAGTAACATTAGCGAAAAACACCAAGACACGTCGATTTTTGTTTCGAGGGGGAGCATTTTTCGAAATAATTCGAAACTTGTCAGATCAACCCCCTACCCCCAGCAACCCTAACTTTGAAATTCATCATAGGGAATAAGGGTCGAGTGGCACCTCACTGAAAAGGTCTGTCAATTCTCCACCTTGATTTGTCATTTTTAGAATTTTAAATTAACATACAGGGTGTCCCAACCAAGGAGAAGTTGAATTCCTGGAAATCCCAAATACTAAATGAAATAGATTTATTTTGGCATAATGCAAGCGCAGGTTTATGCTCGGTCTAGAAAAACGACCTACACTTGTGAATTTGGAGTTGGTGCAATCAACCCCTATTTCCAGCATCCCCAACTCAAAAATCATTCGATCGATAATAGGTCAAGTGGCACCTCGTTGGAAATTTACTGCAATTTTCTCTTCGAATTTGGTATTTTCGAAATTCAGAATCATCATACAGGGTGTCCCGAAGCAGGAACATTGAAAATCCAAATAACTTTTTGAAACTGGTTCATTTCGGTATACGAGAACATGTTTGATCCGAGAATAGGACTTTCTTGTGTGGTTATAGAATTTTGCAATCAACCCTTCCATTCAGCATCCCCAACTTGAAAATCATACTAATAATTCAAGTGGCATATCTTCAGAAAGGTTTTTGAATTCCAGAATGATTAAAGCATTTCATTCAGTTCGGCTCTCCATACAGGATGTCGCTTTCGAAAAATTCAATATCGTCATTTGAAATTATCAACTAAAATTAATTCGAAACTGTTAAAAGTATTGGGGTACGATGTGTTGAGCATCAATTACGAAGAAATAAAGCTGATTTCTGCATTGAAAATGTTCACATTTTTCATTTCCATCTGGCGTGCGGTCATCTGTTATTTCTCATTTTGCAATGAAATATTATTATTATTCAGATCAGTTCCTCATTATTGTTGTTGTTCGTCAGTTGAAATTAATCTGAAAATGGTTTATTCCACTGAGGAAAGGGTCGAAATTGTATCGACGTATTTTCGAAATAACAGTTGTGCCAAAGAAACGGCAAGTATATTCGATAGGAACCATCCTGAAAGAGAAAGGGGAGTCAGTCACCAGTACGTTAAATATTTGGTTGACAAATTCCTAGCTACGGGTTCGTTGGCAAACAAAAACATGAAGTGGCATGTCCTGTCAGAAATGAGGCAACGGAAGTGGCAGTAGTGGGTCATCTACAAATGGAGAATACTACTTCGATCAGAAAACTATCTCGTCTGACTGGTGTATCAGCTACAACTGTCCATAGAATCGTGAAACATCACAAATTTCACCCCTACAAGGTAAAATTAGTGCATGAAATAAACGAAGATGATCCAGATCGTCGTTTACAGTTTTGTGAAAATCTAAGTGAAAACCTAAACGCTAATCCAAATTTTCTGAATAACATCTGTTTTTCTGATGAAAGCACCTTTATGCTCAGTGGTGAAGTGAATAGACATAATTGTCGATATTGGGACACACAGAATCCTCATTGGTTTAGAGAGGCCCACACGCAAAGGCCTCAGAAGTTGAACGTTTGGGCAGGAATTTTTGGCAATCATCTAGTTGGGCCTTTCTTTATTGAGGGTAATCTGAATGGAAATGGCTACCTACAGTTGTTAGAGGAACACATACATCCTAGATTGACAGATATTTTACAGAACGATCCAACTCTTTCTGAGGACGAAATGCGTTTTCAACAAGACGGTGCTCCTCCGCATTATGATGCTCGGGTGCGCCAATATTTAGACGAAAATTTCCCAGGAAGGTGGATTGGTAGAAGAGGACCTGTTGAGTGGCCAGCCAGGTCACCAGATTTAAATCCCTAGATTTTTTTTGTGGGGCCATCTAAAATCTAAAGTTCTTGCCACAAGACCAGAAAACCTGGAGGAGCTGCGGATGAGGATTATCACAGAATGCCGACTTTTGACTCCTGAAGTTTTCGCTAATGTGAGAAGAGAGTTCGAAAATCGTCTGTATAACTGTATGGAGGTGGGCGGAGGTCATTTTGAACAATTGTTGTAATAATCAAGTTAGTTTTTGTTTTCAATTGAATACAAGTTCAATAAATCTCGTTTTCCTGTTTAGATGAGCATCCAATCAGTTCTCTATCATCCCTCATCCTGATCCTCACGCCAGAAAACCTCGATTGCCAAACTGAAACCAATGCCTCAGTGATTCAGAAAATAGAAAAATCTTTCTGGAACTTTGCCACTCAACCTGTAATCACTTGTATGATTTTTGAGTTGGGGATGCTGAATGGAAGAGATTGATTGCAAAAATTCCATATTCACGCAAGAGAGTCTTATTCTCGAATCAAACATAAACATGTTCTCGTATTATACCGAAATGAACCAGTTTCAAAAAGTTATTTGGATTTTCAATGTTCCTGCTTCTGGGACACCCTGTATGATGATTCTGAATTTCGAAAATACCAAATTCGAAGAGAAAATTGCAGTAAATTTCCAACGAGGTGCCACTTGACCTATTATCGATCGAATGATTTTGAGTTGGGGATGCTGGGGTAGGGGTTGATCTGACAAGTTTCGAATTATTTCGAAAAATGCTCCCCTCGAAACAAAAATCGACGTGTCTTGGTGTTTTTCGCTAATGTTACTCATTTCGGAGTTATAGGGGGTCAAATTTTCGTTGGAACACATATATATATATATATATATATATATATATATATATATATATATATATATATATATATATATATATATATATATATATATATATATAAACTTGAGACAAGAAGAATTGTTCAAAATCCGTAGATCAATGAATTATAATATTAATAATAATCCTTCTGACCTGACAAGAGCTAGTTCCCAAATCTGCCTGCTATGCACTCAGCCCCCAAGAGCCACAATAGTGCAACTAAGCAGGATGCCGAGAAACGAAGCGGCAGACTGCAGTTTCGCCCTTATTACGAGCGCATCAGCGTCGCATATCGCTTCTCAGCATCCTATCAAGCTACACCGGGGTACCCTATCGATTCCAGAAAGGACGCACCTCGTACATACGTATGAGAGTCACCCTCTATGGACCGACACGGCGAACCCGCTACCGGACTTCAAGAAAGATACGAACAATAACAAAGAGATGTGGAAACGTTAAAAATTCCAAACATTTGGGAGACATCTTTCGCCGTTCCGTGAATCACATCGACGGTAGGAAACGAGCGAAATAATTCCGCTGGAATAGTGCTCTTAGCCTCTGTTTCCGAGATTAAACCTCCCGTCGGTAAATATTTGATGGGACAAATATCTTCCGCGATAAACTTCGCGAGGAGTCTACATATGTAAACTTGAGACAAGAAGAATTATTAAAAAATCCGTATATTCAATGAATAATCCGTCCTTACAAGAGCTATTTCCCGAATCTGTATGCCATGCACGCAGCCCCCAAGAGCTGTAATTGAAATCCAAAATTTCTTCTGGTTATGATCTCTTATGATTTCTCTTGAAGAAATGTCTAAGACCGATTTCAATGCCTCATTTGATCAACCTTTCAGATCAGAACTGAAAATAAGTAAAATCATTCCATTGCATAAAAAAGGGGATTGGGAGAACGTGGATGATTATCGACCGATAGCTTTGTCTTCTTCTTTCTCTAAGATGTTTGAGTTCTGTTTTCTAAATAGTCTAATCCAATTTTCAGGCATCCATAAAATATTATCCCAAAATCAGTTCGGTTTCCGTCCTGTGCATTCCACCAGGGACGCTCTGTATGCTTTCATACAAAATGTAGTTGATCATATTGAGTCTGGCTGGGATTTTTTTGCGAGCTCAGTAAAGCTTTTGACTGTGTGGTGCACCTCATACTTTTAACCAAGGTTGAGAAATATGGAATTCGAGGTAACGCGTTAGCGTGGTTGACAAGTTATCTGAATGAGAGAAGGCAGTTTGTATCTATTAAACATAGTAATGGTGTTGGACAGGAGATTTTTAATTCAGAAATACTTGATACCACCATGGGTGTCCCTCAAGGATCGATTTTAGGACCTGTTTTATTTATTTTGTATATTAATGATATAAGTGATTGTCTTGAAGGTGATTTGTTTCATTTTGCTGATGACACCACTGCAGTGGTGTCTGCTAAGGAGAGTGTTTTATTGGAAAGCAGAGTACAACGGTGCTGTGATGAGCTCCATCAATGGTTTTCCAGAAACTTGTTACATATCAATTCATTTAAAACAAGCTATGTGATATTTCGTAATTATAACGAAATTGATAGTACCAAATTCCTTGGTGTGAAATTAGATAAAAATCTCAACTGTAAAGATTATTGTGAGGAATTGTCCTCGTGGCTTAGCTCTTTTTGTTATTTAGTGAGAAATCTCATGAATATATAAGGGTTTGAACAACTGCTGTCTGTATACCATGATCATGTATCATCAAGGTTAAGATATGGTGTGGTTTTGTGGGGTTCTTCGTCGGCAGCTAGTGATGTTTTCTTATGTCAAAAAAGAATTATAAGGTGTATAGCAGGTGTAAAAGGACATCGTGTATGCGATTATTTATTTATTTTAGGGTCCTGACTCAATCATCTATTATCATCCTGGAGCTGGCTACAGTTATTTATGAAAATAAACTACATTTTTTACAAAATCAAGATTACCACCAATATGATACACGCAACAATAGCAATCGGGTGATTCCTAAATGTAAATTTAGGATAGGTAGAAGATCACCCATGTTTCTTGGCATAAAGGTTTTCAATAAATTGAGTGAAGATATTAAAAGCTCTCCACGCTTGAATGTTTTCAAGAAGAAACTGAAGGCCTTCCAAATTGAAATGTGTTACTATAGTATAGATAAATTCCTAATTTAATAGTTTGATTTGTTCTACAGTTTTGGTGTTTTATATGAAACTGTGGTGTGTACCTTTATACCTGTATACTCATTTATTTTAGTGTATTCAGTGTGTTTGAGCTTTTCCATAGTGTCCCCTTTCTTTGTACACTCTACGGAAATAAAGTTATTATTATTATGATTATATGGCGTGTAATACATCATTAGATTTTTGTGCGACTGTCAGAAAAGAAACCATGAATATGCTCATTATCAGAAAATGAGACAAGAGACTTACAGAATTGAAACAATTATGGAATCAAAATAATTTGATGGTGGTATATATGTGGCTAACCAGAAGAATATACAAATGTTGTTGGCTATCAGCCAGAAAAAAAACATAGCCAATAAAACTTTAGATAAGCTCTGACGAACGATAAGTTTCAAATTAAGTTTAGTCTCTTCTAAATCTTCAATGTTGTTCAGTGAAAACTGAATTGACATTCTGATGATGATTGGTTACAATGATAGTCAGTGATCTACTTACGAGGTACGTGAAATTTTTGATAAAATCCGTTCTGGCAGAATACTGATTTCACGATATACATAAAAGTGAAAGAGTGACTGTGTATGACAATATGCAGCTGGCATTTGTTACGGGAATAAGTTATATATCTGTAAAAAAAATCGACACAAAGAAAAAATTAAATCCTTTCAGTATCAACTTCCAACTAAATGTTGAGGGTGATTCGGGTGAAAGATTTCTGAAACAATCATGGAACCAAATTGGTATCGAGAACTCAGAGAATTTATTTAAATGTGGAATACTTCATCCAACTTTTAATGATTCCTGTAAAGTGAATTGATTCGATGCAGTTTTCAATTTCAGCATGCAAACCTTCATTAATGTACGAGTACAGAATATTTCAATTTTATTCCATAACCAGTCACATGAACTGAATAGCAATGGACTATCATCATGAATTCTGTTTAAAACATGATTTCGATACTCACAAACTAAAACGACCTAACTGAATGCAAATAACTCCACAGTTCGAAAATTTTCATTTCAATCCATTATATGAACATAATAAGAGCTCAGATTTATGGAATTGGGCTACTCATGATGACGTGAAACGGATGTGAAAGCTGATTCAAACTCGACAACCCGCCAAAACCCTTTAGAACTTGTATTGGATGTACAACAATATCTACTATGAAGTCCAGGTCTCAAACCTTTGAAAAGTTGGACAACAGAACGCTCAATTCAGATCAGTGGCGTCTTTTGAGTAGGTTGAACCGGGAACTCTCAAATCCGAAATTGTATGATTGGATAATAGTGAGAATTTCTTTTTTTCAAACTGAATTATTTGTTCTTGCCCAGCTTCAAGAATATTACAATTCCGATTTTTTGTTGTTAATTTCATGAAAAAAAGAAATCTTCATCATTAATACCGCGTACTTTTTATCGAACGATAATCGACGCCCATTCCGCGTATCTTCATTAGTAAATAAGTCTATAATTCTTTCTTCAAAATATTATACTTTAAGAGGTTCCTTCTTCGTACCCACTTTAATTCAGTCTCAAGTTTATTTTTCTCCAAAAATGGGTAGTTGTAAATTAAATCGGTGTGGACATTGCTAGGAGATTTGTGAAATTATCAATTTGAAACAACATCGTGGCCGTTAAATGTCTCCTCCTGAATTATGTCGTTCGCTCTCGAGAAAAAGAGAAATTCAAGTTTGTGAGGATGAAATTATGCTACATCGTGAAATATTGCGAAGGATATTGGATTATATACAAAATATTTCAGTGAATGAAAATAAATTCATTAACAATTACACAATAAGAAAACCGTTATTTCAACAAAAAAAATTATTTATGCTTCGAATAACTTGCAACTAGACCTGGCGCATCCGCCTGATTGTTGTTCAGTATATTAATGTAATTTTAATAATAACTATCAAAAGTGGTGGTATTTATCGAATATACACAACCAAATTTATATGCAATCACTCGGTATTTCACATTATTGATTGTTTTTAATCATGGATCTCTGACTACTTGTGAATAATGAAGTTTTTAGTTGTAAAAAAAACTGGAAAGTATGATAAGAAATGTTGAATTATCACATGTTCGGGATATTGTACTCGTCACTGAGATTTGAAACTGTAAATTTCGAAATTTAAAAAAGCCTATAATCATAATTGATAATACCATACGTAGGATTGTCCGATGTGCAGAGGGGTCAAATAATTGCTCTCGTAGAAGAAGGAGTGACACACAGGGATATAGCGGCCACAATGAGGGAATCACAGGTGATGATTTCAAAAACCTACGCCCGATACGTGGAGCTAGAATCTTTGCAAAATGAGCCCAGAAAAATTCGTAGGAAGATCACTTCTGAAGAACAAGACCAAATTGCAAGAAGAAACCCTAGTCCGTCGCACCCCTTACTCCAAAGGCGATTTCTGCAAGCAACAGGCATCAGTGTATCAGCCGAAACGACTTCGTTCGAGGGATTCATACAGCAGAAGGCCTTCAAGAGCAAGTTTGTGGTGTAGCAAAAATTACTACACCACAAACTGAACAAATACCATCGAAGAATCACCGTATTTACCAGATATGGTTTCGGCCGACAATTTTGCCTTTTTCGAACTCAAATTATCACTTCGAGAGACCCGCTTTGAATCAATGAATGATATACAAGAGAATTTGCGGTAAGAACGGAGGTCGATTCCGGAAAAAGCGTTTGAAAAATATTTTGATGGATGGATTATTCGTTGGCCTCAAAAAAAATAAATATATTTGACGGAATGTATTTCAAAAAATAGGGTCATTATTCCTTCTTTCATAAGAACGATCCATGGTAAAATTTCTCGTCCACCATCCTGTTTTGTTTTGTTTTTGATAACCTAATGGAATTGTGTTGTCGATTCTTTCGCGTTTCATAACTGAACTTGCGGAAAATTATTTCAAGTCACGTCCTACCTTATTGTCACGTCGTTGGCTTTTGAAATTACCAGATTGTATTCGAACACTAACAAGGCCAATTTCGCATTAGGTTTTCTGTACGTTTTAGGTATTGCTTGAAATTTTTATTGCGCCAATTTTACGTACAATCAATAATAATAAAATATTACACAAACGTAATATAATATATACTTAAAATGTTGTGAGAAAATCGCACAACAATAAAATGTCGAATTGACGTCGTATAAATGAAAATAACTCTGCATTCGTCTCGTTGTTCTCCCCATTTATTATATCGTCATTAAAATTTGAATACCATAGCTTTAGAAAAGCGAAGGAATTGTCATGATGAAGAATGGTACTGAAAACTTGTTCTTGCAACTGATGAAAGTCGAATGTTTTTATAATGAGATGTTCGTAAAAGGAAGATACGAAAAAAATTCTAGAATAATAAATATATTCATTGTAGGAGTGGTTACTCTGTAGTTTGGGCCAAACATATCATTACCATTTACTTATCTTAAAAGGAAATTATCCAAGATTAATAGCTCCCTCATGTTTGGCTTGAACGATATACAGGGTGTTTCTCAAGTACGCAGGTTTACTTTAGGTGATGATTCCTCCTTTAATATAAGGAAGATTCATCAAATAACTCTTTTTCAATTTTTATAGGATCTTTCTTTCGAAATTCCGCTCTTCATAGTGAAGGTAAAGTGGTTTTTGTTTTTCTTCTTTGCAAACAAAATACAATCAGTATGAGATTATTTATTATCCTTAGTTTCACAATGGCTTTATGTTTGTATCTTTTTATTAATTATATTATTAATAAATATTTGGTGTTTCTTTACCACTTTTTCAGGAAGTCATTTTTGCTATGGCTGTATCATAATGAATATACGCCGAGCGTAAATCATAGTCGAACCCTTTCTCCAATTATTCGATTGTAACGATATCCCACTTCAATCAGTTATTAATATCCTCGCTGTCCTCATCCATCAGTATTATTTTTATTTCATGGACGAAATAACAACATCGCTTTGTTCCAATTTGGGGAAGCAATTATTTTATAACTTTGTTTTACCAAAGCTATCACGTAGTATTTTTCATCGCAAATATATATATTTACTTACTCGCTAACAGCAATCGATTTGTAATCGAGTTTTCCGCTGAACACTGAAATTGGATTCGAATTATGAAGTGTAACGAAATTTCGGCAATACAGAGCAATATTCATGTATAGGATAATACCAATATATAGGGTGTTGCCTTAAAAACGCCGATATCAATAACTCCTAAGTCTTTTTATCCGATTAGAAGTCTAATTCTTGACAATTTAGATAAATTATGCTGTCATTTCATGAAGTACCAATTTTTTTACGGAAATACAGAGCAATATTAATGACAGGATATTACGAATATATACATGGTGTTACCTAAAAAACGCCGATATCAATAACTCCTAAGTCTTTTATCCCATTAGAAGTCTAATTGTTGACAATGTAGATAAATTATGCTATGTCATTTCATCAAGTACCAATTTTTGTATGAATAGAGTATAAACAAGTATTGTCATTGCCAACGCCTTAGAAATCTCAGGCACGCATTGGAAATTTGAATTTCGGTAACTGAAGAAAGTCAATGCAATATATCAATTTGTTCTATATAAGCGATCCCTGATCCCCAAAAGTCCTCTGGCGATAAATTCGAGGAATGGTCTGCTATCTTATTGGCCTCTACTAGTTACAGTCTGATGGTCGTCAGCGAATTGGATAGTGTACATTGACGTTTCCATAATTGAAGAGCTTTTGATATATGCATCTTGAACAATGTTGGAGAGATACAGCATCCCTATCGGAGTTCCTTCGAGACGATGAATGTTGGTGACAGTGAGTTTTCACTCGGGATTCCGAGCCACTGTAAAGATTTTGAACGGCCTTAATAAGTGTATAGTTTAAGTTACATTCATACAAAACTTCCCAAAGCTTCACAACTGGTACTGAGTCATATGCTTTCTGTAGGTCTATGAACGTGATGTGCATTGCGTTCTTTTTTCTATAATCAACTTGAGGCAAAATATATTATCTGTGCAGGACCTATCGGCTCTAAATTCGCTCTGTTCTTTTTCTTCGAAAGGGCTGTACTCCTGTTCAATTAAGTCTCTAAGGATTTTCCCATATACTCTGCTCATTCGACTGGTCATCGAGACACCACAGTAGTTGTTTGGATCTGTTTCGCTTCCCTTCTTATGAATAGACGACATGAGTGCTATTTTCTCTTGCTCAGGATGAGGTTGTCCATTGAGGCATTCATTCATCACCTTTGTCAGCATAGGTTGTAGTTTTTCGGTACCATTCTTCAGTAGTTCAGCTGGTATACCTTCTAGTCCCGAAGCTCTACCGTCCTTCAATTGTGTGATAGTCTTTTTCACTGTTTCTGGTGTCACTTCTACCTGCTACTTCTTCAACATTGATGTTGTGTTCTATCTCTATTCTGTCCTTTTGTCTGTCTTCTGTCAAGAGTTTTTCATAATGTTTCATCCACTCATTAGGTGTAATTACCTGAATGCAGACTTTATCCTGTTTTTCTCTGGCACTCGCTCTGATGAATCTCCAAGCCTCTGTGTTCTTTCTTTTCCCTATGTGTGTTTTGACTTCTTCGTATTTTCTGTCCCATAGTCAGTTTTTCTCATTTGTAATTTCGTTTCTTTTCTATTGTACAACAACCTGTCTTCTTATTCAGTAGCCACTTCAAATACAAATTCATCTTCTCCTGTACTAATTGCTCAATTTCCTCTGTCCACCAGACCTTATAGCTATTTTTCTTCTTCAGTTGTCCCAAAGCCTCCCCTTCGGTTCTATGGATACTATCAATCATATGTTTCAAAATGGCGGAAAGTGTAAATGACGCGTTAGATCAGTGCTCTCAAGAGGGTACCGATTCTAAGGTGAAAATTCTCAAAAAACAAAAATATTACAAATGTTGTGCTAAAAAGGCGTATACGTCGTTTATCTGCAAAATTGCGGAGCTCCGTTCCACGATTCTTGTGCAAGAAGATTAATAGAAAAAAGGCCTATCATTCATGGATGAAGTCTATGTTAAGTGCTGTGAAAAACCAGCAAGTGAAATGGATAATGAATTAAGTCAAAATATAAATATACAACTGAAGGAAGAAAATATAAAAATGAGGTATGAAAATCTATTACTGCAGAAGGAAATTGAGCATTTAAAATATGTTCTAGTGGAATCCCAAAAAATAAAGAAATTCTTTTCAATGAAATGAGTGATAAAAACATTATTCTGAGGAAAATAACAAACTTTTGGCTGAAAGAATTACGCAGTTACAAAATAGACCTATCGAAAAAATCGTGGAAACAAAACCAGAAAAAGCAATCAAAACAAAGTTGACATTCCACTGTCTCTGCCATCAACTTTGAAACCTGCTTACAGTTCTATGGTCAAAATGTTACAGAAAGTGGACCATCGAGCAGAAATACACAAACAACAACAAATAATAAACGAAACCTAAATATTGAATTACAATCAAACCAAAAATTGACGCCCACTAAAACAATAACAAACCAAGAAGTGAAGAAAATACAAGGTAACCAACAACACAATCAAACCACGAGTAAACAAAAAAGGGAAACAACACTGCTTTACATTGAAGATGAAATAAGTGAATCCAAAGAGGAACAACAGTCACCTAAAGTGAAGATTCAACAGGAACGAGAAAACTGGAGAGAAGTTGTCAAGAAACGAAATCCTAAACAAACAAGGCCAGTCCCAATTAAAGGAGCAATGGATAAATTCAGTCTAACAATAGCTGAGCAACAATCTTGCCTATTTTTATCAGGTCTAGATCCAGATATCGAGCCTGAAGAAGTTAAGGAATATATAGACACAACATTTAAAATAAGCAGCAAATGTGAGAAAATGAAAACTAAGAAAGACAGATTCAAAAGCTCCTTCAAGGTATATGTACCGACTGATTCGAAACAACAAGTTCTGAATGAAAATATGTGGGGAAAGGGGATAGTAATCAACCATTTTCTACACATCAGACGAAACTTCAACAGAGAAGTGAATCCGGTAACTGCTTGAATACCTTACATCAGAATATTCAATGTATCAAAACAAACTTCCGGAAATCGAACTCTTCATCAACTCACTCACAAAGATCCCAGATGTAATTTGTTTCAGTGAACACTGGATGAATGAAGATGAAATTCCATTTTTGAAGATTCCCAACTACAGGTTAATATCAAGTTACGCAAGAGAGAAATTTATACATGGAGGAACAGCTATTTTAATCCGTGATAATATTACCGACTTTGAGAACGTCCAATGGATCACTAACCTGAGTGTGGATAAGGAAATAGAGGTATCATGTGCAATCAGTAATACCAGAAAAATGATAATTTTGACAGTCTACAGGACCTGTTTGGGCGATGCACAGGTATTTCTTCATAAAATTGATCAAATACTCTATGAAATAAGTATGAAATTTAATAAATATGATGTGATACTCTGTGGAGATTTCAACATCAACTTATTGGAAGATAGCCACGTTAAAATAATTTTGTAGATATACTTTGCACATATGATCTACAGCAAACAATAAACGAACCAACAAGAATTACACAAACAACAAAAACATTAATTGATAATATCTTTACCAACACTCCAACATATAGAAATAACTATAATATAAACTCACTTTTGTCGGAACATATGGCTCAATTCATAACAATGGAGTGTAATAATGTTGCCAATGGAAAAAATGGATTAGAAAAAGATTTTCACTGATTCTAAAATGCAGCAGTTTTTCAGCAGTCTGGAGGATGTATCTTGGCAGGGTGTATTGGGGCGATCGGATCCAGACGAAGCATGCAACTGTTTCTCAGAGATAATGCAAATGTATATGAATCTGATATTTCCAGAGAAGAAGTGCTCAATAACTAGAACAATACATACATGGATAACAACAGGGATAAAAATTTCAATTAACCGAAAAAGATCAATGTGGGAAGAAGTACAAGAAGGAATAATATCACAGGACTATTACAAAAGATATTGCAGTATACTGAAGCAGGTTGTGAAACAGGCTAAAATGATAAGTCATAGGAACTATATAACACAGTCTGAAAACAAAACAAAAGCCACATGGAAGTTAGTCAACACTATCACAAACAAAAAGAATAATAATAATGACATAATTTTCAATTCATTTCCCCACCAAAATGAAGAAACTGTACTCAACCAATTCAATTCCCATTTTATCAGTTCAAATACAAGCAATAGTGGTATTGATGCGGACAACAATAACATCAAATCCTGCAACAATAGCATATTTTAAGTCCACTTATAGAGCAAGAAACGTACCAATATATTTTACAATTAAAAATAAAAGTTCAGTTGGAAGTGATAACATACCAGTAAAAGTGCTCAAGAATTGTGCATCAATTATAAAAACTCCACTTACTCACATTATAAACCAGATTCTACAAACAGGAAAGTATCCACAAAGATTAAAAGAAGCAATGGTGAAACCCATCTATAAAAAGGTAGCAAAGAAAATATTGATAATTATAGGCCAATATCATTGCTTTCCAATGTGAATAAAATATTTGAGCGTATAATTTTGACAAATTAATGCAGTTTTTGAAGCAAACAACATACTTGTGAAACAACAGTTTGGATTTAGACAGGAAGGTCAACATTGAATGCAATATATCAAGCACTTACTTCTATCATCAGGTCACTAAATCAAAATAATACTACAGCGGCCCTCTGTCTGGACCTGTCAAAAGCTTTTGACAGAGTCAACCATGAGAAGTTACTGAATAAGCTGGAGAAATATGGTATAAGAGGGTAGCATTACAGCTCATTGGATCATATCTATCCAAAAGAACCCAAAAGACAATAAGTAGAGGAAAAACGGAAATATAATACGATCTGATTCCAAACAAGTATTAAACGGTGTACCGCAGGGTTCTATATTGGGACCTTTGCTCTACATAATATATACAAATGATCTAGTTCAGACTACCAACAACGATGTCATAATGTTTGCAGATGATGCATCAGTAATATGTAAAGCTGAAAATCAAAATGAATGTATGAAAAGTCTTGAGACAGACATGAAAATATGAATGAATGGTTCCTTAATAACAACTTGATGGTAAATCTGGAAAAACAAAACTTTTGTTATTCAGGAAAAGAAAGAACAACTTAATTTAAGATTCCAAGACTGTGAAGTTGAGTCAGTTGAAGACCTGTCTTTTCTAGGAGTGAATATTGATCGTAATCTCAACTGGTGTAGTCACGTTGAGAAGATTTCACCAATGATAGCACGCTATGGCTATGCATTGCGGACTATACGGATGATAGGGCTGGATGCTGCTCTGACTGCCTATCACGCCTACGTTCATTCTAGGATAAGATATGGAATCATCTTCTGGGAAGATCTACAGAAGCGGAGCGAATTTTCTTTACAAAAAGATGCCTAAGAATCATCTTTGGCATGACTCAATATGAAACGTGCAGGAACATATTCAAGAATTTCAACATCTTAACACTGTATGGTCTATATATCTATGAATCAGTGATGTTCATTTTAAATAACTATAATGATTTCAAAGATCTTCAACTCCAACATTCCTATAATACAAGAGGAAAAATATTCTTCAAGAGGATAAGCCCAACTATTCATATTTACAAAAAATGTAACTTATAGTTTACTGTCAGTGTGGAATAAGTTTCCAGAAAAATTTAAGTCATTATCAATTAAAGTGCAAAAACAAAACTCAAATATTTCCTTATTGATAAAAGTTACTATAATATAGGAGAGTTCCTACAAGAAAATGATTTCAAGAAATTATTGTGATCTGAATTTTGTGTATTTTCTACATGTTTATTTGTATTTTTGACTGAATCTACACCTGTATGGTTTTTGATTTATTAAAGTATTATTATTATTATTATTATGCTGGTACCTTTCCTGCAGTGGAAGGGATTGTTTCCTTATAAACTTCTCGTCCAACCTTTTCTGTGTTATATGTATCTGAAACTGTCTTGCATGAGACTTTCCACATTGTGCTTGACTTCTTGTGTTTAGTGATCTTTGTTTATTTGTTGCTTTTGGTTAGAGTGGGTGGACAAAACACTTTAGCTCTTACTAAGAGGGGGTCTAAGTCACTTATAGTTCCTCTCAGTACCCTTATATCATTCTGCCCCACGATGACGTAATCTATTATCGATCTAAGATTCCTTGATTTGCTGTTGGTTATATCCAGGTGAATTTGTGGATTTTATGCTCATAAAACCCATTTGTTATCTTCAAACTATTTGATTCGCGTAATTCCATTAGCCGTCTGCCGTTATCATTAATCTGATCTTCACTGTATGGACCCACTACATTGTTATCCAGGTTTTTACCGGTTCTGCTGTTGAAATCTCCTAGCAAGAAGATTTCCCGGGCATTTCCGATTTCGCTAATGACGTCATTCAGTTTTTCGAAAAATTGATCTTTGACATTAACAGTTTCATCATCTGAAGGGGTATATACTCTTATCACAGTTATTCTCCGATTATGTAGAGTGAGATTCATACGAATTAAGTTCTCATATATACCTTGCCAGTCAGTTATGGATTTTTGTAGTTTTTTTCCACCAAAATTGAGACTCCTCTTTTTGCCATTTCGCTTTTGGGTACATCACTGAAGAAATGAATGTAATCTCCTAATTGCTCCGATCCTATTCTCTTCATCTTGGTTTTGAGAGTATGACAAAATCAATATCAGTGTTTCCTAATCCTTTCCCATAAGCTTTTTCTTCGTTCTTATACCCTGGATGTTCCCTGTTCCAAATTGCATTGTACGTGTCCTTTGCCGGTGTCGTTTATTGTGAGAAGTGTCTATTTTCCGTGGCCCTTTGTTAGGGTTTCTAGCATAAAAATCTTTTTACGAACAACGATTTGCTAGCTGGTTGACCCAACCCCCAACCTGAAGGACCAAGGTTTGTGTTCATTGTCGCATCATCTGGTAGTCTGAATTCCACAATCGATTAAGCAACTCGATCCCAGTTTCTTTGTAAACATATGTTTTTGGACATATGAGGGAAAAAAATCTTATCTATGTAATAACAAATTTTTTCAATATGATCTCAAACACGTCTGAAACAAGAATGAGTTTATTTGTATTCATTCAGTTTTTAACCTAAATTAAGTTTTCTGTATTTCTTGTTGATTTTCAAATCTTTGAATTTATTGTAATGGGTGCTGAACGTCCTCGACGCTAGTTGAGTGATCATTAAGTGGTAAGAATTGTAACACTTCTAGAGGAGGGGCGAAGCCAACGTTACGTGGCTAACTTGTTGAATGTTAACCAAAGCATGCAAATTGGGTTATTCCAGAATGGTTGAATACTCTCTTTTCCGATGAATCCAGGTTCTGTCTAGTATCAAATGATAGATGCATGCCTGTATACAGACGACCTGGGGAACAGTATCAGCTATGCAATATCCGGCAAACCGAAACTTCGGAGGGGGCTCAGTAATGGTGTGGAGTGGCATTTTTTTCCATGGTCGAACTGAGTTAGTCCTAGTGAATAATCGAAGATGGATAGTGGCCAGATACATCACAGATATCTTTGAACCCCATGTTATACCCTTTGGCCCATTGATTGGCGAAAACTTCATTTATATGCATGATAATACTCGGCCTCATGCAGCTAGAGTAGTTACAGAATTTCTGCAAAATGCCGAAATTGATATTTTAAGATGGCCAGCCAGAAGTCCCGACTTCAATCCCATAGAACATGTTTGGGACAACACGGGGTGGCAAATTCAGCAACGAAGGATGCCTTGTTGAACACACCCACAACTAGAAAATCTGCTTCCTGAAATTTGGAACTCAGTGACTCAAGAGTACATCCAAAATTTGTTTGAGGGGCTTCCGAGACGTATACTGGCAGTAATTAGCGCCCAGAGAGGAAACACTCGATTTTGAAAATGATTAGTAGCCATTAGATGCTAGTTGATTGGTCTCTTCGCAAATTTTTGAAGATGGTAGAATTTTTTAATTTTTCATTGACCCGAAAATTGTTGATATTTTTCATCAATAACTAATCTCTTTTGAATGATATCTTCTAATTTTACACTTATGAAAGTTACTAAGCGACCCTTGAATGACCTTCCTAAAAGTTTATATAGTATTGTCGTGAAAGTAGGGTGTTGCGATAATTTTTGTGGGGAGTGTATGAACAGTCAATGAGACTTATCTTGGTGAAATAGTAGAGGTAGAGGTCGTCTATGTTAGAGTCTCCAATCACTTAGGAAGTTCAAATTCCAAAAAGTTCTTGTATTTTACTGCTGCATCTATTTCAGCTTCGGAACTCCTCAGCTCGGATTCATTTAAATTTCAGGGCTTCAGGTATAAGTTATATCTCAACCTTTGAGCTCCACCTACGACTTTCGAACTACCACTCTCCACCTACGACTTTCTACCTAGGAGTTTCCACATAAGACCTTTATTTTGGACAAAGGTCACTACACAGTATTCAAAAGGAGGATATATCTCTAATTTTCACTAAAGAATTTTGATATAATTTAATTATTTCAAATACAATTAACGATGATTTTCGAGTTCAACTAATTAGTCCAAAGATCGGCAAAGAAATGAAAGCAAAACGAAGATTCTGAATCTGAAGCGAAGCTGGTAGGACATATCATCTGATTGCCGGATTATGCGCATCAGACTGTTAATCAGTGGCGTGACGCAGATAGAGGGTTGACTGGAATCAGGTGTTTTAATTCGAATTTTTGTGACGTGATTTTAGCACGTATATCTCTTTCATCCACAATCAAATCAATAAATAAATTAATAAAATTAATTGGCTAATTTTATTGTTCTATTCCGGCAATTAGGTGAAATAATATAGGTTTGGTGAATGAATTCCTTTCTCCTTTTTTTTCAGGGACCAATTGAGTGGTGTAAACATTCCGAGATATAACGTGTTTCAAAATTCATTGAATTCTTGGAAATTTCGTTCTCGGAGAATTTCTCTGTTAAAATCAGTTACTCAGAAATTAGTTTGTTAATCGGCAGGTATTTTTTGTCTACAGTTCAGTGGTGTGGAAAAACATTTTCGGTTTAATTTGTGGTGACTTATCGCCATGATAAAATTAATAAGCTTAGAAATCACCATCAGAAGTAACACTTTGTTCTTGGGAAACAGCCTGCATAATTCTCAGATTCATTAGGTTAGACAACTAGTTTGGAGGAAAGGTTCGAATTCATCTAGCGGTCCATGATATTGCCGGAAACGTGTTCCAACCATCTACGATGGCAAACGTACTAGTGGAGGTTCGCCGGACGAATTCTGGAAAACGGCGTTATACGCAAATTTATGTTTAGATCACTTCAGTATTATGAATTGGCCGCATTATTCGACGAACAATAAAGCGATTATACCGTCTGTAATATAATAAATCTGCCAAACCTTTCATCGCGATCGAAATGCACTATTGAATTTGAAAATTGCTTCGGGTCACGTCCTAACCATTATATTTTGTCCCGGATATGAAAACTGCTGAGAATCTGGCAAACTTTTCACGATTTCATTTATTTTTCAGAAAGCTCGCCGACATATCCCGTTCCACGAGAGGCGTAGTTGTCCTTCTGAGCGATAAACCATCAGCCATGAGAATCCTGGAGGACGCGAAGCGACTCAACATGATGGATGGACATTTTGTTTGGTTATGGATTGACACTTCAGCTAATATTAGTTTTAGGTAGGTCCCGACATTAAGGGCGTACGAACAACATACAAAAAACAAAAATCGATGCCACACCGAACTATTAATATCAGAAGTGCGATAGCGAACGTTTATATTTCCGCTGCAGGTGACAGTCGTTTTTCAACAAGAAATTTCTGGCTTGTTTTTCTTTGAATTATTTGATAAATGACTTTTATTTTTCAAAGTAGTTTCATACGTCTGTCAAATGCATATCAATATACGTTTGATGAGTTTGACACCGAATGATCTGCTACAAAGAACAGGCATCTTTCGATGATTCGAAATGCAAGGGGTGGCAAAGGTAGATGGGATTTTTGAGAGTTTTATTTAGGTTAGATGATTCAAATTATCAAGAGCAAGAACAATAAAATTTGAAGTAGCAAGAGTACGAAATCGTTTACAATTGTAGGTACAGAGTGGGTGAATTAATTCATAATATCCTAGGTTGAGTGCCATTTTATTCAACAAAAAAAAACGAAACAAAATCAAAATTAGTGTTATTGCTATTTCAAAATAATTTCCAAACGTCAAACTGATGCCAAAATTCATTGAACCTTACATAAAATATTGTGGTACGTAGAAATTGGCACCGGAGTTAAATCCTCCTGTCTGTTTTCATGATCCTTGGCTTAATGATTTAATTTGAAAGTTTTTGATAAAATCGCTAATAAAATTAAAATGATTCATTCCAGGTATAAGATCAATACTCATTTGAACTACGGTTCTGATAAAATGAAAAAAAAACGAACGATCGCTCAACCGACTGCTATTTTTGTTAGGCTCACTTCGTCAGACGAAAACCAACGATTTTCTTGAGCGTTTCTAGTTCTTAACCCATGCTTTATCATAATTTGTCTGTACCTCAAATATTGTATTGTGTTGTTCCTATCTGTTGTAATAAAGGATAAATTACAACCATTAAGTGAGGTTATTGGTAAATTGAAATTCACGATTTCTCGAACACTCATGTCCCCCAATTATTTCAGATAATCGACGCTCTAGTGTATTTGAAAAAGAAAGTTTTTATGACAATTCAGTTTTGTTGAATCGACAGGTGAATTTCCAGTACCCTGTATATGAAATAGCATCGGAAACAACGTTATCCTTAAAATTTACACATTTTCCGTTAAAATGAAAAAATTACAATCTCACTCAAATCTGGGTCAGTTTTCTTGAGCAGATGACAGTATAATTCTGATATTTTGATGAAATAAAATTAATGGTGGTTAATTTTAGATTTTGTATCTCAACGAAAGATGCTTCATAAAGGAGGACCTGTAATACAAAAAATTGAGAAATAAGAATCAAAGTTGTGGTCGATGTCTGGTATAATCGGTGGTTCCGCTCTGAAGTCAACTGCAAATTTGAATTTGATCGATAAACCGGTTTGCCAATACCTCTAGCGCGGCCAGCCTGTTTATATTCGCCATACACTACTTCGTGGAAGTCCTACTTCACGTTCAATAGGCATATTCAATATATCTTGGTTAACAATCACTGTTCAATATTCTGAACATTTTTTCTTTCTATCAAACAATAATCATTCGGTCTTGGTTTCAAGAATGCCACAAGTTGATAAGATTATGGACCAACTTTTCGCAAATATTCTAATTGTGTCGTCTTCTTCTAGGATATAATTCATGGTGATTCTTCAATGCAACAAAATCATTTCTATTAGCACGTATAATATACTCTAAGATGTCAAATTTATTTCTTTTATTTTACAAAGTTATACTGGGTGATTAACCAGTGGCGCGGTGCTCTATAGCTCGTACACTCTTGAAGATTTCATTTTTGTTCGAACGGTATTGTATTTAGAGTAAGTAAGAATCTACTTCAGCAATTCATTTTGCAGTAAACAGGGTGTCCAAATTTTCTAAAAAAAATCTTGGGTGGTTTTTTCAGATTGGAAGACCACTTTTTTGTTCAAGATTCAGGAGCGGCCTAAAGTCTGCTATAATGTCTTTAAGTTATAAGTTTTTTCGGTGAGTAGTTTCTTCACGATATTTTTTTTCCGTAAAAATTTATGAAGATAGGCTCTCACATCATCGCATTCTCCTTCGGCCAGAGAGGATGAATACTTTTTTCCTTTCATTTTCTTATTGCCCAAGGATAGCTCCATTGATGAATTGAAATAGGTTATCCTTATTTTATACAGTAGTGACTCAAAAAAGTGATTGAATATTGTTCAATTTTAAAAATATCACATCTTGATTTTTCCAAATGGAACACCCCGTATTTTATTATACACGTCAACACATGAAATATTGTACTAGATTTTTTCAGAAGTAACATTATCTTTATCTTCGATCATTTTCGAAATATTCGATTATTTGTAAAATTTTTGATAAAAATTCTACAAACATGCACCACTATTCGCACAGAAGTTTCTTTTTCTGTAATGATTCAAGTAGTGAAAGATTAAACCCAAACAAGATAATTCTTTTAACGAATGATAAAATCAAGATGATTAAAACGTAAATCGAGGTATGTGTTGACATTTTTTTCTATTTGTGCCTTCTGTCTGGTGTCCGGACATATCATATTCTGCATTTTACATGGTGAACTTATTAGCGCTTCGTTATTGAACATTGTTAAAGTGAGGTTTGAACCCAATTTTCACAACTGACTGCCAAGAAGTTCTCCAAGAACTTGGTAAAAGGTAAAAAGATATGATTTTTATTCTGGGTGAGTGTGATAGAATTCTTTGTTGGCAAGTAGAGTTTATGCACAAAGGTTTCCGATAAGAAGATGCTTTGTAAAACTTCTAATTAGATATATCGAAACGGGTAATATCGCTCACAAAAAACATGAAAAATCAAAAACTGCTACAGCTCAAGACACCCAGTTATCAGTTTTGTTGACAGAGGATCCATATAAAAGCCAAATAGAGATTTCTTAGTTAACAGATATAGGTCAAACAAGTAGACAACAAGTGACAAAGTAGCGGAACATCCAAATATGTTTAGCAGAGTTCTTTTCTCAGACGAGGCAACTTTCCACATGAATGGGCTTGTTAACAGGCACAACTTTCATTATTACGCCACAGAAAATCCACCCTCATGAGACAAATAGATCACCAGTATCGTTGGTCCTTGAATGTATAGGCCGCAATAGTAGATGGATATCTAATTGGGCCGCACTTTTTCGACGGGCACCTCAATAGTGAAATGTATTTAGATTTTCTCCAAGTTACTTTCCGATGTACCATAGCATATAAGACAAGATTTGTGATTTCAACAGGATGGAACACCGGCACATTACTCACATCATGTATTTCCAAACAAATGGATAGGACGTGGTGGTTCTGTTAGATTGCCAGTTGGGTCTCCGGACCTTACAAGTCTAGATTTTTTCTTATGGGGTTGTATTAAGGGCATCGTTTACCAGATTCCTTCTACAACACAGTTGGATAGGAGACAGAGAATAGCCGACGCCTTTCAGTCAGTTAATCCGCAAATGTTGTTCCTCAGAAGGATTGAGTTGTGTCTACAAAGAAACGGGCAATATTTCGAACACTTATTAAAATAGTTCAACGTCTTGTGGATCATCTCACCAAAAACCAATCTATTACGTATTTCATACACGATTACCTTAAAATATCTCCATTTCTCTGATCAAGTATGGTGGTATGTACTAATCAACTCTTCTTCCGCAACCTCTGATTTTATTATTTTAGTTTATTTTTTTATTTCGTAAATGGTCTAAGATAAAGATAAGGTTACTTCTGCAAAAATATGGCTCAATATTTTATGAATAATAAAATACAGGATGTTCCATTTGAAAGAATCAAGATATGATATTTTCAAAATTACAATATTCAATCATTTTTTGAGTCACTCCTGTATGAAATGATGATAATCTATTTCAATTCATCAATAAAGCTATCCTTGTGCAATAAGAAAACGAAAGGAAAAAAGTATTCATCCTCTTTGGCCGAAGAAGCATGCGATGATGTGAGGTCCTATTTTCCTGAATTTTTACGGAAAAAAAATATTGTGACGAAACTGCTGACCGAAAAACCTATTACTTAAATACATTAAAGCAGAGTTTAGGACGCTCTTGAATCTTCAACAAAAAGTGGTCTCCCAATCTAAAAGAAACCTCCCAAGATTTTTTTATAGAAAGTTGGGACACTCTGTTTACTTAAAAAAATTGCTGAAGTAGTTTCTTACTTTCTGAATACAATACCGTTCGACCAAAAATGAAATCTTTAAGAGTGTATGAGCTACAGAGCACCGCGCCACTGATGAATCACCCAGTATATATTTGAAGTATAATTTTCAGAAGAATTACGAACGTCAAAAGCTCCACACTGGATTTTTCACCAATACCTATGAATATCATAATATTTGGAAAATTCCAAAAAATCAATTATTTTCATTGATAACTCGAGAAACTGACGATGAACAAGATTCGGTTTTCTCAAGTCTCATTTTCTCCGAGCAAAGAGTTTGAAAACAACTTTTTTCTTCCAGATTCATCGTGATAGCTACAGAATAATGAATCAAATATTGGTCAGCCTATACAGTCAACAGTTAGTTGGGGTTTAAATCCCAATGATAGGTTTCTGTCTTAAAACTTAAATGGTGTCCGGACATCCCTAAAACAGGATATGATTCTACATCTTCTATATCAAAAACAATTATGAACCGAACATTATGCTCGAAAATGCTGTCGCGAATCTTTCCCATTTTTACTTCCCCTTTATGAAACATCATTTGTGGTTTCGTAATAATCATGAAATACTTGCTACCTTTTCCATTTTCACAATCAAATTATTGATTTCATGGATGTATGATTGGGCAGACCGAATACGCTCGAAATGATAATAATTTACATCAATTTTGTCATATGTCCGCCCCGATTATCGAGCTCCAATATTCTGCAAACACTTTCACAGAAATGTTTCATTTATTCCACCAATGCGTATGAATTCCTGAATGCAGACTGTTATCGAATGGAGTAATGGAGTAAAAGCAAATTTTATTCCAACTTTATCGTTTCATTGGACCATTCAAAACAGAAGTCGTTAAATATTCAACAGAGTATATTTATATATTTTGACAGGGGGAATTGTTGTTTGTCAACGGGTTTGCATAATTTCTGATAATTAATTTGATTTTATTCGTTTATTTATAACGACTACAATTTAGGAATGAAATGTTGAATGTTACACGTACAGCAAGTTTCATTAAAAATTGGAAATTGCGAAACAGTGTACACTGAAAAATGATTTCAGTCACAGGCGTATCATACTGAAGGGGTTAAAAATAGGCATATATAATTATTTCTTTTGCCATTTTGATTTCAGAATATGATATGATGTATCGATCAGTTTGGGAATTTATGAGAAAAATATCATAACCGCTAATTTCAATTCTCTCGCAAAGCTTAGCAGCAATATAACGAGGCTGATCGGTCGATAGTTATCGGCAGGTTTCTGATCGAAACGACTCTTCAAAAACAATGGATAAGGGAAGAGCCAGACTTGATGAACATTTTTTGAGAATATTAGAAGATAAACTATCAATTCCAGTTGAAGAACAGGGATCCAGAACGCTCTGTTGTTGTTTGAACAAAGCGGGGCTGGAGCTTATCTCACACAGACTATTGAATGCGCATGGTTGGAATAGAAGTGGTGGCCTAGGTCCCTGGGGTTCTACAGTGAAGGAGGATGCTTTCTTGAGAATCTGCACTGACCTGTCCCGTTGAGTTACGAACTTGGGGCACCGATATCTTAGTTTTCGTGTTAGATCTTACATATCTGAAATATTTCTTTCTATTTTTTGAAGCAGCAAGTTTATGCTCAAAGGTAATTTTGGATCTACTCATTTCGCTGCTCAGCTTGTTGGAGAAATTACGATGATTTTTTTAATCTGCTTCCTGTGTTCTACGTAAATACCTCTGCCATAGTATTCTCTTATGACGTGTCATTTTCAGAATGTTTGGGCCAGGGTTTATTAGGGTTGCTGACTAGCTCCCTCCTAGTCGAACACTTCTCCAATTCGGAATTATATTTCCACAAAACGCTTTTACATAGCCTCAATGTCATCCATAGGCAGAACCGCCTTCCATTCGGTAGCTTCAAATACTTAGTTTTCGGAAATCGACAGTAGTGAAAACTTTTGTGTCAGGTTTGGTGGGGACTGATGACATAAACTGAATTCCTGATTCAAGGCCTACGTGGTCGAACCGACCGAAAGAGGGCAGATAATCAACTGATGAGAGCAAATCAACATCGCTCACAAAAAACATATCAAAAGTTGATGATTTATCACCCAGAAGATAACGGGTTGGTCTATCAACAAGTTGGTGCACGTCAGAGTACAATATGCTAGTAGCAAAGTTGTAAGAACTTGAACTGACAGAAGGTAAAGTGGAGGGACATTTAGGCCACTTTAAATCCGGCAATTGAAGTCGCCAACAAAAAGAGAATGCTTCGTCGATGAAAACAATTAAATCAGGTGGTCGAAAATAGTATCGTTAAAATTTGAGAGCCGAGGCCGATAAATATAACCCATACAAATTTTGAAATGTTTGTTATGAATATTCAAAAAAATTGTCAATGGCAGGTGTATCAAGAGACGAGACGATTTTGTAATGATCTGTAATCTGGTTGATAAAATAAATGCAAACTCCACCATGTCCAATTGTTGTAGTACTATCTCTCTGATACAACGTGTAATTTGAAATTGAGTATTGATCTTTTGTGCGAGGCTAGAGCCAAGATTGAGTAATGAAGATGAGGAATGGCTTATGTATTCGTACAAACGCAAGAAGTTCATGAAATTTATGTGGTAACGATTGTGGGTTAGTCAACATGAAGAGCTATTCATTGATACCATTTTCTAGATTTTTGAAGCTCGATAGTTAGAGAGTATACAGGGTGTTTCAACGAAAACTGAACAGAGGCTATATCTACCAAGATATTTATTTCTGATCAATACGCAAAGACCGGTTGATTTTTGTTTCAAGGTAGATATCTTTTGGGGTACAAAACTTGCCTAGAATATCAACCCCCTAAGCGGGGTTTGCAATCCTTGAACGTTTTGAATTTGGAAGATGGGTCGAGTGATATCTCAAAAGAAAGGTGGTATATTTGTCTACATTGCCTTGAATGAATTTCCAATTTTAATTGAGAACTGTAAATGATACAGGATGAGCAACTGGAAGATAGGGAAGAATATTTCCCTGAGACTTTTCAAGTTTCAGTGAAGTGAAATGGAACAGATCCATGCTGATCAATTGTAGTCATCATTAAGTACCATTCTCATCTCAAATTTGGACCCCCTAAATTTGGAAGAGGGTAGATGGGTCGAGTGATACCTCGAAAGAAAGGTATTATCTTTGTCTGCATCCCCGTGAACGAATTTTGATTTTTGATTGAAAACTGTAGAAGATACAAAGTGAGCTATTGAAAAATAGAGGAGACTATCTATCGCCCTGAACTATTCAAGTATTAGTGCAAAAAAATTGAACAGATAATAATATAATATAATTTTTATTCACTCAATCATAATCACAATGTGAAAACCCCCCTCCCATTACAAACTATAAAAAAAAAACACAAATTATGACCATGACGAATAAACGAAACACATCAAGGATTACCCACTAAGGCTGAGCCAGTGCGTGGGTACGCAACTACAAACAGAGAAACACAAAACGTATGCTATGATCAACGAAATACAAATCAATAAAAAAATCTTTTATATGGATCAAAACAAACAATGGATGTCATTTCTATCTTTCATTCTGAGAAAACAATTGACCTTCCTTTTGAAACTATTTATATTGGGTACAATTCTTATGTTTAGTGGAAGGAAATTATACATTCTATAGGCATTAAAATCGAAAGAACGTTGAGATATAGTTCTCGAAAAAAAAGGGTTTTGACCTTTGCCTGTGAACAAGATCGGGTCCCATATCCATATTGAAGTTTGTTTTTACTTTTGTGAATTTGTGTTACACAATCAAGGAAATACAGCTGCCTGACATCCAATACACCTGTTTGTTTATATAAGTCATCTGAGGGGTAGGTATTCATTCCATCTTTGATCTAAATGAATCTATTTCAGTTTTCCGCACTAATACTCCAATAGTGTTGGGGCGACAGTCTTCTCTACTTTTCAGTGGCTCACTCTGTATCTTCTACAGTTTTCAATCAAAAATGAAAATTCTTTCACGGGAATGCAGACAAAGAAAATACATTCCTTTCGAGTTATCACTCGACCCATCTACCCTCTTCCAAATTTTCAAGGGTTGTCACACCTGCTCCAGGGGTTGAAATTCGAGATGAGTATGGTACTTGATGATGACTGCCATTGATCAGCATGGATCTGTTCCATTTTACCTCACTGAAACTTGAATAGGCTCAGGAAAATAGTCTTCCCTATCTTTCAGTTGCTCACCCTGTATCTTTTACAGCACCCTGTAGATGGTAATCCCTTATTATATTTTATTGTCAATTCAGGTTCACCAGTATTATATTGGCTAAATATAACTTGTTTTTAGCAAAGGCTTGGTTGATGCCAATAGAATGAAATGGCGAATAGTTCAATTCCATACTTATGGCTAGCAATATCTTTTACAAAAACCGAGAAAGGAAGTATCATACATACCTTGTAAAAAAAAAATAGAAGGAAATCATCTTGTATAAATGACTCAAATTGTACTGTTAAATTATAGTTCTTGGGGCGACAAACACTATCTGCTGTCCTGATGAATTTACAGGGATTCAAAAATGTTAAGGTGATACCATAATATCTTGGCGAAGTGTATTTCTGATATTAAAAATTCATTTTCCATTTCTACGTGATGCTTTCAAACAAGTACTGTCATTTTAATCATATTCTCTTTTTACGCTTCTCATTTTTCAATAAACTTCACAGATTTTGAGTTCACATGAGAAATAAACGTTCAAAGTTGAAGTGTCTCGAATCCTCTTTCCGTTCACAAGTTCACCCAGATACAACCGATATTACACCCGTCAGTTTCCACCGAAATCCTCAGATCTTCCAGTTCGATTGACCGACACTAAAACAGAACAAACATTTAATTTAGCCACCCCGACATAATACGAACTGATCCGTAGCTGTGTTTCTGCTATGACAGGATTCAATTAAACTAAGTAGGTTTCTCCCTTTCAGGAACGTGACCGACGACGAGAAGGAAAAGGACAACAAGAACCGGAAGGAAGCTGAAGTAGATGACCGAACAAAACGCAGCCTGAGCGAAAGTGATTTAAGTGATATGAACATAAATTATTTGCTTAGAAACGATCGGTATTTATTATTTAATCGTAATTATTATGGCGTTGAAACTTCTAAATTGAAAAAATCACGTAGTCAAGAAAAATCGATTTTTAACGTGAAAATTGATAATCAAACCGAACTACCTTCCGGTTTGTTGTACCTTAGGCCGCTTCCGATTAAAGTGGACAGACATCTTGTTAAAGGTGCGGTCAGATTGCTCGCTGTTGCTCTCAAGATGGTTCTGAATGGTTCGTCGGATATTTTTCGCGAATTGAAACATCGACATTTTTCGACAAGTTGCTGGCGACCGTTGGAAAATGTCGAAAGGAACCTATCCTATACCTTGGGAAGGTAAGTTTTCAATTTTTCGAATATACATTGATAAAATAAGATAGAGTGCAAGACAATTTATAAGAGTATTCAATTATATAGGATACAGTTTTTCATTCATATAAACATTTTTTCATAGATCAAAATTCATGCTTCAAATATTGAATATCCCTGCTTTAATTCATACAACTTTCATTAAACTTCAAATTTTTGTGAAGAAAATATTCTTCAAACAGCTCAATAAATAATTGATCGATGAAACCTGAAATACGTGATAGTTGATATTCATAAGGAATAATAAAATAGAACAAGTTACTATGTTTTAACTATCACTAATTTATTGATGTAAAGAATGACAAAATTTTACATTGGTTGGACCGGTTTCGGACATACGTCCATTATCAACAACAAGCTAATGAAAACTGAATACTCATGTACAATACAGGAATTACCATCAATAAAATGCTAGTAGAGGTCACAGTAACTTGAATAATGGTGATTGGTAGGTAATTAAGTCTACCTGGTCGTTAAGGAGCTTAACCCTTTCTACCCTAGATGCCTTGAAAATTTCCATTGATTCAAAGAAATCGAGTTTATAAGATTTATCAAAGGAATGAAGAATTTTTGGCTATTGAAGTTCTGGAAAAGGATGACATTCATTCAGACAATGTGCAGCTAAAGCTGAATGATATTTCTGATGTAGGAATGACCGGAAATGTTCTTTGTATCTAGCCTTGAAAGAGCGTCCTGTTTGACCTATATAAAAAGAATTGCACACAGAACATGTTAATTTGTATACTCCTGATTTTTCGAATTTATCGGTTTTATCTTTTGTGTTGAGAAGGAGGCCTGACAATTTGCTAACTGGTTTGAATGCAATATGAACTTTTTTACTATCAGACAAAACTCTAGAAACCTGTTCTGACGTCTTCCCAAAATATGTTAGAGACATAAATTTTTCGGGCTTTTCTCTCTTGGATTGGGGATATACGCAACGACACATTCAATAGGATATATCCCAATCCAAGAGAGAAAAGCCCGAAAAATGTATGTCTCTAACATATTTTGGGAAGAGGTCAGAACAGATTGCTAGAGTTTTGTCTGATAGTAAAAAAGTTCATATTGCATTCAAACCAGTTAACAAATTGTCAGGCCTGCATTTCAACACAAAAGATAAAACCGATAAATTCGAATAATCGGGAGTATACGAATTAACATGTTCTGTGTGCAATTCCTTTTATATAGGTCAAATAGGAGGATCTTTCAAGGCTAGATACAAAGAACATTTCCCGTCATTCCTACATCAGAAATATGATTGCACATTGTCTGAATGAATGTGATCTCTTCCAGAACTTCAACAGCTAAAAATTCTTCATTGCTGTGATAGATCTTATAAACTCAATTTCTTTGAATCGATGGAAATTTTCAAGGCATCTAGGTAGAAAGGGTTAAGCTCCTTAACGACCAGGTAGACTTAATTACCTACCAATTACCATCATTCAAGTTACTGTGACCTCTACTAGCATTTTATTGATGGTTATTCTTGTATTGTACATAAGTATTCAGTTTTCATAGCTTGTTGTTGATAATGGACGTATGTCCGAAACCGGTCCAACTGATGTAAAATTTTGTCATTCTTTACATCAATAAATTAGTGATAGTTAAAACATAGTAACTTGTTTTATTTTATTATTCATTACAGCTCAATAATATGGAATCGTATTTGTCCTTTACTAGCAGAAATTCTAATGAAAACACTGAGAAAATAATTTATAATCACTTGCTGTCGATACATATTTATTCATTAGTTTAGATATGCGGATGACATAATTTGTTGTTTTACAGGTACATATAGAGGATTAGATTCCTTCAGTACATTCATAAATTCAATTTATCCTAATATAAATTTCACTTTGGAAATGCAAACTGAGAATTTCATTAACTTTTCCGATTTAACTATAACCAAAATTGATAATATGTATATAATTATTGCCCAACACTTGGTGAAACATAATGAATAAATGATTCTTTTATCACTTCGCAAAGGTTTCACAAATATTTATTAAAATACGACATATGTTTCGGGTTGTTAGACCATTATCAAGTGTAATACAATACTTAATTCGAAAGTGAGTGATTTCACTTATATATAACGGCATTCACAACAGGAGGTAAATTAAAGTCTAGTTGGTCGTTGCAAATTGGCTGGTTTTTCCTAAGGGCGGATGTAATTTCAATAATCTACAAGATGTCCATCCTTTTTCCTTTATTACCTAGATGCATGAGTTCAATATTCTCGAAATCTATGAAATGATTTTTATTGATGCAGTGTTACGAAAAACCTATAGAATTTTTATTTTGGAGAATAGAGATTTTATGTTCTTGAACTCTCTCCTCGATGCATCTTCCGGTTTGGCCTATATAGAATGTCTCACATTCACTGTAGTGTATTTTATATACTCCGCTTTTATCCAATTATTTTGTTTTATCTTTATTATTAACCAATGGTGGACCCAAATTCTTTTTATTAGTGCTGATGGTGTTAATATTATTTCTGTGTAATCTGTTACATATATTGTTGCTAATATTAGGAATATAGTTAATTAGAAATATTCTGTTAGATTTATCAGTATGCAACGGATAAATGCTCTGCAATAAAAGTTTATGTTAGTTTTGTCTTATTGAGGTATCAATTAATTTTGGTTCATAATTGTTGTTCATAGCCATTAGTTTTAAAACTTGAACTTCATTCCCAAAATCGACAGCTGACAAAGGAATAGAAAGCAATCTGTGCACAAATTATTGAAAAGCACTCAATTTGAAACTGTGGGATTGGGAACTACTGTTATGAATCAGGGTATTCGAATAAGTTGCTTTTCTGTATACAGGGTGCTTCAACGAAAACTAAACAAAGGCTATATCTACCAAGATATTCATTTCTGATCAAAACGCAAAAACACCTCAGTTTTTGTTTCAAGGAGACATCTGGGTCGAGTGATGACTCAAAACAAAGGTGGTATCGTTGTCTACATTGCCTTGAACGAATTTCCATTTTTATTTGAAATCTGTAAAAGATACAGGGTGAGCAACTGTAAGATAGGGAAGACTATCGTCCCGAGACTATTGGAGTATTAGTTCGAAAAACTGGAATAGATTCATTTTAGATCAAAAGCTGTCTTCCGAAATCACCCTCATCTCGATGTTCAACCCCTAGAGCAGGGGTAATATTTCAATCCAGTGATACCTTTCAAGTAAAGGATTTCGATTGCCTTCATGACTGCTCGCAATAATTCTATTCTCATTGAGTTCCACAGGAGTTAGTGGATGCAAAACGGAAAAGTGACTGAAGTTAAAATGCATGGTATACCATCTATCTTCGACCAGTATCAAACAGGGGTTGATTTTTCACTGAATAAACACCTTTTGAAAGACATTTACTACATGTAATAGATAAAAAAACTAATACAATGGCTGAAAATAAAGAGGGGAATAAACGAAAGGAGAAAATTATTAACGAGTAGAAGTTGTACTTTATTACCCGATAAAATGAACGAAATTGAAGTCACTAAAACTCAACGTAAATGTTCGAATTATTGACCACCAACCTCCATGCACATAAACAAATTTGGGTGAAACGTTCACGGACATTCTGTAAAATTTCAGGTGTGATTTGGTTACACTCATTGACGATGCGCTGTCTCAAGTCGTTCAAATCAGCAGGTTTAGTCTTATAGATTATACTTTAGAGGTGGCCCCATAGGAAAAAGTCTAATGGACTGAGATCCGGTGATCGTGGGGGCCATTTCGTTGTGCCTCTCCTTCCAATCGAACGACCAGGAAAATGATCATCCAAAAATTCTCGAATTTGTTGTGCAAAATGTGGGGGCGCTCTATCCTGCTGAAATACAACCTCTTTCTCCGAATAGCGGGGGTCATTCTCAATGATCCCCGTTATTCTCTGTTCAATATGTATTATTTCAAGATAAGCAGCTAAGTTGTCTCTCCTAGTGTATCATTTTCTCATTTCCAGTTATAACCATTTTATGTGTGCTGATTTTACTGCTGTTTGCGCTTTATGCGATTTGTGTTTGCAAGAGATCTTCATATACTTGGGAGAAAATTTATTCTTTAGGCAACGTTTATTAAACCATAGGTGGTTGTACACATTTTGAATTTCATTAATTTCCGTCTGCGAGTTTAATGTTGCTTGCATTTTTGTTAATATGTATGGAATTCTCGCTTAACACTTGGTGAAATATAATGAATAAATGATTTGTTTATCACTTGACATAGGTTTCACAAATATTTATTAAAAATACTCCACATATATTTCGGGTTGTTAGCCCATTATCAAGAGTAATACAATCCTGGAGATTATTGTAATTACGTTCGCTCATAGGAAAAACCAGCCAATTTGCAACGATCAACTAGACTTCCATTTACCTCCTGTTGTGAATACCGTTATAGATAAGTGAAATCACTCATTTTGAATTTAGTATTGTATTACTCTTGATAATGGTCTAACAACCCGAAACATATGTCGAGTATTTTTAATAAATATTTGTGGAACCTTTACCAAGTGATAAACGAATCATTTATAACCAAAATTGACCACGAAACGATTCTTCTATTTTCCAAATCTGAATATCCCATACAGACATTACCTCTGCCAATTCTTCCGCACACCCACATCAACATAAAATAATTGCTTATATTATTATGAAACATTAATTTTAACACACTTCCAATGTCAGAAAATAATTCCTTGAAAATGCTCCATATTATTAAACAAATAGTGGTCAGTAATATTACCATATTCTAGTATGATTCATGTATGTTTTATCGTAAACAAATTCAACATACAATTCATGGCCTCATTCATGAAATTTTCCGTAGTGTTTTTGAGACTAATCAGAAATATAATATATCAACTTATATTGGTAAACCAGTCTAAAATTAAAGCCATTCTTCTGATCTCATAATTTGAATATAGCTTTGAGAAAGGATAACTCTCTGGCAGATATATAAAAAACTGTAAACTTTAAATTATTTCATTTTTCCATTCATTACAAAAATGTTGATCGAGTAATACTCATCTACCGTTGTCTTCCCAATTTATAAGTCGCCTGAAAACATTGAAGATCGAATTTCGATGTGAAAAAATCAGTGTTACCGCTCAAAGTAGAAACAGGAACGACTTAGAGAGTCATTAGCATTCATATCACGCTCAATCTACAGGGTGATACGTAATAGTATGTCACAACTTGAGGGAGTAAACTTATTTGCAATTTTAAGAAAAAAAATCATATAAACATAGGTCCGCGAGCTATAGGGTGTTGAAATTTCCGGAAAAAATTGTTTTCTTTTTTTCAAAACTCCTGCAGTTTTTGAGATATTCAGCCCAAATTTGGAATGCAAGCTATTTTTTTACAGCCTCCATCATTACACGTCCTAGATCATAACTGAAATTCGAAAAGTGTTTTTTCTTTACAAGGCCAAGTCTCCTTTTGCCCTCTCCAACTTCTTTGCAGTACGCCATTGATCAGCGTACAATCAATTTTCGTTCAATTTAGAAACTTCTTTGACACTTGTAATTTTTTCGTATCACCAACCGTTTTCGAGCAAAAATCATTAAACGATTGTATGCATTCGCTGAATTGAAAGCACTTTTAAATAAAAAATTACTAGTAGACTTTAATTTTTTTCATTTATTTATTTATTTTGACAGTTGCTAAAGTTGAACCAGTGTCTGCACGAATCGTTCCAGATATTTAGGAAGCAGCTTTGACTTGTATTGATTTGAATCCTCATGCGAGTACAAGAAAATGAGAAATTAGTTGAATATTTCACATGTTCTAGTTTGGGGGACTCTCCACGACTTTTCATTGTACCCGTTTCATATTCAACGCATCCAAAATCTACTTAATCGACATTTTTCTTCAAGACTGAATTTTTGCCGATGGTTCTTAGATCAAATTGAAGAAAATGCTCATTTTGATGGTGAAATAATGTTCACAGACGAAGCTAACTTTTCGAAAACTGCTATCACAAATTTTCACAATAATCATTATTGGGTGGAGGGAAAACCCCATTTGATTGAAGAATCTCATCATCAGGAACAAGTCTCACTGAATGTCTAGGTCGGAATAATTGGATATTATTTGATTGGGCCATTTTTTCTGCCTAAAAGACTAAACGGTCCCGCTTATCGGCGATTTCTTGAGGAGGAGTTACCTTTATTGCTCGAGGATGTGCCACTTTTGGTGCTAAACGTTAATGTGGTTCATGCATGACGAGACACCAGTACATTTCAGTGAAGAAGCAAGGGAATTCTTGAATAATACATTCAACAACCGATGGACAGGTCGGGGTGGGCCTCCTAGGTCCCCAGTCTTAAATAGTTAAGACTTTTTCTTATGGGGATATCTCAAAATTTCAGTTTATACCACTCCAGTTAACACTGTAGAAGAATTGAGAAATCGAATAATAACCTCTTGTGACACGATAAGAAATACCCCAGTAATATTTCAAAGAGTGCGTGATAATATGCGAAGAAGGCCTATTCTTGCAGGTGGAACACACTTTCAGTAATTTATTCAGTTTTTTTAGTTTTCTTTTTTTAGTTTGATATTGAATAAGTTTAAGTTGAGTCTCAGAAGACGAGCTATCAAAATGAAAGCAAATTTTGGGCATACCTATCGAGTATTTCCATTATTTTTTTTATTTAGCGAATAACATACAATGAAAATAATTCAAATTCAATAACTTTTCACTCGAAAACGGTCGGAGATACAAAAAGATTACAAGTGTCAAAAAAGTTTCTAAATTGAACGAAAATGACGAAAATTGATTGTAAGCTGATCAGTGGCGTACAGCAAAAAAGTTTGAAAACGCAAAAGAAGACATGGCTTCCGAAAAGAAAATACCTTGTGAATCGTTGTTGAAATCTAGGAAGTGTGATGGGGGCTGTAAAAATTCCAAATTTAGGCTGAATATCACAGAAACTGCAGGAGATTTGAAGAAAAAAACCAATTTTCCCATAAATATCAACACCCTGTAGCTCCGTTATGAAGCCTTTGCGGACCTGTGTTTATATGAACTATTTTTCTTAAAATTGCACGTAGATATACCCCTCAAGTTGTGACAAACTATTATGTAACACTCTGTATATTCACTTTCTATTACGTAACCTAGGAACGTATCCCCTATAAACCCATATAAATTACCATTCTATATTCACGGCTTCTGTATTCGCGGGACTTATATCCCGCAAATAAAGAGCTTATTCTATATTTCAGAAACGAAATATCTTTTCACATTACCGTATTCATTCTCATCCAATTAAAACGGCAAATAGCGAAGCATAAATTCAAAACACATTTTCAAGAGAAGTTGAATTACAATCAAACTTCGCCGATATAACCATTCGTAAATATTCCTATTCATCCTAAGGAATAGCCGGTTTTTAATTTTAAATTGAAGCTTAATGAATCATAAAAAACGGCTTCTCTTTCAGAAGGATTTTTCCGCAACTTTTATATAGAGATGTTTAACATAATTACAATTTAGAAAAGCACACTGTATTTCGCGAGGGTAATCGAGTGATAATAGTGAGTTGTAGAAAACATAAAAGATAATGGTTTAAGCTTAGAGGCAGTTAAAATGGTTATTTTCGGTCAGCGGAAGGAAGTGGTTGGAGACAAGCCATTAAAAATGTTAACGGCACATCTTGTTTTATACTGACTATGAAGAACTAGGATAAAATGAGAGGAAGAGTGGAAAAACCCATTTTGATGATTTATTGCCCGTTCCTATCTGAAAATGACTTTACATGCCGGTTTCGTACAATCTCGAAATGATATGCAAATTTCAAGAATATAGTTGCCTCGTCAGATGAATTATTGTTCGCTCTTTCTGCTCTACTTCATCCGAAATTCGGGAGCGAAATTTAGGTCATTGAAATTTAGCGTGCACTTGTAATATCTTCATTAAATTCTACACGAAAAAAATGAAATTGTTGAAGGGTATAATATTAACACATCATCAAAGTGCTTTTTATGTAAAACTCCTTTTTATTTCGACATATTTCATTTAGATGTTTTCGTAAGGCAGAGGCCCTAGATAGGTGAAGTTTTTGTATTGGTTTTACCATAAACATTTAAGTATTATGTGCGATTGTAAATTAACCTAAAAAATTTATCATCCATTCATTTTGGGTTCACTGAAAAATGCTCGGACAATTCAATTTGTGTATTTAGCCTCTTATTCCAAATAACAACCCGCATTTTTTCGGTTTTATGGAGAGCATATTTTTGTGTGTGTTTTAATACCCCATGTTAAGGGTCTGAGATTAGTTGATTCCGATAAACAGGCTTTTCCAAGCGTTAGAAATGGGCATAGATAATTCCTGGAACAAATTCACTTATTGGAAACTTTGGAGCAGATATGCTGTTTTCGAGATGAATTCTCGAAATTATCACCTCTGAAATGAACTTCGAGTTTCGTGTGAACCAGATACTTCATTCGATTAATTTGCGATACATTCTGTCATCGAGTCATTGTAATATCGAATAGAAAACACCATAAGTTGAAGAACAGTAACCTAAATTTCATTCATTCAAAATGTTCGAAATGGACATCTTCAATAAGCTTGAAAAGTGTCAATCGATTTTCAAATTAATGAATGAAATTGATTGTAATTTCTGGAGTTATCATAAATACACACAACCAAATTTATATGGAATCATTCAGTATTTCACATTATTGATTGTTTTTAACCTTGGATCTTTGACTACTTGTGAAAAATTAACTTTTTGTTGTAAAAACTGGATGGTATGAGAAGAAATGTTGAATTTTCGCCACATTGTACTCACTCGTCACTGAGATTTGAAACTGTGAATTTCAAAATTTAAAAAAGCCTATAATCGTAATTGAAAATGCCTTACGTTGGATTGTCCGATGTGCAGAGGGGTCGAATAATTGCTCTCGTTGAAGAAGGGGCCATTCAGAGGGTTATAGCGGGGTATCACAGGGGGTGATTGCAAAAACTTACGCCCCTACGCAAAATAGGCCTAGAAGAAGTCGTAGGAACATCACTTCTGAAGAACAAGACCGTTTTTTTGTGCCAAATTGCAGGAAGAAACCCTAGTGCGTCGCACCCCATACTTTAAAGGCGATTTCTGAAAGCAACAGGCTTCAGTGTATCAGTCGAAACGATACGTCAAAGACATCGTCCAAGCGGTTTACACAGCAGAAGGCCCTTAAGAGTTTCAGAGCTAACTAGACAACAAAAAATTAACAGACTTAATTGGTGTATCGAGCACCAAAAGTGAAATATTAAATATTGGCGAAATGTAAATAATAATGAAATCAACTCTCTCAAGTATAAAAGCTGAGATTTATACATCATCTTCAAATGACTATTTAAAGGGTCTGGTTTCTTGAACATTAACGTTAAATAGTCATTCAAGAATGATGTATAAATCTCAGCTTTTATACTTCAACGTGAGAAAGTTGCCTAGTTGATAACCCCAAGAATTGTACTCTATACAAGAGAGATATACAAAGAGAACACCCTAAAATTCAGGTATCATTAATAATTGATCGATGAAGTCTGAACTACATGATAGTTGATATTTGGAATGAATAATAAATTAAAACAAGTTACCATGTTTTAACTATCACTACTTTATTGATTTAAAGAATGAAAAGTTTACATTGGTTGGACCGGTTTCGGACATACGTCCATTATCAACAACAAGCTAATGAAAATTGAATACTCATGTATAATACAGGAACTAACATCAATAAAGCTACTATGAAATTTCATAAGTCGGTCTAGAAAATTAAAATCACTCAAATCAAAATTTTCAGTCACACTTGAGTCACGCAATATAAATAGAGTTGACTCTTCGGCAAATCAAAGGGTTGTTAATTTAACATTTGAATTTGGGAGGCTTTTACTTGGTAAAATTCCATTATCAATAATAAAAAACAAGTACTGTGTCTGAAGAAGCTACGGTGTAGTGAAACGCGTTACGAATCGCAATTATTAAGTAAAATTCCTTAAAACACAGTACTTGTTTTTTATTGTTGTTAATTTATCTGATGTTCAATTCAACAAGAAAGAAACAGATCTTCTTTCCAAAGGTCCTAAATCTGTTCGTAAAATACAGATTAACTCTTTTGAAACATTAGCCGTTGAATCCGAAATTTTAACGAGAACTTTATATACTGGAAATTTTGAAAAGGCAAAAATTGAGAGAATTTTAAAGAACCATGAAAACCAAACCAACTCGAAAGATAAAATTTTAATCAAAAATATCAAACGCAAAATTTCTGAAGATTCATTAGTACTCGCGCGAGCAGATAAGTCGAATGCTATACTTGTTATTCCAAAAGTACAATATGAGGAAAAAATGAAGATTTCATTAATAGAGAAGCACTTACACTCGTTCATAAAGACCCAACACCACTTATACAGAAACAACTTAGAGCTGCCGCTAATAATATGCAATTACTTTTTAGTGGCTTCGAGAGAAACAGATGGATTAAAATGAATCTTAGAATTCCTAGATTATATGGTCTCATTGAAACACATAAAGAGAATAACCCCATTGGTCCAGTGGTGTCATACCAATAGTCCAACACAAATACTTGCTAAGCAATTAAATACCAAATTCAAATCAGTTTCAGATTTTCATTCACAATAAAGAATAAAAATTCATTATAATTATCGAATGAAATAAATAATGTCCTCATGCCACCAACCGCAAAATTAATATCATCAGATGTAGATAATATGTTTTCGAATATACCTGCAACAGAATGTGTTCCCCTAATATCAAGTATTCTAGTGGCAAGAAATCTTATCGTGGTCTGTAAAGATGAGTTAATTTCTCTGTTTAATTTATGCTTGACCCGAAATTATTTTCAGTTCAATAATAAGATATATTCACAAAATAATGGTTTAGCTATGGGTTCAGTCCTCAGTCTCCTTCTATCTGAAATTTTCATGTCTAATTTGGAAAACACTAAAATTATGACATCACCTTTGACGAGAAGGCATACTCTATTTTGGTACCGACGGTACCGATAAGTTGATGACATTTTAGCATGTTTCATTGGAACGAATAGACAGCTAGAAATCTTCCTGAATTTCATTAATAATATTCATCCTGAAATTAAGTTCAAAGTAAAAACAGAAGTCGATAGTAAAATTAATTTCTTAGATGTAACAATTACCCTGGAGAATAATAACCGTTTAACAATTAATATCTTCAGAAAACCATCGTACACGGATAATGTCATACCCATAGATTCATTCCACCCGTATTCTCAAAAACAGCAAGCAGCCTTCAAATTCATTATTCACAGAGCGATTTCTTTGCCTTTATCGGACATGGACCGAAAATCAGAATTTAACACCATTATGTTAATAGCAGATAACAACGGCTTCGATATGAAAGCAATAGAGATTGATTAATCGAAAAATACGCAACAACACATTCAACATGATATATCTCTATTCCAAGAGAGAAAAGCCCGAAAAATATATGTCTCTAACATATTTTGGAAAGACGTCAGAACAGGTTGCTAGAGTTTTGTCTGATAGTAAAAAAGTTCTTATTGCATTCAAACCAGTTAGCAAATTGTCAGGCCTGCTTTTCAACACAAAAGATATAATATATATTCGAAAAATCAGGAGTCTACCAATTAACATGTTCTGAGTGCAATTCCTTTTATATAGGTCAAACAGGACGCTCTTTCAAGGCTAGATACAAAGAACATTTCCGGTCATTCCTACAACAGAAATATGATTCAGCTTTGCGGCACATTGTCTGAACGAATGTCATCCTTTTCCAGAACTTCAACAGCTAAAAATTCTTCATTCTTGTGATAAATCTTATAAACTCAATTTCTTTGAATCGATGGAAATTTTCAAGGCATCTAGGGTAGAAAGGATTAAGCTCCTTAACTACCAGGTAAACCTAATTACCTACCAATCAGCATTATTCAAGTTACTGTGACCTCTACAAGCATTTTATTGATGTTTGTTCCTGTATTGTACATGAGTATTCAGTTTTCATTAGCTTGTTGTTGATAATGGACGTATGTCCAAAACCGGTCCAACCAATGTAAATTTTATCATTCTTTACATCAATAAAGTAGTGATAGTTAAAACATAGTAACTTGTTTTATTTCATTATTCATTAGCTATTATACTATAACCTAGGTCTGACAGGTGCTAGATCTTACTATATCGAGAGACCAATTGCACACTACACTATGATTTTGATGGGGTCAAAGATAGCATCATCTTGAAAAAATATCACCCTGTATATTCACACATTTACTGGACATATTTAATGAATTGGTGAAAAGGATTCATTTTCTACAAAATGGAGACAGATCCCGTAGAAACTACGCGAGTTACGAACAGAAACCTAAACAAAATCTGTACTTCAACACCTTGTATATGTATTCGGATTCATGTTCATGTGCTTTTTTTTATGTTAGAAATATGCTGTTGAATTAATTACTGAACACCTGAAACACTTTATATTTTGTTGAATCTTTTATATCTAGTTGAACCAAATTCGAAGATATGGACTAAAATTTGGACATTGCCCTGACGATCTAACTAATATGACTTTGAATTTTAATAACAAACACAGTACAGAATGCTTTTTAACAACATAGCGCTTCGAATTGAAATGACGAATAAATGTTTCGTTTGAATTAGATCTAATTCTATATACGTAGTGTATTGGTTATTAAATAAATATGAAACCTACATGAAAGCCATGCATTAATAATTAGTGATGTGCAAATACAAACAGTTGGACAATTACACGTTGAAGCAGGATATAATGCAATATTCAAATACGCTTTGGACGACAAAATAGGTACTACACACTATGAGAGACCATAATCGATGTTGATTATTCCATTCGGTTTCCAATTATGGAAATCATTATTGACCAACACCTCTTTAAGTCGACAATAATTCTCATTAAGTTCTTCTAGGCTTCATTCAAAAGACTTCCTCAATAATAAAATATATTGTGTCCCTATGAATATTTCTCTATTTCCCCTCTAATGCTGGAAACAATTGTACTAGCGAAAAATGCTGAAACATCAATTGAAGGAGGATCATTTTTGGGGTTGATTTGTTGCAAGTGATATAAACCCCCTACCATCAGCAGCCGCGTTGTAGAAGAAGGGCACTTCGTTGAAGAGCTCTTTCAATTCTCTACTCGAACATTCAATTCTTCAAAACAGTTAAATTATTATACTGGGTGTCTCATCGTAGCGAAAATAACTCGAATTATTTCTAAAACTGGTTTTATCCAATTTAAATATAAGTATAGGCATATCTACATATGAATTTCGAATTTGAGGATCAACCTCCTCCCTAAGTATCCTCACTTGGTTCCACCTCATCAGGAAAGCATTGCAATTCTATGAACAATCTTGGCATTTTTTTTATTCTCAACTCTTGGGGGGAAGCGATACCTGTGGCTGTCCAAGTTTATTTAATGTGTGTCTTCAATCACTTCTTAAAGAGGACCAAATTGTGAATTATCGGAAGAATATTCGAGATGTGATGAATGTTTGGAGGCGGAGCCTCACATATGTGAACAGTATTTCGGACCAGGTGGCACCTGTGCCTTTCATGGTTCATCGGTGGTGAAGTGAAGTACTGCTGAGCCCTGCAAAGGAACTTGGGTTTAGCAGAAGCATATTTACCAATGGCTAACACATGGTCATTCCAGCAGATTCTGGTGTTGACTGTGAAGCCGAATAGGTGCACGTTCGTTCCTGGGAAAAATTGGATGTTCTTGCATGATCAGGGGATGTTCTCGAGCAGTAACTTTTTTAGAGAATGTTGTTGATTGCATCTTGTTCGCGTTGAAATTACTCAAGTCCAACCGGCTCCACTTTGATATCTCTTCCACGTCTCAATTCAGTGACATACTCTGTTGGCATCTTTGTCACTGTGACACCGTAGAACTTATAGGGTGCTGACTAGAAAATGAGGATACCAGGTTGGCTCTTCATCTGAGTGTTTTACCGGTATTCTGTTGAGAGGATGGCGTTAGAGAGTAATAAGGGAACTCTCCGTCTATTTCTCGAAACTCTGAACAGAAAAAACTTTGAATCTGATTTTTTATTTGAAAAACTGCGTTTATGTTCAAATAAAAATCAGATTCAAATTACGCGAATCATCTCTTAGAAAATAATCATTCTTCCGACCCACAGTTTGAAATTTTGCATACAGATAATAAATATTGGAAGGTAGATCTTTGGGAAACTTAAGAAATCAATAAATACAAACACTCAGGTAGACTCATCAATGAACAAGTCCATTTAAGCCCTTCACCTCTATTGAATCTTTTCGGGGAGCAATTTATTTCTTAATTTTATTGGATATACCTGTCATAAATAACCACTTAAGAAGAAGCAACCCAATAAGCTTTTAATTACTCAAGAACATTTATAGTTATATTCTCATTTATATTTTTCTGTATATTCATTCGTCTGAAGAAGCTACGGTGTAGTGAAACGCGTTAGGAATCGCAATTATTATGTAAAATTCCTTAAAACACAGTACTTGTTTTTCATTATTAATTCCAATACTAAATTGTGACTTGTTCACTTATTGAGTTAATCTTCAGTATAACCCCAAAGAAATAAATTCAGTATCGGAATATATTTTCAATGAAATAAAACTTTGGTATTTAGATTTTCACTATATTAACAAAACTATGACCGGTTTCACCACACTGTGGCTTCATCATATAGATACAAACTAATGAACAGAGTTATTCCTATATATTAGTCTTATTTCCTACTTAATATTACAATACGTACTAGTACAAGGGTATGTTGGAAAAACCATCGGAGTCGCTTACTTTATGAATTGAAAAGATTGAGTAAAGGACAAGGATTTAGATTGAATTGACTATTCAGTAACCTACCTGAATTCTTTTCTTTGTTGATCTCCAAAATTTCCAATGAATTGATTTTCTGTCTATTATTTTCATGATGTAAAATTTTGAAATTATCATTAAAGTTATGGTTTTCTTCGAGTAAGTGATTAGAATAATGGGAATCTGATTTATGATTATTAAAACTATGTTTGTGCTCGGATAATCTAACTTTGAAATTTTTGAAAGTCTTAGTTTTAATTATCAGAAATCTAATTTCCATTATTCTAATCACTTACTCGAAGAAATCCATAACTTCAATGATAATTTCAGAATTTTACATCATGAAAATAATTGACAAAAACTTAATCTATTGGAAATTTTAGAGATCAACAAAGAGAAGAATTCAGGTAGGTTACTTAACAGTCAATTAAATCTGAATCCTTCTCCTTTACTCAATCTTTTCAATTCATAATGTGAGCAACTCTGCTGGGTTTTCCAACATACCCTTGTACTTGTACCTATTGTAATATTAAGTAGGAAATAAGACTAATATATAAGAAATAACACTGTTCATTAGTTTGTATTTATCTGATGAAGCCACAGTGTGGTGAAACCGGTCATAGTTTTGTTAATATAGTGAAAATCTAAATACCATAGTTTTATTTCATTGAAAATATGTATATCGATTTTCATCAAGTAATGACCTCTTCAATCAAATCAGTATCGTAAGTTAGGGAATGAGATGAACATCTCACTGTACCTCTCTTGTTTCTATTCAATCATCCCTAAAATTAAAAGTTGACTGGTTAAAGTTTACAAAGTGAAGAGGTGCATCGTTGTCTTGAAAAATGTTCTTGATCTTTGTGATATGGATTCATCTAGAAATACTTCAATAATATCAATATTGATTCTTCCATAACGACCACCATTCAGGATTCATCAAATATTTCGAAATTTGAAACACGGCTTTCTTTTAGGACATACCTCACATTAGGCCATATCTTCGTTGATGCTGCAATTCAATATATGTTCAATACACAAGAACGGCTTAGACAGTTACGTCAATTTTAAGAATCTAGAGCTAACAGTTATGAGGAAGGATCTACTAGTTATAGTACTAGTTGACTATTGAGAAAGATGAATCTTGGGTTTTACAAAATTTATTAATTTAACTTTTCAATACATTTATTGTCATCGCCTCACTGCATTGGAGGAAATTTTAAATTATCTTATGTTAATATGTGATTTGTAGATCTAATATGTTCAAGAACCGTGGTTAGTTATCTGAGGAGAGATGTTCTTTGAAGCTAGGTTCAAATTTTCGACCTGTTTGTCTTACGATTCATTGCATCCAATATACGGAATATTCCAGACTGTTTGAATTTATTTGTCTTTTGTTTGGCATTGAGTATTGATATTATTATGTTGGGACCATTGGGAAAGGAGGTTGTTGAATTAAATTTGGAGAGATAAATGCTGATGTTATTACATTGGTGACCAATATGAGATAGATACGGGTATGTCTCTTCTGGTTTTTCAATAATGGAATATAGTAATTGAGAAATTAATTTTTGTTCTTTCGTTTGATACTATCGCTTATGTTGGAGGCTGTTATTATTCTATGCAATCTCTTTTCTTATTAAGTTTAGTAATGGTGGTGTCTAGGAAATCTATTGAAATGTTGCCTTCGAGAAGTATTTCAACGCTTTCATGTCAGATATAAATTACTTATACTCGTTCTAGATGTAAGCTTCAGATTGAGCTTTCTTTTTCTAATTAGAACAGAGTTGGTTCTCCTGATGAGTCACTAGAAGCGAGATCTGGAAAATAAATCAAATTAGTTCCAACAAAATTTCTACGTATTCAGTATGTATGTTATACTAATTGCCGCGCCCTGCTCTTATGTTATCGAGTTAGAATACATACAAACGTGCATAATTCTTCGAAAATATATACAGTAAGTTCCAACGAAAATTTGACCCCCCCTATAACTCCAAAATGAGTAACATTAGCGAAAAACACCAAGACACGTCGATTTTTGTTTCGAGGGGAGCATTTTCGAAATAATTCGAAACTTGTCAGATTAACCCCTACCCCCAGCAACCCTAATTTCGAAATTCATCATAGGGAATAAGGGTCGAGTGGCACCTTTCTGTAAAGGTCTGTCAATTCTCCATTCTGATTTGTCATTTTAGAATTTTAAATTAACATACAGGGTGTCCCAACCGAGGGTAAAGTTGAATTCCTGCAAATCCCAAATACTAAATGAAATCGATTTATTTTGGCATAATGCAAGCGCAGGTTTATGCTCGGTCTAGAAAAACGACCTACACTTGTGAATTTGGAGTTGGTGCAATCAACCCCTATTTCCAGCATCCCCAACTCAAAAATCATTCGATCGAAAATAGGTCAAGTGGCACCTCGTTGGAAAGGTATTTCAATTTTCTCTTCGAATTTGGTATTTTCGAAATTCAGAATCAGCATACAGGGTGTCCCGGAGCAGGAACACTGAAAACCCAAATAACTTTTGAAACTGGTTCATTTCGGTATAATACGAGAACATGTTTATGTTTGATTCGAGAATAAGACTCTCTTGCGTGAATATGGAATTTTGCAATCAATCTCTTCCATTCAGCATCCCCAACTCAAAAATCATACAAGTGATTACAGGTTGAGTGGCAAAGTTCCAGAAAGATTTTTCTATTTTCTGAATCACTGAGGCATTGGTTTCAGTTTGGCAATCGAGGTTTTCTGGCGTGAGGATCAGGATGAGGGGATGATGGAGAAACTGATTGGATGCTCATCTAAACAGGAAAACGAGATTTATTGAACTTGTATTCAATTGAAAACAAAAAACTAACTTGATTATTACAACAATTGTTCAAAATGACCTCCGCCCACCTCCATACAGTTATACAGACGATTTTCGAACTCTCTTCTCTCATTAGCGAAAACTTCAGGAGTCAAAAGTCGGCATTCTGTGATAATCCTCATCCGCAGCTCCTCCAGGTTTTCTGGTCTTGTGGCATAAACTTTAGATTTTAGATGGCCCCACAAAAAAAAATCTAGGGAATTTAAATCTGGTGACCTGGCTGGCCACTCAACAGGTCCTCTTCTACCAATCCACCTTCCTGGGAAATTTTCGTCTAAATATTGGCGCACCCGAGCATCATAATGCGGAGGAGCACCGTCTTGTTGAAAACGCATTTCGTCCTCAGAAAGAGTTGGATCGTTCTGTAAAATTTCTGTCAATCTAGGATGTATGTGTTCCTCTAACAACTGTAGGTAGCCATTTCCATTCAGATTACCTCAATAAAGAAAGGCCCAACTAGATGATTGCCAAAATTCCTGCCCAAACGTTCAACTTCTGAGGCCTTTGCGTGTGGGCCTCTCTAAACCAATGAGGATTCTGTGTGTCCCAATATCGACAATTATGTCTATTCACTTCACCACTGAACATAAAGGTGCTTTCATCAGAAAAACAGATGTTATTCAGAAAATTTGGATTAGCGTTTAGGTTTTCACTTAGATTTTCACAAAACTGTAAACGACGATCTGGATCATCTTCGTTTATTTCATGCACTAATTTTACCTTGTAGGGGTGAAATTTGTGATGTTTCACGATTCTATGGACAGCTGTAGCTGATACACCAGTCAGACGAGATAGTTTTCTGATCGAAGTAGTATTCTCCATTTGTAAATGACCCACTACTGCCACTTCCGTTGCCTCATTTCTGACAGGACATGCCACTTCATGTTTTTTGTTTGCCACCGAACCCGTAGCTAGGAATTTGTCAAACAAATATTTAACGTACTGGTGACTGACTCCCCTTTCTCTTTCAGGATGGTTCCTATCGAATATCCTTGCCGTTTCTTTGGCACAACTGTTATTTCGAAAATACGTCGATACAATTTCGACCCTTTCCTCAGTGGAATAAACCATTTTCAGATTAATTTCAACTGACGAACAACAACAATAATGAGGAACTGATCTGAATAATAATAATATTTCATTGCAAAATGAGAAATAACAGATGACTGCACGCCAGATGGAAATGAAAAAATGTGAACATTTTCAATGCAGAAATCAGCTTTATTTCTTCGTAATTGATGCTCAACACATCGTACCCCAATACTTTTAACAGTTTCGAATTAATTTTAGTTGATAATTTCAAATGACGATATTGAATTTTTCGAAAGCGACATCCTGTATGGAGAGCCGAACTGAATGAAATGCTTTAATCATTCTGGAATTCAAAAAACCTTTCTGAAGATATGCCACTTGAATTATTGGTATGATTTTCAAGTTGGGGATGCTGAATGGAAGGGGTTGATTGCAAAAATTCTATAACCACACAAGAAAGTCCTATTCTCGGATCAAACATGTTCTCGTATACCGAAATGAACCAGTTTCAAAAAGTTATTTGGATTTTCAATGTTCCTGCTTCGAGACACCCTGTATGATGATTCTGAATTTCGAAAATACCAAATTCGAAGAGAAAATTGCAGTACCTTTCCAACGAGGTGCCACTTGACCTATTATCGATCGAATGATTTTTGAGTTGGGGATGCTGGAAATAGGGGGTTGATTGCACCAACTCCAAATTCACAAGTGTAGGTCGTTTTTCTAGACCGAGCATTAACCTGCGCTTGCATTATGCCAAAATAAATCTATTTCATTTAGTATTTGGGATTTCCAGGAATTCAACTTCACCCTTGGTTGGGACACCCTGTATGTTAATTTAAAATTCTAAAATGACAAATCAAGGTGGAGAATTGACAGACCTTTTCAGTAAGGTGCCACTCGACCCTTATTCCTATGATGAATTTCGAAGTTAGGGTTGCTGGGGGTAGGGGTAAGTTTCGAATTATTTCGAAAAATGCTCCCCTCGAAACAAAAATCGACGTGTCTTGGTGTTTTTCGCTAATGTTACTCATTTCGGAGTTAGAGGGGGTCAAATTTTCGTTGGAACACACTGTAGTATCTGGAGGTGTACTGTCCACCCATGATGTTCTTTGAATCTAGGTTCAAATTTTCGACCTGTTTGTCCTACGTAGGCTGTAAGAAATTCATTGCATCAAATTCCATATATTCCAGACTGTTTTAATTTATCTTTTTTGTTTGGCATTGAATAGTATTTTTATGATAGGATCAGTGTCAAACCTCACCAAGTTTATATCATTAAGTTCACGAAATCACTTCCATGAAGTAGTCTGCTTGAATTTCAGCTCTCACCTCATCGAACTTGTCTGGGACATTCTCAATAGAAGATTAAGAATCCAGCTGAAAACGCTAGCTATCTTGAATAAAGTTATGGACAGACTGATCTTAATTTGGAACAAAATAAATTACATTGCTATAAGATAACTGATTTTAGTATAAATCGTAGATATCATCATTATTTTTATGCTTGCAATGAGAGGAAATATCCAGTCTTAACAGGTTCTTGAGGACTTAGATTTTTCCACTTTTCATTACTAATTATATAGGGTGCGCCAGAGAAACCGGACTTTTTTCCGTTATAACTTTCGCAATTTTAGAGATAGATCATTCGTTCTAACTTCATTGGAAAGGACTAGCTTTTTCAGATATTGTATCGAAATTTCACTTCTAGCGAAATCCAATCTGGCTGACTCATTCGAAAATGAGCAATATTCCAAGATCGCTGTGACTTTTTTTTTCACTAAAAAACTCGAGTGGGACTTTCAGTCGATAACTCAGTCTTTTCTGAATAATTTGACATATTGATCTTGAAAATATTCTAATAATTGGTGAAACATTAGCGTGAAGAATTTCTTCGAAAATTTCTTTCACCTCATAGCGTTGGCACTCCTGAAGTTGTTGTGTTTTTCATGAATGTTCAAAGAAGAAAAAGAAGCATATTTTACTAAAACCAACCTACAATTCGATTCCTGCTCGAATTCAAAATGGCCGACTTCCTCAAGTATTAACAATTTTCCCTTGCATTAAAAAATTTTTCGCGGTCGCTATGAATCAACTGCGTAATTCAATCACTAGATTGAACCTTTCCCATCGTTATGAATGGTCGAACTCGAATATATATTCAGAATTGTGCCAGTTCTTCTCACAGAGGTTTTTGAGATTTGGCATCTCTGATACATTTGGGAAACAGTCTAGCTAGTTGTTTGATTTCTGATAGGGCTGAATGCTAATGCAGAAATTCGCTGAATGTTATTCTCAAATTGTCAAATGAGTTTGTAATACAAAAAATGCAGAATTGATGGTATAAACAGATTATAAAAAAGGAGAGTGCCTGTGTTCTAACAGTTCTAGCTGCACCAGTACCTGATCTTCTTCCTAATGACCCTGTTGTCCGAAATTTTTCCTCAAGATCATAGATTGTACTTCTTTTGTAATTGAGAGCTGGAAATTGAAGTAATCTTTACCTAGCAGTATAGCCAGGCACAAATAAACATTCAATGAAACGTTTATCTTCATTTGTTAAAACCATTGTTAGCAAATTCAAATGTCAAAAACAAGCAACACCAAGATAAAATTCTTGTTCAAACCAGATGTCGTCAATTGGCACAATTCTGAAACAACATTCGAGTTCGTCTCCTCAAAATGATGGGAAAGATTCAATCTAGTGATTGAATTACCGAGAAAAATTTTTTAATGCGCTGGGAAAATTGTTAATAGTTGAGGAAGTCGGCCATTTTGAATTCGAACGGAAATCAAATTAAGGTTGGTTTTAATAAATATGGTTCTTTGTTTTCTTAGAACCTCTATGAAAAAAAACGTCCGATTTTCTCTGGCGCACCATATATTTCAATTTCCATGAACATTATTCTGATTTTGATTATTCTCGAGCATTCCTTAGTGCTGGAGAATTAGAGAAAATATCAGTCTTCAACATATCTGAACTTCTCTTGAATGAATTTGAATTTTCAAATTTGGGCGTTAATTTATTACAGTTTAAGATAGGCAGTTTTGAATAAGAGAAAACTGTAATGATGTGGTCAACCTTTCTCTGAATTTGCGCAGTTTTAGAGAACTTATCTTTGAGCGCCAAATAATTTTACCCAGCTATAAACAAATATGACCTGTCAAAAAACAAATTACTGAACAAAACTAAGAAAAGATTTTACATAGCAAGCAGGGTCATAAAAAGGACTAAGGAGATAATCAAAAAGTACATAACCTGCGATATTTCCTCTTTCGCGAAGATGTTCTTTCGTCGCAGTGTGAGTCAGCTGAAACATAATCACATCGTTGATCTTGCTTGCCAATTTCGAGGTATAATCGCAGAAAAACTCTTCAATATTCAATCTCAACAAAACAATTCCCTCTCTGTTTGACCGAGAGAGCCCCGATGGCCAGGTCCAGTCTTCCAAGTGATGCCGATTATAATCTATAAATGTTTTAGAATCATTATGGACCCAATAATTTGGGTTGACATCGCCCATATATTATTTCTTCGTGGATCTTGTTTTATTTAAAGAAAAATTTGCGAAAAAATTTTGACAGTCGTTCGAAAAATATGACAAATGTCATATAATAATAATGAGTGAGTACTAAGGATTTCGTCGCAATAATATGGAAAACTATTTAAATTCTCACAAAAAATTATACAGGTCCCGCGTATAACGTTATATGCATTTATATTGGTTAAAGAGTTATGGTGTTACAATACGGTGCAGTTATTTTTAGAAAAAAGTAATTAAAAAAGAGTAAAATATTCCTATACAAAAATGTATTTTGAATTGAAGGTAAATGAGAGGACTGATGAATTTATGAAATATCAACCAAAGAAAATATGACAACTATAGTTGAGGCTGGGTGGCGTAGATTCCGTTTACGACCAAAATCGATTTCGTAATATGTGTTGTTCACCTCTCGGAGAGAGAAAAGACAAATGATTTTTATCTGACCATATGTGAAGATATTATTGTGGTCTCCTGTTTTCCCAATCCAATCGGTCTCACATGAATTCTAGCAATTACGTTTTGTTGAACTTTCCTTTCGTTAGAATTCACTCGTACAGATGAATTGCGTAATCAGAAAGGAAAGTGAATATAAGAGTAAGGTGTGGAGAATTGAATAGAGTCGAATGAAGTCCCTCTGTTAATGGTAGGAACACGTGCATTAGGGAAAAGTTGATTTTCTTTTTTTCAATGGCAGAATTCAGTTACATGATGTTATGCGGGTCAATCGAGTGGTTTTCTTTTGTGCAAAATCCGACGTATCAAAGTCGTATTTCGAATAGGCGGCAAACAAACGAAATATGTATTGGCGCACTATTCTCATAAGGCACATGCACTTCGTCAACTTAAGAAATCCGCTCAGCGAAAAACATAATATAATCACGTCGAAGAACCAACAAGTGATTTCCGCGATCAACTTCCCTGCAGCAGGTTATTCGTATCAGAAGGGGTAGGCGCAAAAAACGGTACTCATAAATAAGACGTTTACAGCGTACATCATTCATAGGAGTTTCAATTTTAATTCTAACAAAACGAAAGGAATGAAAAGGTTGACTACCGGCGGAACTTAACATTGGGTTTATTTCATTCATAGTTACTTAAAGATCAGTTTATGAAACGTGACAAATTTCTTGGCGCAGTCTACTTTTTAAATTCTTACCAGGATTCCGTTTTTCAGTATATTTCCCCAAACAATTTGTTTGGAAGAATGGGAATTACATTTAGAATATTTGTAGTCGCAACACGTCTTCCTACTTTTACGAGTCCTTTTCCTTTCACACAAATAACTGCGACCCCGCTCAAAACTGTTATCCGATTCTTGTTGCTGTGTTGTGGTTGACAATTCTGGAGCAACGTTGAGAATATAATACATTATATTTTCACCTTTCTTTTCCGTTTTAAATTTTCTCAGCACATGTTTGCTATTTTAAGCACGAGAGCTTATCTATGTATGTCATTGTTGTGGAAGTTTTCTATCTGAAAGTTAATATCATGGAAACTAGATGTCAGATGGAAATGGAAGTGGCACTGCTCCGGAATATTCAGACAAGTATGAGTATGTTGGAATAATGATATTGTTGTTAAGCATTTACTGAAATGCAAACTACTCAATTACAAGTTTCAGTAATTACGATCGACATATGATCATGAAGTTAGCATTAAGGTGAAACATCATGCAAGCAAGCAAGCTCACGAGATTAACTACCTCACTTGATTTCCGAATGGTGCCTTTGCCGTTTTCGTCTCCAATAAATGAATTAATACTGTTATCTCGTCCATTATCGAACATGAATATTTCATTCTAGGTAATTGAGTTTTCTACTTATTGGGGACATGTGTAGAATTCTCAAATTATCTGTACTATGAAACGAGTGATCGTTTCGGATGTACTAGGTATTTATTATTCCTTTCATTTAATTTAGAAGGACTAACCATTTTGACTAACGCAGAAATTATTGTAGTCTCGACAAAAAAATTATATTCTCCAGAGTTATTTAAATTTTCGATAGGATTTTTTGCGTTAGGTGTTATAACTAAAGAGCTGATTATACAGTGTGTTCCAACGAAAATTTGACCCCCCTATAACTCCGAAATGAGTAACATTAGCGAAAAACACCAAGACACGTCGATTTTTGTTTCGAGGGGGAGCATTTTTCGAAATAATTCGAAACTTGTCAGATCAACCCCTACGCCCAGCAACCCTAATTTCGAAATTCATCATAGAGAATAAGGGTCGAGTGGCACCTTACTGTGAAGGTCTGTCAATTCTCCATTCTGATTTGTCATTTTAGAATTTTAAATTAACATACAGGGTGTCCCAACCGAGGGTAAAGTTGAATTCCTGCAAATCCCAAATACTAAATGAAATCGATTTATTTTGGCATAATGCAAGCGCAGGTTTATGCTCGGTCTAGAAAAACGACCTACACTTGTGAATTTGGAGTTGGTGCAATCAACCCCCTATTTCCAGCATCCCCAACTCAAAAATCATTCGATCGAAAATAGGTCAAGTGGCACCTCGTTGGAAAGGTATTTCAATTTTCTCTTCAAATTTGGTATTTTCGAAATTCAGAATCAGCATACAGGGTGTCCCGGAGCAGGAACACTGAAAACCCAAATAACTTTTTGAAACTGGTTCATTTCGGTATAATACGAGAACATGTTTATGTTTGATTCGAGAATAAGACTCTCTTGCGTGAATATGGAATTTTTGCAATCAATCTCTTCCATTCAGCATCCCCAACTCAAAAATCATACAAGTGATTACAGGTTGAGTGGCAAAGTTCCAGAAAGATTTTTCTATTTTCTGAATCACTGAGGCATTGGTTTCAGTTTGGCAATCGAGGTTTTCTGGCGTGAGGATCAGGATGAGGGATGATGGAGAAACTGATTGGATGCTCATCTAAACAGGAAAACGAGATTTATTGAACTTGTATTCAATTGAAAACAAAAACTAACTTGATTATTACAACAATTGTTCAAAATGACCTCCGCCCACCTCCATACAGTTATACAGACGATTTTCGAACTCTCTTCTCACATTAGCGAAAACTTCAGGAGTCAAAAGTCGGCATTCTGTGATAATCCTCATCCGCAGCTCCTCCAGGTTTTCTGGTCTTGTGGCATAAACTTTAGATTTTAGATGGCCCCACAAAAAAAATCTAGGGATTTAAATCTGGTGACCTGGCTGGCCACTCAACAGGTCCTCTTCTACCAATCCACCTTCCTGGGAAATTTTCGTCTAAATATTGGCGCACCCGAGCATTATAATGCGGAGGAGCACCGTCTTGTTGAAAACGCATTTCGTCCTCAGAAAAAGTTGGATCGTTCTGTAAAATTTCTGTCAATCTAGGATGTATGTGTTCCTCTAACAACTGTAGGTAGCCATTTCCATTCAGATTACCCTCAATAAAGAAAGGCCCAACTAGATGATTGCCAAAAATTCCTGCCCAAACGTTCAACTTCTGAGGCCTTTGCGTGTGGGCCTCTCTAAACCAATGAGGATTCTGTGTGTCCCAATATCGACAATTATGTCTATTCACTTCACCACTGAGCATAAAGGTGCTTTCATCAGAAAAACAGATGTTATTCAGAAAATTTGGATTAGCGTTTAGGTTTTCACTTAGATTATCACAAAACTGTAAACGACGATCTGGATCATCTTCGTTTATTTCATGCACTAATTTTACCTTGTAGGGGTGAAATTTGTGATGTTTCACGATTCTATGGACAGTTGTAGCTGATACACCAGTCAGACGAGATAGTTTTCTGATCGAAGTAGTATTCTCCATTTGTAGATGACCCACTACTGCCACTTCCGTTGCCTCATTTCTGACAGGACATGCCACTTCATGTTTTTGTTTGCCACCGAACCCGTAGCTAGGAATTTGTCAACCAAATATTTAACGTACTGGTGACTGACTCCTTTCTCTTTCAGGATGGTTCCTATCGAATATCCTTGCCGTTTCTTTGGCACAACAGTTATTTCGAAAATACGTCGATACAATTTCGACCCTTTCCTCAGTGGAATAAACCATTTTCAGATTAATTTCAACTGACGAACAACAACAATAATGAGGAACTGATCTGAATAATAATAATATTTTATTGCAAAATGAGAAATAACAGATGATTGCACGCCAGATGGAAATGAAAAAATGTCAACATTTTCAATGCAGAAATCAGCTTTATTTCTTCGTAATTGATGCTCAACACATCGTACCCCAATACTTTTAACAGTTTCGAATTAATTTTAGTTGATAATTTCAAATGACGATATTGAATTTTTCGAAAGCGACATCCTGTATGGAGAGCCGAACTGAATGAAATGCTTTAATCATTCTGGAATTCAAAAACCTTTCTGAAGATATGCCACTTGAATTATTTTTATGATTTTCAAGTTGGGAATGCTGAATGGAAGGGTTGATTGCAAAAATTCTATAACCACACAAGAAAGTCCTATTCTCGGATCAAACATGTTCTCGTATACCGAAATGAACCAGTTTCAAAAAGTTATTTGGATTTTCAATGTTCCTGCTTCGGGACACCCTGTATGATGATTCTGAATTTCGAAAATACCAAATTCGAAGAGAAAATTGCAGTACCTTTCCAACGAGGTGCCAGAAAGAAATCTAACCTAACCTAACCTATTATCGATCGAATGATTTTTGAGTTGGGGATGCTGGAAATAGGGGTTCATTGCACCAACTCCAAATTCACAAGTGTAGGTCGTTTTTCTAGACCGAGCATAAACCTGCGCTTGCATTATGCCAAAATAAATCTATTTCATTTAGTATTTGGGATTTCCAGAATTCAACTTCACCCTTGGTTGGGACACCCTGTATGTTAATTTAAAATTCTAAAATGACAAATCAAGGTGGAGAATTGACAGACCTTTTCAGTAAGGTGCCACTCGACCCTTATTCCTATGATGAATTTCAAAGTTAGGGTTGCTGGGGGTAGGGGTTGATCTGAGAAGTTTCGAATTATTTCGAAAAATGCTCCCCCTCGAAACAAAAATCGACGTGTCTTGGTGTTTTTCGCTAATGTTACTCATTTCGGAGTTAGAGGGGGGGTCAAATTTTCGTTGGAACACACTGTATGTAAATTACACATTGAAACACCCCCAACCCCAGTCTATCAAAGACGATGCAAAATGCATCGCTTTTATGTACCTTGCAATACCTCAATTATCTTATTTTTTTCTGCATATTAATTACATCTTAGACCGATGCAATCGGTCAAATGAAAATCCATGTGATCGTCTAGTACCTGAACTTGCTTTGAAGTTCTTTCTATAATGTAGGACCATTTTGGTTGTAGTGTTGTGTATTTGTAGTAACCTAATCAATAAGTTCATTTATATGAGGTTTGATGTGATACAATCAATTCTTCGTCGCTGAAAACATAGGTAAGGAAATTAGAAAATCAAAAAACAGATTCGGTAACGTCTATTTGATCTTTGCAGCATTTGTATCTAATTATTATCCTTGAATTCTTTGGCTTCCTTGAATGAATTTAATGAAATATCAGATCGTTTAGATACAGGCCCAATTTGCCCTCACCCATATTTTGAGTGGAAGTTGGTAAATTCAAGATTATTCCGATTAAATTTTGATATATTGAAAAAGGATATTTCCTGTAAGCCACCAGTACTGAGGAATGTTTTAGAACAATCGAAATGAAAATGGTACTCATAGAAATTGAAATAAAACTCATTTTGAAAAATGTAAAACTTTTAGAAAAGTCCCCAAAAACCCTTCAATTCCAGATATTTTCACCCCTAATGAGAACTGTTGTATAATATCTACGATTCATTCATATTCAAAATCCTTATAACATTCTAATCCGTTTCGTTCCAAATGTAGATCAGTCTGTTCTAAACCTCATTCACGTTAGCTGGCTTCTCAATCTTGTATTGAGAATGTCTCAGACCTGTTTGATGGAATTGAGATCTGGACTTCGTGCAGGCCACACCATTGTAGTGATTTCATGATCTTGAAGATACCTCTATATAAGCTTGGTATGTCTGGTGTTATCATGCATAAACAAAAAGTTTTCACCCTTGTTAACTCCTCCCCACACTGTTATTGATCCTTCACCAAAACTATAGGTAGGTAAAAAGTAGCACTGGGAATATGTTTCATTTCGACTTTTGTACACTGCAGAACGTCGATCGCAATGTTTCAGGCTTTTAGAATATCATTTGAGATGCACCCTGGTTCTTATTTCATTGAAATTGATGTACAATAGTAGGAGTTATAACTTGAGGTGTTTTTCTTTGCGGAAAATCCATGAAGACAAATGATACAATTGATATATCCTTATACTTTAATGATGCATAGTTGGAGTAACTCAGCGGAAGTATAAGAAGTTCTTTTGGTAATGATTATTAATAACATCAAAGCTTCTTAATCTCCATCATCTCTCAAAGTAATATAAATCGTATTCCTGCACATAAACCCAATCTTCTATTTTTAGAACCGCATATCATCAACATTATCCGTGTAGTATATCAAAAGTTGGAAGCTGAATTTGTAGACTTTCCACAATTCGCAATTACACGTCAAATAGTCAAATGCCATCGTTTTACAAGGGCCATTAACGCTAGGCTTGTGAATAACAGTCCACTTTTATGGGATTATATCAGCGTTCTGCGAAAATCTTTGTAAAGTAAGTTCTGAGTAAAATACGTTTATATTGTTAACATTAAAAGCGAAGATGGGAGATATTAATTACCCGAGCGTAGTTGGCGTGGAAAACATTTTAGGGAATTTAGCAGTTCTGTCTGTTCCGTTATATTTGGAACGTTGTGATGGTACAATAATAATTTTGTGAAAGTTTGAGAATGTTTTGTTAAATAAATCGATATAATATTTTCTAACAATCCAATTCAATTATTTACCCTCATTTTCAGGATTCCGTAGCCTTATAGAAAATATATCTGTTTGCCTTTCCGTCTCTTTTCTCAGGAATAAGTGTTGATATGATTAATATAATAATCAGAAGTCGAGGGATGAATTATGTGCTAAGACAATCAAACAAGAACGATTTTCGCGAAGTTAACCTAAGTATATAGGATGATTTAGAAAGTTGGCGACTCGTTTAACGATGTCGATTGGTAGTATACCCGATGTTCCGTGAAAAATGTCCTAATCTATAGCTACTATATTTGTTGAGCGATTTCAATGAATTGAATCCGAATTGCATCTCGAATTATATTCTAACATTTTTGTAGTTCTGCCACTTCTTGAAAAACTGTAGGTTTACCATGAAATAAAGATTCATCCGTTGTTCGATAATTCATTGAATTTTAAGTACCTTCTATGAAAAAAACAACTTCTCAGGATTTTCGGAAAATTTCAAGAGAAAACTTCCAATTCATCATTGTAATTCATAGAATAGATGACTATTTGAGCTTCCTTTAATTTTCTTCAGCTTTAGAATCATTATGTCTGTTCGGGTAACTCACCGCTATTTTATTAAAAAACAACTGATTCCGGATCAAAAGACTGATGAACTATGCAGTAAGCTCTGTCATGTGGAAAAATTGAAATCTCCGAGTAATTTTCATAGATTTATGATAAATGTTATATACAATCTACGAAAATTATGACTGATTATATACCTATCTAAGGTACCTGAGGCAATTAACGCCCACCTAACTTAAAATATTTTTCTTAATATAAATGCTTTTGAAATAGACCCAGCCTTGTCACGTGAAAATCAAACACATAATTCTGAATTAAAGGATGATAGTTAAGAAGTGTAATTATTTGAAACTCGCTAATAAAACCCTTCATTTGGGTGTTTTTAAAAATACTATGTTAATTACCCTCGCTTGCAAGATCAGATGCTACACAAGTAAAAAATATCTTTGAGTTTAAATAATCCAATAAAACATAAGAGTCATTTATGAATTTCTTTATTAGATAGCAAGGAATGTAGCAAATCAACATTTAATATAAAAACTTTGATATTTCTTAACACGCACAAACTAACTTGAAACATTTAATTGTAATCATTTTTACAGAACTTTAAGTTTTGACATCAACAATTATAAAAATAATAGCATAGTGAATGTTCATATGCATATAAAATATATTATGTTTAAACATACAATGGGCGTTATTAAACGATAATTTTCAATAGCGCCCTGAGGTAGCAGGAAAATCATGCCTAACAATGACAGTCACTGTCATCTACACTATTAGGTACTCAAAATATTATGAGATCTTTCTTCTTCTGTCCATGACTTCCCTCTTTTTCTAATCGTCAGTCTAAGTGGTTTCATTTTGGTGTTCTGTAGAATGAGTACATACTTATCAACAAAATACTTTGCTGTAAGAAAAGGCGAGGACAGAATAATAAACTGAATGAATTTAAGATGATATTGAATTCAGATTCTGGACATGTATTTTATTTTACAATGCAAATATAAGTAGGTATGCGTTACAAGAGCAGAATAACTACACAATTAAATTAAGTATCTACTACTCTTCCAATGGTGTAAGTAAGGTCAATAGCGCCCACTTATGGTAATTGCGCCCAATGGTCATTTGACTAGGCGTTAATACCCGAGTTCAGGTTTTTGGTGTTCGGAAGTTTTTGTATTGAACAATACAAATTCTTTTTAAAATATGAACAAGATATAAGGAGAAAAACTTACACTACATGACAAATAGAAAATGAAAATTTACAATAAAACATCTGGAAACTTAGTTTTAAGGAGCCATTTTTTACAACAGTCGCGTCTGCGATCGGAGTCCGGAAACACAGCGGATCTCTGGCAAGATGGTGGTTGGAGCGGCTAGCGCTCGCGGTTGATGTATTCCTGTTGGTGTATTCTAAATGTGCGTGAACGTTGACGCGAATAAAACTAATTAAAGTATTTTTCTGTGAATCGGGCGTTATTAGAAGGGGGGCGTTAATTCCCTCAGGTACCTTATTGTCTTGATTTGTATTGAAATCATATTACTGAAAAGTTATTAAGTATTGAAGACGAAAATCAAGTCAAACATGACCTGATGGTCCACTGAAGGTATCATACTGTTGACATCTCAATGAATTTTACAGCAGTATTTCGAAAGTTGTTGTCTGTGATATTTATTGATCTCTTTAGTATATACAATACTTCAAGAAATTTTCGCACAACAGATTATTCCCTTCTTTTCTTCCTTTCATTCTACAATGTGACAAAATATTAACGCAGAAAATCGTTCAAATCTTTTTCTGAAACTGTTCTGCGCCATAGCATTAATGATCTTCCACGAAAACCATAGATAGATGAAGAGTTGCACTAGGCATTTGTATCATTTCGACGTCTGTACAAGAAAGAACGTTGATCGCAATGGAAAACATAAAATATCGACTCAACTGCAAACAAAACTCTATCTCAGTGAGCTTCTTCGACATTTTTCCTGGCAAAATTCCATCGGGTACTTCGATGTGCTGTGGTTAGATATGGGCCTCTAGCTGCGATACGCGGCCTCAAACCAAATTGCCTGAGACGTTTTTGTATCATTTCAGTGCAAATTCACTCCACTGTTCTATCGAAAATGTATTTGAAGGTGCCTACCAGAAGCGAACCGTTGTTCTCAACGAAGAAATTCCTAAATAACGCTCATGGATCGTCATTTATTTTCGAGATCGACCTTGCCAATGTCTCTTTTCGTAACTACCAATCGCGCTGTACCTTTTCTCTTTTCTTTATAATGAGGTTTAGGGAAATAATCAAGCAGACATCACAATTGCAGCCAGATGGCCAGGGTGCTGGTGACTCGAGGATAGGTGCAACCCAACCCGATATAACCCCAATTCCTCTCTTGCCCAGGGGCATAGAACAGAATTATATAACCCCTTGCAATCCTTCTGTTGTTTAAATAATCTTGGATGTCAACATTCTGCTGCTATCTATCCGACTCACCTCCGTTTCTAAGATTTCTCTCTCTCTCTCTCTCTCTCTCTCTCTCTCTCTCTCATATCGTTGGCACCCCAGAACCATGTGCCCCACATTATCCAGCTGTTCACCAGGGCATTTTTCACATAACGGGCTGATCGCCTTTCCCATCTTCCTCGAAGGAGCAATGTCTAGTCAGGACTTGTATCAGCGACTAGTCCACTACCTTGTGATAACAATTGGTCCACTTCACTAAGTTGGGTATCAGTCCATAAGCTCTCCTGTATTGCATGCCAGCTCGCCTGCCAAAGATCCAATTTTCTCTTTGGGGTTTGAGGACTGATTCCTGGCTGATGGCCGTCTCTATACGCATGAATTCTCCTTCTTTCTGTCGATAGGAGATTCGAAGATGATGTTCCAGCAACTGTCTACACCACTGCCACTCTCAGTAAAATCTGCCCCTGTGCCTTAATGCGCTTCATCTACTATTTCGCCACATTAGTAGTCTTTGTCCATAGTGGACGAAATTTGGCATTAGTCTTATCGCGCCGTAGTCTTCCAAATCATTTTATCGCTGAATATTCAATGTGTTGTTTGTGGCTCGATCCTCTTTCTCTAGTACTATAATTAGGTATTTGACCCTCCTTCCAAGGACTCTCCTGCAGCACCCGTGCCCCTTTTAGCCAACCGAAGATATCTTCGTCTAGTCGCTATTGTCCTTTTACGGATGTCAGTCATCTCGTTGATCCACCAGTATGAACAACATGTTGTTATCCACATGTTCAAGGTCGAACGTTCAGTGGCAGCGCATATTTCCTATCGAAGTTTCCTACGTGCCTGTCTTCACTCTTTCCTCACTCCAATTTTTTCTGAAATTTCCCAGGGGCACTGTCCTAACACTCATCTGCGTTCCTTGCCAGGCTTTATATTCGAAAGGAAATGACACCATGCGAGTTGAGTGAGCTAGAGGAATTAACTCTTTATTCTCCAGCTCTCCGTGGAATTCCCGGCGAGGCGATTGTAGAGTCAATATGGTACTCCTGAGTTTCCCTAAAGGTAGCTGATTCATTGATAAATATGGTCAGTACTAGTTGGGAGGTCCACTCTAGTATGCTTTTGCCTCTGGTATTCATTCTTAGGGAGCCACAAGAGACGGCCTTTGCGTGGCAATCTCCAAACATCGGTGTTTCCACTCTGGGGTTGACCGTCCCAAATATTTTATCCTTTTCACGCTAATACTCTTCCGTGCTCCAGGTGACGAGGTAAAACGCCACTATCAGAATATGTGTTTGATTTACGTTTGTCTATCGTGAATTTTCAGGAACGTTGACAGAGCGATTGTAAATTTGTAGTGGGATTAAAAATGTTTATTCCGTAGAAGAAAGGGTGGAAATGATAAAATTATTCTTTAGAAATGACGACTCTGCGCGATTACAAGCGGCTTTATTTAACGAACGACATCCTCACAAAAATGTATCCGCTGCTTACGTTGTGCAACTGGTTGCTAAATTTGACGCTATGGTTCAGTCGGCAACAAAAAGAGGGTGTACAAAAAAGACGAGGTGAAGGAAGTGGCTATCTAGGTCACGTAGCGATGGATCCGACCCTTAATACTAGGAAATTGTCCAATGTGTCTTGTGTCACGCACAACAATTATGAGAATGTTAAGAAAACATAAGTTTCATCCTTTTAAGATACGATTGGTTCAGGAATTGAACGAGGAGTATTTTGATCGCCGACTCATGTTGTGCGAAGTGATCAGTAAAATTATTAACAATAATCCAAACTACATGTTCAATATCTGTTTTTCGGATGAGTTCATTCATTCAATTTACCTCAACGGCACTGTAAACAGGCATAACTGTACTGGTCAGATCAAAATTTAAGATTATTTCGAGAAGAGCGTACTCAGCATCCGCACAAGTTAAATGTTTAGGCGGGTAATAATGGGAATCACATAATCGGCCCTTTTTTATACCCGGTAATATCATTGACCAAAGTTATTCAGAACTATTACAGAATGCTATTTATCCAGCCCTCGTACTCGTCATTTTTCAACAAGATGGCGCACCACCTCATTTCGTTCAACCTGTGCGTCAGTTCTTAGATTGAAATTTTCCTCAGGCCTGGATTCTAAGAAGGGGACATATTGAGTGGCCACCCAGATCACCCGATCTGGTACCACTGAACTTTTCTATGGGGCCACCTGAAATCTAAGATTTACGCTACCCAACCTGAGTTACTGAAGGATTTGCGAATTCGGATCATTATTGAATGCCGTAAAATTGAACCATAAATGTTGAGTAATATACGTGAACGATTTGAGCAAAACTTATTTCACTGCATGGAAGTGAATGGTGCCCATTTTCAGCACTTAATAAACTAATCACAAAAGTAAGTAGTCTCCCACTTTCTTATCTGCCATTTCGTTAACGATGAACTTTTTGAAGAGAAAATTCAGATTCAGATAGTACTCGATACGATCTTCAAAATGAGGTATCGCAACACACCTCATCCCTATTGCTAGTGCAATAGCGACAGGGAAACGAGAATTTTCCTCAGGATTTTTTTTTGCACTCGTTTATTGAATCATATACAAGAAAGTATGGTTCCCCTGTTACATTGCCTGAGCTCACACACCAAAATTATAGATAAAAGCATTTATTGTAGATACAATTATTCAAATTTTTTGTAAATCCTCTCTTTTCAAAAGATATATATATATATATATATATATATATATATATATATATATATATATATATATATATATATATATATATATATATATATATATATATATATATATATATATATATATATATATATATATATATATATATATATATATATATATATATATATATATATATATATATATATATATATATATATATATATATAGGGGTTTTACCCCGACGAGCTGCCTATATATCTGTTCATGCAATCAAACTGATTTCATGAAAAATATAAATCCACCACCCGGTAATGAATACCATTGCCAGGCAATGATTATAATCGAAATATATTCTGGAATAATTATATATTAGGATAACGTTAAATGTTATGAGAATATATCAATCTACCAGAATATATACAGACTATAGCATCATCAGACAATGATATCAATGTACCAACGAGTAGTGGTACATTGTTCCTCTTCATACAGAAATTACGAGTCTAAGCGATTTTCCAAATTTTCATTTTAAAACCGGAAAATCGAGGTGTTGAATTTTTGTTGCACCAGCCTGTATATATATAAAGGTTAACGCATAGAATTCGATAACGTAAATTTACTGTAAAAATTCTGTGGGATTCATTCATTATGAATGAGCCATATTGAAGGATAACCGAGATACTAGGGGTATTTAATACTTGAAAATATTTAGAAAATCACTCTGTATCTTGAAAGCGAAGTTTTGTTGACTGCATCTATGTTTTAATGAGGAAGAGTGAAAACTGAATCGCTCCATCTCTATTAGTTATTTTTTAACTATAATTGAATTGAAAAAATATAAAAACAGCGGTGAGTATACCACGCCTGCAAACACAATAAAAACGGAAACCTCTACATGAAAACAAATTTGTTCCAACAAATTATGTTTCATCATTAATCTAAGCTGAAGTCACAGGCCAATTACTGAAATTACTGACTGGTCAAATGTTATTCAAGCATTTTCAACATATATTTCCTTAATTGCATACTCCATCGGCAATGAGGTCCAAAATCAATTCAAAGCCAGGCGATCTATACTTTGACCTATTCAGATACACTACCGCTAACCACCTGATCTGAAAACCAGAAACCAATAGTCATTTATCTAGCGCTGATGCACGTTTCCGAAATATAGATCAAAAGCTAAATACAGCCGATGCTTCAACCCCGGTCTCGTTTCGTTAAGCGAGGCTACCGGGATCGTTAATCGAGTTGAAATCGCTCTGAAATTGCCGACGTCACAATTTATTCCTTCAGAGATGCTATGGCGGATGGCATCATGACAATGGGGCAGAGCGGAAGAGCGTTAATGAGACGTGTTGATGCTAATTCCGTTTTCCGTTTTCAGATGGTTGACCTCATCAGTTGTCAGTTATCTGGAAGGTGACGGAATCATTTTGACATTAAGCTTTCATTTGAGAGTGATGAGTTGGTGGCAAAGTTCAATGAATGAAAGTAACGAATTTGGCATAAAAACTTTAGGATATTCTTTTAAAGAGATAACACGTCAACAGAATCGATTTATTCATTAAGTCTGCATTATGTTTGTTAGATAATGTTCACTACATCTTTGTGAGCTCTACGATATGCATAATCTCTCTTCGTAGTTGTTACCAGCTTGACGTAGATTTTACTTTCGAACACTGATAAAAAAAGGTTTAGGACATTTATAGATGGACAAATTCCAATTAAACAACCTAATTTAATTTGTCACCTTCGAAATAACATTCATTCATAATGAAGTCTGTATAAGATGGGGCATTATCATGATCAAGAATCAATCAGTTGTTGGCCGATATTTTCGGAGATTAACGACGGATAACCTCACATAGTCGCCCCACAACACAGGCGTTATGCACTTTGTTTGTGGCTGGATGGAACGTATTAGGAGTATAGGATTAGTTGATAATTTAGTATGGCAGCAATATGAAATATTATACACTGCGCCAAGAAATTTACGCAAAATTTCAATTTTTCAAATTTTGTTTAGGTAGGCTAGATAATTAACACATGTTTTTTTCATATATGTCCGGACATATGCATATGCCAACAAAATTCTATGTCTTTTCTGGATGCACACGTTCTTTTTATGGGAAATAAAATGAAAGTATATATATATATATATATATATATATATATATATATATATATATATATATATATATATATATATATATATATAGTGGGTTTTCTTACCCCGACAACGGTAGCTGTCGGAAAAGTAGGAAACCAGAAGGTGCTAAGAATCACCGGGTTGGACCAGTCTACCATAAAAGACGAACCTTATATATTGCCACTTATAACGCAAGAACATTACTAGCAGATTGTAAAACCGATGAGCTGGAAGAAGAGTTGGATCGCATACACTGGGACGTTGTGGGCCTTAGTGAAGTGAGAAGAAAGGGCGAGAGTTTGATCACTTTAAGGTCCGGAAATCTACTTTATTGGAAGGGCATAGATAATATATCTCTCGGTGGAGTCGGCTTCATTATTAATAAACGTTTGGTGAAGAATGTTGTGAAAATCGAAAGCCTGAGTACTAGAGTATGCTATGTCATCCTGAGGCTGAACGAAAGGTACAACATGAAGATAATTCAAGTATACGCGCCTATCAGTGCTCACGCAGATGAGCTGGTTGAAGAGGTGTACGAAGATATTCGCCTCGCTATGAAGAGGACTCCAGCCTATTACAATTTTGTGGTTGGAGATTTCAATGCTAAGCTCGGTATGAAAGAAAATGACACCGAAGCATCCTTAGGGTGCCCTGGAATTGGGGAACGGAATGAAAGAGGAACCATGCTCTTAGACTTTCTATTAGAAAACCGCTTATGTGCGATGAATTCGTTTTTCCAAAAACCTCCGCAGAGAAGATGGACATGGTCGAGCCCAGATGGTAACACCAAAATGAAATTGACTTCATTATAGCTGACAAAAAGGAAGTTATTAGGGATGTTTCGGTCCTTAAAAAGTTTTCAACTGGAAGTGACCACAGAATGGTGAGGGCTAAATGTATGATCAATTTAAAACGTGAAAGGAACAAACTCGTAATGACAGGAGGGGTTAAAAATAACAAATGGGCACAGATATCTGATGAAGCGGCATTTCGTGAAACTTTGAGTGAGAAACTTTTGTGCAATGAAAACATGAATATCGATCAGAACAACGACAACATTACAACATCAATAAAACAAGCTATGGACAAACATTGTAGCACTTTGAACAGGAAACAGGAAAGAATCAGTGAGACAACGAAACGCATGATGAAGACCAGAAGAGAACTATTAAGCAAGGACACAGCAGACAAGAAAGAACTGAAAATAATTAACCGCGAGATATCTCGCCAACTTAGGAAGGACTCTCGACAGCACAATAAAAGCTTGACAGTTCAAACTATAGAACAAAATAAAAGCATGAAGGTACTACGACGGACGACTTCATTGGGAAAATGAAGCATTCACAAACTAATGGATCCATATGGTTCAGTTATAACAAATAGAGCCGAAATAGTGAAGGTTGTCGAGGACTTTACTCCAATTTGTATCGAAGCCTGAATCGCGAGAACGAGGAAGACAATCGCATACTTCATGTTATGAATCAGGGTTCGGAGGACCTCCCAGAAATAACAGCTGATGAGGTCCAAAAGGCACTATCAGATATGAAAAACAACAAAGCTCCAGGGGAAGATGGAGTAGTTGCGGAGGCTTTGAAGATAGGCGGTGAAAATCTGATTCGTGAAATAACGAAACTTTTCAATAAATGTTTAGCTGAAGCAAAAGTACCAGAGTCTTGGCCTAATGCTATAATAATAATTATGTACAATAAAGGAGACCCCACAAATCCCTCGAACTGTAGACCTTTGAGCCTTCTATCGCACTTATACAAACTCTTCACCAAAATAATAACAAAGCGCCTCACAAACAAACTGGACATCTACCAACCTCGAGAGCAGGCCGGATTTCGGGAAACATTTGGTGTTAATGATCATCTCCAAACTCTCAAGACTTTGATTGAAAAGAGCATAGAATACAACTTGCCTCTGGTTCTCATATTCGTGGATTACGAGAAAGCCTCCGATACCGTGATACAGGCGATTATGCTTAAAGCGTTAGCTGACTGTAGAATAGATCATAGATACACTGCCATCATTAAATATATATATGAGCATGCCACTTAACAAGTGTGCCTTCACAATTCTACAGTCATACAAATATCTGGGGCATGAAAAAATTCAGGATCATACGCCAACGAACTAGAGTCCAGGATGCTCTCGAGAGAGTTGCTAATTTAAAGTGGAACTGGGCCGGTCATCTAGCAAGAACCACGGACGGTAGATGGATAAAGCGTCGGTTTGGAGTGGCATCCCAGAGATGAAGTCCACAGAAGTAGAGGACGTCCACCAGCTCGTTGGAAAGACGATATCAAGCGAGTGTGTACGAACTGGATAAATCCGGCCCAAAATCGCGAGGAATGGAGATCGTTGAGGAAGACCTATGTTCAGCAGTGGACTAGGATGGTTGACAGATGATGATAGTGATTAAATCGATTTTCATTTGCTAACCCTTTCTTTAAAAATAAACAAATTTTTCCTGGGGAATCGGGGTTAAGAGAACAGAGAGTGTTTGAGATTGGCTTATTAGACGTTTATGGAGAACTAATAATGCTATCGTTCTGAAATTTCGGGAGTTGATTCAGTTGGTTCAAAACTATTTCTAAAATGTTTTCACCTCAAAAGCTACAGCCTTCAATTTGCTTTGGCATCCTCAACAATATTCTTCCTAGGCAAAAGATTTTTCATTGTGGTGACCTATCCAGTAACCTGCTTCGTTGGTATATCTTATAGCACCTGATCCATTCATCCTTCTTTTTCTGATTCAGTACACTTTCATCTCCAAGACATGCTCAAATGTAAGCCATTAAGAAGCTCTCAGGGGATAGTGTTTGATTGGCGAACACGAAACAATTGTTGCCGATTTTGAAATTCATGTTCATCTTGTATAACACGTAAGTTTGCATCGTTTACCGACCATGCCCAATCGAATGCAAGTCAGGCGATTGCGCAGGCCAAGGTTAAACAATAATTTCATGCAGACTTAAGAAATTTGTCGTAACAGCTGCAGTGGGAGTTGGAGCACTATCACGTATGAACTGAAAAGCTTTTACCCTCACAAATGAAAATGAATAAAAGTTGCATTAACAAAATGTTGACTGTAACGACATCAGTTTTGCGGTTCAAATTGATTTCATCTTCAACCATCTCCATGAAACCGATGTAGCTGTGTGATTCCTGGAATTATCTAAACTTACCAGTACAACGTTTTATTATATCGACGAGATGTGAACTAAATTGATGAACGATCTGAACTCCATACTCAAAACAGAATTCGAAAAGTGCTTCCAAGATTGGAAATGATGACATGGATAAATAGACTTTCAAGTAGAATGAAAATTGCATTTACTTTCGAACAATTTTCAGAATTGGTTGATCTATAAGCTCGGTCTAGAAAAAGGCAAGTAATAAAATTTCTCTACCATTCAGAGAATCCTCTCAGCATCAGCCTTACTTCGCAGGAATCCGAAATGGAAGCTCAGAAAGAATCGATGGAAAGAATAAAATTAAAGTGCCGCTCTTTTGCAGATAAGTAATTAGAAAATTAGATCCCCCCGAAACTGGACTTCTTCTTGTTTCAGACGGGAGCTTTTAGCATTAAATTGAGATAAAATGGAATTTTATTTTCTACTGCAAAAACGTACGAAATTGTACGTGGATCAGGGGGAATTCTCAAAGTTTTATATCTATTTGTCGTTTCGTAAGTCACCAGTGAAATGTTTTTCTTGACTGAAAAAGACACTGAAATATCGTCAATATAACTATAATCTTCGTTTACATTATATACCGCGTGCGTCGGAAAGAAAGTACCCAGGACAGTGACGGATTCTTGACATAAAAATATTGTGATTCAGCTAAATATGCCATATCGAACTTAAATAATAACCGAGATACAGGGTGTCAAACTTAAATTATTAAATGACATTTCCTTCAATATCTTTCGACAGCATCACTTATTATGATTGGTTTCTTATTATTATAATACCACAGAGAACAAGGATTTGCAGAAATTTTTATTCTCACTAAAAATACTTTTCCAAAATATTTGTATCTCTTAAGAATCTAAAGAACTAAAACAAGTTCGACTGACGTCAAGTACCAATCCTGTCTAAGTTTCATAAATTGGTGTACTGAGCATTGCCTTGAACTGGAGTTAATCTCAAGCATTCAACCAGGTCTTCCGATCTTGTTTCACTTGCCAGGTGTCCTGCCTTGCTTTAACAACATAGTCATAGAAAGCAACCACGGACCCTGGTAGTATTAGAGTATTTTAACCTTCTAGATAGACCAACCTATCGGCAATCTCATTTCCTCTAATCCCACAGTGGCCCGAAAACCCAAAAGAGCAATAAAGTTTGTTTACAGGCAGTTGTTTCTCCGTTTCTGGGCTTCTATCGCAGACCCACAGTCGATACAAATCGTGATCCACTCACAAGCTGTACCCATTTATGCTAGCACAGCTAAGTGTCGCCATTATTTCCGACTGCAAAACTATTGAATGTTTATTTAAATAGAGATAGATACCCTTCCCTTTTTCTGGCGACCCATCTGAGTACCAGATGTACCTTCCACCTGGCAAGGAATCCTTCCTTTCCTCCTACTCATGTCTGGATGAGATTTTCACCTCGATTTTATGACCGGAGGGGTCCTCGGCGTGGCTCCATCCGAGTTAATCAGGAGGAGATGGTCGCTGTTAACAGCTCTTGGATCCAGGGTATGTCACGCAACAAAAACTAGCGTGCCCACTGTTCTTATTCTATAAGCAGTCAGAACTGACCTGCTGATGATTCAGACGTGCAGTGTTCGACCCATAACAGTGCACTTAGCGCCATAGTATGGGTGTTTCTTTGAGCATCGACCACACTTCTCACAATCAAATCTCTGCGCCTCTCTGGAGCCAGATTCACCGTCTGTTATTCCACTGTCGTCCATCAGACCAGCGAGGCGTAGGTGAGTCTAGTTAGCAGAACCGTTTAGTTAAACCAAATCAGCAAGTGTGACTACATGCACCTGCAGATTGAGATACTGTACCCAGCTAAGTATCCTATCCAAAAGTACCGCCAAGTACTTAACTGATTCTTTCATATCAAGTCTTTAATCAAATAAAATTATCTATTATCTGGGTTAACCTCCAGACCTCCAGACGTACAGTAGTGTTCCATACCTTTCAAAATATTTTGCGTTGTAGTCTTACATGCCTATAGATCCCATCTTCTGCTGAAAATGACGAAGTACGTGTGAGCTATAACATGAAGTGCCCCCGTCCAGCACCCCTAACAGACTGTTCGCCATCATCCGTCAGTCGACGATACCACACCACCATGCATGATTCCAGGTCATCAAGGACCATGAGCCATTCCGTAAGAGAAGTCAGGACATGTATCCCCTCTGCCTTGTTGTCCCTGTTGACAAAAAGCTCGATCATCGTCTGAACTCAATTATGGGCCAGTAACTGTATTGAGTGTAGTATCTAAAATCTTGGAACGCTTGCTATATAATAGGTTAATAGAATTTCTGACAAAAAATAAAATAGTGGTAGACTGCCTGCACGGATTTTGCTTGAACAGATCCACAGATAGTGCGGCAGCTGATCTTGAAAGTATTTACAAAAGATTAGATGGGGGAGATCTAGTGGCGGGACTTTATTATGACTTGTCAATGGTGTTTGATATTCTAACGTATCCTTTCATTATTAGGAAGATTGAGGCATGTGGGATTAGAGGTGGCATGTTGCAACTAATACATTCTTTTTTGGAGGGAAGACGATTTTTGGTTGGAGTGTATGAGGAGACATCTGATCTGAGAGATATTGACATTGGAGTTCCTCAAGGGTCCGTGCTCGGCCCTCTCTTGTTTTTACTCTACGTCAATGACATGGTGAACTATGTACCGGACACAACAAGGATTATTCTGTTTGCCGATGATACTTCAATGGTGGTATCCGCTCGATCATCTGAGGATCTTGAGAAGAAAGTTAGCACAATAAATAATGACTTTCTAAAATGGTGAAGAACAAACAATTTAATACTCAAATGAAGAAAACGGTGTATGTTAATTTCCGATTATCAAGAAAACCCCTATTAATCTGGATGGCTTCAACCGACAATCGACTGTCAAATTTCTAGGTGTTCATCTCGACGAATATTTCAAATAGAACAGCTATGTAAAAAAGTCAGCAGAGAGCTCTCTGCAATATCTCGAATAAAATATAAATTCGATAAAGGTGACTTAGTGAACATCTATCATTAGCTCATTTATAGTCACCTGAGCTACAATATATTACTCTGGGGAAATAGTCCACAAGCACAGAGAGTTTTTATCCTTCAGTAAAAGAGTCATACGTTTGATATTTGGGCTGGGTTTTAGAGAAAAATGCAGGGAAACATTCAGATCAAAGGAAATTGTCATTTTTCCATCAATATTTGTTCTGAAAACACTTTTGTTTACACAGATATCTCAAGTACGCATCGAATTCTGATTACCACGGCTATAATACCAGAAGAGCCACTTCTCTGGTAGTAGAGAAACATAATCTCAAAAAATTTGAGGAAACGTCTCATTACGTTGGTAAAAAAAGTTCAATATACTGCCGAAGACTGTGAAAACCCTTCACGACACACCATTGAAGAATACCATAAAAAAATTATTGGCATCAAAGGCATATTATTCTGTCATGGAATTTCTGTGTGACACCTTTTGAAGTTTTCTTTGCTCCTCGTACAAGTTTATTGTTCGATGTTGAGACTGAAAAGTCTATTTTATTGTAAATAATGTTATAATATGTTCAAAATTAGAATTGAAAATGATGTGTACATCCATAAAAAATAGCCAAAGTACGAATAAACTGAATTGATAACGTGGTTTTTCGGGAATGTGCTTTCGAAATAGAATATTATCATTTTCTGTAATAGAATCCAACCGTCTTATTTCATTGCAAAACATTAAAGTTTCATCCCAAAGTATAATTTTCCATTAACTTCTAAGTGAATTCTATATATATATATATATATATATATATATATATATATATATATATATATATATATATATATATATATATATATATATATATATATATATATATATATATATATATATATATATATATATATAATTTTTCAAGTAATTCATCAGTTTGTGAATTCCAGAAACAAGAAGAAAAACGTAGCATCGAAAAGTTTTAATCTTATTTTTCCATGTTGGCATTCATGACTCTCGACTTTGTCCTCTTTGTAAAATTGAAACCCTATTCGTTATTTAATTTGACAGGGATTTGATGATCAATTAAATTAAACATTTCACTTTTAAACGTTGTTTATATTCAACATCTATAACATCCTGATGTATGGCCATTCACGGGATGGTATGATCGAGTAAAACACGATTTTCATTAGATACGAACGATGAAATAGTATAGTAATTACGTTATATTCTCCAAACATTGCAGGCATGTCTAAATTGACCATTGTTTAATTTCAAATGAACCAATTATTATGATAACAAGCTGCCAGTAATTATTCAATTAATTGGTTTGCAGTTGATAGATAAACTCTTCACACGATGTGATAGTATATCATATTCAACTAATTAAAAGCCATCAAGATTGAGTTAGGATTTATATATTCAGTTACACTGTGACAAAAAATATCCCGAAATTTGAAATAAAAAGCAAAATCCTAATCTACTTCCATATTTATTAAATCTCCTTGAAAATATACCCCATTTAAAGCGATACACATATGCCAACGTTTTTCCTAATCATCGAAACAAGCAATTTCAGGTATGGCCCTCAGCTCCTTCTTTTATGCAGTGTACGGAATCAAATCTGGTTCCCCGGAGCGGCAATTTCAGTCTGGAGAAATGAAAAAAGTCGCACATAGCTAGATCCGGCGAATAAGGCGGCCGCTCGATGGTATTTATCGAGTGTTTGGTCTTAACGTCGTTCTTAACCGTGACCCGATGAGTTAACTGCGATAATTTTCTCGCAAAAGTCTCAAAACAGTTAAATAGAAGTCTTTATTGACCGTGTGACCTTGCGAAACGAATTCATGATGAACCACACCACGAATTTCGAAGAAAACAATCGGGATTGTCCTAATCTTCGAACGATTTTACTCAGCTTTGGCTTAATTTTTCCCACCCATTCCGATGATTGTTGGCTCGTTAGTGTCTCTTATTCATAGACCCATGTCTCTTCACCAGTTGTGAACGTGGGATCAGAATTCGCACGTTCCAGCATGTCCTCAGCTACCTGCATTCGGTACTGTTCTGAAAAAAATTCAGATCTATCGGAATGAAGATTTTCGAGCACCATTTCCTTGATTTTTCGGAAGTTATTGTTAGTTGAAGATGTCGAAGGACGTTCGGAAAGAGGCAAATCTTCGACGATCTCCTGACTGTCTTTAAAGGCATTGTACCACTCGTTCACTTGGGTTTTCGATAAAACGTAGTCTTCTCAAGCCTTTTCCAGCATTCGCAACGATTCAGCACACGAAAATTCACGACAAACTCTTTCTTCAATTTTTTTTCATTGTAAAATTCGCAAAAGACCACAGAGGTCGACTGGTTTCAACAGCTGTCGTGAACGAACTAGGTGACAGATCATGTTCATGTTTGGCATAGTAATTAAATACAGTTCTACCATCATAGAGAAACTTAAAATACTCAACGCGGGTAATTTAAATGTGAATTTCCGGATACTTTTTCTGTCACAATGTAAATAGGATGATTTTTCGAGAAACTATCCACCCAAGCCATCTACAGTTATACACTTTACAAAAAAAAAGTAGAGACATATCCTTCAATAAACCGAAAACATGACAATAAAAAAAATCAACTTATAATCATAAGAATTTGTTGAAATGCGAGCCATTCTTTTGAATTAATAATTGGTATTACCTGAATACGGTACGTGTTGCATTCAGAACAGTATCTGAATGTATTTCTAGACAGGCTGTTTTTATTATTTCTCCTAACACGTCCAAATTTTCTAGTGGAGTGTGTTAGCCAAGTCGAAACCTCCCAATCTGTTAAGGTCTTTCGCACTCCATAATGACTGCTACCTCGTCTTCCTGCATAGACAACATTTTTATACTCTGCTACTCTCATGAAACTATAAATCCACATATTTTGGACCACTTTACACAGAAACAGTCTAGTAGCCAGTCATACCACTGAAAAAGATTCTTTCATTTTTGAACAAATATTCAGCGAATATGATATTAGCCATTTCACAAATAGTCTAAATGAAGTGAACAGAGATTTAATCGGGACTTCTGATCAAGCTGAGGAGTCTTGCGACAGATTCCGCAAGCTGAAAAAAAATTGTAGGAACAGAAAAAGTAAAGATTAACAAAATCTGAGCATTCTATCACTCAAATCTGAAGTATACGCGGCACACAGAATATGGGTGATATGAAAGCATGATTTATCTTTTTAACGATATTGAGCACTTTAATTGAAATTCAAGGGTGAATAAAATAATGAGGTCAACCGAAAAAACTTATCATACATGGCAAACTGCTCCAACAAAAGTAGGGTCATCTGGAAAATTATAACGTAAATGTCAAGTGCACAGAATCGCAAATTCAACAGCTTTCTCTAGATGCAATGGAAATAAACAGATTTTTGCAGGTATAAACTCCACGAAAACAAACAGATGGTTAAGTCAAAACGAAGGAAAACATTGAAGATATGAAATCATTATCGAACTCCGCCTCGATGTTTCTTCGTGGCATCACTCCGAAGGAAATGATTGGCATGGTCTCCGAAACCCAGTGCAAATCAACCTGTGATATATATGGAATTAATGTGGAATTACTAAGGAGGATCGTCGGTATAATAACTGCATCTTTGAGCCATTTAATAAACCTATGTTTCGATTGAAGAGTGCTTCCAATTGCTATCCAATTGAATATTGCTAGAGTTATTCCCATTCATAAAAAGGATTTGGTTATTACTGTTCTATATCCAATTCACCTATCATTTCGATAGTATTTGAGGCTCTGTTGAAGTCTCGTATACTGAATTCTATAAAAATACGCATTCTGAGTGATTATCCGCATGTTTTTCGTGCAAACTGATCGAAAATGACTGATATGATACAAATAATCAACTTTGTGTCGGGACCACTTGGAAACAAAGAAGATGTGTCCATAAAATGCTGTGACTGGGGAAAAGAATTTGATACGATAAACCGCAACAATAACAATCTATCTGAAATGAAGCATTGAGGATTCAGAAAAAAAAAGCACGAACCTACGATTTCATCTGAACAATAGGCTTCAGGTCGTTGAATGGAAAAGTTCTCTTAATCATCTGAAAGAGGTGAATTTAGGAGTTCCCCAGGGCTCTATTTTGGGCAGAGTACTTTTTATTCTGTACATGAATGACCTACCCTTGAACTCAGATGGCGTATGTATATTCACCAAGGACACGACGGTTCTGAATTTTGAAGAGCCTAAATACATAAGAGTTAGATTTGAGAACAAAATCTCCATGAAAGATGCGTGCGATTGGCCTAAAAAATGATCTTCGATTGAATTTAGAAAAAACAAAGTCCTTGACAGTTACAACAAGAAAACACACAAATAGTATTTATTTTGTTAAACTACTCGGTTTCTATATGGATAATATATTGTTATGGTCGAAACATGTCGAATACCTGGAGTGGCACATGTCGTCTGTCTATGCACTATCTCAGCTAACAACTGAGATAGTGCATAAGTCCATGATAATAATAATAATAATATTTATTGTCCTTTGACCATTACAATACTTCAGTAAATAATTAGAGATATGAGTCAGTTCCACATATTACAAGAAAAACTAATAATTGGAAAAAAAATTCATCTAGTGAGTAAAAGCATCTAGTGTGCAAAAATCTACTAACGGCTGTACTAAACACCCTGACATCACTGCTTGACCGAACATTTCTGTGAAGTGCATTAAAGAGCTTAATTCCTATGTATCTAGGACCTCTTTCATATCCTGATAGAGTACTAGATGGTTAATAGATCTGATGCCCTGGTTAGGTAATTGCGATGAACAGTTAAGTTAAATTTTAGGTAAGTTACAATCTCAAGTATATGCATACTAGCGAAAGGCAAGATATGTAATTCACGAAAAAAATTGCGACATGAAGTACGCCTAGATATACCCACAATGTTTTTGATGGCCCTCTTCTGTAATTTAAAAACCTTGTCACAATAACCAAAACATAATACCCTAACTAAGTCTAGAACGAAAATATGCATGATAGAAAAATAAAAATATTTCTCTGTTGGTCGTTAGCCTCAATCTGTACAATGCAAAACTAAGTGGAGACAAAACAGTACACAGCTGGTCAATATGTTCGTGCCAGTTTAGGTTGTTGTCGATTGTGATGGTTACGAACTTTGTGGATTGAATTTGTTGAATGGATTTACTTTTTACCCTCCATAGATGACTACAGACATTGTTCGAAACAAAATTTTTGAGTGAAAAGTTAATAAAACAGTTTTTGGCACATTCAAAGGTTACTTGTTGGCATCGAACAAGATAGAAATTTATTTAGTAAGTTTTGAACGTTTTTAAGTGTGCTGGCAAGATAAAGATCCGCACCGAGCAATGTAGTATCGTCAGCGAACATAATCAAATTACCATGGTCACCAACAATATCAGGCATATTGTTGACAAATAAAAGAATTAACAGAGGCCCTAAAACGGAGCCCTGCGGAACACCACACTTTATGTCGAGCAAAGAGGATTCAACTCCATGAATCTCAACAAGCAGCATCCGGTTGGATAAATATGATTTTATTGAGTCATGTATTGCTCCTCTAAATCCTAGAGAATACATTTTATTCAGCAATATAGCGTGCACCACCAAGTCGAAAGCTTTAGTGAGATCCATAAAGACCGCAATACATTTTTTATTCCCATTCAAGCACTAAAGGAGGAAATTGACAGAACTCATAATGGCTGATTGAGTCGACTTACCATTTCGAAAGCCATGTTGGCAGGTTGTTAAGATATTATGATCATTGAGAAAAGTTACCATTCTTTCGAATATTACCCTTTCAAATACTTTAGACAAAGTAGGGATCAGTGAGCTTGGTCTGTATTTTCCAGTTGAGGTTGGGTCTCCCCTCTTGAAGACCCCTCTTTAAGGAGGCTAAATGTGATTCCATCAACTCCGTAAGAATTTGAATTTTTAAGGTTGTTAATGATGTTGAAGAATTCTGATTCAAAACTGGTTGAAAGGACATAGTTGATTGGATATACTTCGGTCGAGGCAAGACCTTTTTCAAATCATCTCCGATATCAATCCAGTCCAGCTGCCAAGCCAACCAAATATGCGTTCAAGTGATTCGACATCACAGCTGGGTCACTCACCAATTTATCTTCTATCAGAATATCGTGCAAAGTAACTCTTGATTTCGTGTTAAAGTTCACATTATCATTAATAATCGACCACGCTACCTTCGACTTGTTATGAGCACCAATATACCTACTGAAATTGGGAAGTTTTTTGGCAGCTTGGATGGTTGACTCGTAAATTTTTTTATATTTTTTGTAAAAAGCTATATTGTTAGGATGAGGAACACAACTCCCGAGGTGATACAAAATTAAGGTACTAGGTTTCATTTTACCTTCTAGCCTTCTATTCTCAAAGTTATAATTATGTTTCATTTTATATTCTAAGTGTAAGTTATACTACTACTACTTAATATCCAAGAGATTCGGCGGTTAGGATTAATTTCTCAAACAAAACACATACAAAATAATGATGTTGCGTTCTTTAAATAATATACAAACGAGGCCGAAATTTTTATGCCAATCCTTATGCGTCTATACGTTGCTATGGAGATTTGGGACAAAAATAATTTCCATCTCTGCACATTGTTATTTATATCATCGATGAATCCAGGAGATGTGTCGGTGAGGATTCTTTTCAGCTAAATGTATTTTGGTCAAATACGATGAATTATATCTCAATTGTTGTTAATTTTATATAGGACAAATCTTAAAAAAAGAGGTTTGAAAAATGATGTCTTTCAATCAAAGATTGACAAGTTCACCATGCCATTTGAAATAGCAATGTGGTAGTTTATATTCGGTATAACAAAATGTGGTACCTCTCTGAAGACAATTGGAAATGTAGATCAGTCCCCATATAATCTACTGCCAAAATTTGAAATCGATCCATAAACCTGTTCTCCAAATAATTTTGATGGATCCTTTAGGGCGGACATCCTGTATCCTAAATTCAATGTCTAACCTAACTTGACCATCATTTTTGTCAACCTATAGAAAAAGAGAACTTCAATCTCCCAAAATATTATCTCAATAATAGAAGGATTCGGTATACACTTTATTATTTCTCAATCGCCATATGTTCTGTTATATCCAATATCTTGGGGACTCTATTCCCCGATAGAACTCGTTATGTTTTATTAAGGTCCAATTAAGGGCGTTTTGTAAGCGCCTGGTAGACCCTTACTTATAATCAACAAGTGATTAGTATGGTCGCAAGAGGTGGCACTATTTTCGCATTAATTTATAGGAACTGAGCTTACGATGGGATGTAACCTAGTGGCAGCCACAAATTAGACTTGATATTTCAACTTCTATTCATTACTAGGATGGCGATGAGAATAATTGCGTGTAATGGTCGTAGCAGACGCTTGCATGTACCAGTTTTTCAATTCAAGGTATTTCATATGATGCCTTGCATCGAAGATCCAAATTTTGCGTGATTTCAGGAAAAAAAAAGTTTATGAACACATATCGATGAATTTTCCATCTTCAAGAAGTTTGAAAAATGTTTCGGTTTCATCTCAATGACATCTTTAGTTTTCGAAATTTTCGGCCGAGAATTGATGTCAACGGATAAGGTGAACTTTTTGACATTATACAGGGTCTCTACTTTTTTCGTTATTATGTTATTTGTCCTTGTCCATATTATATAAAACGAATATAATAACTATAAAGAAGGAGTCTCGGTAGTGTAGCCTGAACGTATGAAAAATGTTTTCTTGTAACTTATGGTGAAACTGCATGATTCGTCAACATAACCTGAAATGTGTTAACTTGAATGTTGAAATTAGAAAATGTTCTTTTCTAATTATGCACTATGAATTAGAAATAGACCGAGTCAATGGTAATATTGTATATGAAATAAGATTCAAAGTGCTTCTCATATACAGGATGTCTACTATAAAAGGTGCCAAACTTCAGGAGGCGATAGTACAAGTCATTTGCAATAAAAATGTCCAATAACATTTTATCGAAAAATTTATAGTTATCGGGTTATTTAAAACTTCTCGATTTTACGAAATCTTTTGCTTCTTTCTATAAAAACAATAATATCTCTGTCATTTTTACAGCTACATCAAATCTGATCAAACCATCGGAAATATCATTAAATTTGCTATAATATAGGTAAGTAGTTATGGTAAAAAATCTTGTATTGCGGCTAAATAAAAATTGTGAAATGAACAAAATTAGTGGTAATTTTTTGTTAAATGTACCACTGAAAACTGGTCGATAAGTGGCTGTTCTTTTTTTGGTAAAACCTACTACATTCAACTGGCTTTTGAACGGTTTATCAACTTTTGAGCTAACTATTTTATTTTCCAGCATTATCATGGATAGGAGTAATAAGAACATAAAATTAGAAAACACAAATATCTTATATTACTTCATGAACCATGAACAGGAACTAATTTTAGGAAAAAATGATGAATGATATTTTAACGAAAGAGATTTTAAAACAATAACAGGTGTTCAAAATGTCTTGCTCTATCTTGAATGCATTTAACGCATCTTTTTCTCAAACCATCAACTACTCTTTGAAGTTCACTGTCTTTTTGACTCATTTCGTTCCAACAGATTCAAATCCTTTCAATTAATTATTCCCGAGTATTAATGGGAATTCTATAAACTTTGGTCCTTAATGGGCCGACACATAAAAATCAAGCGGCGTAACGTGTGGGCTTCTGGGTGGCTATCTAACCGGCCCAAATCGACCTATCCATTTCTGTCTATCTCTCGGTCATACAGTTCTGGACCATTCTATAATTATGAGCCGTGCAGCCGTCCATTTAAAACAAAAGGTGCTGCCGAGTAGCTATAGGCATTTCTTCCAGAACGATTATTATTTCGTTATTTAATAGATTTGAAAATTCATTCGAATTGAGACGATCAGGAAGTATAACTGACCGACAAGCTGACCCCTCCTTAACCCCAACCACACATTTACTCTAATCTCGTGCCTAAAGTGTGACACAATTGTGCCATGAGGATTTTTTTGTAACTCATATGTGGGACTTTCTCAAATTTATCATACCAACTTTTGTAAAAGTTGCCTCATCCATCAATAGAATTTTATTTGAATTGCGGAGGCCGTTACTTGATGTAGATCCATGATATAAATGAGATAAAAACACAAGTTTTAACTTTAATCTACACTTTATTTGAAAAAATTCGACGACGTTTCGCTGACACAGCAGATAGATTCTATCAGAAAGCAATAAATGAAGTATATCCTATTCATAAAGACTATAAAATATTCAACAGTTTAACATTCTGCGGTTCTGCAAGTACAAATATTAAATCCTTTCTCGTCAAACAAAATCTTAATATAGCTTTCAAAACTTCTAATAACTTAGGTAAACATATTAAAAATAATAAATCTCGTGTTGAAAAATCAAGTAAATCAGGAATCTATAAACTCAATAGCGGTTCTTGTGATAAAATTTATATCGGTAGGACCTATAGGAGTTTTGGCATAAGAACATCTGAACATAAACGTAGCTTCGATAAAAATAAATCTGATTCAAATTATTCAAACCACCTAATAAAAGAAAACCATTCATTCAATAAAAACTTTGACATATTACATATAAAATCAAAAGTTCAAAATTAGATCTCCTAGAAGCATTAGAAATAAATAGATACAAACATTCGGACAAGCTTTTGAATGAACAGGTAGATTTGAATTACTCACCCTTACTTAACTTGTTTAATTAGTTTTTATTACCTTTCATACTAACTGTACAATGGCTCGGTGTGGATTTTCCTGTTATTCATCCAACTTGTTCTACGATTTGTTTATAATACCATACTCTTCATTCTATTTTTCATTCTTGATAAAGCTGCTGTGTCAGCGAAACGTCGTCGAATTTTTTCAAATAAAGTGTAGATTAAAGTTAAACCTTGTGTTTTTATCTCATTTATAATAGAATTTTATCTGATCCCCACTCCTGTAATTTATTCAAGTACCACCAAAAAATTGTAACCTCACCTCACTATCCACTGGCGATAGGTCTTGAACCTTACTCAATTGGTGAGGATGTAAATTATTTCGCTTGAGAACTCTATGAACAGTAAATGATGAAGTCTCAATGTAGCACCAGTTCCCCGAGTACTTGTTGTAGGATCCTCGCGAACAGCCTGCAATATTGCAGGTGCTTGTCTCTATTGGTGAGCATTTCCACCACCTTCTTTAATTCTTAAACCACTGAATGAACCAGTTTCACCAGCAAGGTTGCTGTTTGAAAAGCTCAATGCATACTCCCGCACCGCTGCCCGGGAATTTCCATTCGCAAAGCCATAAACAAATAATATATCTCGATAATCAATGTTTGAGGAAACTAGGCACGTTTACTTTTTTCGAAAAAGAAAATGGTACCGTGAAAGAGGAAAATATAAACTTCCATTCATTAATTCATTGAATGACAGATCTTGTCAAATTCCAAATATTTTTATTTGTTATTTGTTTCAAAATCAAGTAATACAAGCCTTCTGTGATTTATTCTTTTACGATTCTTTTTCTAATTTCTTCTTCTAATCCGAGAAAAATTAAATACTCCTAGTTTCTCAAACATTCAATATCCAGATGTGTTATTTATTTATCGCCTATTATTATTGAAAAGTCATTTGTGGAATTGTTTAGATGCTCCAGTGAAACTAGCTCATTTGTGATCGAAGAATTAGAGAATTTAATGTTCTAACTCCTACTCTTATCCATGCTATTGCTGAAAACAAAATAGTTAGCTCAAAAGTTGATATACCGTTTGAAAGTCAGATGAATGTAGTAGTTTTTAACGAAAAAACAGATACTTTTCGACTAGTTTACAGTGGTACAGCTAACAAGAAAATACCACTAATTGTTGTTCATTTCACAATTTTTTCATTTAGCCTTTTAAAAACCCGGTATACGAGATTTTTTACCATAAGTACTTACCTATCTTAAAGCAAATTCAGTGCTCTTTTCGATGGTATGGTCAGATTTGATGTAGCTGTAAGAGTAACAGAGATATTCTTGTTTTTAGAGACGGAAGCAAAAAATTTCTTAAAATCAAGAAGTGATAAGTTACTCGATAATTATCATTGCGACTAACGTTTGTTCTCAAAAATTTTAAATTTCGGTAATGCAACACGAAATTTGGCCCCGGTGTAATGTGTTGATGCAGTGATGTTTAATGACCTAGGTTGGACTTTTACAAGAATAGGCCAAAAGCAGGTATAGGGAGATGGCAGGACATGAAAGGAAACCTGGGCAAAGACGACCTTCAAATACATAATCGACAGAACAGTATAGTCCAAATAAGCACTGACACTTGCAAGTGTCGCCTAAACAGGACATTAACTTCCGAAGACCATATAACTTGTAATCAGGGTTGCCAATCTATGGGGAATTTCCCAAACTACGTGGAATTGGAAGCTGATTGGGGAATTTGTGAGGGGAACAAATACTTTATACTATACACAAATGATTAATACCGAATGTCTTATAGTCTTCATTGATTTCTTACAAATCATTATTCGAAACAGACAACTAGGGGGTTTCCTTTGCATATGCAAAAAACCTTTATTTGGAATAATTTATCTACTCAGGGTTCAGTTTGACATAGAACGACAGAGAAGGTCGTAGTTACTACTTTATTTTGATTATCATCCAACTGTTATCTCAAGTTATCTGTGATAACCAAAGACGCAGTGTTTTAATAAAATGGATAAGTTTTAGATTAAAAACATAAAGAATGGTATGTTTCACTTGATTTTCTGGATGTAATGAGAATTTAGAATGTAATCCGAGTTTTAAAATGTTGCACGAAACAGATTGGTTTTGAAACTTTCTTTTGTTTTAATAAATAATAAATGAACTTATGGAACGGCCGCAGAGAGATTACGTTCTGGATAGGTCGAGATTTAATAAATAATGTGAATGTATGTATTTGTATTTGCTTTCCAACGTAAAGGTTTCTTTTAATTTCGAGATTCGCAAAGTCTAGTGATTTTCAGCGTTGACGCTAGAGACTTGAGAAATTCTGAACTTAGAGGCTGGAGGAGACAAGTGATATTTTCGTTCTCCAAGGGGTTCGAATAAAAACCCAAGATCACCAGTTTCTCTGATACGGAATGCTATATATCCAATTTTCATCGTCCAGTTATTACTCCATATCAGCTTTCAATACCCCCACAATATTGTTACAGGTGAAAAAGAGGATTTTGCCATATAAAAAAACAACGTTCCCGAACACATCATAAAAAGATGAAACGAACAAAACAACTTATGGTTATGAAATTGGAAGATTTGTCAATACAACCTGAAATGTGTCACCTTAAATGTTCAAATTAGAAAAAGAACGTTCCTAATTTTGCGATGTGCACGATGCACGGTTAAAAAAAATAGTATCAATGGTAATATTGTATACGAATCAAGTTTCAAAGTGGTTCGCATATATACTGCAGCAGTAAATTAAGGCAAAATTTCAATATTATTAGGTAGCTAATAATTAGTTCAAGTTTTTTGCGGATATATTAGGACATTAAAATTCCATGTTTTTTCATGACGTGTGTTCACTTTCATTCATGTTTTTCTCATGAGAAATAAAATGAAAGGAATCAATTGAAATTTTTCAAGAAACCACAATATATTGATAAGAGCAGTTGTTGATCAATTTTTGCGAGTAACGTTCGTTTTTCTTGAAAACTTCGGTAATAATGCAACGCGCATCTCGAAATTTGGCTCCGACATAATGTGTTAAAGCAGTGATGACCTAGGTTGGACTTTTACAAGTATAGGCCAGAGACAGATATAGGGAGACAGATAGCCATCAAAGTAAACCTGGGCAAAGACGACCTCCAACAACTTCGGCGATCTATAACCGTTACTTAAGAATTTCCTCGTTGAGCGGTTTGTTATTGCTAGGAACTTTCTGATACATCATCGACAGAACAGTGGAGTGTAAAGTAGCACTGAAAAGATCGTCGTAATGAATTTGGGTTGAGGCCTCGTGTCGCAGCTCGTGGTCCAGCTTTAATTAGGGATGCAACATCGATATTGGAACATCGATATTTTGAAAACTCAAACATCGATGTTAGAAACATCGACGTTAATAAAAGATCTATCTATGTTTCTCAGACATTATTTTATTTATTGTGGCGTTTATTGTCGAAGAATAATTATTATTTCATTTTGACGAAAACAAATATGTATTTATTTTTTAACACAGAATTCAAAAATAATAATTTTGGCAGCCTGGTGCCCAGTAAGCGGTTCCCCTGCTTTGTGTGATTATAGCTTCTAGGTTCAATGATATAGTCAAACAATACACAAAACAATGGTCGTCAACGTGGGCAAGCGAAGCAACTGCTTAGTTTTGGGCGCGTTTGTATTGCAAAGAGAGTGAACGAGACACTAAATAGAAAGATATACGCTTGTGACTAAGAGTTTGTTTGTTATTCCTTTAACGTGCTCTATTTCCGCCTTTCGGCCAATGACACGCCGGGGAATTCTGTCACCTCACTAACCCGGGATCTTTAATGTCTAACACATCTCTGTTAGACAGGACAGACGGCTTTACATCTTCTTCGGAAAATGGATACTCAAGGGATTTCCGGAATCCGAAAAATCGCACCGACTTTGTGGGGATTGAACCTAGGTAACTCTGCGTAGGAAACGAGCATCATATCCCATACATCACCGAGCCAGTAATTGTTTGCGTGTGTGGTTGAAATTGTTCACATGACATCGTTCATGAAGAACAATGTTTTATCGATGTCCTAGGTTTCGATATCGATGTTAAATAATCGATGTTTATGAACATCCCTAGCTCTGACTCATTCTTGAAATTTCGTTTCGAAAACGTTTCAGAACGATGAAAAGTACATACACATTTTAAGATGAATTTTAATCCGGAAACTTCCGGGATATAGCAAAAATGCAACTTTTTCATTCAAACTGTTAACCATAGAAATCTTATTAAACAGAAAATTAAGCTTTTCGAAAATATGTGGCTTTTCTGTGTTGAATCATCAAATGAAAATGAATATTAATGAAAAAGTAATGCCAGTATCAAAGCAGATGCTCGAATTGTCCTCCCAAATTTTCTATATATAATTTGCATTTTCTTCAGGCCGAATTCATAGCATTCAGTTGTTGAATTCGACGAATTTGGTCAACGGCATACTGCAGTCGGTCAATTTTATCCTTCGTACTTTCCGGTCACGTGAGGTTAATTTTGTTCTCAACAAAACCCCATATGAAAAAGTCTTATGGGCTGAGATTAGGGGATCTCGCCAGCCGTAAGTGTCTGCATTATGCATAGGTGTGCCTTCCTGTTGAAACCATTTCGATTCCACTTCTGCGAGCGGACTATTTCCAAATATGACTCAACTAATTCGGTCAAAATATTTAAATACGTCTTAACCTCAACCGGTTCCTCAAAAATATATGGTTCTATCAGTTGTTGCCAACAATTACCAACTACGCATTGAAGCTAAAGAGACCTTGACGATTTCTGTCTAGGAAAAAAATGATCTTCCTATGTCCAATTATGATGATTATTTCTATTAAAGAGAGCTGAGACCACGTTACACCTTCGCTCCAAATAACGTTTTCTGCAAAATCAGTATTTTCGAAGCATTTCTGTTCGATCTTTTTGTAGAAATTGATTCGGCGTTTGGAATCTCTCTGAAAGAGCTGATGATTCAATTTCATCCTTTATGGTTCACACGTAGGTTTTCTTTCTTATTCTCTAACACCAGTTAGATTGGCCATTTTTCTCGTCGATGTTTCAGAATTTTCAATTACTGCTGCAATTACCTTCGTTTCACTTTCTTGATTATTTATGCGTTTATCAAGCTGGTGTCGCTCCAGGAGGCACTCTTGATGAAGATAACCAGATAATATTTCCTCTTTCAATGAAACAAGAAATCACATCATACTTCTCCTCTTGTGTATATATATATATATATATATATATATATATATATATATATATAAATATATATATATATAAAAGTCTATCAACTGAATTCAAATTAAGTCACTTAATTTATTTAGATGATATTAAATTATATGCCGGAACCAGATCACATTTAAAAAGTTTACTTGAGATTACTTTCAACTATTCCAATGATATTCATATGAAATTTGGGCTTCCAAAATGTAAAAATCTTTCTATTGAAAAAGGAAAGATCACCTCTGATTATATAAAGATTTTCAATATCGAAATCGAGCCAATGCATCAAGGAGATACATATAAATATCTTGGATTTTGTCAAGAGAAGACAATTAACCATAGCAGCACTAAAGAAAATATTAGAAGTTCATATTACAAAAGACTTAGAATTATCATAAAGAGTCATTTAACTAGTAAAAACCTTTTCAGAGCTATCAACTCCTATGCAGTTCCTATTCTTACATCTTCTTTTGGAATTATTAAATGGTCTAAAACTGATCTAAATGAATTACAATGTCAAACGAGGAAAATGCTCTGTAAATATCATAAGCACCACCCAACGTCAGCTGTTCAGAGAGTTACACTACCTAGACATCTTGGAGGTCGTGGATTAACTGATTTGAATAATCTTCATAGTAAACAGATTTTTCATCTACGTTCCCATTTTCATGATAAACAGAGAACGTCTAAATTACATGATATTGTTGTTGCTTCAGATTATAATCTTACACCTCTGAACTTGACAATGCAAAGGGTAGATTTTGATATATTTGATGATAATTCTAAAAGAGAAAGTTGGATGCAGAAGGAATTTCACGGAAAGCACCCTTAAGAATTGAAAAATGATTATATTGATGAAATCGCATCGAATAAATGGTTAGTATCTGGAGAATTGTTTGCTGAAACAGAAGGCTTGGCAATTGCGATCCAGGATCAGGTTGTTTTCACGAGGAATTGTAGAAAACACATCATCAAACAAAATATAGATGATTCTTGCCGTAGATGTTTCTGTTCTTCAGAAACAGTTTTCATATATTATCATCTTGCTCAGTCCTTGCTTCAACAGATTATTAAGAAAGACATAATGCCGTCGCTAATATTATTCATTTTAATCTAGGAATTATACATGACCTAATTCCCAAAAAAACAATTACACAAATATGAACCTGAGATTATTTGTGAAAATGACAAATATAAACTTTATTTTGATAAAACAATTCTTTGCAACAGAGCTGTAAAACACAATAGACCAGATATCATTCTTAGTAATAAACAGAATCAAATAACATATATAATTGATATTGCTATACCCGACACTCATAATATACAAAATAAATACAATGAAAAAATTTCTAAATATATGATGCTTGGCGACGATATTGAAAAAATGTGGAAAATGAAGAAAATATTTATTCTAACGATTATTATTTCCTCAACAGGTGTTATTCCTAGAAATCTTCACGAAAGTATTGAGATTTTGGGTCTGAAGAAAAATTTGTTTGAACAGTTACGAAAGATAAGTCATCAAATCTGGTAATATTCTTCGTAGGTTTCTTTCGGAAAAAAATAATGAGGTAGAGTCATAGGTTTTCTCTTCAGTTTATACTGCTCAGAATCTCATTTCATATTTTATTTATTTGTTTATATAAATGTAATATAATTAACTGACAATTTTGTCCTATTTATATTCAGAGCAGTATTCTATTCGATCGTTCAACACTTCACACAAAGGAAACTATTAATGAGTAACATTCAGTGTTACTTGACTAAGGTCCGTACACTGGATTTTTCCGGGGAAAAAGCCTCTGACACTACTCGTTGGTACATTGATATCATTGTCTGATGATGCTATAGTATGTATATATTCTGGTAGATTGATATTTTCTCATAACATTTAACGTTATCCTAATATATAATTATTCCAGGATATGTTTTGATTATAATCATTGCCTGGAAATGGTATTAATTACCGGGTGGTGGATATATTTTTCATGAAATCAGTTTGATTGCATGAACAGATATATGGGCAACTCGTCGGGGTAAAACCCTATATATATATATATATATATATATATATATATATATATATATATATATATATATATATATATATATATATATTTTTCATGAAATCAGTTTGATTGCATGAACAGATATATAGGCAACTCCGTCGGGGTAAAACCCTATATATATATATATATATATATATATATATATATATATATATATATATATATATATATATATATATATATATATATATATATAATATGCAAAATAATATATATATATATATATATATTTTTTTTTTCATGAAATCAGTTTGATTGCATGAACAGATATATGGGCAACTCGTCGGGGTAAAACCCCTATATATATATATATATATATATATATATATATATATATATATATATATATATATATATATATATATATATATATATATATATTGCATGTCGAAAAATTTTCCAGAAGATCTTTCTAACAATACACAAATTCTAAAATGGAAAGAAAATAAATAATTATTTTGACAATGATAAGGTGTTTTCTGTGTTTTCATTGAACACAAATACATCTTGTTCGAGATCGAAAGTTTTTTTCATTGATCACAGATTAATTCCACTCATATTGGCTTTGACAAATAAATGATAGCTAAAGTTGGTTTTTACTAATAAGGTTTTCTCGGAAATCAAGATCAAGAACTGGAGGTCATTTTTTCTATTTGAAATATTACTCATATCTATTTTACAAAACTATCGAATTTGGGACACCTTGTACCGAATGATGTTTTTGAGATTGCGAAGAGAAATTGTATCTCTCGAGTCCAGACTTGTATTATTCAATTTTTTACCAAAGTAGGTTGCACAGAAATCAGCTTGTATCTTTGTTACAAACGGCAATTTAAATCTCATTTTCAGACTTAAGAGAATGCTCCCCATATCTACTTATGTCATATAGTTTAGACGTATATCATCCTGTATATTAGTCTCAATAGAGACTACCTTGATAAACTGAAGCAATTTTCCATGAAAATGTTTCATCAAGTTTATATAATAACTTTCGGTTTTCTATCCAACCATTCAAGATCACTGAATGGAAAATCAAAAATCGTATCTCACAATAGATCGAAATGAATGCGCTCTATTTTTTATTTCGATAAAATAATACACGATGTCCAAATTAATGACTGTAATAACAGACTGCCGACCTTCAAACCCTAAATTTCAAAGAATCATGGCCGACAACTTGATCCTATAAAATTGCTCGCTGTGATAAATTGCCGCAAGAAAGTGGAACAATGATAAATTTCAGAAATGAGAGGCGAGTTACCTAATATCCGGCCCTGAAGCATCCTCATTTTAGTAGGTTAGATCTAGAGGCTTATCTCCGTAATTCTTATCTGAGATCGGTATCTGTCTACATTGTTTCCTGGAGAGAAGTTACTCCCAGAGGAACGAAGAAACTTATCTGTTTTGTTATATCACCCTTCCGAACTGTTTTTGTTAGATTTTATAGAAATCGTTTAAGAACATTGCAACTAGTCATTGTTATTGACGCTTCGTAAAGACAATATTTGATGAGAAGAACTTATGTGGTAGACATGCAACTTGATTGATGCGTCTTGAGAAAATACTTGTGATCTACCTAATTTTGGGAAACAGCTTTTGCTTCCATCCTTAATTAAATGGTGCTTGACTTCTTGAATTGAGTGAATATTTTGACTTCCATATTTCTTAAGGAAACTATTAAATTATTTTAAAGAGAACAAGTTGTGATAATATTGTTCGGTAATATTAGCCTTCTTTTTTTCGAATTCGGATGGAATCGTTTCTTTTCGAGTTAGCCTACTGCCATTGGGGTAGATTAATTTATCAACAGGGTATGTTGGCTCAATAATTGGAGAAATTTGGCGGATGAACGATTCCATATTTCGTATTGCACATCTCACAGAAAAAGCATTTTTTTTTCGCGAAATTGATCCAATAAATAACAAAAATAAAATGAAATTATGAAAAGTATAGTGACCAAATTTTTGTTTAATCAGTCTATATCGCAATTGCGACATATACAAATTTCTGAAAACCCAAATAAAACACATATTTCGTGCGCCCAAAATTTGCAAAATGAAAACTGCACCCAATTTTCACACGGTTTGTTGCTTGATTCACATCATCTTCCTTAACAGATCAGTTCTGGTCAGAATGTTTTTCTGTGCTCTTCAATGATTAATTTCTTCCGCTTCTCTTGTTTTTCTTCTGAATTGACTGTTTCAGTCAAAACATTTTTTAGTTCCGATTTTGCTTTTTCCGAAGCCAACTTCTCCGGAGTATGTATGAATCTTTCCTTCTCGAACTGACCGATTTCATTGCCTCAACTTTTGGAAACGGTTTAATTTCCTCTAATATATTTCATTCAAGAGATTGATCTTGTTCCTTTTCATCTTTTTCTAGTCCATTTTCTGATGCTATACGGCTTGGACCAGGCTGTGGACATATATTTTCAGGATGGAGTGGACTTAGTGACCTGTCGGTTAACATATAACTAGATACATCGTTGGATATATCATTTCGTTTCATATCGAGTGGGATTGAACTTGGTGCTAGCCTGTCTGTGGTGAAACTTGGTATTCAATTAGAATCGTTGAAAACGTGTCAATTGAATTCATGAATCCCTCTGTTGTCGAAACCAGCCATTATATTGTTTGGGTTCAGCGCCAGTGGCAAGGCTATTTCAACAATTTCAGGAATATCGTATACAAGGTGTATCACATAAGGCTTTAAATGGCTTGAGGGAAGATAGACGTGACTGAGGTGATTTCGAAACACCCCCCTATTAACCCCCTGAGGAGCTTCGTTTCAGATATACAGGCGCTTTTCTGAATTTCACTTAATATTAAAAAATTCACAACTCTGCAACTGTTTCACCGAATACCGAGAAATTCGGCACACAGGATCAACTTTGCAGGATCTATACGAAGCAGGACATAAATTTCGAAAATTTCAGGACCGGACTGAATGAATGTACAAAATTGTTTGAATTGTGGAGGCCGTTACTTGATGTAGATCCATGATATAAATGAGATAAAACCTCAAGAAATTTTTTCAAACTTAATACCAATAGTGAATTAACGTACCAACAAATACCAAACACCTTAACATTGTTGCCATGTGTGTAGTCTCATCTCCAAATGATGCATTCGGTATTCCTTGAAATAATCAAATATCCATTCATTTTCTTGTTATTCAATTGATATTTACCAGAACAAGTTGTTTCATCTATCTATTTCTCATTTGATTCATTGATTTATTTCATTAAATGTCTTTGTTTCAGGCAATTGCGAGAAGCGTGTACGGATGCTTTGGCTGGAAGAAAATTTACACAAGAAATTGGCGTTGACAAAGTGGACAAATCATTAGTGGCGAATTTCGAAATATTAAATCTCGTTCCCGATCTAATAACCAAGGAAATAGAGAATCACAATATGAACAATAGAAGCGAAATAGGTTCGTATGAAAAATAATATTACCTTATTATTATATTTCGATGGATTTATAAGAGGTAATAATGTGGTGTTTTGGGAGTATAAAATGAGTCCCTAGCTCTTCTTAATTTTAATTATGAGCCATATTAGAAACCTGACGCATAGTACCTTTCTTGAAAAAGAAAAAACATTTGGTTCGGTGGTATTGCGTAAGATGAATCTAGCACAGATTTCTTCCAGAACAAGAGAGCAAAGATATCGGCTTTCTCTTTCGAAGATGATACTACAGTGTGTTCCAACGAAAATTTGACCCCCCCTATAACTCCGAAATGAGTAACATTAGCGAAAAACACCAAGACACGTCGATTTTTGTTTCGAGGGGGAGCATTTTTCGAAATAATTCGAAACTTGTCAGATCAACCCCCTACCCCCAGCAACCCTAATTTCGAAATTCATCATGGGGAATAAGGGTCGAGTGGCACCTTACTGTAAAGGTCTGTCAATTTTCCATTCTGATTTGTCATTTTTAGAATTTTAAATTAACATACAGGGTGTCCCAACCGAGGGTAAAGTTGAATTCCTGCAAATCCCAAATACTAAATGAAATCGATTTATTTTGTCATAATGCAAGCGCAGGTTTATGCTCGGTCTAGAAAAACGACCTACACTTGTGAATTTGGAGTTGGTGCAATCAACCCCCTATTTCCAGCATCCCCAACTCAAAAATCATTCGATCGAAAATAGGTCAAGTGGCACCTCGTTGGAAAGGTATTTCAATTTTCTCTTCGAATTTGGCATTTTCGAAATTCAGAATCAGCATACAGGGTGTCCCGGAGCAGGAACACTGAAAACCCAAATAACTTTTTGAAACTGGTTCATTTCGGTATAATACGAGAACATGTTTATGTTTGATTCGAGAATAAGACTCTCTTGCGTGAATATGGAATTTTTGCAATCAATCTCTTCCATTCAGCATCCCCAACTCAAAAAATCATACAAGTGATTACAGGTTGAGTGGCAAAGTTCCAGAAAGATTTTTCTATTTTCTGAATCACTGAGGCATTGGTTTCAGTTTGGCAATCGAGGTTTTCTGGCGTGAGGATCAGGATGAGGGGATGATGGAGAAACTGATTGGATGCTCATCTAAACAGGAAAACGAGATTTTTTGAACTTGTATTCAATTGAAAACAAAAAACTAACTTGATTATTACAACAATTGTTCAAAATGACCTCCGCCCACCTCCATACAGTTATACAGACGATTTTCGAACTCTCTTCTCACATTAGGGAAAACTTCAGGAGTCAAAAGTCGGCATTCTGTGATAATCCTCATCCGCAGCTCCTCCAGGTTTTCTGGTCTTGTGGCATAAACTTTAGATTTTAGATGGCCCCACAAAAAAAATCTAGGGATTTAAATCTGGTGACCTGGCTGGCCACTCAACAGGTCCTCTTCTACCAATCCACCTTCCTGGGAAATTTTCGTCTAAATATTGGCGCACCCGAGCATCATAATGCGGAGGAGCACCGTCTTGTTGAAAACGCATTTCGTCCTCAGAAAGAGTTGGATCGTTCTGTAAAATTTCTGTCAATCTAGGATGTATGTGTTCCTCTAACAACTGTAGGTAACCATTTCCATTCAGATTACCCTCAATAAAGAAAGGCCCAACTAGATGATTGCCAAAAATTCCTGCCCAAACGTTCAACTTCTGAGGCCTTTGCGTGTGGGCCTCTCTAAACCAATGAGGATTCTGTGTGTCCCAATATCGACAATTATGTCTATTCACTTCACCACTGAGCATAAAGGTGCTTTCATCAGAAAAACAGATGTTATTCAGAAAATTTGGATTAGCGTTTAGGTTTTCACTTAGATTTTCACAAAACTGTAAACGACGATCTGGATCATCTTCGTTTATTTCATGCACTAATTTTACCTTGTAGGGTGAAATTTGTGATGTTTCACGATTCTATGGACAGTTGTAGCTGATACACCAGTCAGACGAGATAGTTTTCTGATCGAAGTAGTATTCTCCATTTGTAGATGACCCACTACTGCCACTTCCGTTGCCTCATTTCTGACAGGACATGCCACTTCATGTTTTTGTTTGCCACCGAACCCGTAGCTAGGAATTTGTCAACCAAATATTTAACGTACTGGTGACTGACTCCCTTTCTCTTTCAGGATGGTTCCTATCGAATATCCTTGCCGTTTCTTTGGCACAACTGTTATTTCGAAAATACGTCGATACAATTTCGACCCTTTCCTCAGTGGAATAAACCATTTTCAGATTAATTTCAACTGACGAACAACAACAATAATGAGGAACTGATCTGAATAATAATAATATTTCATTGCAAAAATGAGAAATAACAGATGACTGCACGCCAGATGGAAATGAAAAAAATGTGAACATTTTCAATGCAGAAATCAGCTTTATTTCTTCGTAATTGATGCTCAACACATCGTACCCCAATACTTTTAACAGTTTCGAATTAATTTTAGTTGATAATTTCAAATGACGATATTGAATTTTTCGAAAGCGACATCCTGTATGGAGAGCCGAATTGAATGAAATGCTTTAATCATTCTGGAATTCAAAAACCTTTCTGAAGATATGCCACTTGAATTATTTGTATGATTTTCAAGTTGGGGATGCTGAATGGAAGGGGTTGATTGCAAAAATTCTATAACCACACAAGAAAGTCCTATTCTCGGATCAAACATGTTCTCGTATACCGAAATGAACCAGTTTCAAAAGTTATTTGGATTTTCAATGTTCCTGCTTCGGGACACCCTGTATGATGATTCTGAATTTCGAAAATACCAAATTCGAAGAGAAAATTGCAGTACCTTTCCAACGAGGTGCCACTTGACCTATTATCGATCGAATGATTTTTGAGTTGGGGATGCTGGTAATAGGGGTTGATTGCACCAACTCCAAATTCACAAGTGTAGGTCGTTTTTCTAGACCGAGCATAAACCTGCGCTTGCATTATGCCAAAATAAATCTATTTCATTTAGTATTTGGGATTTCCAGGAATTCAACTTCACCCTTGGTTGGGACACCCTGTATGTTAATTTAAAATTCTAAAAATGACAAATCAAGGTGGAGAATTGACAGACCTCTTCAGTAAGGTGCCACTCGACCCTTATTCCCTATGATGAATTTCAAAGTTAGGGTTGCTGGGGGTAGGGGGTTGATCTGAGTTTCGAATCATTTCGAAAAATGCTCCTACTCGAAACAAAAATTGACGTGTCTTGGTGTTTTTCGCTAATGTTACTCATTTCGGAGTTATAGGGGGGGTCAAATTTTCGTTGGAACACACTGTATACTTCCGTCTTCTCTAACAAGAGGCGGAAACGCAGATTTGCAGAAATTGGCAGTGACAGTCTTCGCCATAGACCAGAATTTTCTAGTTCCCGCTTGCCTGTTCAAGGAGTTTATTAATTACCCCTTCATTGAAAGTGGCCTTTGCTCTTGCCGTCATCAGCTTGCATACTTTCCGTATTCGTACGAAGGTTGTTCTTGTTTCCTCTGTTGGATTTATTTTTCATGAGTCGCAAGCTCTGCTCTTGGCTGCAGAGGCTCTTCCGCAGTCTTTGTTGAACCATGCTGTTCTTCTTTTCATTGAATGAGGGATGTAAAGATCCATTCCTGCATTAATGATTTCTGTAACAGATTCTATACACACATCATGGTCAACTTCATGGAAATAAGGAACGCCAATTTTCTCATCTACTTAAAACCGATTTTAAATCAATAATAAATAAGAGAATTAAGAATCCCAACTAACTAGATAAGAAATATAGAGGAAGTCATTTATTATTTTAGGGTAAGCGTAGAATTTTTAGAACTGCTTGTTCACAGAATATTGTTTTTGTTCTCATTTAAAGCATCCTCATTGATAAACAAATGGTTTGAGTTCTAACTGCATATCTGTAAACTTTAATGAAATAGAGTCTAGCTAAATTAGTTTGGGATTGTGTATATCGGAAAATTGAATAATTCTTAACAATCTCACAAATTCTTTGTTCTAAAACAGTAGCAACTTCTGTATTTTTTCATTTCCACATGGCAGAACAACTAGAGCCGTTTCATCCTTTTGTTAGCTTTGGCAATATGGATTTTTGTTCGCAATATAGGCCGAAAAGATCGTGTTTCATTTTTAAGGGACGTAGTCCACTGCCTGTCATTTGTTCGGTGTCATCTCTCTATTTTTCTACGTGAATTATGGAGAGTTATAAATTTGTGAAATGTTTTGTTTTGCCATTTATTCTTCTGACCCACGGGGCAGATTACACTTCGGATAAGGTTTGTATGAATTTTATGCTGTTTTTACGATGGCAAAAGGGACCTTCTTTGTTGCCCTTTGTTTTACCTATCCTTCCATAAAAGTGCGACAGATAATATGATTGAGCACAGTAGAAATACGAGAAATTCCAGATCATTTGACCCGAACGCACTATTTTTACGGAAACAGTGTCAAAGTTTTAACTTCCGTTCCAGTAAAAGAAATACAGAGTTTCTGCTAGATTGACAATCTTGCTTTGCTCCAAGCCTCTTTTGAAAATTGGGAGAAAATCGTCATTGTTTTCACAAACGCGAATGAAGCATTTTACGGGTCTAGATATTCTGAACCTAAGGATATCAATCTATATATTTAGAAACCAATGATAAGAATTGTTTGTCGGCGTGAAAATTGAGTATGCTCAATGACTATCTTGCTACTCTGTGAAAACAAATTTACACCAATTGTTGCAGCATATGGGGGAACAGGGGGTTGTAGAATCTGATAACCGTAGATATTCGTATTCAGAAAATTGATGAAAAAAACGAGATCTATTCTGTGATTAGAAGACCATCACATTACCTCGTCTGTAGCTATATACCTCCTTGACGTCTCGAAGCTTTGAAACACTACCAATTTTCCTCGACAGTGCAGTCGAAACCAAGATTTATCTGAGAATGGATCGTTCGAACGGTCTTCAGGTCCCCATTTGAGTCCATTTCAAGAGCTGCGAGATTTCATATTGTTTGGAGTTGACACATCCAAGAGTTATTCTTGAAATATTCAAATTATGCGGCGAGCGGTTCATTGTAGAAAGTGGTCTTCGTTATCTTACACTCACACATCTTCCCTATTCAAAATGTTCAAGGATTGCAACCCCTGAGTATTAACTCAGGGGGTTAATACTTCTGGCAAGTTTTGCACCCCAAAAAATGTCCTCCTCGAAACAAAAATTGACCTGTTTTTGCATTTTGATCAGAAATGAATATCTTGGTAGATATAGCCTCTGTTTAGTTTTCGTTGAAGCACCCTGTATATATATATATATATATATATATATATATATATATATATATATATATAAATAACTACTAAAAAGTAGTTATGAGTTCAAATACCTATTGCCTGTAAGCGCTAAATTAATGCTGATTGAAACCCTTATTCCAATGCGGTGTTATGAACTCCTTGATTGTGATAAACGTATAGCACGTAATATGCGCCAAACTACTTGATGGATAATATTCAATAACATGCAAATATTTCTAGTCATGTTCTCTGGGATTTCTTCTGTTTCATTTAGGATAGCAGCCTGTGTTGTCCAAGTAGTAATGTATCCGCAAGATGTCAAAATCGATAAATATTGCCATGGTCTACAAGAGACCTTTTGAAAAAACTTTGTTTCATGTGACTGATTACAGGTTATCGTTATTAATGTTTTTTCCTTGATAATAGTTGAAGATGCGAAAAACTGATGGGGACAAAAAGTTTCTAAATAAAATGATAATACGATTTTGGTATTTAGATCTTACCAGGGTTTGCAACGCAAAAATGTTTACAGCTAGAAAAAGGGGCATGGCTCCTAAAGAAATATTTTCATGTAGATTTTGTTGACAATTTGACAAGTGTATCATGTGTCTGTTATGCCACAGTGTGTGGCTGTGGCTGCCCAAGAAAATTCAATGTGTGAGTTCATTCGCTTCTTAAAGAGGGGCAAGTTTTGAATTATTGCGAAGAAGATCGATGAAAGCGAATTGATTATTACCCTATTTAAAGTTATCAAACGCTTTTCAAATGCCCAACGTTTGTGCAGCACAACATATGGGGATTTTCTTACGTAACTGCCGGTATAAAATTCTTCCACCGCTTTTTTCAGTCTTGTAGTTATAAATTTTCAATTAGATGTGTGTTGTAACCAAGTCAGTTGACAAATCCTGGCTAATCAAATTTTGGTTCGAAAAGACTCCTTGTGAATTGAATAATAAAAGACATACGTTTCGGGAAATAACAGTTTCATCAACCAATTAACAAAACTTTATTCAAGGCTAAAATCGATTTTTATTCCAGGTCAGAAGATTATATCATCGTTGTGATGATGCATATTGATGAAATTGAGGAGCTTTGGCAAGCATTTTTGGGTATAAAGTTTAGAATTCACAGGTGCTCCTTGAAAATAGCCAGCATAGGAAGCAGAATCTCCTGCATCCGAATTCTTCATAATAAAACTTTGTCAGCAAATATTGCCTTTGTTCTGAATTTCATATCATTCATTTGTAATCTTATCTTTCATTTCAGAATGTGAAAGAGTAAAATATTTTTCATTATCCAATATGAACACACCCCACCAGATTTCTGCAACATCTTGGTATCCTTTCGAGCTGCTCCTGTATATCATGGGACTTCTTTTTAAATATTTTCCACTGGTTCGCCCTAGTTTTTGCAAATAAATGCATTCTGAATTCTCTTTATATTGTCTTAATGTCCTATAAATTGTTGTTTTGTTGACATTTTGGTTCATGAATATGTTAGCAATCTCACGTTTTGACAATTGTCCAACTAGATTGTAAATACTATTTTTAAGTTTTAATTGTTACGCCATTTTAAACTTAACCATCGCATAAAATTGACATTTATCAACAAGAACAAAATCAATCATTCATCTCTCAAATGGTCACTAGATCAAACATAAAATTCAGGTGGAATTTTCGATGCCAAATTTTCTAAAATTTGTGACATATTCGTTATTCAAGAGGTTTATATTTCTGGATTTTTTTAAAAGATTTTAAGAAAGGTCGAGAGATATGAAGGGTGTTCTAAAAGAAAAAAAACCCTTTTGTCTTCATATTTTTGTGATAATAATGTGAATCCGAAAACATGTGCGAATAATGAATTGAAACGTAGTTTTTCCTGTTTCGAAAATCACCCTGTATCTCGAAAACTAAATTAAATATCCGAATTCTGTTCACAAATTATTCCTTCTCATGATAAAATAGAGCAAGAATGTGGAAACCTGAATCCTCTTTATCTACAATAAACGGAGATACATTTCAAATGCATCAAACACTCTGTATATACTTACAGCTTCCTGGAATAAGCGACCGTCTTCTTTCAGTTCTCTCCTTACTTTCGAGAAATTCCATACTTAAACTTCTCCAGAATTAGCATCAATATTGCAGTATTCGTAACTAACGAAACGAATGAAATTAAGTTACGTTTAAATTATTCAACTTCAATTCTATGGTAGGATTAATTTAGTCAAGTCTCTAATCTAAGGGGTAGATAATTTAATGATACTTCAGGGGACGAAACAGTTCTTCGAGATTTGGCAACATTGTTAAGTGGCAATTATTGGGGCAGAATCCTTGTTATCTTCATTTGAAAGGTAGATTGCAGCTCAATTAAAATTTTAGGGTCGCGCTTCAGTCTATATTCTCGTTTACCAGTGTAGATACGATTTAAGGAGCTGTTCACTTGCCAGAATCATAAGTTAAATTCAACCTTCATTATTCCATCATTAATTGAAATAAAATTGATGTTAAGGTGGATTTGAATGATTGGTTTTCCGATAATTCATGCCCATGCTTCAAATATGACATCTTAACATATATATCTGTGTTCAGAACTGAACTTCTGATGCAGAGGAAGTGGTATCGTTAAATCCTAAATTCAAAACAGAATCTCTACCTCTAAAGAGATAAAATGTACTGATGCCCAAGTTCTCGCTATGGGTACTATGTTCATAGTCTCTCACTTAGTAATAGTGCTGGATGACTTGAGTTGGACTTGAAGAAAAATAGACCAAAGACTTGTTTCCAGAATGATCCGCAGATACAAAAGAGCTTGGGCAACAGAGGCACTCAATAAGCGTTATTTATGGATTTCCTCGTTGAAACAACGGTGATAGGCGCCTTCAAGTGTAGCTTCGGTAGAACAGCGAATTAGTACCTAAACAATACGAAAACGTTAGGGAATTTGGTTTGAGGCTTCGTGCCGCAGCTTGAGGCCCAGCTCTGACCTGTTGAATTTTGTCAGAAAACATATCAACTGGTGAAAAGCTGACTGAGAAAAATTTTCTATTACAGATAAGTCGAGATTTCATATTTTTCATTACGATGGACGTTCTTTAGTGTACAGACGTCGAAATGAGAGATATGCCTGTGAAACTTATTCCAACCTATGGTTATAGTAGAGATTCAATAATAATATGGGACGAATTTTTTTGAATGTCAGAACTGATATGATCGTCGTAAACAATAAAACTCTGATTACTCAGACGTACGTTACATTTTAGAAGAAGGTGTTGTACCATTTGCGGCAAACACGGGTAAACACTATTTAATTATGTATGATAACATACTGCAGTCTAGATCACGGAATTACTTCAATGGCGTGATATGCTCGAACATTTCTGAGACATTGCAAATAGAAATCCAGCAAACCAAGTCGCCTATTGGGAATGAGGTTCAGAATAGACTGATCGAAACGCCCTCATTAGGAAAAACATTTTCACTGTTAATTGTATAATTGAAGTGATCAAAAAAAGGCTTTATTCGTAATTTGAGCTCCTCTCTGACCTCTCCCCTGCACCAATATTTGAAAATGGGTCTTTTCACCTTCTATTTTTTTTCTCAGATTCTGATCGCTTAAGAAATTTGAAAAATTTCATAAACAATGGCAACCACCTCACACAACGCTTCAAGGATAACTGGGCAAGTCTAATTTCTAAGGGCTTTCGTCTCTGTTGTTGGTAAGAATGGATCAGAACTCTATAAGGTCATTGATTTTGATTATAAATCGTAGATGTCATTCAGTGATTCTCTCTAGGGGTGAAAATATCCAGTATTAACAGTATTTTTATTATCAGTTCTATTTCAATTTCTATCGATACCATCTTCATTACGATTAATCTCGAGCACTTCTTAGTGCTGGGGGATTATTGAAAAAATAATTCCCTAACTGAATAAATTTGAATTTTCGATTTGGTGCCTCAATTTTTTCGGCGCAGTATAGTTGAATCATGACGCGTTTGTCCTCATAGCCGCCTCTACCAATGGCTTCAAAATTTAATAGTTGAGGAGCAAATACCAATTCTTCCCAATCCGTTAAAAAAATTTTAAAACTACAGACTTTTGTAATGAATGAGAATCCATCAACCCAAATATCAAATACAAATATTCGGTTGATAGATATGTATCGGGCTGTAGTGTTAATTGCGTTATTGATGATAAGGGAGCTTCGTGAGTTTCGCATACAAAACCAAATTGGAGTTGCGTTTATTGGTTAATGAATTCTAACGCTGTATATTCCAATTACGTCTAGTTATAGCCGATATGTAACGGGAATTATGATGAATGATTATGTTCATCTTCGCGTATGATTAGAAGTAATAGTAATAGATTTCTAGTTCGATAATCATCAGCTTGTGGAGAGACTGATTTGAGAAAATTGCATGGAACAATTTATTTTTTAAACTAGCAAACTGACAGGGCTGAGATGGCGCACTCTATTCAGCGTTTCTCAAAAATGAAATTTTAAACATTCGCTGTCGTTGATGGAAGTGAAAGAGACTCTGAAATAGAAATACGGTATAGGATAATTTTTCACGGGGTATATGTTACGTAAATATGCTGCGAATACAGAACCGTGAATATGGAAATTATAGGGTATACGTTCCTGGGTGACAAAATGAAGAATAACACTGATTCTTTTATGTTTAAGATACATTTTACTAGTTTGAATTGTGGAGGCCGTTACTGAAATTGTCGCACTACCTTATAGATATTATTAAAAATTATTGTTCATTCAAATCAAAATTTTCTATAAAAAATTCTTTCGAATTGGTAAATAACATAAAAAGCGTTAACCTACCACCTAACGCAAAACTTATTTCGTTTGATATTGAGAATTTATACCCAAGTGTTCCTCCAGGTGATGTCAAAATATTAATCGAAAACATGTTGAATTCGAATCATGTTAACCACATAATTAAATCAGAAATATTGAATCTGTTGGACGTTTGCATTGAACAAAATTATTTTTCTTTCAACAACAACTATTACAGTAGTGAAAATGGTTTGATCATGGGAAATCCTTTGAGTCCACTTTTAGCAGAGATTTTTATGAATAATACTGAACAGAAAATTCATACACATCCACTCATTTCCAAATTTCTTTATTGGTATAGATATGTTGACGACATCTTAGTATGTTTCATTGGAACTACTCGTCAATTAGACTCATTTGTTAATTTCATTAATTCCATCCATTTGAACATTAAATTCACGATAGAAATTGAACAGAACGATTCCATTAATTTTTTGGACTCAAAAATCACTAAACAAAATAATAATCATGTTTTTTTGGTCTTTCGTAAACCAACACATACTGATACAATCATACATAACTACTCATTACATCCAATTCAACACAAAGTTGCAGCTTTAAACAGCATGGTACATCGGTTACTCAATTTACCTTTATCAGTAGAAGATTATAATAAAGAGTTAAACATCATCAAACAGATAGCCATTAATAATTCATATAATCCATATATGATAGATCTAATCATTCGTAAAAACTGTATCACCAAGCAATAAATGAAGTATATCCTATTCATAAAGACTATAAAATATTCAACAGTTTAACATTCTGCGGTTCTGCAAGTACAAATAGTAAATCCTTTCTCGTCAAACAAAATCTCAATATAACTTTCAAAACTTCTAATAACTTAGGTAAACATATTAAAAATAATAAATCTCGTGTTGAAAAATCAAGTAAACCAGGAATCTATAAACTCAATTGCGGTTCTTGTGATAAAATTTATATCGGTAGGACCTATAGGAGTTTTGGCATAAGAACATCTGAACATAAACGTAGCTTCGATAAAAATAAATCTGATTCAAATCATTCAAACCACCTAATAAAAGAAAACCATTCATTCAATAAAAATTTGACATATTACATATAAAATCAAAAGTTCAAAATTAGATCTCCTAGAAGCATTAGAAATAAATAGATACAAATATTCGGACAAGCTTTTAAATGAACAGGTAGATGTGAATAAACCCCTACTTAACTTGTTTAATTAGTTTTTATTACCTTTCATACTCACTGTACAATGGCTAGGTGTGGATTTTCCTGTTATTCATCCAACTTGTTCTACGATTTGTTTATAATACCATACTCTTCATTCTGTTTTTCATTCTTGATAAAGCTGCTGTGTTAGCGAAACGTCGTCGAATTTTTTCAAATAAAGTGTAGATTAAAGTTAAACCTTGTGTTTTTTTATCTCATTTATTTTACTAGTTGATTGATTCCGAAGTTATGATGATAAGACATTAAAACTATGTATTATACTATCAGAAGAGCTTTTATTGCAATTTCGTTCTCTCGACCATCTTCAGCTGACAACCAGTATTGAACTAAAGTTGAAAATACATACATACAGGGTGTTACATAATAGTATTTCACAACTTGAGGGGGTAAATCTAGGTGCGATTTCAAGAAAAAAAAGGTCTCATAAACATAGGTCCGCAAAAGCTTCGTTACGGCGCTACAGGGTGTTGAAATTTGAGGAAAAAAGTTGGTATTTTCTCCAAAACTCCTACAGTTTTTGAGATATTCAGCCCAAATTTGGAATGCAAGCTATTCTTTACAGCCTCCATCATTACACGTCCTCGATTTTAACTGAAATTCACAAGGTGTTTCTTTTTCGAGTCCATGTCTCCTTTTGCCCTTTCAAAGTTTTTTGTACGCCACTGATCAGCGTACAATCAATTTTCGTAATCTTCGTTCAATTTGGAAACTTTTTTGACACTTGTAATTTTTTCGTATCCCCATTATTTGAATTGTATGTTATTCCCTAAATAAAAAATTATAGAAATACTCGATAGGTAAGCCCAAAATCTGCTTTTAGTTTGATAGCTCGTCTTCTGAGACTCAGCTTATACTTATTCAATATTAAACTAAAAAAAAAACAATTAAAAGATGAATAAGTTGCTGGAATGTCCTCCACCTGCAAGAATACAGGCCTCTGCTCTTCTTCGCATATTATCACGCACTCTTTGAAATATTCCTGGGGTATTTCTTATCATGTCGCAAGAGGTTATTATTCAATTTCTCAATTCTTCTACAGTGTTCACTAGAGTGGTATGAACTAAACTTTTGAGATATCCCATAAGAAAAAGTCAAAGCAATTTAAGTCTGGGGACCTAGGGGGCCAAGGTTCTAGCCCACCCCGACCTATCCATCGGTTGTTGAATGTATTATTCAAGAATTCCCTAGCTATTCCACCAAAATGTACTGGTGCCCCGTCATACATGAGCCACATTATGTTTCACACCAAAAGTGGCACATCCTCGAGCAATAAAGGTAAATCCTCCTCAAAAAATTGTCGATAAGCGGCACCGTTCAGTCAGTTAGGCAAGAAAAATGGCCCAATCAAATAATTCCCAATTATTCCGACCCAGAGATTTAGTGAGAATTGTTCTTGATGATGAGATTCTTCAATCAAATGGGGTTTTTTCTCAACCCAATAATGATTATTGTGAAAATTTGTGATAGCAGTTCTAGAAAATTTAGGTTCGTCTGTGAACATTATTTTACTATCAAGATGAGCATTTTCTCTAATACTATCTAAGACCCCATCGGCATAAATTCAGTCTTGAAGGAAAATCTCGAGGAAGTAGAGTTTGGATAAATTGAATATGAAACGGGTACGATAATAAGTCGTGGAAAATCCTCCAAACCAGAACATGTGAAATATTCAACTGACTTCTAATTTTTCTCGTACTCACATGATGATTGAAATCAATACAATTCAAAACTGCTTCCTCAATATCTGGAGTTCTCATCGTTTGAGTTGCACCTTTTAAATGATTATTCACAGTAAAAGTACCAGTTTTCCTCAACCTTCTGTGGATATTTGAAAATGTTCGCCTGGTATTACTCGATTTGGAAAGCGTACCTGATAAAATCGCTGATATTTCGACTGATTCCAAGAAATCTAACCTTCGTCCTTTAGGTATTCTATGAATAATTTTAAGTTGATCTATGGGTGGAAAATGATGGCCATTTTCGATACAATGTGAAACAAATGTAGATTTGTCTGTTCTCTGGTTATTGTAATCTGACTGATGCTCCTTATACCTCGTTTTGAAAGAACGACCAGTTTTACTTATATAGAGGCTTTCTCAATCCATACAGAACAACTTATAAACTCCAGTATTGTCAAATTTATCAGTTTTATCTTTACTTTTAAAAAACTCCTGGGAGAGTTTTATGTGGGTCTTGAAAGCTACTTTTTCATTCTATTTTGAAATGAATTTGAAATCTTTTCGCTGATAGGGCCAAAAAATGTTAATGAAGTGTAGTCATCTGTATTATTTAATTTTATATGTGGGTAAATATCATGATTTGCTATTTGTGTTTGTTTTTTTTCGAATCATTTTATTATATTTGAGGGAAAACCATTGTTCTTAGATATCTCTTCAATGGTTGACTTTTCCCTAGACATATTTTCTTCGGATAATGGCAGGGGGGAAAGCCCTATGAATCATTGAATTAAATGCACCGTATTTATGAGATTTCGGGTGAGTTCAGTCATAAGGCATGCAAATAACAGTAGAGGTGGGTTTTCGATATATATCAAAACCTAGTGTGTTATTTATATGAGTGATTTTTAGGTCTAAAAAGTGAATCTGATAATCAACTTCTCTCTCTATTTTGAATTTGATTTTGAGATGACTGTTATTGATGTAAACTAAAAATTGATCGTGCAGCCGTAAAAATTCCATGTGAGCTCACTATCCAAGGTAACTGCGAGATATTTTTCTTCGTCTGCAACTGGTATAAACACTACTTCCAGCATCGGGGAAGAAACAAAAATCCTCCTTTTCCTGGTGAGTGGTACCAGAAATGTACCTTCAACATATCAACAGCGTACGCTTGTACATTAACATCCAGTGCGCCAATTGTTGCCAGAAGGTCATCAACCAGCAGAGACCACAACAGAGGGATAATATGCCTCCCTGAGGGTAGCCCCTGCCAGCCACAAAACTAAGTACTTTCCCTTTAAGGGGAGTGCTGATCAATCTGGCATTAGTATGTTACTAATCTATTTCGCAATAATATCGGGCTCTCGCAGCCCCACAATGTGAACTTGTCGTGGCAGGATTAAATGCACCCTAAATGTCCATGAAGGCTGCAGCTGCGAACTAGGTTATTGAGTGCCAGATCAGTGTATTTGGCTTTTCGAAAGGCGTATTGATGTTCATTCTGAATCCTCAGCAGTAACACCTTGGACCCGATGAATCAATCTACTACCTTTTTCACAGTTTTCAGAACGAAATACATAAGACTTATCGGTCTAAACGATTTAGGTTGGGAGTTCGATTAACCTTAGGGATGTATACAACCCTAACCTTCCGCAAGCTGGCCAGGACAACATTCCAGGCCAGACCCGATCGCATGTTGCCATCCCTCCCCAGGAGCCTCAAAAGGCTAAATTAACATGTAGGTCAATAAAAATCATCAACATCACCTAACCCTCGCTGAATTGAGAGAAACAGAATCCGTCTGATCTGGATTTCGGGCCACTAGGGCATTAATGTCTCATTTATCGCTCGAGGAACAGCCTTAGGATTCACCGGACAAGAGCTCAGGCTTAGGATTGGCCTGGAGACCGCAAGAATGGAAAAGAACCGTGGTTTGACCTGAATCCACGAGAGCAATGGCTAAGCCTGGTAGGTCCCAGACACTCTCGACTGGCCATCAGTGGAGTTTCCATTTCGAGGACCAAGACTTGTATTAACCTCTCCAGGTTAGACCTGAGTGCTCAAATTACCCTATTAACGGGGCACTATCGCCTCACAAATCACCTAAATAAGTCAGTATTCATCGAAAAATCTTCATGCAGACTATCTCTGTAGAAGCTAGTATCACTAGAACACGTTATGTACGAATGCCTAGATGATGACAGAATCAGACTTGAGGCATTTGTATATAACAAACTAGAGCTGACTGAGCTCATTAAGCTTCCACCTAAAAACTTATAGCCTTTACAAGAAGGATGGCGCTTGTAGGTGAAATTTGGGGCATAGGTTCTACAGTAGTGCCCTGGTTTGTAGTGGCCGTGGCATACTCAGTTTTATATTTATTAATCTATCTATGTACATGAAAACTCATTCAGTTTATCCTGCGAGAAAATTCAATGGGATCGAATGATTCATGAAAAACTGATATTCAGAATAATCATTTTCAATTTGCATCAAGATATTTTCGTGTGTTAAATACATAAAAAATTTTAATACCAAAAACGAATTTTCAACTTTCTTCAAATAATCAACATGTGCAAAAAACATCAATACATCCCTGCAAACTCAAACTATTTATACAAGTCTTTTTCAGATTGTATACTCTGTGAAATTTGTGTTTGTCAACGCAAATTCCAATTATTTTTCGACAGGACTGAATTATGTGTTTAATCAAATACTCCGTACAGGGTGGACACATTTCGATGTTCTAATCAGCAGCTGGAGGAAATATTGCAGAAATAAAAAACAATCCACCTTCTTGGTGCTTCTTCTTTCGAGACAAACTCAATGGCGAAAAGTTTTGCTATCTCTCTCAATTTTGGAGTTATTTCTCCAATTTTCCCAATTTCTCCGAATGTCGATATCTCGATTGTTTATGAATATACGTAAAAAAAATGTTGACACTTTACAGGCAGAGTAGAATGAAAAAAGAAAATTTCCTTTCCTTCGTCGGTTTTGGAGTTATAATGTAAACTAGCATATCGTTGAAATATAAGCCATAGATAAATTTGATCTCATAAAACCACATCGTCAAATTATACTTTCCAAAAAGTTCTTACTAAGGAAGACATAACGAGTTTCATCCATTTCGAGGAAACGTGAATTACTAACGTAGAAATTCTTGTTAAACAAAGAATTGCTGCTGAACTTTCATCTGATTGCTTTCTTTGTACACGAAGAAAATAATGAAACCGCTTTTTTATTCTCCTCATTAAAGTATGTTCGCTCACTAAGGAAACACGATATAGTACTATATTAATTCATTCCATCGAAACTATAATCTTATAGCAGTTTCACGAATCAATTACCTTGTTCAAAAACACCAACCTCCAACAAAAGAGGTTAAAGTCCTTTGAAGAAATTTGCATTGACGGCATTTTATTCCGAGCCGAAACTGTGAGTAGAATCCAGATTGTCTGATTAATTTTAATTGGAATAGGCGGTTCAAAGCATCTTATCCAGAAAAGATTGTTTGCAATACCCATCTTCTCGTTTTGAACCCTTCAATTTTTCGGGCAAACATTTAACGACATAATTTGAGGAGGATTTATCTCTAGTTCGTTTTCTTCATTATAGCATTCTCGAGCTTGGCCTTCCAAACTCATCATTAAACTTTTCCTAATTCTTTGAATAACCGATTTTTTTCGAGAACAGATTTTCATTATTTTCACAGATCCACTGCATGTACGATCACTTGTGGATTTTTATTATTATTGTAAATTTGCAAGTCCTGAAAGTGAGGAAATTCTGATAGCAACATCAGTTCAAAATTGCATAACAACGACATTGCGATGTGCAAAATTTTGATGAAAAATTGAAACCTCTATGGCTTCTGATAATTCACAACTTCATGGCATCACAAATTCAGAACATTCACCACTGTAGCCTTGATATTCACTTGTATCATGAACATATTCCAGATATAATCGATAGAAACGAAACTTTATAGATGGAAAACTGATGCTTTTCATCCTTGTTGTAGTTATCTTTCAAGATTCCATTAAGATGAAAGTATCACTTGTAAAAATATAAAACTTTCAGAGTTTCTCAACATGGCATAGATTTCGCAGAAACGTATTTCATTTTCACTGAATATATTCTTCGCTATAGATTGAGCACGATGTTTATCGAAATTACAATATTTTGAAATAAGAAAGGAGAAAATATTATGTATATTTGGGTTCTGTCATAATTTCCTTGAAACTACGAAGTTTCACAAATGTTGAAACTCTATAGATGCATAACGAAGAGAATGGTGTAAAATTCAATTTCTAAATAATAGATGGAATAGTACATACCCAGACTTTTCTAGCATAAAACATTACAGTCCAGCACTGTACGTGATCACATAACAATTTTAACTAGGCGTTCAAGGGTTTTCTCAGCACATAAACTTCAAGCACTTTATTCAGAAAATCATTTAGAACAACATATACTCTTTCTTATTATAATTTCACAACTTCAATAAAATCATATAATATAGAACATAGAGATTAATAGTGAACCATAAATGTAAATATGACTCAGGAATTTTTATTACACTTCTCTATGTTTCTCCACCTCTGTGACATAAAATTTTCATGATTCAACAGTTCTAAAGCCAGTGCTATGTGATTGAAATTTATTCGGGAAAAGCACTAGTTAAAGAGAAGCTGTATATTTTTATAATTTATACAGGGTGTTTCAACGAAAATTTGCCTTTGCTTCAACTCAGAAGAAGGCAGCGTCAGTGGCAAGCTTTGAAACTATTCGATTCTTGTATGTGAGATCAACCCTCTATCCTCACCATCCCCTACCTGAGAAATCAGTATATGGAATATACGTTCCAGGTAAATTTTCCATACAGGGTGTTCCAACTACAATGTTGAACCCGATGAATTTGAAATAAATGGTAGTATAGATTAAAATCAACATGCTAAAACATCAACAATTGTTCGCTGCTGCTAAGCACGTTCAAATGAAGCTTCGCAAGAGAAATGGAGTGCAAATTAGCAATGAAATGATACGACAACGTCTTCGAAAATTTGGTTGGAGGCTTCGTGTTGCAGCTGGAGGCCTAGCTCTGACCTCAGAACATCGAAGAGCCCGATTGAATCTTGCAAAGGAACATGTCAGTTGTTTCGAAGCTGGCTGGATGAAAGTGTTGTTAACAGTGCAGAGTTCCCAATATTTTAATTAATCATAGATCGTGCAATTATGGAATCATACATGCTATGACATCTATTAGCATGAGTTGAGACTATAAACAATGTTGAAACATAGAAGGAAGGTAACTAGAACTGATGAACAATCGAAATGAAAATGATACTCATAGAAATTGAATTGAAACTAAAAATAATGAAAATTGTAAGACTTTTGGAGAAAATTAACGCACCCAAAATCCTACTATTACTGGATATTTTCCCCCTGGCGAGAATTTCTTCATGACATTTACGATTCATCTCAAAATCAAAATAGCGTTCTGGTCCATTTTGTTCCTAATTTCGATCAGTCCGTTCCGAACCTCTTTCACGGTATCAGCCTAGTTTTGCTGGTTTCTTATTCTTCTATCGAGAAGAATTCCAGACATATTCGATGGGACTGAAATCTGGACAACGTGTAGGCCTCTCCATTGAGGTGATTTCGTTATCTTGAAGGAGCTTTCTTACGATATGAGCCTGACGAGGTCCGGCGTTATCATGCATAAACAAAAAGATTCACCCATATTTGCTTCAATTAGTACCACATATGCTTCTAGAAAAGACAAAATCTTGAATCATCTCTTGTGGCTTCCCAAAATTTCAATTGATCCTAGATCGTGTAATTATGGAATCATACATGCTATGACATCTATTAGCGTGAGTGAAGACTATAAACAATGGTGAAACATAGAATGAAGGTAACTAGAAGTCCGAACTCTTGGTAGGTAACGCGCTAAGGTTGACCGATAATGCGTCCTGATAGAGGAGCGTGGCCTAGTTCTCTCCCTACTTCTTCCTTGAACGTTGAGAAAGGCTGAGTTGAAAGATAGATCTCAGCAGTCCGGATTCGGTCTCTAGTGTACCTATTTGTATTTCTCTGACGAGTAGGAGTTCACGCAGATAGTACATAGTACTACATTGATCGCTTATTTCTAGGGTATATTTTTGAACCATTCTTGGTAAGTCGAGGCTTTTATTCACCTTTCATTTCTTCATTGTTTCGTGACGTTTTTAGCCGTTTTTGTATGGAATTATTGTGCACACATTTTGGAACATTTTCGTAAGAGGTTTTGTGGCATAGTTTTGGATAAACATATTTGGTTGGATGAAGAAGTCTTTTTTGAAATTTTTGAAACGAGGTCTTCTCATTTCTGTCATCTGTCAGTTGGAGGCGCCTGTCAAGTCTACCGACCACAGAGGCTATTTCTACCAAGATATTCATTTCTGATCAAAACGCAAAAACAGGTCAATTTTTGTTTCAAGGGGGACATCTTTTGGGGTACAAAATTTGCCTGAAATATCAACCCCCTTACCATTCAACTGAAAAAGTCTGCAATATGCTTGAAAATTATTTATTTCATTCCATACTGTACCCTCCCACTGAAAAATTGTATTTCCAGATATGACAACATCTATTTGTTCTTCCTGGATTCTATTGCGATAGTTAACCACAATTTTTAAGGAACCTTGACTTGTTACTTGTTCTTGATAAAATCTTTCAACCTATATCCTCCTAAGTATCACATTGGGACAATGGATTTCTAAACTCATATGGTCTTTGAGGCCCTCGCAATCGCTCGACTTTAAACTATCAAAAATTACTGTATTTTTATATATTTTCCTCTAGTATATCAGCGTAAATTAGGATGTTCTACTTCTTTGTTGCAGTCAAAAATTCTACCCAGCATCAGCAACCGCGTGCTAAGTGGAAACGCGTTGGGCTAGTCTCCGGGAGGTCCGTCCGTCTCGACACGATAGTTTGGCCTGGCGGCGACCTGTCGGTGGCGGCGGTTTCCTCTAGAGCGCGCACCGCTTTCAGGGTGGTTACGGCGCTGGCGCCTCCATTCGTTATGGAAAGCGAGCTCGACGAGGACGGACAATGTCTAAGAGGTGAGTAAGAGAGAAAGACTACATGCTTTTGTACACTTATGATACTGAATATAATGGAATGATCGATTCAAAATAGAATTCGAATATACTGGGTCAAGTAATTTCTATTGAATTAATTGATTGTTTCGCAGTACAATCATAGGTTGATTATATGCTTATGTCTGGTCGTTTTGAAGTACAAAAGCTCAGACGACACAAGTCGGTGAACGCAAATAGAATGTGAGATAGGGAAGGTCCTTTTGCTCTCTATTTATGGTGCAAAACGTCGACTTTCATTTTTGTATGAACCACGTTTAAAGTAAAGTAGATTTGTTTGAATGCTTTCACATAAAGATATTTAAATTCGTCAGGATTGGCACGATATTGATCACTTAAGAGATTACAAAAAAGGTATACATACATCAGAAAACGACTAAACTAAAAAAAATTTCATGCAAGAAACTATTTAAATTCATCATAAAAGTCTACCAACAATGCTTTCGTCACTCTTTTGAAGCTTTTCAACTCTAGAATTTTGATGATTGAAACATGCTCAACGACTAATTACTTTCCTAATTAGTGTTGTGTTGCATTTAACCTCGTGCATATCGTTATCACTTGGTAAAAACATAGAGTAATAAATGCTCATTAAGTATGCAAATGTGCTACGTGGGCAAATTCAAAATTGAATGAAGTTTCTATGATTTTGTCTTGGAACAGGCACCAATTTATTGCCGGACCTTTGATAGTAACCATCGTAAATATCTCCAGGAAGAACCCAACTACCTGGCTACGTTATTCTCTTTCTTTTTGTTGCTTGTGAATATTGCTACCTTGGTTTTAAATAGAATGTTTACTTTATACGTCTAAGATTTGTAGTCAGTAATGTAGATGAATATGTGTTTTAGAGTTCTCTTCGAAAATGAAATTGAATCAATTGAACACCCCCTAAGCGGGGGTTGCAATCTTTGAACATTTTGAATAGGAAAGATGGATCGAATGATGACTCAGAAGAAAGGTGGTATCTTTGTCCACATTGCCTTGAACGAATTTCCATTTCTAGTTGAAAACTGTGAAAGATACAGGGTGAGCAACTGAAAGAGAGGAAAGACTATTTCCCTGAGACTATTCAAGTTTCAGTGAGGTAACATGAAACAGATCCATGCAGGTCAATGGCAGTCATCATCAAGTACCATCCTAATCTCGAATTTCAACGCCTGGAGCAGGGGTGACAACCCTTGAAAATTTGGAAGAGTGATAGTTCGAAAGAAAAGTATTATCTATATCGGCATTCCTGTGAAAGAATTTTCATTTTTGATTGAAAACTGTAGAAGACACAGAGTGAGCCACTGAAATACAGAAAATACTATCTATCGCCCTGAGCTATTCAAGTACCCTGCTCTAGGGGTGGACATTTGAGATGTGAATTGTGTTTCGGAAGATGACAACCTTTGATCTGCAATGAATCTGTTCCATTTTTTACACTAATACTTGAATAGCTCCGGGCGATAGATAGTCTCCTTCATTTTTCAGTAGCTCACTCTGTATCTTCTACAGTTTTCAATCAAAAATATGAATTCGTTCACGGGGATGCAGACAAAGATAATACCTTTCTTTTGAGGTATCACTCGACCCATCTACCTTCTTCCAAATTTTCAAGGGTGGTTACCCCTGCTCTAGGGATTGAAATTCGAGATGAGGATGGTACTTGATGATGACTGCCATTGATCAGCATGGATCTGTTCCATTTTACTTCACTGAAACTTGAATATTCTCAAGGAAATATTTTTCCCTATCTTTCAGGTGCTCACCCTGTATCTTTTACAGTTTTCAATTAAAAATTGTTGAAAATTTGTTCAAGGCAATGTAGACAAAGATGCCACCTTTCTTTTGAGTCATCACTCGACTCATTTTCCCTATTCAAAATGTTCAAGAATTGCAACCCCCGCTTAGGGGGTTGATATTTCAGGCAAGTTTTGTACCGCAAAAGATGTCACCCTTGAAACAAAAATTGACCTGCTTTTGCGTTCTGATCAGAAACGAATTTTTTGGTAGATATAGCCTCTGTTTAGTTTTCGTTGAAGCACCCTGTATATAATAATTAGATAATGTTTATGATATTTTAGATAACTCAATAATTTTAGTAAATTATGGAAACTAACATTCATTTCATTTCAAAATTGACTCTAGCTAAATTTTCCAAATGAGTTTTAATATTATCTAACAGAATTTTAAACAATAATTATAAATAATTTCATGACTCTAGTTCTAAATACAATTTCTTTTTACGCTTCAAAATTATAAGAATCAAAATAATTCTTGTCGAAGTGCTCATATATATATTTTGAGATGCAATTTTTTTTTCATCTTTTGATGATGTATCTTCATTACATAAATTTTCTATAACAGGATCCATCATGGCATTTATGATGTGATCTCGTTTCCACATTTTATTTTTTTCTTTAATGGCGTGGTCTATAAAATTTGTCCAGTTTTGGGATGTAACAATTTTTATTGTACTGTTGAAATGAAGTTCGATGACTTGTATCTTGCGTTCTTTCTAGCCACGTCACCCTCTACCTGTGCCAAAATGAGTTCAACCGGATTCAATTCGCAGTGGAAAGGTGGAAGGCGGAGTATACTTACTTCCCGGTTTTTTTCCATTTCGTCAATCTTATATGTTTTGTATGATTTCTTATATCAATTTGCAATTGAAAATAATCCTTTTTTTGCAATATGTTCTTCAAAACAAATATCCGTCAGCCATCTGATGATGTCTGCTTCACGCTAAGAACAACTCTTAAAAATATTCTTCGAAAACATCCGCATCCAAAATTTAGGATTCAGCTCCTGATATTATTAAAGTTGAAGGTATGACACATGACATGCAGTGGTGTGCAAATTAATAGGATACGACGTTTCAGAAAATTTGGATGGATGTTTCGTGTTCCCCTCGAGATCCAGCTCTAACCCTTGGTAGTTTTCTCTCCCAGAAGCTGACTATGAAAGAGTTTTGTTTACAGCTGAGTCGAGATTTCACAATGAGAGATACGCCAAGTACTACTTTTGGTTTTGGTGGAGACCTGCTCATCCTAAATAATGCAACTCTAAATGCTCAGAGATACATTACAGACATTTAAGAAAAACATGTTTCACAATTTGCGGCAAACATGGGTGAGAACGCCAGCCCTCACCGAGCTCATATCATTGGGAAGTACCCTTCAGATCACGAAAACACTTCATAGGAGTGGGCTGCCTGAAGTCCAGACCTCAATCCTATCGAACATGTATGGAACATTCTCAACAGAAAATTAAGAATCCAGCAAAAATAGCCAGCTACCGTGAATGAGGCTCGAAAGTGACTAATCGAAATTTAGTCTTTGAGTATGAGTCGTAGATGTCATGTCGTTATTCTCACCAAGGGTGCAAATATCTGGCAAAAAAATTGACTTCGATTTGTATCCAAAGTTTCAAATTTTTCATAATTAGTTTCATTTCAATTTCTATTTAAATTACGATTGTTTTCAAGCACTCATTAATGCTGGTGGGTAACTGGAAAAAATAATTCTTCAACATACCTAAACTTCTTCTGAATAAATTTGTATTCTCGATTTTGTGCGTCACTTTCTCGGCAGAGTATAGTTGAGTGCCAACTTTCCTGGTAGTTATTTTAGGACACGTTATAAGATATTCATATTTTCGGTTCTCCTGGCGTTCACAGAAACTGAAACCTGCTAGTTCAAAACTTGTCTTCTGAAGCACTCAACCCCATTCTATATAACTCCACTCTCTTGTTACTTCGCTAACCCGGAAAGCTCAAATTCCAGCAGACAAGGGCTACGGTCTATTGAATTCATTCACGTGATGATAATTCAGGTGTGGCAATATTGAATCTTGCATCTAAAAAAAGAGAATGTAAAATTGTTTACTGAAACTGATATCATTGGTTTGCAATGTTATTGGCTTAGTTAGGTGGGGATTTCACGTCAATTTGTAGATTTGTCAAGTCACTTGGCCCTTTTAGAACAAACCGCCACTTTTTCCATCAAAAGTCATATGTAGAATGTATAGAAATATATTTGTTTTCATAGTTAGAAAGCATTTATCTAATGTAATAAAGCTCATTTCGAATCCCACAATGTTTCGATTTAACAAATTACTTCCCAACTACCTGGCATCGTCGTGATGAGAAATGTGGTTATGTCTGGTTCTGGAAAATGCGTTTTCATTTCCCTGGAGCGATATAGATTTCAACTTCGTACTTCGTAAAACTGTGGTTTTTGTTTTGTACGAAACGTACCCGTATATATTTGCCCGCCGGTATCCAACTGGGGACGGTTTCGCGGTTGGCGGAGCGTAAAACGAAAAAACCAGATGTCTGCTCCAGTTTTCCGTCGCTTTTTTTTTCGAATTGCGAAGCACAACGAGAAATGATTTCATTACTTTCGGTATGTACGGTATTATGATTGTGGGTAATATTAAGAATGATGATATTGATAAGATTTGATTAGGGAGTTGTGACGTTTTCGTACTTCATGGTGTCTCACTGGACTCTTCATCGTTTTTCAGTGTTTTCAATAAATCACCAGAAAATGCAAGTAAATTTGTAGAAGAAAATTTCGTTTTCTTTTCGTGTTGCCAATCTCTGAACAGTGCTTTAAACTTTTCGTATTCATATTTGGACTTTAGGGGCAGCAAGTTCTCGAATATATAAATTGCACAATTTGTAATATCAAGAGGAATACTTTCAAGTTCTATATCGAATGCACTCGAATTTTCACTCATAAAATTATTTAAACAATAACTTTTTGGGAGATAATTAATATGATGTAGACATTTACATCTACCTCTGACGCTATTTTGAGATTCATGGCAAGCGATGATGTTTCGTTACTGATAGGTCCTTTTTCGGATTTTTCTTGACTGTAATATAATAATTGTGATGTTCAATTTTGTTCTCTGTGTCTAATGATTTCATCTATGAAAGAGGCCAGTATATTGGTGTTGGAGGTTATTCTTTTTCTTCCTTATTCTTCCTTTCTTGAATCTTGAATTGAGAGGGGGTTAGCAAATGCTCTGTGGACCATAGAATTGGGAATTGTTGCGTCTGTGAATGATTATTGTCTATAGATATTACAAGTTAGGATACTGTTTCTGTAGGTTATAATTAAGTCTAGAAAATTTATGTTATCAGTTTCAATTTCAAATGTAAATTGTAAATGATCGTGAATTTTATTCTTTCATTGTATTAGTCTCCAGTTAGGCAACAGCCTTGAAGTCCTAACTGAAGACCAATACAATTTCAAAATGGAAGATACATCGGACACACTGAACATCAGGAAATAACCAACAGACCCAACGATATTATCCATCAAAAAAGTCAAAGAAACATTGAAATATGTGGGCCATCTGGCGCGTACAGAATGGGAAAAACGAAGTCTTTCACCTATGAACCCAATATATGGACTGATCAAGCTATATAAAGAAGAAAAGTCTGCTAGGTCTGAACTATCTTACATTAACACTATTTCAGGTAACTCAGCCGAATTTTCAATCCATAAGTTCATAAAACTCACGAACTTTCACTCAGAACATACCATTTCAAATTTCAACAATTTCATCTTATGTAAAAACTCTCCTCACTCAAAAATCAGTCATAACTTCAAGCTTGTTTCCCTTAATGTGAAAAACATGTACCCAAACATTCCAACAGATGAATGTCTACCTTTATTTTCAGATACTTTCACCAAAACCAACACATTTCCACTCTTATTTGAATCTTGTAATCTATTGAAAACATGTTCAAACCAAAATTGTTTCCAGTTTTAGAATAAATTCTTCAAACAATAATAATAATTCTTATTTGCAAAAGCTCGCACTTCTGACCTCCATAAAGTAGTATCGTTGGCTGATAAAGGATATACACCTCTAAATCTTGCTACCAGTGATGACCTGCTCAATCTACAATTCCTATCAGATACTGAAAAACAAGAGCAATGGTCAAGGAAGGAATTGCATGGACGACATCACCATGAGATCAATCAACCACAGATCGACAAAGAAGCTTCCAACAAATGGTTGATGGAGAACTATTCGCGGAAACAGAAGGATTCCCTATGGTCATTCAAGACCTAGTCAACAGATAAGTGCAGAAATTGCCATATGAGATCGAAGACAATATAGCATATTACGTACTGGCCAATACGGACTATCTTCACAGGCATAATCAAGTATGCAACATTATCCATCAGAAACTTACACACAAGTACAGACTTCTGAATACCTTCCAGCCATATTGCAAGTATCAACCGGCACCAGATTATAGGCCTGTTACCACTGACAGAATGGCGATGAATAAAAGGCCGGACATAATGGTGTATGATAAGAGAGCCAGAACATCAATGCTGGTAAATGTCGCCATAACGAATTATAACAACGAGCTGAACAAGTTCCAGGAGAAAAAGTCCAAATACACAGACCTTGCTATTGAGATCGAGCAGATGTGGCACCTCGAGAAAATAGATATTGTTCCCGTCATCTAACTTCGACTGCGTTAATATCCAAAGCTTTGCATTATAGCCTTACGAAATTAGAATTGTATAATAATATCCATATAGAAATGCAAAAAGCTATAATTCTTAATACATGTAGGAAGGTTAGGAAATTTATGTCAAGTATATTGTAATCGAGCATATTCCCTTTGATTGCTGAAACTGGGATAAGTAAATTATATCCAGCTAACAGCTGAGATAGTGCATAAGTCCACGATAATAAATAATAATAGAGCGACCAACAATTGGAAGGCCACAGGTATAGAAAATATCGACAACTTCTAGTACAAGAAGTTTAATAAACTCCATAGAGCACTAGCAAAACAGCTCACGTATGTTCTTCATCATCCCAGGAAAACGTTAACTTTCCTGACGCAAGGCTCATTATATATGCTACCTAAGAGTTATAGAACACAGGATCCGTCTCAATATAGGCCAATCACTTGCCTGCTAACACTCTACAAAATACTCACCTCATACATATCCAATCGAGTATACCAACACCTTGACGACAACAAGATATTAGCAGAGAAGCAGAAAGGAGGCAGAAAGAAACACCACGGGTGCAAGGAACAACTCATCATCGATTCTGTGATAATGATAAAACCAAAGGTTCCTCCAAAGCGCGGCCAATGTTCATAAGGGAAATAACAAAACTGCGATCAACAATAACAGAGAAGAACATGACGCACAGTGGTTGACCGATTATTGGTCATCACTATGGTCGAACCCCAAAGAACACAATAAAGATGCGGAATGGTTCAAGAATGAAAAACAACGCCTTGATATCAAACATATGGACTTCAGAAGAAATCACAAAAGTAGTTAGAGCGACAACAATTGGAAGGCCACAGGTATAGATAATATCCACAACTTCTGGTACAATAAGTTTGATAAGCTCCATGGAGCCCTAGCGAAACAGCTCACGTATGTTCTTCAACATCCCAAGAAAACACCCACTTTCCTAACACAAGGCTTACCATATATGCTACCTAAGAGCGATAGAACACAGGATCCGTCTCAATATAGGCCAATCACCTCTGCCAACGCTCTACAAAATACTCACCTCATGCATATCCAATCGAATATACCAACACCTTGATGACAACGAGATATTAGCAGAGGAGCAGAAGTGATGCAGAAGTAAACACCACGGGTGCAAGGAACAACTCATCATCGATTCTGTGATAATGAAACAGGCACACGGGGGGCATCGGAATGTCTATTCAGCATTTCTCGATTATCTGAGAGCGTTCGATAGTACCGTTCATTATTCGCTTGTCGAAGTATTACAGATATACGAAATTCATCCAGTCTTCGTAGAATTCTTGAAGACAACAATGACACACTGGCGCACGTCTCTGCAGGTCAACATGAACAATAAATCAATTAAAATCAACGAGATACCCATACGTCGTAGAATTTTTCAAGGAGACTCTTTGAGTCCACTATGATTCTGTTCAGCTGTGAACTCATTGTCTTCAATGCTCAATAGAACAGGATACGGATTTAGGATGAAAACAGAAAGCAATTATCATACAATCTCCTACCTGCTGTATATGGATGACATCAAATTATATGTTTCGAACAAGAAGTAATTGGATAATCTGCTGAAAACTATCAGTTCTCGGCAGATGTTCATATGAAATTGGGGATTGAAAAATGTAAGACCCTGATCATTCAAATAGGGAAAGTCATAGATGGTGAAACACAACTTCCTAACGGTGATATTATATAGTGTATGAGGGATGGCGAAACGTACAAATATCTGGGATACCAACAAGCCAGATTGCTAGACCAAAAATAGTCGAGTGAGGAGATTCGTTCAGAGTACAGTCAGCGTCTGAAGACTGTGCTGAAGTCAATCCTGAACTCAATGAATCTAGTCAAAGCTACGCCATTCCAGTGTTGCTTTACTCATTTGCAATAATCAGATGGACTAAGACAGATAATATCTTCTCCATCATATACTTGATATTCCTTTTTCTTTGGAACTTTGAAGGTACCAACTTATTAAATATAATGAGATGGTTGCCTTTCAGGGAATCGATCTAAATAAGCAGCTTCTGCAGCATCCGCATTATACTTATTATTAATATAACATTCAATCATATTGAATTTTTCAAAGTTTTCGTTCGACATGGCCTCTTAGTTATTACAAGTAAGACTACATTCATATAATATTGTAACTTGATGAAAGAATTGACATTGCAAGAATTTATTTTCGAACTTTCAACTAATATGTCAAAACTATTTTTACATACATTTGAAAACAACAAGGATATCGACACTTAATTTATTCCGAAAATTTTAAAAATTTCGAAATAACCCGAAAACGAAAAGGCTAGCTCCAATTTATTTGCGGCAATAAATTCTTCACGTAAAAAGAAGAAGACGGGGGTCATTCTACTCTATTTACAATATTACACATAGCTGCAGTACTTAAACGTCGAAATCTGTCCACCTTGTACATACAGCATGAAATGCTTCTATACTAGCAGCTCAGGTTAATCATAATCAACCTCTCAATTCGCACAATATAATCCTGGTGATTCGTGGCGGAATCACAATATATTGCAATACTAACAAACAATACACATTGTTGGGATGTCGATCGATATATTCACGGGGTAATCGACTGTTGAGCCAAATCTGAACACCTAACCTTCATGTCGAACATCATTTAATGCGAAAAGTTATTTTATGCTCAAACTACAACCTAACTAGTAAATCAAGAGTACATTCATTATTACCATTGGCAATAGACTGCATTCTTATTCGATTTGCCTCCAAACACTATCTACGTTCTTCGTCAGTTTCATTAATATAGTATACAGCTTGAATTATTTCGACGATTATAATGAACGGAACTCAATTGAATGTTCACAATTAATGATATAATTGATTGGATATATAAAATGGAAATTCATTTTAATATAAAAGAATAAAACATTGTCTGATTTTCATAGTGTTTATTTTTGATACATAAGACCGGCTTTGACAGTGTCTTGAGAAAACAGATATGGGAAAATGTGCTAACTAGACCTAATTCAAATGTTGAGTAATGTGAAAGATGTAATTCTAGTTGACTATTGAGAGTAGTGAGTTTTGGTTCTTCACAAAGATTGTTAATGTTAATTTTGTTTAATGTTAATTTCCAAACTTTCCATCAGACTCAGTGTTTTTCCTCTATTGCAATCGTGAAGAATTTTCGAATATTCTAACGTTGTTATGTGATTTGTTGATTCAATATGTTCAAAAACTGCGCATTTGTAATCTGTTGAGAGATGCTCTTGAATTCTTTGCTCAAAATTTCGACATGCTCGATCTACTTTTTTTATTTTCTTGCTTGGAATTGAGTTATAATCTGCTTGTATTGGGATCACTGGAAAGGGAGGTTATTAAATCAAATTTGGGGATATGATTCCAGAAGTTAGACTTGCGTTTCTATTTTCTGGTTTTTCTATAATGGAGTATAGTAATTAAGCAATTCGTTTTGTTTTTTGCGTTCAATAATATTATTTAATTGGAATATTATTAATTGATTCAGTTTTCTTAATGATATTGATTTTCGTATTGAATTCTGTTATGGCTAGAGGAATGAAAAAGAATCTCTATGGTTCATTGATATATAAGCGGCTAATTTATCTGAAATTTCAGCAGTGGAGTTTATTTTATTGTGCATTTTATCACAAGAACGTAAAAACTGGTCTATTTGACTCGTTGAGCCTTGAAAACCCATAGAAATATCATGAAAATACCACAAAAATTATATGTCTTTGTGCTAACGCATTAATAATTAAAACGACTAATGTTTTTTGAGCACCTTATTTCAAACTTTCAAAAATGAAAACTAATTGCCAATATCAAAAATACCGTTATACCGCCTAAATCCAAACTCATATCTTTCGTCGTTAAAATCTATTTCCCAACATTCCTCTGAAAGATACATACTACTTAGTTAAAGAATTATTAGAGAAGAGTCTTGAAATCAGATTTTCTTTGATTATTACAAATTTGTTCAGATAAAAATTATTTCCATTTCAATAACAAATATTACAATAGTAAAGATTCATTACATCTAAAAATTGTATTCACAACCGAAATAGAAATTTAATGAATTACATTAAATTTCGAACAAAATGGAAAAGCCGTCACATACAAATATTATAATCCATAACTCGTCGTGTCATCAATATCAACAAAAATGTCAGCATTCAACAGTTTCATTCATAGATTGATTAACATCTCGTTATCACCAGAAAATTTCAACAAAGAATGAAATTCAATTAAATAAATAGCTGAAAATAATGGTTATAATCCCAAAATAATGATTGATATTTTGAATAAAAACAAAGTAGAATCGCATTGAATGAAGTTTACAAAAATGCAACACCTTAACCTACGTTGGTATTACAAGTGAGAAACTGAAATCATTCTTGAGTAGAGATAATTTCAACATATTTTTCCGAACTAATAATAGCTCAGGCAAATATAAAAACAATGAAACCAAATCAGATAAAAATAATAAATCAGGTGTTTATGGATTGAATTGCAACTACTGTAATAATTTCTTCATTGGTAGAACAATTAGAAATCTCAATATTAGAATATCGGAACATAAACGCTGTTTTTCAAGTGAAAAATCAGATTCAAATTACGCGAATCATCTCCAGAAAATAAGCACTATTTCGACCCACAGTTTGAAATTTCGTATACAGATAATAAATATTGAAAAGTAGATCTTTGGGAATTTTCAGAAATCGACAAACACAAACACTTAGGTAGACTCATTAATGAACAAGTCGATTTAAGCCCTTCACCTTTATCGAATCTCTTCAGGGAGCAATCTTTTCCTTAATTTTTTTGAATATACCTGTCATCAATAACCACTTAAGAAGAAGAAAGTCAATAAGCCTTTAGTTACTTGAGAAAGTTTGTATTTATATTCTCATTTTTATCTATATATAGTTGTCATAATTTCTATACATTCATTCGTCTGAAGAAGCTACGTTGTAGCGAAACGCGTTACGAATCACAATTAATCTGTGAAATTCCTCAAAAAACATTACTTGTTTTTTATTATTGATAACGGAATTCTACCAAATGAAAGCCTCCCAAATTCAAATGCTAACGTATTATTTATTATAGATTTCTCAAAATTCTTCATGAAAGTTTCTGCCAATAACAGTCTCAGAGCGAGTCCACAAATTGAACTTAAATTGCAAACTTTTTTTATAGAAAAAAGCTCTCTGATAGATTACAAAATTCAATAATAATGTGCATTGAAGTTTTATTTTGTTCAAAGAATTTTTTATATTAGAGGCGGACATTAATCTGTTGAGTAGCCAGTTGGATCTATCGCTGATGGGAGTTTTTCGCGAACCTGGTTTTTTCTTGAAACTAGATGATTTCTGGAATCAAGCCTTTCAGTTCTTCAGAGCGTTTACCATGAAACATCAGCAACCGGTTGTCTTTGAGCGAGAGGCTAAAGTTCCCGCGCGATCGATGAGGCGAACTGCTCTCTTCTGAAAACTATTAAATTGATGTAACGAATGTTTAGGTGCAGAGCCTCACACTCGTCTGGAACAGTATTCCAGACGAGTTTGCACCTGTGCTTTGTATAAAATCATAAGCTGTGATGACGAGAAGAACTACTCAGTCCTGACAAGAAAACTGAGTTTAGCAGAAGCAGATTTGGTGGTGACTGAAACATGGTTATGCCAGCAAACTCCGTTTGCCGCAATGCCAAGTAGATGCATGTTCTTTTCTGAGGAAATTCGATGTCCTTTAAGTGACTTTTCTGCGCTTTGTTCGCGTTGAGATTGACTAAGTTCTACCAACCCCACTCTGATATCTTCTCCAAATCTGAATACAGTGACATGCTATATTGGTATCGTTTCGGTGTGACAGCTTAGCAGTTATAGGGTACTGACTAGAGAATGAGGAAACTAGAGTACAGTCGTTGGCAAACCCAAATATTGTTTTTGGTGGGATGAATCAGTTCATTGATCTGAAAGAGAAAAAAATTTATAGTATGGAGCCCTGGGGTACTCCTGCATTAAGCTGGAAAAATTTAGTTGTTACACCATCAAGTATCACCTGAATCATTCTACTGAAGAGAAAGCTACTTATCTAATCAAGCAATTTTTCGGTAACTCCATATGTGATTTGTTCATTCACCAAAACTGCGTGCCAAACTCTATCGAAGGCTTTTGAGATATTAAGAGCAATGGCTCGCCATGCTTTCAATTGATGTATACCAATGCGTAACGTATGCAAGAAGATCACCAGTTATTGTTGTCTTTGGAAACTGTATTGTCGATCACTGATGATACCCTGCAACTCGAGATATTTCATGAGCTCATCGTTTATCATTCTTTCCATGACTTTCGATATAATAGGCAGCAATTCTCTTCCTTTGGAAACGGTTGTACTCTTGCAACCTTCCAACTCTCCGGATAAATATGGCCCTCATACGAAATCTGAAACAGCACGTGATAACTCTGGGGCACATTTCGTCAAAAACGTTGGTGGAATTCCATCAAGACCCACTGTTTTTTTTAACAGTTTAGTTGTTGAAGAACTCGCTATACCGTACACACTCTGAATTTTACTTCAGATATATTTCTTTGAATATGTGGAATGTTTGGTAGCACTACTAGAACAGAATTTTTCCAAAGAAATTTATCCTTGTATGGGTGAAGTGATGATGCTATAGAACCGTCATCTCTAATCAATGATGGAAAGGACTTTCATAAGTTGTTGTTGACTGCCTTCATCATAGACCAGAACTGACGAGTTCCAAGAGCCTATTCCTAATTCTTCCATTGGAGTAGCTTTTCGTTCTATCAATTATTGAGTTACAAATATTCCTGAACCGCAATATCCAGCCTTAGTTTCATGTGTTGAATTTTTCTTTCAGTTCTTATAAACTCTGTTTTTAACTGTGGCAGCCAAGGTTTTTGTGTGGATGTTTTTCTTCTGGAGTTTTGAATGTAGAGGTCCAAGCCTGCAACAGTAACTTCAACGACATCTTCAGTGAAAGGATTAATGTCAGGATCCAAGAAAGTTCGAGTAGCTCCTTCCACCTGGCTCACTATTTATGCCATATCATCGGATCTTTATTGCGTGGCTATACGAAGTTAACTGTAGCAGAACCAAGGTTGTTGAAGGGTGCTGAAAATTGCAAATGGAAATCATTTGCATCTAAAACAAGAATGAGATCGAAAGTATTGGAAAAATCGGTTATATTTTTGAGAATTCTTATCGACTCATCGACAAGTTAAGTCAAGTTGCGGCAGATTGCAGAGGCATCCGCTAGCCCTCTTGCTTCTTTGGTCGGGGCCAGTTGATATTGTGGACGTTGGAGTATCCTTTTATAATCACCTCAGCGAAATGCAAAATTCGATGTGGCAAAAACACAAAGCCCTCCCTTAATCCGAAGCCTTGGGTTGGACTCATAGCCATTGAAACAGAGATAAGTGGTGTCTAATGTTGTCACTATTAAATACTTGTCCTTTTCATCAAATGAGACCAACTTAAAATTGAACTTATTAAGCGTAGAGAGTGCATCTTTCAGTTCTACGGAATTTAAAATTGTATATAGTGTGTAAAAGTTCTTGCGGATACCAGATACAACTAGCCTGGTCGAGTTTCGTTAGATTTGTATGGTTTGCTTAAGCGGTATATTTTTGGAGCTGGAAGGTTTATGGAAATAAGTTTCTTCTTGTTTCATTCTGAATAGGTCAAATAATTAAACATGGTGGAAATTAGACAGAAGTGTTTCATTTGATTAATATTGAAATGTCCACAACTTACCGAATTGATGAATTTTAATAATCTGAACGCATCAAGTTTTCATCAACACTAACGAAACACTGAATGATCGCTTCTAATTCAATTATTTTCAGCCAAATAGAAATGTGCAATATGAAATTTCAGGCTTTTCGAGTAAATTTTTTCATAATTTTCTTTCATATAAATCTTGTGCAGACAATGGCGTATAATTTAATAAATGCAACACTAAACATATAAATATCAAGCTGTTCTGATCACAATTGAATTGATGTGTTTTGTGCTTTCAGGTCTTCCATGTCATCGAGTTCTCACGTCTGACAAAGATAACCTGACTCTAGTTTTCAACGAAATGCGAAGACTAGAAGACGAAGAAGAAGAAAAAGAAGAGTCAATGAAGGAAAATAAAGATTCCGACTATTACGACATAGAATATGAAGATGATAAAGAACCTTTTCTCCCATTTCAAAAATTCAAATACAAAACCAACTGCTGCTATGGTTTAGCAATGGACCTTTTGGAAAATATAGCGCAAGAGCTTGAATTTGATTTTAGATTATACATAGTCGCAGACGGACTATTTGGTTCGAAAACAATAGTCAAGAAAAAAGAGAGGGTGAAAAAAGACGTTGGAAAGAAATTCCTTAGTTATAGATTCAAGAATTTTCAGAAAAAATCGCAGGATCAAGCTGAAGAGAATGGAGTAGCCGAAAAAAAGTGGAATGGTATCGTTGGTGACATAGTTTCAGGAGCGGCGCACATGAGTTTCGCCGCCCTCAGCGTATCGAGCGCAAGGAGTGAGGTTATGGATTTCAGCGCGCCATATTTCTTCAGCGGAGTTTCTTTCCTGGCGGCTCCCCAGCAAAAATCGGAAATACCTCTTCTGGCCTTCCTTCTTCCCTTCTCTCCGGAACTGTGGATCGCCATCTTTACAAGTCTGAATATAACAGCAATAGCGGTGGCAATTTACGAATGGCTATCTCCCTTCGGTTTGAATCCATGGGGAAGACAACGTTCGAAGAATTTCAGCATGAGTTCGGCCCTGTGGGTGATGTGGGGGTTACTTTGCGGACATCTGGTCGCTTTCAAGGCTCCGAAAAGTTGGCCGAACAAGTTTTTAATCAACGTTTGGGGAGGATTCTCTGTCATATTCGTGGCCAGCTACACTGCCAATATAGCTGCATTGATTGCGGGGCTTTTCTTTCATAACACCGTCAGCAACTATCACGATCGAAGCGTGAGTTGAAAAGTTTAAATCTTGTTTATACTTTTTCAGGAAATACCGAAACTATGAAAACATTCCCAACCATAAATATTTTCAGCTGGGAAGAGAACTAGGTTGTCTTTTTTGTACTTGATTGGTACAGAACTTCATTTCTATTGAAACTATTGAAAAACTATTTGAAAAAATGAGTTCGATACTTATTTGCTGCACATCCTGAACTTATTTTCAAATATACAGGGAGATCCTATTCAACCTTTTCTTAACAAATTTACAGTTGAAAAATAATTCTGTATTCTATGCTGGAATTTTTCATAATTTCATCAAATTGAATACTAAAACTCTCAAACAGTTCTTTCAATACCTGTAAATAAAGGTCCGAAAAATATTGAACTTTCTTCTCGGATAAACGCTCAAAATTGTACCTCTAGTTATTCGGATTGTCCGAAGTTATATTTTGGAATGCTTCCCGAAATTTTTACATCACACTTGTAGTTACTTCATCCTGATAACCTTCAGTTTTTACTGCTTGCTATAAATGAAAGTCCATGGATGGTAAATCGGGATAACTTGGGGATCAGTGAATATAACTTTCCCGATCTATCCATTTATTTGGATTCGGTGGTATTGCGTTAAATGAATCTAGCACAGAATTCCTCGAGAACAAGAGAGCACAGAATTCCTTGAGAACAAGAGAGCACAGAGATCGGTTTTCTCTTTCAGAAATGATGCTATATAATGTATAGCGTGTTGAAATTGTTTACGAGAAAACATGCTGTCATTCATACTAGCATTTTAACCATTATTGATCAATACTTTCAAGAAATTGTTTTCTTACATTAATATCCTGGATCGTCTATGCATCAGACTGTTATAAGAAGCTATTTCCTGTTAATGTGGATGTGCGGAAAAATTATAAATGGTAATAACGGTATGGTATGGTTTATGCAAAGTAGAAAAATCTGTGAGCCATTTTTGTCATAGTTGAATTCAAAAATTAATGAAAATCTCAGTTTTAATTTTCAAAATTCATATCATACAAGGGTGAATTTATGAAGATGCTTATGGAATCGTCTATTATGTAAATTATTATATTGTATCATTCACATATCTGAGACAATAACACAATGATTCAGCAGCGGATGCTTATGAATTATTTTCTCAATGATGTCCATGAATGTTTAGGTTAGTAAAGAATAGAAACGAAACACTTAAGTTAGGTAAAGGAACACTCTAAGTTTAATATTATATGATAGTACTGCGATTAATTCAAAAACGGTTCAGTTAAGGCATATACTGATCAGAAAAAACTCACCTCATTTCTGGTTAATACGATAACACGTATCAGGAAACATCCCATTTAAAAAACAACCGTGAAGTGAATCTGAAATGGAACAACCTGTATATTTGAAAATAATTTTGACACATGTCGCAAATTTTCGTTCTTTTTCGATTTATTCGACAGGAAGAATGGACCGATTACTATTATTATTAATGGCACAAATTATTTTCTATATTATTATTATTATTGTTATTGACAGGTGAGGTAATGCAGTAATTGTGAAAGACGATCGTTAACATGCTATGATTACCTAGGTTTAGTTGAAAGATTACAACTGTCCATAATAAATTGTTTTAGCAGGATCGTGCCACCTATAGTTTGAAACATTGACGGTCTGAATTGTTTTGAAATTTCCAAATATACACACAACCAAATTTATATGGAATCATCCGATATTTTGAATATTACCTCAGGGATTTTGGAAATTTCGAAAGATTGTTAGAATTGATCCTCTTTGAGATATTTCAATTGAAAAGGAAGTAAATTAAAGTTTATTTCAAGAAAGAAACAAAAAAAAGAAAATAGGAGACTCGTTCCGCATATAGTACGAAAATTTAAAATTGTTTTCTCACCAAGTTGGTGTATTATTCTCGACCTCAGTAGCTTGTATTACCTCCTTTTGCCCTGATACAAGCCTGAACCCGTCTAGGAATGCTTCGGATCAAGTTTGCGACCTCCTCTGGGGTGATATTCTGCCACTCTTCTGTGGCGGCTTCGATGAACTGTTATGGGGTTCTTGGATTATCCTGGCGCAATATAATTTTCCTTTTGAGATCATCTCATAAATGCTCCGTAGGATTTAGTTCTGGAGAGCAAGCTAGCCAGTCCAAAATAGCGATTCCCTCTGTTTCAAGATAATATCGCGCGAGTTTGCTGATAGGCGGAGGATCATTATCTTGCATGAAAGAGAAATTCTTCCTTTGGGCACATCGCCAGATTCTCACTTTGGGCTCCAGCACTAGGTCCACGTACTTTCTAGCCGTTACACTCGCAGGAAACGAAATCAAATCTGTTTTGCCTCCCAGCATAATACCACCCCAAAACAACACACTACCACCTTGGTATTTCGAAATTTGTCTTGCTGCTCGGAGTCTAGCTTGTCTTCCACAACCCCTCAAAACCCGAATCCGACGGTCATCTTATCGAACACCAATTCTGGTCTCATCCGAAAAAAGAACATTTCGCCAATTCTCAATATTCCAATTTTGGTGCTCGATACAACAATTAAGTCTGTGAATTTTTTGTAGTCTGGTTAGCTCTGGAAGTCTTGAGGGCCTTGTGCTGTATAAACTCCTTGAACGAAGTCTTTGACGTTTCGTTTCGACTGAAACACTGATGCCTGTTGCTTCCAAAAGTGCCTTTGGAGTATGGGGTGCGACGCAATAGGATGCGACTTCTTCTAGGCCTATTTTGAAGAACTTGTAGCTCCACGTATCAGACGTTGGTTTTTGAACTCACCCCCTGGGATACCACCATTGTGGCCACTTTATCCGTCTGTGTCAACCCTTCTTCAACCAGAGCAATTATTCGACCCCTCTGCACATCGGACAATCCAACGTATGGCATTTTTAATTATGAATTAGGCTTTTTCAAATTTCGAAATGCACAGTTTCGAATCTCAGTAACGACTGAGTACAATATCTTGGACATGTGGTGATAATTCAACTTTTCTTATCATACTTTTCAGTTTTTTTACAACAAAAAACTTCATCATTTACAAGTAGTCGAAGATCCATAGTTAAAAACAACCAATAATGTGAAATACCGAGTGATTCCATATAAATTAGGTTGTGTGTATATTAAGATTCTTATTCACATTTCAAGATCTCACTTTTAAGCCAGACGTGAAATCGAATTCTAGCAATTATCGTGAAAATCAAGAAACGGCATCATCAACAGAAGAAAACTTAGTATCAACCCTCTAGTAAGTTGGAAACCACTGAAACTTTTTCAGAGAATAGTTGCAAGTGGTAAACTTTTGGCTACTTCTCCTCGTAGAGCTATAATCAGGAAAATGTTGGATCTTTCCAAACTTTAAACTCGTGAAGTTTCTTAGGTGATATTCGAATTTCCAATCTCAGGTGCTAAAAGAAGGGGAAGGAATTGCTTAATTAAAATCGAAATTGATTAAATTGATGTGCCGAACTTTTTAATTGATTGAGAGTTGACTCTGATTTGAAATCATAAAATTTCAAGAAAATTTAAATATACAATGTCTTTATACTTTTTGAGGATACAGGGGATTTTATAATAGAAACAGTGAAAATTTTGAGTAATTTTTTCATTTCGAAGGGGTGGTAGTGAATTATATATTTTTGGATTCTACAGGGCGTATTCATAGTCGGAAATGCTGCTTGCATCCATCAATTTATGGTTGTAGATTTTGACCAATAACTTGCAGTAGCTCGATTTTTGTTGGCGAAAAACTTGACCCTCTCTTCATTTATTATGTTCTCTCTATAAACACTCACGAGTAATGAAAATGGTACGTCTAAAATGCCCTCGTACTACAAGAACATCAGTCGTTCACTAATTGTGAAGGAAAAACATGAAGTTGTTCTTTTGTCATGCATTTGTACACCCTGTGGAGATTTTCAGGCCAACAACAAACGAACTCTATTGTCGTCTTGGCACAATCTGGAATAAAGTCGATTTCTATGCACTATTTTATATTCATTTAAACGAAAAAACTCACTTCCAAAAAAATCGACATGATTCGATAAAAACTTTTTTCGGTAGACCTAACAGGCTTGGGAGAACTATATAGAATTTCGTAAATTATTCAATTTTTGTGGTCTAGAAAAGAGGACGCGGAAATATTCCGAACAAATTTCTTTTGTTATAATATTTCGAAGGATAATATGATATTCGCATAGGTATCTTGGTTATTACCGGAGATATCGATTTGAAGAGTTTCAATCCGTTCGTCCCCATTCAGAATTTAAGGATTGTATGTAAACAGCTCCCAACTGAACTACTGAGGAATAGTACCGAAAAACTATACCGTATGCTGACAAAGGTGACCCTTTCGAAGCGGATTTAGAGCCAGTAGATCCTGCACAGATAACATATTTTGCCTCAAGTTGATTATAGAAGAAAAGAACGCAACCTATCACGAAATGAACATCACGTTCATAGACCTACAGAAAGCGTTTGACTCAGTACCAGTTTTGTATGAATCTAACTTAAATCATACACTCATAAAGGCCGTTCAAAATCTTTACAGTGGCTCGAAATCCCGAATGAAAATAGGTAACTCAGTGTCACCAACGTTCATCGTCTCGAAGGGACTCCGAGAGGGATGCTGTATCTCCCCAACATTGTTCAAAATCTATATATCGAAAGCTCTTCAATAATGGAAACGTGAATGTTATGGTATGGAAATAGAACTGAATGATTGAACCCTTTACACTATCCAATTCGCTGATGACAAAGACGATATGAAGTATAGAATTCGAAAGTTAGTAGAAGAATATAAAAAATGGGGCCTTACGGTAAACACTGAAAAAACCAAATACCTGTGAGTTGGTGGAGATACAGGAAAACTCATGCTCGATAATAGACAAGAAATCGATAGTTGTGACGAATATAAATATCTGGGATGTATATTTAACAAAAAAGGAACGGATGAACAAGAGATCACTTTGCGAATCACACAAGCACGAAAAGTGATAAATTCCTTGAATGGAGTCTTTAGGAGTAACAAAATTAGTAAGGATAGAAAGCTCACTACTTACGACACAATGGTGAAGAGCATTCTGCTTTCTGGGAGCGAAACATGGAGGATCACAGATAGTAACCGTAAAAAAGTAGAGGCAGCAGAAATGGGTGCAACAAGAAGATCAATGAGAACATCAAGAAGAGACAGAATACGAAATGAGAAGATACGAAGACGAATGGGACTGGAAGACGCACTGACAAATGAAATTTATCAAAGACAGCCCACATGGGATGGTCACGTTCAAAGGATGTACAATTACAGACTGCCAAAAGAAGTTATAATGTGGACACCTGGATGGAGGACATAAGAAAGGCCATGTCCGTGAACGAACTTACTGAAGGACACTGGAATGATCGCAAGGCTTGGAAGTTTGGGGTCGGACAGCGTCGAAAATGCTTTAAAACCGAATATATATATATATATATATATATATATATATATATATATATATATATATATATATATATATATATATATATATATATATATATATATATATATATATATATATATATATATATATATATATATATATATATATATATATATATATATATATATATATATATATATATATATATATATATATATATATAAACATTTTCAAACAAAATTTTGATAATCACATGCCAAAGATCAATATGAAAACCGTTTAGGTTCATCTTGATTATAGTCATAGTCGGAGATGTGGTGATTCGAGAAGTTCCACTATATCCACTTCGTTACGGATATAATGGGTCGTATCGGAAAACATCTTAGCTTACCGTCTAATAATAAGATGTCTATAGAAATCAGGTGACCTTGGTGGCCATGCAACTGTACTTCTTCTGCCAATCCACCGACCTGGGAAATTTGAATTCAAATATTGCCCACCATTTTGCTGGAAACGTATTCTGAAGGAGTTTCATTACTTTCCAACTTTCTGTGAGCTTGGAATTTATGAATTCTTCCAACAATTGCAAATGAGTGTCACCATAGGGATTACCTTTGATGGAGAAAGTTTCCAAAATATGGTTTCTATAAATTCCAACCCAAACATTCAATTTCTGAGTCGTTTGTGTGTATGCATGTGTCCATTGAGAGTAAACATACTCTCGTCAGCAAAGCAGCTATTACACAGAGTATGTGGATTATTATTAATATTTTCACTTGAAATTTCACGCGGCGATACTGTCCTCGTTTGTTTCATGAAATAGTTTCACTTTATAAGGGTGAAATTGATGATATTTCGAGATCCTGACACACGTGATAATTTTCTGATAGAATTATCTTTATCACATGGTTGTGATAAAAACAATTGTGATTTTAACATTTTCCTTGAAACTTGGAAGTGCCGAAGACAAGAATCGTCACTTGAAAATGAAAGCAGAGAATTAGAAATGTATCATTGAATGGCTGTCGGATGAGGTCATTTCCTGAACTTAATTTCGTCTTAAAGCATTGTCACCTTTTTATTGGAAAACTTTTGTTGTATTTGGACCGTTTTTATGATATCAAACTTTCATAAAGATAAAATTTCTGAAAATAAAATTAAAATCTTCGGAGAAGACTTTTAATTTTTAATCGATTCACTTTCACAATAATGAAGGCTGCTATAGAATTTTGGTTCTTGTTTGTTATTATCTTCCCAGGCTGATAACTGCCATTTCTCAATACTCTGTCCCTACAAAATTTGTGTAAATTTGAGGTTAAAACATACTTTATTCGTTTTATAGAGACAACACATAACTGTGGTTCGCTAGACACGGATTGATAGGGACTTAAAACTTTCCTACCTCTACGTCAAGATGGCAGCACAAATAAAAGCTAATGAATTGTTCATCTGACAGTTACTCACCAAAGTTTCGCAATTTTGGACGTGAAGTGGTTCTGGAACAGTCGTTTGTGTGAGTTAATGTGAGTGCTCTTGTGAAGATGGACAAAATAAAAAATCGAGTTGTCATTTACTACAGCGAAATTTTAAACAGCTCAATTTGAATGTGGCCGTAAGAGCTTGGGAGACGATGAACAGGACGTCCAAAAACTGCAACTTCTGACGAAAACATAATCAAAGTTCACCAAATGGTGCTAAACGACCGCCAAATTGAAGTGAGGAAAATAGCAGTGGCTATGAACATGTCGGAAGATCGTTATTGTCACATTAACTCATCATTTGTTCATGAGAAAGCTATCCGCGCATTGGGTGCAGCATTTGTTCACGTTCGACCAAAAACGTGTTCAAATGAACATTTCCACCGCTCTGTTGGCGCAGTATGGGCGCTATTAAACCGAATTTGGGCGCAACATACCCGAGTTTTGGCGACGAATAAGTACTTTAGATGAAACTGGAATACATCATTATACGCCAGAAATGAAAATGCAGTCCAAACATTGGGAGAACCGGTTTCATAAAAAGCAAAAACTGATCTTTCGGCTGTACTTTATTTTAGAAAAGTGTGTTATTTCAATCGATTTTCTTCTAAGAGGAAAAACCATCACAGGAGCATACTAGGCATTATTACTTGACAAGCTAAGATAAAAGCAGAACTCGTGGATAACGGCCACAGTTACAGAAAAAGAAAATCCTGTTTCACTCAGACAAAAATTCACGAATTACTGTTTGAACTGCCTAATCATTCGCCTAACTCACCAGATCTAGTTTCAATCGGCCTCGTTCAAATGACGTAGCAATCACTTCCGCGAACCACTATTTGCTAGAGAAACACTATTTGGAGGGGTTACAGGGTTGGGAACATCGCGTGGGAAAAAGTCACCAGGAGACTATGTTGAAAAATACGGAAAATTTTCAGAAAATTGTCTTTTGTCTTTGTTAGATCGGAAAATTTTCAGATCACCCTCGTAAATCAGCTGAAGTCAAACCAATATATTCTCAAGACGTCCCAGTAGTGAGTTGTAAAAAGGGATGAAGAAATTTTTTGGAAGAAACTACAGCACTGTTCATATTTCTTTTTTGATTGACTTGATAAGTTTATTCTGTTAAGTCAACAGATACTGTAAAATAACATGTAATTAGTTGTAGCCGAATATAGCTTGGTTCGAAGGCAATTATAAGAACAAATCAGACATGGACGTAGTTTTGGTTGTGGAGAACATACTCGGATGTTCAAAGAGTTTTTGGTCAATGGTGCGTACAATCGATTTATGGAAACAGGTGCTTACGCCAAACCTACTAGTTCAGGCCATCTCCGAAAACCGACGAATAGAGATAATCGTTTAGAGGTGAAATTTTCTGTAATTGATCGTTCTACAAGTAAAGTCTTAATTGGCAACTAATTACGTTTTATGAGAGACGTTACTGTAAGCAAACGGAATGACAGACTGTGGTTAACCGCTGCAGGGGACCAGCTACCGGACCAGCTCTGAGAAAACCGCGCAGAGTGGCGCGATTGTAATACCTCAGAGCTCATGAAAATCGGAACATCAATGAATGGAACGGTGTTCTTTTAACCGACAAACCAACGTTTATCTTAAAATCTCCAGACGAAAGAGGAAGAGTATGGCAACGTACAGGAGAAAGCTATTCCGAATGAAACTTCAGCCTTAGAGTATATTTTAGAGGCGGTTCAATGATACTGTGGCCGGTGCCTCAATAAACAGTAGAACTCACTTATACCATACCGGTAGTGGCTCTATAACAAGAGAGTATATGTGAATGAAATTCTATTGAAGTTCGTTGTTGCACAGGCATAGCTAATGAGAGAAATTTTCAGCCTGATATACGTTATCACGGGACCTTATACAGTTAGAGTAGTGATTAAATTTCTGGATAATTTTCACATAACTCAACTGTAATAGCCACCCCATAGCACGGATTTGAATCCAATCGAACATGTCCGAGACATTGCTGGAAAGGGATCCGAAACCAAATCCTGAATCCATGAACTCTCGAAGAACTTCGAATTACACAGAGCAACCAATGGCAGTTGTTCCCCAGAAAAGTTATCCGACTTAGATGAAAGTATGCAAAGAGAAATGCACATTATACGAGCTCGCAGGGAAACACATGCTATTAAGTTAATCAATAATATTTTTCTTTCCTTCTCGTTCGTTATTCTAGGTTTTCGTTAGTTTTGGACATCTATGGTTTAGCAGCAAAGCATGAATATAAAAATTGATGATTTATCATTCAATGTGTATCTCTTGTTGAAATAACGATAAGAACATGAATCAATAAACAACTTTATTCCAGGAGAATGTAGGTTAATGACCAAGAATACGAATGAGCTTGTGTTTGTGATAGTATTAAAAACTTCACAGGATGTTAAAAATTGATGATAAAATGAACGATGAACTTTTCGTTCATCCCCTATTTAATATATATTTCAGGAGTTATCTAAAATATAATACAATAATCTCCTTATCCGTTGAGAAATGAAAGAATTTTTCGAACACTTAGTTAGGTCAAAATTTTAGGCGATCCATTTTTATTGCCGGTAAGTATATATCAGAACTCAATTTTTTTCCAGCTCCTCAGCCAGAAAGTTGGAGCACCTAAAGCATCAGCAGCTGAATATTACGTACAGAAAGCAAATCAGCATCTTTGGCAGCATATGCATAGATATGCGTTGAGTAACATAGAAGAAGGGGTAGAAAGATTGCGAAATGGTTCTTTAGATATCCTCATAGCAGATACTCCCATTCTAGATTACTACAGAGCAACAGATCATGGTTGTAAGCTTCAAAAAATCGGAGATACTATAAATGAAGATACATACGCTATTGGAATGTCGAAAGGGTTTCCCCTCAAGGTAAGAAGAACACACAGGGTGATTTAAAATAATTCATAGCTCGAGAACTCGTTGTTTAAATTAGTACAGGTACACATTTATTAGGCTCGTGTCATTGCATCGACTAACGAAGGGAAAACAAAATGCAGGTCCGTACTCAGCCCAAACTTCATACGTCATTGAAAGGGAAAATGAAAAATGATGACTGGCAGTTTTAAGGTCACATAGAAGAACTAATGTTGAATTCATTTTTTGTATAGAATTTAAGCTAACATTTACAGCTTCTCAAATAATCTGACAGTGAAATATACAACAAATATGAGAAATAATACTGTGTTTTAAGGAATTTTACTTAATAACTGCGATTCGTAACGTATTCCACTTCACCGTAGCTTCTTCAGACGAATAAATGTACAGAAAATAAGAATGAGAATATAAATACAAATGTTCCTAAGTAATTAAAAGCTTATTGGGTTGCTTCTTCTTAATTGGTTATTGATGACAGGTATATCCAATAAAATTAAGGAATAGAGTGCTCCCTGAAGAGATTCAATAGAGGTGAAGGGCTTAAATCGACTTGTTCATTGATGAGTCTACCTGAGTGTTTGTGTTTGTTGATTTCTAAAGTTTCCGATATTCTAATATTAAAATTTCGATGTGTTCTACCAATGTAGAAATTATCACAGTCATTGCAATTCAATCTATAAACCCCTGATTCATTGTTTTTATCTGATAATTTTTATATATTTGCCTAAACTGTTATTAATTTGGAAATCTATGTTGAAATTATTGTTACTCAAGAACGATTTCAGTTTCTCACTTGTAATACCAACTTAGGTTCAGGTGTTGAATTTTTGTTTTAATTTGTCGGCAGGGTAAACTTCATTCAATGCGATTCTAATTTGTTTTTATTCAAAATATTATTTATTAGTTTAGGATTGTAACCATTATTTTTGGCAATTTGTTTAATCAAATTCAATTCTTTGTTGAAATTTTCTGGTGATAACGGGATGATAATCAATCTATTGTTACCGTATTCACTCCGGTATCTCACCATAGATCGCTCTAGGCCCCTCCGAATAAGCGTGTTACCGTGTTAACCACGCTTTCTTAATCACAGACCGCCAAGTAGGCCCATCGACCAGGCTACGCACACAACGTACTCTGGGCCTACCTGAACCGAGGGTTTAAATATCCGTGCATTTCAGAGACTCTCTCACTTTCTCTTCGATTACCTCACTTTTCTCTTCGACGACCTCACTTTCTCTTCGACGACCTCTACGAATACACTTTGTCTCAGAACACCGGCTGCAGCACGCGTTGCCACGAGCCGGTTTTTCCATACCCACGCCACCGACCATATTGCCAAACCGCCGTTGTTTACCAACGAACCACGTGTTTTTTTTATTTAATTTTAGATTTACGTTTATGAAAAGTGTTTGTGTTAACCATCAGTGTTTCCATCGTGTGTGTGACCCCATCCCGGTAGCACTATGATAACATAGAAATTTTAATATTAGAATATCGGAACATAGACGCAGTTTTTCAAATAGAAAATCAGATTCAAATTACGCGAATCATCTACAAAATAGTCACTCTTGTGACCCAAAGTTTGAAATTTTGCATACAGATAATAAATATTGGAAGGTTGATCTTTGGGAAATCAACAAACACAAACACTCAGGTAGACTCATCAATGAACAAGTCGATTTAAGAAGCCCTTCACCTCTATTGAATCTCTTCAGGGAGCAATCTATTCCTTAATTTCATTGGATATACCTTTGAAATGGATTTCCACAAAATGAATATGTCATCCATTTTATTAATTAGTCAAATTAACTAAACTGTTACTGAACAGACTTCAGTGAAACATGTCCCATGCATACTCGATTAGATTAAGGTCGGGTTACCTCGATAGCAGGGAATTTACCAGAGCATTCATCACATTATGGGACCTTTGAAGTCAAGTATTGTCACCCCCAAAAACAAAATTATCACCTATGGCACCATAAAAATTTGATAGAATATTGAAGCCTATGCCATTTTCACAAATAATCGAGTTCATGGTGGTATATCTCAGATAAAAATCAGCACCCATCGTTGAAAATGTTCCCCGAACCATTCATATACCACATCTCGAATTCAACATCCATTTCTTTTCACTTCTAAATTAATTAATACACGAAAATGATATCTATCTATGGATCAACCCTTCCTGAAATCGTCAGTAAAAAATATCCAACATATACATGGCTAGCAGGGGCTGCCCCCAGGAACGAGTACTATCCCCTCTGTTGTGGTCCCTGCTAGTTGATGATCTTTTGGCAATAATTGGCACACAGGATGATTATGTACAAGCATACGCTGATGATATAGTCATTCTGGCTGTCGCAGATAATAGCAATGTTTCCGACAGACTTCAGGAGGCTATGTCTTTAATTCAGGGGTGGTGTGAAGGAGAGAAACTTAGCACAAACCCCTACAAAACTCTTCTGGTACCATCTTCCAGGAAGAGGAGAATATTTGTTTCCCCCCAACCCTAGGCGGGGTGTTTATTCCGGTTGTGGAAGAAGCAAAATGTCTGGGGATTACCCTGGATAGCAAACTCACGTGGAATTCGCACCTGAAAAACACAATGCACAAGGCTAGACATTCCTTATGGGCATGTCAAACGACCTGTGGAAAAAAGTTGTGTCTTGCCCCAAAGCAACTCCAGTGGCTATATGTGATGGTGGTTGGACCACGTATTACGTATGGCTGCATTGATTGGAGTGTAGTTTTAAGAAGCAATGCCAATTCAAGCTCTCTAAATAAAAGAGAACAGCCTGCATGATGATTACTGGAGCCTTTAGCTCTACACCCACTGCAGCCATAGAACTGATATTATGCCGTGTCCCTCTTCATCTGGTGATAAGAGGAGTGGCTTGAATAGCTTTCTACAGATTCTATCATCTTTCTCGTAATGAAGCGGCTAAGTTCGGCTTTGTGCCTGGCGCCTTAAAGTCTGAAATCGAGAACACTGAAGTGCTGAGTATGAGCTCGGACATAGCAACACCTAAAACCAACAAGGAGATGCAATTCTAAATCATCATTCCCGATAGACAGGAATGGATCAGCTCCAAGGACCGTTCACTTGAGAGTCATTGTTGGTACCCGGATGGCTCAAAAACTGAAAAAGATGTTGGAGCTGGTGTCTACGGAAGTGCAGCCAAGGAACAGTCGATCTGTCTTGGTGGGCATGCGACTGTGTTTCAAGCAGAAATATTCGCCATGGACCACTGTGCTAACATCTTGCTTGCGGAGGCATTAACAAATAGGTCAATTAAAATCCTCACCGATATCCAAGCTGCACTGAAAGTATTGGCATTCGATAGCTGTACGTCACCTATAGTGCAGGAGTATCACTCCACCTTGCGGAGCAGGCTCCGTCTAATATGGGTTCCTGGTCATTTGGAAATTGAGGAAAATGGGAAGGTGGACTCATTGGTCGCTAGAGGAGCTAACCTGAAGTTCGTAGGACTGAAGCCTAAGCCTGAAGTTCCTCTTGAGACTGCAAGGAAGGAAAACAACCGATGGCTGGACTTGAGGGTACGTGAGCATTGGATAAGCGTCCCAGGTCTCAGACACGTTTGACGTGACATCAGTCACTGAAAAAGCCAAGCCCTGGCTTAAATTTTCTTGGTTGGAACCGAGGGGTTTTAACTGCCATATCAACGGAGCACAGTCGCCCCAGGAAACACCTAAATAAATTAGGATTGATTGAGGATCCTTCATGTAGGCTGTGTGAAGTAGATATTGAATCAATGGAACATGTTATGTGCGAGTGCCCAGCTGGGGACAGAGTCAGGATGGAAGAACTTGGATCTTGCAAACTGAAGCTGACTGAGCTTATTAAGCTCTCACCCACGAAACTCGTATCTTTCTTGGGAAGGATGGAGCTCGTGGATGAAATTTAGGGCAGAGTATGTGACATTATTGAATACAAAGAATAATACGTTCAAAACATGCACACAATATTTACGTCCATTGCTCTTTCCGAAATGCTTCGATAGTATCCAACTGAAACCCCTGTTGCATTTGAAAGTTAGCCAGACTATTGCCTACATGTTGATAATGATTCCTTCTGAGCAAATAAAGCTAATTGTTGATGTTGAGCCACTCTTGTCATCTTTGATCTACCTGCTCCGAGCCTTTCTTCAAGATTTATGGTTGCTTGAAGTCTCGGTAAGAGCCTGGAAATGGTAGTTTTCAAGATTTTGAGTGCCCCTTCCGTGGAACCATCACAATAATGAGAATGCAGACGCTCACTCGAAATAAGCAACTGTAACTTGTGATTCCAAGGTGCTGACAATGCAATGTCAAACATTTCGGGAACAACTAAGAAGATCATGTGAAAATCGATAAAATAATCATGTAACAACAGGGATTCCTTTTTTTGTATGTCTAGTTTAAGAAGAACGCTCAAGGGATGAAATTATAACAGTTATTCATCAAAATTTAGGCTTATACCTAAATTTCTTAGAGCAGTTTATATTTTTTCCAATTTATTTTACTTTGGCTCATATATTCTGAAAACTTCATTAATCTGAGTGAAACCACTTTCAATTAACAATTTTATTTTTTCTATAGGACAGTATTTCAGCCGTTATAGCAAAATACTCGAGCAATGGTTATATGGACATCTTACAGGAAAAGTGGTACGGAGGTCTGCCCTGTTTCAAATTGGCTACCGATATCGTTCAGCCCAGACCTTTGGGCGTCAGAGCCGTTACAGGAGTTTTTATCCTGCTGGGACTTGGCGTCGCCTTGGGTCTATTGATATTATTAGTGGAACATTTATTTTTTCGGTACACGTTGCCGCTTCTCAGGGAAAAGCCGAAGGGATCCGTTTGGAGAAGTAGGAATATTATGTTTTTCAGTCAGGTAAGTGAAGATGAACAGTAAGCACATATTTCAGGCCTTCTTTTTAATTTATTACATTTATATTTCCTGGAGAGTTTAGGAAAGGGTATTTGTATTCAACGCAAACCTCGAAGTTTTGGCAATTTCCATAAAAGGGTCACGGCGATATACGGAGGTTAAAAATTTCTGGCAAGCCGAGAAAAACATTAAATCTTTTTTATTCGGTATTTTTCAACTTTTTTTTATAGCGAAGTTGAGAGTTAAGTTTATCTAAAGCTATAACAATTTCAGGAAAAAAAAAATATAATGAGGTATGATGCAACTAGGAGGATACGTCATCAGATATTTTGTCAAGTACACTGCGCTAAGAAATCATCGAAGAGAATCTTAAGTTCAAATTTACTCAGAAAGGTTTAGATATGTTGAATATTTATTTTTCCAGTACACCATCAGCATTGAGGAATTATTGAGAGCTATTGAAATTGAAACGATACTTTTAGAAATCGAAATAAAACTGCATGAATTGAATTACTGCATGACATCTATGATTCATACTAAAAATCAATGATTTTATAGCTTTCTGATCCATTTCGTTTCAAATTTCCATCAGTCTGTTCCGAACCTCATTCACGATATCTGGCTAGTTTTGCTGGTTTCTTAATCTTCTATCGAGGAAGTCCCTGACTTATTCGATGAGATTGAGGTCTGGACGCCGTACAGGCCACTCTAGCGAAGTGATTTTATGATTGTGGAGGTAGTTCCCACCAATATGAGCCTGGTGAGGTCTGCGTTATTATGTATGATCAAGAAGTTCTCATCAATGTTAGGCGCCAATAGTACAACATGGGGTCTTAATTATTTACGATGACCAGATCAGTGTTGGCGCTCAGAGAAATTCCTCCCAACAGCTTTATTGAATCCCCACCAAAACCATAGGTAGGTGAAAAGTTGCACTGAGCATATGTCTCATTTCAACTTCACACGATCGCAATGAAAAGAAGAAATCTCGTTTCGTTTTATCTGTGAGAAAAACTATCTCCCAGTCATCCTCAATCTATTTACATGCAAAATACAATAGGGCTCTTTGATTTGCTGTGATAAAAGCTAGGCCTCAACACGAGGTATCAAACCAAATATCCCGAGACGATGTCGTATCGTTAAAATGCTAAATTTTACTCAACTGTCCTAACGAGGCTATATTTTTCGAGCAGTAGTGAACCGTTTCCTCAACGAAGGTCACCGTTATTACCCAAGGTCGTTCTTACCCAAATATCCTTTCTCAACTACCACTCTCCCTGTACCTGCAAATCGTCCTGAAATCAGTTGAATGGGACACAACAAGCCTTTGCCCTATTATTGTATAAATCCAGGTCATCTTACACCACTGCGTCAGCACATTCTGCCTGAATCAAATTTGGTGTTGTGCGTTACATTGTTACCGAAAATTAAAATTTTCAAGAACAGACGTTACACGCAAAAAATAATCAACAAAAGCTGTTATGAATATATGTTGGTTTATTGCAAAATCTCAATTGATTTCTCGCATTTTAGTTCTAATGAGAGAAACACGTGCACCAAGAAAGAACATCGAATTTAATTGGCATATGTCCGGACATATCCGAAGAAAAACATGACCAACTGTGGAACGCTTCATTATCACTAGAAGTTTAAAAACTCTACTCCTTTAGACATACATTCTTGTTAGTACTGAAACGGTTGAAAACCATCCCGCAGAGCATATCCTATATTTCAAGAGTACTGCCACATGCCTAGACTCGCTTACCTTGAGTGATGGTCCTGGTTCTGTTTCAACGATGGATACACAAGCGTTTTTAGACGTGTAAATTGATGGTTTACGCCGTACGACATATCGACAATCGTTCTTTCCAAGATATCAGTATGTGAACAAGATTTAAGGCGAATTCGCAGTGTGTGTTTATCAAGATTTTCTTTTCGTGCACGATATTTCGAGCCATATAGTGCTGTAGTAGACTCGAGGACGGAATCGATGTTATGAGGTAGCCTACGCGAAATCCTGATCTGAACTCAATTAAGCATATATCAGATTCCTTGAAATTCAGACAATGTTCCATGATCTACCTGCAACAAATATTGCAACCCTTCGAGATCATCATGAATCAAAGGTGCTTTCCTGGAATAGGCGAAACTGTTACACCACATAAGTGGGCGATTAGGAAGAATTGAGATGTCTGTTTACTCGCTTCTTGAAGAGGTCCAAATTGTAGAATGGTGGAAAGTTGTTGGACGAGAGCTAGTTCCACAGCTCACCGGCCCTGTAAACGAAGGAATTCTTATAGAGGGAGGTTCGAGGGGTCGTTAAATGTACCGCCATATGATGAGAACTCCTTGCCTGCCTAGTGTTGTGGAAAAACATGAATTTTTCCGGAACAAGTTCTTACAGCTGTGGAAGTAAATGTAGAACAGAAAAAAGTTAGCAACTTTCCTTCTGAGATCCAGCGGTTGGAGATCGCTGGTGATCTCTGGGTGGTCGATGAGGCCCACAGCCCGTTTTTGCACACTTTCCAACATCCGCGACGAATGTTGGGGCGCAGATGCCTAAACAGGGAAACAATGTTCCAAAGCAGCTCGAATCTGCGCCTTATCTAGAAGCAACAGCTGAGTGACGTGAAGTATCGCTTGGCTCTGAAAAGAAAACTAAGTTAAGCTGGTGCCGATTTAGCTATTGCTGATACATGTTCATGCCAGCAAAACCAGGGGTTAACCGTTATTCTGAGAAGGTGCATCGAATCTTTGGATGCAATTTGTTGGCCTTGGATCATTAGAGAAGGTTCTCCAGCTGGGACGTTTCTAGAAAACATAGTTGCTTGCGTCTTGCTCGCGTTGAAGCTCACCAGGTTCAACGGACTCCACTCAGATATCCTCTGTAAGTCAGAGTTCAAGTTATTAATTTGTTGACATCTCTGAGTTAAAGAATTAAGAATTAATTAAGGATTCACACCCTGGGAATGCTGAAACGAAGATGAAGAAGAAAAAAATTCCAATTTCTGAAAAAATTTCCTTAGACATATGAATCCTTTCACTAGACGTGGAGTGATTACCATAATATCTATGTTTGGATACACAACAATACTCTAGAAATTCGACCAATAATAAGTAAAATTTTTTTGATTATAATTTCGATTTCTTACTCGCAAATCTTGAGTCGAACAGAAAAATCGAAAGAGTGTTTTTTCATTCCATATTGAATGGAGAATCCAAAACTGATTTCTATTTTGCGACATAGCAATAACGTATCGATTTTTCTTCGAAAACATCCAGTTAAGTATTAGTATGGACACCACTGGTAAAATTAAAAATGATATTTTCATTGCAAACATACTACCTGGACAGCAGTTAATGCCTACAAAATTTCATTCAAATATCTGCGGTTCGTTGGCAACAATTAATAAATTCTATTTTCTTTGCTTTAGTTAATCATTTTTTGAATAAAGTTTATATAAATACAAGTAAATGATGATTTTTACTGAAATATATTATGAAATGCTCGACGCGTTTCGATACACAGTATCTTTATCAAGAGCGAATGAATACTACAAATATATCTTACTAACAAATTTTTATATATACTAAAGAGGCAATCCACTAATAGCAGAAATCTTCATGGATAACATAGAAAAACCTATTCATAAACACCCGCTTAGTAAACATGTCCTATATTGGTATCGATAAGTCAATGACATTATTGTGTGTTTCACAGGAACAAATAGACAGTTCAGTGTATTCGAAAATTTCATCAACAACCTGCTCCCAAAAATAAAATTCACTTCTGAAATAGGACAGAACAATTCGATCAATTTCCTAGACCTAACAATAACAAGGTCAAATAATAAACACCAGTTTTCAATTGATCCTAAGCCTTCTCATACAGATATCACAATTCATTATACATCTGCACATCCTTGCCAACATAAAGTTGCAGCATTTAACAGCTATATACATAGACTCTTGAACACACCGATTTCTAATGATAATTATTTCAAAGAATTGAATTTGATAAAACAGATCCCAATAAATAATGGTTATGATGCAAATAAGTTATTAACATACTACATAAGAAAAAACAAAAATTAGCTTTTCAACATATATATCCAATCGGTGAACGCCAAGACAAGAAATTCAATAGTTTAACATATATAGACAATATTAGCAATAATGTGAAATCCTTCTTAAAAATTTATATTTGAATATAGCGTTCAAAATATCAACAAATTTAGGTTCATTTATCAAGCATTATAAATTTCCAATTAATAAAGAAAATAAATCAGGTTTTTATAGATTGGATTGTCGGGATTGCAATTGTTTTTATATAGGTATAACAGGAAGAAATTTTAATATTAGAATCTCTGAACATAAACGCAGTTTTCAATGGAAAAACCGATTCAAATTATTCAAATCATCTTAGGGAAAATGGTCACTATTTCAATTCAGAATTTAAAATCCTATATTCTGAGAAGAGATGTATAAAACTCAACCTTCTGGAAGCACTTGAAATTAACAGATTTGGGAATTCACTGGAAATTCTTAATGATCAGGTAGAGATAAATAACTCACCCTTAATAAATTTATTTCCTAAATATTAGTTCAAGTACGGATAGCTCTGAGTGGATTGCTTCTTTAGTATTTATAAAAATTTGTTAGTAAGATATATTTGTAGTATTCATTCGCTCTTGATAAAGGTACTGTGTACCGAAACGCGTCGAGCATTCAATAATATATTTTAGAAGAAATCATCGTTTACTTGTATTTGTGAAAATGGATTCCTATCACGTCAAAGCCTCGTCAATTGAAAGTTTATATATCATATTATCTTTCGGTTCTCACCTGTATATTTACTCCTATTTTTTATCTTAGAAACATGTTATGCAAGAAAAACACGAAAAAATGAACATTGTTAAATGATGCGGCAAAATTTAAGCGGAACCAAAAATTTCTTACAGTACAGTATAAACCTTTCGAAAGAAAATCTCTGGATAATAGTGAAAACTGCGTTGAAATTTGTTGCGTAGTTTAGAAGAAACAGCGGAGAAACAGAATGAAAAAAAAAAGCGAATTCGTTTTGTACTCTTCAGACGTGAGGAATCAAAAATTTCTCTGAAAACACTCATTTCTTTCCTTTAACATCTGTCCGTTTCGATGCCACAACTATTAATTGACAGAGAAATCGTTGAAGAACAAGCTTCGCTCATATAGAACTCGTGAAAACAAAAACCTTTCAGCCTAATATGTTCTTTGATTCAATTCGCTCTCTCGTACATATAATGCAGATGCTCCCTTAGAATCGTCGGAAGTTGGAAATGTAATAAAGAGGTTGATCAATTTTCGTAAAAAGCATCTCTTGAAAGTCGATAGCCACTAATGTGTTCTCACTTTGTGTTCGCAGAAACTCTATCGTTTCATAAATTGTGTGGAGTTGGTGTCTCCCCACCACGCCGCCAGGGAACTGGTTCACACCATCAGACAAGGCCAAATTACGAGCCTGTTCCAGAAGAGCATCAAAAGGGTTTGTATTAATTACTTTGGTTGTTAGATTAGAGCAGGGCTTGATTAAGGGCATGTTTGAATGAGCGTACGCTTATTGCTTTAGGAGAATAAGTATTTCATATTGATTAAAATGTTTGAGGGTCATACGAATGGCCCTTCTGTTCTGCCTTACAGTGCATAGATTTATCTCAGTTCCATAATTCTGATTATTTCTATTATCTAAGCTAGAATATATTACGGAGCAGTTTCGAGAAGTTTTCTTTTCGATGTTTTGTTACCATGATTTATAAATTATGAAAAACTGTTGGATCCATCAGATTTTGCCTCAGGTTAGCTTCTATATAGGGTGCTTCAACGAAAACTAAACAGAGGCTATATCTACCAAGATATTCATTTCTGATCAAAACGCAAAAACAGGTCAATTTTTTGTTTCAAGGGGGACATCTTTTGGGGTACAAAACTTCCTGAAAATTCAACCTCCTACGCGGAGGTTGCAATCCTTGAACATTTTGAATAGGGAAGATGGGTCGAGTGATAACTCAAAAGAAAGGTGGAATCTTTGTCTACATTGCCTTGAACGAATTTCCATTTTTAATTGAAAACTGTGAAAAATACAGGGTGAGCAACTGAAATATAGGGAAGACTATTTCTCTGAGACTATTCAAGTCTCAGTGAGGTAAAATGAAACAGATCCATGCTGGTCAATTTCAGTCATTATCAAGTACCATCCTCATCTCGACTTCCAACCCCTGGAGCAGGGGTGACAACCTTTGAAAATTTGGAAGAGGGCAGATGGGTCGAGTAATAACTCGAAAGAAAGGTATTATCTTTTTCTGCATTCCCGTGAAAAAAATTTCATATTTGATTGAAAACTGTAGAAGATACAGTGTGAGCCACGACCTTTCTGGAATTGTACCTCCTCAATTCTTTATTTATGTTAATTAATCACCAAGCTGAATATAAAGTACGTAAAAAGAAATAAGATTATTATTATTATTGTAATTTCTTTGTACCTACTTTATATTTCGTTTGGGCCATTGTTGGGTTCAATACCCTTTTGATTTTATCATGATGGCTACGCCACTTGAATTACATCTTTTGTTAATCATATTTGAGAAATATTTCTAAAAAGTTGTTTTTTGTGCAACGAAAATGATTCTACTAATTACCTTTAGTATGTGTAATTCCATATAAACGAAATCACCTAAACTAATGATCTGTCAGGCACTTTTTGTTAATTGTACTGGGTGATTTACCAGTGGCGCGATGCTCTGTAGCTCGTACACTCTTGAAGATTTCATTTTTGTTCGAACGGTATTGTATTTAGAAAGTAAGAATCTACTTCAGAAATTTATTTTGCAGTAAACAGGGTGTCCCAATTTTCTATAAAAAAATCTTGGGTGGTTTTTTCGTTCGTGATTCTGGAGCGGCCTAAACTCTGCTTTAATGTCTTTATGTAAAAAATTTTTTTGGTGAGTAGTTTCGTCACAATTTTTTTTTCCGTAAAAAATTTATGAAAATAGGCTCTCACATCATCGCATGCTCCTTCGGCCAGAGAGGATGAATACTTTTTTCCTTTCGTTTTCTTATTACCCAAGGATAGCTCTATTGATGAATCGAAATAGATTATCCCCATTTCATACAGGAGTTACTCAAAAAAATTCTTGAGTATTGTAATTTTAAAATATCATATCTTGATTTTTTCAAACGGAACACCCTGTATTTTATCATTCATGTCAACGCATAAAATATTGTGCTATATTTTAGCAGTAGTAACCTTATCTTTATCTTCGATCGTTTTCGAAATATTCGATTATTTTTAAAAATTTTTGGTGAAAATTCTACAAACCGTATCAAACTCATCTACATGCATCGTTATTCGCACAGAAAATTTTTTTTCTGTAATGATTCAAGTAGTGAAAAATTAAACCTAATCAAGACAATTCTTTTAACGAATGATAAAATCAAGATGATTAAAACGTAAATCGAGATATGTGTTGACAGTTTTTTTTATTTGTGCCTTCTGTCAAGTGTCCGGACATATCATTTTCTGCATTTTACAGTGTTTCGTTATTTAACATTGTTAAATTGAGGTTTGAACCCAATTTTCTCAATTGTGTGCCATGGAGTTGTCCAAAGAAGAAATGGTTGATATGATTTTTATTCTGGGTGAGTGCGATAGAAATTCTTTGTTGGCAAGTAGAGTGTATGCACAATGGTTTCCTGATGAAAGGCATCCTGATGCAAGATTCTTTGAGAAACTTCTAGTTAGATTTATAGAAACAGGTAATATGGCTTACAAAAAACATGAAAAACCAAGAACTGCTACAGCTGAAGACAACCAGTTATCAGTTTTGTTGACAGTGACAGAGGACATATATAACAGCTAAAAAGAGATTTCTCAGTTAACAGATATAAGTCAAACTTCCGTCCAGAGAATCTTGAAAGTGAATAAATTTCATGCATATCATGTTCAGCTGCACCAGGAACTGAACAAGTAAGACTATGAAAATTGAATCAATTTTTGCAATTGGGCGACTAGTGACAAAGTAGCGTAAAATCCAAAAAGGGGTATCAGAGTTCCTTTCTCGGACGAAGCAACTTTCCACAAGAATGGGCTTGTTAACAGGCACAGCTTTCATTATTACGCCACGGAAAATCCACACCTCCTAAAACAAATTGATCACTAGCATCGTTGGTCCTTGAATGTATGAACCGGTATAGTAGATGGATATCTAATTTGGCCGCACTTTTTCGACGGGCACCTTAATAGTGAAATGTATTCAGATTTTCTGCAAAATCATCTACCTATGTTACTTGCCGATGTACCAGAGCATATAAAACAAGATTTGTGGTTTCAGCAGGATGGAACACTGGCACATTACTCACATCAGGTTAGGGAGCATTTGAATCATCAATCAAACAAATGGATAGGACGTGGTGGTCCTGTTAGATGGCCAGCTAGGTCTCCGTACCTTACAAGTCTAGATTTTTTCTTGTGGGGTTATATTAAGGGCATCGTTTACCAGATTCCTTCTTCAACACAGTTGGATATGAGACAGAGAATAGTCGACGCCTTTCAGTCAGTTAATCTGCAAATGTTGTCGAGAGTTCAACGGTCTTTCATCAGAAGGATTTAGTTGTGTCTACAAAGAAACGGCAATATTTCGAACACTTATTGAAATAGTCCAACACCTTGTCGATCATCTCACCAAAAACAAATCTAGTACGTATTTTATGCACGACTTACTTAAAATATCTCCATTTCTCTGATTAAGTATTATGATATGTACTAATAAACTCTTCTTTCTCAACCTCTGATTTTATTATTTTAGTTTTTTTCATTTCGAAAATGGTCAAAGATAAAGATAAAGATAAGGATACTTCTGCAAAAGTATGACACAATATTTTTATGAATAATGAAATACAGGATGTTCCATTTGAAAAAATCAAGATATGATAAATTTAAAATTACAATACTCAATAATTTTGTTGAGTCACTCCTGTATAAAATGGGGATAATCTATTTCAATTCATCAATGAAGCTATCCTTGGGCAATAAGAAAACGGAAGAAAAAAAGTATTCATCCTCTTTGGCCGAAGGAGCATGCGAATATGTGAGAGACTATATTCATGAATTTTTACGGAAAAAAAATACTGCATTGAAACTACTCACCAAAAAACTTATATCTCAAAGAGATTATACCAGAGTTTAAAACGCTCTCAAATCTTCAACAAAAAAGATTTTTTAATTGAAAATTAAGACATCTTGTTACTTCAAAATAAATTTCTGAAGTAGATTTCTACTTTCTAAATACTATACAGTTCGAACAAAAATGAAATCTTCTAGAGTGGACGAGCTACAGAGCACGGCGCCACTGACGAATCACCCAGTATATCTATTAATAAGTGGTAGTATTAACTTACATTTGATCAGAAAATTGCAACTTCTTTGAAATTCATTATCTCAATTCGTATCCATTTGTTCAAATTTATGCCTGGAAATCTTAATGCGGATTGTACTATGCCGATCTTCGGGACAAGCGTCCTTTCTATCTCTCTCACTCAGAATGCTTTCTCTGTTTGTATTTGGTCTTATTCCAAATATTTTTTTCTACGTTTGTGGCGCTGTACAGCTTGAGTTTGCACAGAATCTTCGTCATTTTTCGCTGTCAGAACAGGCCACAGTTTTTTCCAGCATGAGATCAATATGTATGGGCTCAGATCTTCTACTGATTCTCTCATGTTCAAGATACATTTTGCTATATCGAATTTCCCACTACCACTTTTATATTTGGATCCATAGTTTCATATTCGCGAGGATGACCTGATGCATTTTCACAGAAGATAGCGCTTGTGGTAATATCCAGGTGCATACGAACATAGCAGCAATGTAACTCTATACTTTGCTGCCTTAAATCCTGGACTTTCCGCTTTTTGAAATGAATATTTTATTGGGCATTCTCTTCCAAAACAGTCCAGTTTCGTCTGTGTTAAATAAATAGTTACTCCGTTTCGTATCCTTCATCAGCTAGTAGATTTACAAATTTTTCTAGATATCTTTCTGCTATATCAATGTCTGCAGATTCATTGAACCAACATTTCGATGCTTGAAATCATCCACTAACACAACTACGACCTGGTTCTTCAAAATGTGAGTAAAGACGCTTTTCCTTCTCCTGGAAAATTGAATCTCTCAGAGGCACTCTATTCTGGTTGCAGTCTCCGATCCATATAGATACTTCAAATTTTTCTATTGCTAGATCACGAACAATTATCGCGGACAGGAAAGTTGAAAATACTGACGACCTTCTTGCATCATATTATTTTTCATCGATCGTACAGTTGATTCGCTAACATCGAATGAGCTCGATATGGATACAAACGACTCCATGAGCAAACATATTCTTGAATTTCACTTTAATATAAATTAGGAAGACAATGACAGAGACGTATTACTTGATAACAATTCTTGTGATGACTGAAGAAATGAAACAATAAAAAACGGCGAACTGCCGCTCTTCTTTCCTCTGTAACCAAAATCTTAAACTCACTTCAGTGTGAAGCTTTTGAATCGAAGGAAAACGTTTCAATGTAATTTCTGAGATTTTGGTGAAAATGCTCGCAGTCATACTTTCTATTTATGAAAAAATTAATTTATCAGATAATAAAAATACAAATTTTCATGAATGAAAAGTAATTTATGTCTGTCCATATTGTTCATTATATCTTTATATCACATTCGATGAATGGAATACAGCAGTACAGTATTTTGAACATTGCCCAAAACATTCTATTATATTCTCTCCATCATTCATCGTTCTTTATATTCGAACAGATCATCTTGATTACTCCTTGTTTCAGAAGGAACACGAACAACGCAGACGTAGAAAGAGCAAAGCGCAATTCTTCGAAATGATCCAAGAGATCAGGAGGTATTTATAATATCATATATGAGAGAAGGCGTTTCTACTTTTATTCATATGAGAACATTAAAATCTTAACTTTTTCAGCACCCTCAGGAGGCAACAAGAAGCCAGCCAACTGGAGGCTGTAACGGAAGTCGATTCTGAAGGTCAAGTCTCCCCCGACGAAAAGAAGACTAAGTTCAGTCCAAGCTTGATCAAGAGAACGTTCATGAGATCTAGCCCGAAGACGGATATGAGTAAAATAAGATCGCCTACGTCCTACTTCAACAGACACCAACTCTTTAGCCCCAGATCGAAAAACAAAACGAAATCTGCAACGAATCTAAACGTTCGAAGGTTCAGTACTGATAGCGTGTTCAATTCTCCTAGTTTACTAAACGAGAGAAGCAGTTTAGTGGGTAGAAGGTTGAGCAAGGATGCATCTTCCTTTTTGACCAGTAGTCCACCTGATATCAACAGTCGCAGATCTAGCTATTTGGAAATAATCGGATCTGGAAATAAACTATCAGGAAAAAGTCCTGTTTTATCCATTGAAAATGTATCTGATTGTAGTTCTAAATCTATGGAGCCTATAAGGAAATTATCAGATTCTGAAAGCATAGGAAGGAAACTTGCTACACTTCCAAAATACAAGGACGCTGTGGAGAAACATTTACTTCAACCACAACATAGCTTGAATATCATAAGAAGTGATGAGGCCATTTCGAGTATGGACAAACGCCAAGTTTTGACAGCGAAGAGTTTCACTAACATTTCTGAAACTGAGCCTAAAGCTGGAGGTTATTTAACTGATGACGAAATCGCTTCTAGAAATAAGTTAACTATAAGTCAACTCAAAAAGGAATTGTCTGGCAAACTAGACGCTGCCAAATTTCAAGACAATAACCCCTCGATAAAACATACTAACCCTTTGATCAAGATTCAAGTTGAGGATACAACAAAAGAATGCACACCCAATACCACCAAACGACATCATAGAACTAGACACCAGAGTTTAGGAGACGTGATACAAGGAAGTGAAACTGTTTCTAGCAGAAAGAAATTACCTGAAGCTTCGCATTCCTTAGATAGTAATCCCACTGCAAATACTAAAGAAACCAAACCTAACCGGTTGAAGAGGAAAGAAGAATCAGAAAGTTCGCATTCACCAGAAGGCAACCCTCATACAAAGGAAACAAAACAAAATCGCTTGAAGAAAAGAGAGGATCCCCCAGAAACCTGGAAATCATTAGATTGTAACACCAACTCCAAGGACTCCAGATCGAACAGAAACAGAAAAAAAGAGGATTTCACCTTAGAAACATCGAAATCTCTAGATACCAATGCAACTCCAAAAGAAGCGAGGCCTAAAAAGTTGAAAAAGAGAGAGGATACCTTAAATACTCCTCTCCCTCCAGCTCCTCCCCCGCCAAATTGTTCTCCTCGTAACTCAAACGGAAGATCTCCCTTGGAGCGTTTATCCAAAGACGAACTCGTAAATCTGTGGAGGAGTTCCGAATCGGAGCTGCGGAGTCATCTGCTCAAAGCAATAAGAGACAAGGAGGATTCGAGTCAGCCACCTTGAGATTACGTCTGAAAAACGTATGGCAATATTTATGGCTTTCAAAGTGCGCCCGAAACTGAAAGTAAAAATATTTCGATATTGTTTCAGTCGTTGTTAAGTTCGACACATTCCATTTCGAGAACGTGTGCCCTGTTGAATTGAAGATACGGCCTTAGAAGTGTAGAGTGATATAACGACCACTATGTGTTAGACGCCTTTTGCATTCGATATTTGATGGAAAGCTGGTTTTTCCATCAACATGGTCGAAAATCGTGAATATTTACTGGTGATGGTAGAGTTTACTAGTTCTTAATTCAGGTGGTAATTTTTTCAGCAGATCTCCTTCGATAATGTGTGAACTCTTGCGTTTTTTAGTTACATCACAATATTAGTAATCTTCTGCTGTTTGCTGAGAGTTATTTTTGGTTCTTCAACTTTGGGGCTTTGAAATTGAAGATAAAATCATCTTCCCTTTGGTTATCAGATGATGCTATTAATTAGCCATTTTCATGCCTAGTGACACTGTGGTGTTTTTGTATAGTTGAGGTTTATCCAATTTTTCTCAACTGCTCATGAGATTCTCAAGGATGAAGAGTGAAGAGCAGATATTATGTGAGAAAAATGTTCATGGGGACCAAAATCTATAATAGATGGGTCTTGAAATAAGGTATACCGGAATGCCCAAATAAGATGGTCTATTAGAAGTTTCTGGAGAATGGGTTGAGATATTGTCCTGAAATTTTCACAGTTTGATTTGATTTTTACCAACTACATAATTTTTGACGTTTCCCGGTTAGACCGGGAGTTGACATAAACTTTCTTGTTTTGAATAGAACAGTCTGTTTTTCCCAGTTGAATTTTCCTCTCAATACAAGATTTCAAAAAATATACCATTTCATAGGAATGAACTGTACGGTTTTGAAAATGTTTCACTTCTAAAAAAATGTGACGTGTCGCAGATGATTTTAAATACACGCAAGAGAAGAAACAGTTCGGACATTTTCAAGGAGAAAAATATTAGTATTTTAAATTTATTCGCTAAAGAAATCATAAAAAAATTACAGGGTGTGCCAAAATCAATGAAGAAGTTCGAACTAAAAGTGTTAAGAAACTGCGTTTTTTTCAAATTACAACGTATGTTTTCAGTTAATCAAGTGAATTCCTATAGACAATATGGATGAACTATAAAACATTCTATCAACCTAAATTTTAATCCAGTCGAAGTTATAACGCAAAAACTAAAAATCCAAAAATTATTATTACATTTTTTAACGAAAGTCGTGGTTTCTTCTGTGGAAGGATGGAATACAAAAACTGAATGTATTGCAAACAAGAAAATTACAATATTTCTTTTTCTTATGGCTAGTAGAACTATAATCACTACTTGTTTTAAAGCAGATGGTCAAACTGCTGGCCATTTGCTTTCAAACGCTTATGCATTCAATAGCGATTGTGCAGCTTGTCCAAATTATGTTGACATTGAGTTCGACAAGTGCTTTAATAACAGTGTTCTCCAATTTCTCTTTAGTTTTCACAGAGTTTTATGAACTATGCCCTAACTGTTGGCCATAAATAAGAATCGAGGGTGTATCTTGAAGGCCAATTCCATATACTAGCTGACCTGGCGAACTTTTTCTCAGCTTAGAGGCACTAAATGAGCAGATTTGCAATTTTTCATTAGGACAATGAATATAATGTTTTAATGCTTCTCTATTGGCCATGTATTTCAATGCCTGAGTTGCGCTCTTCAGTGAAGCACCTTGTGATGGACGACAATTTTCGTTCGATTATCAGGCGCATGAACAAATAACACAAATGGTCATCCGACTAGTGAATAAGCCACAAGTATTTGACCATGCAAAAGAATGGATTTTCTAGATTCATACCACAAACTTTTGGCCTTGTGATTTGTTGATAGTCATGGCGAATGCAAAAGGGATTGGAAATTGAAATCGTTTAAACTCAAACGGCATATCGGTTGCGATCCTCGAAACGGGAACTTCTTCAGCTTGAAATTTTCCTTTGAGTATCGTCGCCCAAATCACATTGCTCATCAATTTACTTACCACCAAACGCCTTGCGTTGCACTGTTTTGGTTAGATTACTATTCAGTCAAACTTTAGTCGTAAATTGTTCGGTGGTATGTCGAGCACATCCAAGGAATTTAATATTTCAATTGGCTAGTTAGTGGTGGCTTCATCTTCATTCATGTCACAGTCAATAGATTTGAATGAGTGCAATGTACCAATAATCTCATTCTGAATTATGAAGCTTAAGTAATACAAATCTACATGATTGGGAAAACTTTCGATGGACGAAGTTGAAGAAATTTGGAGAAAATGAAATCAATCCTCTCGATTCATCGACAGGTGCTCGACCATAACATAACATAAATTCTCAACAGATATTTCGTTCCGCAAAGCAGCTCTAATGTTTGTTGAAAGCTGCCGTTTATTCACATTGCGACATAAATTCTATGATTTGAGGCAAGCGTTCATTTATTCGGCTGCAGTTAATTTTGAAATTACTGGCAGTCTTTATTGCCAGACAGATTATATCCGAGGATAAACGTGACAGACCTGCCTTTCGGCCCATTAAACACCAGTATTAACTTCGGGTCGCAAGCCCTCCATCCTCAAGGATGGGAGCGAGGCACTATCCAACCTCTACCTACCTTGCAGGTTGGTACCCAAGTTGAGATCGAAACACACTTCGAGGTTCCCCTCTAACTCAGTGTGGGCTTTTAACCACTACCCCCACGAAGCCAACCTCAAATTGGACCAGACCGAAAAATCTTCACGTCTCGAAAACATGGAGTCATGGCGTAGATCTTTCAATATTCAGTCAAGAGCGTTTATGTGCCATTGTGCATTCCTCCCAGATGATGATTTTCGATGCTTATAAAACTTTGGCCATTGCGGAGTGTTTTGCAATATTACATGTTGATTCTTCAATAGCTTAAAGATTCAACAGCAAATTTAATGTTTAATCAACCATACGGCATCCTTCTAACAATGTGGCTAGTATTCCAGAAGAAGCAACTGCAACTTCAATGTTGGAACACACGAACAGTGGCCACAACTACTGACATGAATAATATCTTCCCTTGTTCCACCAAGGCGTATCATAAATTAACTTTTTTCGGGGATTCAACAACAGTACATTCGCTTGAACTACTAAATCTAATGATGATCATTTTCACGTTCCCATTCCAATTCTCGATTAAATGCGTCATTCGTTTCACGATTAGATGCTGGCATTCCTAACCTGACTAATAAACTACCGCACATGAGGTAACAAATGTCTTCTATCAAGAGCAAAGCCCGAATGTGTATCTCCTTATTCACCTGAAGATCGGGATTTTTTGAACTGACACGAATTTGATGTAAAAAGTCTTCTGACATATCATCCTTGTATTTGTGCCATGGGTTAGATGGGTTCAGTGGAAATCATGGTGAAATGACGATAGCAAATAATGTGTGCATCTGACTTGGAGATGCAAGATAATTGCTTCAACAAGATTGTCATATCCCAATAGGTATCGTGTTCTATTAAATATTCTTCTCATGCAGCACAAATTGTTTGGAATATTGTACCATCCATAGTCCGTAGTGACTCAAATGTATTTTAATCTTGTACTGTATTGTAAATACAAAAATAAATAAACAAATAACTTGAATATCGGATTGAATCCTCGTTTTTCGATAATGCCTACCTCAAATGAGGTCATTGAGAAACAATAATTGTAATCTTGAGTGTTTGTTAGAAAATATCTAATTCGGATGTTTTTTCTCGAGGCAATAAATGCAAGAAGTAATCAGTGTTGCAATCGCAAGGAAACGCTGCTTGATTCAAATAAGTACGTAATAAATTTCTTCTTGTGCTTCGTAAATTATTTAGTTGCTCATCTTTGAGCAAGATCGAAGATGTTGCACTGCCAGCCACACCGTTTCACGAGCTGCCTTCCTTTGGTCTTGCGATTGAGAAGTAATCGAGTCATACTAACGCGGCGCTCTTCCCGTGTGACTTTTTGTTCTTCAGTCCTAGTTGCATAACTACTTTGTCGGGAATCATTTGATCGTCTTGATCGCGGCATGGCATTTATGATAGTATCGTATAATATAAACTGATAGATACTCAAACCTAACACATCAACCGATAGAATTTCTAATTTTTCATAGTCAAACTTTCAACCATATTTAACCATAGACAACATTTAATTCAGTCATCAGTTGCGTTTTATTATTTCATGTCAGTTGCGTCGAGATAAAAATTTTCTTATATCTGTCTCCTGATTTCAAGCTACCTCTCCACCAATTTTCATCCAAATCGGTTCAGCCGTTTTTGAGTAATGACTAGTGTAACTAACAGGACTTTCTTCTAATATTTTATATATATATGACAAATCGTATCTGATCGTCTATCATTGCAGCTAAATCGGCTCTTATTTCCGGTTTCTTGAGTCATATTCGGATTTTCGGTTCCCTAAAGTGTTCGTTTCTCCAATTATGATTGTTTATTTTCAAGATTTCTTTTGCAAATGCTTTTAAAAAGCCAATATTATTTTTCCCCTATTATGTCAGAAATCATTTATATCTAGTATAATTTTCGAGTTATGAAACTTTATCTGCAATTTTCTTCGCAAAACTGAAATATTTTCAAAACTACTACTTCACAGGATGACGTTTTTGAGAGGGCAATTCAATTGTGAAAAAATAAACTGGGTGTTTTATTCAAGTTATGTCAGAACCAAATATAACTGTGCAAAATTCAGGAGGTCATGTAACTTGAGTATCCCGTTATGAAAAGTAACACTGATGATACTTCTTTTTCTTTTGTTTTGCATTACAAGCAACAAAGCCAGGATCTGGCCAGAGAGGTTGATTTCTACCTTCACATGATGATTTCACAAGGTACTGGCCGGTCTCTCTCTCTGTTGAATCATACTGTTTAGGTTTTTCTTCCCTTTGCAGAAGTGACAATGAGGATGAAATTCAGATTGACAAGGTTTTCGTCAGTAACAATGAACAACCTAAACCGTATCGCCAGTTAGAAAGCGTAATAGATTCCAAACAACTATAAAGTAAATGGTTCTATCCCCATTACCAAATTCTATGTTCATATCCTTCTTCAGGTTACTTCGGAATCCAATATACTCGATTTCACACGGATACTTTCGCCGAAAGAATATTCATTTCCCTCTTGATGGTGTAACAAAATCACTCAAATATTTCACTGAACTATGTTGAATATCCTGATGTTATTAACAGTTGAGCCACCTGAATTTAGAAACTGAATCAACCTCTCCAGTAAGAATGACTGTTGGTCAATTATGTTGAAAACCGCCCAGCTGTATAAGATTTATTACAAGTCCGAGTATTGTAACTGTAATTAACTGGACTATACAATTTGAATCGAAAATTTTCCATAATTATATTACTGTTAACTCATAAAACGCACAAATTGTACACTGCATCTTTCACAGTGTGAATTGTTTCGATAATTGGGGTCATTTGAAAATTTAAACTGAATTTTACTCTGAACACCTACTGCTGATGATCTGTTTGAGATACGTCAGTAGCTATAAGGTTAAAGTATAAGTATTTTCATGAACTCTTTGATCATTAATGTTGGGGATTTGGAAATTTTGGAACCTCACTCATAATACCATATTACCTGCACACAGAACACTCTTCGAAACACGCATTTCGCAATTCTTCAAATGAAGATAAAATGTGTACAAATAGTATATTACTGGACAGAACTGAGGAATTTTCCGGAGAGTTTTCACTTGTTTTCGGTCAAGTGAAGTGTGCTGATTCTGAAACTTATCCTGTTTTTTTCTATGAGACCTCGTTTTAAATTTAGACACAGGTTAAAAAAATCTCTACATATGGATTTCAGCAACCATTTGTATGCCTAAACTGACCATTTCGTTTGTAACTCAAAACCAGAGCTTCAATACCTGAGTGAGCTTTAGTAAGCAAAGTTCTTCTGACAGTAATTATTAAATAACATATATGAAACATATTTGTTTTTTATTGTTAATTAACATTTGTCAGAGGAATGAGTTTGCTTCAATGAAATAGGTTATGATTTTAAATAAAAATACATTTCGTGGCCCCTTTTTTATATTGACCTTGATTATCTACATTGCTTTGAGAACTGGAACTGCAAGTGAATTTTTCAGACGTCCACAATTTATTCATGACAAAAAAGACTCTTTCTACTGGAACATTTGAACCATATAGACATAATAATTATGCAAATAATTGATCGATGAAGCCTGAACTACGTGATAGTTGATATCCATAATGAATAATAAAATAAAACAAGGTACTATGTTTTAACTATCACTAATTTATTGATGTAAAGAATGACAAAATTTTTACATTGGTTATACCGGTTTCGGACATACGTCCTTTATCATCAACAGGCTTATGAAAACTGAATACTCATGTACAATACAGGAATTACCATCAATAAAATGCTAGTAGAGGTCACAGTAACTTGAATAATGGTGATTGGTAGGTAACTAAGTCTACCTGGACGTTAAGGAGCTTAACCCTTCCTACCCTAGATGTCTTGAAAATCTCCATCGATTCAAAGAAATTGAGTCTATGGAATTTATCACAGGAATGAAGAATTTTTAGCTGTTGAAATTCTGGAAGAGGATGACATTCATTCACAAAATGTGCAGCTAAAGCTGAATCATATTTCTGATATAGGAATGACCGGAAATGTTCTTTGTATCTAGCCTTGAAAGAGCGTACTGTTTGACCTATGTAAAAGGAATTGCACTCAGAACGTGTTAATTGGTATACTCCTGATTTTTCGAATTTATCGGTTTTATCTTTTGTGTTGAAAAGCATGCCTGACAATTTGCTAACTGGTTTGAATGCAATATGAACTTTTTTACTATCAGACAAAACTCTAGTAACCTGTTCTGACGTCTTCCCAAAACATGTTAGAGACAGAAATTTTTCGGTTTTTTCTCTCTTGGATTGAGGATATATCATATTGAATGTATTGTTGCGTATTTTTCGATTAATTAAACTCTATTGCTTTTATATCGAAGCCGTTGTTCTCTGCTATTAACATAATGGTGTAAAATTCTTATTTTCGGTCCATGTCCGATAGAGGCAAAGAAATCGCTCTGTGAATCATGGATTCGAAGGCTGCTATTTTTTGAGAATACGGGTGAAATGAATCTGTGGGTATGGCATTATCCGTGTACGATGGTTTTCTGAAGATATTAATTGATAAACGGTTATTATTCTCCCGGGTAATTGTTGGTTCTAAGAAATTGATTTTACTATCGACTTCTGTTTCTACTTCGAACTTAATTTTAGGATGAATGTTATAAATGAAATTCAGGAAGATTTCTAGTTGTCTATTCGTTCCAATGAAACAGACTAAAATGTCATCAACAATTCCTAGATTATATGGTCTCATTAAAACACATAAAGAAAATCACCCCATTCGTCCAGTGGTGTCATATACCAGTAGTCCAACACAAATACTTGCTAAGCAACTTAATACCAAATTCAAATCAATTTCAGATTTTCATACACAATTTAGTATAAAAAATTCATAAGAATTATCGAATAAAATAAATAATTTCCTCATGTCAACAACCGCAAAATTAATATCATTAGATGTAGATAATATGTTTTCGAATATACCTGCAACAGAATTTGTCCCCTTAATATCAAGTATTCTAGAGGCAAGAAATCTCAACGTGGTCTGTAAAGATGAGTTAATTTCTCTGTTTGATTTATGCTTGACCCAAAATTATTTTCAGTTCAATAATAAGATATATTCACAAAATAATGGTGTAGCTTCACCCCTCAGTCCCCTTCGATCTGAAATTTTCATGTCTAATTTGGAAAACACTAAAATTATGACATCACCTTTGACGAAAAGGCATATTCTATTTGGGTATGTTGATGACATTGTAACCTGTTTCATTGGAACGAATAGACAACTAGAAATCTTCCTGAATTTCATTAATAACATTCATCCTAAAATTAAGTTCAAAGTAGAAACAGAAGTCGATAGTAAAATAAATTTTTTAGATCTAACAATTACCCAGGAGAATAATAACCGTTTATTAATTAATATCTTCCGAAAACCATCGTACACGGATAATGCCATACCCATAGATTCATTTCATCCGTATTCTCGAAAAATAGCAGCCTTGAAATCCATTATTCACAGAGCGACTTCTTTGCCTTTATCGGACATGGACCGAAAATCAGAATTTAACACCATTATGTTAATAACAGAGAACAACGGTTTCGATATCAAAGCAATGATGAGTTCAATTAATCGAAAAATATGCAACAATACATTCAACATGATATATCCCCAATCCAAGAGAGAAAAGCCCGAAAAATTTATGTCTCTAACATATTTTGGGAAGACGTCAGAGTCAGAGTCAGAGTTTTGTCTGATAGTAAAAAAGTTCATATTGCATTCAAACCAGTTAGCAAATTGTCAGGCCTGCTTTTCAATACAAAAGATAAAACCGATGAATTCGAAAAATCAGGAGTATACCAATTAACATGTTCTGAGTGCAATTCCTTTTATATAGGTCAAACAGGACGCTCCTTCAAGGCTAGATACAAAGAACATTTCCGGTCATTCCTATATCAGAAATATGATTCAGCTTTAGCTACACATTGTCTGAATGAATGTCATCCTTTTCCAGAATTTCAACAGCTAAAAATTCTTCATTCCTGTGATAACTCTTATAAACTCAATTTATTTGAATCGATGGCAATTTTAAAGGCGTCTAGGGTAGAAAGGGTTAAGCTCCTTAACGACCAGGTAGACTTAATTACCTACCAATCACCATTATTCAAGGTACTGTGACCTCTACTAGGATTTTATTGATGGTAATTCCTGTATTGTACATGAGTATTCAGTTTTCATAAGCCTGTTGATGATAAAGGACGTATGTCCGAAACCGGTATAACCAATGTAAAAATTTTGTCATTCTTTACATCAATAAATTAGTGATAGTTAAAACATAGTACCTTGTTTTATTTTATTATTCATTATAATAATTATGCAATTAAAATACAAAAACTTGAAGGTTGTTGTTCTTTGGAGAGTTTTAAATTGTCGTGGCGTAGTTCGAAATTAATGTAAATTCGCCAAATACGTTTATATTTTTATTGCAGTGAATGTATCCCGATTCAATAATACATCCCGTACTCTGAAATATTTCCTTCCAGGTATCTCAATTATTTTTGGAAGAAAGCTAATTCGCTGTTCCAGAGATTCTCGTCTGTTTCATCGAATTCTGTAGCGGTATTCTTCCCAAATTCTTCTTCAGTATTAGTGACATTATCTTTCAATTTCACGATTGAACTACGAACTCGTAACGGATTAAACTGGTTTATCTGGTACTTATCTGAGCCAAATCGTCTTTGGGATGATTGTTTTCATTTGCAGTCCGACACAGTCTGACCTTCCACCTCGCTGACTGAGCGTATAAAAAATGAAGCTCTTATTCTATTATGGGATCTTCAAAAAAAATCGTTATCCATAACGGTACATTTTTAAAATTCTCTCAAAGGCATAAGACCAAACCACTTGGTTTTAGTGTAGCTTCGTTTTTGATGATTTTCTATTTCAGCTTCAGCGCAAAATCACCTGCAGAAGAGTTTATTGCCTTGTGAATTGTATTGGCTCCACATCTCCATCGGTTTTTTTCAGAGATTATTCTAATTTTGTTGATTTATTATCAGTACCTCGCCTAGCTACACTCTCAAAATAAAATTACAAGACTTATTTTGTCAAATTATTATTGTCACCACTATATTATATTATATTAACTCGACAATGATATCCGAAGTTTCATCCGCTTGGTCTTGGAGGTAGAAATTTTTCTATCGACACACCTCCTTTGATAAAAAAGCATTATGAAAGGATATATTTACTTGTTAATGTGGTTTGAAGTGCCATTTAAAATTGTACAATTGTTGATCGCTAAAGACGCCAAATCGTTTACTAGAATAGCTTTGAAATTCGGATCAAAGCATGATTGGATTGATTTGGACGCACAACCATTGTATCGTGTGATAAACCCAAAAGCCTTCTGCAGCAGTAATATCCAAATTCTTTGAAATAGATGAGTTCCAATTCTTGAGCTCAAGATTGAGGAACTGGAAGCTGCGGAACGATCGGCATTTCTGTTTTTCGGCTTCAAATGCTGTTCAATATCACCAGCGTCACTATGGAAAACACCAAATGCCGTATGTCACTTTTCGTATCTGGCCTGCATAGAAGTATAAATTCGCTCAATAAATGCGTAGTATGCTTTCAAGTTGATTATAAATGAACACTTGCGTTTCGACATAGCTCTAGGTTAATCAAAAAAACTTCAAATTAGTTACCAGTCTGTATACATGCTCACCACAAATAACACAAGAACAACTCGTAACCATTGTGGTAGTTTGCTATTTAAATTCTATTTTATCGTACTAATCGAAACTGGCTCAATATGTACCGTCAGTTCAAATGCGGTTAATATGAAAATCTCAAAAACTAGAGCTGCACAATTACTAGTGTTAGCATTGAAATAAATGTTCTAATAATATTGTTGTAAAATATCATATGTATTTCCTAACGTCTTCGACAAAGTGCAGTGATGATATAGTGCTATAAGTGTCAAGTAAGATCATTGGATTGTTGAATGAACTAGAAATTTGTCTATCAAAATGTCAAAGAGTTCATAATATTTTAATTTGTTATTCAGCGTCTACTAACCTATTCGAATTGGAAGATATGTTTTATTTTGGAGAGAATGTACTGCCAATTAAACTATTAAGTAATACTTTCTTGTAGATTTTGAAGCAAGATTCTTACGCAAACCGAAAATATATAAGGCCGGTATTAAGGCCATCATAGTGTAGATATAGAAAAATAGAGTGATTTTTCACTTCATATACACAATTATATTTCAGTGCATATAACATTCAAGTTGTTTCCTTTCAGAAAGCTTCAAATCAAAATTAGTATCATATGATTAGAAATATATAGTATGCTATATTGGAAATCATACAGGTATATTCGAATTATCCGAATATTTTACTGGCTGTTTATGTATATGGTCCTAAAATTTATTTTATGTACTTTATATAGAATCATTAAGTTCTGTGAACCTGTTTGCTTATTCATATTTTGTGAATAGTTATATGATATTTTATATATATATATATATATATATATATATATATATATATATATATACGAATAAATTTTACCTCAATTCTTCGTGAGCAAAAATTAACAATATATTTTCCTGTTATGTGAAAATAATACTGCAGTTTTCATTCAACCAGCTTGTAAATAATCTGGCTAATTTTGAACTAACCTGTATCATTTTCATTCATTTGTCGAAATATTTTTTTAGGCGTTGGTGATATCTTATGTTCACCGGAATGAGTTGAAAATATCAAATACTTGAAGAAATTGATTCATCATAAATATCCACCGATTGGTGAATTTATACACTATAAAAATTTAAGCAATTAGAATTTAGGGACTTGAACAAATCCTGAAGTTTCGAATTATATTATTATATTATTATATAAAATTTTATCAGTGAACTGAAAATTCAGACATTACTCTTTTATTTAGGAAATATTCCATAAGTTCGAAGGAAATTTGCGAAAATGTTTAGAAGAATTTTATTATGAATAAATCAGTACAAAAACTGACACAAGACCTCAAAACTGCGCTTCAAAGCACAGTAATCCCTCCATATGGTGACTTGTCTATTTATAGGTGGCCCGAAGTTGTGTAATGCTCTGTGTGTATCCTTGTTCACTTACCAAGATGTGGGGGTGTGTATTAATTCAGTCAGAGAAGTGGAAAATATTCTGACCTCTCTGACCCGGTTAATATTTACGATCCCATCATCCTGTCGGGGATATTTTACTTTAACAATTTTGATTTTAAAGATTCTCTCTGCATTTTCATGAAGCATTCTCGCAGGAGTTTCATCGATTTCAATTGATATCATTCAAAAGTAGTGTTAATCAAATTTTAATATTTTCTGTTTACTCAATGTCACAGAAGCCTTAAGATTTCTCACTCTTTCCTATCAAGTTGTGCTATTAAAACTTTTTAAAAACGTTTTAATTTTCTGCCAGTCATCCTTATATCTTTGAAATCTAATTGTTCAAACAATATACCCAACTTTTAAAACTGTACAGTGGAACGTATAACTTGTGATAAAGTAGGACATACATTCGCCTCTCTGTTTGAAATATTTTCTCATCTCATAAAATATCGAAAAAACATTTTATAGTATGAAGTAACGATGAATATGATAAAAGGTAGATAATTAAACAATTATATTAAGTAAAATATATTATAAAGAATGAAGAGATCAGTTCAATAGAGTCCTTATTGCAGTTTTCAATGAGAAACTTTCAAATTTTATCGAAGATATATAAGAAGAGCGTATATATAGAAAATATTTTGAACAAATTATTTTATGTGTAAATATTGTAAAAGATTTTATTAGACTGTGAACAGAAATTTGTAAAACTTCTTTTCTTCAAAACTTTATTGTTGAAAAATATAAGATCTTAGAATAGCTATGCATATTGTTATTCATAATACCCTATTCTTCAATAACATTGAAAAAAACAAAAAATTTCTAAGTGTATGAATTAAATTTTCTGACATTATGCAGTGTACTTAAGTATATTCATCTTTATGAAAAAACGGTTAAAAATATCGACAGAACGGAAAACCTGAAATTTCATCTCTGTTGGCAGGTTATATAACACTGCTCTACAAAAAAAAATTTTTTGATTGTTGCCCTGGATATCATCGCAAATTTTTATGTTTTCAAGTGCCCAGATTACGAATATATTCATGAAAGTTCTCAAAGTGCTCGTATTTTCATGATTTTTGCATTTCTTATATTTTGAACAATTATAAGCTTGTTCGAAATAAAATTTAATTTTCCAGTCATGATTAGGCTTCTGCGCAACTTTTTCGCGCATACAAACATCACCTGATCCCCACTCTCAGACCCCTTGCTCCACAGAACAGCTGAGATCTCAGTTATTTGACAATATTGAAGTACATATACACGTAAATCTGGATAAATTGTCATGGATTAATATTTTATTTCAATTACTGAATGTCCATTCTTTTATATTTGTCTTCTAGTCTAAAATATGAGTTCGTCACGAAGAAAGTGTAAATATTGTAGTGATTTATTTTGTTATATTTGCGGTATTTATATACCAAAATAACAAAAAAGAAATATCACAGACTTTGTCAAGGAGACTTATGTTGAATATTTTGGTTTCAAAATGGACAAATTAGGTAAACCATGGGTTCCTAATGAAGTTTGTAGGTCCTATGTTGAGTCTTTACGGTTGTGGAAAAAAGGTGAACGTTCTGAATTAGACTTTGGTATTCCTATGATCAGGATGGAGCCTACGAATCATTTAGATGATTGTTACTTTTGCGTAGTAGATGTTAAAGGTTTTAATCGAAATCAAACGTGGAGCCAAATTCACAGAAATCGGGACCATCTACTAGTGGAAGTGAATGGGAAGGTGAAACATCTACGCCAAAGTTATTTTCTCAAAATGAACTCAGTGATTTAATACGTGATCTCAATTTATCAAAACAAGGATCAGAACTGTTAGCCTCAAGATTGAAAGAAAAAAATTTATTGGCACCAACAGTAACAATTGCAACATACAGAACGCGAGAAAAATAGTTATTACAATTTTTTAGTGAAAATGAAGGATTAGTGTATTGTAATGATATCGCGAAGCTGCTTAAAGACATGGGTTTAAAAGAGTACAAATCTACTGAATGGCGCCTTTTTATTGATAGTTGCAAAAGAAGTTTAAAATGCGTCTTATTGCACAATGGAAATAAATTTCCATCAATTCCAATTGCCCATTCAACGAATCTCAAAGAAGAATATGAAAATGTAAAATTAGTTTTAGAGAAAATTAAATACTCTGAGTATCAATGGCCGATCTGTGTGGATTTAAAAATGGTTAATTTTTTACTTGGCCAACAAAGTGGATATACAAAATACCCTTGCTTTATTTGTATGTGGAATAGTAGAGTAAAGCAACTTCATTGGGAACAAGATGTTTGGCCTGTGAGAAATTCTTTAACTGTCGGTAAAGCCAACGTAATAAGGGAGCCGCTGGTGAGCAGAGACAAAATCATACTTCCACCATTACATATTAAGTTAGGTATGATTAAGCAATTTGTAAAAGCGTTGAACAAAGACGGAAATTGTTTTAATTACATTTGCAGAAAATTTCCGAAGCTTATTATGGAAAAATTGAAAGGTGGAATATTTGATGGTCCTCAAAAACGCCAGTTGATGAAAGACTCAGATTTTATCAAAGTTATGACTGTTCCGGAAAGTAAAGCTTGGAAAAGTTTTGTGTTGGTTGTCGAAAATTTCCTAGATAACCAAAAAGCAACAAATTATGAAGAAATTGTGCAAAATATGCTGACAAACTTTCAGACTTTAGGACCAAATATGAGTATTAAGTTACACTATCTCCGCAATCATCTAGATAAATTTCCGGATAATTTAGGAAATTATAGTGAGGAACAGGGAGAGCGGTTTCATCAAGATCTAAAAGTGATGGAAGAAAGGTATCAAGGTCGATGGGATTGTCACATGATGGCAGATTACTGCTGGTCTTTGAAAAGAGATTGTCCCCTGAAAAATTATAGAAGAAAAGCTCATAAAAGGCGTTTTATGGAAATATGAAATATATTTTCGACATTTTCCTCTTTATTTACTTCGATGTATCCGAATTTCTCAAAATATAACTGACATTATAAATATATCTGTTATTTTGTTTCTTGTTTTACGATTTTTGTTATGTAAAATGAAAATAAAGATTTAAAAAGAAATCAGAGCAAATCCTACAAAATCATTGATAGTTTCACGAATTGTGTGCATAAATAGACCCAAAATCATTTTCATATCTAGGGCAATAAAACCATTGTAGACCAGTGTAATTCAAGATGTCTGCACTATAAGATCTATTATTAATATATCTGGAGATCGACTACAAGTTTACTAATCCAAATAGCATGAAGTACTTTTTAATTTTGTTTTATTATTTTCATGCATATTTCGTTGAGATTTTTCCTATCTAAAATTAACCACCATTAAAATATGCTTTTTTATTATAGTTTTTATTTTTGGAACTATAGGGTCATCTTTTTTGCCAAGAAAAATGGATTCAGATATGAATAGGATTTCAACTTCCTCTAGATGAGCTTAGAGGGTGTTTTTTTCAAGGGCAACGTACTTTCCGATGTTTGCTCAAAATTCACTTGTCAAATCAGTAAAACTGAATTGTCAAAAATAGTGGAGGAGAATATGGTAATGTGGTCCCCTACTTTGTTTTTAGGCCTCAGTTAAGAAATACAAGACTTAGAAGTATAGGAAACACATTAAAGTCGTCTTTACTTACTTACATATACATGTCTTTCAATAAAATAAACGAAATTAAAACAGAAAAATGAAAAACATATATATAAAAATAATAAAGTTTGGCAATATGAGATCAGGTGAGGAGTTATATGGCACCCTGGGGGCCATATTAAATGTATAAGCGTAATCACAAGCTAATGGCAAAAATAACAGATATAATATTCGCCTTCAGGACCTGCACAGTCTGTATGATCCCTTAATTGCAACTCTGGCACTGTATCTACTCTTCCCCACGTCTATCGTTAGAATAACTAGTTTCACAAAACATGTGGTTCGTATCTGCGCTTTCCGGGGTCCTATCTGGATATTGACTGTCGTCATTCTTCGAATCTGTTTCTACGACTACATCACTTTCACAGCTACTGCTGGATGATGACTGAATGACTCTATGGCGCTGACGGGCTTCGTTACTGCTGCTTGTTCTAGCTTGACTACATTCGGTATGGCGCCCACGTCCACGACTTCGGCCACGAGTTTCTGCTGAGCTCAAAGATTCACTCAATTCATTATTGTATGGAGATAATGTGGTTGCTTTTACTGTTGTAGTCTTTTATTAGAAGTTCGAATCTTATCTCCGGGGAAGGGCTGAATGTCCTCCGGCAGAAGCAAACGAGCTTGCGACTCTTGTGCTGCAGCATACACATCTGACGCATCTTGATCAGCAACATGACTCGTATGTCAATTAGCCGGATTTTGTTAGGGGCAAGATTCTTGTTCATTATTTGATGTTTCCATCAGAAAATCGACTTTCGTAAAAACTTGCGGATTGAATGGGTAAATGAACGTCGCACGAAAACTATTTACAGCGATTTCCTCTGTGATGCTCTTGGGATATGCCCGACCAAAAAGCTCAGGAATATCGTAAGGCTTCAGCGTTCTTTTAGAATGCAGAAAAAACTCCTCACTGCAGTGACCCTTAAGCGCGCCTGTAAAAGTCTCATCTAACGGCTGTAGGTTATGAGTCGTATAAGGTGGAAGACTGATAATAGTGAGGTGATTCTCTCACACCAGTCTATTAATTCTTAATTGCGAGTGTGACTTTGATGTTCATCAAAAATAAGCAATACGGGAGACGCCTAGCTGAGTTTTGTTTTTTCAATAAAATATCTAAACCAGTCAGTGAACAAATTTGATTTGATCTAACCAGATGGATGAACTTTTCCAATCGACCCAGATGGCGCACCTTTCATTAAAATATCAATAAAGTTTTTTCTAGGAATATCATCATTGGTGGCACAAATATACCAGAAGCACTAATGCAGCAAACGAAAGTACATAGTAACCTGCGTTCTGCAGCAGTCAAGTCTCCGATTTCTTTCTTCCCTTTTTTACCTACAATCTGTGGTATTTCCGATTGCACAATTGTCAACTCTACGTTAAAAATCCTGTCAGGGGGATAACTCTTATTTTTCATTTCAGTTTCCAATATATCGAAAAATTCTTTTCCTCTTCAACGTAAAAACCTTTAGCACGAACGTACGAAGTCTCCATTGGTCTGCGTAATGATAAAAAGTTCTTATGACGCTTTAAAAACTGATCCAACCTAGATACTAGCCTAGATACTTCATTTCTAAATTTATTTTCAATGTAGTTTCTCAAAGCTAATTGATAAGACATTTGTTTTACATCTACTCTTCTCAGTCCATAATATTTCGACTCCATGAACAATATATATTCCACAAACTTTTTTCCAGATCAGGGGGTAGTATGCGTTTCCTTCCAAGAGGTTTATGCACAAGCAACTCTAACGATTCTCCAGAATCCTTCATTAACCGTTTCAGTGTAGATTTTGGTACACATAATATTTTAACAGCCTTTTTATACCCCATCGTTTTTGTCATCACAGCTTTAATTGCCATTTTCATTTGGTCAATATCCCTAGTTTTTCTTTTCTCTACAGATGGAGATATCAAAGTTTTTCGAGGCATCTTTAGCGATTTAAAGAAGATATGATATATTTATCATCATACATCATATATGGCCCCCCGGGTCCATAATACAAACAATGTAAGGGAGCCAAATTGCATGTATCAAAGAATATATAAACAAACCATATTAGAGATACTAATAAGAAGTTTTCTTATAATTACCTTCGAAATCAGACACGAAAACGTTCACCGAACACAATGTACAAATTACAAGAGCTAAGGTTCAGTATTTCCGAAAAAAATGAATAAAATGCACAGTACATTTAGTTCGGCAGTTACGCGTTTCGACTTGATCGAATGAAAAAAGTACGTAACGCCCTCGTCTGAAATTCTTGGATACTAATTGACACACACACAAGAGCTACACGTTTGCACAAAAATTGACTAGATGACGTGCTTCTAAATTATAAATATCGAAGGGGGCCAATATACCTCTATATTACTCTACGAGCATATATTGAGGACTATTATTCACGCAGGTGAAGTTTACGTAAATCACCAAAGTGAATAAGAGCCATTACATGCGAGTACTTCATTCACAATTATTCAAGAAATTGAGAATAATATCGAATTCGATTTTTTACATCAAATTCAAAAACCACTATGAAAAATAAATTCAGATAATGAAGGAAATTTTTATTCATTTATGTTAATGGTGAAATGTGAACGATTTGGCGAGTTAATGCATGGATTACTGACATCGGAATTGGTGGTTGTAGATGTAGTTTGGGACAGGTTATTGAAAATACTCGTACTATTTGAAGTGCTATTAGCATTCATTTCTATGGAATGGGCTGTCTGTTTTATTTCGTGAAGAGTCAGCTATGCAACATTCAGCTAAATTGTTGACCTCCATCCCTTATGGCGTTTTAAGGCCGTTATATCTCCAACTCGCATATCCAGTATACGCCAAAATTTTCGAGCAAACCATATCAAGGAAACTAGATAATATAGAAGATGCAACAGACAATATGAGCACAGAAGACTTATGGAAGTATTTCAAAAGCTAAAGAAGTATGTGGGTGCATCAGAAAGAGAAATGACGCAAAACTAATGGCATGGTGGATAAATACAATTAGAGTGGAAGTGAGAATTAAGGAGAGTGCATGGGCAAATTATCTCAACTGTAAAACTATAGAGGAATATGAGTTATACAAACAAGCAAGAAACGAGTGAAAAATCTAGTCTTGGCATCTAAAAGAAGAAAATGGGTAGAATTTGGGGAAAAATAGGAGCCGAGAGCAAAGCAAACCATAAAATTCTATAAAATAGTTAAATCATGTAGAAGGAACAAGAATCATGTAGAAGGAACAAGAACATTTATAACATCAAAGACGAAAATGGAGAAATACTCATAGATGACAGGAAAGTAATGGAAAGATGGAAGCAATATCTTCAAGAGCAACTTGGGAGCAGAGGAAACGGATTAGATGATAGTGAAGTTTGCATAGAAGAAGATAGAGACCTAGAAACGATAACAAAACAGGAATTAAAAGAAGCTATGAAACTGTCGAAAAATGGAAAAGCTCCAGAGTATGACAAGATTACGACCGAAATGATCAATAATATGGAACAATATGGAGAAGACGTGTTTTTGAAAATATATTATAGGATATTGCAAAAAGAATAAATCCCGGAAGACTGGCAGATTCCAATGATAATCCCAATTTACAAATCAGGTGGCAAATATGAATGTAGCAACTACAGAGAAATCACGTTATTATGCACTATTTCAGATTGTAAAGGATCTTGATGAGCATTTTCGAAATAATTCGAAATATATATATATATATATATATATATATATATATATATATATATATATATATATATATATATATATATATATATATATATATATATATATATAGCAGGAACATTGAAAATCCAAATAAGACGTTACAGTGGACCCGCTACCGGACTTCTAGAAGGATACGAACAATAACAAACAGATGTGAGAACATCAAAATAAATACAATGAAAAAATTTCTAAATATATGATGCTTGGCGACGAGATTAAAAAATGTGGAAAATGAAGAAAATATTTATTCTACCGATTATTATTTCTACAACAGGCGTTATTCCTAGAAATCTTCACAAAAGTATTGAGATTTTGGGTCTGAAGAAAAATTTGTTTGAACAGTTACAAAAGATAACAGTCATCAAATCTTGTAATATTCTTCGTAGGTTTCTTTCCGAAAATAATAATGAGGTAGAGTCATAGGTTTTCTCTTTAGTTTAGTTTCTATCATCCTCATCCTGATCCTCACGCCAGAAACCTCGATTTTTCAGTGATTCAGAAAATAGAAAAATCTTTCTACTGCTCAGAATCAGAATCATTTCATATTTTATTTATTTGTTTATATAAATGTAATATAATTAACTGACAATTTTGTCATATTTATATTCAGAGCAGTATTCTATTCGATCGTTCACCACTTCACACAAAGGAAACTATTAATGAGTAACATTCAGTGTTACTTGACTAAGGTCCGTACACTGGATTTTTCCGGGGAGAAAGCCTCTGACACTACTCGTTGGTACATTGATATCATCGTCTGATGATGCTATAGTATGTATATATTCTGGTAGATTGATATATTCTCATAACATTTAACGTTATCCTAATATATAATTACTCCAGGATATGTTTTGATTATAATCATTGCCTGGCAATGGTATTAATTACCGGGTGGTGGATTTATATTTTTTCATGAAATCAGTTTGATTGCATGAACAGATATATGGGCAACTCGTCGTATATATATATATATATATATATATATATATATATATATATATATATATATATATATATATATACAAATATATAATATAATCTTGTCAGGAATAATCCTTCCTGACAAGAACCATTTCCCAAATCTGCCTGCCATGCAGGCAGCCCCCAAAGACCACAATAGTGCAACTAAGCAAAATGCTGAGAAACGAAGCGGCAGACTGCAGTTTCGCCCTTATTAGGGGCTCATCAATGTCGCATATCACTTTTCAGTATCCTATCAAGCTACAGCGGGGTACCCTGTCGATTCCTTAAAAGACGCACCTCGTACATACGTACGTGAGTCGCCCTATATGGACCGAGACGGTGGACCCGCTACCGGACTTCGAGAAAGATACGAACAATAACAAACAGATGTGAGAACATTAAAAGTTCCAAACATTTGAGAGACATCTTCCGCCGTTCCGTGAATCACATCAACGGTACAAAACGAGCGAAATAATCCTGCTGAAATAGTGCTCTGGACCTCTGTTTCCGAGATAAATCCTCCCGTCGGTAAATATTTGATGGGACTAATAGTTAGTTGCACTATTGTGGCTCTTGGGGGCTGCGTGCATGGCAAGCAGATTTGGGAACTAACTCTTGTCTCAAGTTTACATATGTTTATTCCTCGCGAAGTTTATCGCGGAAGATATTTCCAAAGAAAGCAAACTTCCCCCGATGAGCAGAAAGAATAAAACCATAATAAGAAGAATAAGAACACACACGTCTCACTCACATGCTCAAATCTCAAATTTTTAAGTTATTATAATAGCTAAAGAATATCGACATATATATTCTTAGTCAATTCATAATGTACTTAAATATCATATGTTTCAACTAATGTATGGTTTTATCGTGTTAATGATCACAGCAGTTGAGACACGTAAATTTCCTAAATGAAAAAAAAATTTGTAGGAAATATCGATTTCTTTTTAAAAATTAGTCAATATGTCGCACTATTTTCTCTAAAAGAATATTCTTCCCATTTTGTGATCTGTCATTCTAGTGTCAGTTTGTTTGATGTTTACACAGTTCTTTATTTATTTATTTCTCATTGGAAGAATTGTCCTTAGCAAAGATGATACTGAAAATGAAACTGAAAATAAAGCAGTTGATATGAGTGAGTTGTACCTCAAATTGAAACCATATTCAAAGTTCAAAGTTATTGAAACAATGTAACTCTCATTTTCAGTTCTGTACAGTGAATGTTTCGAAGATATCGGTTGTATTGAAGTTACAAAGGAATGGTATCATCCTAAATTCAGACCTGTTAACTACAAACCTCTAGCAAGGCATGTGATCAAAACAGAGTTTCTTTTAATTGGAAGTGACGACAGTGTGAGTACGAATGAATATTCAATTGCTTCTATAAGGCATTGATTTGAAAATCTGGGGAAAACTGTGTCTTTACGCCTTCTACTCAAGTTTTCAATGGTGTTCCCCAGTGATCCATACTTGGGCCAAGATATTTTATACACCTACTATCTTCGTATCATTCCTAAACTTGAATTTTCTCAAATTAAAAAACACGTTACAGGATACACTTGTTTTCGAGAAAGCATCTGCCAGAGAAAGCTCAATCAATAACGCTGGATTTCAAAAAGGTGAAGATGTAATCATAGCCATTCACGATTTTACCAGTAATGGTTACAGTGGATGGATTAAGGTGAAATAATGTTGGTTCTTATTGCTATAAGAAATCAACTGTCTGTTTATGTCAATTCAAAAGATTTTCTGAATCCTAAAAGTATGATGTCAATCAAACAGTCGGAAATTTCATTCTTAGATAACATTAATTCTATTTTATGTTTTTGTTTGTTTTGTTGTTTTGTTTGGAGAAAATCTCTGACAAAGAATGAAATTCGTTTCAAGCATTTGGGCTCTGCAGTTCTAGCAAAATATCCAATGAATTTGATATCAGTTGACTGGGAGGCTGGGGCCGAACCACCATTTGATCAAGCTATTGCTAACGCAAGGGTAGTTGCACTAGAAATAATAGTTTTCATCAACGTTCTATTGGTAAGTAGTGATTATTCGATAATTCTTAATTTGTAGTTGGTCATTTTATTCATAGATGATCACGTATTTCAATCTATAGCCAAATTTTAGAGGTAAGAATAACAGCTTTTTTAGCTAGAGGAAAGTTTTTTCTCTATTTTCATATGAACATCAAATAATGTATTTCATGCCTATCACAATGAATTTGAAGGTCAAAGCTCTGCACTCGCTTTGGTGAAATTTTCCACCGATTAGGGAAGGTGTACCATCTTGAACATCAGGTCATATTACATGACACCAGAGAGCGAAATAACCTATTGAAAAGTGATAAAATCCTCCTGCGAAGCTTCTTCTCATCTAACTGAAACTGATATCATACCTCGTCTCTAAATTACTACAGCAACATTTTCAGAATCAATTAGTTTTTATGTCGTATTCTTCATAAAGATATTCATATGGATTACAAGGCGAACTGATGTCAGCTAGAAATGTAGAAATTGCCGAACAAGTTGAAACATGTTTAGACAATGAAATGTTTGGAAAGTGTAAATAGGTAATTTCATACTGTTGCATTGATTAGCATTTATTTGACATCCAATCAAATATGACGAGTGATAAAATGCAGAAAATTTCGAGTACTAATTAGTCGTTGCATATGAGAAACGTATCGGCGAGGAGAGAACTAATGATAAATGAAATTTTCTTTCAGAAGAACTAATAGAAATGGTAGGAATTATATCGAGGAGTCTTTCATGGATGCCGACATCTGGGTTTATGGCTCTTTGTGTCTCTCTTGTAACTACATCACCTGCTCAGTCCTTAAGTCTCTAATATAGTGGGGAGGAGGGTATCTTTGGCAAATCACCCACCTCCAGCATTTCCGCACCCAACCAACTGCACCTGCACATAGGAACATTCTTCAAATCTATCTTGCACAGGTGATCTGCATTTGCCATACCTTATCACTATAGGTGCCAGAAGCCGTGCATAAGTTCGAACGCCTTTAAGTGCTAACCTTGTCCAGGTTTTATTACGTTATGTACCCATCTTCGTCTTGTACTGGCGACAACCTCGAGCATCTGATCCCACTGTGACCCGGAATCCAGCGAAGACAGATCAGCCATGATCTCCGATTGGAAAATTGTTGTATGTTTATCTAATGGAAAAAAGAAACCCCTTCCATTTCTACGGCAGCATACTCCGCTACCCTCTTCGGCCTTCGAACCATTCGCGTACCAATCGTACTCTCCACCTGGCGAGAAATCATTCCTCTTCTACCACTCCTGTCTAGTTGAGATTTCCACCTTGATCTTAACACTGAAGTGGTACCTCTGTGGGGTTCTATCCAAGTTCAGCCAGAGGAGGGTTCGCTGTTAATAGCTTCAGCAAAACGGCTTTATCAGCAATATGGTTCCCCGTTTGTTGACAATTGACCGAAACCGTGATAGAACGGAAATTTTCCAAACTAATTTTCAGTTGCTTCAACGAAACCCAGACACCACGTAATTTCATTGCTGCCTGAAAGGAAGCAGCAATCCAAATAGTGGGTAGAGGCAAGAGGCAGAGCTCTCAGGAAAGCCAAGGTAGTTCAATCGACCATAAAGGTGAATTTCTTCGTTTTCTGCAACGCACAGGGCATTGTCTTCGTTGATTTCCTCATTAATAGAGAGTACTTTTCGTCACTACTAGACCATTTGTACGAGGATAATAGCCAGATCTAGCAAAGAAGAAATTCCTGTTTCATCTTGATAATCCCTATGCTCATGTTTCCGCTATTGTAACGGTCAAATTGGTGAAGTTGCTACAAGAATTGTTACCTCATCAATTTTATTCGCTTGACCTCTCTAACAGTGGATTCGTTTCTTTCCATAGAAGGAAACATAGAGAAGGAGATTTTTAACGGACTTCTTGAAACCGAGAAGGCAAAAACCTCCAGCATCGCCTAAGCAATTATACAGTTCTTAGATGAGATTATAATAAAGAATGAATGACACCCAGTAGAAAATATTAGTTATTAATCAACCTCTATCATCGCCAAAGTAAATATACAGTTCTAAGATGAAATTTTAATGAAAAATTAAGTACACTCAATAGAAAAAATCAGTCTTATCCAATGTTTACCTCATTCTCATTAACTGGCAATAAATTGAAAAGGATAATTTTCATTCTGAAGATGTTTGCCTGATATAAAATATATCTTCCTCCAACACTTTCTCATTTTCTTTAGATAAACAATAATTTTTAGTTCGTTTATTTTCAATTGAAGAAACACACTACGCCAAGAAATTAAGGCACAGACTCGAATCTCTAAATTTATTCAACGGAAGGTTTAGGTATTTTGAAGAATTATTTCTCCAGTAATCTGTCAGTAATAATGCTTGAGAATTGTCGAATGACAATGGTACTGATAGAAATTGAAATGAAACTACTGATGAAAAATACAAAACTCTGGAAAAAGGTTCCCAAAAACCTGTTAATACCGGATATTTCCACCCCGTGGCGAGCATGATATCTACGAGTCATACTCAAAATCGAAAACGTTATAGTATATATACTGCTGGCTTCTTAATCTCATATTGAGAATTTCCTAGATATGTTGGGTTTGATTGGAATTTGGACTTCGTGCAGGCCACTCCATTGAAACATTATAACAATATGAGCTTAGTGGGATCTGGCTTTATAATGCATAAACAAACTTGTTCACTCATCTTTGCCACAAAGTGGCACATGTTCTTTTGAAATCTCTGTAACGCACTCAGGGTTCGATTATTCACGATTACCAGTGAATAATACCTACCTACCATAAGTATGTAAACATGATACATGGACATATCTCCCATCTCGACGTCTGTACAATAGAGAACGTCGATTACAATGAAAAAGACAAAATCTTGACTTATTTGTAAACAAAATTCTCTCCCAGTCAACTTCTAACCAATTGTCATGTTCCCTTGCCCAATTCAATTGGGTTCTTAAAAGTGCTGTGGTAAACCATGGCCTCGAGCAGCCACAAAAGGCATCAAACCAAATTTCCTGAGACGTCGAATCGTTTCAGTGCTAATTTCCAATCCACTGTTCTGTCGAAGTTGCATTTCAAGATACCTAGCAGTAGCGAACCCTTGTCCTAGCGGAGAAATTTCATGATGAAACCTGGCAAAAGGATCATCGAGGTCGCCCTTGGTCAGGTGTTCTCTCATCACTACCAGTATCCCTATACCGGCCGATCATTCTGGAACCAGTTGAATGGGATACCTCAAGCTTCATACAAGAATAGACCAACAAGTATTATATTATATGGTTCCAACCTAGGTCATCTAAAACTACTTCTCCAGTTCATTCAGCTGAAGATTAAAACTCATCAATTCATTTCTTTCATTTTATCTATCAAGAGAGGAACTTCTGCGCTAAGGAAAAACATCGAAAATTGTTGGCATATGTCTGGACATAATTTAAAATATTAAAATTGTACGTTACTTTCTTGGCGCAGTGTGTTTCAAAATCTTTTTTTCGACATAAATAATCCAGTCCATGGGAACGCCCAAAGATGATATTCAATTGGTGGGACACGGAGTTGGTGCACATATAGCCGGATACGTAGGACAGGAAATTGTTGGACTGAAAAAAATATCAGGTAAATTTATTGCTATTATATTGTTTTCGTTTCTCAAGAATTTAATTGTAGGTCTAGATCCGACCGGTCCAAGATTCCAGTATATGCCCGAAGTTGTAAGACTTCACCCTGAATGTGCTAGATATGTAGAAATTCTCCACACGGATTATTTTCAAGGTATTGACTTGTTCCCTGAGTTCTTCTGATATAGACGTTGCAGAATCGCATTAAAACGTGTTATATGTAGAGAAATCGATTCTGATTTTATATATTTCCTGAGAATATCTGTTGATGATGCATCATAGTTCACGCTATATTTCTAACAATATTAATTTTTTCGTAACTTACACATTTTTAGGTATTCAAGTCCGAGCTAAAGGTTTGCGATTCTATTTGCTTAACGTACAGTATTATGACTCACGTTTCTCATGCTATAAGCCATAATACAATGTATTTTCATGCAATATTTTCCATAGATTTGAGTCAAGGTACAGAAGAGTATCTTGGACATGCTGATTTCTTCATTAATAATGCAAATAAACAACCGGGATGTCATGAGGTTAAACATCACTCAATTCTAAAGTTGGGTCGCCAAGAATTATTACCAGGGCAAATTTTACCTGGATGTAGTCACAAACGAGCGTTTAAGTATTTTATTGAGTCCATAGAGAATAGAGATTGTATTTTTGTAGGTGTGCAATGTCCAAGCTATAAGGAATTTGTGAAAGTGAGTATGAATACCGAGCTGCCTGTTTTATTTGTGGTGATAAAGTATTCAACATTATAAATTTTTACTTTTAGGGTCAATGTACCAATTGCATGTCTGATACAGATGAAGATATTTGTATTACTTTTGGATTATCGTCGAAGCATAATATCACTTTTAATCAATCATACTATCTAGATACTGCCTCTGAAAGTCCTTTCTGCTGTAAGAAGTTATTTCATGAATTATGTTAACTCGCAAATATAAGTATAATAGAATTGTCACAACAAATTACAGTTTTCGGAAATGCACAAAAGTGAACACTATAATATTATTACCTCGCTATCCTGCTCTCCAAACTTGAATTACAGATAGCAACAATGGGACACCGTGAAGAAAATTCTTGAAAGACAAAGCTTTAAGCAGTATGAACAGATGCATCGTTTGTTAGTCCAAGGGATTTTGGCATGAGTTGCTGAAGTCATTAACAACAGAGGTGGACCTTCTGGATACTCAAATCGTCTAAATTCTTCATGACTATTTGTTTCCGAATCTTTAGTTTCGTACAGAGTGGGTGAAGTTCGATGTTTCAGTGCAATAGCAGGGTGAAATATAAATGGGTTGGCTTTCCACCTCCCATCATATGAATATTCAATGGTATCCAGTAGGAGATCATGACAATACTTTGTGCCCCCAAAGAATGGCAGAACTGGGTACAACTATTAAGTGGATCATGATTTTTCCGACAGTGTGACTGCTATAGGAACTCTGGGTGCATATCGTATTACTTTTAAGGTGGTATGGGAGTGCGATCCGGCTTTGTAACGGGTCCAGGCGGGATCAGAGGAAATGATATTGTGTATAGGCTGTCCATTCTAGGATCTAAGAATGCTCTGATAGATCCAGGGCTCCTGGACGGGATCTCAGCCTGTCTTGTTCAGGCAAGGCAGAGGAACTGGCTAGTGGAACAACGAAGGAACACTTGGTTATATGCTCAAACTTTTTTCCAGTCCAAGGCAATGCTGGATACCACAGTAAAACCTGGACAAGGTTGGCACTCAAAGGCAGTCAAACTAATGTAAGGTTCCTGACCTAGATATCTCCTATGCCAGATTTCACTGGGGAATTATCTTAAGTGTAGGTTGTGTGAAGTTGACCACCATATTACTGGAATGGGTCCTCCCTATGCATAACCGACTACGCAGGGAAATGTTGGAACTTTGTTATTTGCCGAAGATGCCCTTTCGTTTCAAAAGAGACTTCTCTGAAAGGGTTGAGCAGGAATATAGTTACTAAGAAGGGGGGCTCAAACATCGATGGACCTAGGTGTTGATATCCATGACGGACCCCTTGCATAATCTCTACTATACTATTTGATTCTTGTAAAAAGAAATTTCAATAATTATTAATTGTCTCGGTGATAACTTTCTCATGCTTGAAGGCTCATACAAGATGTTAAAAACTCATTCACGTAAGTTACAGTTTTTGCAATTTACAATATCGTCGTCTTCTAGTAGTAGGAAAGTCTAATTATTATAAATACAAGTAAACGATGATTTCTACTAAACTATATTATCAAATGCTCGACGCGTTTCGATACAGAGTATCTTTATCAAGAGCGAATGAATACTACAAATATATCTTACTAACAATTTTTCGTATATACTGAAGAGGCAATCCACTCAGAGCTATCCGTACTTGAACTAATAATTAGGAAATAAATATAATAAGGGTGAGTTATTTATGTCTACCTGACCATCAAGAATTTCCGGTGAATTCTAACCTAAATCTGTTAATTTCAAGTGCTTCCAGAAGGTTGAGTTTTATACCTCTCTTCTCAGAATGTAGGCTTTAAAATTCGGAATTGAAAGATTGACCATTTTCCCCAAGATGATTTGAATAATTTGAATCGGTTTTTCCATTGATGAAACTGCGTTTATGTTCAGAAATTCTAACATTAAAGTTTCTTCCTGTGCTACCTTCATTAAAACAATTGCAATCTCCACAATCCAATCTATAAACACCTGATTTATTTTCTTTATTAATTGGAGATTTATAATTCGTGATAAATGAACCTAAATTTGTTGATGTTTTGAACGCTATATTCAAATTTGAATTTTTAAGAAGAGATTTCACATTATTGCTAATATTGCCTATATATGTTAAACTAGTTTAGTTTTATAAATCTCCAACCAATAAAGAGAATAGATAAGATGTTTATAGATCTCCTCAGCGATTTTCGAGCAAAAATGTTTCTTTTGAATAAACGATTCTATTCGATGCAGTATTTTCTTTCCATTTTAAACATTCATAATAGATGTAGTCAATTCCTGTAATAATTAAGCTATTTCATGAAAACTCAAAATATTCTGTACATATCCATCAACAATTTATATTGTTCTATGAATGATTTTTTCAGTCTTATCCAAGACCATGATTCTTGAATCGGTTGAATATATTCGGACCATGATAATTATCTGTGATCATAGAGTTTGACAATCAGTTACGATTTTAGTTGTGAGGTATATTAATTTTTACAAATAACAGAATAAAACATGCTCATTGTATATTCGAAGTTATTTGATTCAAAAATTCAAAAATTTGTTTGACTGCGTATGTTGATGCAAAATGAAAAACATCATTACGGAAATGAAAATAATGAGGACTTGACATGATGGTATGTCATATTGAAAGTGGGTATGATTCGGGAGCAACGACAGAAACATATTTGAATCGGTTTTCTGAAAAGCACCAGCTTTTGTAATTTGAATGAAGGAAAGTCTTAAAATACAGGGTGTGCCAGAGAAAACCGGACAATATTTTTTCCTTCATAACTTTCACAATCTTAGAGCTAGATTATTCGTTCTAACTTTATTGGGAAATTGTATCGAAATTTCACTTCCGGTGAAATCCAATATCGCTGACTGATTCGAAAATGAGCAATATTTCAAGATAACAGGAAAGTTTCTTTTCACTGAAAAAATACGAATGGGGCATTCAGTCAATAATTCACTCTTTTCTGAACAATTTGACATATTGATCTCAAAAATATTCCAAGAATTAGTAAAAAAGTAGCGTGAAGAATTTTTTCATTTTGATTTTCAGCTGAAATAGAAATATTTATTTCATCTCATGGCGTTGGCACTTCTGAAGCTGTTGTGTTTTTCATGGATGTTCTAAGAAGACAAAGAACCACATTTTACTGAAACCAACGTAAAATTTGATTTCCCTTCGAATTCAAAATGGCCGACTTCCTCAAATATCAACAATTTTCCCCGCGCATAAAAAAAATTTTTCGCGGTCGTAATGAATCATCTGCGTAATTCAATCACTAGATTGAACCTTTCCTATCATTTTGAGGGGTCGAACTCGAATATTGATTCAGAATTGTGCCAATTGTCGTCAATAATGTTTCTCTTCTTCACCATCATATGCACCTTCCGTTGTGAAACCTCTGAACATAGACTGCAAATTGTTAACAATGGTGTTAACAAATGAGGATAAGCGTTTCATTGAATAGTTATTTGTGCGTGGCTATAATTCTAGGCAAATTTTAAGCCAATTTCCAGCCCTTAATTACAAAAAAAGTACAATCTATGATCTTGAGGAAAAATTTCGGACAACAGCGTCATTAGGAAGATGATCAGGATGACTGTTTCCCAAATATCTCAGAGATGCCAACTGTTAAAAACATCTGCGAGAATAATATTACGACGTGATTATGTTTAACAAATTACATGAGTAAAAACATTCAACAAAAAGAATCAAGTACTCAGAATGTAATATGACCCCCATTGGCATTCACAACCATCTGCGCCCGTCTTCTGCAGCACTCTATGAATCTCGAAATTACTTCTAGATCAGAATTGTTCCAACATTCTTGATTTTGATGCCTCGGCTCCTCACAGTTATTGAAATACGACCATTTCTATACACCATTTCTTCCAAATGACCCCACAGAAAATAGTCGCACGGATTAAAATCGGGACTATTTGGGGGCCATTGTTCTTGTATAGTGACTGGTATGACATCAGGCTCCATCCTTAAATCAATTGAAATAGATTTCATTTAGATACATCTAATTTGGGACACCCTGTACACTGACGGCCAGTTGAGAGTAAGTAGCGATATTTTGTGAGACTGTGAACTGGTTCTTAATTTCTTTGACAAACGTTGTCAGAAAGACTTCTATTTAACCGTTTGCGTGAAAATAATCGCCGTAAACATCCAGATTTGTGGCAAAACAGTTCGTGGAGTTTGCATGACGATAACGCACCATCTCATCGAGCCACGGTTATTAACAACGTTAAGACCAAACACTCGATAAATATCATCGAACAGCCGCTTTATTTGCGTGATCTAGTTCCACGTAACTATAAGAAATGTTTCGATGTATGTATATCGCTGCAATCAATAGAATCATATGATGAGTGAAAGGATGGACGCCTACGCAGGAATCTGCATGGCACTTGAAGAAGAATGTATATCGCTTCAAATGGAGCATATTTTGAAGGTGATTTATTGAATATTGAAGTAGCGTTTTATTTCCGGATACTTTTTGTCACAGAGTAAACCATATGATGAACAAATATCACTTCGTAATGGCTGACTCAATATCGTTTTCGAAAAAATTAGCTTTTTGGAGCCTTCGATTGTTTTCTAAAATAATTCTTCAACATATTTGAACTTGTTTTGAGTAAATCTCAAATTTTGGTTCAGTGCATTAATTTCTAGGCGCAGTGTATAATACTTATTGACCTGTCGTACCTAATCATCGAAATTTACCCACTCTGTACAAGATTCACAAAAATTTTCATTGATTCAAGATATTTTGCTTTTCAATATGAACGTAATATTTTCATCAAACCGAAGCAATTCACTCGAAAGCATTATCATTTCTAGTTATTTCTATACTTCATCTAATTGTCTATGTTGGTTCTCTCAAGTTTTCATTTTTCAGTATTTACCTATGCCATTTCAATCGAACTGGATACTGACAAACATACTTATGAGGGGTATTTCGAGATGTTTCTCACGGACGAGGACAATCATGTTGCTAATTTATCATTTCCAGATCAGGAGTAAGGTACTATTTCTTTCCGTTGTGAAAATACTAATCGTTGTTTTGCAGAAATAGAATTCGCAGTTTCAAACCAAAATCTGATAATACGTTCATATATTATGCTTCTCATCCCAAACTTGAACGATTGAAGGAAGCTAGGTTGAAATGGAATTCAAAACGCTCGTTAATGGGAAAATTGAAGATGAAGAAGAATGATATTCCAGTGAAGAAAGTAATTATAGAGCCAGTTACAAGGTTATTTACTTGATTAAATTGATTTAGCCTGAACTACATAAGAAATTAACACACAATTTCAATATTACAAATTTCATGCTGGGTAGGCTTTTGATTTTTGTTGGCGCACATGTTCCTTTCATGGGAAATAAAATGAAAGGAATGAAGTGAGCTTTGAGAGAAACCATCACATATTTATTGTTGTTGATCAATTTTTGAGAATAATGCTTATTGTTTCAGAAATTCTTAATTGCCGATAATAATGCAACGCTAATCATGAAATTTGACTCCAAGAGAATTGGCTGATGCAGTGGTGTCAGATGACCTAAGTTGGACTCAGGTCATCTGACACAAGACACAAGAATAGGTGTCCCATTCAACTATTTCAAGAATGATCCACAGGTAAAGGGAGACTGGTAGTCATGAAAAGAGACATGGAAAGGACAACCTTGAGTAACAACGCCGGTCTATGACCGTTTTTTAGGAATATCCTCGTTGAGATACCGATTCGTTACCTGCATATGCAGCTTTGACAGAATAGTGGAATGCAAATCAGCACTCAGATTATACAACAAGGTCTCAGAGAGTTCTATTTGAGGTGTTGTGTCATATCTCGTGGTCCAGGTTATAACAATATACTGGGTGATTTACAAGTGACGCGGTGCTCTGTAGCTCGTACACTCTTGAAGATTTCATTTTTGTTCGAACGGTATTGTATTTAGAAAGTACAAATCTACTTCAGCAATTTATTTTAAAGTAAACAGGGTGTCCCAATTTTCTTTAAGGAATCTTGGGAAGTTTTTTCATATATGAAGACCATTTTTTTGTTGAAAATTCAAGAGCGTCCTAAATTCTGCTATAATGTCTTTAAGTAATAAGTTTTTTCGGTGAATATTTTCGTCAGAATATTTTTTTTCCGTAAAAATTCATGAAAATAGGCTCTCACATCATCGCATGCTCCTTCGGCCAGAGAGGATGAATACTTTTTTCCTTTCGTATTCTTATTGCCCCAGGATAATTTCATTGTGATGAATTGAGATAGATTATCCGCATTTCATACAGGAGTGTCTCAAAAAAATTCTTGAATATTGTAATTTCAAAAATATCATATCTTGATTTTTTCAAATGGAACATCCTGTATTTTATTATTCATGTCAACGCATAAAATATTGCGCCATATTTTGCAGAAGTAACCTTATCTTTATCTTTGACCATTTTCGAAATAAAAAAAATAAACTAAAATAATATAATCAGAGGTTGCGAAAGAAGAGTTTATCAGTACATATCGTTATACTCGATCAGAGAAATGGAGATATTTTAAGGTAGTTGTGTATGAAATACGTAATAGATTGGTTTTTGTTGAGATGATCTACAAGGTGTTGAACTATTTCAATAACTGTTCGAAATATTGCCAGTTTCTTTGTAGACACAACTCAATCCTTCTGCGGAAAGATCGTTGAACTCTCGACAACATTTGCGCATGAACTGACTGAAAGGTGTCGACTATTCTCTGTCTCATATCCAACTGTGCTGTAGAAGGAATTTGGTAAACGATGCCTTTAATATAACCCCACAAGAAAAATCTAGACTTGCCAGGTCCGGAGACCTAGCTGCCATCTGACAGGACCACCACGTCCTATCCATTTGTTTGGAAATACATGATTCAAATGCTCCTCAACCTGATGTAAGTAATATGCAGGTGCTCCATCCTGTTGAAACCACAAATCATGTCTTATATGCTCTTGGTACATCGGCGAGTAACATTGGTAGATGATTTTGCAGAAAATCTAAATACATTTCACTATTGAGGTGCCTGCCGAAAAAGTGCGTCCCAATTTGATATCCATCTACTATACATACATTCAAGGACCAACGATGCTGGTGATCCATTTGTCTCATGAGGTGTGGATTTTCCGTGGCGTAATAATGAAATTTGTGCTTGTTAACAAGCACATTCTTCTGGAAAGTAGCCTTGTCCATGAAAAGAACTCTGCTAAACATATTTGGATTTTCCGCTATTTTGTCACTTGCCCAATTGCAGAAATTGAGTCGATTTTCATAGTCTTGATTGTTCAGTTCCTGGTGCAGCTGTGCATGATATGCATAAAATTTATTCACTTTCAAGATTCTCTGGACGGAAGTTTGACTTATATCTGTTAAATGAGAAATCTCTCTTTGGCTTTTATGTGGGTCCTCTGTCACTGTCAACAAAACTGATAACTGGTTGTCTGTAGCAGTTTTTGGTTACAATGGGGTCATATGTTGCGTTATTTGCAAAATGGTTCAATGAAAATAAATTTCCGATGTGACGTCAAGTTAGTATAAAATGGTGTGGAAATTGACGGTCTTCTAGTCCAGTACAATTTTTCTTCTGGTATTTGGATAATACTCATAGCCATGGTAACGGCAAAAAAAATCCTCATTTCTGAAATGGAGGTTGACCATGCATTTTCAACATTGGTGGAAGAAATTGATGGTCTTTCTCTTATAGGTTGTACATAATACAAATTTGTTTGGTCTACAATATTTTGTACTAATTCGTCATCGAATAGTTGAAAAATTGACTCGGTTTTGTGAACGATGAAATTTCAAATTGATGGAGCTGCTTGTTTATCTCTAAAAACTAATGAAATCTACTTTTCAGAGATAAACAAGCAACTTCATCGAGAGTTGGCTAGTTTTTTACAGAATGTTTTCGGTGGGATTTCTTGTCTTTTTGTAGAAACGTGGGCATATTGATTTATTTTATTAGATTTTCTTATTTTACAATTTTTCTTTGTTTTTAGGAGTGTTTTTTTTATTATTGCAAATCTTTCTTTTCTTTTTTCCTCTTGTACATTAGCAACAGTTTTTCGTATTGTCCATTAGCGTTTATTATTCATTCTATTGGACGGTTTAGACGGTTTGATTTCTGAAGGATCGGCGAGGTATTTCCGCAACATTTATGAGATGCACCCCATAAAGATCCTTTAATTTTATTCAAATGCTTATTGAAAGCAGAAGGTGAGATAATCGCCCAGCAATGACTATGTGACGCTATAGGCAAGATTAAATTAGAAGATGTGTCCACTACGCTGGATTTTTGCCTTGACAGTCGATTCTTTTGAGCTGAGACCAGCTGAGTGTTCTTCATCAGATACTTCAGACCTTCGATTTTTGACATCAAATGAAGCGACTCACCAAGTTGAATATTTTTTGTAAAGGTGGTATGTCGATCTCGTATAGTTTGATTGGGCTCTTGTGTTTTCTAATCAGGGTCATCAGATCTTCGATTATCCCAGTTTTATGCTGCCATCAAACCCTAACTCTGTACCAAATTTCAGCTCTCTGAGTTTGTGAGAAGTACTATTTCTTTTCTGATGATCATGAGTGAGTGAGTGTGTGAGTGTCATGAATGCGAAATTTTGCTTTTGCTTAACTTTGAAACTAAATGACATACAGACTTGAAATTTCGGATTTTAAGTATGTGATTATAGCTTACTGGATAACGAATATTTCTGCATTCAGGTCTTATCCGAAGGTTCTCAAATAGTGGTCTGAAAATGCGATGAAATGGTTCCAGCGTTTGCTTCGCGCTTGACTTGGCGGGGGCACTGCAGTGCCCCCTAATATTGAAATCCTCCCCGCAATCGCTAATGCTTTTTATTCTGCAGAAAAAATTTAAAAGAAATTAGATATAATAAATGAATATTGTTGAATGTAGAAATTGTATGAATATAATTCTAAAATCACTCACTTTACGATCAAAAGCAATAAATAATATATATTTGCAAAATAATAAACTTGAAACATGCAACTGAAAAACACTGCATAAAATCGTGAGCGCAGAGAAAAGCCTGTCTGATCGTGTTTGTTTTTGTTTGTTTTGTTATGCGCATGCCACTGGCGCACGCATTAAATTCGAACGAGCTAAGCTTTATGAAATACAAACGGGTTAGAAGGTATCGCTTCAGATAAATATAAAAACATAATAATTATTATAAGTGGCTAAAGGCACTCGTGCTAGCGCTAATCGAAACACATTTGATGCGTGGGATAGTCTCGTTCGAGATGCTTAAATAGTTTGTTGTTTGTTTGTTTTTCCTTTAACGTGCTCTATTTCTGCCTCTCGGCTGATGACACGCCGGGGAATTCTGTCACCTCACTATTCTGGAAATCTTGCCGAACCCCTCTCGTGTCGAGGGAAGGGATCTTCAATGTCCAACACATCTCTGTTAGATAGGACTGACAGCTTCACATCTCCTCCGAAAGATGGACACTCAAGCGATTCCCAGAATCCGAAAATCGCACCGACCTTGTGGGGATTGAACCCAGGTAACTCTACACTGGACACGAGCATTATATCGCCTACGCCACCGAGCCATCTGCTTAAATAGTTGAGTGGTGGTTTTTTGCAGAATGTCGATTTATTTCTTTCATTTTATTTCCTATGTGCGGAACATATGGGCCAATGAAAAACAAAATTTCATTGGCATATGTCCGAAATAAAAACATGTGCTGATAATTCTACTGTCTCGTATCCCCGAATTCAATAAGGATCATAAACACCACGGCATTTAAAGCTTAGTTTCATACTTTCCGATGCAGAAAGAGAGTTCAAAACCGCGGTAACAGTAAATCCTTTAATTCATTTGTTGGTTGAAAAACATACTAATAAATTCCATTCATTTTTTAAGACACTAAATTAACGAACAATATACAGGATGTCCCAAAACTTTGGAAACAGACAATATCTCCGGTGTTATGAGAGATTGAATATTTAAATAAAATGCACTGCTTTGTACTTCTGAAATGCCTCCGAATCACAACTTCTATACTGGATGTTCTCTTTCAACTCTTCAGAAACAGCCCCTAATTTAATTTTTTCAAATTTCAACCCATATTCATTTATAGTGTCATTGATTGTGAAATGAATTCAAAGTATTGTGGCTTCTCAATTTTTACGTTCCAATTCTGAATATTCGCGATAAGAAAAGAAATATTCATTAGAAAATCTGAGAGCATTCCTAACAAACGTACTCTAAATCCATGCTGACCAATAATCACAGATAGCACCTTGGTATAGTCGCCAGTCTAGCCAAGTCAAAATTTAATTTTTATAGACTAGTCTTCACCTACTCATTAATAAGTATATGCTAGTCTTGAACTTTCTATATGGAGTCAACGCATAATTCACTTCTTTCAACTCGAATTACACTTATTATTTATTATAATTACAATTATTATTTTTGTGTTCATTGAGAGCATTGTTAATTAAATCTCGAGTTGACAACTACACATATATTCATTTGTTAGGTATACGTAAGTGCTGAAACTTAATAAATCATAGAATCTGTGGTAGAAGCAGAATATTTTATTCTTTATTCATTTGTCAGTTCTGATGTTTATAAAGAGCCTATTTTGAGTTGAATATTGAAGTGAGTTTACTCTCACCTTCCAGATCGGATTCATTCTTACCATCAAGAAACAATCTTCATTTTTCAGAATTGAATTCCTTTTATTTTTTCAATTCAAATGTTCTATTGGGTATTTATGCGTATACTTATATACTTTATTGGATACCTACAGCAATAAATTGTTATTTATTATCAAATTTGAACAACAACGAATCAACAATTAATTGAAGTAGTAAAATTTTGTCTTTTTTCATAAGAGATGTTCGAAATGTCCCCCTTCATGCTGCACCCAAACTTCAAACCGTTCTACTCCTCTCGTGCAGAAATCTATAATCATGGCGGGTGTGCTAGTGCGACATGCCGCACGTATCCGATTCTTTAGGTCTTCCACATTAACTGAACGTACTTGATAAACAAGATCTTTTATGTATCCCCACAAGAAAAAATCTAAGGGAGTCAAATCTGGAGAACGTGCAGGCTAAATATCGTTGCCCTGTTAACGTTCCTTCATAAAAATGGGGCCCAGTCAAATGTCCATGGAATAACACGCACCATTTATTTATACCCACACTGTTTGAAAGCGACTCTCTTTCATACAGTCTCTCTTTTATTCCATTATTATGGAATCTACTCTCATCACTCCAGCATATATGATTTAGCAAATCTGTATGTCCTTGCATGAATGCGATGGAATCCATTCGACGTTCCAAATCTATTGGTCGCAATCCTTGTACTAAATGAATCTTAAATGGGTGGTGCTTATGCTCTTTGAGTATTCTCTGAATAATACTCTTACTAGTTTCCACTTCTCTTGCTAGAGTACGCAATGAATTATGTGGATTCACACAAGTATACGCTAAAATATTTATAACATTTTCGTCAGTTGTTAATGGAGTTCGATGGTGCCTATGTTTGAAATTCGGAAATGATCCAGTACGCTCTTTTCGAAATGTTTTAGAAATGTTGAATGCGATGGTTGGCGACGAGTTGGAAATCGTTCATTATACAGATGAGCAGCGTCGCGACTATTTTTCCGACACTCCCAATGAATGAGCAACTTATCCACATACTCATTAGCTCTATATGTAAGTGGCATATTTGCAGCTTATTGCACTAGTAAGTATCATATGATTCTACGAAATTGTATTAAAAAATATAGTTTCTTTTGCTTCTACTTCGCAGTTCATAAATACTCAAAACTTCGAAATTGATGGAGGGTACGGTTGCATAGGAACACTTCATGTTTGTTTGTTATTCATTTAACGTGCTCTATTTCCGCCTTTCGGCCAATGACACGCTGAGGAATTCTGTCATATCACTAACCCGGGAATTTTGCCGAACCCCTCTCGTGTCGAGGGAAGGGATCTTTAATGTCCAACACATCTCTGTTAGACAGGACCGACGGCTTTACATCTCCTCCGAAAGATGGATACTCGAGCGATTCACAGATTGAAAAATCGCACTGACTTTGTGGGGATTGAACCCAGGTAACTCAGCGCAGGAGACGAGCATCATATCCCTTACGCCACCGAGCCGGCAGGAACACTTCATGATATAGTTCTGCAAATAAAGTTTTATTAAGTTCTTTATAGCTTTGCGTTCCATGTTTTTTTCATGTCTACCTATGTTCCTCTGATGCGAATGAAGTGCCTTGCATACTGCAGTATATTGTTTTAAATACGTTTATCTTTAGAGTTTCCAGAATATCAATGAAAAGATTCTTTTTTTAGCGCCAACGGACTACAATTCATTTGGAAATTATTGACACTATAAAATTTCAAGGGGTGCAATTTGAGAGACTAAAATTAGGGGTTGTTTCCTGAGAGTCAAAAGAAAATTTCGAGCGTAGAATGTGTGAGTTGAAGACATTTTAAAAGTACATCGCAGTACATTTTAGTTCACAACTCAATCTCTCATAACACTAGAGATATTGTCTGTTTCCAAAATTTTGAGACACCCTGTATATCAGGTTTTCGAAGCCAATTGAGACGAAATTAATGAAGTCGCATTTCGCAGGGGCCCTATAAGCTCAACACTTTTCAAACCAGTTGATTGTGGTGATACCAACGAAATTCCAAACGGTGTGTATAGAACTTTCAAAGCTTACGAAGTAATTCCTAAACATAAACTCCCGAAAGTCGAATCCACAACAACTTTGACTACTGAAACAACTACAACTGTTAAGAAAAAATGGAAAATCAAGAAATCGGGAACAAAAACTAAGAAAAAGGAAAAGAAGAAAAAGGAGGTGTAACAGTGAGGCATTAGCATTATTTATTTTACACTAATTCATAAAATTATTCATTAATATACAATTATTTGGATGTAACAATACAATAGAACATATCAACACTTATTCAGTTTTGTTTATCGTAGAACCTTCACCTTGATAATGTGCGATTTTTTCATTTTTACATGAATAGGTTTGAAGTAATGTATTTTCTTACGCAGCGAGGTACAATTTAGAGAGTAAGTACCCATTTCCTCTTTTCTGATAACCTTCAAGATGGTTTTCTAATATTTATATCAATTTTCGATTAAATGAATTTTAAATTTTCCTTATACCATGTTGAATGTTATCACATGTAAGGATTGAGAACATTGATACTTAGATAATTTTTTCAATCTAATTTTAACAACTCTCTGCCTTCACCATCCCTTTATTATTTTCTGAGGTTTGAATGTAAAGTTTTGAAATGTTGTGAAGTATATTTTCGAACATTTCGTCTGATTCTGATTGAGAATTATCAAGACGTTCCTACTTTTGGTGGTGGTGAGTGAAATGGGTAAGATTATCTTCCTTAGAGACCCCTTTCCGAGATAGAACTTAAGAATACGGCTTTTATTTTCTTTTCCGCAAATGAAAAAAATCGGAGTGTCTGAAATAGAGAAAAAAGGGGATGAGATCCGTACTTCTTCTCGTTCTTTCAAGAGAAATTTCGAAAAAAAGGATTGACAGAAAAGAAAAACCCGAAATTGATATGCTCGTTTCAATTGTGTCGGCTCACTTTCACAAAAAATTAAACATAATTTTCAAACATCAAAATTACCATCTCATTCTCGAGCACTTCCAATCTTAGCAAATTACCTTTTAACGCAAAATAGAAAAGATTAACTCAAACAATATCGTATAAACAAAATTGAATATAACGAGTGCCTTTCAGCAGGTCAATCGTGTGGGGAATTTTGAAATTCAAAGAACATATATCATCAGACAAGAAATCCCCAGTATTGGAGCACATTCAATCAACAAACCACACAATAGAAGAATAATAAATCTGTTGGAAAGTTTGGATATTAATAAAGTTATACTACTTTCAATAGCCAACGTGATATCCATAACTCCCTCCTTCCAAACATTCAAGGAAGAAATATATCTTGTAATCATCTTTATACTTTAGTATTCAGCACTCGAAAATGATTGAAATGTCGAAATAGGTCGTGTATTAACAAAAAATATGGAAAACAGATGAAATTGTTTTTCTCATTCATAAATTGTTTCATCACCATATCCTAATGATCAATTATCACATAATTTATGGTTTGTCAACTAATTGAAAAATGATTCATTAAAAAGATTCATTACTATAAAAATCTTCAAAAACGACAGCTGTTTACTAGAATTTTTGCGATTCCGACTTCTTGAAAGTTTGGTGATCAAATTTTCTTTCTGAACTGTTTTCTAAAAACGTAATAAAATAGTTGAAAGATTGCTTGATTGATAATTTCGTTTGGGAAGAAAAAAATGGAAATCCGCATTTTATTTTCTCATTTTCAGTAGCCATATCTTAAAAAGTAGTGTTGAAGGGAACGAGGTTAATTGAAAATTCTTCTGCATTTTGGCTGGTGAATCACTAGCTGAAGTTGATGGGCGTATTTAAGAATCTCACTATATGTTCTCGATTTTTGCGTCTATAGGAGAGTCAAATCTCTTTCAGAGAACATAGCGAATTAGTGAAGGTGAAACGTTGTAAAAATATACTTACAACAAGGTAAACATAAAAAAATGATATTTTTATATGTGGTAAGTCTGGGACAGATAGTCATTCATGTAAGATAGAAAATTACGTTTTCGCAGTACTGATTACTAGATGGTAATATCTTATACTGATTTCAGTTAAGTCAATGAGTGTGCACATACAGTGTTGGGGAAATTTGATTAAAATGTTAGTGAAAACGAGTCAATATATTTCCAAATAAACGAAATATTCCAAAATGTTATTCTCTATTTTCTTTGTTGCTTTTCAAAGACAAAATTTTGAACATTTTCATATCAATTGTAGATCTACTTAGAGGAAATACCTCTATTTGATATGGGTTAAGTAACCTCATAGAAACTCCCCTCTTCGACGCACTTGGAAATTTTCCATTTTTTGCTATCGGAACTGAATATGACAAAATTGTCGAGAAGCAGAAAACTATTACAGTAAACAGCTGCTTGTTTTGGGTGCAGCAATTTCACTCCTATCAACATATACGTAAGAAGAAATTTTTGTCATCTCATAAAAGCAGCGACTATCTTCCCAGACTCACCCTTTATACACAGTAATCCACCAAGCTCTATCGCAAACTTTAAGCAGTGATTTCTTAAGCAATTCCGAGACGAATTAGTAAAAACAGCACGATCCTAATCTTTTCAAGTTCGGAGAAGGTCTGATCCTGAAATCACAATTTTCAACAAACGGCGGCGAGTCAGTAGTGCTACCATAATTGGAATGAAATATAATATCCAAAAGGCATTTGCAATTATAGTTATTGATGACCGTCTTTGGATAGATGTGTCAGAATATCCGAATGAGAGGAACTGCACCCTTATTATTGACTGAGTGTACAGGCATTGATGCAGGGGACGAGCAGCAACATGCTCAAGTTCCAGATTTAATTTCCAACATTTTGTAGTCTGATAAATCATGCTTCACAACAGATGAGATGAATAATTTCCATAAAGATCATTTATGACCCCTGCAGAGTCAAAATGCGGTTAGGCAAAGACGTTTCCAAAGGAGATTCATTATAAATATTTTGGGGAGGCTTCTATACTAACAGTTTCTTGACAATTCATATTTTAAATAACAGAGTGCTTGCCAATACTTATCTCAATTCTCTAAAAAGCACGTTGTTCAATTTTACGCTACATTTTATTCAGAATATCTGTTATCAACATAACAGAGAACCTCCACTTTACAAAAGAATGGTTTTTGAATCTTTGATTGAAAACTTACCAAATAGGTGGATCATATTGTTCTTTAGTCACTTCTTAGTAAATGTGTGATGCATTTAGGAGGCGTTCATTTTGAGCAACTCTTGCAATGGCTAATACAATTTTATTTATTATTTTCACTAAAAAATTTTCTCAACTTTGAAACATAATCTCAATTCAAAAATATTTCTCGACCTTGTTGATCAAAATAATCAAAATTAATATATTTTTCATCGCTTCTGAATCTTCATGTCGTTTAGCTTGTCGTGTGTTTTCATCGCAAAAAAATAATAATAATAATATATGGGCGATGCCAACCCAAATTATTGGGTCCATAATGATTCTGAACTATCTATAGATCATAATCGGCATCACTTGGAAGACTGAAACTGGCCATCGGGGCTCTCTCGGTCAAACAGAGAGGGATTTGTTTTGTTGAGTTTGAATATTGAAGGATTTTTTTTGCGATGATACTTCAAAATTGGCAAGCCAAAGCAAGGAAGGATTATGTTTCAGAAGATTCACACTACGACGGGAGAACATCTCCGCGAAAGAGGAAATATTGCAGGTTATGTACTTTTTGATTATCTCCGTAGTCCTTTTTATGGCCTTGCTTGCTATGAAAAATCTTTTCATAGATTTGTTCAGGCATATAAGAGGTATGATTGTTGAAATATTTTTCTGCTGGTTTCTTTTTCCAATGTTACAGATTCCTGTCCAAAAGCATTTATTGTAAATACAATTTTTCGAATTTTGTAAATCATCTCTTTTATATATATATATATATATATATATATATATATATATATATATATATATATATATATATATATATATATATATATATATATATATATCATAAAACCTTTCAATTCAAAAAGCTTTAGGATTCAAATCAATAACTAACAAAAGAGATGTTCTGATATTCATCTATCAAAAGTTACTTCATTCATTCTTGATAACCATTCCGTACAAGAAGATATGCATTTCATTCCGTCTATATAATACCACGCGATCGCCCTCGTATGTTGAATATTTCAAGACCACTGAGGATCAAATTTTCGAAGCAGAATATCTTCGAATTCAAAAAGATTCGAACCAGCTGTACTCATTGGATTGATTTAGAATTTCCTCAAGTACCACCTTTCAAAGTCATAGAGCTTAAGGGACACCTGTATACATGATGATCTACGGTCTTGTGGTTCTTGTAGAAGTGTTTTAATTGTCGATAAAACGCATTATTCAACAAGGTGCCAAGATTCAAGAAAATTATCATTATCTGTTAATAAACTCAGCTTAGTAGCCTCAAATTTAGAGCATAGATCACTCTTTCAGCCCTAGATGATTCGGTGTTTAATATTATTGTGAAAATCTACATGATGGTTCTTTTCCTTGAGTCATCACTTTTTTGAAATATCTGAATGGCATTATCTGATGTCTCCTGCATTTTTGTTTCAACTTCAACCGTTTTCAAAGGAAAATGATTGAAAAATGTTTTCAAGCAACCTATGTAATTGTACTTGTACTCAATTACTTAAATATCAACTTTACCTATTTTCATTGACATTCAACCAACGAATAACAATGCACAAACAAATATCTCGAATTAAATGTTAAGAATGTGATCTATTATGTTGAAACATAATTTGCAACACGCAATCATCACCCTGTATTTCGAATGAAGCTAATGAGAACATCTTGGGGAAAAATCATGCGTTCTAACGACAGTTGAAGATCTCCTACAAAAAACTTGACTATTCTATACAAAAACAAATAATTCTGAACAGTAACATTGAATATGCATCCACTTTTCTATATACACATTCACTTCATTCTAAAAGCAACCTAAATTCCTGATTATAATCAATTTTACATGATCATAGAACTATTTAATCACTCGATAAGGTTTCCAACAAAAAACTCTTATAGTAATAAAATTCTCTATGTGATATTACAACTAGTGACTTAAATTTTGTGCTAAAGAAACATGATATCGAGCGACATTCACATTGCCCTGTTAGGCCTACGATATGGTTTTGCAATAATGACCCAGCCATAATTAATTTTCCAAATCCGACTACAATCTCTACGCAGAAATACAACTAAATCCTAACACATGAAAAACTCCTAAACAATGATTTTATTAAACCTATAGATACAAAAAATTATAAATAGCTCCTTACTATTTTTTTTATTCGGAATATTTGTAGAGATCAAAATTCGATTTCAATTGTTCAAAATTCCTTTCTTCTCGCGTGAAATGAAAATTTAAAAGAAAATTTCGTTACTCACTCATAAAACATGATGATTTTAGTCATGAGCTGCGAATTAAAAAATAATTTATATCTTTAATACGTTACAGTACATGTACACATTTTTTCAATTAACTATCCTAGAATATTATAATTCTTCAACTAATATTGACATAATTATTTGAATTCCTCCAATGATTCACGTATATTGTGAATTGTATATTGTACCTCAAGAATTATGTGTCGAGTATGTAAATTGAAATCAACACGTATGAAAACATGAAATCACTAACTTGGAAAATTTTCGTAACTTCGAGAACAGTTATTCGATTGTTATGCCTCTACCTGACAACCCGTGAAGCTGATTTAACGAAGTCCTTTGACATAAGTGCAAAAGCCGACGAATATCGGAAGTAGGGGGAGGTGAAGCAGGTTTTCGTACTCGCCTCACTTCGATTAACTTCGCAAATAGTATCGTGCAAGCTCGATGCATTCGCTTCACTTCAAGCAGTCTCACTTTGCCTCGGCCAACCTCAGATATTTGTCGATTTTCCGGTTTTTGCGCTCGAATCAAAGGACTCGAATCGATCGAACACAAAGTGTTCCGACTTCGGATTTCTCAAGTATTTTAATGGATGTATTAAAAAGTAGAATTTAAAAGTACATATTTTTCAAAGCATCAAGGTCTCCAAAGATACAAATTTATATGATTTACTGACAGAAACAAACTTCATTTGATGCTTTATCGTAAAATCGACATAAAAGGAACATGACATATTTTGAGTACTATATTACAATGAAAAATTACTTCTAGATTGGTAATATTTCTATATAGCTATATTGTTAGTAGACTTACAGCGTACCATGTACGCACGAAAATTTTACATCAGAGAAGTATGCGGATTGATCCTACGCATGCGTATTGTCAGTCTCGATCGAGGAAAAGTGAACATAAATTAGTTTTCAATAGATCCTGGTCAAATTGGTAAAAGTTAGTTGAAAATGTTCATGGACAAGGTGGTTGAATCCATTAACAGTTACAGTTGGCAGCTTGTGGCCCTTGTGGGGCATCTGTTAAACGTTGTCCTTTTCCTCCACCACTCATCAGGGTAGGATCTGTGTCCAAGCTATCGGACATCTTGTCACAGATGATGTCGACTAGTCTCTCGAAGACAGCCTGAAATTAACATTGTTTGTTATTATCGGAAAAGAACAATTAAGTGAAGTAAAAGCTCCTTATTCGCGCTTTCCACCTTTTTACTATTTGCGGATACAAAAAGTCAACCGACTGTTTATATTCGAGGCCGAAGGTTCCTTCATTCTCAGATCTGTTACATACATGTGTATTGATAAATAGGATTGGGTGATCTTTGTAAACGCGTCGTCAAATGGATCTTATCACTACAACTCCTAAAGTATGTTTTTAAATGATATCGCCTGTGCATTGGTTGGACTTTTCCTTTGACAAATGCCGCCTTCGCCGCAGTCGAAGTATGTGAATGACAATACCTCTAAGTAAAGCGATATAATTAATCAATGCATAAAGTATGTCGATTCCATTTAGCCGCTTTGTGTTTTTAGTTGGTTCAATTTTCCATTCGTTACAAAAATTGTCATAGAGAAATACGTCTCTACCGTTGTCTTCCTAATTCATAATGTTGCCTGAAGAAATTGAAAAACTAGTTTCTATACGAAAAAATCAGTGTTACCGTTTAAAGTGAAAATAGAAATAGCTTACGCCATGGGGAGTCGTTTGCATGCATATTCAGCGTTAACGAATAAATATTGAAATTTATTTACGACCAATAATGAGTTCTTCAGTTGGATGAGTAGATATCAGGTCGAATGACTAAAACCAGATCAGTTAATCACCGACGTTTCGAATTATTTTAAATCTTCTTAAAGGCTCTAAGAATGAGAAAGGATTCATAAAAAATTGAAATTGTAATTCTCAAAACAATATAAAGAAGATAATAATAATATAATGTGAAGGATATTGAATTTTCAAAACTATTTGAGGAAACTAATTTTCTCTAAAACTTTCGAGAGAACCAGAGAACAGTCTAAAAATCATGTAAATCATACATAAAAATGACTGACTGATGTATGAATGAAAATTCAATTTCCGGGTTAGGGAGGTGACCGAATTCCCTGGCGTGTCATTGGCCGAAAGGCGGTAATACAGCACGTTAAAGGAACAAACAAAAACATTTATGATTGACGAAGACAGGTTCTAATTATAAAGATTTGAAAAGCAGAGTTACTTACATACCAAGTTGGTTTTATGAGTCACCATTAATGATAAAAGAACGAACGAACGGTGCGTTTACTCTCTTGTACTAAACACAGACAGACTGAATTATCATGCCGCCCGTCTGCAGGGGATTACTACGTATCGCGTCGACAAGACAATCAATGATAAAATAAAAACGTGACAATAACAATTAATTTTAGACTCTAATCGATGGTTAACAACTATTCTACAATTCTACAAATTTTCGAATTAGATTAAAATGAGAATTATTTAGGTTATCAATATCTGATCTTTTGTTGAGAGAGTTTTCTCCTCTAAAATGAATTTCGACTTAAGTGCTGCAGATGGTAGGAGGTTGATTTCTCATGCTCCGAACCAACTCAGAAATTGGTCCCCACACACTGTATAATGGATTTGTAATGATAAAATATCCACTGAACTTCTATATTGATCAAAATAGAATTCAATTTTAGTGGAAATGTTTTTTCAATTTCTCAATATCTGAGTATCTTCTTCTTACTGTGCCTTATCCTCACTGGAAGTTGGCAATCATTTTGGCCCATATTAGTCCATTGACTGCAGTTCGAAATAATTCCTGAGATGTTTTTCGGGTCTATTGCCTAAGATTGGCTAGCCATGAGATTCGTCGTCTTCCAGGTCCCCTCTTACCGTCAATCTTTCCTTGCATGACCAGATGAGGGATTTCACTTATCATTCCGCATTATATGCCCAAAGTATGCGAGTTTTCTCTCTTCAATAGTTGCCATAACCTCTCTATCTTTGTTCATGCGTTCGAGAACTATTTCATTCGTCACATGATGCACCCAAGATATTCTCAACATGCGACGGTAGCACCACATTTCTCTATCCTCTTACAAGCAGCATCAGTCAACGTCCAAGACTCCACACCATACAGCAATATAGAGAACACATAGAACCTCAATAGACGAGTTCTTATTTGTAAATTAAACTTTCGATTACATAAAACAGCTCTCATGTTGTTGAAGTAGGCTCTTAATACGTATTTGCTTGACAAAACAAAACACAGCCGTATCGTCCACGTGTCTCAGATTGTTGATCAAAACTCCATTCAAGGAAATGCCGTCCTCAATCTCGCCAAGAGTTTTCCGAAACAGTTTTTCAGAATAAACATTGAAAAGCAGCGGGGACAACACACATCCCTGTCTGACGCCCCGACGAATCTGGAATCTGTGCGATTCCACTTCCTCCACTCGAACAAACGCTTCCTGCTTCCAATAAAGGTTAGAAATGATATAAAAGTCCTTATCGTCTATTCGATACTCCTGCAATATTTCTATTTCCCTCTAATGGTTCACCCTGTCGTCGAATGCTTTCTCGAACTCAATAAAGCAGGCTAATACATCGCAATTTACATCACGATTTCTTTGAATTAATACATTCAAACTGAACAATGCTTCTCTAGTACCTAGACCATTCCTGAAACCAAACTGCGTATCACTTATGTCTTATTCTAGTTTAGGGTAAATTCGACCATGGATTATTGCAAGGAACATTTTCAGAACATGGCTTATGAGACTGATAGATCTGTATACCTCGCATTCTTCAGAAGAATATTTTTTTGGTATTGCAATCAATGATGAAATCAGCCAATCATCAGGAATATTTCCTGAGCAAATCTCCACAAATTCCGTCCGGGCCAGTGGCGTTGTTCCTTTTGCAAATTATTTATTTCGTATGCTACTTCTCGTTTCTTTGAAGAATGTCCTGTTATTGCCTCCTTTTCCGCAAGATGCTCCTTGTTTTTGTCGTTAAAAAGTAATTGCATATACTCTCCTTCTTTCTCTTGACCTTATTTTCGGCTTCTAAAATAGCTAAAACCGTTATCATCTTTTAAAGTGCCATTGTTCCTTTTTTTCAATTCCTGCTGTTCTTCTCACTTTTTTATAGAGATTAAAAAGATCATCTGATGACTAAGCTACTCAATTTCTTCACACTGCGTATGGAGTAATAAACTTAGTTTGGCGAATGTTGTAACAAAATCTTTGAGGAAAACATGTTATAACTAGCCCCAGTTCCTCGTATCTGTATTTTAGAATCGGGGATCACTATAAGACAAGTGACTGAAGCAACCGGACGAAAGGAGTCATGGAAAAAGGAGCAGCCCGTGTTGATATAACGACAAATTAGAGAAGTTTGCCACGAAAGGCTTTGACTTGCCACGTTACCTTTTTGCGGTATGTAAAACAAGTCATGGTTCGGAGATTGAGCGCAATTAAGACACAGTGAATATTATTCAGAGTGTGGGTTACTTCAGTAAACCTGTTCTTAGTTTAGAACATATCAAAAAGCTTAGTATCTTTTGCCTCTAAAATATATTTTGGTCTCAGAAGAAGTTCGAAAATATGTTTATAAATGCGCTTTTTGGTAGGAACTGACGGCTCCTTAATCTGAACCTATGCATTCGCATACCAGAAGCAAAAAGTCTGAAACGAGCTACTAATTTAAAACAACAAAATATCCGTTTATATTTCAAGCTGACAGCTGTGCGCGATAAATATGGTTTCACTGCTATCCATATTTGGAATAGATGAACCTGGTGTAACGACCGTTCAGAAAACCAGTGAAGTTATAGCCGAAAAGGGACGAAGCTTATAGGTAACCTCGTATTATAATGCAATTCCCCTGATGCTCTGGGAATGTTTTTTCCTTCTCCATTCGTATTTCCTAGACTAAAAAAGGCAGGAAGCATTGGTGGTTGGTATGATTCAGGGTATATAACAGCTAATGAATTATATTTTTTCATGCAGTATATAACGTGTAATTTGAAGCCATCTTTAAGAAAACTGTAGTTGTACTTCTCGATGATCATGAGTGTTACCTAATCGGATACAACAGATCTCTTATGAAAGCCAGACTTTTCGGATCAGCTAGAAAATAGCGAGAATTCAATCGATCCCTTAAAAAAGAAAGAAGTGCTTACCCCAAAACTACCGCCCTGTTGTTCTTCTTCCCATTATGTCTAAAGTGACGAAGAGAGTCATAAACGATGAACTCATCAAATATCTTGAGACGCAGGGAATTATTAACGACGTTCAGTATGGTTTTCGTAGGCAAAGATCGACAAGAGATTTGCTCGCCTACGTCACTCATAATTGTAAATGGGGAATCTAAAGGAATAGCCCTCGACATCTCTAAAGCCTTCGATAAGGTTTTACATGCAGCCTTGTTGAATAAACTTGCTGCATATGGCCTTCCCGAAAAATTGCGGGGTTAGATAAGTAGCTTTCTTTCAAATAAATCAATACAAAATGTGGTCGATGGTATAACATCTGATCGTTTCCAGTTACAAGCTCAAGTAACTCACGTATCCATTCTTCTGCCAACCTTGTTTCTTTTACATATAAACGATCTTCTGTCATCAACAGAGGACAATATCTTCGGTTTTACACGATTGTACCCTGGTCTCGTTTTTCAGTAGTCTGCGGCTGATCACAGCTTCTAAATCTCAGCTTCAGAGATGTCAACAGATAAATAACTGAAACTCTGACTTACAGAGGATATGGGGGTGGGGTCAGATGAACCAGATGAGCCACAACGCGAGCAAAACGCAAGCAACTACGTTTTCTACAAAGGTCCCCGCTGGAAAACCTCCTCTAACGATGCAAGGCCAACAAATTGCATCAATTGATTCGATGCACCTTCTCGGAATAACTGTCAACTCCGCGTTCAGCTGACATGAACATGTATCAGCAATAGCTAAGTCTGCTACAGCTAAACTTAGTTTTCTCTTCAGAGCTTAGTGATATTTCACGTCATCTGCGCTGTTGCTTCTATATAAGGCGCATATTCGACCTGCTTTGGAATATTGTTCTCATGTATGGGGATCTGCGCCCAAACATTCGTTGCAGATGTTGGATAGTGTGAAAACCGGTCTGTGCGCCTAATCGACCACCAGGAGATACCTCGCGAATTCCAACCGCTGGCTCTCAGGAGACAAGTTGCTGATCTTTATCTGTTTTACAGATACTTTAACGGAAGATGCTTCAGGGAGCTGAAAGACTTTGTTCCGGGAAAACTCATGTTTTGCCGCAACATTAGGCTGGCAAGGAGTTCTAATCATATGGCGGTACATTTAACGAACCCTCGTACCTCTCTCTATAAAAACTGCTTTTTTCATGGGGTCGGTGAGCTGTGGAACTCGCTTCTGTCCAATATCTTCCCAACATTCTACAATTTACCCCTTTTCAAGAAGCGAGTGAACAGACACCTCAATTCTTTCCAGGTGCCCACTCATGTAGTGTAACAGGTTCACCTATTCCTCGGAAGCGCGCATAAAAAGAAAGAACATTGGGATTGTTACCTCAGTAGAATCATGTCAGCCGAGTGTTACCTATCTATAAAATTAAACGTTTCGGAATGGAATTTATCAAAAATGATCAGAATTTAAGTGTAAATTTGGTTAGAAAAATAAAAATTCTAGTAGCATGTAATAATGAACCATTTTTCATTTGGAATCTATTGAAAATAGGTTGAGAAACACATACTACAATTTCATAGGTAGTGGAATTAATTTTCATCTGCAGTGGTTAAAAACAGGGTGTTTAATTGGAAGAAAGAAAACATGAGGTTCGAAGTCAATCAAAATTCGACATCCATTGCAGAACAGCTGTATAGCTGTATCAACAGCTAATTATTGTTCAACAAATAGTTTTATGAGAATAATTTAGTACTGAGGTCAAGAATACAAGACGATTTCAGTAGATACAGGGATGTTGTAAAAAACTCATATCTTCACAAAATATCGATTAATTCGGAAACAGTTCAATCAAGGCATATATTGATTTGAAACAATACAGCTTATATCGAGTTTACGCGTACAAAAATGTTCAGAAACATCCATTTGGATTCCTGATAGAACAACATGTATAATTTCGAAACATCTAGCAACTAAGCATCTGAATTTTTTGGTATATACTTTTTCAGAATTTTCAACAGTAAGAAGTGATTGGCCCCCAGTATATATTATTGGATAACAGGAAGAGAAAACTACCAACCTTCACATTAACGTTTTCTTTCGCACTAGTCTCGAAAAATTCAACTCCAAGTTGTTCAGCTAATTGTTTACCTCTTTCGAAACTAATTACCCTTTCGTCCTCCATATCGCATTTGTTACCCACTAAGATAACTTGAGCGTTATCCCATGAATACGTTTTGATTTGTGTTACCCTAAAAATATATAATATATTTAATATATTGATTTATAGTTGTCATGGATGTAGAAACACTCACCAATCTTGTACACTATTAAACGATTCTTCGTTGGTAATATCGTACATTAAAATGAAGCCCATGGCACCTCTATAGTATGCGGTTGTGATTGTTCGATATCTCTCCTGCCCAGCAGTATCCTGAAAATAGAATTCAAGTGTTAATGCCATTTTGATAAATGAAAGGTTGGCGTAAATGGCGACTGCGCATCTGTTGAAAGCGACCCGCGCTTTGGGCAGGTCTCAACGGCAAAAATAGACAAAAACATTGTACAAAGTGTCCCAAAATCATTGTCCTAGAATGGAAACTCAAAAACTTATAGAGATAGAAGGATGGGGTTTCAAAAAATTGGTGCTACTTTTTTAAGAAACAAAAGATGCAGTCAGTAAAACTTTCATGGTCCTTTCGCTTTCGTGATACAGGCTTATGTTCAAAATTTTCAAGTATGGAAAATAGAACTTCAGGAAGCGGTCTTCAAATGTTCCAACTGTTTTCAATTGTTTTTTATATTCTTCTGAAAAACTGGATATTTTATGTTTTCTGAAGGCATCAGTGATTGAAATTAAGTGGTCGTTGATTATTTCCAGGCTGGGGGAGTTCAGATTTTCTCATCCTTAAGGGCCTGAATCTACTCTCCTTGAGGGTTCTGAGAACCCATTCCTTCGAAATGCCTGTATCAATTGCAATTTGAAGGATGGAAATGTCAGGTTGGTCTGCAAGTACTACAAAAATATCGACGATATCATTCTCTCTATATTCAACTTCATATGTTTTTCTCCATTGCACTTTGAAAGAACCTCCAGTAATTAAATTGTTTTTCCTTTCTTTGAAAATAGACTGATGCGGCTGTTCCCTCTCAGGGAATCTATTGAAATAAGAATATTCCGCAACATCCAAATCATAGCCATTCTACAACATCTCATACTTGTCGTAATTTTTGAATTGAAGAGCCATAACAATCTATCTAAGCAGATATTTTCGAAGCAACATGAACTTATGCCGTTATTAGTTATTTCCAAAGAATCAATGCTATTGATTGAATATTACAATTATTTGAAGCACAGGATTGAATGAATCAACATCGATTAGATTGGATAGTTTGAATAGAGTCGTAAGAGAAGGAAAATGTTCTCTTTTGTTTTAAGTACAGAGATCACTAAATGGGATCTTTGAATCACATAGACCAACGTCTTCTACCATAGAATTGTGAATATCTGCGATATTCCGAGTGTATAGATATGAATTTTCGATTTTTCAATGGAACAGGCTGATATTGATGAATACAAAAATCGCCTATAGTTCGTATTTGGGAAAAACACAAGTTTTCTTCGTAACTAAGAAACCAGAAATAATTGTCGACTACGTTCCAGTATTATACTGAAAGAAGTGCGTGTAGAATGTGAAAATATCTGAAATCTATGATCAAAGAAGTGAACACAGAATTGAATAAATGAGGTCTTAGATGCACTCATACGAACCTCTTCTACCATAGAATTGTGAATATGTTCCAAGTGGATAGATGTGAATTTTCGATTTTTTATTTGAAAATAGCATTACTTGAAGAAACTGATATAGCTTGTGATATACAGGGTGTCCGTGAATTGCGTGTACAAAGTTATACTACAGATTCTTCAGCTGGAAATTAATCGATTTAGGCCAACTTAGCTACATGATAAGTTTCTTCGTTCGGCCGCCAGAGGTCGCCAAATGGTAATATTTTTTTTCTTATTTTTCAAATAATTCGAGAATGACTCGATCGATAAAAACCATATTTGGTTTGCGTAATTGGTTGCGTTATTCACGTTTTTTAGTGATCCACTCAATGACATTGACGTTTTACAAATGTCCCTAAAAACTCGAACGTGTTTATGAACAATAATTTTTCAACTGTCTGCGTTTGAACAAAACTGCTGTAGACATTGAGTGGCTAGACTAATTTTCTTTTTGTCTCTTGAGAAATTTTGATATGATGAGCGGTTCAATCACAAAAAACAGTTTATCAATTTCATGATTTCATTTCTTCAACCACCTAGCAAGTCAAAAATATCACATATTGGCCAGGTTGGCTTCGGATTTGTTTCTGTAGTCTGGCAGATTGTCATTCTATTATGCTCGACATCCTCTTGTTGACAGAATGATGTTTTCTAGGTTTCTAAATCGTATCAAGCAAATAGGAAATTCAATGTACAAAAACCGAAAAATTCGAAGGAACAATTTAATAGTTTTTTCACAATGAGTATATAAAAATATGAAAACTGGTTGGCCAGATGAAAACTAAATAAGAAAAAACAAATCACTTCACGATTAATTAGTTTACACCCGAAATTTCATTCAACTATAGTAAATGTTCAAAAATTCCACCATTATGCTGAATCTAGGAGTTAATCCAATTTAAGAAATTATATTGGACCTTTGAAATTACTCAGGGTGAATTTTGAAGGAGTTGGCCTCATTTAATATTCTCATATGTAACTCTTCTGGGGTATCAATTGGAAAAGAGTAAACTCTTGATTTTCAAGCACCCCATAGAAAGAAGTCGCACAGTGTCAAGTTTGGAGATCGTGCCGGCCAACTTGCAAGACCATCAGCTCCCTTTCCGATTCAACGGTTCGCATAATGTGCATGTAAGAACTCGCTAATCACTAAAGTGAAATGGGGAGGTGCACCGTCGTGCATAAACCACATTTCTGCAAGCAGTAATACTGGAATATCGTCCAACACATCCGGCAGAGTTTCTTGCAAAACATTCAAATATGCCTCTTCGTTTAATCGATCTGTAATCACAACCAGACCAATATGAAATTGTCAATTACTAAAATCAATACGTTAATTTTGAATTGATTCTGATGATGTGTACTCGTAAAAGCATGTGAATTTTCGAAACTGTACACGTGTTCATTGTGAAGGATAGTGATGTCAGACCTAGTAAAAGTGCATTCGTCAGTAAATAGAATTTTCCTACTGAAGTGGAGATCCTGAGTTCTCTTATCTTGGATAAGAAAGTTAGGGCGATTCCTAGAACCGTTGGGAAGTAATTCCTGAACTTTCTGAATGTGATAAGGATGAAATAATAGTCCCTTCAAGAAATCATAAATCATTGTTTCAAGAACGACCTATATCTAAATCTAAACGCCTCGTGCCTAATTGTGGGTTTTCCTCAACCATGTCCAAAATTTGTTCTTCGCGTTCTACAGTCTTTACTGTTCGTTGTCGTCCTCGATCCCAATTCCTGGGCTTGAAGCAACCATTCTCGCGGAGGCGCCTTTCCAGATTTCCAAACGTTTGGTGGTTCAGTACTATGCTATCTGGGAATCTTTCAGCATATACTCTCGCGCTTTCACGTCCATTGCCTCGACAAAATCCGTACACCATAAACATCTCCGTGCTTAATAGTGATAAAAAATCGCCAAAATACCTAGTTAAGAACTTAATAAACAATTGGTTGTCAAGCCTAATAAAATGACAATCTGCCAGGCTACAGAAATAAATACAAAGCCAACATGGTCAAATGTGATATGAATAAATGAAATCATGAAAGTAAAAAACTGTTTTTTGTGATTGAACTGCTCATCATATCAAAATTTCTCAAGAGACAAAAACGATTGAAACGATTAATTAGCCTAGCTACTCAATTTCTGAAACAGTTTTGCTCAAACGCAGACAGTTGAAAAATTATGGTTGATTAAAAACACTTTCGAGTTTTTAGGGACACTTGTAAAACGTCAAGGTCATTGAGTGGATCACTAAAAAACGTGAATAACGCACCCGATTACGTATAGCAAATATGGTTTCTATCGATCGAGTCGTTCTTGAATTATTTGAAAACTAAGATAAAAAATCTTTGGATTTGGCGACCTCTAGCAGCAAACAAAAAACTTTTCATATAGGTAAGTTGGCCTAAACCGCCTTATTTCGAGCTGAAGAATCTGCGGTATAACCATGTACATGCAATTTACGGACACCCTGTATATTTGGAAAAAATTAAGCTATCAAATGATACCGTAATCACCTTTAGTTCGTATTCGAAAAAACATTCGACAATATATTTCCGAATCCGTCCCTGTATTCTTCTCAAAAAAGGCCTGCAGAATAGGAAAATATCTTTTGCCTAACTTGAATAGGATTCGAGATATTGCCACATGTCAAATTCTCAAAAAATCCAGATTGCGAATTAGCTCGAAAACTAAACAAGACAACTGAAATCTGATTTCACCAATGAGTTTTTCTCGAAAATCGAGCTCGAGAGAGAAGGGGATTCATTTTTCTCTATCTAGAATATATCACATAGCAGCCATACTAATACATCGAATTTAGGTCACCCTGTACATGAAAAAAAAATTCGGTTGCCAAGACAATAACATATCCAAATTATTAAAAAATCTATGCGTTAACTGACATATTGAATAATTATAACACCTGTGATAAGCTCATGAAAAAGGTTCACCCATACATATTAGCATAGTATTTAATTTAATCGGAATCGAAGAAATACATGAAGGAAACTCACCCATATTTGCAATTTGACGCGTTTTTCGTGTCGGTATACCGTCTTCACTTTGAAATCGATACCGACTGTGCTGACGAAAGCCGACGTGAAGCTGTCATCTGCATATCGAAACAAAAAAGAAGTTTTGCCCACAGAACTGTTCCCGATTATCAGGAGTTTGAACATGTAATCGAAGTTTTGGTCTGCGGCATCTTTCTGCCATTTCGGATCGGCTCCGGCCATCTGAAATAAAAAAGAAACAAAATATTTCTCATTAAAAGCTGATTCTCACTTTCTATGTGAATATTGGGAGTTCTCAAAGATTTCAAATAAGAGTTGATATAGAAATGATTTGTCAAACTAAATCTTCGAGTAGTTTGAGAAAATATTTTGGTGATTATGATTGTTACATTATTCATATGATTATTCTTTTCTATGGATATCCTTAAGCGACATATACTGGGTGTTTTATAAAGTTTATGAGTAGGCAGATCTTACTCAGTTAAATTCAGAAAGAATTGTTTAAACGTTAATCCTGTTTTTCATGAAATGGCCAGTCAAAGTGGAAACTTAAAACGTGGTTTCTATTTATCTCAAATTTATAATCTGTTTGAAATTCAGCAGAAACATACAGTTTGATAAAGGCCTCATATCAGTTCTGAAATTCATGCATCTCTTTTTGCACTCATGGGAGAGTATAGTCTTTCCATGAATCAATGTGGGCACTGAATCTGTCACAGAAATCATTCATACAGGAACGGATCTCACCATCCTTCATTCCATGAAAAGAACAACAGCACAAAAGATATGGTTCAACAAAGACTGCGAAAGAGCAGAGCAGAGCCTACAAGTCATGAAAGATAAATCCAACAGAGGTAACAAGAACAACTTTCGTTGTAGTAGAAAATGATTGTAAGCTATGGATTTCTGCAGAAAACATCCTGTATATTTCGTAAAATAATCTTCTGGAAAATTAGTCTAGACTAGTAGAGTTTGTAGTTGACGCTCTGTCTTTGTCAATTTCATATTTGTAATTCACCACAACAGTTATCAGTATTCATGACCTACATAGGAACATTTGGTAGAAGGAACCAATCAAAAACAACAGAGCACGGAGACAAAATGGGACAACAACATGCCTGTTGAAGACATGCGGAAATAGAACAGAGGCACAGTTGTGTACAATCATTGAGGTATGGACGCAAAAAAAAAAGTGAGAAGTGTTGCTATGCATGTCCTTACATAAAAAAGGAGATACTCGTATCACTGACTGCCAAAATTACAGAGGAATATCTCTTTTGGATGCAGTGTACAAGGTTGTAGCAGTATGAGTTACAATGAAATGGTATACATATATTGGGAGACCAAGCATTTGTACTACAACAAATTAAAAACAACAGTATAGAGCACTTTCACTACGTTTATCGTCACATCCTAAGCATTCACTTTGATTTAATGAAAATAATTAATGGACTATTGAGAATTACATTAAAAGATACAGACTTTAAGGTATTAAACCAAGGGTCAGTATCAGAAAAGTTTGATGTAGCACGAAGATTGAGGCCAGGAATCGTTGTCAACAGTATTACCCAATATTACAGTTGAAAAGAAATCAGGGAAACAAGAATAGTCACAACGGGAAGTATATATAGAAAAAGAATACAACTTATGGCATAGGCTTATGATATAGTAAACTTGGCAAGAAGTAAAGATCGTTTAACAGATAGGATAAGAAAGGATGAGGAAGCTGCAAAAATTTCTCAAGTTCTCAAAATTAATGAGAAGAGGACAAAATATATATGAAAATGTTATGTATGGAAAATATATCAAGATCAAAGAAAATATCGCTAACGCTAAATTGGAGATGTATGGATCAGTAATACGACTGACAGTACTATATGGCTGTGAGATGTGGACAATAAGTGTTGATGTAGCCCTGAAGAAATGGGAAAGGAAGCTCTTGCAAAAGATATTTCAAGAAAATAGGGAAGGAGATATATCGATCCGGAGAAAAAACAATGAATTGATTGAGCTATATGACCAACAACTACCAGCGTGGCAAGAGCACAGTGTACGAGATGTTTGGGGTATGTGGCAAGATTGCCAGCAGTTGGCCAATAAAACCAGCATTGAAGTGAGGTATTACTGGTAGAAGAGGAAGACGTCTACCACGAACAAGCTGGTTGGATGCAGTGGCAGACGACTTGAGATAAGTCGAAATTAGAGACTGGTCTGAAATTACATGAAACAAAAAAGGTTTTGTAACATTGCTTTCATTGAAATCCTAATCATGATTTGATGAAATAAGTTTTGACGCAAAACCTCTTGTATTCAAAGAATGAAGAACCTTTTTTTGGGAAACGTTGCCACTAAGTCTAAGAAATTTCCAAAACAAACACCATCATGTTTACGTGCCCTAAAATATCATTATTGCTTTTTCGCTTGGATGGAAAATTAATGTCAAATATTTCAAGACCTGAATCTGTTTGAAGTTGTACCTATAAACGCGGTATAGAGAAGCGGAGATTTCTGTTATGAACCTCATTCAGTAATTTTTGGTTTAATAACGGAAAATGGAAGTTCTTTTGAAGCTTAGGAATTAAAAAAAAGACATAATTAGAGAGTTTGAATCTATTCTATCTACTTACGGAGGAAACCAAAAGAAATTATCACATGATACAAAAAATCAATCTTTGATGATAATTACAATTAATCATGATTTCCATGTTATCTCTTAGTTCTCAGGCAACAAGGGCTATGCATTTAGAAATTATAAAATCCAAATTATGTCACTTATGCCTGATGATAAGCAATTTATGGAACAAAAAAGGATTTTCGACTTCTGCAAGATTACTTCAATCACTTCAAATTTTCCCCGTCAACTTGTTGGCACAAACAACTGACTTCTTTAAATAGCGTTATCCAATGATAAGATATAAATTTACAGAAAATGTAATCAACAAGAGAGATTTAAAAGTTTAAAAGATAAAATGTCTATGACAAGAGTTTTCTCCATATTTCTCTATTCAGTTCACTAACCTTGTTTAAACAGCGGGGGTACGTTTTAGCGGAAGACATCACGTGAATACGTCAACGACAAAATGAAATATAAGCGGAAAATATTTATTTAATTAGTTGAACCGATATGAGGTTTATATCATTTCTCTGATAAAAATAACTGCTAGTTCAACAACTACTAATAGTTAATGCGCATTCTACAGGGTGTTTGTGAGGCCATACTTCAGTTTGTAATTCCCTAGCTCATGTTTAGGTTAAGTGAGTAAAGGTTGACCATAGCAGGACAAATCAATTAGGACTGTTTAATGATGTGCGCCTATGCCTATTCTAATCGAATTTGTCGAAACGTATTTGGAAAATTTTCCGTTAGCAGACCTAGCGTCAAAGTGGTTTCAATAGAATGTCACGCCATGATCTCAGCCCTTCGGATTTCTTAATATGGGAATTCTTGAAACACAGGGCTCCCTTCTATCTTGCAGAAGCCCTCGGGATACAATAATTTGTGGCTCAAAACAATAATATAATTTTATTCAATGATTTTATTGAATAATTCAATAAAAATTGATTACCTGTAATTCACTATTTTTAGGAATGGAATTTACATTAGTAAATACAATACTGATAGCGAGAAACAACTATTGCTAAATTAAATGATATTGGTGGTATTAAATTATTAAAAAATACACTGTCAGGTAGAGATATTTAATATTCTACGGAAGGTTGATATTACTACTCGAATGAAAGTCTCCAAAGTGTTCATATATAAAGCGATAAATTTCGCATGTTTTCATCATTGAGATATGATGTACACCTGGTTAACAGCTAGACAAGAACCCACAGCGTTAGTTGTACACACAACGAAATTTATACGGAATCACCCGATATTTTGAACATTACCTCAGGGATTCAGGAAATTTCGAAGGATTGTTAGAATTAATCCTTTTTGAAATATTTTAATTGAAAAAAGAAATAAATTAAGGTTTAATCTGAGAGAGAAACAAATTTAAAAAATAAGAGACACTTTCTGCATGTATTAGAAGGATTGAAAATTGTTTTCTCACGGAGTAGGTGTTTTTTCTCAACCTCAGTAATTTGTATTAACTCCTCTTCCCTGATACAAACCTGCATCCGTCCAGGCATGCTTAGGATTAGGTGTTCGACCTCCTCTGGGGTGATATTCTGCCTCTCTTCTGTGGCGGCTTGGATGAGCTGTTGTGGGGTTTTTGGATTATCCTGGCGCGATCTAATTTTCCTTTTAAGATTAGTCCAAAATGTTCAATAGGGTTTAGGTCTGGAGAGTGTGCTGGCTAGTCCTAAATATCGATTTCCTCTGTTTCAAGATAGTGTCGCGCGAGGTTGCTGGTATGCGGAGGAGCATTATCCTGCATAAAAAGGAAACTCTCACCGTGGCACCTCGCCAGAGTCTCACCATGGGCTTCAGCACTAGGTCCACGTAATTTCAAGCCGTTACACTCGAAGGAAACGAAATCAAGTCTGTTTTGCCTTCCAGCATAGTGGCACCCCAAAACAACACACTGCCCCCTTGTTATTCCAGAATTTATCTTGATGATTGGAAGCTAGCTTGTCTTTTACGACCCCTTGAAACACGAATCCGGCGGTCATCTGATCGAACACCAATTCTAATCTCATCCGAAAAAAGAACATTTCGCCAATTCTCAATATTCCAATTTTGGTGCTCGATACAGCAAATAAGTCTGTTGATTTTTTGTTGTCTGATTAGCTCTGGAACTTTCGAGAGCCTCTGCTATATAAACCCTTGAACGAAGTCTTTGACGTATCATTTCGAGTGATACACTGATGCTTGTTGCTTCCAAAAATTGCCTTTGGAGTATGGGTTGTGACGCACAAGGTCTCTTCTTGCAGTTTGGCACCAAAAGCGGCCTTGTTATTCAGAAGTGATCTTCTTCTCTGCTAGGCCTATTTTGCAGAGGTTGTAGCTCCACGTATCAGGCGTAGTTTTTTAAAATCACCCCCATTGTGGCCGCTATACCCCTCTTCAAGGAGAGCAATCATTCGACCCCTCTGCACATCAGACAATCCAACATAAGGCATTTTCAATTATGATTATACGCTTTTTTAAATTTTGAAATTCATAGTTTCAAATCTCATAGACGACTGAGTCGACCGTCTTCCTTCAGCTAAGTCTGTTCGAACCCTATTTCACATCACCTCCACTTGAGCTCATTCTTTTGTCCTATCTTGCACAGGTGATATCTGAACTTGTCACCGTCGATTGCCTTTAAGTACCAACCTTGTCCATGTTTTATTAGGTCATGTATCCAGAATTGCCTTGGACTAGTGATAACCTCACGCAATCAAACAGGTGTCCCTATGTGATTCCTCTAGCCAGTCCTCCAACAACGCCTTAACAACACAGACTGAGATCCCGACGGCGAAACCTGATCTTATTAGAGTATTATTATTATTATAAGCAAGAGAACCAAGGAAAATTCTATTTGGTTCTTTGAAATAAGAAAATAAGCGCTCTATATAAATTTTGCAACAATCATTGAGTTATACACTCATATTTGTTCTTGAATGTGTTCAACGATCCCGCACTGACAACTTCCTGAGGTAAATTATTCCAAAAGTTGAAGACACTATTGGCCAAGAAATTGTGTCTAGTGCTCGTTTTGAAAATTTCTTCTGCTAATTTTAAGCTATGACCACGCAATCGTTAATCCGTATTTCTTTTGAATAAGGTCGGAATGCCTCCCTCAATGAAGTTTTTCAGGGTCCTGAACGTCACGATGAGATCTCCGCGACGTTTCTGATGTTCGAAACTAGAAATACCTGCTAACTCGAGTCTCGCTGTGTAATCTGGACGTATTGGACCGAAAGTAGCGCGCGTAGCACGACGTTGAATTGGCTCAAGGGCGTTTCTGTCACGCACAAGATCCGCACTTCACACCGGTCCGCAATATTCTAGGATAGGCCGAACATAAGTTTTATATAACTGGGTAAATGTTGTAAACGACCCTTCTTCGAAAGCTCTATTTAAAAAATAGATACGCGAACCTGCGCGGCTGCAGATGTCAGTAATATGCGTTGTGAATTTCAGGTCCTGTGTTATGATGACTCCGAAGTCTTTTTGCGATTTCACTTTAACAAGTGATGACGAGTCGATGTTGTAGTTCATTTGTGGATTGTTTACACCCATGTGTATGACAACACCATGCCTTTATATTTGTAAGATCCTCTTGAATTTGATTGTATTCGCAGGATGGGTCACTATAAATTCTTATAGCAAGAGAAACATGATTTTACGTGATATTTCAGATCGGATATAAATACTCAGAACAATATGGGACCCAATAATGAGCCTTGCGGAACCCCGCGGACTACAGGCTGTTAATATGAGAAGGCATAACCGACCCGAACCCTAAAGGATCGTTCGGATAGAAAATCCTGTATCCAATGTAAACAATCACCCCTAATTCCACAATGCTCCAATTGGTACAGATGAAATCTTTTGCCTACGCGATCAGAGGCCTTCGCCAAGTCTAGATATATCACATCAACAAAGGATCCAGCGTCGATGTAATTAGAGTATGTAGAGTAGTTTTAGCTCCTTGACAAGTCAGCCTATCTGTAATCTCATTTCCTCTGATCCCGTTGTGTCCCTGAACCAAGAGGAGACAGATTCGATTGTTTACCGCTAGTTGTTGCGGTACCTGAACGCACTCCTAGTCCACCGTATAGTACTAATACTGTTTTCGGCCAAGGCTTTCAGAGCATCCCGACTGTAGGAGCAGATTGTGATACATTCATTAGTTGTACCCAGTTCTATTAGCCTTTGGGCACAGCCAAGTATCATCATGATCTCGACTGGAAAACTGTTGTAGATTTATCAAATGGGTGGTAGATACCCCTCCGATTTCTCCGATTTTAAACTCCGCTACATGTTTTCTCTTTGGTCTCTGAGCCATCTGTGTACCAGATGTACCTGGTACGGAATCCTTCTCTTCCTTCCACTATAGTCTGGGTGTTATTTTCTCTTCGAGTTCATCACTCAGTGAGGTTCTATCCGAGTTCATCCAAAAAAGTGGTCGTTGTTAATAGCTGCAGAAAACACGGTTAGATTTCTTTCACCGACCAATAGCATGTCCCTCGTCCTTAGCCTATAAGCAGTTAAAGTGCCCTGATAATAATAATGAGGTGGTTGAGAACCCACCATCCTTCTCACCAGTATACACTGAGCTCCTCTAGAGCCAGCTTTGCGGTCTGTTGGATAGCAGAACGGTTTGAAGAACCTCATCAACATGTGTGTATACAAGCTGCTGAAGGTCCTTTCACATGTTGTGAGGACAGCAGAAAAGCTGTCAGTCTGCAGCTTAAGATGCTGAGCCCTGCTAAGCTTTCTATACAGTACTAACCCTAGGTATTTTACTGATTCTTTCTTGACGAGTCTTCATCGAAAGAAAATGGGTTTCGAACATGATGATATCGTATGCTTTTTCGTGGTAACAACTACTTCCGTCATTTCTGAGTTAAAGCCAAGACCCCAGGATTCAATAACTGTTTCATCTCCAAAGCGTCTGCAGAAATTTGAGAATATTTCCATATAATTATTGATATGCTTACAGATTATTGTTATTATAATGATGATGGTTGTGCTTCTGAACTTTCACATTATCAGTTATGCCAGGAAGATGTGGCCGAGTAATTTTACTCTCCGATTGAAAACAGAGGAAATTGTGTTGTTGTCTTTGATGCATGAAGCTATTTCCAAGAACAAAATTGGTTGTTGCCGAATAGGCAAGATCCCTTGGAGAGGAAGTATTCGCCTTGCAATGATCGATCATAAGGTGCGGCCGATGATCAGCATCGTTCGAAAAAAAGTGTAGCTGGTTTTATATAATTTAAACACCTTTTTAGTACCATATATGATTATTCTTCTTACGTTAAGCATTCTTTTTTTTGGTATGCTCGGTTGGTACGATGGGATAGGACCCAGCTTAGCTTCCTATCCAGTAATAACTCCAAGTATTTTACCGAATCTTTCATGTCGATTCTTTATCCAAACAAAATGGGCCTCGAACATAATAGTAGAGGATATTTATCATTCACTTCCTTTTTTTCATCTTTCATTTTTCAGATTTTGCTGCATTACCAATCGAAAATATTGGTAGAAGAAGAATGAAGCATAAACATAATTATTCTAATAGCAATTTTTGTTCTCTATTCAATCACAGATTAGCTATTACAGATGTATCAGCGACAAGGAAGACAGGGTTTGTTCTCAGTTTTTCTCACTATTCTTTTGATTCAATTAAAAAAAACATATAGTTATATATATATAGTTTCAATTACATAAGTAACAGTTGATACATCTGTTAAAACTGATCTGATGTGCACTGAAAGTGAAATATGAAAAATGGAAAGAAAAACATTGTGTCAGTAATACTAAATGAATTTTGATACTTCAACCTGAAAAACAGAAGAATCTGATAACATTTGTATATAACCATCTTGATAACGAGATATAGGAAAGTCCAACGCTAGTTTCCTCAGCGATACCACATTCGCAATGAAAATTATTCCATTACAACTCCCATGACCTGTTCCTTAACGGTTTGAAGTACATCAAATATTTTTTTTGAGATCGAAACCAGGAACTTTCTGTAAAGTATATCGTTTAGATGGCAATTATAGGTCATTTCTTAATTGAACCCTCCTTTTTCCATCAAATATCAATACAATCGAAAATTATGGCAATTCAAGAGCTATTGCTCTTGATATCTCAAAGGAGGTTGTCATGGTTTGAGACGCAGCCTTCATGAATCGCATATGGACTTCCCGAAAAATTGCGTGGTTGAATTATTAGCTTTCCCTCAAGTAGTTCGATTCTATTCGTAGTGAACCTTTTTAGGTCGAAGCAAGAGTACCCTAGGGCTCCATAGTGTCGCCCATTTTTTTTAACGTGACAAAGTCTTATAATTCGATGAAGCCTGCTGCACGCACGAAAAAACATGACTCATGCGGCGTTACCTCAATCTGAGGCGTTCCATTTAAGGCTTGAAGTGCAAGCGAGAGCGCGGAACGAGCGACAAAGAGGCACAATCGGCCTCCGCGTTCAGCAGCGTTCGACATCTGTCTCTCTTCTACTTGAGCGATGCGTCCGCGAGGACAGCTGCTATACAATAAGACATTTACATGTTTTAGTCAAGTATGAGGTGCAGTAAAAAGTGAATGTGGTGTCAATTGTTTATAGCGACGATAATTGCGATAATAAAGGTCATGACTTGAAGAAATTCAGTTCCAAAGAAAAACCAGGTTAATGAAAAACTCTAATCAGCGGACAGTCCAACTAGCAACGCTACATACTTTCCTCTTCAAATTTTTTCTTGTTTACAGGACTAGTGTGTTGTGGAACTCGCTTCCATCCAACATCTTTCTTAGAAATTCAAAATGGCCCTCTTCAAGAAGCGAGTGAACAAACGGATTAAATCATCTTCGGCGGGCACAGCTTTGGCATTGACGGGAATCTCCTCCTCCCAAAGATCGAGAATAAAAAAAAAGGAAAAGCTTCAGATATTTCTTAGTAGGGCATTCACCGGAACTTTTGGAAGATAACGGATGTTGTTTTGGTGTAATATGTCATATATCTATAACAGTGCGGCTGTATATTTTAGTCTGATGCCTTCGCAACATATAAACAGCTTTACTGGTGGTTGCAGAACTATTGGGATAGTCCTGAATTGTTTGAGATTTTAAACGTGTGAAGCATAGATTAATGCTGAGGACAGCATTTCAAAACGCAGATTATGCCTACACCCGAGCAGCCATATCTCAATAATGTGCCCTAAGAAAAGATGCTGGACACATTTCCCACTTTTAACTAAGGAATTACAACCTGAGTAGATTCGCATACTCAGAGAACAGCCTGTATATCGAACACAATCTTCAGTCTTCCACGTTTCATGATAATCGAGTTCTGTTCAATTATTTTCTCAAATGAAAACTGTGAAGAATTTGTTTTCAGTTTTCGAGTTCTTTATTCTTCACTTCTGATTGTTTTTAATATAAATTTCTTATAGTCCTACTGAAATAGGCATCAATGTATATAACGGTCATAGAAAAGGTTATATGGGAAAATGACTACCAGGTTTTCCGTTGCGTGAGGGAACACCCCGTATATCAAACACGGTTTTCACTCTTCCACGTTTCTTGAAAATCTAGCTCTCTACAATTATTTTCTTAACTTTTCTCAGCTCCTATTTTTTCAGATCCGATTGAGTTTATGAAGAATCTTGTAGACCTGTTAAAATAGTAATCAATGTATATAACGCTCATGGAATAGATTATATCGGAAAATGACTACCAGGATTTTCGTTGCGTGCCGTTAATCCAGCCTGCATAGCATAATCAATTTCACCAGAATAATATACTCGTGACGTCACCGGTTTTTCCGATATTTAATTCAACACATTTCTAGGAAATTCAAGTGCATCGTTTTTCGTACTTACGTGGTCTCCAAAATATCCTAGTGGTATCTCAACCCACGATAATAGCCTGGAATGCCTGGGCTTTCGTATTTCAAATGGCTGATCACCTGGAAAAAACTAGGTGAAAATTGATAGACTAAAAAAAACTAGATTTTATGACAAGATACTAATGAGTTTGATTTATTTTTAATACATAAAATGATCTCGTGTCAATATTATCCTACCAAAAACATTCTGTAAAAAACTAGCCAAGTCTCGATGGAGCTGCTTGTTTATCTCTTTCGATTTCTTTATTATTATAATTAGTGTTGTTTGACTTGGCCGTTGAATATTCTTTATACGTTAGTGGGTAAGTACAAGTCAATTTTGCTTACACGTAATGTTTTGTCTGTTGTAACTACCTATGTTAGTTAAGCGAGATCATAGCCCACACTGGTATTGGTAATAAGACGCATGTGTCTCATTTTAGGCTGTTGTTGATTGTGCAACACATGCATTCTGCATTGACAACGCTGACTTCTGCTCTTTTCTTTTTGGAGCCTCAAATGGGCCACCGATCTAACATAAAATAGACGTACAGACGGATTTCTATCAATGATTAGAAGTCCGTCTGTACTGAAAATATTTTTTTAAGCTGTTTGTTTCAGGTTTTAATTCAACTTCCTTAATTTATATACAGGGTACTTCAACGAAAACTAAACAGAGGCTATATCTACCAAGATATTCATTCTTGATCAAATCGCAAAAACAGGTCTATTTTTGTTTCAAGGGGGACATCTTTTGGAAAACAATACTTGCCTGAAATATCAACCGCCTAAGCGGGGGTTGCAATTCTTGTACTTTGAATGAGGAAGATGGGTCGAGTGATGACTCAAAAGGAAGGTAGTATCTTTGTCTATATTGCCTTTAACGAATTTCCATTTTCAATTGAAGCGGGGGTTATAATCCTTGAACATTTTGGATAAGGAAGATGGGTCGAGTGATGATTCAAAAAAAAGGTGGTATCTTTGTCTACATCGCCTTAAACGAATTTCCATTTTTAATTGAAAACTGTGAAAGTTACTGGGTGAGCAACTGAAAGATAGGGAAGACTATTTCCCTGAGACTATTCAAGTTTCAGTGAGGTAAAATGGAACAGATTCATGCTAATCAATGGCAATCATCATCAAGTACCATCCTCATCTCGAATTTTAACCCCTGGAGCAGGGGTGACAGCCCTTGAAAATATAGAAGAGCGTAGATGGCTCGAGTGATAACTCGAAAGAATGGTATTATCTTTATCTGCATTCCCGTTAAAGAATTTTCATTTTTGATTGAAAACTGTAGAAGATACAGAGTGAGCCACTGCAAAATAGAGAAGACTATCGCCCCAAGACTATTGGAGTATTAGTGCGAAAAACTGGAATAGATTTATTTAGATCAAAGATGACACGCTTTGATCTGGAATGAATCTGTTCCATTTTTTGCACTAATACTTGAATAGCTCAAGGCTATAGATAGTCTCCTCTATTTTTCGGTAGCTCACTCTGTATCTTCTACAGTTTTCAATCAAAAATGAAAATTCGTTCACGGGGACGCAGATAAAGAGGTATCACTCGACCCATCTACCCTCTTCGAAATTTTCAAGGGTGGTAACCTCTATCTTTCAGTTGCTCACCCTGTATCTCTTACAGTTTTCAATTAAAAATGGAAACTCGTTTGAGGAAATGTAGACAAAGATACCACCTTTTTTTTGAGTCATCACTCGACCCATCTCCCCTATCCAAAATGTTCAAGGATTACAACCCCCGCTTAGGGGGTTGATATTTCAGGCAAGTCTTGTACCCCAAAAGATGTCCCCCTTAAAACAATAATTGATTTGTTTTGGCGTTTTGATCAGAAATGAATATCTTGGTAGATATAGACTCTGTTTAGTTTTCGTTGAAGCACTCTGTATACAGTGTATCCTACCTACAGTATGGCCTATTGCTAGACCATACCTATTTACACTTACACTACACCTCTATTGAAATGGAAAGAAAGAAAAACAACTAAGATGATTTCCTTTCTTTAGTCGAAGTACAACTTTATTCTATATTTATGTACTTCGTATATTTTGTCGTTCCTTTTTATAATGACATTAGGAGGTTTATCTTCTATCCCCTCATAAGGTCCTGTAACACAGGGTCTGCTTTACTAATCGATGTATTTTTCTTCCATTCTTTTCTCAAACTTGCATTCTGCTACTCGTGACTTCCATTCTGATTTTTTTCCAAAGCATTTTTCATTCTTTTCCATAAATATCGAATCGTGCCCATAACCAATATAGCAATGTTCAGGAATAACAGGACTTCAGTGGTTGTAGAATTTTTAATTTGTGTTACCTTGTCGGTTATTCTGCCACTATTTCCTGCCAGAGCAATTATTATTTCCACATTTTTGCTGCTACTACCACCCATTTTTCTTCCATTCAGATTTGCTCAGATTTCCATTAGTTTGGAATATGTCCTGAAATTTAGGGTGGAGCTTGATGTGTTGGCAAGCCAACCAATGAAACACTTCAATCATAATTTACGGTTTATTACAAGACGTCTCGATAGTACCATAGTTACAATTGGAATCCCTTCTGTTCAAATTCTATTATACGACTTACCCATGTTATCATATAAAATGCTTACTCTCTAAAATCAACTTATTCTTATTTAACCTAATTTACAGTACAAGATGAACAAGCAGCTCCATCGAGACTTGGCTGGTCTTTCACAGAATGTTTTTGGTGGGATTTAACTCCTTTGTGTAGATACGTGGGCATTTTGATTTATTTTATTAGTTTTTCTCATTTGAAAATTTTTTTGGAGTAATTTTCTCATTATTACAAATCTTTCTTTTCTTCTTTCCGGTTCTGATTCTTGTACATTAGCAATAGTTTTTCGTATTGCCTATTCGCTATTTGTTTTAGTAATCTTGAAAGTATAAGTATAAAAGCCAGTCTAGTCTTATCCATAGGTTTCCTTTAATTTTATTTATATGCGTATTAAAAACAAAAGGGAGGCATTCGCCGTGCAGTGACTGTGGGACGTTATAGGCTAGATTAAATTAGAAGATGTGTCTCACTAGGCTGTATTTTTGCAATGACAATGAATTTTTTTCAGCCGAGACCAGCTGAGGGTTCTTCATCAGATACTTCAGACCTTCGATTTTTCAGATCATATGAGAGGCCCGTGTCTTCTAATCAGGGTCACCAAGTAGTCCAGATCTTCGATTATCCTACATTTTATAGTTTTCCCTTTATACTGCTATTAAACCCTAACTATGTACCAAATTTCAGATCTTTGAGTTTATAGGAAAAACTAGTTCTATTATGATGATCATGAGCGAGTGAGTGTCATAAATGAGAAGCTTTGCTTTCGCAAAATGAGGAAAAAAGTGCACCCAGAATCATTTTATATGACTAGGAAAAAACGTTATTATACAACAAAGTCTATTTATAAATAATGTAGGTGACCTATCTTTAAAAAAGGAGACAAAACAAATCCTGCCAACTATCGCGGAATAACCTTATTAAGCACCTCTTTGAAACTTTGATTCTTGCCGATGACATAACGTCAACAATGCCAATCAGCGAAGAGCAACAAGGCTTTCGAAAAAACCGGTCCACGGTCGATGCACTATTTATAACAAGGCAATTAGTAGAAAAGTCTCTTGAATATAACACTCCAAGCATATCTTTGTTTCATAGACTTAACGAAGGCCTTCGACAGAGTCAAACTGAAGGATGTAATCAAGATACTGGAAAACAAAGAGGTACCCAAAAAATATATAATACTCATAAAAGATCTGAACACTAATACAACAACGCAAATACGAACAAACCACACCCTAACGCAGCATTTCGGAACAACGTCGGGCATCCGCCAAGGTGATAGTCTTAGCCATCTACTATTTGATACTGTTATGGACCAACTTGTAGGGACCGTTAAAAATTTGGGACTAGGATACCGCATGGGAACCTACAAAATTAACATCTTATGCTATGCCGATGACGCCGTACTCATTGCAGAATCAGAAGACGACCTACAAAGAATGTTATACGCCTTAAGCAAACGCGCAAAAAATTTCAATATGGAAATCTCAACAAGTAAGACAAAATGCATGACCATAGCTAAGGAACCTCTGCGCTGCAAGTTAACAATAGACAACGCCACTATAGACCAAGTCATGTCATTCGAATACTTAGGGTGCAAAGTAACAAGCACAGGATACCTTGAAGATGAAGTGAGGAGACAAGTGAACAAAGCAGCTGCAGTATCGGGACATCATAAACAACCAATTTGGAGAAATAAACACCTCAGTATACGATGCAAATTCAGAATCTACAAAACATGTGTGCGACCAATTATGACATACGGGGCAGAAACAAGAGCGGAAACGTCGGTAACAAAGAGGATACTAAGAACAACAGAAATGAAAACGCTAAGAACTATAACCGGTTACACATGGAATGACAGACAAAGAAATACATAAGGGAAAAATGTGAAACAGACGATATTGTAAGATGGGTAAGAAAAAGAAGAAGAGAATGGAACCAGAATAGTACAATTGATTAGGAACTGTTTCTTGAAACTCTCCTCTAATATTTGCTGATGTTTGGTTCAAATCATATTAACTTTGATGAATTTCAGAAACTAATATCGAAATATTATCCAATAAGTTGATGAAGTAACAACAAAATTTTGAATCAAAAATTGCACTGTATTAACATTAATATTTCACAATTCACGTATTGCCATGTATCTGACGGTTCTTAGAAAGTTTCATCGGAAACTGCAAATTATTAATTAAAGCATGTACCTCTAGGCAAAGGTAGAAATATAACAGTTTTCTGTATTCAGAATTCACGAAGAATTTCAAAAATGTATCTTAAATGCGTTCAAATAAAAATGTGATTGGAAAAATCGGAAATGGTACAATTGATCTGAAATCAATTTTGGAATCTTTTTCAATATTATATAATCAAATTGATTTGGACTTAATACAATATTACAATTATATGTTCGTTTATTTTTCACTAACACTGCACAGTAATACTCACGATTCATAAAATTAAAGAACAATTTATGGTGGGAATGGTGTCACTAATTCACAGCATAATTTCGTTTTATTTTTCTTTCTGAACCGTGTGGAGACCACGATAACATTTCACAGAAACATCAATGGATTTAATGTTATGTTCACTATAAAAACATTTCCTGACATTTATCTTCGCGAAGAGTTACACAAAAACATCACTATTTATTTATTAGATATTACACATGTACATATTTTCATAAATAAATAGCGTATTCTTCACCAAAACTCGCTTCGTCGAATGTAAAAACTGATATCTCTTCACTTTCGTTTTAGAATTTTCGAATTGATAAGCTCGACCTCATTTTTCGCCATAGATGATACCAACAGGAAAACACTGTTTTTTATTCATGAAATTAGACAATTATATTCACAACTGAGATTGCCGGTTACTTATACAGGGTGCTTCAACGAAAACTAAACAGAGGCTATATCTACCAAGATATTCATTTCTGATCAAAACGCAAGAACAGGTCAATTTTTGTTTCGAAGGGAAATCTTTTGGGGTACAAAACTTGCCTGAAATATCAACCCGCTAAGCGGGGGTTGCACTCTTTGAACATTTTGAATATGTGGTATCTTTGTCTACATTGTCTTGAACGAATTTCCATTTTTAATTGAAAACTGTAAAAGATACAGGGTGAGCAACTGAAAGAAAGCGAAGACTATTTCCCTGAGACTATTCAACTTTCAGTGAAGTAAAATGGAACAGATCCATGCTGATCAATGGCAGTGATCATCAAGTACCACCCTCATCTCGAATTTCAACCCCTAGAGCAGGAGTGATCACCCTTGAAAATTTGGAAGAGGGTAGATGGGTCGAGTGATATCTACCTCGAAAGAAAGGTATTATCTATGTCTGCATCCCCGTGAACGAATTTTTATTTTTGATTGAAAACTATAGGAGATACAGAGTGAGCTACTGAAAAATGCTTGAACTTTCTCATTATTTCGAGAAAATTACGCTTCAGAGACCTTTTTACATATCTTCGAAAATCCTTCACTAATTTTGCAACTTTCAAAAACGTATAAGTTAGTATTTATCTCATATTTTATTTATATCCTTTTCCTTTCATTAAAACCGTATTTTCAATAGAAGAATCAGGTTAAGTTTGATTTAAAACACCAGGTAATATTTTGAGAAAACAATTAAATAATCTACATTACTAATGAAATGGAGGTGGCATTATTCATTGCAGTAGCAGTTTTCGAACGTCGAAGTGTCATGAAAACTCAATCGCAGAGGTAAATTTTATAAGTTTTCAATAAATACGTCAATGAATTCAAATAAAAAATACAATTACCCATTTTTCTCCTTTATTTTTGGATACATCTCAAGATACTTTCAAACAGTATTAGGCTCTTCTATGTCTGAACGTCTGAAATAGCTTACTTCCTTCATTTCATAAAGACTTCGTAATTATTTGAGGTGTTATGAGGAGAATTCAAATGAGACGCTCGATGCTTAACGATTTAATCATGTCATTATAAGAGATACAGACAGCAAAATAAGATTTTTCATTAATAAAACAATGATACTCAAATTTTCACTGTATTGACAATTACATGGTAAAACCAGGTATTGAATTAAATAGAAGGAAAATCAAAAAGGGAGAAATACTTACTTATTTCTTATAGATTGTTGAGAAAACTTCCGAAATTTTGAGATCTCTTAAAATTTTGTTTAATGTTAAATTAGTATCTTTTGACATAATTAGTTTATATCCATCTATACCTTGATCTCACAGCTACAATCTAGCCTCATTTTCAATCTTATAATAAATTCAGCTCCATTTGAACAAAAAAGCTTTAAACCTATACCTCCAACAAGATTATTGCAAGTTCAATAATGAAACATATCAACATTTAGATGGTTCATTTACAGTCTCACCAATGTCTCCTTTATTAAGTGAAATATTCATGCTTTATTTGGAAAATAGCATTTTTATTCAACTAACAGCTTAATTCCAAATGTATCTTCTCTTTGAACTTCTTGGACTTGCCAATTATTAGGACTCATGACACATTCGCATTCAAAATAAACAGAAAACTTATTCGGTCTGCTCCATTCATAACGGAAATTCTCAATTCCATAATATCAAATTGAGTGCTTTTCATTAACGTTCAAATATTGGAATTAATCGCTAAGAATAACGGCTATGAACCGAATTTAATTCACACCTTAATAAAACAAAATTAATATGAACTTTTACTGCAGAGCATTTATCCTTTGATAACTGAGGAATCGAATCGAAATTTTCCTAATTAATTCTATTTCTACTATAAGACATGTAAAAGATTACACACAAATAATATTAACATCATCAGTAATAATTTGAAGAATTTGGGGTCATTGTTAGTTAATAATAAAGATGAAATGAAATTATAGGTTAAAAGCGGAGTACATAAAATACACCGCAGTGAGTGCTAGACTTTCTATAAAGGCCAAACATCAACGATTCGTTTTTAAAAACAAAAAGTCTAGTGTTTTTCTGACCATTGTATAAATATTAATCATTTCATTGATTTCGAGAGAATTGAACATATAGATCTAGTTAACAAAGGGAAGGAGTTGGAAATTTAACAGATGATGGAAATCACATCCACTCACAAGAATAATCAGCCAATTTGTTATGAGCAAACAGACTTCGGTTTATCCAGTGTTCATTTTGTCTTTCTATTATATTAATCTTGATTAATATTCGGGTTATCACCGAAACATATGTTGAGTATTTAAATATCATTTTTCATTAAACCTCTGCAAAGTGTTTTAATTAATCATTTATTCATTATGTTTCAATAAATGTTTAGCGAAAATTCCATATATCGTATTCAGAGAAAGAATTACTAAATGTCAATTTTACGGTCGTGGTTAATCTAGTCTAAATCATTTCAAATGAAAAAAATGGTTTTACCTTATATTAAAGGAAAGTATTATTGTATCGTTCCTTTTATACTTCATTGTGACTTCGGTCTGGAAAAATCTGATCTATGACACAATTCTGACTCGAAAAACTAGTACTTAGTATATCTGCACTAAAACAATTGTACGATCAATTCAATTTCTCAGAACATAAATTTGTTCTTCAATGAAAATCGGTTACAACTGCGATAAGAAATATTAAATGACGAACCAACGTTACACTTAAAATCGAGCTTTTTAGGTTATATTCAGTATGATGCACTAATTGTGCAATGAATTCAATATTTTAATTATATAATTTTCGATAGATCATGATTTTGAAGAATATTTCATCTTCATTCCTGAAATTTCATAGTTGAGATGGTACAGGGTAAGAATTATTAAGTAACTGAAAAATAATTACTTGCTTTAGACATACTACCACAATTTTACGAATTCACTACGTATCACTCGGTTGCACGAACATAATTGAAGTCGGTTATCAATAGAAAACCACAGTGGTCTGATAACGTGCTAAACCTTTTCGAAGAATACTTCTTATCGACAATGAACAAATTTATTATATGCACGTTGTTCGTTCTATAACATAGGTAGGTACTATGTTTGATGAACGTAGAATTCTCCACTAAATCTCGTAAATTTCCAAAATCTTGTGGATGACAAACTAAAGCAGTATCTACAGGGGGTCCGCGCTAAAGAGCCATTTGACATATCTGGAAAGCGGGTTCATGGATCAATTTCTAATTTTGGCATTAGCGTAAATGGATGGGTTTCTTCTTTCAAAACTCAAATTACTTCGAGGTACCCGTTTTGAACCCATAGAAGACAAAAGAAAATTTACGGCAAGAACTGTATTCGATTTCGGAAAAAACGTTTGAAAAATACTTCCATAATTGTATTATTCATAAACGTGAATGTATTATTTCGGAAGGGCCTATTTTGAAGGCGAAACAATAAATTTTTTTGACAGAATGTATTCATTCCGTATCTAATTATAGATTGCAAATAGATTAGAAGCACATAAGAGTCAAGTGCTTTAGAATAAATATTCATTTGAATTCTTTTATTGAAAATGATTTCAGTGATGGCCGGGAGGAAAGGATTTCTGTGAATGGTAAATGTATTTGAAATGCACAGTCTTGTGAATAAAGTTCATCCAGCACTAGAAGACATCCATAACACAGCTCTACAAAAAAAAAATTTTTTATTGTTGCCCTGGATATCATCGCAAATTTTTATGTTTTCAAGTGCCCAGATTAGGAATATATTCATGAAAGTTCTCAATGTGCTCGTATTTTCATGATTTTTGTATTTCTTATATTTTGAACAATTATAAGCTTGTTTGAAATAAAATTTAATTTTCCAGTCATGATTAGGCTTCTGCGCAACTTTTTCGCGCATACAAACATCATCTGATCCCCACTCTCAGTCCCCTTGCTCCACAGAACAGCTGAGATCTCAGTTAGTTGACAATATTGAAGTACATATACACGTAAATCTGGATAAAGTGTCATGGATTAATATTTTGTTTCAATTACTGAATGTCCATTCTTATATATTTGTCTTCTAGTCTAAAATATGAGTTCGTCACGAAGAAAATGTAAATATTGTAGTGATTTATTTTGTTATATTTGCGGTGTTTATATACCAAAAAAACCAAAAAGAAAGATCACAGACTTTGTCAAGGAGACTTATGTTGAATATTTTGGTTTCAAAATGGACAAATTAGGTAAACCATGGGTTCCTAATAAAGTTTGTAGGTCCTGTGTTGAGTCTTTACGGTTGTGGAAAAAAGGTGAACGTTCTGGATTAGACTTTGGTATTCCTATGATCTGGATGGAGCCTACGAATCATTAAGATGGTTGTTACTTTTGCGTATATAGTAGATGTTAGAGGTTTTAATCTAAATCAAACGTGGAGATACCCAGACTTACAGTCTACGAAATGTCCGGTTCTACACAGTGAAAATCTCCCTCGGCCCATATACATTTCAAAAGTAATTCGCATGCCCTCAGAAACAATGATGTTACCAAATTCACAGAAATTGGGACCATCTACTAGTGGAAGTGAATGGGAAGGTGAAACATCCTCGCCAAAGTTATTTTCTCAAAATGAACTCAGTGATTTAATACGTGATCTCAATTTATCAAAACAAGGATCAGAACTGTTAGCCTCAAGATTGAAAGAAAAAAATTTATTGGCATCAACAGTAACAATTACAACATACAGAACGCGAGAAAAAGAGTTATTACAATTTTTTAGTGAAAATGAGGGATTAGTGAATTGTAATGATATCGAGAAGCTGCTTATAGACATGGGTTTAAAAGAGTACAAATCTACTGAATGGCGCCTTTTTATTGATAGTTGCAAAAGAAGTTTAAATTGCGTCTTATTGCACAATGGAAATAAATTTGCATCAATTCCAATTGCCGATTCAACAAACTCAAAGAAGAATATGAAAATGTAAAATTAGTTTTAGAGAAAATTAAATACTCTGAGCATCAATGGCCGATCTGTGTGGATTTAAAAATGGTTAATTTTTTACTTGGCCAACAAAGTGGATATACAAAATACCCTTGCTTTATTTGTATGTGAGATAGTAGAGCAAAGCAACTTCATTGGGAACAAGATGTTTGGCCTGTAAGCAATTCTTTAACTGTCGGTAAAGTCAACGTAATAAGGGAGCCGCTGGTGAGCAGAGACAAAATCATACTTCCACCATTACATATTAAGTTAGGTATGATTAAGCAATTTGTAAAAGCGTTGAACAAAGACGGAAATTGTTTTAATCACATTTACAGAAAATTTCCGAAGCTTAGTATGGAAAAATTGAAAGGTGGAATATTTGATGGTCCTCAAATACGGCAATTGTTGAAAGACTCAGATTTTATCAAAGTTATGATTGTTCCGGAAAGTAAAGCTTGGAAAAGTTTTGTGTTGGTTGTCGAAAATTTCCTAGGTAACCATAAAGCAGCAAATTATGAAGAAATTGTGCAAAATATGCTGACAAACTTTCAGACTTTAGGAGCAAATATGAGTATTAAGTTACACTATCTCCGCAATCATCTAGATAAATTTCCGGATAATTTAGGAAATTATAGTGAGGAACAGGGAGAGCGGTTTCATCAAGATCTAAAAGTGATGGAAGAAAGGTATAAAGGTCGATGGGATTGTTACATGATGGCAGATTACTGCTGGTCTTTGAAAAGAGATTGTCCCCTGAAAAATTATAGAAGAAAAGCTCATAAAAGGCGTTTTATGGAAATATGAAATATATTTTCGACATTTTCCTCTTTATTTACTTCGATGTATCCGAATTTCTCAAAACATAACTGACATTATAAATATATCTGTTATTTTGTTTCTTGTATTACGATTTTTGTTATGTAAAATGAAAATAAAGATTTAAGAAGAAATCAGAGCAAATCCTACAAAATCATTGATAGTGTCACAAATTGTGTGCATAAATAGACCCAAAATCATTTTCATATCTAGGGCAACAAAACCATTGTAGACCAGTGAATTAATCAGATAATAATATTGGAAGCCTTGATTCATTTTTTGCTTATTCTTTATTTGAAGTGCGGACCTGCATTTTGTTTTTCCTCCGTGAGTCAATTATGACTAATAAATGTGTAAAATTTCTCCAATTTTGGTTCACGGGTTCTTGAGTTATAAATAATTGAAACATTTGTCAAAAAACAAACCACCCTGTACTTTGAAGCTCTTGTTGACTTTTATACATCATTTCTGAAAGGTCCAAATTTACACCATGTAATTAAAATTTGTTTTCCCCCTTTTTTATTTCTCTTAATTTTTTTGTTAAGTAAATAAAACAAATTTTCAGCCTATTGACAAATTTATGACGCTATGGCTTCTTTAGATGGGTAGTACATTGGAAAGAATGATGTGCCCCATATATTACATGGTTAAACCACGTATTCAACTGAATAGGAGAAAAACTCAAACAGGGTTGCTTCTTTTGAGAACTGAAAAGATTAAGTAATGTTTAGGTCTAATTGGCTATCAAGAAATTTTCTGAAATTTTCCTGATTTTCCATAGGTTCAGTTTCAATCTATCGTTTTCATTATGTAAAATATCAAAATGATAATTGAAAGTGCGGTTTTATCTAATTTTCGTAGTGATAATCTGATTTTTGTTTGTCGAAACTGCGTTTATGCTCAGATAACCTTATTTTCAATTTTCTGAAAGATCTACTTATACAAATTTTATCACAACTTCCACAAGAAAATTCATAAACACCTGATCTGTTACCTTTGCGAATTCTGGGTTCACAGTTTTTGATTTATCTGAACCTGGAGAGTTATCTCTATAATAAAATTATAAGATGAAAAGAATGATTTCAAACTCAAACACGGTTTGACAATATGAGTTAATTCATTATATTTTTGATTAGACGACAGGGAAACCCTCTTAGATATCCTGTTGAAATTGTTAAAGAGAATGGATACTGTCTATCATACCTGAATTATAACCATAATTGACCGCTATGTGTATCTTAACATTTAGCTATTTCAAGAAATTGTTTTATGATAGTGGTATCGTGTTGAGTCTATGTATTATAGTGTTGAAATCAGCTATTTTATATTGATGTGGGTGTGTGGAAGAATTATGAATAGTAATGTCTGTATGGGAAATGAAGAAATCATGTCTGTGATCAATTTTGGTTATAGATAAATCTGAAAATTTTATGAAATTATCACTGTCCTTTTCAAAAGTGAATTTTATACTGAGGTGAATTGAATTTATGAAGATACAACAAGAATCTATTTGTCTATTTATTCATATAAAACAATAGAGTATGTCATCCACATATCCTAACTAATAAATGCAGTGTTTCGACAGCAGATGATTATGAATTATTTTCTCGATGTTATCAATGTAAATTTCTGCTAGTAAAGGCTATTGAGTCGTTGTTGATCTTGTAAATTTCATCGTTGAATTCAGAATAATTTTTCTGAACATAATACTAGAAGATTCATAAGTTCTGAATGTATAATATCATTCATATAATTATTATGCAGAGGTTGTTTAATTTCAAAGAATTATGAGGTCGAATAATAGCGTAGAGATTAACCACATTTCATGACATAAATTGAGGATTATATGGCAGTACAGTATGTTGATTTTTTTTCTATTAGATCGAAAGAACTCTTAATTGACGATTTTGAACTGAAATTATATGAATGTTCAATGATGTTTATGAAATAACGTGAAAGTTTGGCTGCTGGGGCTATAATACATGAAACCAAATTTATATGGAATTACTCAGTATTTCACACAATCGATTGTTTCCAACCATGGATCTTTGACTATTTGTGAAGAATGAAGTTTTTCGTTGTAAAAGAACTGGATAGTATGATAAGACATTTAGAATTATCACCACATGTTGGGGATATTGTACTCAGTCGTCGAAGCTGTAAATTTCAAAATTTGAAAAAGCCTATAAGCAGAATTGAAAATGCCTTACGTTGGATTGTCCGATGTACAGATTGGTCGAATAATTGCTCTCCTTGAAGAATGGGTGACACAGAGGGATATAGCGGCCACAATGGAGGTTACACAGGAGATGATTTCAAAAACTTACGCTACAGTCTCTGTAAAATACGCCTGGAAGAAGTCGTAGGAAGATCACTTCTGAAGAACAAGAACGCTTTTTGTGCCAAATGGCTAAAAGAGACCCTAGTGCGTCGCACCCCATACTCCAAAGGCAGTTTCTGGAAGCAAAAGGCATCAGTGTATCACTAGAAACGATACGTCAAAGACTTCGTTCAAGGAGTTTATACAGCAGAAGGCCCTTAAGAGTTCCAGAGCTAACCAGACAAAGAAAATCAACAGAGTTAATTGGAGTATCGAGCACCAAAATTGGAATATTGAGAATTGGTGGAATGTTCATTTTTCGGTTGATACTAGAATTGGTGTTCGATCAAATGATCGCCGGATTCGCGTTTTAAGGGGTCGTGGAAGACAAGCTTGACTCCGAGCAGTAAGACAAACTCCAGAATACCGAGGGGGCAGTGTGATATTTGCTGCTAGTGTAACGGCTACAAATTACATGGACACAAAGCTGGAGCCCATAGTGAGACTCTGGCGAGGTTCCCACGGTGAGAATTTCACTTTTATGCAAGATAATGCTCCTCCGCATACCAGCAACCTCGCACGGCATTATCTTGAAATAGAGGAAATCGCTATTTTTGACTGGCCAGTTTGCTCTCCAGACCTAACTCATATCGAACATTCATGAGATAATCTCAAAAGGAAAGTTAGATCGCGCCAGGATAATTCGAAAACCCCACAACAGCTCATCCAAGCCGCCACAGAAGAGTGGCAGAATATCACTCCAGAGGAGGTCGAAAACCTAATCCAACGCAAGCCTAGACGGATTCAGGCTTGTATCAAGGTAAGAGGAGGTAATACAAGCTACTGAGGTCGGGAAAAAACACCTACTCCGTGAGAAAACAATTTTCAATTTTTTTACTACACGCGGAAAGGGTCTCTTATTTTCTTTTATTTTTCTTTCTCGAAATAAATCCTAATTCATTTCTTTTTTCAATCGAAATATCTCAAAAAGTATCAATTCTAACAATCTTTCGAAATTTCCAAAATCCCTGAGGTAATATTCAAAATAACTGATCTGATGGGATGAATACTTTTATGGAGTTTGATGAGGGAATAAAGGTTTGGTAACTGTAAATTATCAACTTAAGGTTCGTAATTTTGATCGTTCGGTATTACAGATTTGGCATTCTCTTGGTGTAATATTCTAGGTTGAAATTTCCTAGTAGGCTCGTCCTTGACTTTTTGATAATTTTCGAATTTATTATAAACTTTCTTGTGGAAGTTGTATATAGGTAGAATTCCCAGAAATGTCAATATTAGAATATCCGAGCATAAACGCAGTTTCGAGAAACAAAAATCAGATTTTCGCTATGCAAATCATCTACTTGAAGAAGATCACACTAATATAAATGTTGACATTTTGCATAATGAAAATGAAAGATCGAAATTTAACCCATGAAGAGCATTCCAATTTAATAAATGGCAAAATCCCAGAAATTTTCTTAGTATTGAGTTAGACCTAAATTCATCATCATTACTTAATCTATTCAGTTTTCAGAAGAAGCAACTCTGTTTGGTTCTTCCTCCTATCCTTTTTAGTTAAGTACCTAGTTTTACCATGTAATATATAAAGCACATAATTCTTTTTAATGTTTTACTTATCTGAAGAAGCCATAGTATGGTAAAAAGCGTCATAGGATTATCAATATAGTGAACATTTCAACATTATTGTTTTATTCAATTAAGAAAATGTGTATCAATTTTCATCAAATAACGATTTAGACAATTCCTGTTATAACATATATATATATATATATATATATATATATATATATATATATATATATATATATATATATATATATATAGATAATAAAAAAAAACAAGTACTGTGTTTTAAGGAATTTTACTTAATAATTACGATTCGTAACGCGTTTCACTACACCGTAGCTTCTTCAGACGAATGATTATGCAGAAAAATGTAAATGAGTATATAACTATGAATGTTCTTGAGTAATTAAAAGCTTATTGGTTGCTTCTTCTTAAGTGGTTATTTAGGACAGGTATATCCAATAAAATTAAGGAATAGATTGCTCCCCGAAAAGATTCAATAGAGGTGAAGGGCTTAAATCGACTTGTTCATTGATGAGTCTACCTGAGTGTTTGTATTTATTTATTTCTAAAGTTTCCCAAAGATCTACCTTCCAATATTTATTATCTGTATGCAAAATTTCAAACTGTGGGTCGAAAGAATGATTATTTTCTGAGAGATGATTCGCGTAATTTGAATCTGATTTTTATTTGAAAAACTGCGTTTATGTTCCGATATTCTAATATTAAAACTTCTATGTGTTCTACCAATGTAGAAATTATCACAGTCATTGCAATTCAATCTATAAACACCTGATTTATTGTTTTTACCTGGTTTGGTTTTATTATTTTTATATATTTGCTTAAATTATTATTAGTTTGAAAGCTATGTTGAAATTATTGCTACTTAAGAATGATTTCAGTTTCTCACTTGTAATGCCAACGTAGGTTAAGGTGTTGAATTTTTGTTTAAATATATCGACAGGGTAAACTTCATTCAACGCGATTCTACTTTGTTTTTATTTAAAATATTATTTATTAGTTTGGGATTGTAACAAAACATGTTTTCGCAATTTACCATAAGCCGTCACATACAGATATTATAATGCATAACTCGTCGTGTCATCCATATCAACATAAAATGTCAGCATTCAATAGTTTTATTCATTGATTGATTAACATCCCGCTATCACCAGAAAATTTCAACAAAGAACTAAATTTGATTAAACAAATAGCCAAAAATAATGGTTACAATCCCAAATTAATAAATAATATTTTAAATAAAAACAAAGTAGAATCGCATTGAATGAAGTTTATTCTGTCGATAAATTTAAACAGAAATTCAACACCTTAACCTACGTTGGCATTACAAGTGAGAAACTGAAATCATTCTTAAGTAGCAATAATTTCAACATAGCTTTCAAAACTAATAATAATTTAAGCAAATATATAAAAATAATAAAACCAAACCAGGTAAAAACAATAAATCAGGTGTTTATAGATTGAATTGCAATGACTGTGCTAATTTCTACATTGGTAGAACACATAGAAATTTTAATATTAGAATATCGGAACATAAACGCAGTTTTTCAAATAAAAATCAGATTCAAATTACGCGAATCATCTCTTAGAAAATAATCATTCTTTCGACCCACAGTTTGAAATTTTTCATACAGATAATAAATATTGGAAGGTAGATCTTTGGGAAACTTTAGAAATAAATAAATACAAACACTCAGGTAGACTCATCAATGAACAAGTCGATTTAAGCCCTTCACCTCTATTGAATCTTTTCGGGGAGCAATCTATTCCTTAATTTTATTGGATATACTTGTCATAAATAACCACTTAAGAAGGAGCAACCAATAAGCTTTTAATTACTCAAGAACATTTATAGTTATATTCTCATTTACATTTTTCTGCATAATCATTCGTCTGAAGAAGCTACGGTGTAGTGAAACGCGTTACGAATCGCAATTATTAAGTAAAATTCCTTAAAACACAGTACTTGTTTTTTTTATTATTGATAATGGAATTTTACCAAGTAAAAGCCTCCCAAATTCAAATATAGAATAGAGCATATTCTGTGTTGTCTTTTTATCTTTAGTTTTCTACTTTATAATTCATATTTTACTATTTTTTATCAATATTCTGTTCAAACCATTATTTCTGTCATAACGAAAGCTTTCCAACCAACTGTAATATAACATATCATGCCGTTTAAGGGTAAGTTGGCGATTCTTCGCACTCCTTTATCATCCAAGAAACAAGAATTTACATGAAAAACATGTAACGTTAGCTTACTGAAAATAGAAATCGACGTGTCTAGTGACATACAAAAAATATTGCCTGGCGTTTTAATGAATTTAATCCATTTAAAACCCGCGTTATGTATAACTTGAGGTGAACTTTATTATTAATTCAACCGTTACCTTCTTGGCTCAAGCTCAAACTTTCGAAGTCTCCTTCGAACTGAATACATTTGCTCATATTTCACTTTCTCTGGAAAGAGTACCGATTTCGATTTCATTTAAATTTAATTCACCGGTTTTAGACATCACGACTTGTGAACCACAACACACACTAGCAAGACCTACACTACTGATAAATAATTTTCGGTACGATAGACGTAGGATAATGAAAATTTTACGATATTGAATTCACATAAAACCATTTAAAGCGTGAATGAACGTCATATACTCATGCAGTTGTAAATTCACGTTGGCTCGTATTGAGCTATAACTTTCTTCTTGTAATGAAACAATTAAATAACCTTCTTGAAAACAATCTACAGGGTAAGGAAATAGTGTTTGAATACTAATTTTCATTGCAATATAAGGTTTATTGGAAAATGTCCAATACCACGTGTATTTCGACTAGAATCGAATGTTTTCACACAATATAATGGAAGGAAAAACTTTTGTCTCATTTCCATAATGTTTAATTTTGATACCCAAGACCAGTTTCGACAATGGCGTCATTTTCAGAACAGTTGTGAGAGAGAACTTTACCTATTTTAAATGTTGAATAGTGAGGAGTGATTCAATTCTGTTGTTCGGAAAGTACTTTAGTTTTTTTTGTGGAAATGAAATACAGTTTTCGTATAATAAACAAATACTTTATTAAATTATATATTGACCGTTCTGGTCCAACACTTTTTGCCATCTTTCTGGTAGTAGCATAAAAGTTTTTGTCTTTGCTGGAAAAAACTGATCGAGGTGATTTTTGACTTTCTCATTTGAGGTGAAGGTTTTACCGTCTAAAAAATTTTGGAGTTTTCCGCAACAAATAATAATCCGATGGTGCCAGGTTTGGTAAATATGGTCGGTGTGACATTGTATCCCATTCGAGCTGTAAAAGCATTTGGCGAATGACCAAACTTGTGTGAGGTCTCGCGTTGTCTTCGTGAAATGCTGCACCTTTCCTGTTGATTAGTTCTGGCCTTTTCTGTTGAAGTGCATCATTCGATTTGTCCATATGATCACAGTAGACTTCCGAATTAATAGTTGTGTTATCCGGTAAAAGCTCAAAATAAACGATTCCTCCGAAATCCCACCAAAAAGATAGCATCGCCCTTTTTTGTTGAATATCGGCCTTGGAAATGGTTCGAGCCGGTTTATCTTTTTGCTCCATGACCCCTTGCGTTTGACATTGTTGTATACAACCCAGTGATGATGCGCTTCAAAAACAGATTATTGTCGTGACATTTGAGGAGCGAATCGCAGAAGTCAACGCGGCGACACATATTTCTCTCTGTGAGAACATGGGGAACCTATACATCGATCTTTGAGGATAATCCCAGCCCTTTCAAGTGGTCATAAATTGTTGAATTTGATGAACTTGATCTCAATTCGATATCACGTATTGTTATTCTCCGGTTCGCATCAACTAATGCCTTCATCGCGTCTTTATCAACTTCAACCGGCATTCCCGAGCGTGGTGCATCTTCAAAATCAAAATGGTCGAACCGAAATTTAGCGAACTAGTTCTGGGACTGGCGTTCTGTCAATACATTCTCTCTATACACATCGGTCAAGTTCTTTCTGGCTTGAACAGCATTTTTACCCTTTCTGTAATAAAACAGTAAGATATTTCGAAAATGCTGCTTATCGCTCTCCATATTCAAGAGGGCACCAACCAAAAATTACAGCGTAGAATTAATTGGAATTTTTCACAAACAAGCCTTGTTATATGAGCTCTCAAAGCATATAAAAATTCTACGGCTCAAGTGTGAAGTTGGGTGCGAAAAAATACAATTAAATCCTCTTTCGGGAAAAAACGAAATTACTTTCCGAACAATCTGATACTTGACTATTAAGAATGGTGACTGTTGAATTAATACTAAGTACGTTATTCTCGAAACTTTTCAACAGATTCATTGCCATTCCTCCATTGCATTTGAGGAGAATTTTTGAATTATCTCCTTCATGTGTAGATGTGTAGATTTAATATGTTCAAAAAACAGCAGATTTGTTATCTGAGAGAAGATGTTCTTTCAATCTAGATTAAAAACGTCGACAAAACATATCCTACGTTATCTGTTGAGCATTCTATGCCTTCAAATACGTAAACTCAAGACTGTTTGAATTTATTTTTTTTTGTTTCACATTGAATACCAATTTGCATATGTTGGGACCACTGAAAAAAAAGGTCGATGAATTAACTTTGGAAAGATAATGATGATGTTATCAGAGAGGGGGGCAATGTAGATAAGACATACCTATTTACTTTCTGGTTATTCTATGATGGAATATGGTAATCAAGAAATTTTCTTTTGTTCTTTGCGCTCACCAATACAGTTTATGCGGGAGACTGGAATATTATTCGATGCCCTTTCCTCAATAATTTCCTTAATAGTATGGAGAATGCTCTATGAATCATTGGATTATAAGCAGCTAATTTATATAAAATGTGGTTGAAAGAATCCATTGGGATTGTTGAGTCTATAAATGTTTATTTTCAAAATGAAGATATTATCCTTACGAAAGCTGATAAAGAAAGAAGTATATGTGCCTCGACAAAAAAAAACCATGAAAAATACAACCAAACGAAATCCCTAGAAAACCCACAAAAGTATTCATTCAATAAATCAAACAAATATACAACAATTTAATTATCAAGCACGTTCATAATGAGACGAGAAGAAACCTATTTCAATAGTAATAAATAACTTTATTGAACTTTATGAATCCTCAAGCTTCAAAATTTTACGGTTATTCAAACTACACAAAGAAGAAAACCCTGTCTGATCAGTTGCATATTACATAAACACATCTGAAGATAAAGTAGCAAGGTTCTTGAACCATAAATAATGGAACTTACCTACTTTCATCCGCAATACACCATTTTGAATTTCGTAGACCAAATAGATGAACTTCCGACACTTAACAATTTTGATGTTAAATTTGTGTCATTTGATATAAAAGATGTATAGCCAGACATACCAATAGATGAATAACTGTCTCTAAGTAAAGGAATCTTTAACCAAAATAATACTTGAACACTCATTCAAATGAGTTTTGTAATCTTTCAGTGACCTGGTGTCACAAAATCATTTCTAATTTGAATCAAAATTTTTCGAACAAAACCTAGGACTTCTCATAGTTATCAATGAATAGGGACTATTCCATAGCCATAATCTAACGCAGCTAGTCCACGAACCGCCAAAAATACCTGATCACCCAACCGACAAGAATACGTGATTACCTAACCGACTTCCCGAACACCTTGATCTTTTTTCGATTTCAGATTCAGATGATTTTGTAGTGGAAGCTCATCACCGCTAGGCAACTCAGACCACAACCTTATATCTGCTGCTGCAACCATTGTGCAGCCGCTAAACCAAGAATTTAAACCACCAAGGCGCGTTTGGCACTATAACAGTGCTAACTGGGATGAGCTGCTTGAATTATTTTCGTACCTTACATCAATGTGTGCTCTGAATCTGTTACAGAAATCATTCATGCAAGAATAATTCTCTACATCCCCTATTTTATGAAAAGAACAACACCGCAAAAGCCATGGTTCAACAATGACTGCGAAACAGCCTCTGCAGCCAAGAGCAGAGCAAAGTCATGGAACTTATATCCAACAGAGGAAACAAGAACAACCTTCGTACGAATACGGAACGTATGCAACCTAACAACAGTGCAAAGGCCTATTTCAACGAAGGGGTAACTAATAAACTCCTTGAATAGGCAAGCGAAACTAGACAGTTCTGGTCTATGGCGAAGACTGTCAGTGCCAATTTCTACCAATCTGCATTCCGCCTCTTGTTAGAGAAGACAGAGGTATAGCATCTCTGAATAAGAAAACCGATCTCTTTTCTCTCTTGTTCTCAAAGAATTCTGTGCTAGATTCATCTAACGCAATACCACAGAATATTCCACCTACAATTTCTTCCATGGCAGAAATCTAGTTCAGAGTTCGCACTGTGAGATGGGCTCTCGAGCAGCTGAACTGAAAGAAGGCAGTTAGTCTAGACGAAATACCGCCAATCGTTCTGAGAAAGTGTGCTTCCGAACTGGCACCCTTTCTTAACAGTCTGTTTCAGATTTCTTATGAAAGCCAGACTTTACAGAGCAGCTGGAAAATAGCGAGAATTCGACCGATCCCAATGAAAAGAAAGAAGTCCTTACCTCAAAACTACCGTTGGACTTTCCATTAAGTCCAAAATGATGGGGGGTCATAAACGATGAACCCATCAAATATCTTAAGTTAACGACCGTCATATGGTTTTCACAGTAGTAGCTTTCTTTCAAAAGATAAATTCAAGTTGTGATCGATGGTATAACATCTGATTGCTTCGAGGTGCAAGCAGGAGTACCTAAAGGATCCATTTTTTCGCCAACCATGTTTCTGTTGCAGATAAACGATCTTCTGTCATCTACAGAGAACAAGATCTTCGGTTTTGCAGACTATTGTACCCTGGTTTCGTCTTTCAGTGGTCTGAGGCCGATTACAGCAGCGGAATCTCAGCGTCAGAGATGTCAACAAATTAATAACTGAAACTCTGACTTACAAAAGATATCAGAGTAGGGTGTGTTGAACCTGGTGAGCTTCAACGCGAGCAAGATCCCTGCTGGATTACCCCCTCTAACGATGCAAGGTCGACAAATTGCATCCAATGATTCGATGCACCATCTCGGAAAAACGGTCACGTGTTTTGCTGGCATGAACATGTATCAGCAATAGCTCAGTCTGCATCAACTAAAATTAGCTTTCTTTTCAGAGCCAAGTGATACTTTACGTCATCCCAGCTGTTGCTTCTATATAAGGCGCAGATTCGACCTCCTTAGGAATATTGTTCCCATGTATGGGGATCTGCATCCAAACATTCGTTACAGATGTTAGATAGTGTGCAAAAGCGGGCTGTGGGCCTGATCGACCATCCGGAGACCACCTGCGAATTCCAACCGCTGACTCTCAGGTGGAAAATTGCTGATCTTTCTCTGTTTTACAGATACTTCCACGGAAGATGCTCCAAGGAGCTGAAAGTCCTTGTTCTGGGAAAACTCATGTTTTGCCGCAACACTAGGCTAACCAGGAGTTCTCATCATATGTTCATTATCATACATATCATATATTAGCGATCCCTCAAACCTCTATCTATAAGGATTCCTTTGTTTACAGAGCCAGTGGACTGTGGAACTCGCTTCCGTCCAACATCTTTCCAACATCCTACAATTTGTAGTGTAACAGGTTCGCCTATTCCTGGGAAGCGCGCATGAAAAAAAATTGTCAAGCTGGTGATGGCGCTGTTTTCGAAAACTTCAACTTGGTTCTCTTGATTTTTACTACAGTAAAGTTCATGGGAAAAAATTTTCTTTAATTGGTTTCAGAATCTTTGTGACCTAATTCTTGGAGCTGTGTAGTTATAAATTTGAAAATTATTTTTCCTTGGATTCTGATAATAAGGATTTTTCATAAATCTAACCTGAACCCACGTACTCGTTCGATAAAGCTGAATCACGAGAATGGCAGGTTGTAAAATCTAAAAAAAGTCTGCATTTAAAGATTCGGTGCGACGCGCGTTCACACTTTCTTTTAAATGTTTTTCATCGAGTAGATATCTAACACATAAAAAAAATCTGTTCCCAAAGTAGACTGGCCAATCCTCATATTAATAAACCACTTTTTGGGAGCCGGACCGGTGGTGTAGAGAATATGATGCTCGTCCCCTGATCAGAGTTACCTGGGTTCAATCCCCACAAAGTTGGTGTGATTTTTCGAATTCTGGGAATTGCTTGAGTGTCTATCTTTTGAAGGAGATGTAAAGCCGTCGGTCCTGTCTAACAGATATGTGTTGGATATCAAAGATCCCTTCTCTCGACACGAAAGGGGTTCGGGCAAAATTCCTGGGTTAGTGAAGTGACAGAATTACCCGGCGTATCATTAGCCGAAATGCAGAAATAGAGCACGTTAAAGGAATAACAATCAAACAAACAAACACGTTTTGGGAAATAATTTCACTGCTCCAAAAAATTAACGCACAAATTCAATATTTCAAATTTCTCTTTCACTATGTAATTAATTTAGAATATAAGGTTTTTCGGGTATGTCCGGAAATGTGCTAACAAAATTTTTTTCGCGCAAATTTTCTCTCAGCAGAAATAAAATGAAAGAAATGAATAGAGATTTAGCAACAAACCCCCACATAGTGATAACAGCAGTTGATAATAAATTTTGCGATTAACGTTTGTTGTTTTTGATATTTTCATTATTCGTTAATAATGCAACAACAATCATGAAATTCGACCACGACAGATTGTGCTGAAGATAATTGACCTAGTTTGCATTAAGCATTGAGCATTGAGCACCTCGGAGTAAATCTCGACAATAAGATCACTTCACAAATTTATACCCAAAAATTAGTAACTAAACTATCTTCAGCGATCTATACGAGAGAGAACTATAAGGAGAGCCAGTACATACGAAGCAGCCCGAAATTTCCACTTCTCATTTGGGCACATCATTATCGGCCGAAGCAGTTTTCATCTAACAGAAGTGGGGTGGGAGAGTGCTATATGGTATGAGACGTGAAGAAAGTTGCAGATTAGCATTTAAGCAAACGGAGATACTCACTCTGTTGGCACTTTATGTCTTGGAATGTGCCAAATGTGTTAAACAACATCCAGAAAAATTCAAAACTTGCAGATTCCACTACACAAAAAGAAAAGAACACAACAGTGGGTTGATTAGAGAATTCTGTTTCAAACCTCCTTGTTTATAGTGAGTCGAAATTCAGTCTCTTTCATTGCCATCGACCTTCTCTATTGTAAGGACGTCAGAAAGAGAGCCCAATGCAACTTTTCACCTACGTATGGTTTTGCTGAAGATTCAATAATCCCGTAACGATGTTGTAACATTTTGGGCAAACCTGGGTAAACCTGGGGTTTATGCATGATAACGGCAGTTCTCACCAAATTCATATCGTGAGGCATACCTTCAAGACCATGAAATGGCTTCAAAGGAGTGGCCTGCACGAAGTCAGCACCTCAATCCTATCAAACATGCTTGGAATATTCTCAATGAAAGATTGATAAACCAGTAAAACCAGCTACTGTTAATGAGGTATGGAACAGACTGATCGAAATCTGGAACGAAATGGATCAGAATGCAATGAGGTCATTGATCTTGAGTATGAATCGTGGATGGCATGCAGTAATTCTAACCAGGGGTGGAACTTTCCGATATCAACAAGTTTTCGGGTAGTTTCTTTCTTCAGCATATCTAAAGTTCTTCTAAATGAATTTGAATTTTCAATTTTGTGTGTAGATTTCTAGGCGCATGGAGGATGTTATTTCATGCTTATTCGAAATAACAAACAAATGCATAAGTATTTGTTGAATTGTTTTTGCTTAGAAAATCCACCAGTACATATAAATTCAGAAAGCAATGTTATATAATAATAAAAAGCATGCCAATTATGCATGCAAGGGTGGTTCCTTTGAATAATCAAGAAACAACAACGTATAGATGTCGAATATATGAAAACTCTTCCTCTCCTTAAGGAATCTGAGTTTTACTTCCATGGGGATCCCAGTGATGTCGTTTTCAATTGCTTTTCGATCTATAAAATTTCATATCCAGTAGTTATACTCCAGAAATATGGCAGGCAATAATGGAGAATGATGAAGTATAATTTTCAACGCCTCCTACGGTTCCATTCATTCTCAGAACACAGACTCTATGAAAAAACGACCTGAAGCTGACCTAGTTTTCGTTATGACCTGAATATTAGCTTGGAGTCGATTTTATGAATGATCTCATACGAAAGAGAATGTATACTGTGCTGAATATGATCTCATGTTGATCATGTGCCGCGCTATATCCATTTGAAGTAGAATATTGATAAAATAGAACCAACCCTACTTTGTAAATTAAATTTTCATTGATTTATTGAATTTTGATGAAGTAACAAATTCGAAAACAAAGGATTTTAAATAGTATACGCATCATTATGCGTCGAAAGCGTATAGAAATACTCAACTAAACCAAATTATACGTTGGATCCCCAGAAGGTTTCACATCTGAAATTTATCCTAACCTAAACGTGAATACACAGAGAAGACCGATAAGAAATTATAAACTTCTGAGAATACAGACTCTGTTATTCAGTCAAGTCTACCGAATTATAGTTACGAACAAAAATGGAAGTCAGTTTACAGTACTAATATCGGTAGTGGAACATTCACAAACAAGCAGCAGAAAGATTGATAATGAAACAAGAGTCAGCTAAACTAACATTCATATATATATATATATATATATATATATATATATATATATATATATATATATATATATATATATATATATATATATATATATATATATATATATATATATATATATATATATATATATATATATACAGATATGTCAGAAAGTTGGTGGGTAGGTAGCTCAGAGCCAGGAGATATAGGATACTGTTTATTCCGTTCGACAGCGTTCCCGTGTGACTTGGACGTATGGATGACAGTTTGATTTCTGTAAGAAATCAATATTGAAAAGGCGAAGTGAACTATAAACCGAAAAAAAAAGTAAAAAAGAAGTTTATGATACTTCAATAAAGACAATTGATGATGAAAATGGTGGTTTATTTTTCATAGATGCCCCTGGTGGAACTGGTAAGACATTCCTCATGTCAGTAGTTTTAGCCACTGTTCGTGCGAGATCCAACATAGCGGTTGTTATTGCTTCTTCTGGAATAGCAGCCACATTGTTAGAAGGATGCCGTACGGCTTATTCAGCATTAAAATTACCGTTAAATCTTCAAACTATTGAAGAACCAACGTGTAATATTGCAAAACACTCAGCAATAATAGCCAAAGGTTTATCGGCATCGAAAATTATCATCTGGGACGAATGCACAATGGCGCATAAACGTGCATTAGATTTATGCATGACTCGAGATGTTTTGGAGGAGCAATGATTTTACTGTCTGGCGATTTCCGCCAAACACTGTCAGTAATTCAAAGATTTACGGATGCCAACGAATTAAACGCTTGCCTCAAATCGTCGAATCTATGGCGCTATCTGAAGAAACTACAGCTGACAACGAACATGAGAGATTGAACATATCCTCGTTTGAATAACCAGCCATTTTATTATCAATCTGGTGTTTTTCAAAAATTTTTACTTCAATTTACCAACAATTCTTATTGAAATATCAAATTTGAATGAACGAAGTGACAAGTACATTAATTTTAGGCACCTGTCAGATGAGCGTAGCCAGTTCAGCTACTTGATTCAAATATTTCAAAGCATTCTCTGTTAGTTCTTGCAAAATCATCAAAATTCAATATATTCCCAAATTGTTTCGGAACTATAAGAAATGGGTATAGTACATGCTGATACAATTCCATCTGAAATTTGACGCTTCATCTGATGGCGATATAAAAATTGGCACGTGCCATTTGAAAAAATTGAATTATTGCTGTTTGAAAAAGGCCAAATTGAAAAAAATCATACAAAACAATGCAATAAACATTTGATATGTGTAGACTACTTAAAAAATTCCTTGATCCTTCTTCTATCCACCGAAGCAAAAATTGTGTCTGTAGTGCAAAAGATCTATGAGCTACAATTTTTTTAAATGTTCCTCAAAAATCGAGGTTATAAGAAAAATAATTAAATCTGTCAAAAGTTTCGACAGACAAGTGCCAACAACTTGGGTATTTTATGCCTTGCTCAAATTTAGGTTCTAGATGTATAATAAAAAAGGTAGATTGCCATTTGAAATAACAAAGTGATGGCCCACTGCCGGTATAACCGGAAATGGTATCACTTCGAAAATATTTCACTTCAAATGGAAATCGCTAGTTATGGCCGCGTATAAAATTTCAGCTTGATATTGTAATTGGAACAGATACGAAAACAATGCATACAACAGAATGGTTTGTAAATTGAATGAGTAATTTGAAAATATTAGAAAATGTGGCCAGTTGCGGGAAAAAAGAAAGATATATCACCCCAAAGAGCAACGGACATATTCCAAGTACGCTGTCGAATTTTAGCTTCATATCTAAAAAATTGAGTGAGTTATTCAAAATCAAATTTTTCTCCTCCAAAAATTTTACGACTGGTTAGAGAGAGTATATTCTTGAGGAAAGTGTCAATAATATCTCAGCATCGTATCAAGCTACATCGGGGATGCTGAAAAGCGATATGCGACACTAATGAGCTCCTTATAATGGCGAAACTGCAGTCTGCCGCTTCGTTTCTCGGCATCCTATATATATATATATATATATATATATATATATATATATATATATATATATATATATATATATACTACTGTTCGGTATGTAAGTTTACAACATCTATCAATCCGAGTCCTCTTTCTTTCCGCTTCAAAGTTGTTTTTATCACGGACCATTTTGGATGGTGATTGTTGTACTTTGTCATGATCGTTCAGGTCTGCGTTTGAATATCATCCAGTTCTGTCTTAGTCCATCTGATTATCCCAAATGAGTAGAGCAACACTAGAATGGCGTAGGTGTTAATTGCTATTACTAGATCCCCCGAATTCAACATTGACTTCAGCACAGTCTTCAGATGCTGACTGTACTGTGCACGAATCATCTCTTTTGACTGTTTTTGGTCTTGTTGGTATCCCAGATATTTATACGTTTCACCATCTATAACTTTCCCGCTTTGAATGTTCAGGGTTTTACATACTTCAATCCTGAATTCCATATGAACATCTGCCGAGATCCTACAGACAGTTTTCAGCAGATCATTCAATTGTTTCTTGTTCGAAGCATATAATGTCATCCATATACAGCAGGTGGAAGATTGTGTGATAGTTCCTATCTCCTTTTATCCTAAGTCCGTATCCTGTTCTATTGATCATAGAAGACAATGGGTTCATAGCCAAACCGAACCATAGTGGACTCAAAGAGTCTCCTTGAAAAATTTCACGACGTATGGGTATCTCGTTGGTTTTAATTGACATATTGTTCATGTTGACCTGCAGAAACGTACGCCAGTGTGTCATTGTTATTTTCAAAGACTGGATGGATTTTGTATATCTGTAATACTTCTACAAGCCAAGAATGGGCGGTACGGTACATCAAATGCTTTCAGATAATTGAAAAAAGCTGAATGAACATTCCGATGCCCCCGTGTGCCTGTTTCATTATTACAGAATCGATGATGGGTTGTTTCTTGCACTTGTGGTGTTTCCTTCTGCATGCCTTCTGCTCCTCTGCTAATGTTTTGTTGTTAACAAGGTGTTGATATATTCGATTGGATATTCATGAGGTGAGTATTTTGTAGACAAGTGATAGGCCTATACTGGGTCGGATCTTGTGTTCTGTCGCTCTTAGGTAGCATATATGTTAAGCCTTGTGTTAGGAAAGTTGAAGCTTTCCTGGGATGTTGAAGAACATACGTGAGCTGTTTCGCTAGGTCTTTATGAAGCTTATTAAACTTCTTGCACCAGAAGTTGTAGATATTATCTATACTTGTGGCCTTCCAATCGTTGGTCCAATTGTAACTATCATTATTAATATTATTATTGAAGTACAGTTTAATAGAGAGCGATTTTTCCTTATCTCGTGACTCAGCCTGTATGATATACTCTCCTTCTCTATAAGACATGACAATATTAAAAGAAGCAGTAATTCAGTATAAGAACTAGGAATTGTGTCATATATAAAAACAAATAGTTTAGGAAATGCATTATTAATGAAGATTTGTTGATTAATTTTCATATTTAAAAGATTTTAGTATTTTTAAGAGTCGAAAAGTTATCCAGAAATATGCATATTGATTTTTGAAGAATCGACAAATTTAAATCTCTAAGTTTGCTTAAGAAAGGCGAGGCATTATTGAATTGAACTTGTTGATTAATTACTGAAAAATTGAAATTTAGCTTCTTCATCAATGGTAGAAATAGATAAAGTTACAGCTATAAAGAAATTGTGATGATGAAATGATGTGTAGCATATTTAATGCAAAACCAGTGATAACACCTGTTCTCCGCATTAAACCTGAGACTTTTCATTTTCTGAATTAAATGAAATGACAGTTAAAACCAACCTACTTGATTTTCACATAATAACTTCAATAAATTCGAAATCGGGTACATTGAAATCGACTTACCTGAATTTCAGTAATTTTAAGTTTACCAAAAATGAATTTAAATGAATGAATGTAGAAAATATCACAAAACTGACACAGTGAGTGGGTAGAACCCCGTTTTGTCCGAACGACTGTCTCGGCCGAAGGAAATCGATCAGCTGAGTACACTCCGACATGGCAACCTTCCCTGTTTAGCCTGAAATTTCCCGATCGATAATTGGGAGCCCCATCCGGGAAAGTTTCATTCAATCTCAAACACTACTAAAATTCAATCAATCGTTCGTTCTATTTAGGTTCTATTCAATTCTCACCTACTTTACTCATTAAAATTTTATTTTGATTCAATTTGTGATGTTCGAAATGAAAATCATGTTTTACAGGGGTGTATCGAAGAATTTCGGAGACATGGAAGAATGAAAATTTGCAGTATTTTGACTGAATGAATTTGAAAAACATTTCAATCCACTAAAATTTCACTTTCATTCAATTTGTAAATTTTCAAATGCATATCAGGTTTAGCAGGGGTGTATCGAAGTATTTTCGTTAAATTCAAGAAGCAAAATTTTCAACATTTTGACGATTACTGAATAAATTTCAAATAACGTTCTCTAATTATTTTTAATTTCATTTTGTTCGCAAGAATTCTACTTTTATTCAATTTATGCTGTTTCAAATATAAATAAATCTTCGCAGAAATGTATCTGAGAATTTTCTGGGAAGAATATATTAAAGCACATTTCAAATATTTTGATTAGTACCGAATAACTGGAAAACGCATTCACTAATTTCATTGAAGTCTTAGTTAATTCTCATGTTGATTACTCAATAGGATAATATTTGTTTTTGAAAAGAATCCTGTCCTGCAGGCCTTCAGGAAAATATCAAAATCACCAAAACGACGCATACTCAAAATCAATGATCTTATAGCTTCCTCTTGCATTTCGTTCCAAATTTCAATAAGTCTGTTCCGAACCTCGTTCTCGGTAGCTTGCTAGTTTTGCTGGCTTCTTGATTTTCTATTGAGGATGTTCCAGATATCTTCGACAGGATTGAGGTCTGGACTCCATGCAGGCCACTCCATTGAAGTGATTTCGTGAAGTTGAAGGCAGTTCTTACTGAATTAACAAAAGGTTTTCACCCGTTTTTACCGCAAATCCTACAACGTCTTCTTCTGAAATATTGGTAATGTACCGCTGAGGTTTTTTATTATTCACGATGAAAAGTTTACTATGGGCGTTCGATTAAATTGCTTTCCACACCAATATTGAACTCTCACCAAAGCCATTGTTTGCAAATTGGCAAATCATTTCGACAACTGTACACTACAGAACGTCGATCGCAATGAAATAGACATAATCTTGACTCATTTGTAAACAGAACTCTGTCGGAGACAGCTTCTAACCAGCTGATATGTTCCCTGGAAAAATTTAATGGAGCACTTCGATGTGCTGCATTTAGAGCTAAGCTTCGAGCTGCGACATGACGCCCAGAATTCCCTGAGACGCTGTCGTATCATTTCATTGCTGATGTGCAGTCGATGCAATACCAAACAGTTGTCTCATTGAGGAAATTCTTAAATAGCAGTCATGGATCGCAGTTGTTGCTTGTGATCAGCCTTTCCCAGGTCTCCTTTCATGACTATCAGTCTTCCTGTAACTGAAGATCATTCTGGAAACAGTTGAATAGAACACCCCAAGCTTTTGGCCTATTCTTGTATGGGTCCAACCTAGGTCATATAACAACACAGCTTCAGCATATTCTGCCGTGATTTGAATTACATTATTACCAAAAATTTTCAATAGTTGAAAAAACAACTGATATCATCTTGAAAAATTAATTTCTTTCATTTTATTTCTCATTGAAGGAACATATGTGCAAAGAAAAAACATCGAATTTTGTTTGACTATATATGCGGATATATTGAGAAAAAAGTGTGTTGTACCAAAGAATAAATTTAGAAAATTGATATCGGCGCAGTGTTACAAAGTTTCAAAAATTTGACGTCTACTATTAGGTACGCAACTAAGTTCTCGTTGTTTGTCAATAGATGGCTCGACCAGTAAGTGCTAGTTAATTTTTACATATCAAGAACGTCCTGAACAAAGCTTAGACATATGGTAAACAAACCACTGTAACACATCAGTGATTTTGTTTTTGAGTCTTATAGTTTTAGTTGTGCGAAAATGTCTGATTTTGTGCCAAATAATCGTCATTTGCGGAAGTGTTGATTCTTCTTTCATCCCAAGAAGCTCATAGCGAGCTCCAAGAAGTTCACGGAAATGATACTTCAAGTGAAACAACGTGCCGAGATTGGTACCGTTGCTTCAAAAACGGTGATTTCGATGTGGACGACCGCCCCTGTGAAGGAAGGCCAAAAATCTTCGAAAAGGCTGAATTGAAGTGCCAAACGCAAGAAGAGTTTGCTTCAACCTTAAGAGTTACCAGCCAGGCCATTTCCAAGCAATTACATGAGTTGGGAATGATTCAAAAGCAAGGAACTTGGATTCCTTATGATTTGAAGCAAAGAGACGTTGAGCGTCGTATTTTCGCCTGTGAACAACAGCTCCAGCGACAAAAAAGAAAGGTTTTTCTTCATCGCATCGTAACGGGTGCTGAAAATAGATTCATTGCAGCAATCCGAAGAAAAATAAATCTTGATGACTGCCAGACTGATGGAACCAAGTCGATGTTATTTATTATGAGCTGTTGAAACCGAACGAACCCATCACTGGGGAACAGTATTGAACTCAATCGATGCGATTGAGTAAAGCACTGCGGAAAAACGGCCACAATACGAGCAGAGATACGAAAAAATGATTCTACAGCATGACAACACTCGGCCTTACGTTGCCAAACCCATTAAAACCTACTTGGAAACGCTCGATTGGGAAGTTCTTTCCCAACCGCCATATTCCCCAGACATTGCAGCATCCGATTATTACTTGTTCCGTTCGGTGGCATATGGTCTGGCTGATCAGCAGTTCCGCTCATATGAAGAGCTCGAAAAATGGCTTGATTCGTAGATAGCCTCAAAAGACGAACACTTCTACCGTCACAGTATTCGAGCTCTGCCAAAAAAATTGAAAAAAATGTAGCTAGCGATAGACAATATTTTTAATGATTCACTTGTATTAATTTCTCACGAGAAAGTTGTATTTTCATAAAAAAAACAGCGAGAACTTTGTTGCGGGCCTTATATTTCTTCAAATTCCAGTTACTTTTTTCCTTGAAATTTTATTTTCGTTTAATCTGTTCTGTTCGAAATAGAAAGGTGATGAGTGATTGTTAGAAGAAAATTTTCAACATTTTATCGACAACCAAAAAAATATTAGAAAAAACTCTCGCTGATCTTATCTATTTCAAATACTGTTCTCACATCGCTACTAAGATTTCACCTTCATTTAATTCGTATTGTTGAAAATGAAAATAATATTTTGCATAGGTATACAAGGAACTTCCATAAGAGACAGAAGACAGTAGTATGCGTCATCAACCACTCGGAGATCACGCGTGATGTCCAGCCTCTCGCTCTAAGGTGGTTGATAATGTTCTCTTTCTCTTCTACAGGTAATTCCATGGTAAATGCTCTGAAGAACTGAAGGGCTTGGTTTTGGAAAGAATCTAGCTTCAAAGTTAATCGATAAATACAATTCGGTCCTGTTCAAAAATAGAGCGGACACACATATTTAATCATGTGGCATCACAGGCATCTCCTGTTCCCAAGAGTTAAGAAAATAAAAAAAATTGCAATATGTGTAAACATATTTTTTCAACGAACGATATTCAACCTTACAGGCTTACCTACCTGAAAGCGAGACAAATATAAGGAGCATTAGCTTTTCGACAGATCGCTTCTTGCAGACAGAGTGTGTAGCGCTGCGATTAATTGTCGAACTAGTATGGCTTCTTGAAGTTTTCTGTTTGATCCTTTATTTTCATGGTTTCCCTGTGGTGATGGTGAGTGGTGTCTTAATCAGTTTGTTGTAGGGCGCCAATACATATACATGTCTCAATGCGCTCCAGTAGACTGGGATGAGTGGGTGGTAATCTGGCGTGGTGTTGTGAATGGGTGTGCAAATGAGACCAAGACTGCAGTCTATTGTTGCAATTCATGACATCCGACCGAACTGTAGCCTGCTGTGTGGCCCTGGTTGATGAGGATTCTGAAGGGTGAATCGGAAATCCAGCAACTCAGAGAAAGATATTCGGCTTCCTACGGAAAATTCAGTATTGTTCCCTGAATAAAAGTCTTCGATGCATTTATTTATGAAAAATACATAAGCTCTCTTAGCAGCACCAATTTATGAACAAGAGTTTACTTGGCAGTTTTTAAAAATACTATTTTAACTATTAAAACTTGTATGAAATTAGTCTTCGAACCTCTATTATCTTTACGAAACACACATCTTAAACTGCTTCAAAGAGTTCAACTCCTTGGTCTATCTTCACTCGGTTTTGAGCTAAATGATGATCCAGAAAAAAACTGCATAAATACTGCAGCCCTATATTGACCAATCCAATATTATAGGTAGCTCTCTACAGCTCCCTTGAAATATTCTCAGCTCCTTAACCATTCTTGAATCAACACCACGGAGCGAATACTAAAATGATCCGTTTTTGATATACATCAAAGAAGATGCTCCAAGGAGCTGAAAGAAAACTGGAAAACTCATGTTATGCCGCAATACTAGTCTGACAAGGAGTTCTCATCATATGGCGGTACATTTAACGACCCCTCGAACCACTCTCTATAAGAATTCCTTCGTTTACAGGGCCGGTGAGCTGTGTAACTCGCTTCTGTCCAACATCTTCCCAACATTCTACAATTTGGCCCTCTTCAAGAAGCAAAAAGACACCTCAATTATTCACAGGCGCCCACTCACGTGGTGTAACAGGTTCGCCTATTCCTGGTAAGCGCCTATACAAAAAGCAACAACCGTTGAGAAGCAAGAATGAATTGGTTATAAACTGTCGAATTGAACTGTGCTAGAATTACAAAATTCGAGTCTCGATTTTAATTTATAACGTTCAAGCTGGGTCGTGCGGGTTTTGTTAGAAGTTCATGCGGGTGTTTTACTTTCTATAGATGTTCAACATGATGAATGCATTACCAATATTAAATCAGGATGAAATTCATATATTTCCCTCCACTAAATAAGTTATTTAAATAAAAGATGCCTCTTTAAAATCCATCTAAAAAATCAGAAATACATATCCCATGACAATTCTGAATAGTATTTGCCCATCATCAATTCGAAGCAGTTTTCTTCAATTGCGATCGAAGTTCTATCTCCGGTAGAAGATCTTGCGTAAATTGCGGTTGCACTCAAATATATTTCCATAGAAATGAGCACAGATCTGATGGAGTGTTGTTGACGGGAGTGTATCCGAGAAATAGCGCATGGCAAATTACATGTAATCGAGAAATCGGTTCAGAAAGGACACACAGCGACATCTAATGAAATTGCGACTTTTCGTCGGAAAGTTATCTGTAATACTTCTTACTAAACATTTCCACGAAGCTAGCGTGATGGAGCTCGATTGATTTTATTTTCGTTGAAGATATCTTCAGACATATTGATCTCGAATTACTTCAGCTGAAATTTTCATAAACAATGTGAAAAGTCATGAACCACTTAGTTGGTCTAACGAATAAAGCTAGAGCAGAGCGTTTCTTTCACTTCTGATTCAACTTATCTGTTTCATCATTGCCATTAGTCAACAATTTTACCGATAAAATTATATGACATGGGAAAGCTCTGATTTAATTGATTATGCTGCAAGATTTTGGCGCGAATCACAGAAATATTTCAAAATGGCGATCATACAATCGTAAATGTTATCTACCAGAAATTGATTACCAATTAAAAATATTCTTCATTGTATTAGTCTTTCAATTCAGTGTAATTTGACAACTGATAGGTCACCAAATCAAAAACTGTTGTTTTATAATCAAATGTGAATTGATGACGACATAATTTTCACAGATGCCAATAAACAACTAGAAAATTCCGTCCGAAGGTGAATTTGATGAATATATATTCATCCTAGAAGAGAGAAAAAGCATTTGATTTCATCTTGACATTCACTTCTTAAAACTAATATTTTTCCCATGTATGATACACATTTTTTTTGTGACGCGAAAAAGGACAACTTGATAATCAGAAATATATATTCGGATATATTCATCTCCATAAATTTGTTGTTTCCTGAAGTTACATTTTTCAACACGGTGGTGCTATAATATATTGCTGTACAGAAGGTGACATTCGTCACCTTAGAAAAGTGATTATCAAGAAAGTTCATATATAAATGTCACAATATCTTTTTCCATAGATAATTATTGAAAATTAATTCCTTCAGTAATGAAGAATATGCTATTTGTTTATAGTTTTTGCGATGGAAAAGCACGACATGCTGCTAAAAGATACCATCGACAATTTCCTCAGGTACATCCTCCTGTTCTCACTGTTTTTATTCGGTATTTAGAAGATTCAGAGAAGCGGGAACACTTGTGCCAAAGCAAGTACGACCTCATCCATTCAACATGCAAAATGAGGGTAACATTATAGACTGTGTTGCAGATAACCTGTCGATAAGTTTTCAGCTCGTTGCAAATGCCCGGAAGTGTCGTGTAGCATATTTTGAAGAGTGATAATGTGCAGCATTAAATGCAGGGGGCGAACAGCATCGAATCAGATTCTTAGCTGCATTCTGCAGATACATTTTATGGTCTGCTGAATCATGCTTCACAAGAGATGGTATAAGTAATGATCATTTATTGGCCCTGAAGGATTCAATTGCTGTTAGGCAAGGACGTTGTCAAAGCAGGTTAACTATCGATGTTTGGGGTGGCCTTTGTGATAATAGCTATGAAATTTTCTACAGGGCACATTGTTCAATTTAATTGATGTTCCGCTGAATTTTATTCAGAATATGTATTATCAACATGACAGAGCACACATTAAGAAAACATAGTTGATAATCCAGGTAAGAATAATTGATAATGAATATTTGAGAACTTTATTAATTGTAAAATTCGAGCAATCAAAAAATGATGTAAGAAGGATCTTTTTAGTTACTGAAGAATATATTGAATTTAGATTGTATATACAAAACCCTTCATCCCGCAGAAATGAGGGTTCAGGTCAGAATACTAAACAGTCCATCCTCAAATGCATCTGTTTCCATTTCAAATAGCCTTCTTGAAATATTTCGGTTGGCAGTTACACTACCTAATATGCACCTTCTCCATCATCTACTTTATATTGTTTGTTCCTTGGGACGTTGAATGTACCATGGTTCATGAGGTTTTCCCCCCAAATTATCGAATATACTTTTATGAGGTTGTCACCTCTTAGAAAAACGCACCAAATAAGTAACTTCTGCAGCATACGCATCGTAATTATTTTGAAGATCATTCAGTCATTTCAAAATGTGAATATGACATAGTCTCGTCGTTATTACAAACTATTCCATATTCACACAATGATTGTAACTTAATGAGAAAGCATCAAATAATTAATCTGAATTGTCATAACAAAATTAGCTTCCGAAGCGTCATAATGAGAGAACAGAATATGTTTAAGCTACTTCAAACATTCCATATCAATTCGGTAAATAGACATAGAGTTAATAGATAAAATTAGGGAGAAATTAAATAAAAAAAATAAAATTTTCGGGTGCACATGTGATATATTTTAAAGAAGGAAAAGCAACTCTATTCAACGAAATCAAAGTTTTTATGGTAAGATGTTGCATATTTGAAAAAAATTCAAGTTAGCATTATAACTCAGAAACCGTTGGACGAAAAACAAATTCCTCATGTACTTTAATTCTACGTGAAAAGGAAACTGTAGAATGTCAAAGCCATTTTTACATATCTTCGAGACACCTCACATATCGGCACTTGATTGATTGAGAAAATTTCCAATGGCGAAAATGGAAAAATCTAGCCTGAATCTATTTGCGGTAATGTGTTCCCCATGCAAAAAGAAAACAGGAAAGCCACGAGAGAACTAAACACTATAATAAATTTGTTTTTTGTTGAGTATTTTTTGAGTTACTGAGTTTGAAAATTACAGTATCGCCAGCATTAGCATTATCCTCTCGAAACAGGCTGCATGAATAAGAAATAAATTGGAGGGGTTCCATTTAAAAAATTGGAAGTAACCTTCACGTGACCTTGATAATGCTATTCAAGGTGATACTATCTTTTTCTGATGCATAATCATTGTAATCAGTTCCAGTAAATAAAACAACGAATAGATCTTCAAGCTTCTAATTTTTTCCTTTAAAGCATTCCAACGTTTCGACACCATAAATGTGTCTTCCTCAGAGAACTCCTAATAAATATACATTTGAAGAGGAACACACCGAAAATGGGACGAATTGCATACAATTATTGCTCATATTGGGTACTTACATTGATTGAAACTTCAGAATGTAGGTAATACAACTTCCAGTTGAAATTATTAAAAATATTTCGCTCAACAAGAAAATATGAAAACTACATGTAAGTTATGAAACTTTAAGTTAAAAATCTCTCGTACACAAGTGACTATCATAGCCGGTTAAAACACAAAAGGAAATGTTCGGGCACAGAATTTTTGTTTTCCAAAAAACCTTATGTTAATTGACATATTATCCGTCATATATATTTCAAAATACACTGTAACATGAAAGGAAGAAGTATATTCTTTGTTAATACAAAGTTCATAAGCAAGAGAAAGAAGAAAAATCAATGCATACAACGTGACCTCAAACAATATCTAACCTATAAAGTTACGATACGTCAAGCCAAATAAAATCAGAACAATCATGAAATCAAGGAGACCAATCAACAATTACCGGAATATAATCAATTGCAACAGGTTTTTAAAAATGTTCAAACCCCCCCTCCCGTCATATTAAAAACATTCTTCATTATGTCAACATTCTTTGGACACTGGTCATTCTTTTAAATTCAAAGAAGCAAAAATTTTACATAAGAGCCCACGTAGGGACAATCGTCTTGCCCTTGAATCATTGTTTATTCATACAACTGAGAATTGTATTTAGTGGAGGGTTTGGACATTCGTGGAACCTGTTGTAGTTGATAATATTTGGTAATTGTTAACTACTCTCCTTGATTTCATGATTGTTTTGTTTATATTTACTTGACGTATCGTAACTTTATAGGTTAGATATTGTTTGAGGTAACGTTATATGCATTGATTTTTCTTCTTTTTCTTGCGTATGAACGTTGTATTGACATAGAATATACTTCTTCTTTTTATGTAACAGTTTGTTTGTTTTTCTTTAACGTGCTCTTTTTCGGCCTTTCGGCTAATGACAACCCGGGAATTTTGGCGAACCCCTCTTGTGTCGAGGGAAGGGATCTTTAATGTCCAACGCATCTCTGTTACACAGGACCGACAGCTTTACATCTCCTCCGAAAGATGGACACTCAAGCGATTTCCAGAATCCGAAAAATCGCACCGACTTTGTGGGGATTGAATCCAGGTAACTCTGTTATGTAACAGTGTATTTCGAAATTTATATGACGGATAATATGTCAATTAACATAAAACAGAAATTCTTAGCTCGATCAATTTCTTTTGTGTTTCAACCGGTTGTGATAGTCACTTGTGGACGAGAGATTAATGACTTTAACTTAAAGTTTTATTACCTACATGTAGTATTCATATTCTCTTGTTGAGCGAAATATTTTCATAATTTTAACTTAAAGTTTTATTACCAACATGCAGTTTTTATTTTCTCTTGTTGAGCAAAAGATTTTGAATAATTTCAACTCGAAGTTGTATTACCTACATGTTAAAGTTTTAGTCAATGTAAGTATCCAATATGAGCAATATTTGTATGTTATTTGCCCCATTTTCGGTTTTTCCCTCTTCAAATGTAAATTTATTTGTAGTTCCCTGAGGAAGACACATATCTGGTGTCGAAACGTTTGAATTTTTTCAAGAAAGAAGCATGAAGATCTATACGTTGTTTTATTCATGAGAAGTACGTTGTTTGTTGGAAAAGTTGATTGTTAAAATAAGAAAGTGGTTAAAAACATAATTTCGACAGCAAAATCATTAATTACAGACTTCGAAAAGTATAAATTCATTAACTCCAATCCACAATCCCCCGAATTATATTCGTTGATAAAACTTCATAAACCTAATTACCCTATTAGACCTGTTGTTTCTTATGTAACGGCACCTTCTTTCAAACTTTCAAAATTCCTCAACGACTTGCTAATAAAACATTGAAATTTAAACCTAAATTTTCGGTCAAAAATTCATACGAACTAATTGCCAATATCAAAGATACCATTATACCACCTAATTCCAAACTCATTTCTTTCGATGCTAAGAATCTATTTCCCAACATTCCTCCGAAAGATACGTATAACTTAGTTGAAGAATTATTAGAAAAGAATCATGTCAATACTATCATTAAATCAGATATTCTTTCATTATTCCAAATTTGTTTAGATCAAAATTATCTCCATTTCAATAACAAATACTATTGAAGACGGCTTGATTATGGGCAATCCGTTAAGTCCTTTGTTAGCAGAAATATTCATGAATAATTTAGAGAAATTAATTCTTAATCATCCACTCAGTAAATATTGTTTATACTGGTATCGTTATGTAGACGATATCATTATATGCTTCACAGGAACAGATAGACAGTTAAAATTTTCGAAAATCATATAAATTCATTACATCCAAAAATTGGATTCACAACCGAAATAGAAAGCAATAATTCGATAAATTTTCTAGACGTAACAATTTCGAATGAAAATGGAAAACATGTCTTCGCAATTTACCATAAGCCGTCACATACAGATATTATAATACATAACTCGTGTCATCCGTATCAACATAAAATGACAGCATTCAATAGTTTTATTCATAGATTGATTAACATCCCGTTATCGCCAGAAAATTTCAACAAAGAATTGAATTTGATTAAACAAATAGTCAAAAATAATGGTTACAATCCCAAACTAATAAATAATAATTTAAATAAAAAACAAAGTAGAATCGCATTGAATGAAGTTTACCCTGTCGATAAATTGAAACAAAAATTCAACACCTTAACCTACGTTGGCATTACAAGTGAGAAACTGAAATCATTCTTGAGTAGCAATAATTTCAACATAGCTTTCCAAACTAATATTAATTTAGGCAAATATATAAAAATAATAAAACCAAATCAGGTAAAAACAATAAATCAGGTGTTTATAGATTGAATTGCAATGACTGTGATAATTTCTACATTGGTAGAACACAGAAATTTTAATATTAGAATATCGGAACATAAACGCAGTTCTTCAAATAAAAATCAGATTCAAATTACGCGAATCATCTCTTAGAAAATAATCACTCTTTCGACCCACAGTTTGAAATTTTGCATACAGATAATAAATATTGGAAGGTAGATCTTTAGGAAACTTTTGAAATAAATAAATACACTCAGGTAAACTCATCAATGAACAAGTCCATTTAAGCCCTTCACCTCTATTGAATCTCTGCGGGGAGCAATCTATTCCTTAATTTTATTGGATATACCTGTCATAAATAACCAATTAAGAAGGAGCAACCCAATAAATAACTACTCGAGAACATTTATATTTATATTCTCATTTATTGTCTGTACATTCATTCGTCTGAAGAAGCTACGGTGTAGTGAAACGCGTTACGAATCGCAATTATTAAGTAAAATTCCTTAAAACACCGTACTTGTTTGTTTTTTATTATTGATAATGGAATTTTACCAAGTAAAAGCCTCCCAAATTCAAATGTTAAGATTTACATATAATTATTGATATGCTTACATATTATTGTTATTATAATTATTGATGGTTCTGCTTCTGAACTTTCACATTATCAGCTTTCTCAGGAAGATGTGACCCAGTAATTTTTACTCTCCGATCGAAAAAAGAGGATATTGTGTTGTGTCTTTGATACCTGAAGCTATTTCCAAGAACAAAATTGATTGTGTCCGAATAGGCAAGATCCCTTGCACCGGAAGTATTCACCTTGCAGTGATCATAAGTTGCAGCCGAGGATCAGCATCGTTAGAAATATAGTGTAGCTGGTTTTATATTATTTGATTATCTTTTGAGTACCTTATGTATTTATGGTAAATGACCAGCAAACGAGTACAAGGAATATCGCTCGTGATCTGAGGTTGACCCAAACAACAACTTGGCGAGTTTTGAAAAATGAGAAATACCATCCATATCATTATCAAAAAGTGCACGAACTCCAAGAAAATGTCTAAAACCTCCATCTGAACTTTTGTCGTTGGATCGTTGGACATCAGCCACATCAGCCACATTGTATAGAATATTATTTTACGATGATGCTACTTTTAAGAAAAGCGGTGTATTAAATTGACGCAATTCACATGAATGGATACAGGAAAATCGTAGACTAACACGCCAAAACCATTTTCCAACCATTTTTCGGTTGAATATTTAGTTGGGAACAGTGAATGGTACTTTGGTTGGTCCTCACTTCTTCGAAGGTAGAGTAAATGGAGACGTTTACCTAGAATTCCTTCAGAATACGCTACGAAATTTCCTGAATGGAATTAAAATACGAGGAATCTATTTCCAACACGACGGGGCGCCGCCTCATTTTACTAACAATGTAATCAATTTTTTGAATAACACTTATCCTAATAGGTGGCTTGGTCGAGGTGGACCGATAAGTTGGCCACCTCGATCACTGGATACGAATCCGATTGATTTTTTCTTATGAAGCTATCTGAAAGATAATGTTTATCAAGTTGAAATACTGTCTAGAGAACATTTGAGGCAAAGAATTACCGGTAGTTATGGAATTCTAAGAAATAATATGGACCTAATTCAAAGATCCAATGGTAGCATTGTTTCGAGCACCTGATTTGAACCGACTATCGCTAAGTTTAGATATACGAGTTCCTATTTGATTCTAATGTTCCAGGTGTGTTTTTTCCATGCCTCATTGGATAAAATTTCTATATTTGTTCCTCAATAAAAAACTATGCGTTGAAAAAACTATCACTCACCCAAATTATCGTAATGTCTTGGATAACAGTGTTGTTTAAATGATTTCTTCTAGGTCTTGAGTTTTTTTCCTCCTGAATCTCAGAGTAGATGATAAAACGAATTGACCCAAAATTTTCAATATTGAAGAATCTACTCTTCTTCACAAAATTCTAGAGGTGTGATATGAATTTTGTACGGTCTTAAACCATCTTTTGAGATTTCATACTGGATCATACTGGATATTTTGTCCGAGCGCTATACTGAATGTTTTTTTCCATTTTGTCCTTACGATCCAAAGAGTCAGAGGACAAATTCAACGAAAACATTTCTTAGCGAAATATCGAATTCTTTCCACACAATACTCAAGGTGTGATAAAAATTTGTTTCATGTTGTTTGGATCATCCATATTTCTCGTTTACAAATATCTATTAATTTCTTTATTCTAGTGATATACAGGGCGTTATTGGGCAATTAAACGAAAATGAAATTTTTAATACGATTCTGGTTTGGGATGAAATCGAAAATCTCGTATGATAGACCCCATCAATTGAATTCAACGTTAAAATTTTCATTCAAATCGATCAAGTCGTTTAAGAATTATGAGGCAAGAAAAATCTACCATTTTCATAAAAAACAACCTGTATAGTCCGAAGGAGAGCGCGACGATTGCAAAAAAGTACGATTCCGATACAACGAGAACGTTTCCTATCACCCCACAAAATATCTCCCTCTCTTCCTGAATCACCCACATCATGACGCTAACTTGAGTTTATAATGTTCCACCCATACTAAAACTCTCTTACCTCACTAACTAGAAAAACATCGATTATACAATGGAAACAATCTAACTGATTCCTAACTCTTCAGGCATCTAGCGTAGGTGCGCCATGCGTTTTCCATCCGTGCTTGAGTATGCGAAGATTCTATATCTGACGATTCGATTATAAAAGTGATCTCGATAACAGCTAGAGGTATTCTGAACTGCATACCGATTGTATCAACTTAGTAACGGATATGAAAAGAACTCCTCTTCATTAAGCTGATAGAAAACTCGACATCTCATTCCTAACAGGAAATTTAAAACGTCACTGAGTGTTCCACAGATGTACTATTGTCAGTTATGATAAGTTTCGTGAAAGAAAAAGATTCGAAATGACGTGAACGAGTACAATTTTCTATTTATGTAATATTTTTCAAACCAACGTTGTCCAATTAAAATTTCAGTTAATTTACAGATTGTCCGCGAGATATCTCGGGGACAATTCTTTTTGAATTCAGTAATTTTCATGAGAGAAAGTGAACCAGCAAACAGAAAAAATGTCAGCGAAGAAAGTGTGGAAAAAATGAAATTAATCAATAATTATGTAGCTATTTATTACTTCAACTAGAATTTCGAGACATCGTGCGCTCGGTCGAAAAATCTAACCTAACCTAACCTTAAGGAATACAAGTCTACCTCCTACAAAATAAGAGTATTACAATTTTCACAACGGTATATAAAAAAATCCATAATAGCCCAAAAATTCTTGGATATGTCATATCGAACGTCATGAGGTCCGTATCACCTGTGATGGAATATTCAATCGCAATTGTTGGAAAATCTGGCTTCGAAGTGAGATATGTCCAAAAAGATAGCTGCGTTTTAGCCTTCGAAATCTTTGGTGAAAACCAGAATGGTGGTGGTTGTAAATAATTCATCAATATTAAAATAATTGGAGGGTATCTTTATTAATTACTTGGAGCACAAAAAAACGTATACTTTCTTCTAGCTCTCCAAACATCACTGACTTATTGAATTTGCATTTTAGGGATAATTGGATGGTATTAGAGGTCCAGTAAGATATCAACCTTGTTCCCCTGATTTTACGCACTAGATTTCTTTTTTTGAAGATATATTGATGGTTAACTCTACAAGAGACACTATGTAGGAGAGTTGGAACAGAATTTCCTGGAATACATTGCTTCAGTTAGCAATATTCACATTTCCATTGCCTTGTGCTTTCTTGAACTTATCCGATTCCCAGTTTTTTTTATTCGTTCAATTCAAGTGTGATGAAATAATTGATTTTTGTTCTCAATCCATTGTATTTTTCGAGAAAATCACAAGAGCCACAAATATTTCCACTGAAACGCGGTTCGAAAAAATGATTATTTCAAGGTCATACTGCACTTCTAACAAAAACTCCATTTTGACAGATCCGAAAGGTTAATTCAGTTTTCTAGTCTAGGGAATCAAATCAGCAGTACTGTATAAACTTTTGAGAATTATTCAACTTCGTTATCTAGAAAAGATGATAAGGATCCATTCAGTTGTGAATTTTTCCCTAAATAGTATCTCAATAAAGTTCAAGAACGGATTATATGAAAAAAAAAGAGCAACGAAGTCTGAAAAACGGTTTCATCGGGAATATTTCGTATTATTCTTGGTGGATATTTTGCATTTCCATACTTATGCAGCCCCTCACCTTTTCAATCTTGTTTGGTGCTCTCAAGTAACTTTGGGTTTTAAATAAACCCACAAAAACTACAGAAGGATTGTATCAGGCGAGCTGGCCCCGTCACCTACTATCACCTACTCATCCCAAACTCCCTTCCTTTCACCCTTGTCTTCGTCTGGAAATCATGGAGTTCAAGATGAGAATTGAAGCTGCTGAGCAGAAAAATCTAACACTAACACAACATAAACAGACAAGCTATTGCTAGTGCAATAGAGACAGGAAACGAGTTTTTCCTAAGATTTTTCACTCGTTTATGGAATCATACGCAAGATAGTATGTTCCCCTGTTACATTTTCCTGAGCTCACACTTGTGTTTTTCTGACACACCAAAATTATAGATATAAGCATTTATTGTGAATACAATTATTCGAATTTTGTAAATCCTCTTTTTTCAAAAGATATATATATATATATATATATATATATATATATATATATATATATATATATATATATATATATATATATATATATATATATATATATATATATATATATATATATATATATATATATATATATATATATATATATATATATATATATATATATATATATATATATATATATATATATATATATATATATATATATATATATATATATATATATTTCGAAAAACTTCTATGAAATGAAATCGTGCTGTTATAATTTCACTGTTCATCTTAACATAAATGATAAAATTTACAATGCCATATGGCATGAATTTTTGTGAGGGCGAGGAGGAATCCATATAGCATCAGCATTAATAAAGATTTTGAAGAAAGTTGCCCTTGATCATCCACAAATGAAAAAATTGATATTATGGTCTGATAGCTGCGTACCAGACCACAAAAATTCTATTATGTCGTTTGCGCTTCAATGCTTTTTGCAATCTGAAGAAGCTAGAAATATTGAGGAGATCTAACAAAAGTTTGGAGAAATTGGGTATGGAAATGTTCAAGAAATAGAAAATACTCATAGCTGCATTGAACGTTTTCTACGCCATATGGATATCTGGTCTCCTCTTACCTTGATCAGACTGTATAAAAAATTCCGAAATCATGGAAGCTAATTTTTGAAATAATCTAAACAATGCCTAAAGACTATTTAGACTATCAGTAACTTTCGGCTAAATACACTTATAACGCTATTCCTTATATGAAAATGAAACATTTCGTTCATGAAAAGAAAGCCAAACTGAATATCAGTTACCGGGAATCTTTCGACGAAAATATGAAGACTATAAAGCCAAGGATATGCCCCAAGAATAAATTTGAAACAACAGGTAGATTTTCCTGATATTATTGTTGTTAAACTCCGACCGATATTATCATTTCGTTCTATATCCAAAGTTTTGTTCTATATCCTGTTCTTTGGTAAAGAAAATCTGAAAAATGCACATTTTGTTCTATATCCAATACGATACTTGAAATATTAAAATCTTCTCCTGAAAAATTACGTTTTGGCGTATAGAACATTACAATTCTGAGACGACGATTTGTTTTAGTATCAATCATCATATCATATCAATCGGAAATAGAATAGTTTCAAAAGGTTTCCTGATAATCGTAACGCGAAGTTGTTATGTTCACCTACTAAATAAAGCTTTTAATAATAATCCAGTTCCAGATAATTTTGTTGAACTAAGATAACAGTTATTCGCGGATTAAATATTCTACGAAATTATCGATTGAAATGTGATAGCGTCGGAGTAGAGCGCGTGGAAATAAACCCGTGGAAAATTGTCACATTTATTCATTCCCTGACGTTATGAAACTATAAAACTTCTGATTATTCGTGAATTTCATGGTATCTATTCTTATTTCTCCTTCATTTTGTCCGTTTGACGAAGTACACAGGATTAAATTTTTGTTATGTTGGTAGATGTTAAAAGTAACTTTTCATTTAGGGCAATTCCCAACTAGTTCCTCAGTTAAAATGAGTGATATTTGTAGAATAACTTTTTCTTCCGAATGTCATGGTTATGAGCTGATTGCCACTAAAACTTACTGTGTCATTTAAGATGCCAAAATTGTGGCAGGGGTCGGCATTGGGCTCAATTGATTCAAGGAGCCAAATTTCGAATAGACAAGATAAACGTGAATGGTTTTTATATTCTTCTTAGGCATGTTATTATCAGAAACTTTTGTATGAATTTTCTGATAGTACCCTTATCTCCCAAATCGGGAAGAAGGCATTCTCAAATCGCCATATCTCCGCTGAACAACCAAGATACATCTATTATATTATTGAAGAATTTTATTCAAGGAACAATATTAAACTTTTCGTAGAATGTTAAATATCATTTCCTGAAGGAGCTGGTTCTCCGACACACCCTTCCATCTAACCATCAACCAGGGCCACACAGCGGCGGTACAGCAAGGTCGGATGTCATAAATAGGAGCAATGAACTGCAGTTTCGGTCTCATTTGACTCCGTCAATATTGCCTATCCATTCACAACATCAGGCCAGACTGCCACCTACTCATCTCAATCCGTTGGAGCGCAACAAAACATGTAGGTGTAACCAGGACAGAGGCCACTTACCATCGCCACCGGGAAACCATGAAAATATGAAAGGTCAAATGAGACCGAAACTGAAGTCTATTGCTCTTGTTCATTACATCCGACCCAGCTGTACTACTGCTATGTGGCTCTGGATTTGAACGATTATGAAGGGTGGATCGAAAAAACAGCTCTTTCAGGGAAGGATATTTAACATTATACGGAAAGTTGAATATTGTTTCTTGCATAAAAATTCTTCAATGTGTCTACACATATAGCGATAATTTCGCAAGTTATAAATTTTTGAGATTGTACTGTATGCCTGGTTGACAAGCAGATATGAATAAGGAGCGTTAGTCTTTCGACAGATCGCTTCCTTGCCGACATGATGTGTAGCGTTGCGGTAACTAGTCGAACTAGTGTGACTTCTTGAGATTTTCTGTTTATCTCCTCTTTGATATCATGGTTTCCTGGTGGTGATGATGAATAGCCCTG